>JAJEKV010000053.1:8811797-10052601 GCA_021234155.1 Isoetes taiwanensis | reverse complement strand
TCTCCCCTCTGTCTTTCCCTCTCCTCTCTCTAGCTTTATTCTAGAACATTCTAGAAGGTTGTAGCATTGTGTATGTTTTTAAATCTTGCATATATCCCACCTTTAACAATATTGAAATCATTATATTCTTCAAAGAACTAATGCTTGGCCTAGTGGTTTGAGGTTTAGGGCTGGGGTGCCCTGACCAGGGGGATCGAATCCATCTAAACCAAAAACTTCACACCAAAGCTTTTAATTAAGCAAAGGAATTTCCATTACCCCAACCTTAACTAAGTATGGACTTCCTATTCTTTCAAGAAAAGGCTGGTTGGTCTAGTGAGGTAAGGGTGGGGGTTTGGGGAGCAATGTCGGGGTTCAAAATTGGTGGTTAAAAAAATTTTGTCCACCAAACTTAGGGCTTTTTTGAGGGCCAAAGGCCTGGGGCGGCCCGGATCATGCCGTGGCGCATTCTCCTCCCACGTCGATGGGCCTTGACATTGAGACTCAAAGGAGCAGACTCGCGGACGCTATTTCTTTTATTATATTATTAAGAAGATGGGCTTCCTATTTTTTCAAGAAAAGACTGGTTGGTCTAGTGGTAAGGGTGGGGGGTTTGGGGGGCAATGTCCAAGGTTCAAGTCCGTGGTAAAGTAAAAAAAATTTGTCCACCAAACTTGGGAGCTTTTGAGGCCTCCTCCCTCCTCTCTCGGCCCCAGATCAAGCCGGTGGCGCCTCCTTATCGTCGATGGGCGTGACATCTGGGGACTCTCTCCCTACTCTCTTTCTCTCTCTTCCCTCTGTCTCCTCTCTCTTCTTTTCCCTCTCTCTTTCCTCTCTCCTCCATCTCTCTTCTCTCTCCTCCCTCTCTTCTTTCTCCTCTCTCTTCTCGTCTCTCCCATCTCCTCTCTCTATCTCCTCCCCCTCTCTCTCCCTCCTCTCTCTCTCTCTCCCTCCGCTCTCTCTCCCTCTCTCTCTGCCCCCCTGTGTCTTTCCTCCTTCCCCTCTCTCTTCTTTGCTCTCCTCTCTCTCTCCTCCCTCTTCTCTTTCTTTCCCTTTTCTCTCTCCTCTCTCTTCTTTCCTCTCTCTCTCTCTTCTCTCTCTCCTCTCTTCCTCTGTCTATCTTCTCTCTCCTCTCTCTCCTCTCCCTCTCCTCTCTCTTCCCTCTTTCTTCTCTCTCTTCTCTGTCCTCCCTTCTTGTCCTTTCTTTCTCTCTCTCCTCTCTCTTCTTTCCCTCTCTCTCTCTCTCTCTTCCCTCTTTTCTTCTCTCTCTTCTCTCTCCTCCCTCCTCTCTTTTTCTCTCTCTCTCTCTCATCTCTCTCTCATCTCTCTTCTTTCCCCTCTCTCTTCCCTCTTCCCTTTCTCTCTTCTCTCTCCTCCCTCCTCCCTCTTCCCTCTTCCCTCCCTCTCCTCTCTTCTCTCTCTCTCCTCTCTCTCCTCTCTCCTCTCCTCTCTCCTCTCTCCTCTCTCTCTTCTATCTCTCTCCTCTTTCTCTATTTCTCCCCTCTCTATCTCCTCCTCTCTCCTCTATCTCTCTCCTATCTCTCCTCTCTCTCTCTCCTCCCTCTCCTCTCTTCTGTCTCTCTCCTCTCTCCTCTCTCCTCTCTCCTCTCTCTCTCCTATCTCTCTCCTCTCTCTCTGTTTCCCCTCTCTCTATCTCCTATCTCTCTCCTCTCTCTATCTCCTGAGCATTTCTCTATCTCCTATTTCTCTCCTCTCTCTCTGTTTCTCCCTCTCTCTCTACCTTTCTCTCTCTTTTCTATTTCTCTCTCTCTCTCTCTCTCCTATCTCTCTCCTCTCTCTCTCCTCCCTCTCCTCTCTCTCTCTCCTCTCTCCTCTCTCCTCTCTCTCTCTCCTCTCTCTCTCCCTCTCTCTATTTCTCCCCTCTCTATCTCCTATCTCTCTCCTCTCTCTATCTCCTATTTCTCTATCTCCCATTTCTCTCCTCTCTTTCTATTTCTCCCTCTCTCTCTACCTTTCTCTCTCTCTTTTCTATTTCTCTCTCTCCCTCCTCTCTCTTCTCTCTCCTCTCTCTCTTTTTCTCCCCTCTCTCTACCTTTCTCTCTCTTTTCTTTTTCTCTCTCTCCCTCTTCTCCCTCCTCTCTCTTCTCTCTCCTCTCTCCCTCCTCTCTCTTCTCTCTCTAGCTTCATTCTAGAACATTCTAGAAGGTTCTAGGATCATCAAGGCTTTTAATTAACCAAAGGAATTTCCATTGCCCCGGCCTTAACTAAGCATGGACTTCCTATTGGTTCAAAAAAGGCTGGTTGGTCTGAGTGGTAGGGTGGGGGGTTTGGGAGCAATGTTAGGGGTTCAAGTGGTGGTAAAGCAAAAAATTTTGTCCACCAAACTTGGGAGCTTTGAGGAGGCCAAGGCCCATGGATGGCCCAGATCAAGCCACGTGGCCTCCTTAACCGATTGATGGGGGTGGACTCACTCACATGCTATTTTTTCACACTATTTTTCTTTTGCTCCTTTCCTCGGCCGGCCTCCTCCTCTCTCCTCGCCTTTGGGCCCACCCATGTGCCCTATCCCCTATCTCTTCCCTCTTTTCTCTCTCCTCTCTCCTCTCTCTTCCCTCATCTCCCTTTCTCTCTCTCTCTTTTGTCTTCTCTCTATCCCCTCTCACCGTGTCTCTCTTCTCTCTCCTCTCTCTTCTTTCTGTCTCCTCTCTTCTCTCTCTGTCCTCTCTCCTCTATTTCTCCCTCCTCTGTCTTCTCTTTTCTTTGTCTTTACCCTCTCCCTCTCTCCCTCTCTCTCCTCTCTCTCTATTTCTCCCCTCTCTCTATCTCCCTCTGTCTCTATTCTCTCTCCTCTCTCTTCTTTGTCTCTCCTCTCTCCTTGCTCTCTCTCTCCTCTCTCTTCCATCCTTCTTCTCTCTCTTCTCTCTCCTCCCATGCTCCCTTCTCTCTCTCTCTATCTTTCTCTCTCCTCTGTATTTCTCTCTCTCTCTCTCTTCTCTCCCTCTTCCTCTCTCTTCTCTCTCCTCTCTCACTCATCTCTCTTCTTTCCCCTCTCTCTCCCCTCTCTCTTCCCTCTTCCCTTTCTCTCTTCTCTCTCCTCTCTCTTCCCTCTTCCCTCCCTCTTCTCTCTTCTCTCCTCTCTCCTCTCTCCTCCCTCTCCTCCCTCTCCTCTCTTCTCTCTCTTCTCTCTCCTCTCTCTCTCCTATCTCTCTCCTCTCTCTCTATTTCTCTCCCTCTCTCCTCTCCTATCTCTCTCCTCTCTCTATCTCCTATTTCTCTCCTCTCTCTCTATTTCTCCCCTCTCTCTCTACCTTTCTCTCTCTTTTCTATTTCTCTCTCTCATCTCTCTTCTTTCCCCCCTCTCTCTCCTCTCTCTTCCCTCTTTCTTCTCTCTCTTTCTCTCCTCCTCCCTCCTCTCTTTCTCTCTCCTCTCTCTTTGTTTCTCTATCTCTTCTCTCTCTCCCCTCTCCCTCTGTCTCTATTCTCTCTCCTCTCTCTTATTTGTCTCTCCTCTCTCCTTGCTCTCTCTCTCCTCTCTCTTCCATCCTTCTTCTCTCTCTTCTCTCTCCTCCCATGCTCCTTCTCTCTCTCTCTATATCTTTCTCTCTCCTCTCTATTTCTCTCTCTCTCCCTTCTCTCTTCTCTCCCTCTTCCCTCTCTCTTCTCTCTCCTCTCTTTCTCATCTCTCTTCTTTCCCCTCTCTCTCCCCTCTCTCTTCCCTCTTCCCTTTCTCTCTTCTCTCTCCTCCCTCTTCCCTCTTCCCTCCCTCTCCTCTCTGCTCTCTCTCTCCTCTCTCCTCTTTCTCTCCTCCCTCTCCTCTCTTCTCTCTCTCTCCTCTCTCCCTCTCCTCTCTCCTCTCTCTCTCCTCTCTCTCTCCTCTCTCTCTCCTCCCTCTCCTCTCTCTATCTCCTCTCTCCTCTTTCCTATCTCTCTCCTCTCTCTCTCTCCTATCTCTCTCCTCTCTCTCTCCTCCTCTCCTCTCTCTCTCCTCTCTCCTCTCTCCTCTCTCTCTCTCTCTCTCCTCTCTCTCTCCTATCTCTCTCCTCTCTCTCTATTTCTCCCCTCTCTCTATCTCCCCTCTCTCCTCTCTCTATCTCCTATTTCTCTCCTCTCTCTCTATTTTCTCCCTCTCTCTACCTTTCTCTCTCTCTTTTCTATTTCTCTCTTTCCTCTCTCTCTCTCCTATCTCTCTCCTCTCTCTCTCTCTCCTATCTCTCTCTCCTCTCTTCTCTCTCTCTCCTCTCTCTCTCCTATCTCTCTCCTCTCTCTCTATTTCTCCCCTCTCTCTATCTCCCTCTGTCTCTATTCTCTCTCCTCTCTCTTCTTAGGTCTTTTCCTCTCCCCTGCTCTCTCTCCTCTCTCTTCCATCCTTCTTCTCTCTCTTCTCTCTCCTCCCATGCTCCCTTCTCTCTCTCTATCTTTCTCTCTCCTCTCTATTTCTCTCTCTCTCTCTTCTCTCCCTCTTCCCTCTCTCTTCTCTCTCCTCTCTCTCTCCTCTCTCACTCATCTCTCTTCTTTCCCCTCTCTCTCCCCTCTCTCTTCCCTCTTCCCTTTCTCTCTTCTCTCTCCTCTCTTTTCCCTCCCTCTCCTCTCTTCTCTCTCTCCCCTCTCTCCCTCTCTCTCTCTCCTCCCTCTCCTCTCTTCTCCCTCTCTCCTCTCTCCTCTCTCCTCTCTCTCCTCTCTCTCTCCTATCTCTCTATTTCTCCCCTCTCTATCTCCTATCTCTCTCCTCTCTCTATCTCCTATTTCTCTATCTCCTATTTCTCTCTCTCTCTCTCTATTTCTCCCTCTCTCTCTACCTTTCTCTCTCTTTTCTATTTCTCTCTCTCCCTCTTCTCCCTCCTCTCTCTTCTCTCTCCTCTCTCTCTCCTCTCTCATCCCCTCTCTCTATCTCCTATCTCTCTCCTCTCTCTATCTCCCTATTTCTCTATCTCCCTATTTTCTCTCCTCTCTCTCTATTTCTCCCTCTCTCTCTACCTTTCTCTCTCTTTTCTATTTCTCTCTCCTCTCTCCTCTCTCCTCTCTCTCTCCTCTCTCCTCTCACCTCTCTCCCTCTCCTCTCTCTCCTCTCTCTCTCCTATCTCTCTATTTCTCCCCTCTCTATCTCCTATCTCTCTCCTCTCTCTATCTCCTATCTCCTATTTCTCTCCTCTCTCTCTATTTCTCCCCTCTCTCTCTACCTTTCTCTCTCTTTTCTATTTCTCTCTCTCCCTCTTCTCCCTCCTCTCTCTTCTCTCTCCTCTCTCCCTCCTATCTCTTCTCTCTCTAGCTTCATTCTAGAACATTCTAGAAGGTTCTAGGATCATCAAGGCTTTTAATTAACCAAAGGAATTTCCACTGCCCCAGCCTTAACTAAGCATGGAGTTCTTATAATTTTAGAAAAAGTTTGGTTGGTCTAGTGGTAAGGGTGGGGGTTTGGGGGGCAATGTCGGGGGTTCAAGTCCGTGGTAAAAGCAAAAAAATTTTGTCCACCAAACTTGGGAGCTTTTGAGAGGCCAGGGCCCACGGACGACCCGGATCAAGCCACGTGGCGCCTCCTTATCCGTCGATGGGGCGTGAAATACTTACTCACTCACTCACGGATGGGCTGGGCCCTTTTCTTTTGCTCTTTTCCTCGGCTCGGCCCGACCTCCGTGGCCGCGCCCTCAATATTTTAGACTGAAACTTTCTATTTTGGTGAGGTGCTTACCATAAGCATCACGGAACATTACACCACATTCTATTTTGAGCATTTTCAAAGTTTCAAAAGCTTTCTATTTTTAGATTTGAAACTTTCTATTTCTAGGCGGGGTGCTTACCCATGAGCACCTGGAACATTCCACCACATTCTATTTTAAGCATTTTTAAAGTTTCAAAAAGCTTTCTATTTTTATACTGAAACTTTCTATTTTTAGACTGAGGTGCTTACCCATGAGCACCTGGAACATTCCACAACATTCTATCAACATCTGCAACATTCTATAACATTCTATTTTGAGCATTTGCAAAGTTTTTGTAAGCTTTCTATTTTTAGATTTGAAACTTTCTATTTTTAGGTGAGGTGCTTACCCATAAGCATCACGGAACATTACACCACATTCTATTTTGAGCATTTTCAAAGTTTCAAAAGCTTTCTATTTTTTAGATTGAAACTTTCTATTTCTAGGTTTCGAGGTGCTTACCCATGAGCACCTGGAACATTCCACCACATTCTATTTTAAGCATTTTCAAAGTTTAAAAAAGCTTTCTATTTTTAAAAAACTTTCTATTTTAGACTCAGGTGCTTACCCATGAGCACCTGGAACATTCCACAACATTCTATCAACATCTGCAACATTCTATAACATTCTATTTTGAGCATTTGCAAAGTTTTTTGTAAGCTTTCTATTTTTAGACTGAAACTTTCTATTTTTAGACTGAGGTGCTTACCCATAAGCATCTGGAACATTACACCACATTCTATTTTGAGCATTTTCAAAGTTTCAAAAAGCTTTCTATTTTTAGACTGAAACTTTCTATTTCTAGACTGAGGTGCTTACCCATGAGCACCTGGAACATTCCACCACATTCTATTTTAAGCATTTTCAAAGTTTCAAAAAGCTTTCTATTTTTAAACTGAAACTTTCTATTTTTAGACTGAGGTGCTTACCCATGAGCACCTGGAACATTCCACAACATTCTATCAACATCTGCAACATTCTATAACATTCTATTTTGAGCATTTGCAAAGTTTTTTGTAAGCTTTCTATTTTTAGACTGAAACTTTCTATTTTTAGACTGAGGTGCTTACCCATAAGCATCTGGAACATTACACCACATTCTATTTTGAGCATTTTCAAAGTTTCAAAAAGCTTTCTATTTTTAGACTGAAACTTTCTATTTCTAGACTGAGGTGCTTACCCATGAGCACCTGGAACATTCCACCACATTCTATTTTAAGCATTTTCAAAGTTTCAAAAGTTTTCTATTTTTAAACTGAAACTTTCTATTTTTAGACTGAGGTGCTTACCCATGAGCACCTGGAACATTCCACAACATTCTATCAACATCTGCAACATTCTATAACATTCTATTTTGAGCATTTGCAAAGTTTTTAAAAACTTTCTATTTTTAGACTGAAACTTTCTATTTTTAGACTGAGGTGCTAACCCATGAGCACCTGGAACATTCCACAATATTCTATTTTGAGCATTTGCAAAGTTTCAAAAAACTTCTATTTTTAGACATTCTAGAAGATTCTAGAAGATTCTAGGACATTCTAGAAGATTCTAGGACATTCTAGAAGATTCTAGAGCCATCTAGAACATTCTAGAACATCCTAGACTATCCATGGATTATTTGGCCCTCACCCTTAACTATACAAGAATTTGTCGCGGCGGCAGTCGCCGCCGCTAGTTTGTTTTTTTAGTGGATGGCTATATGCGTACAATGTCTGGGTGTTATTACCATCACCTTACGTCTTCTAATAGCACATGTCATAGTCATAACAACCATCAAAATGATGTGTTGCAAGCTCGTAAAGCAAAATTTCTGATGTGTTAAGATTTATTTCTTGCTCCGAAAGTTGAGAATGGTCTGAAGCTAGAGTCAATGACATCAGCCTAGTTGTTTGTGTCTATAGCAATCTCACCACTGCCTTGAGGTTGTTCTACAGTGATTTCTCTGTTACCAACTTCAATAGGTTCTGCAATATTTTTAGTCTCCTACCTCATTACCCCACGTGGAATGGTAGCCAGTAGAACTCACAGATTTATTTTTGTTTGCTTTGTATCTTGCATTTTCAAGCTTGTGAGCTGAAATACTTCTCTCTTCTCTCCTCTGATTTTACAACATAATCTACTAAAAACAACGAGGGTTTAATTTTATCGTCACCATCTCATCATTTTCAGAGGTGGGAGACAAAACTTTCTTATTAATGGGAGATAAGCTGCTTTAGATACCCAATCCCTCTTTTGGAATGCCAAGTTTGTCAAATTTTCAGATTTCGCACTCTTTTTGTATTGTTTGACATGGCTATACTTCTTCGCGAAGGCAATAAAGTGACCTTTCATAATAGTGCTAAGAAACCGAGAGGAATTCAGGCAGCTTATATTTATACATAAAGGAACTGGGTAAGCAAGGAAATGACGTACCTGTGCTCCCATGCGAACCAAGATGAAGAAGATTGACTATACTAAAGATGTGAACTTATTAGAAGCTTATAAAATACACTGCAATATATCGCATATGTTTTTATACTTTCTTATCTCATCTTTTTACAAATATACAACAGGGCTGCCATGATAAACAGTATGTAACTTTGAACAATGAATGTTGTATCTGTATTCATTACAAAAACTTGCGCGTCAGAACAAATGAATGTTGTATCTGTATTCATTACAAAAACTTGCGCTTCAGAACAAATGACGAGCCTGCTAAGGGCACTCACTCTGAATGATTATTTGAAAAATGGACAAACCATAAGAGCTCTCCACTATTCACATAAAACTCATGTCATATATAATAGACCTTTCTTCAAGAACCAATAGCCAAGCCAATTCTCGTAAGGAGTTTCTAAGGTGTGATAAATGAACATTACTTATGGTCGAATGTATCTACACCAACATGTTTCGCTAGTTCTAAACTTATGGTGCACCTTGGTATTTCTTAAACTAGCGGACGCTAGTGGTGGATGACATATTTTATATGAATAAGTCTAAGGCATTAAGGGCAATAATATATTTTATACCATCGTTGAAAATATGTTAGACAATAAATAAACGGTTTATTTAAACCATTGCAAAATGTGATTATGAACCCAGCGGAATCGAGGTAGGGGGAATCGCAGAGAAGAGAATCGCGGGTGTTTTACAGGACATTTCTGCTTACTGCCTATGGGGGTTGCATGCCAAATCATCAAACACGCCCAATTTCTAGCATAAAGACCTCCACCATTTCTACCATTTCCACCATTTCTACCATACAGACCTCCATGGATTTCCAAAATATGGCCGCTGCTAATTCTCATGCCTATAAACATGTACTTTTCAATCTCGCAGACTCAAATCGAAGGCCAAGAAAGGAGCATTTGAAGCAGGGCAACTCGAAATTTGTTTCAAAGCATCCTTCGCTAACAGGGAATATTCAAGTTCGACTTGACGAATCCCTGCCAAAGATGCAAGCTAGCCAGCAAAGACATTTGAGTTGAATCCGAGAAGCCTCAAGAACCTTGCAGATGTAACATACAGATCTTGCTCTTCTAATTGAAACAAAACATTCTCTCCATAGCTCTCAAAGACATGTCTTACATTCAGCTACCTGCCACAGCCTGGCTAATATATTGGCCCATAGATTCTAAAATACAGTTTCCTAATATTCTACCATTGTTGGTCTTCCGCAAACATTCCTTTGCGATTACGAACAAACTCCCTGCCATCTCCACTCCAAAGATGATTCAAAAAACTGCGGCAGCAGAAAGAATCCAGGCCTCTTTTTGAGCTGCTTTTCTTACAAACAACATCCGAAATTAGACTGTGAAAAGGAGATGATGATGGTTGCAGAAACCTTTTTACTTGAAGCTCCAAATCGTTGTTACTCTTTGAACTCTACTGCAAGCCCGACTGCAAGCAAAGGGGAAGAATGCTCCCACAAAGAAGTGATGGAAAAGCTAATCTGCAGAAAATATGGATGAGAATTAAGAACCTCAATCCCAGAATCGTACTGCAGAGTTGACCAAATATGTGCCATGTTTGGATCAGTCATTGCCAAAGACCAAAGAAAAACTGACTTCCTTTGCCATGCCTCTACGCTGCCTCCATGAAACAAAAACAAAAAAGAAGGTGGAGCTTCTCGCCTTAATATTAGCTTGCAAAACTTGCTTGCCTTGGACATTTAAAGACTACGGCCCCAGAAGAAAAAGCATGGCTGTTTTTTTTTGCTCCTGTTGCTCCGCAGATCTGCCCACAAATCGAAGGCTTCAAGAACATGCCGTTTTTTATTCCGCTTTCGTTCAATCCATCCAGTAATAAGAAGAGGGCTCAGGTCCCAGCTTGCCGCCTATGGCCCGCTTGGGTCCAGGTTGCTGCATTATGAGTACTACGTAGGGGAGGGTGCCCATATGAGATTATGCTGCTCTTTTTATATAAAAAAATCGAAGAGGACACCAGATCCGTTTCTAGAAAACCCTACACCTTTCTTAAAAATTTTTGTGCATCCACGTGTACAAACCTAAACATAGAATAAATGTTCACAAACAATATTTAAGCTGGCCCCTTATCCCTTCTATTACAATTATATATTAGAGATATGAACTTCCATTTTTTTCAAGAAACCAATGCTTGGTCTAGTGGTAAGGGTGGGGGGTTTGGGGGGCAATGTCCAGGGTTCGAGTCCGTGGTAAACCAAAAAAATTTTGTCCACCAAACTTGGGAGGCCAAGGCCCACGGACGGCCCAGATCAAGCCACGTGGCGCATCCTTATCCATCGATCGGGCGTGACATACAGACAGACAGACACTATTTCTTTATTAAATAAAAAAAAATGGACTAGAAAAGGGCCCGGCCTGGGCCCTTTTCTTTTACACCATTCCTCGGCTCGGCCGGTCCGGCCGGCCTCGCCTCGATCTGGACCAACCCATGCCCTTCTTTTTTGTAGTATTTCTCGGCTCGGCCGGCCTCCGGCCGGCCTCGCCTCGATTTGGACCCCATTAACATTTTTGGCTGAGCCCCTTCCCTTTTCTAGCATCGATCTCTCCTCTCCCTCCTTTCTCTGCTCTCTCTCCCCTTCTCTCTGTACTCTCTATTCTCTCTCCTCTCTCTTCTCTCTCTCTCTCCCCTCTCTCTTCTCTTCTCTCCTCTCGTCTCCCTCTTCTCCTCCTCTCTCTCTCCCCTTTTGTCTTCCTCTGTCTCCTATCTCTCTCCTCTCTCCCTATTTCTCCCGTCTCTCTCCACCAAACTTGGGAGCTTTTGAGAGGCCAAGGCCCATGGATGGCCCAGATCAAGCCACGTGGCGCCTCCTTAACCGTTGATGGGGGTGGACTTACTCACATACTCACGGACGCTATTTTTTTATTATATTAGACTAGAAAGGGCCCGGCGGTGACGGTTTCTTTAACTCCTCGGCCAAACAGGCCTCCCAAAGCCTCGCCTCGGTTTGGGCCCACCCATGTGCCCTATCCCCTATCTCTTCCCTCTTTTCTCTCTCCTCTCTCCTCTCTCTTCCCTCATCTCCAAAGTCCCAATCATGTGTAAAAACTTACAATATTAATATCAATAATCAATGTGCTGGCATTATTAAGAATTTAAATCAAAATTTCAATGGTTTAATGTGTTTAACATATGAATTCTAAGAACCTACCATAGAATTGGGTAAAAGCATGTTAGGGTGTACCACTTTTGGAACCTGCAAAAGTACATACACTAGGTACTTCAGAACTGGGTACTTTCTCATTTTTCTTTTCATTAAAACTAATACAAAAATCTAAAATAAAAGTCAAGGACATGATAATATTCAGAGTTAAGATAAAGATAATGCAATCGAAGACCAATATATATATAAAAAGTTCTAAAACATACCTTATATTGAGATATTATACAGGTACCCAGTACCCAGTCCTGGCTACCTTTTTAGGTACATTTTTGGTCACTAAATAATACTTTTTAAGGGACACCCTAACATGCTTTTACCCATTACACGTTCTTTATGACCATTGTGGCACTATACATGACAAGTTAGCTAAGAATACAAATAGAACGACAAAAGAGAAGAAGAATATGAAATGATCCTTATAGGTGAAAAGCTGAAGCAGAAGAGCTGTTCAGACATATAATTGACGCAGAAGATGTGTCGTTAACATAGCAAATAATGCAGAAGAATTGACGCAGAAAATGCGTCGTTAACATAGCAAATAATGCAGAAGAACACTCTCCAGACAACGATTTGGGCTTTGCACCACCCTTCTCTGGCTATGGGTTCTTACAGTCACATTTTCAAATCCAGATGCCATCGCACCTTTCTTTTCCCTATGCATCTACACTGCAACTATCTAACTCGACTGTCTTTTACTTAAAAGATACTTTGTCCAAATCCACATTAGCCTCCACCTTTCACAACCTAAAGCAAATATGCATTCCTCAAAATGGTCTCCATTCCAATTGATGAATCATATCTACATCTATATTCTTCATGGAAATTGAAGACAATCACTTTCCCACTAAGTACTTCTTCTTAACCAAAGATATATTGGATAGATATAGGTCCGTCTATCTATCTATCTATCTATCTATTAATATATATTTACATTCAAGTAAAAACGTATTCCCACACAATCTATCTATCTATTAATATACTAGAATTTTTTTTTTTTTTTTTTTTTTTTGAAAGAAAAGAGGTGGTTTTGTCATTAATTATAGAATCTCAAGATACATAGCTTGAATGTGCTTTATAGAGAAGCACATTTGAAAAGATGATGAACATAGAGCTTCATATTATAGTTATGAGCTCTAGCACAAAATAGAAGGACGAGAATGTTAACAACGTGCCAATAGATAGCAAGATCTCGGATATGAGCAGTTCGATGAAGCTCCAAAAAGATTAAAACGAAGCTCTGTACCCACCAAAAACACACGCAAAAAGTCTGATCTTTCCCAAAACAAACCGGATGAAGATTAGATAAGAGCAGAGGCATATTTAGGGTAAATTTTGGGGGCCATGAGGATCGATGATCGAGAAGAAAATATCATTGAAATAGGCATTGAATTGGTCAGAGTGGATCGAAATAGTCTTGGTTTGGACCCCAATTGTTTGTGTAGAAGAGCGAAATTTATCCTTGTCCTCGAAGTATCGAGAAGGGAACCATATAGATCAGCTAGGAGTTTATGATTGTAGTACATGGTTACGTATCGATCAAGCTGTCTTTCTGTGAGGATGAAATTATTAATGGCGAGAAAAGCCCAAAGGCAGTGGATCTGTACCACTTCCTGCTTGAGAAATATAGATGCCCAAAGATCTTCTTGTCTTTTCGGATAGCCGATGTGCCCTTTCTTCATGAGGAAGGATTCCATGGAGGTAGCCAAGTCATTCTTCATAACCTTATCTACGGAACCTTTGTGTGTAAGGCTGAAGCATCATCAAATTTCGGGCTCCTTCTCCACATAAAAAGTTAAGATATTCTAGAATCATCAGAGAAAGGCATTAGAATCCACCACATTTAGATTGGAAGCAAATAAATTATAGTAACCCCTAAAAAGCCATGATTCTCAGTTCTGTCAATGTTAGCTCCAATATTTTTTATTTTTATAAGCGGTGGCAATAGTCTCAAAGTCAAATTGGAAATTCATTTTAATCCAAAAAATAGAGGGCCTTTTCTTTCCAAACAAAACGGTTTCTAGCTTTCCAAATATTCCAAAAGCAATGAAAATGGCTGTGTTCTTGAAAGCTGTCATTTTTGTATGAAAGAAAAGAAAATGACCATCATACAAAATACCAAATTTTTTCAGCAATCAATCGAAACCGGACAACTTGTCACGAGAAAAGATGTGAATCATATCTTCAACAGCATTACATTTTAGAGGACAGTTGGCCACAGTATTTGGATATCTCTTAGACATAGAATGTAAATTGTTAAGACTGCCATTAGCAACAAGCCATATGAAATAGGAGATTCTAGGAGGGCAATAAGAATTCCAAACATTCTTGAAAAGAACTTTAAGCTGATTCTCTCTCCTCTCTTCTCTCTCTCTCCTCTCTCTCTCTCCCCTCTATCTCTCTTCTCTCTCCTCTCTCTTCTTTCTCTCTCCTCTCCTCTCTTTTCTCTCTCCTCCCCCCCTCTCTCTCTCTCCCCCCTTCCTCTCTCTCCTATCTCTCTCCTCTCTCTCTATTTCTCCCCTCTCCCATTTCTCTTTCTCTCCCCGCTTTCTCTCTTCTCTCTCTCTCTCTCTCTCTCTCTCTCTCTCTCTCTCTCTCTCTCTCTCTCTCTCTCTCTCTCCCTCCCCCCCTTTCTCTCTCTCCTCTCTCTTCCCTCTCCCTTTTCTCTCTTCTCTCTCCTCTCTCTCTCATCTCTCTCCTCTCTATTCTTTCCCCTCTCTCTCTCCTCTCTCTTCCTCTCTCTTCTCTCTCTTCTCTCTCCTCTCTCTTCCAGCTCTCCTTTCTCTCCCCTTCCTCTCTCTCTCTCCTCTCTCCTCTCTCCTCTCTCCTCTCTCTCTCTTCTCTCTCCTCTCTCTCTCCTCTTTTCTGTCTCTCTTTCCTCTCTTCTCTCTCTTCTCTCTCTCTCTCTCCCTCCTTTTTTCCTTCTCTCTCCTATCTCTCTCGCCTCTCTCTATTTCTCCCCTTTCTCTCTATTTCTCCCCTCTCTCTCTATCTTTCTCTCTCTCTCCTCTTTCTTCCCTCTCCCTTTCCCTCTTCTCTCTCCTCTCTATCTTTCTCTCTCTCTCTCTCTCTTCCCTCTCCCCTTTCCCCCTTCTCTTTCTCTCCCCTCTCTCTTCCCTCTCTCTTCTCTCTCTCTCTCTCCTCCCTCCCCTCTCTTCTCTCTTCTCTCTCTCTCCTCTCTCCTCTCTCTTCCTCTCTCTCTCCTCCCTCCCTCTCTCCTCTCTCTCCTCTCTCTCTCCTCCCTCCCCTCTCTCCTCTCTCTCCTCTCTCTCTCCCCTTTTTTCCTTCTCTCTCTCCTATCTCTCTCCTTTCTCTCTATTTCTCCCCTCTCTCTCTATTTTCTCTCTCTTCTCTCTCTCTCTCTCTCTCTCTCTTTCTCCTCTCTCTCTCTCTATCTTTCTCTCTCTCTCTCCTCTCTCTTCTCTCTCCCCTTTCCCTCTTCTCTCTCCTCTCTCTTCTTTCCCCTCTCTCTCCCCCCTCTCTCTTGCCTCTATCTTCTCTCTCTTCTCTCTCCTCCTTGCTCTCCTCTCTCTCTCCTCCCTCCCTCTCTTCTCTCTCTCTCTCTCTCCTCTCTCCTCTCTCTCTCCTCTCTTACTTTGTCTTCTCTCTCTCCTCTCTCTCTATCTCTCTCTCTCTCTCTCTCTCTCTCTCCTCTTTCTTCCCTCTCTCCCTCTCCTCTCTCTCCTCTCTCTCCTCTCTTCTTTCAGCTCTCTTCTCTCTCTTCTCTCCTCTCTTTCTCTCTCCTCTCTCTTCTGTTCTCTTTGTCTTTACCCCCCCTTATCTCTCTCTCTCTCTTCCCCCTTTCTCTCCCCTTTTTTTTTCTCTCTCTCCTATCTCTCCTCTCTCTTTATTTCTCCCTCTCTCTCTATCTTTCTCTCTCTTTTCTATTCCTTTCTCTCTCTTCTCCCTCCTCTCTCTTCTTTCCCCCCTCTCTCACTCTGTCCCATGTCTCTTCCCCCTCCCTCCCTCCCCCCCTCTCTCTTCCCTTTCTCTCTTCTCTGTCTCCTTTTTTTCCTTCTCTCTCTCCTATTTCTCTCCTCTCTCTTTATTTCTCCCTTCTCTCTCTATCTTTCTCTCTCTTTTCTATTCCTCTCTCTCTCTCTCTCTCTCTTTCTTGGGCTCGTTGGAAAGAGGATTCCGAGAGCTTTCTAACAGTATATAGCATGACCAGGTTTGGATCTTTTTAAGTATCTGTAATTGCAATTTTCGGTCGGGTATAGATTTTCAGCGATTGTTAGATATGGCGACCACCAAAGACAAACCGAAAGGACAAACCAATTGATGGAGGGCCCTCTAGTCTGATTAGGGGATGGAGATCTCCCTCACCACCATATGGAAGGAACTATCTCTCTTTTAAGAAAGGCGCATCACGGGGAAGAGGCCACGCTAGAAGAAATCACGAAAATTAAGAGGAGAATGAAGCAATCAGAATCTGATTATCAGCAAATAAGGAAGGAACTTGGGCGGTAAAGTGACATTGAAGAATTGAAGCGGGAACCGGCCTGGGGATGATGAGGTAACTGAAATTTCTGATTTCTGCGCAATACCCTTGGCGGTTTATGGAATCTGGGGCCGGGGAAGAGCCGAGCTTTGAACCTCGGGATTGTAGGGCTGCCGGAAAAGCCGGAGGAGGAGAAGCCTAAAATTACATTGGGCGGTTCTTCCAAGAGACCATGGGCATCAAAAGGTAGACATCTACGATGCATTAGGGTAGGGAAAAGAACCGGGAACTAGACACATGATTGTCAAGTTTGCAAGCAGGGATGATCGATTCTTGGTCTTTGAAAAATACATATACATTGAAGGGAAATTTATTTGGATCAATGAGGATCTAACCAAAGAAGCGACTAGCGAAAGAAAGTAGAAATTGCTAAGTACAAGGAACCCGGACAAAACAATCAAAAAGCAAAAATGGGTCAAAGGCAAGGTGATCATTGAGGAATAGGACAAATGGGAGGCACTTTCGGGATAATAGTGCGGAATATCAACAAATGGCGTAGAGACTAAGATCACAGTATGCGGGGAGGAACTAAGAGACATTGATCTGTTGTGTTTTTAGAAACCAAGGAACATGACTTATATGCATTACAGGACATAGAAGGATTCACGGATAACATCAGTTAAAACGAAGATTCTGAGATATAGATATTGGAAATGGCGGTGTGGCATGCTATGTCGAGGCAGTATCACGGATGTAGTGATGGCTGTCCAAGAAAGATATAAATAATCAATATATATGGATGCGGATCAAGCAACAAAACAATATGATATATATGGCGGCATGTTACTTCGCACCAAGACATAAGCGAGGCCTATTAGGATGGGGCTACAGGTGAAGATATATTCTTTGAATTGGAACAAGATGTCATGGAATATGGGATCTGAGGGGTATCATATTGGTAGGCGATTTCAATGGGAGAAGCAGGGAAGCACACAAGCAACAATCCATACATGGGAAGATGAGCCTTTATGGTTTTAAATCGATGGAGGACTTCGAGAAATTGCTAGGCTAGGCTGGGCGGTTGTCTTTGATCCGACAACCACAAAATCCGGTTGCCAAGCTGTTAAATCTTTGCACAAATCTTTGAACTCGGTATGTAATGGAATGGATCGATTCCCTAACTCCAAAGCTTGTACATGCAGATCAAGAGTGTGGTTGACTATTTGATCATATCACAAAATGCTCGGGTTAATAGAATTTCAAAGTTGGGGAGAAAACACGGAATCGAGACCATGCATCATTGATATTCTCCATAGGTAAAAGTAGAATGCCATCCCCAGTGGAAAATCTTTGCCCACAACCTATTTGTATGATCGGACTGCTATGGGAGGGAGGCATATAGAGCATATGTGGAAGAGCAAATAGAACAAAGCATTTGGGATGACAATGCATATGAGATATACCGCGATCAATTGATAAAGATAATTGCGGATGCCATACATCAATGTAAAAACCGTCGGGTAAAAAAGGGACTTCCCTGTAAATCATGGTATGGCGATGAGTGTCGTGCGACTAAGAAACAATGGAAAAAAGCGGGGAGAAAGCAAAGAAAACTATGAGGAAGAAATATCAGCGGTTGTTGGCCAAAGAAAAAGACATTTTATCTTGTCAAGCGGGGAGTTTACGGTCCAACAATGTCATGCGGATCCGAAAACATATTGGAAAAATCTGAAGAAGCACAAGCACAAAGATCTTCCCCATCTCTGCGGTAGAGCTTTGGAGCCAAGTCAAAAGCTATACTATGATGTTAACGACCAAATGCGCCAAAAGCAAAATCTGATTTGGTCTTCGCGAGGAAGAAATAGCGAGGGCATAAACAAACTTGCAAATGGAAAAAAAAGGATCGAGAACATCTTTGGCGTGAGAACATCTCAAATGGGTAGGGAAGAGCATGTATCACGATAATCTTAGCGCATGTTCAATATAGCGATGCAACAGGGATTCCCCGGGATTGGCAACTTACCGAATTGTTCCCATACACAAGAGTGGATCTATCTTTGGATGGCAATAATTATCATTACTCTCATGGTAAGCAATCTATTCTCCAAGCTTTTTGCTAGCATAATAGAAGAAAATTAGTGTATGGGCTGAACATAATGATAAAGAGCCAAGACTCGAGGCGAGGATTTCGTGCAAATATGTCTACATTAGACCACTGCTCACACTAAAATGCATTTTTGATCTGATGAAGGGCACCAAAAAACCGGTGTATGTTGCTTTTATTGACTTAGTAAAGCATTTGATAAAGTTCCACGGAACAAGCTATGGGAAAGAATGGAATATTTCAGGTACCCAAGCGGTTGGCGGATCACGGTGCAGATATTATATGAAAAAGTGTTGGTGCGCTATCGATGCCATTCAAAGCGGTCATATCGGATGTAGCGGAAAGTAACATTGGCGTGAAACGGGGATGCCCCTGTCTCCCTCGATCTTTGGTCTTTTTATAGATAGCCTTGAGGTGGCTGAAAGATAATTGTGATGGAGGCACGGAGATGTATGGTTATGTCATCCAATTGCTTACGTATGCGGATGATGTAGTGCTTTTTTGCGCTCACATGGGCACATGCAGCGACTCTTGGACCATTTGGCCACTTTTTGTGACAGGGCCGGGGATGCAAGTCAATTTGGAAAAAACTAAGATTATGGCCGGTTGGAGCTCTCGAGGGCAAGAATCCGGTTTTAAATATAAGGAGGATCTAGTGGAGACATGCGAAAGCATACAAATACCTTGGGCTTGTCATAAGAAGAAATCACAAATGGCATGCATGCATAGCACAAAGGGTGGAAAAGTGGGCAAAAAGCTATACTCTATGCAAAGCACATGCGGGGAAGTCTCACATTTGGGCGTGGGCTCTTAGAGCAAATTCTATGGTATTTGGTCCAAAGCACAATACTCTATGGGGCTGAAATTTGGGGGCGGGGCTGCCACGGTGCTTATGGGAAGACATAGGCAGGTGCACAAGAAATTTTTAAGGCTGGAGCTAGGGTAAAGGCACAAACACCCTACCCAGGATGATGCTAGTTGAGTGTGGCCTTTATGACACTTGAAGGAGAAGCTCTGCTCAAGTGCATTAAATACTTGACTAAGGTCAAGAAAATGAATAACACCCGCATTCCCCATCATGCCATGCTGGGCACTGAAAATAAGGGATGGTTTGCTGATGTTCTTAAATGGTTTGCCAGGTGGGATATTGTATGGGAAGATATACCCCAAAATGATCACTTGAGGGCATGGGTTCATGAAAAGGTTAAGAGGAGACTTTGGCTAAATCCAAAAACGAAGATGTTACTATACAGAATGCATATGAATCCCTCACTAGAGACTGCTGCATACTTAGGGGAGAACATATCCGTGAGGAAAAGACATACCATTAGCAGAATACGACTTAGTTCACACCATCTTGGGGTGGAAGTTGGCCGTTGGGGAACTATCCCAAGGCATTTGAGGTCTTTGCAAGGTATGCGGAAAAAGATGACATTGAAGATGAAGAACATGTCATACTTAGGTGCCCAGCATATAGCATGATCCGAGATAGACATGGCACACATGCACCTGACCTAGGTACTTTCTTTGAATTGGATGGAAACAAAATTGGATCTTTTCTAATTGAGACACTACAACTAAGAGAGAGATGTACAAAAGATGTGAACACACTGTTGAATGAAGATGAAACCTGGAATGAGAGTGAGGAATTAGATGAGGAAATGGAGACTCATCTAATATTTTATGATGTAAATTAATTTTCTCGTCTTATAGGCCTGGGAGGCCTCCCAAAAGACGTAATACAATTCACTTCACTTCACTTCTTCTCCCTCCTCTCTTCTCTTTGCCACATGCTTGAATGTTGCTATTTTTGGGTGGATGCACTTACCCACGGGCAAGATTGTGCCACTTGGCAACATCCTAGCCTTTCATAGGCATGGGAGACATGTACATAGGCCTGTGGCACCCACCTTAACTATATGTGAGCCACATATTTTGTTGAAGAAGAAATGCTTGGCATAGTGGATAGAATTGGGGGGTATGGGGGGCTAGTCTTGGGTTCGAATCCACCATGCAACATAAAATTTTAGATAGTGGTTAGAAAAAAGGAGGAGGGCCTAGGATCGCGCCACGTGGCACGTGAAGAGTTGCGTTAGAGCCGTCCGGATCGCGCCAAGTGGCGCCACGCAGGCCGTAGATGGGGGTGGAGTTACATTCTGACGGCCGGGCCCTTTTCTTTTGCTCCTTTCCTCGGCTCGGCCGGCCTTCGGCCGGCCTCGCCTCGGTTTGGGCCCACCCATGTGCCCTATCTCCATCTCTCCTTTCTCTATTCTCTCTCTTCTCTCTCCTATCTCTTCCCTCTCTTCTCTCTTCTCTCTCCTCTCTCTTCCCTCATCTCCCTCTCTCTCTCTCTCTTCTCTCTTCTCTCTTCTCTCTGTCCCCTCTCCCCGTGTCTCTCTTCCCTCTTCTCTCTCTTCTTTCTCTCTCCTCTCTTCTCTCTCTGTCATCTCTCCTCTCTTTCTCCCTCCTTTGTCTTCTCTTCTCTTTGTCTCTACCCTCTCTCTCTCTCTCTCTCTCTTCCCTCTCTCCTCTCTCTTCTCTCTCTTCTCTCCTCTTTCTCCTCTCTCTCTCCCATATCTCTCCCCCCCTCTCTCTCTCTCTCTCTCCTCTCTCTCTCTATTTGTCCCCTCTCTCTCTATCTTTCTCCCTCTTTTCTATTCCTCTCTCTCTCTTTCTCTCTCTCCTCTCTCCTCTCTCCTCTCTCTCTTCCCTCTCTCCGTTCTCTCTCCTTTCTCCTCTCTCTCCTCTCTCTTCTTTCCCCTCTGTCTTTCAACTCTCCTCTCTCTTCTTTTGCCCCCTCTCTCTCTCCCATGTCTCTTCCCTCTTCCCTCTCCCTCTCCCTCTCCTCCTCTCTCTCTTCTCTCTCTCTCTCTCTCTTCTCTCTCCTATCTCTTCTCTCTCTCCTCTCCCTCTTCTCTCTTCTATCTCTTCTCTCTCTTCTCCCTTTTCTCTCCTCTCTCCTCTTTTCTTTCTCCTCTCTCTCTCATCTCTCTTCTTTCCCCTCTCTCTCTCCTCTCTCTTCCCTTTTCTTCTCTCTCTTCTCTCTCCTCCCTCCTCTCTTTCTCTCTCCTCTCTCTTTGTTTCTCTCTCTCTTCTCTCTCCCCTCTCCCTCTGTCTCTATTCTCTCTCCTCTCTCTTCTTTCTCTCTCCTCTCTCCTTGCTCTCTCTTTCCTCTCTCTTCCATCCTTCTTCTCTCTTTTCTCTCTCCTCCCATGCTCCCTTCTCTCTCTCTCTATCTTTCTCTCCCCTCTCTCTTGTCTCTCTTCTCTCTCCTCTGTGCTCTTCTCTCCCTCTTCCCTCCCTCTCCTTTCTTCTCTCTCTCTCCTCTGTGCTCTTCTCTCTCTCTCCTCCCTCTCCTCTCTTCTCTCTCTCTCTCCTCTCTCCTCTCTCCTCCCTCCTCCTCTCTCTCTCTCCTCTCTCCTCTCTCCTCTCTCCTCTCTCCTATCTCTCTCCTCTCTCTCTATTTCTCCCTCTCTCTGTGTAGTCTCTCCTCTCTCCTCTCTGCTCTCTCTCTCCTATCTCTCTCCTGCCTCTCCTCTCTTCTCTCTCTCTCCTCTCCTCTCTCCTATCTCTCTCCTCTCTCTCTATTTCTCCCCTCTCTCTATCTCTCTCTCTCTCTCTCCTCTCTCTCTCCTATCTCTCTCCTCTCTCTCTCCTATCTCTCTCCTATCTCGCTCCTGCCTCTCCTCTCTTCTCTCTCTCTCCTCTCTCCTCTCTCTCCTCTCTCTCTCCTATCTCTCTCCTCTCTCTGTATTTCTCCCCTCTCTCTATCTCCTATCTCTCTCCTCTCTCTATCTCCTATTTCTCTATCTCTTATTTCTCTCCTCTCTCTCTATTTCTCCTCTCTCTCTACCTTTCTCTCTCTTTTCTATTTCTCTCTCTCCCTCTTCTCCCTCCTCTCTCTTCTCTCTCCTCTCTCCCTCCTCTCTCTTCTCTCTCTAGCTTTTTTTTAGAACATTCTAGAAGGTTCTAGGAACATTCTATTTTGAGCATTTGCAAAGTTTCAAAACTTTCTATTTTTTAATTTGAAACTTTCTCTATTTTTTAGGCAGGGGTGCTTACCCATGGCATTTGGAACATTCCACCACATTCTATTTTTAGCATTTGCAAAGTTTCAAAAAGCTTTCTATTTTTAGACTGAAACTTTCTATTTTTAGACTGAGGTGCTTACCCATGAGCATCTGGAACATTACACCACATTCTATTTTGAGCATTTTCAAAGTTTCAAAAAGCTTTCTATTTTTAGACTGAAACTTTCTATTTCTAGACTGAGGTGCTTACCCATGAGCACCTGGAACATTCCACCACATTCTATTTTAAGCATTTTCAAAGTTTCAAAAAGCTTTCTATTTTTAAACTGAAACTTTCTATTTTTAGATTGAGGTGCTAACCCATGAGCACCTGGAACATTCCACAATATTCTATTTTGAGCATTTGCAAAGTTTCAAAAAACTTCTATTTTTAGACATTCTAGAAGATTCTAGAAGATTCTAGGACATTCTAGAAGATTCTAGGACATTCTAGAAGATTCTAGAGCCATCTAGAACATTCTAGAACATCCTAGACCATCCATGGATTATTTGGCCCTCACCCTTAACTATATATGAACTTCCATTTTTTTCAAGAAACCAATGCTTGGTCTAGGGGTAAGGGTGGGGGGTTTGGGGGCAATGTCCAGGGTTCGAGTCCGTGGTAAACCAAAAAAAATTTGTCCACCAAACTTGGGAGCTTTTGAGGGGCCAAGGCCCATGGACGGCCCAGATCAAGCCACGTGGCGCATCCTTATCCGTCGATGGGGCGTGACATCCCTCCGGGGCCTCGCCTCGGTTTGGGCCCACCCACGTGCCCTTTTTCTTTGCACCCTTCCTCGGCTCGGCCCCTTCGGGGCCTCGCCTCGGTTTGGACATCCTTGGGACTATTCCTCGGCTCGGCCTCGGCCTTCTTCTTTGCTTTCCTCGGTTTGGGTCTTTCTCTCTCTCTCTCTCTCTCTCTCTCTCTCTCTCTCTCTCTCTCTCTCTCTCTCTCTCTCTCTCTCTATGCATCTTTCTCTCTCCTCTATATTTTCCTCTCCCCTTTCTGTTTTATCTCTCCTCTCTCTATCTCCTATTTCTCTATCTCCTATTTCTCTCCTCTCTCTCTACTTCTCCCCTCTCTCTCTACCTTTCTCTCTCTTTTCTATTTCTCTCTCTCCTCTCTCTCTCTCTCTCTCCTCTCTCTCTCTCCTCTCTCTCTCTCTCTCTCTCTCTCCTCTCTCCTCTCTCTCTCTTATCTCTCTCCTCTCTCTCTATTTGTCCCCTCTCTCTATCTTCTCTCTCCTCTCCTATCTCCCCCCTCTCTCTCCTCTCTTTCTCTCTCTCTCCTCTCTCCTCTCTCCTCTCTCCTCTCTGCTCTCTCCTCTCTCCCTCCTACCTCTCTGCTCTCTCTCTATTTCTCTCCTTTCTCTATCTCCTATCTCTCTCCTCTCTATCTCCTATTTCTCTATCTCCTATTTCTCTTCTCTCTCTCTCTATTTCTCCCCTCTCTCTCTTCTCCCTCTCTCCTATCTCTCTATCTATCTATCTTTTCTATTTCTCTCTCTCCTCTCTCTCCTATCTCTCTCCTCTCTCTCTCTCCTCCCTCTCCTCTCTTCTCTCTCTCCTCTCTCCTCTCTCCTAAAGGACACGTAAAAAATACATCTCTCTCTCTCTCTTCTCTCCTCTCTTCTCTTTCTCCTATCTCTTCCCTCTCTCCCCCCCCTCTCTCTCTCTCTCTTTTTTCCTTCTCTCTCCTATCTCTCTCCTCTCTCTCTATTTCTCCCCTCTCTCTTCCCTCTCTTTTCTCTCTCTTCTCCCTCCTCTCTCTTCTCTCTCCTCTCTCTCTCTCTCCTCGCTCTTCCCTCTCTCCTTTCTCTCTCCTCTCTCTCCCCTCTCTCCTCTGTCTCTCCTCTTTTCTGTTTCTCTTCCCTCCCTTCTCTCTCTCCTCTCTCTCTTCCCTCCCTTCTCTCTCTCCTCTCGCTCTCTATTTCTCCCCCCTCTCTCTCTATTTCTCTCTTCTCTCTCTATCTTTTTCTCTCTCTCTCCTCTCTCTTCCTTTTCCCCTTTCTCTCTTCCCTCTTCCCTTTCTCTCTTCTCTCTCTCCTCTCTCTCATCTCTTTCCTCTCTCTTCTTTCCCCTCTCTCTCTCTCCCGTCTCTCTTCTTTCCCGTCTCTCTCTCTCCTCTCTCTTCCCTCGCTCCTCTCTCTATTCTCCCTCCTCTCTCTTCTCTCTCCTCTCTCTCTCCTCTCTCTTCCCTCTAAACTTTCTATTTTTAGATTGAGGTGCTTACCTTTGAACGTCTGTAACATTCCAGAAAATTCTATTTTGAGCATTTGCAAAGTTTCCAAAAACTTTCTATTTTTGGATTGAGGTGTTTACCCATGAGCATCTGCAACATTCCAGAACATTCTATTTTGAGTATTTGCAAAGTCTTAAAAAACTTTCTATTTTTAGACTGAAACTTTCTATTTTTAGACTGAGGTGCTTACCCATGAGCACCTACAAAGTATTATTCATGAGTAACATACTCATACATGCCCATGAGCTAAAGTATGTCAATTTTAAAGTATCACCCATGTGAAGCTTACACACACCCATCATACCCATCACAGTTACTACCAATTCTAAAGTATCACCTCCAGAATATTCTATTTTGAGCATTTGCAAGTTTCAAGAAACTTTCTATTTTTAGACTGAGGTGCTTCTAGAGCATAGGTGGTTGCCCTATAGCATTTGGAACATTCTAGAACATTCTATTTTGAGTTTTAGCAAACTTTTTAGTTTTTAGACTACCGTACTTTCTATTTTTAGACTGAGATGCTTACCTTAGAGCATCTGAAACATTCTAGGACATTCTATTTGAGTTTTTACAAAGTTTAAGCAAACTTTCTATTTTTTGACTAAAACTTTCTATTTTTAGACTGAGGTGCTTACTTTGAGCATCTACAACATTCCAGAAGATTCTATTTTGAGCATTTGCAAAGTTTCAAAAAACTTTCTATTTTTAGATTGAGGTGTTTACCCATGAGCATCTGCAACATTCCAGAACATTCTATTTTGAGCATTTGCAAAGTCTTAAAAAACTTTTTATTTTTAGACTGAAATTTTCTATTTTTAGGTAGGGTGCTTACCCATGAGCACACGGAACATTCCACAATATTCTATTTTGAGTATTTGCAAAGTTTCAAAAAAGGGCCCTTTCTATTTTTTAGAGGTGCTTACTTACCCATGAGCACATGGAACATTCCGGAACATTCTATTTTGAGCATTTGCAAAGTTTCAAAAAAACTTCTATTTTTGGACTGAAACTTTCTATTTTTAGACTGAGGTGCTTACCCATGAGCACCTGGAACATTCTAGAACATTCTAGAACATTCTATTTTGAGCATCTGCAAAGTTTCAAAAAAACTTCTATTTTTAGACTGAAACTTTCTATTTTTAGGCTGAGGTGCTTACTCATGAGCATCTGAAACATTCTAGGACATTCCAAAAGATTCTAGAACATTCTAGAACATCCTAGAGTATCCTTGAATTAATTAGGCCCCAGCCTTTGTCAATTTTAAAGTATCACCCATGTGAAGCTTACACACACCCATCATACCCATCACAGTTACTACCAATTCCAAAGTATCACCTCCAGAATATTCTACTTTGAGCATTTGCAAGTTTCAAGAAACTTTCTATTTTTAGACTGAGGTGCTTCTAGAGCATAGGTGGTTGCCCTATAGCATTTGGAACATTCTAGAACATTCTATTTTGAGTTTTTGCAAAGTTTTAGCAAACTTTTTTGTTTTTAGACTACCGTACTTTCTTCCCTCTGAGATGCTTACCTTAGAGCATCTGAAACATTCTAGGACATTCTATTTGAGTTTTTACAAAGTTTAAGCAAACTTTCTATTTTTAGACTAAAACTTTCTATTTTTAGACTGAGGTGCTTACTTTGAGCATCTACAACATTCCAGAAGATTCTATTTTGAGCATTTGCAAAGTTTCAAAAAACTTTCTATTTTTGGATTGAGGTGTTTACCCATGAGCATCTGCAACATTCCAGAACATTCTATTTTGAGCATTTGTAAAGTCTTAAAAAACTTTCTATTTTTAGACCGAAACTTTCTATTTTTAGGTGAGGGTGCTTACCCATGAGCACACAGGAACATTCGAACATTCCATTTTGAGCATTGCAAAGTTTCAAAAAAACTTCTATTTTTGGACTGAAACTTTCTATTTTTAGACTGAGGTGCTTACCCATGAACACCTGGAACATTCTAGGACATTCCAAAACATTCTAGAACATCCTAGAGTATCCTTGAATTAATTGGGCTCCAGCCTTAACTATGCATGGAGTTCCTATTATTTTAAGAAAAGACTGGTTGGTCTAGTGGTAAGGGTGGGGGGTTTGGGGGGCAATGTCCAGGGTTCGAGTCCCTGGCAAACCAAAAAAATTTTGTCCACCAAACTTGGGAGCTTTTGAGAGGCCAAGGCCCCCAGAGATGGGTGCTGCCGCGCCTCCTCCTCCAGGTCGATGGGGCATGGAAGGCAGTGACGGACTCACCACTCTCCTCCGGGCCGCTATTCTTTTATTATATTAGACTAGAAAAGGGCGCCTGGCCCGGCCGGACCTTTTTTGCTCCCATTCCTCGGCTCGGCCCCTCCGGGGCCTCGCCTCGGTTTGGGCATCTCTAGGACTATTCCTTCTCCTCTCTCTCTATTTGTTCCCTCTCTCTCTCTTTCCTCTCTCTTCCCTCTCCCCTTTCTCTCTTCTCTCTCCTGTCTCTCTCATCTCTCTTCTTTCCCCTTTTTCTCTTTCGTCTCTCATCTTTGTCTTCTCTCTCCTCTCTCTTCTTTCCTCTCTGTCTCTCTTTCTCCCCTCTCTCTTCCCTTTCCTCTCTCTCCTCCCTCCTCTCTCTTCTCTTTCTTTTCCCTCTCTCCTCTCTTTCTCTCTTCTCTTTCTTCTCTTCTCTTTGTCTTTACCCTCTCCCTGTCTTTTTCCCCTTTCTCTCTCTTCTTCCTCCTCTCTTCTCTCTCCTCTCTCTCTCTCTTCTGTCTCTTTCCTTTCTCCTTTTTCTCTTCTATCACCTCTCTCTCTCCTCTCTCCTATCTCTCCCTCTCTCTCTCCTTCTCTCCTCTCTCTTCTGCTCTCTGTCTTTACCCTCTCCCTCTCTTCCTCCCTCTCTATTTCTCCCCTCTTTTTCTAGTTTTCTCTCTCTTTTCTATTCCTCTCTCTCTCTTTTCTCCCTCCTCTTTCTTCTCTCTCCTCTCTCTTCCGTCTCTCTCTTCTCTCTCCTCTCCCTCTCCTCTCTTCCTATCTCTCCTCTCTCTCCCCCCTCTCTCTCCCTCTCTCCTCCCTCTCTTCTCTCTCCTATCTCTTCTCTCTCTTCTCCCTTTTCTCTTATCTCTCCCTCTCTCCTCTCTCTTCCCTCATCTCTCTCTCTCTCCTCTTTTCTCTCTATCTTCTCTCTCTCTCTATCTCTCCCTGTGTCCCCCTTTCTGTCTTCTTTCTCCTCTCTCCTCTCTCTATCTCCTCTCTCTCCTCTCTATCTCTCCCCTTAGTTCCTTCTCTCTCTCCTATCTCTCTCCTCTCTCTCTATTTCTCCCGTCTCTCTCTATGTTTCCCCTCTCTCTCTATCTTTTTGTTTCTCTCTCCTCTCTCTTCCCTCTCCCCTTTCTTTTTTCTCTCTCCTCTCTCTCTCCCTCTTCTCTCCGCCCCTTTCTTTTTTCTCTCTCCTCTCTCTCTTTCTCTCTCCCTTTCCCTCTTCTCTCTCATCTGTCTCTTATCTCTCTTCTCTCTCCTCTCTCTTCTCTCCTCTCTCTCCTCTCTCTCTTCCCTCTCTCTACTCTCTCTTCTCTCTCCTCTCTGCTCTCCTCTCTCTCTCCTCCTTCGCCTCTCTTCTCTCTCTCTCTCTATCTCTCTCTGTGTCCCCCTGCATGTCTTCTCTCTCCTCTCTCCTCTCTCTATCTCCTCTTCCTCTCTCTCTCCCTTCCTCTCTCTCTCCTCTCCCTCCCTCTCTTCCTATCTCTCCTCTCTCTGCCCCCTCTCTCTCCCCTCTCTCCTCCCTCTCTTCTCTCTTCTATCTCTTCTCTCTCTTCTCCCTTTTCTCTCATCTCTCCTCTCTCCTCTCTCTTCCCTCATCTCTCTCTCTCTCTATTTCTCCCGTCTCTCTCCTCTCTCTCCCCTCTCTCCTCTCTCTTCCCTCATCTCTCTATCTCTCCCTGTGTCCCCTTTTTGTCTTCTTTTCCTCTCCTCTCTCTCTCTCTCTCTCTCTCTCTCTCTCTCCTCTCTCTCTCTCTCCCTTAGTTTCTCTCTCTCTCCTATCTCTCCTCTCTCTCTATTTCTCATGAGTCTCTCTCTATGTTTCCCCCTCTCTCTCTCTTTTTTGTTTCTCTCTCCTCTCTCTTCCCTCTCCCTTTCTTTTTCTCTCTCCTCTCTCTCTCCCTCTTCTCTCCTCCCCTTTCTTTTTTCTCTCTCCTCTCTCTCTTTCTCTCTCCCTTTCCCTCTTCTCTCTCATCTCTCTCTTATCTCTCTTCTCTCTCCTCTCTCTTCTCTCCTCTCTCTCTCCTCTCTCTCTTCCCTCTCTCTACTCTCTCTCTCTTCTCTCTCCTCTGCTCTCCTCTCTCTCTCCTCCCTCGCCTCTCTTCTCTCTCTCTCTCTATCTCTCTCTGTGTCCCCCTGCCTGTCTTCTCTCTCCTCTCTCCTCTCTCTATCTCCTCTTCCTCTCTCTCTCCCCTCTCTCTTCTCTCTATCTCTCCCCTTAGTTCATTCTCTCTCTCCTATCTGTCTCCTCTCTCTCTATTTCTCCCGTCTCTCTCTATGCATCTCTTTCCTCTCTCTCTATTCCTCCTCTCACTCTCTATCTTTCTCTCTCTTCTCTCTCTTCTCTCTCTTTTCTTTTCCCTCTCTTCTCTCTCTCCCTTTTTTCTTTCTCTCTCTCTCTCTCTCTCCTCTCTCTCTATCTTTCTCTCTCTCTCTCCTCTCTCTTCCCTCTCCCCTTTCCCTCTTCTCTCTCCTCTCTCTCTTATCTCTCTTCTCTCTCCTCTCTCTTCTTTCCCTCTCTCTCTCCCCTCTCTCTTCCCTCTCTCTTCCCTCTCTTCTCTCTCCTCTCTGCTCTCCTCTCTCTCTCCTCCCTCCCTCTCTTCTCTCTCTCTCCTCTCTCCTCTCTCCTCTCCTCTCTCTCCCCTTTTTCCCTTCTCTCTCTCTCCTATCTCTCAATTTCTCCCCTCTCTCTACCTTTCTCTTTTTTTTCTATCCTTCTCTCTCCCTCTTCTCGCTCCTTTCTCTTCTCTCTCCTCTCTCTCTCCTCTCCCTTCTCCCCCTCTATCTTTCCCTTTTCTCTCTCTAACTTCATTCTAGAGCATTCTAGAAGTTTCTAGGATCATCAAGGCTTTTAATTAACCAAAGGAATTTCCATTGCCCTAGCCTTAACTAAGCATGGACTTCCTATTTTATTGAAGAAGAAATGCTTGGTTTAGTGGTTAGAATTGGGGGGTAAGGGGGGCTAATCTTGGGTTCGAATCCACCATGCAACATAAAATTTTAGATAGTAGTTGAAAAAAAGGGAGAGGGTTGGGATCGCGCCACGTGGCGCTCTCTCTAACAGCGTTAGGACCCGTCGGTCAGCGCCAAGTGGGCCACGCCGGGCCGTGGATGGGGGTGGAGTTACATTCGTTACAACGCCCTTTTCTTTTGCTCCTTTCCTCGGCTCGGCCGGCCTTTGGCCGGCCTCGCCTCGGTTTGGGCCCACGCACGTGCCCTATCTCCCTCTCTCTTTCTTCTTTTTCTTCTCTCTCTTCTCTCTCCTATCTCTTCCCTCTCTCCTCTCTTCTTCTCTCCTCTCTCTTTGTCTGTCCCCTCTCCCTGTATTCTATCTTTCTCTGTCCTTTCTCTCCTCTCTCTCCTCTCTCTTCTTTTCCCTCTCTCTCTCCTCTCTCCTTTCTCTCTTCTCTCTCCTCTCTCTCCTCTTCCCTCTCTATTTCAGCTCTCCTCTCTCCTCTTTCCCCTCTCTCTCTCTCCCATATCTCTCTCTCTCTCTCTCTCTCTCTCTCTCTCTCTACTCTACTCTCTCTCTCTCCTCTCTTCCCTCTCTCATTTCTCTCTTCTCTCTCCTCTCTTTCAGCTCTCCTCTCTCTCTTCTTTTCTCCTCTCTCTTCTTTGCCCCCCCCTCTCTCTCTCCCTCTTCTCTCCCTTATCTCTTCTCTCTCTTCTCCCTTTTCTCTCCTCTCTCTTCCCTCATCTCTCTCTCTCTCTCCTCTCTCCTCTCTGTTCTCTCTCTCCCCTTTCTCTCCTCTTTTTCTTTCCTCTTTTTTCCTTCTCTCTCTCCTATCTCTCTCCTCTCTCTCTATTTCTCCCCTCTCTCATGCCTCTACACACATGCCCTACTACCAATTCTAAAGTATCACTTATGAGAAGAACACTACTAATTTCAAAGTATCACCTATGAGGATCTTACTCACATCTACTGCACTCCATGGTATTTCACAGTCTTATTCACACATACTGCTCAACCCTCTATTGCATTAGCAACAAAGTATCACTCATGAGTAACATACTCACACATGCCCATGTACTACCCATGTGAAGCTTACACACACCCATCATACCCATCACACTTACTACCAATTCCAAAGCATTACCTCCAGAATATTCTATTTTGAGCATTTGCAAGGTTTCAAGAAACTTTCTACTTTTAGACTGAGGTGCTTCTAGAGCATAGGTGGTTGCCCTATAGCATCTAGAACACTCTAGAACATTCTATTTTGAGTTTTTGCAAAGTTTTAGCAATCTTTTCTGTTTTTAGACTACCGTACTTTCTATTTTTAGACTGACATGCTTACCCTAGAGCATCTGAAACATTCTAGGACATTCTATTTGAGTTTTTACAAAGTTTAAGCAAACTTTCTATTTTTAGACTAAAAGTTTCTATTTTTAGACTGAGGTACTTACCTTTGAGTATCTGCAACATTCCAGAACATTCTATTTTGAGCATTTGCAAAATTTCCAAAAACTTTCTATTTTTGGATTGAGGTGAGCATCTGCAACATTCCAGAACATTCTATTTTGAGCATTTGCAAAGTCTTAACAAACTTTCTATTTTTAGACTGAAACTTTCTATTCTTAGGCTGAGGTGCTTACTCATGAGCACCTGAAACATTCCACAATATTCTATTTTGAGCATTTGCAAAGTTTCAAAAAACTTTCTATTTTTAGACTGAGGTGCTTACCCATGAGCACCTGGAACATTCCACAACATTCTATTTTGAGCATTTGCAAACTTTCAAAAAAAAACTTCTATTTTTTGACTGAAACTTTCTATTTTTAGACTGAGGTGCTTACCCATGAGCACCTGGAACATTCTAGAACATTCTACTGTGGGCATTTGCAAAGTTTCAAAAACCTTTCTATTTTTGGACCGAGACTTTCTATTTTTAGACTGAGGTGCTTGCCCATGAGCACCTGGAACATTCCAGAACATTCTACTTTGAGCATTTGAAAAGTTTCAAAAAAATTCTATTTTTTAGACTGAAACTCTCTATTTTTAGACTGAGGTGCTTACCCATGAGCATCTGGAACATTCCACCACATTCTATTTTGAGCATTTTCAAAGTTTCAAAAAGCTTTCTATTTTTAGACTGAAACTTTCTATTTTTAGACTGAGGTGCTTACCCATGAGCACCTGGAACATTCCACACCATTATATCAACATCTGCAACATTCTATAACATTCTATTTTGTGCATTTGCAAAGTTTTTGAAAACTTTCTATTCTTAGACTGAAACTTTCTATTTTTAGACTGAGGTGCTTACCCATGAGCATCTGGAACATTCCACCACATTCTATTTTGAGCATTTTCAAAGTTTCAAAAAGCTTTCTATTTTTAGACTGAAACATTCTATTTTTAGACTGAGGTGCTTACCCATGAGCATCTGGAACATTCCACCACATTCTATTTTGAGCATTTTCAATTTCTATTTTTAGACTGAGGTGCTTAACCATGAGCATCTGGAACATTCCACCACATTCTATTTTAAGCATTTGCAAAGTTTCAAAAAGCTTTCTATTTTTAGATTGAAACTTTCTATTTTTTAGATCAAGTGCTTACCCATGAGCATCTGGAACATTCCACCACATTCTATTTTGAGCATTTTCAAAGTTTCAAAAAGCTTTCTATTTTTAGACTGAGGTGCTTACCCATGAGCACCTGGAACATTCCACACCATTATATCAACATCTGCAACATTCTATAACATTCTATTTTGTGCATTTGCAAAGTTTTTGAAAACTTTCTATTCTTAGACTGAAACTTTCTATTTTTAGACTGAGGTGCTTACCCATGAGCATCTGGAACATTCCACCACATTCTATTTTGAGCATTTTCAAAGTTTCAAAAAGCTTTCTATTTTTAGACTGAAACTTTCTATTTTTTAGGAGAGGTGCTTACCCATGAGCACCTGGAACACTCCACAACATTATATCAACATCTGCAACATTCTATAACATTCTATTTTGAACATTTGCAAAGTTTTTAAAAACTTTCTATTCTTAGATTGAAACTTTCTATTTTTTAGGTGAGGTGCTTACCCATGAGCACTGGAGCATTCGAACATTCTATTTTGAGCATTTGCAAAGTTTTAAAAAACTTTCTATTTTTAGACTGAAACTTTTTATTTTTAGACTGAGGTGCTTACCCATGAGCGCCTGGAACATTCCACAATATTCTATTTTGAGCATTTGCAAAGTTTCAAAAAACTTCTATTTTTAGACATTCTAGAAGATTCTAGAAGATTCTAGAAGATTCTAGGACATTCTAGAAGATTCTAGGACATTCTAGAAGCTTCTAGAGCATTCTAGAACATCCTAGACCATCCATGGATTATTTGGCCCTCACCCTTAACTATATATGAACTTCCATTTTGTTCAAGAAACCAATGCTTGGTCTAGTGGTAAGGGTGGGGGGTTTGGGGGGCAATGTCCAGGGTTCGAGTCCGTGGTAAACCAAAAAAATTTTGTCCACCAAACTTGGGAGCTTTTGAGAGGCCAAGGCCCACGGACGGCCCAGATCAAGCCACGTGGCGCATCCTTATCCGTCGATCGGGCGTGACATACTCACTCACCCACCCACTCACTCACTCACAGACGAACACTATTTCTTTAATAAAAATAAAAGATAATAGCATCCGTGTCCATCGACCGTTAAAAGGGAGCCACGTGGCGTGACGCGATCTGGGCCGTCCATCTTCACATAACGGGAGGAAAAAACCATTTTGTTGAAATTATTTTTGTTTTAGGAGGGATTCGAACCCTGGTGGCTAGACCTCCAACCCCCAATACTTACCACTAAATCAACCTGAAGTTCCTCAAAGCAATTGAAGGTTCCAATATAGTTAAGGAATAAACAATTCCGACATCTTCTAGAATCTTCTAGAATGTTCTAGATGCTCATGGGTAAGCACCTCAAATCCAAAAATAGAAAGTTTTTGAAACTTTGGAAGGACTAAAATAGAATGTTCTAGAGTGTTTTAGATGCTCACAAGTAAGCAGCTTAGCTAAACATAGAGTGTTTTTTGAAGCTTTGCCAAAAGCCAAAATGGAATGTGCAGGAATGTTCTAGAATATTCTAGATGCTCATGGGTAGGCACCTCAGCCTAAAAATAGAAACTTTCTCCAAACTTTGCAAAAACCAATAATAGAATATTTTGGAATGTTCAGGGTGATAATACCGAGGCTAGGCCGACCGACGAGCCGAGGAATGGAAAAGAAAGGATGGGTAATGGGTGATACTATAATAATAATAATAATAATAATAATAATAATAATAATAATAATAATAATAATAATAATAATAATAATAATAATAATAATAATAATAATAATAATAATAATAATAATAATAATAATAATAATAATAATAATGGGTGATAAAATAATAGCGTCCGTGCGTACGTGCATGAGTGGGTTTTCCACTCCATCGACCGTTAAAAAGGGAGCCACGTGGCGTGGCGCGATCTGGGTCGTCCATCTTGACATATTGATGGGAGGAAAAAACCATTTTTGTTGAAAATGTTTTTGTTTTAGGAGGGATTCGAACCCTGGTGGCTAGCCCTCCAACCCCCCATACTTACCACTAGAACAACCTGAGGTTCCTCAAAATAAATTGATGTTCCAATATAGTTAAGGGTGAGGAATAAACAATTCCGACATCTTCTAGAATCTTCTAGAATGTTTTAGATAGGTTCTAGAATGTTCTAGATGCTCATGGGTAAGCACCTCAAATCCAAAAATAGAAAGTTTTTGAAACTTAAGCACAATTTCATTATAATGGGAAAATTTTTAGTAAACTGGAATTTTTTTATTATGGGGGTTGTATAGACCTTATGCAGGGGTTGTATACACGTGTACAGTACCCTGTATCATAGACCTTATGCAGGGGTTCTATACACGTGCAGTACCCGTGTATCATACATACATGAATATTTAGAGAACATAATAACACGGTATCATATACCAACTTCCAAACACAATAGAGACCAAAGTATGAACTATGTATGTCCCTAGTAACCTTCCCCAAGTTCCTAACCCCTTCCCTTCCCCTTTCCCTTAGCTGCAGGTCTAACCCACGACGGGTTAGGAGTCAAGAACTCACGCTCATCCCATGCTGATTCTTCCCACCATATGGGGTACCTAGTCATTAGAAAAAGTAATTCCCGGGGATAATACTCTCACGGAAGAAGAGCGGACCCAACTCCACAAAACCGTTGTACTCATTGTAGTACACCCTAATAAGGCCATACATCCGTCCCTTAGAAATTTCATGAATGAACTCGATATGTATGCATCCGGAGAGTGTGCTAAATATCCAAAGACGAAGAAGAGGCCTCAATTGTTGTAGCATCTCGTCCGAGATAAGGAGGGGGTTCAAGCATTCCCCTCATTGCAAGTCTCCTATAACATTGAGGATGGATTAATTTCCATCGGTGGCTCATGACCACAATCAAATCGCCTCAGAATGAAGTTGATCAACTCCATTGTAAGCTCCTTGGTGGGGACTGCGGGCGCAACCTCCACTCAAGAAATGGTCCCATAGCTCATCCATTCCGGGGCGCCCGAGAATGCACGGGGGGCATGCTTGCGAGGCCTTCCGAGTAGCCGGGGAGGATTGGGTCCAATCATTTAAAAAGCAAGCAAGGATCACCGACGGCGGAGCAAGGAACACGGAGGCGAGCAAGTAGCAAGTTCAAGAGCAAGCAACAAGATCAAGTAGCGAGGGAGCACGGGAATGAAGTAGCAAGGAACAAGGATCAAGATCAAGTAGCAAGATGCAATGAACAAGGAAGATCAAGTAGCAAGAAGATCAAGGAACAAGGAAGATCAAGGAGCAAGAAGCAAGGATCAAGATCAAGTAGCAAGGAACAAGATCAAGTAGCAAGATCAAGAGCAAGGAACAAGATCAAGTAGGAAGGAGCACGGGGAATGAAGTAGCAAGGAACAAGGATCAAGATCAAGTAGCGTAGCAAGATCAAGAGCAAGGAACAAGATCAAGTAGGAAGGAGCACGGGGAATGAAGTAGCAAGGAACAAGGATCAAGATCAAGTAGCGAGGAAGCAATGAACAAGGAAGATCAAGTAGCAAGAAGATCAAGGAACAAGGAAGATCAAGTAGCAAGAAGATCAAGGAACAAGGAATATGAAGGAGCAAGAAGCAAGGATGAAAAGTGAGAAGTGAAAACAAGGTAAAAAGAATTTATAGCTACTGAATCCAATAATGTTGAAGTATAATACCAATAATGTTGAAGTATAATACCAATAATCTTTGGCGATATAATACCAATAATGCTCACGATAATACCAATAATCTTTGAAGTATTATACCAATAATTCTATAACGACTATAAAAGCAGCTCCATTAGGTAAGTCATTCATCTCCCATCATGGCTTATAATATTTATGATGATCGGTTTGAGACCATTCTTTGCTCCATGAGCTACAATGATATTAATCGGCTGCATACGTAAAGGTGTTAAAATTTGGATCCTTACTTACAATCCAAAGCGTAAGGTCGTGGAGTGTGATTGCCCGGCCTTACTCGTGTTGTGATCCATCTTCTTTGGGTTCCCGCGCCATGCCTACGAAGCTGAATGCGATCACAATAGCAGGGATTGATGATGAGTGAATCATCGACTCTATAATGCCATCAATAATATGTGCATCTAAATTATATGTATGCCATCAATAATGTGTGCATCAGATGTAATGATGTGTATTAAACACCTATTATAATAGATGTAAGGATGTTAGTATAAGCATAAATTAGGATGTATCGACAACGTATTAATTGTCCAAAATGCTTAAGTATTATAGCAAAAGAAATTACATACATGATTATCGAGAACATGGTGAGATTGAGAGCTTTTAGCTAATGCTATGTCCCCCCACATGTCAACAATGTATTTTGGAATCTGAGCAGTCTTGGTCTTTTGCCATTTGCATCCCATGCATAATGTATGGCATCTAACTTCTCATACCTTGATGGATCGATGGATTGGGTCGTAGCGTTTAGTTAAGCAACCTGTATAGTCACGACCAACAGGCATCCACCATGATACATAAATGTGACCATAATTGGTAGACTACGGATCTAGGATGGCATCTTCTTACGTAAAGCCCAACCACGTTGGAGTTTCATCGATCTCGTGTCGGACTAAAACAAACATACCTTTCGTAACATGTGCATGAGGATCGAACTCATCCATAGGCAACCTTTGGGCGCCCATCTGGCGGCCCACAATATGTAGGCAAAGGTCTTACAAGCACAGCGGCTTCATCGACCTCACGGAGTAAATGCGACTTGTAGAGGTTCTTGCCTTGTGCGCAACCAAAAGTTATCATTTTGAGGTCGATCCCGGAGATACATCTTCCAAACACAAAAGAATCTCGTTCGGTAATCCATAGTTGCTTTGTCTTTCGTCGTGCAAACACACTATCTTCTGATTTTTTGCAGAAGGAATTCCATAATGCTATGTACTTGCGTCTTTGTCTGCGCGGGCCGGGGAGATCTTTCAATGTCTTCCTTGGAGGGATATTTTTAGGCACCCTGTTGGTAACGTTGGCTCACCATTTTCATCCTCCTTCCACATTCTTATTCCATTTTCGGAATCCACTCTTTATGGGTTGGCCGCATCTTATATTGCATAATGGGCCATTTCCCATCCATTTTAAATCGAATAGCAATGGCTCGGTATGGCTGTTAGGCGTTGGCCCTTATCGGGGATATATCCCTTGACAAAGCCTTTCCAATCGGAACTTCATCCACAAAATATGGAACAGGAGACTTTGCATTGCACTTGCTAAACAAGTAAAGCAACTCAGGCAAAGTTAGAGCATCCGATGAACTCATTAACGTCGAAAAGTTCCCAAACAATGCATCAATATCGTCATGAGTGTGCCCAACCATCATGAAGCCAACCTGAATCTCATCGAATACCTTAAGCCATGTCAAATAAAGAGGTAGGAGAACACATATCTATTTTTATTTTGACCCGATGCATTATCCAACTGTAAGTAGAGATTTCGAGGAAGAGGATTGAAGCCTTCTAAGTTGGCACTAGAAGATGAAGGCATCTTCTCTTGTAATGCGCACTAGCTTATGTTGCGATTGGTCGAGTATCTTTTAGGGCTTGCATCAATTTACAATCAGTAGTTCTCGCTTCCACACAAATCACCACACTTGTCTTCTTAGGCAACTCAAGATAGTGTAGGATCCTAGAAAGTGATCCAACATGAAAGTTTGAGTCATCCTTCCAAAGATCAAGAGAGAAATGGCCATAAGCCCGTCCACCATGACCATGTGTCAATGCTCTGTCAAAGTTTGCTCTTCAAGCGATCTCCTCTCCAAACAGACTTTTGTAGATGGTGACTTCTTGGTGTGAGTGTTTTGACCTGATCCATCTTATCATGTATTATGCAGAGGTGACTTTCTGGCGAACGATGTGATAATGCACGCCAATGCCAATATTGACTCCTACAGGAACGTTGTTCCAACATATGTGCCCGCCGTTGAATTGAAAGGTTGCGCCTCTCCCTTATATCTTTTGTTCTTTCCAATTTCTGCTTGATGACTACACATATGTTACACTTGGAGAATGCTTTGTATTTTTGCTATGCTGACGTCTGGAAACTCTTTCTTCCAAATATTGTAAAAAGAGGGCAAGGTTACACTCTTTCCTGTCAATTCTTCCACCACAGCGCCCACCTCCTTATGTATGCTCTTCTTATTAAGGATGGAAGGAAGTTTGCGAACATTCTCCCTTATATCATCCTTTCCTTTTTTGCTTCTATGTGGAATGCTCTCTGCATTCTCACTAATGAAGGTATCAAGCACACTTTCTGTAGCTAGTGTCACAGATCTAGGCTTCTTAGAGCCTGTATTACCATGCTCCGCCCGTTTTCCACCTAACTCGAACCTCTTCCTCCAACTATAAAACGTAGACTGAGCAACTCCTAAAACTCCTAAAGCGCCATGCGAAGTGTGACACTCCTCCCTCCACTGGACCACTACTTTTCGCCTCCCGACCGCCTACTGTATAAGTTACACTCAACACATAAAAACAAAGCGTAATCCCAGCCTTTGCTTGATTGAGAATAAAATTCTTTTCTTAAGGCACATACTTGCTGTCGGCTCAGTTTTTTGACACATTCGTCCTTGCAGCATGTTGATTTTAGATCACTCTTAATTGCCTTGGAAGCGCACATCCTCTCCTCCTTGCCATCCCCCTTTGGTTCCCTCCTGACCCTCTTCACATATGTATATTTCCTTTTCCTCTTGAATTGCTTCTCAACATCAGCTTCCAAGCACTCAACTTCTAAATCATCATGTTCGAGAGCAAAGCAAGAGCTTGTAAATGTTGTGAAACCTGTCCTACCATCATGAAGCAAAACAAAGATGGGTCTCGAGGTTACTAGGATCGTTAGGTATAGGCCTCTCAAAGACAAGCATGACATGACCCGATATTTTGGTTTCCCGTTGGATCTATTATGTTACCCATCGAAAGCCCGACCTTTGATACACCCAAGAACTCATCGCCTATAGCATCCCGAGGATCACTAAAGACTATATTAAGCCTCCAGAATATTTAGATCCGGTGCAGGGAGTGAAGAATGTAGCATGGCAAACCTAGTAGATCTGTTGCGGAGTAGTAGATCTGTCTCATCTTCAGGCTTAAACAACACGAGACCAAGGCGGGCAGCTAGATTCTCATGACCTCCAATCTCCTCTACTATCTCGTCTTACGTATTTGTTCTTTGTGTTGCTTGGTTCACCACGGTGAGCAAGTGAAACCGATGTCCCCGCAAGACTCTTGGCGGATGGACTACTAGATGAATCCTCTTGTGAAGAGGGCAAATTGAGGGATCTCGAAGACGTATCTTCACTTGAGGGCCACTCATTTGGTTTTACATCCCTCTTAGGCCACTGAATGAATGTGCCTCTTTGCTTCACCAATGTTATACGCCCCTCAGGGACTGGAAGCTCTGTCGATGGGATCACGGACTCCGTGACCTCAATTGCTACATTTGAAGGATCTATTTCCTTCCCATGAAGAGTGGTTCTATTCAAAATATGTCCCCGGGCAACAATTGTCCCTCCGACGAATAGGTTGTACAGGGGAAAATTAAACCTGTTTCAATCAAGCAAGGCGACACTTTTCAGAACATATGAAATAGAGGAAAAATAAGCAAAAAATAAGCGAAAATGGCGCTATTTAGTACAAATGTATAAATTTTGGTCCAAATTTTGAGCTAAAAAGCCATGGCCATTTGGTGTAACGGTGAACACTTGGATCAAATGGCGCCATGGCGCCATTTGGTCGAAATGGTGTTTGGATCAAATGGCGCCATGGCGCCATTTGATCCAAATTCACACCTATGGCACATTCATAGGTGTGAATTTGGATCAAATGGCGCTATGGCGCCATTTGATCCAAACACCATTTCGACCAAATGGCGCCATGGCGCCATTTGATCCAACACCATTTCCACCAAATGGCTTAACTCCATCACAAAATCTACACGAGGTGCCTATGTTATGCATTCTTGCTCCCATTGTTGTATATGTGTCAATAAGAGCAGGCATGCATAACATGGGCACCCCATGCCAACTTTGCAATTGAAACCAAGGTTCTGTGTCCTAGCAGCATTAATGTCGGCATTTGAACACTCTATACACATGGCAGCAATAGAACAGAATTTATACCAGAAACAGTGGACTTACTTGATATTAGATAGATCCATAGTGGTATGTCCCGAGCAAGAGATAGAACAGAAAATGAAGCTGATCCCAGCAGATATATTGGCAGAAGAATGCGCCAAGAAGAGCGCCAAGAAGAAAGCGCCAAGAAAGATTCGAGAAGAAGAAGGAGGATTCGCCAAGAAGAAAGCGCCAAGAATCACCTGGGATTTCTGTGAGCGCGAAGAAGAAAGCGCCTGACAGCACGCATGCGCCTTGCAAAGTTTCTCGCTTAGGCGCTCGAGAAAAGAAGCGCCGCCTTTATGCGAGCGGGCACCGAGAGACTAAACAGCGGATTCGAAAGCCCAACCGCGGGCATCTAAAACGCCTCGGGCCGTGGCATGGTCGCATTAAGTGGGAGCACGGCGGCAAAGAGGGAGCTTTAAAGGCAAAGTACAATTTTCAAAACGGACGATTCAAATTTGGACAGGTGGCAGTCAAATTTCAATATACGGGCGGGAATTTTGACTTTTATGTTAATTGCGGGCGGGCGGGAATTTTGAATTTTATGTTCAAATTTGGGCGGGCGGGCGTTTAGGCGGGAAATATTCGAATTTCAAAATTCGAATTGTGGCGGGCATGGGCGCCTGGACCGCCACGGGCATGGGCGGGAGTGGGTGGCTGGGCGGGCATGGGCGGCTGGACCGCGACGGGCACGGGCGGCTGGACCGCGACGGGCACGGGCGGGCGTGGGCGGCTGGGCGGGCATGGGCGCCTGGACCGCCACGGGCATGGGCGCCTGGACAGCGATGGGCCCTAGTTGGCCGCCTGTTTTTCTGAAGCTTCTCATTCGCTTCATTCGTTTTCGATTCCAGCTCCCAGCGCCTCGACCTTAGCCGCCAGCGCCCAGCGCCTAGCCGCCAGCGCCTAGCGCCCAGCGCCTAAAGCAACCCTTTTTCATCCTTTTTTTTCAGTGATTTCTGGCGCCATTTCCCCGCAGTTCACCGCCTCAACACATCTAGATACACACCGGTTTTCGGACCAAATTCAAGGCGCGCAAAATGGAAATGGACAATTCTGGAGCTCAACAAAATGTGGAGACAGAAGCTAGCTTACCTCAAGGGACAGGTATGTCGTCTACTTGCATTGTTTGTTTGGGCTAAATGGCGCCACCGCGCTATTTAGATGCCTGGTAACCACTTTAGGGTCTTATAGTTGACAAATGGCGCCATGGCGCCATTTGGATGATTGAGTGCACTTTAGGAGTCTTAGCTTACTTTAGGATGCCTGGTAGCTTGCTCTACGGTCTTGTTGCTACCAAATGGCGCCATGGCGCCATTTGATGTCTTTTAGCTTACCATAGGGTCTTGTTGTTGGCAAATGGCCATGGGCCATTTTATTTAGCGTCGGTCCTTTAACACTAATGGAGGGCGGCATATGTATTCTCCTACAAATTCGCGAGGTGCCTCGACCGGTCGAGCCACTCTCCTTCCAACCATCTTTCGCGAATATTTGGAAGGGAGGGGCTCGGACTCGTCGAGGCACCTCTGCGACCAAACGCAGAGGAAATGCATTCGTGCATCGCTTCCATTTGCTTATGCATCGAACTTCGGATGCAAATGGCGCCATGGCCATTTGCCTAGTCATCCGGTGCAATCGCTTGTTCATTTGTGTTATCTCCTACGAATCGAGAGGTGCCTCCACTCATCCGATCCACTCTCCTTGAACCATCTTCCTCGAATATTGCGAAGGGGAGTGGTTTTGACCGGGTGGAGGCCTCTTCGACCAAACGAGGGATAGGCATACGATCGCCTCCGTGCTTATGCATCGGATCGATACAAATGGCGCCGCGGCGCCATTTGCCAACCACAACCTATTATGCTTTTGTTTGTTCAAACCATTTACGCGATGCCTCTTTGTTGCTTTGATGCCTCTTTGTTGCAGCTATCTTACGCGCGGAAACACAATTTCAATCCGACCGCACTATGATGCCGATAGCAGACGTGCATCGGTGCATGGAAGTAATGCGGGTGAGCCCCTCTATCGCTACTGAGGCTCTAAAGGAGATCTAGAAGAGAGCTCTGCCTCCTTATAGGGGAGACAGACACGTAAAAAAAATGGCCGGCATTTACCGGCCGTGTATCTTGGTCCAAATGAAGTTGGTTGTCAAGAGCGGTCGCGAGGATTGGATCCGGTGGTGCGTGGAAGATACTTTGAAGCGAGAATAATTGTGTACTATGTGGATTTGGAAGTTTTATGATCCCACTTTGATGTCCGCTAGCATTGCAAATGTAGCTGGTTCGCAAAGAAGCAAATTTGAAGCGCCGCCGCCGCAGACAACAGACTTTGAAGAAGCCGACATCAAAGGTCCACAAGAAATCTTGAGGGGCTTTATGATTCTTCGCGAATCGGATGAACGAAGTCGAAAAACTCGCCTTCATTCGTTGTCAAGGCAATAGCCCAAATAGAAACTACCCGCCATTGTGGACACGGCCTGGCTAAAAAGCGGTGAGCAAGAAGAAGACAAGACAACCTAGGGATACACCGCAGGTAGACAAAGACTCCTCATCTTCTATCGAGGATGTCCGGGAACCCGGAGGGAAGGAAAGGCGGCGGGCAAGAGGAAAGTTAAGAGAAAGGATCACAAAGATCCGGATATGGAAAAGAAGGAAAAGAAACAATCTAAAGAAAAGGAAGAGAAGGAAAAGGAAGAGAAGGAAAAGGAAGAGAAGGAAAAGAAAGAGAAGGAAAAGAAAGAGAAGGAAGATAAAGAAAAGAGGGAAAAGAAGGAAAAGAAAAGGGCAAGGAAAGAAAAGGATAGGGAAGGCAAGGGGCGAAGGAAGGAAAGCGACACACAGAAACGGAGGGAAAGGAAGTGGAGACAGAGGAAACGGATGGGAAAAAAAGAAGAAGCACAGCCGGAGAGCCTTGAGAAGGAGAGGACACCAAAAACAAAGGAGAGCCGGACTCCAAGTCCTGCTGGAAGTCCTATAAGTGGTGGTGAACCTCCGAGCCCAAGGCATAGCGAGGATCCTGCGGACACACCGGCCAAAAGGGTCCCCATTAAGAAGCTAGAGCCAAAGAAGCTCACATTAAGAATAGCTCAGCACTTGCTAGAGGTGCCTGCAAATCTTCGGGTGGAAAGGTCAGAAGAGGAAAAGACGGCAGAGAATACATTGCAAAAAATTTACGATCACTGGCATCTGTTTCCTCTCGGTGTTACATTCATTAAAAAAATAGACGTGTTCAAATTATATCAAGGACCAGCAAATCTGACATCTAGACCAAGGAATATGGAGCACGTCAAAACTTTGGTGGAGTCCTTTCAGAGAGACCCACATCCAGTCTTCACTCCCGCTGATGTGATTCCATTCAATCCCCTCACAAATAAACTGGTCCCTTGGAAAACCGAGGATGACCTCATGGGGATGCACTATTATATAGTGAATGGTAATCATTCAGTTATGGCTGCTCAACTTGTATGTAGAAGACTCGGCACACCAAAGTCCCAAGAGCAAATGTCAAAGATTTATCTTCAACGGAATTGCCGAAAGTGTTGTCCGCACGGCCAATCAGCGAGCAGAATGCCTCGCAGCTTCGGTTTGTGAAGTCAATGATATCACTGCGAAGACTATTTTCAAAGAGCCATTCATTGATAACATAACCCACCTGCGGCAGCAATATGCTCTATGCGGGAAGCCTGATCCATCGGGACGCGGGCAATCTCGCTCAGAACCATACAAGGTACATGTTTTAATTTTCTGCAAGATTATGAAATGGCGCCCGGGCGCCATTTTTCACTAAACGGCCACGGCGCCATTTCCTCACCAAAAAGCCACGGCCGCTTTTCCTCACCAAATGGCGCCACGACGCCATTTGCTCATTAAATGTTCAAGTCTAACTTCTTGTTGTTTCCAGCGTTATCTGGCTCTGGCTGAAGTTACCATGCGTGGTAAGCATCCTAAAGATTTCAACCAGTGGGTCTTCATGCCAGAGGATATTTTTCAGCTTATTCGTGGTCCCTATGGAACTTGTGGAAATCTTGCAAGCTAAAAGACAACAAGGGACAAACTATTACCCGTGAATCGGGCAAAAGAATCGACTACTTGGTCGGACCTACGAGGTGCATGAGGGGTATGGACTACTTAAGACCGTCGGGTTTCATTCCGTGAAGTGTTGGATGGGAAGACCTTCGTCAAGGTCACTAGTGATTATATGAGGTAAGCAATTCTTCAAGGCAAGGGCAAAGACACTAAGATCCATATCTTTCTTGAAGAAGGAGATTTTTGCATACGTGAAGGATAATTTTTCGAGGAAGTTCAAGTCCTTCATCGATCTCGCAGATCGCAAAGGTCGGGCTTCGAGGATACCGACCTGATTTCCATGGCCACCTTGCATAGTAAGTGGGTTGAAACCGAGTGGGCAAGGAAGGCATTTTCGGTAACGTACACCCGCCTTGGCAAGATTCATACGCAATGCCGTCTTGAAGAGAGAGGATATCAAGACTTCCGCTTCATGGGTTGAACTAACATGATGACAAGGGACAAGTTGTTTGCACTCCTCGCATCAAGATCCTTGATTGCCCCGACACTAGAGGCATATTTCCAATGTGGGACAAAACCACACTAACAAATTTCTTTAATATTTGTAAAAGAACACCACGGTGATTCTTTTTGGATAGTAGTCTTTGCAAGGCCGAGCACAACTTTTGATTTCATCTCAGATTGGATGATCCGGATTCCAGATCCGAGTTTATATTGGCATGTATGAGGACGAATACAAGAATCCGCCTCCCGGTGAGTTCGGGAGGCCCATTCACTAGTGTATGCCACAAAGATTCAGCCCATCAAGGTCCTCCGTCGGGTTATTGACCTCAAGTTCCCCTTCAACCATCATCCTCAAGAACCGCCACCGCCTCGTGGCCTAACGAAGAAGACGAAGACGGGGAGACCGAGGCTATGGTCGGGAAGCTCGCAATGTGCCAGATTCAGTCTGGTGGCAAGGCTTGCCGGGGGACATAATTATGAGAAAACCACCGGGTCCTCGCTACATGCTCGCATACCTCGTGCGTAAAATGGTACCGCTTAGGAACGTGGGTGTTTGATTACTTCCCCGTGGTTCTTTTGGCGAGCTTCATTGCTGAATAAGAGATTTTGCATTGTATTCAAAGTGACCCGCTTTAAGCATGAGTGCCTAAAGGGGATTCTAGATAGGCTTGACCGCCATCGAATCCTACCATCGCAAACTGTTCTCGTGATGGAGAGACCACCGGCCAGAAGTTGAAGAAGTCAGAGATCCACCAAATTCAGAGATGCCCGAAGCTCCACCCGATGTGGACTATGATGTGATCAAGAATACACAATTCAATATGGACATTCTTGATGATCCCATTTCATCGCCACGCTGCTCGAGAGCTTTCGGGAGATCCTATGGTTGCTTCTTCTAGCCATGGCCTCGCCATACTGAACCCCGATCCTATTGTGGAGCCTGTTCACGATGAAGAACCCCTGAATTTTGTATGAAAATAATGTAAATTGTACACTAATACTCTTGTATATTGGCTGCCTCTTCCGAGTCCTTGCCTGTTTTGGCAAATTTTTTAATATGCAAATCTATGAATTCGGAATTTTTTACTATTTTTGTGATGTTATGTTTCTCCAGCTTCATTTTATGCAATGCTAGAATTTTTAATGGCGCCAATAAATGGCACTTTAGATGCATATTTTTTTTAAATGGCGCCATAATTGCTCAAAAAATTGGCATAAATTTGACTAAAAAGGATTTTCGTTCCTAATTGGAATCACGAAATTTCTCATTTTAATGAAATTGTGCTTACTTTGGAAGGACTAAAAATGGAATGTTCCAGAGTGTTTTAGATGCTCACAAGTAAGCAGCTTAGCTAAAAATAGAAAGTTTTTTGAAGCTTTGCCAAAAGCCAAAATAGAATGTGCAGGAATGTTCTAGAATATTCTAGATGCTCATGGGTAAGCACCTCAGTCTAAAAATATAAACTTTCTCCAAACTTTGCAAAAACCAATAATAGAATGTTTTGGAATGTTCAGGGTGATACTACCGAGGCTAGGCCGGCCGACGAGCCGAGGAATGGAAAAGAAAGGATGGGTAATGGGTGATACTACCGAGGCGAGGCCAGCCGAAGGCCGGCCGAGCCGAGGAACGGAAAAGAAAGGGCGGAAAAGAAAGGATCGTTGATGGGTGAATGGGTAATGGGTGATACTATTGTAATGGTGATACTATCGAGGCGAGGCCGGCCGAAGGCCGGACGAGCCGAGTAATGGAAAAGAAAGGGCGGAAAAGAAAGGATCGGCGATGGGCACTGACCGGCCTCACTGAGGAAATGAAAAGAGAGGATGGGTAAAAGAAAGGATCGATGATGGGTGATGGGTGATACAATCGAGGCGAGGCGAGGAACGGGAAAGAAAGGGGCTCGCCGAGGAATGTTTAAGAATGTTCTACAATGCTCATGGGTAATGGGTGATACTACCGAGGCGAGGCGAGGCGAGGCGAGGCGAGGCTCCGGCCGGCCGAGCTGAGGAACAGAAAAGTAAAATAGGCCGCCCTAAGAATGTTCCCTAAGACCCAACATAGAATGTTCTATGATGTTATAGATGCACATGGGTAGTGGGTGATACTACCGAGGCGAGGCGAGGCCGGCCGGAGGCCGGCCGAGTCGAGCCGAGAAACGGGAAAGAAAGGATGGGCGATGGGTGATACAACCGAGGCAAGGCCGGCATTCAAAAAGAGAGCCGAGGAAGAGAAAAGAAAGAAGGGGTTGCCGGTTCGTGAAGATCGAGGCGAGGCCGGCCGAAGGCCGGTCGAGCCGAGGAATGGAAACGAAATGGCGGAAAAGAAAGGATGGGTGATGGGTGATGGGTGAATAGGTAATGGGTGATACTATCGAGGCGAGGCCGGCCAAAGGCCGGCCGAGCCGAGTAACGGAAAAGAAAGGGCGGAAAAGAAAGGATCGGTGATGGGTGATACTACCGAGGCGAGGCCGGCCGAGCCGAGGAATGGAAAAGAGAGGATGAGTGATGGGTGATACGATCAAGGCGAGGCCGGCCGAGGAACGGGAAAGAAAGGGGCTCGCCGAGGAATGTTTAAGAATGTTCTACAATGCTCATGGGTAATGGGTGATACTGCCGAGGCGAGGCGAGGCCGGCCGAAGGCCGGCCGAGCCGAGCCGAGGAACGAAAAAGAGAGGATGGGTAATGAGCCGAGGAACGAAAAAGTAAAAGAGGCCGCCCTAAGAATGTTCCCTAAGACCCAACATAGAATGTTCTAGGATGTTATAGATGCACATGGGTAGTGGGTGATACTACCGAGGCGAGGCAAGGCCGGCCGAGCCGAGCCGAGGAACGGGAAAGAAAGAACGGGCAATGGGTGATACAACTGAAAAATGGAAAAGAAACTGAAAAGAAAAGAGGCCGCCCGGCCGATTTTCTAGTATAGGGTGGATCGAGGCACCTCAGTCTAAAAATGACGTGCGCCATTTTTCTTGATTTTTTTGTCCTTTTCCCAGAATTTTCTGTTCAAACACCCTTCTTGGCAATTTTCCCTTCGAACACTCTGATTTTTGCTTGAATTGGATCGAATTTGAAGGACATCTGCTGGCTGCCCCTGTAGAGGGCCAGCATCAACACATTCCTCACGATCTGAGCTTTTGATGGATGTTAAAATTTTCACAATTCTCAAGCATGGACCGAGATTTACCTGTGGTTTTCTATCAGGATCATCCTCAGAATTATGGGACTCTTTAGTAACCAACACCTTCTTCCCAGATTCCTTATTTCGGCAAGAGTATACCTTTGTTCCTAGTTGCGTTGATTTTGAAACAGAGATGCTTAATTCTTGGTTGGAGGAATTTTTAGGTGACAGCAAGGTTTCAGCAACAGGAATTTTCAGAGTCAATTGTGATTGGGCGGAAGAAAAAATCATTGTGAAGGTTTTCTCAGAGAATTAGGAAAAGTGTGATAGTGCTGTCTTTAGATTACATCAATTGAATGGTTTTGTTGCAAAGAATCACGCATCGAACAATCTTGGCTTCTGGGATGGCAATCCGATCTCTCTTAGCTAATTATGGTTCTCTCTAGTGGTCTCTTTTTCTGTCTGGGCTTTTTTCCCCTTTTTTCGTCATTCAATTTCGTTCAATTGCTTTTGTTGTATCACCCTGACCTTTGTGATGGCTTTTAATTTCACGGAAAACCCTAAAAATTTAGCTTTTCTTCACTCTTTCGCCAATCTTTCCGCCCAAGAACGAGCCTCTGTCCTTCAAAATTTAAACTCCTTTCAAGAGAAGCCTCAGGACACCATCCTCTTCGGGAATTTTGAAAATTTGCTTCCAGTCGACTCTGCAATGGATCCAATTTCGCATAAAGTCCCGTTCTGGGATAATTTGTCTGCCGATCCTGATCATAGGGGTACTCAACACCCTCTCGACCCAATCACTCAAGTTCCCCGACCTTATGGAGTTTCAAGACGACACCAAGAAATACAGTCGGATGAAGAATTGGATGGTAGACTGCAAAGAACAAGACACCCCTATCTTCGTGAAAGAAAAATGAGACTCTATGATGGTATTTCTCTCAATCTTCCGATTGTTCATTCTAAAATTGATGCCTTGTCTCAATGTGCTGTCATAGTTAAGATCCAAAAATGTGGTATTAAGCTTGATAAATTATGGGGATTTCTGCTTAACCTAAACAAAGGGATCATAATCCAGCCGTCTCACCGGCTTAACTTTCCCTTATATCATGATCGAATGTGGGAATGCTAGATCAGCAAACTTCTTTCTTAATTATGGTCCCTTGACTTTTGAGACCTCACAGTTAACCTTCCTAAAATGGCATCCGAAACTTGATATGGACCAGATGAATAATCTTTGTATTGCTTCCACATCCCTTTTCGGTCTCAATCCTATATATTGGGATGAAGAGTGCTTCAAGCTTCTCTTTAATTCAATTGGCACCTACATCTCTACTGAATACTCCCCTTCCAGACCTCCAAGAGCCTTTGTCCAATTAGACCTGTCCAAAGATATTCCTCTTTCAATTCCTTTTAAAGATGCCTTTGGTGTAGAATCATCATTAGCCCTTAGATGGTCGGGATTGCCTTCTCAGTGCCAAAAATGTTTCCAAAGACATTTCTGGTACTCAGAGTGTAAGTCTTCTGCAGAACTTCAGCAAGATGGCAGATTGAATGTGAAAGCTGGTGAGAAAACTGGGGATCTCCCTCTTCATATTGGAGGTAAAGTAAATGAAAAGTCATCCAATGGGGATGGGGTGAAAGCATGCTAGGGTGTACCATATAAATTACCTTTTAGGTAGTCCAAAACTATCCAAAAAAGTACCCAGTACTGGGTACTGGGAACTCGCACAAATGCCTCAATAAACAATAAGTTTGCGAGTTAGTTCATTCATTTTAGTCTCCAATGGTATTGTTATCCTTTAATACTCTAAGTTGACATGTTATTGACCTTCAATTAAAAAAAAATCAATTGATTTTAATGGAAATAAAACTATGAAAGTACTAGATTTAAAAGTACCCAGTGTAGGTACTTTTGGGGGTTCCAAAAGTGGTACACCGTAGCATGCTTTCACCCGATGTTACTCAGGAGAACAGCATCAAGGATTTGGAAACATTTCAGAAGTTGCCAGAAAACGATAATTTCAAATGGACAAAAGTGAATGGCAGTTACAGGAGGATTTAGAAACAGAAAGCAGCAAGGGAACAACTCAAATCCAAAGGAAAAAGTCTTGAAGACAACTCCTTCTCATACAAGAGAAGTAATGGAATTACAATTGGGGAACCAAAACTTCTGGTCAAGGGGGTCATGCCTGAAAAAGCTAAACAGGCCACTCATGACCTATGTTTGACATTGACCAACATCATCAAGGATGCCAAAAGTCTAGAAAATGGTCAATGTTCCTACAGTCTAATGGACTTCCCCATCAAAAACATAAGCAAAGATGGGTCATTAACTATGAAATCTCAAGGCAAAGTTAAGCAAAAGATGAATCCTACTTCAAGGATTTCACAGACTTCTTCCACTCATTCAGCAAGTCTGTCCCTTCCAAAAGTACCTTCTAATGTGCCTACTAATGGTTTGGGTATGGACTTGACTAAACCCTCAGCTCAAACCAATGATGTGATCTACATGGATGATCAGCAGCATCAAGAAAATCAGCAACATCAAGTTAAGCAGGTTCAACAACAAACTAATCAAAATGATCCGCATATCGACTGCCAAAACCCTTTTCAGGTATTATCTGACCTAAACAATAATCTAGATGTAGATATGGATAAGAGCAGAGAATGCTTGTTCTCAAAAGCCATTCCACCTTCACATCCTTCTGAAACTGCCATAGCATATGACTCTATTTCACTCACTCCTCCCATTCAGACCCCTCTCCCATCATTAATTGATCTGGACTCACCAATTGTGGAAGAGCCTTTCAATCCTCCAAGAATATCTAGTAAGGTGGCTGATCAACTAGCTTCCTTGCAAATGCAAATGGTTCAGGACACAACAGATCAAGGTCTCTCTAAAGATACTGAGCTTAATGAGATAGCTTCTTCTGACTTTGTTCCTGAGACTCCAGAGGATAAACAAAAGCAAATGGAGCTTCAAGAAAATTCAAGGCAAGTACTAGATTCTATTTTATTAAATACTCTTGATAATAACTCTATGTTTCACTTTTATCCTGGTGGTTGCTCTGAGTATAGTGATTGTGAAGATTATGTAAAGGATAAAGAAAACTGGGGTAAGGAGGACTATCTTATTGATAGCACAGTTAGGCCAGATGTTGATCTTCCTAGTAAGAAACATGCTAAAAAAGCCAAGAATAACATAGGGAAGGCCCTAATGAACAAGACTCCTGCTCAAAATACTAGGAGTAAAAAGAAATCTAAAATATCCAGAATCTGATTTCCCCGACCCTTTCTCTTTCTGGATATGAAGATTTTATCCTGGAACCTTAGAGGCATCAAAGGCCCTCTTAAAAGGAGACGAGCCATTGCTCAGATCAAATTATACAATGCTGACATAATTCTTCTCCAAGAGATCAAGTTACCATCATTTGAATGTAGCAATTTAGGTGAATGGATCCTCCCAAACTCCTCCTCTGTTTGGATTGAGTCTGTTGGAACTAGTGGTGGTCTTGCTATAATATGGAAAAGTGATATTACTCATATCACTATTCATAATGGTCCCTCTAAAACCTGGCAAGCTGTCATTCTCTCCATTTCCAACTCTATCTTTGGGGTTGTTAATGTCTATGCTCCCACTTCTCCAAGTGAAAGAGAACCTATTTGGAATGAGATTAACTCTTGGCTGTGTACCCAAAATCTGGATAATTGGATTCTTGCTGGTGACTTTAATAATACACCATCCTGGGATTTAAAGTTAGGGAATAAGATCAATATGACTAGATCTGAAAAACAGGCCTGGGATTCTCTTCTAAATGACAATGGCCTGATTTACATCCCTTCTTCCACTGCTACTTATACCTGGTCCAATAAACAGAAAGACAAAGCCCGTGTGTATTGCACTTTGGATAGATATTATGTGTCCAATCCTGCCACCTCTTTCTGGGACAATAGCTATGTTTCTAGTGATGAAGGAACCTCCATCTCTGACCATCAACCTCAGTTTCTTCACACTTCTCATGTCACTAAAATCCAGAGGCAAGGTAGTACTCCTTACAAATTCAATATCTCTCTTTTAGACAATGAGAACTTCTGCTCTCATTTTGTTGCCTTCTATGAGGACCTAACTGAGAGAATGAATAGTTCGGATGCTAATAATGGTAATATGCAGCATAAGAATACCTTTTACTCTAAAATTAAAGCTGTGAAGTCTTGGATTAAAACTTGGTCTAAAAACATGCACCTTAGTAGCTGTGAGGAAAGAAACTAACTTCTTAAGTTCATGAAAGATATCAGGTCCTTACTTCAGCAGGATCCTACAAATCTAAATCTGCAGATAGGTGAGGAAATTTTGGAAAGGAAAATTAGAAGCATTGAAGAGATTGAGGCCAAGGGTTCTGCTATCAGATGCAAGATAAAATACACCAATAAAATGGACTCTGGTAGCTCTAAATTTTTCTTTAGGGTAGCTAAGAGTAGAGTGTTGAGAAATTCTATATCTGAGGTCATTGATGACAATGGCTCCATGCAGTCTTCTCATTCTGACATTGCCACTTTCTTCAAGCATAAATATATGGATATTTTCCAAAACAAACCTATTCCTCCTAATGATTTGGTAAAGGCAAATGAATTTAGAGATATAGTTAATAATATTTTGCCATCTGCTCCTGAAGTGATGAATGATTCCATGGTTACTCTTCCTTCTCAACAAGAGATTCTTTCCACTCTATCCTCTTTCAGTAAGGGTAAATCTCCTGGTCCAGATGGCTTACCTGCTGAATTCTATATAAAGTTCTGGGATATCTTCAAATCTGATCTTACCTCTATGGTTCATGAATTTTGGAATAATGGTTATCTTCAGACCTCCATTGCTAGTGGCTTTATCTCTCTGATTCCAAAAGTTGATCATCCCTGCAAATTCCAAGATTGGAGGCCCATCTCTTTTACCAACACCACTTACAAGCTGTGTGCCAAAATCATTGCTCTCAGAATTAACAGCTTCTTGCAGAGAAATATTAGTCCAAGTCAATCAGCCTTTCTCCCTAATAGATATATTCTTGACAATTATGTGGCTGCTATGGAAGGTTTGCACTGGAATAAAATTTCTAATCAAAATTGCATTCTTCTTAAGCTGGACTTCAAAAGAGCCTTTGATTCAGTTAGATGGGATTTCCTTCAGTTTGCTATGGTTAAACTTGGTTTCCATCCTAAGCTTATTAATCTTATTCTTGGTCTAAATCTGAGATCTAAGTCTGCTGTTCTTGTTAATGGTGTACCTTCAGGTTTCTTCTCCTTATCTTGTGGTGTTAGGCAAGGCTGTCCCCTTGCCCCATATTTGTTCCTTGTAGCAGCTGAAATGTTATCCAGAGTCATCTCCTATTATCAGGATAATGGATTAATCAGAGGTCTCAATCTTCCAGACTCAGATGATCACCTTACCATGCTTCAATATGCTGATGACACCTTCTCTTTCCTTTATGCTGATCTGGCAAATATTGACTGTTTCCTTAATGTTATCAACAAATTTTCAGCTGCTTCTGGTATCTATCTTAACATCAACAAAAGCCTTATTGTAGGAGACATTCCTGATCACCAACTGCTTGGTATTAATGTTCTCCCATCTGGTCATGCCACTAAACTCCTGGGGATGCCTTTATCTCTAGATCATAGCTTAAAAGGTCTTTGGGAGCCTATTATTCAAAGAATAAAGAAAAAGCTGAATAACTACAGGAATTACCTCTCCCTAGCTGGCAGAACTGTTATAGCAAACTCTGTCCTTGCAAGTTCTCATGTTTACTTCTCCACTGCTCTTGTTGCACCTAAATGTGTTTACATGGATCTAGAAAAAATTATCAGGAATTTCATTTGGAAGGGCAGTCATCTAGTCAACTGGAACTCCATTTGTAAGCCAAAATGTATTGGGGGTCTTGGCTGCAAAAATCTCTTCCTCCAAGCTCAAGCTCTTGCAGGTAAATTTGTTTGGAAAGCTATTTATGGGAACCAATCCCCAGCCTACAAGTTTGTCAGATACTGGATCAATCAGAGTCGACCTTCTGGTCACCCATCTATTCAAAGACTTATTGCCCCCACCTTTCGCTTTTCATCCGAAAACTGCTCCCAACACCTCTTCTCTAATGAGCAATATCATTAAAGCTTGGAATTCCATTTTCAAAGACTTTCAATTCATCTCTGCTGATAAACTTCATTGTGATACCCCTATTTTTTGGAATCCTATTTTAGCTGATCATAGATCCTGCTTTCTGGCCATCAAACATCCCAAAATCTGTAAGAAATGGCATGATGCTGGGTTTTACTTCATCAGAGATCTGTTTGTTGGAGATAGAATTATCTCTTGGACTGCTTTAAAACACATTATTAGGGGTACCTCTTCTGATAGAAAGATCTATTCTCTTATCAAGCCTTTTCTTTCTAATCTTTCTCCTAACTCTGGGAAAGGAGACTGGTCTTTGAATGATAAATTTGACTATAAAGTGAAAAATGTGTACACTGCTATAGCCACTGGTCCTTTTGATAGCAAGGCTATAACTAAATGGGGCATTAATCATGATCGCCTTTTAAAGTTCTTTTCAAGAATGTTTGGAATTCTTATTGCCCTCCTAGAATCTCCTATTTCATATGGCTTGTTGCTAATGGCAGTCTTAACAATTTACATTCTATGTCTAAGAGATATCCAAATACTGTGGCCAACTGTCCTCTAAAATGTAATGCTGTTGAAGATATGATTCACATCTTTTGCTGTGACAAGTTGTCTGGTTTCTGGGATTGGATTGCTGAAAAATTTGGTATTTTGTATGATGGTCATTTTCTTTCTTTCATACAAAAAAATGACAGCTTCAAGAACACAGTCATTTTCATTGCTCTTTGGAATATTTGGAAAGCTAGAAACCGTGTTTTGTTTGGAAAGAAAAGGCCCTCTATTTTTTGGATTAAAATGAATTTCCAATTTGACTTTGAGACTATTGCCACTGCTTATAAAAATAAAAATATTGGAGCTAACATTGACAGGAACTGGGAGAATCATGGCGCTTTTAGGGGTTACTATAATTTATTTGCTTCCAATCTAAATGTGGTGGATTCTAATGCCTTTCTCTCGGATGATTCTAGAATATCTTAACTTTTTGCGTGGAGAAGGAGCCCGGAAATTTGATGATGCTTCGCCTTACACACAAGGTTCCAGAGATAAGGTTATGAAGAATGACTTGGCTACCTCCATGGAATCCTTCCTCATGAAGAAAGGGCACATCAGCTATCTGAAAGACAGTGAAGATCTTTGGGCATCTATATTCTGCAGGGAAGTGGTACAGATCCACTGTCTTTGGGCTTTTCTGGCCATTAATAGTTTCATCCTCACAGAAAGACAGTTGATCAGATACAGAACCATGTACTACAATCATAAACTCCTAGCTGATCTATATGGTTCCCTTCTGATACTTCTGGAGGACAAGGATAAATTTCGGCTCTTCTACACAAACAATTGGGGTCCAAACCAGTACTATTTCGGATCCACGGACCAATTCAATGCCTATTTCAATGATATTTTCTTCTCTGATCACTGATCCTCATGGCCCCAGCCTACTCCTAAATATGCCTCTGCTCTTATCTAATCTTCATCTGGTTTGTTTTTGGGAAAGACTGTACTTTTTGCAGGTGTTTTTGGTGGGTACAGAGCTTCAGTTTCGTCTTTTTGGAGCTTCATCGAACTGTTCATATCCGAGATCTTGCTATCTATTGGCACGTTGTTAACATTCTGTCCTTCTATTTTGTGCTAGAGCTCATAACTATAATATGAAGCTCTATGTTCATCATCTTTTCAAATGTGCTTCTCTATAAAGCACATTCAAGCTATGTATCTTGAGATTCTATAATTAATGACAAAACCACCTCTTGCTTTCAAAAAAAAAAAAAAAAAAAAAAAAAATTCTAGTATATTAATAGATAGATAGATTGTGTGGGAATTCGTTTTTACTTGAATGTAAATATATATTAATAGATAGATAGATAGATAGACAGACCTATATCTATCCAATATATCTTTGGTTAAGAAGAAGTACTTAGTGGGAAAGTGATTGTCTTCAATTTCCATGAAGAATATAGATGTAGATATGATTCATCAATTGGAATGGAGACCATTTTGAGGAATGCATATTTGCTTTAGGTTGTGAAAGGTGGAGGCTAATGTGGATTTGGACAAAGTATCTTTTAAGTAAAAGACAGTCAAGTTAGATAGTTGCAGTGTAGATGCATAGGGAAAAGAAAGGTGCGATGGCATCTGGATTTGAAAATGTGACTGTAAGAACCCATAGCCAGAGAAGGGTGGTGCAAAGCCCAAATCGTCGTCTGGAGAGTGTTCTTCTGCATTATTTGCTATGTTAACGACGCATTTTCTGCGTCAATTCTTCTGCATTATTTGCTATGTTAACGACACATCTTCTGCGTCAATTATATGTCTGAACAGCTCTTCTGCTTCAGCTTTTCACCTATAAGGATCATTTCATATTCTTCTTCTCTTTTGTCGTTCTATTTGTATTCTTAGCTAACGTGTCATGTATAGTGCCACAATGGTCATAAAGAACGTGTAATTCTATGGTAGGTTCTTAGAATTCATATGTTAAACACATTAAACCATTGAAATTTTGATTTAAATTCTTAATAATGCCAGCACATTGATTATTGATATTAATATTGTAAGTTTTTACACATGATTGGGACTTTGGTTTCTATACCATCACTAAATGCATGGCATACTTCATACCACTGGCATCTCCTTCCTGAAAATGTATCCCCTGTTTGGCAATTTTCTCCAACTTCTATATATCCCCTTACAGCTGGGGCGAAGGCTTCCAATTTGGGTAGTATTTTTAAACAGACAACTGATTCCCACATTTTTCAATTTGTGGGCATGAGTTTGACATTTCACATCACTGAACTTTATTCGTCCATTCGCTGAATTTTATCCATCCATTTTATAGCACAACGTGAAACTCATTATCAAGCAAACAATTGAACAACTCCATTTTACCAACCTTATCAAGCAAACAATTGAACAACTCCATTTTACCAACCTTGTCACTTATAACCAGCTTAAAATCGTCCCTTAATAATGAAAATAAGATACCTTTTATAAACATAATGCAATTTTGGTTGAAGAGCGCTTGTTTACGGAGTTATGGAAATTATTCCTTCGTCAAATTGCCCACAAAAGATATACGCCTCACGTATCTTCCTACTGCTTCAGATCTTTAGTGAGTTATACATTCGTGGCTTGTCTATTCTGCAAAAGCTCACACCACTATAATTTGACAACAAAAAACCTAGTGGGCATCAAATAGCAGATGCGTGGGATCCATAATGTACAGAAACTGTTTGTTGTAACGATGGAATAACCTTTAACCATTTGAAAGATGTATTTTCAAACTCGAAAAGCAAGATGATCTCCTAGCAGATTTGCAATATAATGGAGATCTATATGCCATAGGTATGGAATTCGTACTTATTAGACTGGAATCTGTATTTTGGCATTTTCTAATCTATAGAGAATAGAAGCAAGCATCGTTAAAAGATACCTGTTGGTTCTTCCCAAGCTCTTTCCAAAAACGTTTTCTTATCCCCTGATGGCAGTACATGAACTAATTAGTGCATCCAACATGACGCAAATAAGAGGATGCATAGAAGCTTTGGAATTCTGGAAGCAGTGGCTCCAGCAAAAACACTCTGTGTGCTATAGTCGCTACCTGAGAAACGCCCTTTTGCCCACATCCTCGAGCTATTTCCGAACATCATAGAATTCTGTAAGCAATTCTATGCTTCGTGCCATCACAACCATCCTAACTTCAATCCATCACAGTGGAAAAGCCACAAAAACCTTTACTGCGCAGCACTGCCGACGACTTCTAATTTGTGCCCTAGTTTGAAGTCCGCAATTTCTCAAAACTGTGGTTTTCTTTGAAGTCCGGAATTCCAAAACTGTTTTGCTCCTTTCAAGCATATTCCAGAATATCCCATTCCAAGGTTGTAGGAGCCAATGGTGTTGCTCCTTTTTAGCATATATTGGGATATTCTCTTTACCTCATATATAAACCTAGGATTTGCCAATCGAAAAAGCACATAGCTATCTATGCAGTTGCCAAAGAAGCCATCTGGCTTAAAAATTGCTCAAGGATTTAAGAGCAATTCAACCAGGACCTCTATAATCCTCAACGACAAGAGAACAACAGCAATAAGCTTGGTAAGGAATCCCACTAATTTCTAGAGGCAAAGCATATCGAAAAAATCCAGTACCATTTTACTAAGGAAAGGTTGCAGAAGAGCACTTGGAAATTAGGCATATTATGTCAGTGTTATGACAGTAGACATCCTTACCAAGCCCTTGCCAAAGAAAAGATTCAATAAATGTCTAGAGGAACTTGGGATGGTCATGATGGAGGATTCCTCGGTTTGATATTTAACTTTCTATTGTATTGTTTGTTTGAAGAGCAGGTATGTAGAAGACATTTCAAAATGTGTGTGTCTACCCAAACTAAGTGTTGCTGATGCATAGCCAGCTTCAAGTCAAAGTCTAAAGTCTGTGGTATATATGTGTCTGTAACTTTGTAACTTTATCAGTAAGTGTTGACAGCTTCAAATCGAAGCCTAAAATGTTTGGTTTTTGGTCAACATGTGTCTATGACTTACTCAGTAACTTTCTTAACTGTCATATCGGTGCTTAGAACCATCCATGATTACATGATAGTGCCAACCAAAGGATTCCATTACCTCCAGCTTAGAACCATCCATGATTACATGATAGTGCCAACCAAAGGATTCCATTACCTCCATCAATTTGGCCTGATCATGAGGAGCAATCTGCTATGTAATTAAGTTTCTTCGATTAATTAATATGAATCAAAGGCTTTTGTGTTGCGCGTCCATGCAATGATATTACTCATTCTCTCACCACGCTTTATCTCGTATTTCTTGGTTATTTCATTGGGCGCCCCCTGTGGGAGACTTGGCGTTTCCTAAGACAAGTTGGCTGAACATACATATTATATTATGTACATACATAGATAATAATAAAAATTATTTTTGACAGATTATTCCACGTGTGTTGTGGTATGAGCATTTATAATCTATTTAACAATACGGCGCAGACTTAAGGGAATATGGAAAGAGGTTGATCTTTTTGTATGTCCTCAAGAAATGGGTAGTCTGTGTAACCCTTCACAGGTTCATCTGCATAAAATGTAGACCTATCATACTTGTTCAAGGGAGCATCTAGCTCAAATCTTTTAGGAAGATCTGGGTTAGCCAAAAAGTGGCGACCAAATGCAATCAAGTCAGCGTGTCCAGACCTTATAGCTTCATTGCCAGAATCGCGGCGGAAGCCACCAGCAGCCATGAATGTACCTTTAAAAGCTTTTTTGATAGGCAATGAACTTTCATCAGTCTCAATTTCAACTATGACATTCATTCTAGGCTCCACACAATGTAGATAAAGAATGTTAAGCTTGCTCAAAGCTTCAGCCATGTATAGTCCCAATGGCAGTGCATCAGATGGCGGGGCGCCATTGACATGCACATATGGTGATATTCTAAATCCCACTCTGTCACTTCCAATCTCCTTTGAAACTGCATCCACTATTTCCAGGGCAAATCTGCACCTGTTCTCCAATGAACCACCGTATTTATCCTTCCTGTCATTTATCTCAGCCTTGAAGAACTGATCTATCAGATACTTGTGTGCGACATGTATTTCTACACCATCAAAACCTGCCACATGCATATAAGATAAATGCTTGGAATTTAACATATTATGGTAACATTGAAAGAAAGGTCATTTCATTCACACCTGCCAACATAGCATTGCAAGCAGCTTTCCTAAAATCTTCAACTACCAAAGGAACTTCCTCAGTTTCTAAAGCTCGTGGAGGAGAGGTTATAACATCTTCGCCTGATGCTCGTTTTGACATCTCGTTCGGCTGGTTGGTCGAGGAAATTGGAGCCTGACCATTAGGCTGAAAAGCTATTATAAACATTCTGTTCAGAAACACATAACATGCGGCTATACAATATATCACAATATGCAGATACCGTTTCACAAGCATTCACAACATCCAAATGTTATATCCCAAGGTTTAAACATTATGCCTACATTTTTGTATGATTTGGAATTGTAAATAATGAATCATGCAGAGAGTGTAGGAGGATGTAGCCATACATGTATCAGAGACCCTGCCTACATGCCAGATTTGGCAAAAGAAAGTGGCCCCTTTAGCATGTACAGCATCAACAATTGGTTTCCAAGCTTGAACCTGTTCATCTGTCCATATTCCCGGAGTGTGCGCATAGCTAAATCCATACAACCATTAAGTCTAGTTTATAACTTGCCCTAATTACTACAAGAAAACATAATCTTAGAGGGATTGCATGCATTTACCCTAAAGAAGTGTTTGAAACTCCGGTAGCTTCGGTGATAAGAAGGCCTCCTGGAGTAGCTCTTTGTGAATAATAGAGTGCAGCATATGGAGGTGGGATTGCATTATGCGATCTTTGTAGCACCACTCTGCATCAAATACAATGCATGATCTTATAAAAAGCTTCACAAAAACAGGGAAGAAAAGGGGTTTGTACCTGTGGTTAAGATGGAAAGGTCCAAGCTCATATGGGGTAAAAAGAGGCATTGTGCTCGGATCTTCAAAGCTTCCCATGATTCTGTGCTGCTGAACAGACAGAGTTTGGATCTTAAATCGCCCAGCCAGAGGTTGTATTCCAGTCAAATTCAACATGTCATCGATGGTCACTGCCTTTGTTAAAGTTGCCAGAGGGACCGGACTTTATTGAAAATGTTGTTCTATCTTTGGAATATTTAACCACGTTGAGGGCCTCGCAAAAGAGACTTGTGTTGTCCACAGGTTGCGATTGCATTAAATCTTCAAGCAAAAAGTCTTCGATCATGTGCTGATATGGACGACTGATTGAATCTAATGGGTCAAAAGGTTGTGTTGATGTTGAATCTATGGGAATTTTGTCCTTTATGCTAATTTTGGTGCTAGAATTGAGTTTCCATACAACTTTCGGTTAATAAGATTGTTAAGGCGTCAACTTATCCCCTTCCATCACTTAATCACCAAATATTGCAAACCTCATTAGGATATGGTGCATGTGGCGAAATATAATTTGTTGTTCTTTCATTTGGCGCTTCAGCTCCATCTTCTCACAGTTTTACTTGCAACTGATTCATTTCTAAACATGTCAATGGTAGTTGCGTCATTTATTTTAGGGTTCTTGACAAATGTGGCAATGGGTTCTTGGCATAGAGATTCTTTGAGAGCCAAATTCTGGCATTAACCCCTCCAAAAAAGAAAAAACAAATTGAATTTATGTATTCTTTTCTATATAACATTTGTATGGGTACTTTTTAATCTGACCTTGATAACATGAAAGATCTAAAGTTTTGCCATTCACTAGGTTTAAAATATTAAAATGGCATTCAATGGTTAAAGATAAAGACTTGCATATGCACAAAGGCTATTGGGAAGGAAATGATTGCTTCTTATTGGTTCATTGGATAACAGGCTATGTTGTTACAGAAAATCCCAGCTAAGATGTTTACTATCTCATGTTTGGTCAAGGTTGTTTGCATATTTATAGAGTCCGCTACAGAATCAAAGCATTCCAGTTTACACCATGTCTCCCAAACATCGCAAACCAGGCAACAGCAGGCTCCACCACCACAGCACCCTCGTCAGCTTTTGTATCAGTATCAGCAGGATGTTCAGGCGGCTGCTCTCAAGAAGAATCCCAGGAAGCTCTCCTGAATGGGGTTCAAACGGCCCTGGAGGCCTCCGACGCGGTTCACCGTGACCTTCATGCACACGCAAGTTCAGACTCTGGAGACCCAGCTTCAAGACAAGCACGGGGCTCTTTTACAGGCCCGTGAAGATCTCAAGGATGCCCAAAATCAGATTACTCAGCTTGCCGATCAGCAGGTCCAATTGCAGACCACCATTCAAGAATTATTGGAACAGGTCAAGGAACGAGAAACCCTCTTGGTTGAAAAGGATAAAGACATTGCCAAACTTGACATGCTGTATACAGAACTCTCTCGGAATTACAACACTCAAGCCCAAGACCTTACAGCGCGTGACGCTAAAATTGCCTCTTTGACGGCTCAGCTTTCCACACAAACCTCTCAGCTCACATCCAAGATCAGCTTACGGAGGTTCAGAAACAGAAAATTCTTGATGACGCTGAGATTGCCGTGCTTCGACTCAATGCTTCTGGGCAATCCACCTCTCAGGTCAACACTTCTCAGAAACGGGTCCGTGACCAGTCACGCCTTCTGTTAGAAAAGGACAACCGGATCCGTGACCTCGAACAACAGCTACAGCAAGCTATTCAGTCTGCTGATGAGGCTCAGACCAAACTTGACGGCTATGTTACCATAGTTAGCAACCTGCCTGTTGATTTCCCTGTTCCTTCCTGTTATCTGGATTATGTGGTTGCCCGCCGCCACCTCTTTCTTCTGAAGTGGCATGGGGCTGATGGTCCCGTAGATGTTCCCCTGCGCACTGCAGATTTTCTTCGGATCTGGCCAGACCTCTCTATTGAAGACAAAGGTTTATGCTGTGCCCTTTTGGTCTTTGATCTCATTCACTGTGCAGATCCGGATTTCATCATCTTCAGAGTTGTTCAGCCCATGGCCTACATTTTTCATGACTTCTATCTGGGTGATACACAGGAGAGATTTCGGGATGACCCCACTCTTCAATGGTTGCTTGTGGATAACAACCCCTATCTAGCTGATCATGCTCAGACACACGCTCTTCATCAAGAGTACATGCCTGAGCTTGCTCATCATTTGCCTCTCTGGCAAGCGGAAGTGCTGCAACAGATAAGGAAGTATCTGGGACATCCCGAGGATCTTCCCTATGCACAAGTTTGTATGCAGCACCTAGCAGGTTACAATCAATTGCGTGCTCTTCTGGATAGCAAAACAGTCCCCACGGGCTGGGATAGCCCTCCTGTCAACTCTCAGCTCTCTGCTTCTGTCTGGGACCATTGGTGCAAAGCTCTTGATCCGGCCCTTGTCAGTGAATTCCGGGAGCAGGCTCAGCAGCCCACGCCCACGGGCATGGTCCCCTCTCCCTATGCTTCCCTGGGTGTCCCTCCACGCCCCAGGTTCCTCACCTCTGATTGGCGCCTCCCCTTTTGGACCAAGGTCATGGATGGCCATGTTGGATGGACTCCACCTCAGATCTCGACGGATCTCCGGTGGGATCCCCGTTTTGTAAGCCGCTCCAATTGGGAGGATGGTGCCACTCTTGATAACACCACAAATTGGATCTATATTGCCAATGAGCGTGGTTGGCAACGCCCTGCTGATGCTCTTCATGGTCTTGACACCTTCTTGCAGAATGCCGCCACCTCCCCAGATCCTTCAGTCCACCTTCAAGCTGGTTTTTCGTCTAACGCTCTCAAATGCATCCCTGCTTTCGGCTCCTTGAAATCGGCGTCCCATCTTTCACTGCAATCCAAATGCCAGTGTCAGTGCCTTTGGTCTCCAGACCTGCCTACTCATGGAATGCCAGTTTGTTTCTTCTGACGCCCATGCTGCCCTTGAAGACATGGTGCGCTCTCATTTTCTGATTGATGCTGATCCTGCTCTGGGGCTCAACACGCCTCCTGCTCTTCAAGTCCGCCAGGATCTCATTGGCAAATACCATAATGGTGCCCGTCCTCACTCCCGTGAGGATCACTTTCAGACTGATGGCTTCCCGCCCTCAGAAACACTTCCTCCTTTTCTTCACTCTGAGTGTCGTTTGGTGGGGGGAGTGTTAGTCATGTGCCTCCTGGTACAGGACTATTCATGCATACGACGGACCAGGTCAAGAACAAGGATCCACAGTCAGCCACCGGTCAGTCGTCAAAGGCCCAGCAGAAGACCAAGCCGCAGACCACGCAGTCAAAGCCTGGGTCTGCTACCAAGAGGCGCCGTTCAGACAAGTGATGGCCTGTCACCGCCTGCGTCAGCGTCAGCGTGGTTCTAGGCACTTCAAGAGGCACCGCCAACATTCCTGCAAATCAGGCCTCCTTCCAGGAGTCGGCACCGAGATCAGTCAGAGTGTCTATATTGGGCCAAAGGCCATTGTACTATATATATGAGTAGAGCTAGCACATGAGTTTAGATGAGTTTTGAGTCTTGTCTCCTTTCAGTCTTCTCTCGATTGCGAGAGCTCATGTATGTTCATCATTGATATCAAGGAAGCTTATCTTTTTCCTCTCATTGTTCTCTCTTGTTCTGTTTTCTTCTTCTTGTTCTCTTCTTGCAAATCCCGCGTGACATAGTCCCCCGGATTCTCCTGTTAGATCCACGGGTCCTCACAGAGGGCTGTCTTGCAGGAGTTCCCGAACCCAGACCCCAAACATTTTTCCATAAAAAACAAAGTAATACATGTTTAAAGATTAATTTTTTAGTCCATTGCTTTGTCAGACCGCTAGATTCGAGTCGTGTGCCAATTTTTTTTAGGTCTTTCTACCGTGGGATCACACAACATGCAGCTAGCATTGTGTTTTTTACTTTGCACATGCTAGTTTAACGCCTTCTGATCCGATCCCTAACCCTAAAGAGTATGGATCCACAATGGCTCTATTATATCCCTTGCTAATGCAGAATGGCTACTTTCTGTTTTGCACTCATAGCGCCTTGTAGCTCCTGCGCATCTTTTTATATCTTGCATTTACATCTCCATGGATTGTTATGCGAAGTTTTTGGAATGGTATGCATCTGCCCCACATGCCAATGAGGAGGTTGCACCGTCTGCCATTTATCTTTTCTAGTGTAAGGAGATCGCGACATCATGGAAAATAACGGTGAGATCACATGCCGGATTGTGTGATATAGAGTCCGCTACAGAATCAAAGCATTCCAGTTTACACCATGTCTCCCAAACATCGCAAACCAGGCAACAGCAGGCTCCACCACCACAGCACCCTCGTCAGCTTTTGTATCAGTATCAGCAGGATGTTTAGGCTGCTGCTCTCAAGTTACAAGAATCCCAGGAAGCTCTCCTGAATGGGGTTCAAATGGCCCTGGAGGCCTCCGACGCGGTTCACCGTGACCTTCATGCAGCTACCACGCAAGTTCAGACTCTGGAGACCCAGCTTCAAGACAAGCACGGGGCTCTTTTACAGGCCCGTGAAGATCTCAAGGATGCCCAAAATCAGATTACTCAGCTTGCCGATCAGCAGGTCCATGCATCCATAACCTCCTGGAGGCATGACCCCAACAAACCCACTGACGCCGTATTCAATAACTCATGCAACGGTTGGCCAGACACTAGTAATCGATCATACCACTCTCGAATATGGGCAAATACTGGGCAGATCTGGAGGGCATGACATTCATCCTCAATGGCACCCTGGTGGCAACCAAGCCTTTGCTCTCGTGCTTCTCGAGCTCAACGTCCTGTCTCAATGCGGAGGCGATGTGCACCCCTGCAAATGGAAGCTATAAGTCTGCGCTGCTTTATGGGCAACTGGGTGTACAAGTGCTGGTGGGGGCCACTTGTGAGCCTAGGATTGACTTGCTGCTGATAGTGTGTCAGCTTAACGTGCGTCAGAGCATCTGCATCCTAGAGCTTGCGAAGGAAAGTAGCATCTAGGTACAGCTTAAGTGCCTTGTGATCTTTCTTTTTCCTTACATATACGTATCTGTTTGCATGTACACCTCAGCGTGAGAACCACTGAGCTTGCTTGTCCTTCCAGCAGGCTTTCAAGCATTGGGAACCCATCGCCAACGAGCCAAATAAAGATGAAACGATGCTGAGCGTGCAGATAATGATGCAAGTGGTTGCATCAAATTGTCACGTCCTCAGCATGGACAAAAACAGTGTATAATTTTTGTTTTATGAATGGGAAACAAGTAATAGATTCAATATCTTTAGTAGTAGAATCAGTAAATCAAGTAGTAGAATCAGTATCTTTCTAATTGTATCAACATCAATATCAATATCAATATGTTTCTAATGAATATCAATAGTATCAATATCTTTCTAATAGTATCAATATCAATATCTTTCTAATCAATATCAAGTACTAGAAAAAATAAGGCGCACCAAATCACTTGAGCTTGGAACCTGGACGAAGTTGAGCGGATGAGCGGTTGAGCGGATGAGCGGACGAAGTTGAGCCAAAAATATTGGCTCAACTACGGGTTCGCTTGGGCGAACCAAAATTTCTTTCCCACCCCCTCCCACTTCAAAAAATTCGGTGGCCTTGGAATTCGGGGTTCGCGTGCTTCGAATTATTCGGGGTTCGCGTGTGGGGGCAGGGCGGCCCCCCCGCCCTCGTGACTTACAATTGGGTTCGATTAAGCGAACCCAGCCTGACACCTGCAGCCACCCTGACGCCTGCCAGCCTGACGACTGACGCCGCCGATTTGACCTGGGGTTCGCCCAGGCGAATCCGCCTGTACCTGGGCACCCCGTACTGATTCCGACCCGCCTGCCGCGGCCTGTACCGCCCGGATTTGACCCGGGGTTCGCCCAGGCGAACCCGGTGCAGTACTGGGCACGCCTGACACCCGAATCCTGCCGATCCGACCCGCCGGAGCCTAACCCTGGTTCGGGTTCGCTTGGGCGAACCCGGTGGGTAGCGCCACCTCACCGCCACCTCAACTTCTTGGGTTCGCCTGGGCGAATCCCTGGGTTCGCTCAAGCGAATTTCCTGGGTTCGCCCAAGCGAACCCGGCTGGCTCCCGAACTCAATTTCGGGAGCCGATCGAAGCACCGGGTGATCTCGACAATATGGATATAAGCCAATCTTATGTTTGGGCGTAACTTCATTTGCATTAGTAAATCCACCACCAAAGTTATGCTGCAATTCTGTGGTTGGTATATCATTGTGCAGATGGTGGTCATGACAGTTTATGGGTGTTATCTTATTGTATATAACTATATGCATAGAGCTATGGTTGGAACTTCACTCTTTTGAAGAGGTAAACATGTCTTCTGCTGTATCCCTTTGCCTTATGCTGTAAGCATGCCTTCTTCAAGGGGTAAGTTCAATTTGAGCTTAGTTTCTTGTGATTTGAGTTTTATTTAATGTTCAATGGGCATAAAATGTCTGATTTACTTGTAGTCTATAGCGCCCTAAACAATATCTTATCACATCTATATTTTAGTTGTAGTCCATAGCAACTTAAACAATACCTCACCACAAGTTGCGCGAACCTTTGCAACATTGGTATGTTCTATTATATCCCTAGCATATCTTAACATATATAAACCTTATAGGTTACATTCTATGGTTAGATTATATGCTTAAAGGAGACCATATTGCAACATTAGGGGCTACATATTGCAACATTAGGGGCCAACCCGACAAACACGTACTTCAATTGATGTTGACAATTGCTTCGAACTTAAGGATCTGCTTGAAGGACATCTTGAATAGAGGAAACTTAAGACTCAATGCACCATCAAGTAGTATGAAGCTTCGTTAAAAATGTCAATATTGTCAATATTTTCAAAAGCAAAATCACTTATAGTTTCATCCGAATCATATAGAGATGAATCTGTAGAAGCATCCTCCTCCCATCGCTCAAATGTGTCACGCCTGGATCTATAAGGAGAATGCAAGTATGAGTGCAAGTGCAAGAAGAGCATACACCTTTCAAAAAATTTTGATTAGATGTGGAAACCCTTCCTATTTTCCCCCATTTGTGGAAACCCTTCCTATTTTCCCATGGGTTTGGAAAATAGGAAGGGTTTCCATTTGAATTAAAATTTAAATTCTTGAGTGTCGTGCATATTTATGAGCGTGCATGAGCGTGCACCATTAATGGTGGCGTGCGTGTTGAAGCTTTGAAAAAAAAAAAAAAAAAAAAAAAATGGAAACCCTTCCCATTTTCCGAGGAAACCCTTCTGATTTTCAAATTGGAAACCCTTCCAATTTTCCATTAAAACCAGGAAGGGTTTCCATGGAAACCCTTCCTATTTTCCATGTTTGGAAAATAGGAAGGGTTTCCACGGAAAATAGGAAGGGTTTCCATGGAAACCCTTCCTGGTTTTAATGAAAGCCCGAAGGGTTTCCATGGAAACCCTTTGGAAGGGTTTCCATGGGAGCCCAACCGAAATAGGGAGTACTTAGAACCATCGATACAAGATGGTAAGGGGTGTTGCAGAATAATCTGTTTTGTTTCTGGTGTGGGGATATAAGATGGCAAGGGATACCGGGTCATGGTTCTAAAACAAAGAGGGAAATGTATTCTGGAATACACTTTGTATTCCAGAATAGGATTTTAGTTTCAACGGGGGGGGGCTTAATTTTTTTCTCGCCTCATTTTTTTTTTTTGCTCCGGCGATCTACTGGCGCAATGATCTAATCTGGCTCTGGCATGGTGATACGAAACCCTGGTTCTGTAAATTGTTTGAAGTTTTACCTAGTTAGGTTTTCGGTTCTTCCCTTTTATCTTTTATGTGTCGGTTTTATTTTGCTTGTAGAGTCTTCGAGTTTCTTCCCTCTTTTGACTGTAGATCATGTCGGTTTCTTTCTATCTTTCTATCATGTGGCCTGATGCTGCGGAAGTTACCTACAGATGGTAGAATCAGAAGATGAAACCGGCCTGATGCTGCCGAAATTACCTACAGATGCTAGAAGCAGAAGATGAAACGGGCCTGATGCTGCCGAAATTGCCTACAGATGCTAGAAGCAGAAGATGAAACGACAGATTTTAGAAGCAGATGCTAGAAACGGTAGGCTGCCGAAACTGCCTACAGATACGTACAAAAGCAGAAGGTGAATAGTAACACCTTGATGCCTGCCTACATGCCTACAGATGCCTGCCATGGTCTATGTCATAGTCTTTTGCCAACGGATCTGTATGTCATTTGTACGGGGAATAGAAGCAGAAGGTAAACAGAAGCTAAGGTGAACTGTAGCACAAGCAAAGGTGAATATTAGCATAAGCCACCACCATATCTGTGATGATGAGTGATGATGTCAAGTTCCTAGCAAATTTTCAATATTGCTTCTTGGATTCTTAAAGAATCTTACAATGAATGGGATCTAAATGGCATTGAAGCAGGCTGTCAAGTATGCTTGTGATTCTTTCCTTCCCCATCATCTGTTATATTTCATTGCCTAATACTTCATATAATTAAGTTCCTCATATTCTGTTTGGTCTAAACAATTGTAAATCTAGGAGCAATGTCACATTTCCTACTCTCCTATTATATACGGGTTGTATGGATCGGGCCGCCATGCTAGAATCATTTCGAGAAAGTTTTTTTGTGTGTGCGTAACTGAGAATTCTTTGTAGACTTGTTGATTTGACCAGAATATGTGAGCATTCTAGAAGCTTAAGGATTTGGAATGGTGGCAAATGGTGTATGTATATGTTATATATTTGTTTTTCCCTTTTTTTTGTTTTTATTATAGCTAACTATTTAGCTCAGTGTGAGTTTAGATATGATGAATATAAGATAATTGATTGCTAGAACTGAACATAATTGTAGGTAATATTGGTGACTGCAATTGGTATTTGGAAGCCATCAGCTGTAAGCCCTCCTTAAAGTTAGTTTATATATTCATACAATCATTCTCCTTTATTTTCTCCTTAATCTTCTTCTTATTTGCAAGTAACATGGTTGCAAAATGGACTTGTTCACATCGTTTTTAGCTTTCAAATCCTCGATCTTCGCAACACTAGTTGGACACTCTCACATCACATGTTCACTAAGAACCTCGCCTAAGAACCCGCTCACCAGTAAAATATTTGCTTGCTTGATAATATCTCTGTTGATCTCGCAAAATATTTGCTTGCTTAATAATATCTCTCGTTGATTTGCCTATCCGCTTTAAGTTGTTCTAGTTTGGACCGCTTTTAAGTTGTTCCAATTTGTTCTGTTTGCTTTTTAAGTTGTTCAGGTTTGTTCTATTTGAGACAATGACACGAACTAGTTTTTTTTATATTCTCCGTTGTCAATGAACATGCATCATTGTTTTTCATCCTTGTCATTGCCCTTATTTTTTTTAATGAGCTTGTTTTTCTCCCTTAAGTATTTTGTCCTATATTGTAGAGAATGTCTAGACAAACCAAACCATCGATATTGTAGTGTTGTTTCTCGAGGGTCCTAAGCACACCAAACCATCGATACAAGATTGTCATGACAAGGCCTAGTATATTTACTTGTGTGCATTAGCTTTTGCAATGAATAAATAAAAACTTGAACTTGCCACAATTACAGGAACTTGAATTAACTTGAACTACTTGAGACTTAGGCTTGAGGGACCAGAATTAACTTGAACTACTTGAGACTTAGGTTTGAGCACATCTTAGTAAAATCAGTAAAATTGAATGCATTAGGTCTTTGTAGTCTTAAATCAATCCTAGATATATTAGGACAACGAGCACCTCGCTGATTCTTTTAAGCAAGGTCAAGGTTACTACATATATTATAAGTAAATGCAATGATCCAAGATCCATTATCCAGAATCACATATTTTAGTTTTGGTATTGAAGCCTTTAATACGTATTGAAGAAGCACTATCCTGATGATTGCTTGTCAATGGCCATTAGGCCAGGCCATAGATGATGGACAAATCATACTTCATTTGCATCATGATTGTCTGTCGCCACTACTACATTTTCTTCAGGTTCACACTTTTGAATATCTCAGGTCTTCAAAGATTTCAGAATGCAGAATGACAATTTTGACAAGTGTGGGGTGCTTTAAACCTGAACACATAGGCAACATGTTCTTCTGGAATACATGTTTGATTTCTTAGAAAGCAAAGTTGTATTCCAGAATACATATTTGCTTTCTTAGAAAATCGAAAGTGTATTCCGGAATACACTTTTGCATTCTCTAAAAATCCAAAGTGTATTCTGGAATACGTGTTTGTTTTTTAGAAAACCAAAAGTGTATTCCAGAATACAGTTTCTTTTTACATTTTTTTGTTTTATGTGTCCTAGTGTTCATTTGTTTACTTGATTATTTTCTTGTTTTTTATTCAGCCGATAGAACGTCATAACATGTCAAACATGTTTGATAGAACAACTAAACGTAAGGACTTGGGACAAATACCCAGTTGCAACATTTGACAAGCGTATTGTTCAATATGCACCAAATTTTGAGGGTGCCAAATTAATGCAATGAAAATTTTTAAAGAAATAATAATTATTTTTTCTTCTCTATTTTGATGTTTTTGATATCTCATTTTCAGAAATTATGTATTCAAGTCTATATTTTGCCATTTTCAAGAGTGTTTCTTTGAAAAAACAAACTTGTCACTTAACAAGGGGCCAAAAAATGGAAAAAAAAAAAAATTGAACCTTTTGAAATTCTCAAGTTTATCCAAAAAAGGCCAATTTTAAGAGCATGGTGTTTTTTCAAAGGGAATCTTTGAAACGGGAGTACTGCAACACTCCCGTTTAATTTGCAATCTTGTTCTTGCGGGCCTTGATAGAATACAACAGAAACCACCGACAGGACCTGTACTGTTGCTTTGTCGACTTTGCAAAAGCTTTTGACACGGTTCCTAGGGAGAAGTTATGGGAGAGATTGACTCAGTTAGGAGTCCCCCCGGAGTTGCGGAATGCCGTGTACAGGTTGTACAAAACATGTTCAGCCCGAATGCCACCGTCGGGTCAACTTGTAAACAGTAGTGTTGGGGTCCGCCAAGGATGCCCACTATTGACCAGCTAGAGGGTTGGCTTGTTTAGAAAGGGGGTGGAGGGGCTTAGCTCATGCACCATATTGTCCGGCAGCTCATCTACGCAACGATGTGGACCTCTTAGCTCACACCCCGGCCGACATGCAGCAGCATTTGGATGCTCACGGACACTTTTACCGTGCCTTTGGAATGCGCTGCGTGAATTTGGCTAAGAATGAGGTGCTCCTCATCTTGTCTTCACGTCAACCAAGGCCGCCCTCCTTCACTTATCAGGGTCAGAATGTGGAGGTTGTGCCCACCTACAAGTACCTGGGAGTAGAATTTAATACTACCACAGTCTGGGACACTTCTATCCGGCAACGAGTGACGGCAGTCTGGAAAGCTTTGTACGCAATGCAGAACAATAGCTACAAAGCGAGCTTTTTATTCGGGCGCACCAATCGCACTTGTTCAGGGTCTTGGTGGAACCTGTTCTTCTATATGGGGTAGAGGTGTGGGGACCGGTGGCATCACTTGTCACCTGGAATGACTTGGAGCGGGTTCAAAAGGCTTTTCTGGCACGGGCACTTGGAGTCAAGTCCATGGTGCCGTGACGGATACTTCTGGGGGGGGACCGGTTCCGTGCCTTTACGGTGAGCGGCCCTAGATCGTCACCTCATATACTTTCGAGGAAGGTAGTCGCGATGGGCAACACTCGCCCCGCCACACCTCGCCTATGCCATGGCACTTGGTCCACAACGCCTCAAAGCCTGCTGGAAGGAGAAGCGAGCTAATTGGCTCTCCAGATGGAATGTGCAAGAGCACAGGTGCATACAAGTAGAAACTGAGGAGGATCACAATCACTTGAGGCAGTACCTCAATACATGCTTTCTTGGCAAGCTTTGGGACGCTTGTAGCTTTGGAGCAGTAAAAAGCGCACATTACAAGAGCGGATCAATCCACGCCGGCCCGGAGTCCACAAGGCGCGCCACCGCCTTTGCATTGAGGCGGTAGATGGATCCAGAGAGGCCCGAGAGGACAGCTCGTCTATGTTGCCGGTGGGGAGCTGTTGAGGGCGAGTGCCACACTCTTCAACATTGCCCAAACATTTGGACCTATTAGGGGCGCTTCTGGCCCGAGTTGATTCGCGACCCGACCACCGCTCCATGTGATGTTGCACCACGACTTCAATGGGGATCTTTGGGATCGTATCTCCGAGGAGGTAATGGATATGCACACTCTATTGTGTCCTCGGTACGTGTCATTGTATGCGGTTTGGGAAAGAGGCTTATTGCGCCAAGGTTTTTCCTCGAAAACCCTTGAGTGATGGGGGTTTTTAATCTGGCGGTAATAATACTGGCTGCGCTCTCTCATTGTTTGGGTCCCATAGGCCTATTGGTCTCCTGGACGATAAAAAGAAATTCAATTCAATTCAATTCAGTTACAATATGGGTTTGCTATTAAAAAGAGAAGATTTATCATGTAAGAAGATGTTACTTGACAAAAGTGCTGATTTCCATTGATGTTATCGAGATAAGCTTGATCCAAGCACTCGACATGACTCAATATATAGCACAATAACAGGGGGTTGTTTTTGTATTTTTGTATGCTTTTTTATATGGTTTTCATATGATTTGATGGGCATATTGCACAAGACCTACTAATCAGTACATCTAGAGCGCACTTGTATTCTCACATTTAAATGGCATATTATCTGTGGTTTTCTAGTGGTTTTGCATGGCATATTTTTTTGCTTGGCAATCAATTATTTCTTAAGTTCTAAAATTGCATGCAAGCATCGAGGTACTTTAGTTTAGGGTTCCTGAATGAACAGGGTTTCTTAGGGCATTCGATTTAAAGGGCATATTGATTCAGATGTTAGTTCTGGTGGTGGGATCTGGCAAGAGATGGCAAAAACAGGGACAGCACGAATCAAGATGCAGAAGGTATCCCTGGTCTTATTAGCTGATTCGATTTTCCAAACTTCTCCTTAGCCGCTTCCAAGCTTTATGAGAACTAATGGAGTAATTGAAAGCATCGAGGCCGCCATGGCATAACAGGTCTCACACTTTCTTGCATTTGAAGGCTAATCCCACGAATCAAGATGCAGAAGGTATCCTTGGTCTTATTAGGCGATTCGATTTCCCAAGCTTCTCCTTAGCCGATGGAGATCTTTGGAAGCATCGAACTGGCCATGCCCCAGCTATCTGTATCCAAGGGATTTTTTCATAGCCCTCCAGCTCAGACATATTTTCTCATTTTCGGAAAGGAATCTGCTCTTCAAATCAATTATGCTCAACGGCTTCTTTCTGCCAACTCTGTTGTACTAAACGTGTCATAACACTGCATCATATTCTCCAAGCAATAGATTTCCTCAGCCCTGTGCAATACAAACAAAAACCGCAGCTAGAACATTTGGATTCCTTGTAACAAGATCTCAACCTGTTCCGAAAGAGCTCAAGGGTTTCTTCTATGGCGATCTCCTATACCTTCCTTATTCAGCTCTTCTTATCAGGTTTGACTGGACATGGATTTGATAATCTAGTTTCATGTGCAGCTAGAACATTTGGATTCCTTGTAACAGGATCTCAACCTTGTTCGAAAGAGCTCACGGGATTCTTCTGTGGCGATCTCCTACACCTTCTTTATTCAGCTCTTCTTATCAGGTTTGACTGGACATGGATTTGGTAATCTAGTTTCATGTTTAGAATTCAATGCTCTTGGCATAAAAAGTTCAATGAGTTGTTGGGTACAAGTCTGGAGGTCATGCAGTGTTGGCTGAAGAAGCAATCCAGATGTGCGGGACTCCAACAGGAAGTGTTTTGGACATCTGGTCTTTTACTTGGGAAAGACCAGGTACTGCATATATGTCCGATAATGTAGCATCATTTTTCATACATGTACTAACTCTTGTTTTGCAGCTCCTATGGTTTGGTCTGATTTTTGTGTTTTGTATTTGTTTTCAGTTTTGTTTGGTTTGTAGTTAACCAAACAAAGATCTGTTTGATGGCAGGCAAAAGCAGTAGAGAAACTATTCAGAAGCTATTGCAGGAGCAGCCTTGTATTATTCTAGAGAAGCATAGTAATGAATTAGAAGCTTTGGATGGAATAGGCAGTGGATGCTTAAGCATGTGGATGTTCATCTTCTTTATAAAGTATTTATGCACATGACTTAATTTTATAATAAATAATGATTTTGGTTACACACCCTTTTGCTTCCATTGTTGTAATTCATAATAGAATAGAATAGCATAGTTTTTTTTATCGATCATATAATTTGTACTTAAGTTATCATAGGGTTCAATTGTATCTACAACATTAACTTATATGTGCATCAGTGTTTCTAGGCCCCGAAGGGCCAATATGGAACTAAACAACTTTCAATTGGAGAATATACCCTTCTTAAGGCCCCGAAGGGGCCAAAAAAAATTCGTGCAACATAAATCATTAACACAAGCATAATTAATTAGCACAAAACCATTACATCCAACACAATTAAATTTAATTCCCCCTGAAACCCCCTTTGGTTTGGGTGCATATTCACACGGGGGGTTACGTAGGGCAGCGAGAGCCCCTAAAATCGTACAATATATGTACAAAATCAACACCATTCAGTACATTCCTCCAAACCTTATAGTATTTTGCAAACCTTAATATACTGTATACAAAAACTTGTACATGCATACCCCACAAACGAGGATCGCTATGTACGGTCCAGATTCGGGAATAAAAGGCAAATATGCCTATCCGATAGCTCTCGATGCCCGGAGTAACCCCCCGTGTGAATATGCACCCAAACCAAAGGGGGTTTCAGGGGGAATTAAATTTAATTGTGTTGGATGTAATGGTTTTGTGCTAATTAATTATGCTTGTGTTAATGATTTATGTTGCACATCCACACAAGCATACTTAATTAGCACAAAACCATTACATCCAACACAATTAAATGTAATTCCCCCTGAAACCCCCTTTGGTTTGGGTGCATATTCACACGGGGGGTTACGTAGGGCAGCGAGAGCCCCTAAAATCGTACAATATATGTACAAAATCAACACCATTCAGTACATTCCTCCAAACCTTATAGTATTTTGCAAACCTTAATATACTATATACAAAAACTTGTAAATGCATACCCCACAAACGAGGATCGCTATGTACGGTCCAGATTCAGGAATAAAAGGCAAATATGCCCATCCGATAGCTCTCGATGCCCGGAGTAACCCCTCGTGTGAATATGCACCCAAACCAAAGGGGGTTTCAGGGGGAATTAAATTTAATTGTGTTGGATGTAATGGTTTTGTGCTAATTAATTATGCTTGTGTAGATGATTTCACACAAGCATAATTAATTAGCACAAAACCATTACATCCAACACAATTAAATTTAATTCCCCCTGAAACCCCCTTTGGTTTGGGTGCATATTCACATGGGGGGTTACGTAGGGCAGCGAGAGCCCCTAAAATCGTGCAATATATGTACAAAATCAACACCATTCAATACATTCCTCCAAACTTTATAGTATTTTGCAAACCTTAATATACTGTATACAAAAACTTGTGCATGCATACCCCACAAACGAGGATCGCTATGTACGGTCCAGATTCAGGAATAAAAGGAAAATATGCCCATCCGATAGCTCTCGATGCCCGGAGTAACCCCCGTGTGAATGTGCACCCAAATCAAAGGGGGTTTCAGGGGGAATTAAATTTAATTGTGTTGGATGTAATGGTTTTGTGCTGGTCGCCACCGGGAGATGATGGTGACAACCATACGAGTATTATACTCATACATATAGAAGATGGTCGCCACACGGATGCAAAAAGGTAGTTGCACAAAGCAGGTTGAGCTCGCAACCTTCTAGTTGCGAGACATACAATTTTTCCAAACGAGCTACCAACATTTCTTGAAGACATTCCCTTGCATTTCTTCATATTCGAAGTTGTTTTCGGGGAGGTTCTAGAACATTCGAACCTACATGCATGTGCAACACTTGGCACGATCTCATCTGTTGGAGTGGTTCGATCCTGCCCATTGGACTACACACTAAAGGTGCCTCATTCTTGTCGAAGCATTATGGTTCAACGCCAGTCTTGAGCCTTCTAGCTCAAGTCCTTGTTATTGCTCTGCTCTGTCAAAGTATTCCAGCATATTTCTCTCGTATTTATATTTTCTCTTGTTCTCGAGTAGTTTCATGACACGACGTGATTTACTTAGAAATAAAATTTGATTTGCTATAAGACCATTTTCGAAAGGGGTTTCTTTCTGAATCAGCTTCCGGTTTTCATTGGGAAAGCTTCTCGTTGATGAATAGAGAACAAATCCAAAAGAAGGGAAGAAAAAGGGTATTTGTGAAAAGTGGTCGTGTCTTTTCATAGCAAGTGAATGTTAGAAAGATCCTTAGGTGGCAGAAGAGGGAAACAACATCATGCTCTAACTGGCTAGTCGTAGACCAATCCCTCTTTACGATCAAAGGTCCAAAATAGAAGTTGGTACAACATCACAATACAAGCATCACGAAATCCTATTGGGATGTGCATATTGTATACTTGGGCAATGATTTACTAAGCAACACTAGTATCACTCCCTATTCCTTCTATCTGCAAGTAATGCCTAAACATATAGTTTGAACATTGCTTTAAAACATTGCAATACCAGCTCAAGGACTTTACATAATTGAGCGAGTTAGCAATGAAGTGGAAAAATTGTGCCGTTGGTTGGCATCCATAAAGCTCATGAACATTCTCATAGGTAAGATGAGTAGCTTGCATTGCAACACTTGGAGCATTAAAATCACCAAGAAGAATGACATCTCTCAAGTATTTGGACTGCGCAATCATCAGATCGATCATCGTGATCCACATTATATTCGTCAAAAAAAGGCGATGATGTAGGTAGAAAGTAACATGCAGCAATAAAACTTTGAGCAATGGAGCTTGACCCGATTATATTTATCAGCTTTATGATGTGCAACACATCGAGTTATGCATAAGAGGTATGGGACACTTTTCGGCATGAGAGATCTCACCCAAGCGACCTAAAAAGCAGGGACTGGTGGATGTATCATCAGTTGTGCATTCTTGCATATTGAGAGCTATGGTAGCAGGTCATTGCGACCACAAGTCCATTCTAGATGTCAATATGCAGAATGCAACATGAATTGCATTTGTACAATCATCATTATTGTTGACGAGTGAGTAAAACACATGAATTATGAAGTTAGCTAATCTTCAGAATTACCCCCTATGTAGAGCCTTAGGAAGATATAATATAGTTACCTCTACTTATGCATGATCATGGGGGTCTATCCGACACATTGAGACCATTGCAATCTTTGTATAACAAATGGAAGTTGGGTCTCCTGTGTGAGGTTTATTGTGGTAATGCCACGTGGCATCGATTCCAAGGAGGAATGGAAGTTGGCCCCCACAACAAAAAGGACAAAAAGTTGGACGACCCCTCTTCCCCCTCCTTCCAAACCGGAAAGGAGGGCATTCCCCAATACAAAAAGAAGACCTTACTACTCCTTACTATTTTTTGTAGAATGATCAAATGAAAAAATGCAAGCAAATTAATCTATGTTATTGAAAAATGACACGCTCAACCATAGCAACAACATGACTCAATTCTTCCGAACAACCATAGCAAAGCTCAACCACAGCTTCCGAACAACCATAGCAAAGCTCAACCACAGCAGCAGCATGAAAGTATAAGATCACAATCATACACAGAAGAACAGAGGCATTATGCTTTAAATAAATACAATTATTCCTTTGTATCTCACTTATTTGGCTTGCCCAACAATCAAAACTATGATACTACACTGGAAAAAATAGAGGCATTATGCTTTAGATAGTTGTATATAGGAGTTTGAAAACATGCCTCCCAATTGCTTCGTACCAACAAAGAACGAATTTCGGTCTCCCATTCACAATATTTAGTACAAAGAACGAATTTCGGTCTCCCATTCTAGATCACAATATTTAGTTTGTCTTCAGTTCGATGACCCCTAGAGTTTTCGGTATGAGATCATAAAACGTTTACATGACTTGTAACAAGGTATGTTAAATTTTATAAAATCAATATCCATTGAAAACGGGATTCCACAAGCAGTTCTAATAACAAAGCATGTGGTTACAATCTGTATCACAAGTTCATAATGGGCAGCTTTTACGTGCATCTTCTTTTTTATTTTGGGAGCATGTTGGGTTCCGTGCCACGGGAACGCCGTTCCCTTCCCGTAAATTACTATTGCTTCTGCCGTTTGCGTTTTTTTCTTGGGAGACGAAAGGGAATTTTTTGAAATGTTATACCGGAGTTTCTGCCATAGCAGAGTATGTGCGCCCTACAGAACTCTATCGTGGAGCAGGGCTACCTCCAACATCGTTGAACTCTATTAAGCCTCTTTTTGGCCGGGCATCGAAATGCATCTTCCAGATGAGAAGCAGCTCTGTTTAGAAAGGCATAGCTATACTGTTTTCGAAATTATGTATTCTTCTAATCACAGAAAGATATATGCTTACGGAGAGGAAGCTTTTGGACAGGAAGCGATACATGCTTATGCTTTTCGACGGTCGAAATGGAGCAACAGGTCAAAACGTTGTGCATTTGTTAGTTTTACGTTATAGATTCTATTACCACATCCTTGTCATTGTTATTGTGCTAGATATTCATCGATTAGGTATTATCTTCAAGGTTGTTCTTTTTTTCTAGCAGATGATAAGGCATTCTTCAGTTCCTTACTCATAGTTCTTTCTGCAACTTCGGGTTTTCCTAAGAATTTCATGTTCTGGTTTCTGCAGCCACGGGTATTGAGACAAGCAAGGAGGAATACCATTAACACAATTCCGGTCATTTCTCTATTCCTTACAAATAGCTTCTATTCCTTATGCCATTTATTCTGTAGATTATGTTCCATTCTGGAGTATTGGTTATGTGGATAAGCAATAGAGATTGCGTCGTCTTCAACGATACATTTTGCCCAGTACCAAATGCAAGAGACAATCATGGTAAGCTTGATGTGTACAACGATTGTCATTAAGATTGAATGAGAAATTAATATGCCTGACAACCATAATGGGGTAATGTGCATTCACGTAATGATGGAATTATTTGTTTTGCTCTCTGTTTTTAATCTCCCTTATAATTATAATAGATCATTGTGACCATTAACTTATCATGGTAGATGCAGGGATACATGGTAAAGATGAACTATCGCCATTTATTCTGTAGATTATGTTTCATTCCGGAGTATTGGCTATGTGGATAAGCAATAGAGATTGTGCCATCTTCAACAATACATTTCGACCAGTGCCTAATGCAAGAGACAATCATGGTAAGATTGATGTTTGCAAAGATTGTCATTGAGATTGCATTGAGATTGCATGAGGATATAAGAGCCTAACATTGTGTTGCGGTCGGACATGATAAAGTATACACTGTCTTTGATGCGATACCCGTGATTGCTGATGGAATACCATAGCTTGGTTCTATGAAACTCAAAACGAATATATGGTAAGTAATGATGGAATTTTTCTAAGCATTGAATTCTTCATGGTGATATTGGCCAATATGGGAGATAGAAATTTCAGTTTTATTTTTATTCTGAGAAGGCAAAAGGTGTTCATTGTGTGAGGTTAGAATCTGTACATATGGCAAGAATTTTGATCCAGAATCATGCTTTGCCTATGATGGTCCCTGCCTATGCAGCTCTATTCTCATTTTATGAATGCAAACCTTCCCAAATGTTGCTGTTGCAGGCGCTCCTGGGGTATAGGCTTTTCATAGTATATTGATGTTGATATAGGATTGCTTGCGCAAAGTGTAGCTCCATCTGCATGGGTTTTTGAGGCAGACTTGCCTGTTAAATGGTTGCTTAAAGGCTGATTTGATGGGCGCAAGCTTTTCCCATGTGCAAAATTGCATCTGTCACCAAGTTTGCATTCTTCAGGTGTGCCAATTGATTGCAGAGCCTTGTTTTGTATTTGCAATATCTATTAGACATGGTAAGAGTAATTTTAACTGCAGATGGTGGCACAATTCCAGTTGTATATGTGATCGGTTTAACTTGGCATAAAATGCAGGTGGCAGCTTTCTCCATTTGGGCATCCTAAATTCTTTGCATTACAATAACAATATGAGTATTAGCAATCAGCAAGTATGCTTTAGGCTCCTCATCATTATTTGTAATGTTCTCGAAATGCTGATGACTTTATTTAATGTCCAACTCTTATATAATCTTCAAGACTCGGATGATGATCCCAATATCAAGATTGTTATTCTAGACCCCATAACCTTTTTAACCAAGACCGCCGATGTAACTTTATGGACTCAAGGACCATATAATCTTAAAACCGACTTACTTATTTAAGTAGACCATGAATATGATACTTGCTCTGTATAGTGTAACAATTCTTAATGGAGGTTCAAAGCCGACTTATTTTTAGAGATCATGAATATGAATACTTGCTCTCCGTAGTTCTAACAAATCTAAGTCCAGGTTTAAGCAGAGCTTATTGAGCTGGTTTTATGTGGCAATAAACCACTCTAATTATCCCTTTCAATTGATTCTCTCGGATTATTGTGAAGGTCCCTATGGATGTTGGATGGGCTGGGCGGAGCTTGAATTTGCGCAGACTGCTGCATTTGCTGTATTAATATTTACTGCAATGGTTGAACTGGCTGCACAATAGAAATTGGTTGCTGCACTAACTCATTTGATGCACTACCTTCACCCACTGTGGCATCTATAGGCAGCACCTGTTGAAGTATGTCTGGTGCAAATGTAAATGTTGTAGTGTATGAAATGTTATCATTTGATTCTAATTGTGGAGTGCTGAAAAGTAGTCATGGCGTGCTGTTATGTCATAATAAAGCATTTTTGATGCAGCATGATACAATATATTGGATGCTTGAACCATGTCTAAAACATGTATGGAACTAAATCGTTGTTTCCTGCTTAGTTCAAAATGCTATATGTAGGCATGTTTTGTTCCATTTTTCGTGAAGAATCCACTTGGAATTCACAATTCAACCAATTCAAAGTATTTCTTTGTTGCCATTCTCGATTGCTCTAATGTTCAATTTTGTGAAGTCCACAATAGGAATTTAGAAAAAATAAACAAACATTTGTACTATTCTTGGTTCTTCAAATTCAACAATTCTACAATGTGGAAAACAAGATATGTCATGTAGTTGGTCATATTGTAGCCATTGGAATTGGTTATGCATGAATGCACTCCTCTCTACGCATGAATGTAGCCATTGGAATTGGTTATGCATGAATGCACTCCTCTATGCTTGAATGCATGCCCCTAAATAATTTCATAATTAATATACTTTCTCCTATATTCCCACATGTTTATGCCATGTACACATGTTTACTATTGCTTGATAGCTTCTATGACATTTGTTGAACTTTATCTATAGTTCTTATCAATCAATCTACCAATGTTGTTAAAAAACCCGTTTTTTATTTTTAAAGTACCTTTATAAAAATCCTCACGTTTTTTAAAGGATTTTTATGATTTGGCATAGCAAAAAAAAAATAAAAATAAAAAAAATTGCATATTCTTTGCACTGCTTTATTGGATATATGTGCTATGGTTAAAATGCATATTTTTACTACAAGTTATAAGATGTAGTATGTCAACAAGTAAATCAAAAATTTATGCTGCTACTAGAAACTATTAAGTTCAAGTACAATGCCATCATAGTTGTTTTGTCATGCAACTCTTAAGAAAGTTCAGAAAAACATTATTATAAAGATTAAGAAATATAAGAATTTCATATACAAGGATAAATAAGTTCAAGAATATTATATATTTGAATAAACAAAAATCACAATCTAAGGATTTTTAAAGATTTTTAAAAACTTTTATATGAAATACGTTTTTCAAGATTTTTTTCAAAATTTTTAAAAATCTTCAAAAAATCTTAAAAAACGTTTTTTAAAGGCACGGATTTTGACGTACTTAACAACATTGCAATCTACAACTTTGATTCCATTGTGTATATCCTAGCTTTTCCAAGAACATCATCCACCATAAATCTAGAAAACAAGATAGTTTAGGCATGCAACATCCAGCGCAACACACATGCAAAACATACATAAGATGCTGCCCACATCTTCTACAACTTTCATGCCTAGAAATGCGAACCGTCCACACATTTATTACATTCGAGTTGACTGTGACTTTGATTCCATTGTGTATATCCTAGCTTTTCCAAGACCATCATCCGCCATAAATCCAAGCATGTAACATCCAGCGCAACACACATGCAAAACATACATAAGATGTTGCCCACGTCTTCTACAACTTTCACATGCCTACAAATGCGAATCATCCAATATTTCATAGCAGATTTATTACATTCGAGTCGACTATCCAATAAAGTCAGTTTGTTAAATAAATAATTGTTGCTACTGTATTTAAATCACTGACTAATACACCCCTTAATACTCTCATTCCATCTACACTCCACTATAGCTACCCACTCTATCACCTACATAGGCATCCCTCCCTCTATTCTTCTACCCATTTCAAGCGCTCACAACCAATGCCCGGCATTGCCGGGCACACGTTTCTAGTGAATTATGAAGTTAGCTAATCTTCAGAATTACCCCCTATGTAGAGCCTTAGGAAGATATAATATAGTTACCTCTACTTATGCATGATCGTGGGGGTCTATACATTCCCGACACATTGAGACCATTGCAATCTTTGTATAACAAATGAAAGTTGGGTCTCCATTTTTGTGTGAGGTTTATTGTGGTAATGCCATGTGGCATCGATTCCAAGGAGGAATGGAAGTTGGCCCCCACAACAAAAAGGACAAAAAGTTGGACGACCCACTTCCCCCCCCCAAACCGGAAAGGAGGGCATTCCCCAATACAAAAAGAAGACCTTACTACTCCTTACTATTTTTTGTAGGATGATCAAATGAAAAAATGCAAGCAAATTAATCTATGTTATTGAAAAATGACACGCTCAACCATAGCAACAACATGAATCAATTCTTAGAACAACCATAGCAAAAGCTCAACCACGACTTTTCGAACAACCATAGCAAAGCTCAACCACAACAGCAGCATGGAAGTATAAGATCACAATCATACACAGAAGAACAGAGGCATTATGCTTTAAATAAATACAATTATTCCTTTGTATCTCACTTATTTGGCTTGCCCAACAATCAAAACTATGATACTACATTGAAAAAAAATAGAGGCATTATGACTATGATACTACATTGAAAAAAAAATAGAGGCATTATGCTTTAGATAAATGCGATTGTATATATAGGAGTTTGAAAACATGCTTCCTAATTGCTTCGTACCGACAAAGAACGAATTTCGGTCTCCCATTCACAATATTTAGTACAAAGAACGAATTTCAGTCTCCCATTCTAGATCACAATATTTAGTTTGTCTTCAGTTCGATGACCCTCTAGAGTTTCCGGTATGAGATCATAAAACGTTTACATGACTTGTAACAATGTATGTTAAATTTTATAAAATCAATATCCATCGGTTACAAAAGTGAAACGGGATTCCACAAGCGGTTTTAATAATGAGCATGTGGTTACAATCCAAGTTCATAATGGGCATCTTTTACGTGCATAAGATATATAAACTCTTCCATACATATATGTTTGCATAGCAATTGGCGAACATATTAATGACAAAACATAATGTAGGCATCTTTTAAGTTGAATATTCTCTTTTATCTATGATATTTTGGGTGAGGAACTTAATAGATATGCATGGCACCTAAAAACAAACATGCAAAGAAAAAAATCGGCCTCGCGAATTGGAGAGAGTTAAAATCCCCATGAAGGAAGCTCGATTCGCAGACATGCAAGATGCCAGAATGAATGAAGGCGATGAAATCATGAGATAGCCACACCTATAAGCCTAGCTCATAAATGAAAGAGCCAGATACACCGCCCGCAAGTGGCGATCGTATCTTCATAGTGCGCATCAATTTACGTGATGCCAAGTTGCTTGGCCTCGGAGGTGCTATACTCAAGGCTCTAATATCTCTAGTCCGGCCGATGTTCCTGCATCATCAAACTGCGTTTTTTCTGTTTTTCATCACTTGTTTAGCATTATCGACCATTTGTTTAGCAGAATCCAACATCTTTTTTCTGCTACGCCTTTACTTTTTCGGGCTCGCAACTTAAATTCACGAAGCTTTAACGTTTCTCGGGCTGCCGCTTTGTCACAAGTCCCCACGGGAAGCTCATAATGGGTGTAGTACCTACCTATAAAAAGGAAGCAAACTATCATGGCGTTCCCTATCCCGTCCTTCAGATTTTTCCACAATAAGCCGCTGCTATTCCAATGTCGCCTCGAGGACGATGATGACGGTTAACTCCTCATAGCTCGTCATCTCCCACATGAAAGCTGCCGGGTCTCTAATAGTTCCTGCTCCAAAATGCCGTATGCGTCTCGGATATTGTAGCCCGGCCCATAATATTTGGTTTGAATAGCGAAAAGTCCACTAGAGGGTTGTGCATCATTGGGAGCCAAAGGTATTGTGTTATATCCTCTCTAGCTTCTCTTGCCTTCTCAATATCAGCCGGATGTTTGTAATGCCTAATCTTCCTCTTCCCCACCTCAAGTATCAACCGAGAAGGATAAGCATTTTGCCTGGCGCCTTCCGGGAGTATCACCAATTGATCTTGCTACCGGTCTAGTCTGCCTCTCCCACCGTAAACGAGCCATACAATATTCGTATCCAGATCCACGCAAAGAGGGCGCGTGATGCTACCGACATTGACGATCAGAAGCTTTCACAAACGCCACCACTTCGTCCCTCTTGACATCCCAAAGCGGTCAAAATATGCATTGGCAAGGTAGTCGGTAGCAAACTCTACGGTGTAGTCCTCATACCTCGAGTTTCCGGATCCATTTCAAAGAGCCCGAACTTCTCACAGAGAAACAAATGAAGCATGTTGCGAGTCACCTTGTCAATGACAAACTGCAGCCTTGATATGTCTTTTTTCCTAGCGATTCTTCTCGAAGATCACTCTCGGAATATAGCCCCATTCTTGAACAATTTTCTCCACATCTTGTATGGTGAGATTCAATTCTATCTGCATTAGCTCATAAAATTCGTCTTTGTCTTTCCTCCATGGGGGCGAGAATCTTCGTGACCACTTTGGCACTCCCCTTTTTTCAAAAACTTCATTATTATTCTCATCCGGGACTGGCAAAGAGCATAATGTTCCCCAAATGGTTCCCCATGAACCGATCAACCGGATGCAAAAATTTCTGCCGCTAGCGGGGGATCTTTGTGTAGCTTACGGACCCATTGCGATAAAAGCACACCCATGACTTGGTTAGGTCCCCAACAACGAAGCTGCACTACCAAATCGTAGTCCAAGTCCCGGTCTGCCTCTAACCCAGGATTTTCGCGGATCGCCCCTACCATCATAACCACGCACCACATAAAAGCCGACTTCCCAATGCACGGGCGCCCGTTAACATGGACGTGCTTAAGTCTAGGTTCTTGATATGCCTTCAAGGCCACTTTAAGAAAGTCGAGAAGCATCTTCTTTACGTATAGCCCTTTCCTACAAGGAACATCCATGTCGATTTCGTGTAGAGTTGATGCCATTCCTTTACAACAATGTGGCGGTGATCTCGCGTTTGGCTTGCGACGCCCGCATGCCAAACCGAAACTCCCGAGCAAAGCTAATCTCAAAGCATCTGCAATCAGGTAGCCTTAGCACTCCACACAAAAAGAAAGAATAGACAAGGGACTACGAAAAAGGAAACAAAAGCGGGCCATAAAAGCGGTGTAAGAACCTCCGGAGGAAAAATCTCTTGTCTTCGAGAGAATGTAAACAAAAAAACTCGCTCTAATGTAACATATAGATTTTATCTCTTTTTAATTTGAGTTTGACGGGAGTAGCTTATTTGTTCCTTTAGCTGCTGCAAGAAAGGACTACAAGCAAGGGCCCTATCATTTACCTATGAACAAGATTCAGAACCATAATAAGAATAGATATGGGTGGTTAACCAGTCGAGTTTTGCGAGGCATAGTATTCACAATAACCGCAGACTCGACATATTCGACCATAAGGATCATACCAACTAATTTGGCGGGTTCATTCCTTATAAGTAAGACGAATGGAATATATAAAAAGGGAGGAAGTGAGGAAAACATATTCTATCTTCTTATATTCCCATAGGACAAAATACATGCACAAACGAACAAAAAAACAGAAACACAAATGGTATTTCCAAGGAATCCAAACACGTTCTTTATCGTCAGGGGGCTCCAACAACTGGGCCTACAACATTCAAACAGATTTAAGTTAGAATGAGAAACAAAAAATCAACAAACAAAAAACACGAAAACAAAAAGACCATAGCTCTCGCTATGTAAAAATGCCATAGTTTGTTAAATAATCTACTGGTTGGCTCCTTAGAAGCATTTCAACGGCATTTTTCTGTTATTTCTTGTAGTTGTGAAGGCTTTTTCTTGCGTTTAAATCTCACGATGCTTTTTTTTCTCTTGTATAACCGGATTTGGAGCAGAAAAATATGCTACAGAACATATATTCGTGGCATTGAACGACTATGGAGATGGTTGGAGTGTGCATTGAGCGACTATGGAGATGGCGAGGAAGAAGCAGTGCTATTATACTAGTTTTACAGCGTTTCCATTTGCTGGCAAGTCTATATTTGCTGCATTTTATAGTTTTCTAGTTTGCGCATATGCTAGTTATTTTGATCTTTCTTGTTTTCTACACCGATTGTGCAGCAAGCGTTACTCTTAGCGGAACCCTCTGTTTCTCAAGCAAAGTGCTTTGTTTTTTGTAAAATGCTCTGTTTCAAGCTACATGTTCTGTTTTAAGTAAAATGATCTGATTTTTCATAGCTAAATGCTCTGTTTCTAGTTAAGGGACTCTGTTTTTTGTGAAGTTGTCTGCTTTGCATGTTGAAGCTCTGCAACACTTGGGCAATGATTTACTCAGCAACACTAGTATCACTCCCTATTACTTCTATCTGCAAGTAATGCCTAAACATATAGTTTGAACATTGCTTTAAAGCATTGCATACCAGCTCAAGGACTTTACATAATTGAGCGGAAAACTTGTGCCGTCGGTTGACATCCATAAAGCTCATGAACATTCTCATAGGTAAGATGAGTAGCTTGCATTGCAACACTTCGAGCATTAAAATCACCAAGAAGAATGACATCTCTCAAGTATTTGGATTGCGCAATCATCGATCGTTCATCGTGATCCACATCATATTAGGTCAAAAAGGAGATGATGTAGGTAGAAAGTAACATGCAACAATAAAAGCGGGCTCTACCATTTGAGCAATGGAGCTTGACCCGATTATATTTATCAGCTTTGTGATATGCAACACATCGAGTTATGCATAAGAGGTATGGGACACCCTTTCGGCATGAGAGATCTCACCCAAGCAACCTAAAAAGCAGGGGCTGGGGGATGTATCATTAGTTGTGCATTCTTGCATATTGAGAGCTATGGTAGCAGGTATGTCCATTCTAGAAGTCAATATGCAGAATGCAAGATGAATCGCATTGATTGTACATTTGTACAATCATCATTAGTGTTGACGAGTGAGTAAAACACATGAATTATGAAGTTAGCTAATCTTCAGAATTACCCCCTATGTAGAGCCTTAGGAAGATATAATATAGTTACCTTATATTCTACTTATGCATGATCATGGAGGTACATTAAGACCATTGCAATTTTTGTATAACAAATGAAAGTTTGTGTGAGGTTTATTGTGGTAATGCCATGTGGCATCGATTTCCTGAACAATCGATTCCCTGAACATCGATTCCCTATGTGTCTATTGCTTATCTGCTTCAATCTAGCTCATAGGAAGCTCAACAATCTAGCTCATAAAACGTTTACATGACTTGTAACAAAATGTTAAATTTTATAAAATCAATATCCATCAGTTACAAAAGTGAAAACGGGATTCCACAAGCAGTTCTAATAATGAGCATGTGGTTCCAATCGTATCACAAGTTCATAATGGGCATCTTTTAAGTGCATAAGATATAAACTCTTCCATACATATATGTTTGCATAGCAATGGCGAACATATATTATTAATGACAAAACATAATGTAAGTATCTTTTAAGTTGAATATTCTCTTTTATCTATGATATTTCAGGTGAGTTGCTAACAGGAAAACATGTCGGGTGACTTGCTAACAGGAACTTGATAGATATGCATGGCACCTAAAACAAACATGCTTGAGAAAAAATCGGCCTCGAATTGGAGAGAGTTAAAATCCCCATGAAGGAAGCTCGATTCGCGGACATGCGATGCCGAGAATGAATGAAGGCGATGAAATCATGAGATAGCCACACCTATAAGCCTAGCTCAGAAATGAAAGAGCTTCGCATACACCGCATGAAGTGGTGATCGTACCTTCATAATGCATCGGTTTACGTGATGCCAAGTTGCTTAGCCCTGGAGATGCTATACTTTCGCTCTAATGTCTCTAGTCCGGCCGATGTTCTGCATCATCAAGCCTGCGTTTTCTGTTTTTCATCACTTGCTTCGCAATATATCGGCCATTGTTTAGAGAATCGAACATCTCTTCTATCGCGCCTTTACGTTTTCGGGCTCGGCAACTTGAATTCCTGAAGCTTTAACGTTTACGTGGTCTGCCTGCTTTGTCACAAGTCCCCACGGAAGCTCATAATGGGTGTAGTACCTACCTATAAAAGGAAGCAAACTATCATGGCGTTCCCTATCCTGTCCCTTCAAATTTTTCCACAATAAGCATTTGCTTTTCCAATCGCCTCGAGTGACGATGATGTAGGAAGTTAACCCCTCATAGCTTCGTCATCTCCCACATGAAAGCTTTCTTGTCTCTAATAGTTTACGCTCCAAAAATTTGTGCGTCTCGGATATTGCTTTGGCCCATAATATTTGGTTTGAATAGCGAAAGTCCACTAGAGGGTTGTGCATCATTGGGAGCCAAAGGTGCTTGTGTTATATCCTCTCTAGCTTCTCTTGCCTTCTCAATATCCCGGATGTTTGTAATGCCTAATCTTCCTCTTCCCCACCTCAAGTATCAACTGAGAAGGATAAGCATTTTCTTGCCCGTACCGCGCTCTTGAGTATCACCAATTGATATCGCTACCAGTCTAGTCTGCCTCTCAGGCCGAAACGAGCCATACAATATTCGTGATCCGTATCCACGCAAAGAGGCGGTGATGCTTGCTGACATTCTCAGAAGCTTTCACAAACGCCACCACTTCGTCCCTCTTGACATCCCAAAGCGGTCAAAATATGCATTGGCAAGGTAGTCGGTAGCAAACTCTGATTGTAGTCCTCATACCTCGAGTTTGGGATCCATTTCAAAGAGCCTGAACTTCTCACAGAGAAACAATGAAGCATGTTGCAGAGTCACCTTGTCAATGACAAACCGCAGCCTTGATATGTCTTTTTCCTAGCGATTCTTCTCGGAAGATCACTCTCGGAACATAGCCCCATTCTTGAACAATTTTCTCCACATCTTGTATGGTGAGATTCAATTCTATCTGCATTAGCTCATAAAATTCGTCTTTGTCTTTCCTCCATGGGGCAGAATCTTCGTGACCACCGGCACTCCCCACATTTTTCAAAAACTTCATTATTATTCTCATCCGGGGCAAAGAGCATAACGTTCCCCAAATGGTTCCCCATGAACCGATCAACCGGATGCAAAAATTTTCCTCGCCGCTAATGGGGGGGATCTTTGTCATTTGTAGCTTACTGGACCCATTGCGATAAAAGCACACCCATGACTTGGTTAGGTCCCCAACAACGAAGCTGCACTACCAAATCGTAGTCCAAGTCCCGGTCGCCTCTAACCCGGGATTTCTGTGGATCGCCCCTACCATCATAACCACGCACCACATAAAAGCCGACTTCCCAATGCCTGGCGGCCCGTTAACATGGACGTGCTTAAGTCTAGGTTCTTGATATGCCTTCAAGGCCACTTTAAGAAAGTCAGAGAAGCATCTTCTTACGTATAGCCCTTTCCTACAAGGAACATCCATGTCGCCATTCCTTTACAACAATGTGGCCGGTGATCTCGTTTGGCTTATGACGCGTCGCATGCCAACCGAAACTCCGAACAAAGCTAATCTCTCAAAGATCATCCGCAATCAGGTAGCCTTAGCACTCCACACAAAAAGAAAGAATAGACAAGGGACTACAGAAAAGGAAACAAAAGACAGGCCATAAAACAGTGTAAGAACCTCCAGGAGGAAAAATCTCTTGTCTTACAGAGAATGTAAACAAAAAGAACTCTGCTCTAACAGAACATATAGATTTATCTCTGTTTTAAGCTGAGTTTGACGGGAGTAGCTTATTTGTTCCTTTAACTGCTGCAAGAAAGGACTACAAGCAACAGCTCTCGCTGCCCTATGTCACCCCCCGTGTGAATATGCACCCAAACCAAAGGGGGTTTAAGGGGGATTTTAATTTAAATGTGTTGGACCCAATGGTTGTGTTAATTAATGTCAATGGTAGTTATGTGTTGGTTGTTAATGTCAATGGTTGTTATGTGTTGGGGGGTTTAATTTTTATATGTTGGATGTTAATGGTTTGTGTTGCAAAAAAAAAATTTTGGCCCCTTCGGGGCCTTAAGGACATCACAGCCCCCCTCCCCCCCCCCGGTGAGACAAAATTTTAGAATTCCAACCAGAAAAAAACTAGAATTCATTTGAGGCTTTCATCACCTGTAGCTTTTGAATTTCATCACAATAAAACAAATAGAACATAAGTAAAAGTTACCATAAAGATAGAGCAGATTGATCCCATTATTCTGAAAGTCATAAAGTTTGCAACACCCATACACAAACATTTTTCAACTGGAATTTAACAACAACCTTTGGCCTCCATGGATTCTTGTGGTGAGAAACCAAAGTGGGAAACTTTTCTGCTTGTTAGCACAAGGATCTAGAAGCCTCAAAATCTAAAAATGCATGGTAATTTTTTGCAGGCTTCATTCGGAATGAGCCATAAAACAATATCCAATAGCGCAATCCTGTATTAATCAGCTGGTAGGATGTAAAAGCCTACCAAACCCGGCCGGAAAATTGCTGTTTTAGCATAGATAACTTAACCAAACATATCCATATCATACACTATCAAAAAGATCTCGGAGAGAGCTTTCCAACGCAATAAAAATCATCTCAAACAGAGCTCTGGATCAAAAGTTATGATAAGAAATGTGTTGCCGGCAGGGAAACTGCACTACATGCGCCCTTCATGTGCCCATTATGCATCACACACACAAAAAGAGGGCTTTTATTGTGAGCCATTGGTTGTTGACCATTATGCACCACACACACAAAAAAAGAGCTTTTGTTGTGAGCCATTGGTTGTTGACCATTATGCACCACACACACAAAAAAAAAGAGCTTTTGTTGTGAGCCATTGGTTGTTGACCATTGGAAAAAAAAAGGCTAAAATCAATGGCTCAGAAATGGTGCACTCTAGATGTACGCATTAGTACATCCATTTGAATACATCACGAAATCATAGGAAAACCTTTGTGAAAAGCGTACAAAAAAACAAAGAAAACCCCCTGTTATTATGCTACATATACCTATGAACAAGATTCAGAACCATAATAAGAATAGATATGGGTGGTTAACCAGGTCAGAGTTTTGCAGGCATAGTATTCACACAACTGCAGACTCGACATATTCTGGACCATAAGGATCATACCAACTAATTTGGCGGGTTCATTCCTTATAAGTAAGGCTTAATGGAATATACAAAAAGGGAGGAAGTGAGGAAAACATATTCTATCTTCTTATATTCCCATAGGACAAAATACATGCACAAAGCGAACAAAAAGCGAAACACAAATGGTATTTCCAAGGAATCCAAACACGTTCTTACCGTCACCGGGGCTCCAACAAGCGGGCCTACAACATTCAAAACAGATTTAAGTTAGAATGAGAAACAAAAAATCAACGAAAAAAAACACGAAAACAAAAAAGACCATAGCTCACGCTATGTAAAAAATGCCATTTTGTTAAATGATCTACTGGCTCCTTAGAAGCATTTCAACGGCATTTTTACGTTATTTCTTGTAGTTGTGAAGGCTTTTTCTTGCGTTTAAATCTCGATGCTTTTTCTCTTGTATAACCGGATTTGGAGCAGAAAAATATGCTACAGAACATATATTCGTGGCATTGAACGACTATGGAGATGGTTGGAGTGTGCATTGAGTGACTATGGAGATGGCGAGGAAGAAGCAGTGCTATTATACTAGTTTTCTGGCGTTTCCATTTCTTTGGCAAGTCTATATTTCTTTGCATTTTATAGTTTTCTAGTTTGCGCATATGCTAGTAATTTTGATCTTTCTTGTTTTCTACACCGATTGTGCAGCAAGCGTTACTCTTAGCGGAACCCTCTGTTTCTCAAGCAAAGTGCTTTGTTTTTTGTAAAATGCTCTGTTTCAAGCTACATGTTCCGCATTTTTTAAGTAAAATGATCTCGATTTTTCATAGCTAAATGCTCGTTTCTAGTTAAGGGACTCGTTTTTTTGTGAAGTTTATGCGCTTTGCATGTTGAAGCTCTGCAACACTTGGGCAATGATTTACTCAGCAACACTAGTATCACTCCCTATTACTTCTATCTGCAAGTAATGCCTAAACATATAGTTTGAACATTGCTTTAAAGCATTGCATACCAGCTCAAGGACTTTACATAATTGAGCGGAAAACTTGTGCCGTCGGTTGACATCCATAAAGCTCATGAACATTCTCATAGGTAAGATGAGTAGCTTGCATTGCAACACTTCGAGCATTAAAATCACCAAGAAGAATGACATCTCTCAAGTATTTGGATTGCGCAATCATCAGATCGTTCATCGTGATCCACGTCATATTCGTCAAAAAAGGAGATGATGTAGGTAGAAAGTAACATGCAGCAATAAAACTGGCTCTACCATTTGAGCAATGGAGCTTGACCCGATTATATTTATCAGCTTTGTGATATGCAACACATCGAGTTATGCATAAGAGGTATGGGACACCCTTTCGGCATGAGAGATCTCACCCAAGCAACCTAAAAAGCAGGGGCTGGGGGATGTATCATTAGTTGTGCATTCTTGCATATTGAGAGCTATGGTAGCAGGTATGTCCATTCTAGAAGTCAATATGCAGAATGCAAGATGAATCGCATTGATTGTACATTTGTACAATCATCATTAGTGTTGACGAGTGAGTAAAACACATGAATTATGAAGTTAGCTAATCTTCAGAATTACCCCCTATGTAGAGCCTTAGGAAGATATAATATAGTTACCTTATATTCTACTTATGCATGATCATGGAGGTACATTAAGACCATTGCAATTTTTGTATAACAAATGAAAGTTTGTGTGAGGTTTATTGTGGTAATGCCATGTGGCATCGATTTCCTGAACAATCGATTCCCTGAACATCGATTCCCTATGTGTCTATTGCTTATCTGCTTCAATCTAGCTCATAGGAAGCTCAACAATCTAGCTCATAAAACGTTTACATGACTTGTAACAAAATGTTAAATTTTATAAAATCAATATCCATCGGTTACAAAAAGTGAAAGCGGGATTCCACAAGGTTCTAATAACATGAGCATGTGGTTCCAATCGTATCACAAGTTCATAATGGGCATCTTTTAAGTGCATAAGATATAAACTCTTCCATACATATATGTTTGCATAGCAATGGCGAACATATATTATTAATGACAAAACATAATGTAAGTATCTTTTAAGTTGAATATTCTCTTTTATCTATGATATTTCAGGTGAGTTGCTAACAGGAAAACATGTCGGTGACTTGCTAAGGAACTTGATAGATATGCATGGCACCTAAAAAAAAGAAACATGCGGACAAAAAACCGGCCTCATAATTGGAGAGTTAAAATCCCCATGAAGGAAGCTTTCAGTTCGCGGACATCGCGATGCCGGAATGAATGAAGGCGATGAAATCATGAGATAGCCACACCTATAAGCCTAGCTTCAGAAATGAAAGAGCCGCGCCTGCTTGCCCATAAGTGGCGATCGTATCTTCATAGTGCGCATCGGTTTACGTGATGCCAAGTTGCTTGGCCTCGGAGGTGCTATACTCGCTCTAATGTCTCTAGTCCGGCCGATGTTCTGCATCATCAAACTGCGTTTCTGTTTTTCATCACTTGTTTACGCAATATCGACCCATTGTTTCGAGAATCGAACATCTCTTCTGCTGCTTTGCCTTTACTTTTTCGAGGCTCGGCAACTTGAATTCTGAAGCTTTAACGTTTACGTGGCTCTTTGCTTTGTCACAAGTCCCCACGGGAAGCTCATAATGGGTGTAGTACCTACCTATAAAAGGAAGCAAACTATCATGGCGTTCCCTATCCTGTCCCTTCAGAATTTTTCCACAATAAGCCATTTGCTTTTCCAATCTTTGCTCTCGGGTGGCGATGATGTAGGAAGTTAACTCTTCATAGCCTCGTCATCTCCCACATGAAAGCTGCTTGTCTCTCTAATAGTTTACGCTCCAAAATCTTTGTGTGTCTCGGATATTGCTTTGGCCCATAATATTTGGTTTGAATAGCGAGAAAGTCCACTAGAGGGTTGTGCATCATTGGGAGCCAAGCGTCTTTGTGTTATATCCTCTCTAGCTTCTCTTGCCTTCTCAATATCAGCCGGATGTTTGTAATGCCTAATCTTCCTCTTCCCCACCTCAAGTATCAACCGAGAAGGATAAGCATTCATTGCGCGCGGCTTCGAGTATCACCAATTGATATGCTACTACCGGTCTAGTCTGCCTCTCAGGCCGTAAACGAGCCATACAATATTCGTATCCGTATCCATGCAAAGAGGCGGTGATCTACCGACATTCTCAGAAGCTTTCACAAACGCCACCACTTCGTCCCTCTTGACATCGGTGGCGGTCAAAATATGCATTGGCAAGGTAGTCGGTAGCAAACTCTACGATTGTAGTCCTCATACCTCGAGTTTCCGGATCCATTTCAAAGAGCCCGAACTTCTCACAGAGAAACAAATGAAGCATGTTGCAGAGTCACCTTGTCAATGACAAACTGCAGCCTTGATATGTCTTTTCCTAGCGATTCTTCTCGAAGATCACTCTCGGAACATAGCCCCATTCTTGAACAATTCTCTCCACATCTTGTATGGTGAGATTCAATTCTATCTGCATTAGCTCATAAAATTCGTCTTTGTCTTTTTTTTTCCTCCATGGGGGCAAAATCTTCGTGACCACTGGCACTCCCCACTTTTTTTCAAAAACTTCGTATTATTCTCATCCGGGTGGCAAAGAGCATAACGTTCCCCAAATGGTTCCCCATGAACTCGATCAACCGGATGCAAAATTTCACGCTTGCTAGCGGGGGATCTTTTGTCATTGTAGCTTACGGACCCATTGCGATAAAAGCACACCCATGACTTGGTTAGGTCCCCAACAACGAAGCTGCACTACCAAATCGTAGTCAAGTCGGTCTGCGCCTCTAACCCAGGATTTCCGTGGATCGCCCCTACCATCATAACCACATTACCACATAAAAGCCGACTTCCCAATGCTGGCGGCCCGTTAACATGGACATGCTTAAGTCTAGGTTCTTGATATGCCTTCAAGGCCACTTTAAGAAAGTCGGAGAAGCATCTTCTTACGTATAGCCCTTTCCTACAAGGAACATCCATGTCGTATTTAGGTGTAGAGTTGATGCCATTCCTTTACAACAATGTGGCCGGTGATCTCGTTTGGCTGCGGCGACGCCCGCATGCCAACCCGAAACTCCGAGCAAAGCTAATCTCGGCATCTGCAATCGGGTAGCCTTAGCACTCCACAAAAAAAAAAAGAATAGACAAGGGACTACGAGAAAAGGAAACAAAAGACAGGCCATAAAAGCGATTGTAAGAACCTCCAGGGAGGAAAAATCTCTTGTCTTACAGAGAATGTAAACAAAAAAACTGCTCTAACAGAACATATAGATTTATCTCTGTTTTAAAATTCGAGTTTGACGGGAGTAGCTTATTTGTTCCTTTAAGCTGCCGCAAGAAAGGACTACAAGCAAGGGCCCTATCATTTACCTATGAACAAGATTCAGAACTATAATAAGAATAGATATGGGTGGTTAACCCGGTCGAGTTTTGCAGGCATAGTATTCACACAATAACCGCAGACTCGTCATATTCGGACCATAAGGATCATACCAACTAATTTGGCGGGTTCATTCCTTATAAGTAAGGCGAATGGAATATACAAAAAGGGAGGAAGTGAGGAAAACATATTCTATCTTCTTATATTCCCATAGGACAAAATACATGCACAAGCGAACAAAAAACAGAAACACAAATGGTATTTCCAAGGAATCCAAACACGTTCTTACCGTCACGGGACTCCAACAACCTGGGCCTACAACATTGAAAACAGATTTAAGTTAGAATGAGAAACAAAAAATCAACATGAAAAAAACGAAAACAAAAAAAGACCATAGCTCTGCTATGTAAAAATGCCATAAATTTGTTAAATGGCTATATTTGGCTCTTTAGAAGCATTTCAACGGCATTTTTCTGTTATTTCTTGTAGTTGTGGAGGCTTTTCTTGCGTTTAAATCTCTGATGCTTTTTCTCTTGTATAACCGGATTTGGAGCAGAAAAATATGCTACAGAACATATATTCGTGGCATTGAACGACTATGGAGATGGTTGGAGTGTGCATTGAGCGACTATGGAGATGGCGAGGAAGAAGCAGTGCTATTATAAAGCATGATTTCATTAATTGGATAAAATAACGCAATTTTGAGAATTTTAAGCACACCTTATTTGCTCAAGCACGAATACTTTCACCTAGTTCTCAAGCCCAATTAACATGAGGTAATTAACATACACATATACATACAAATTATGTGTTATACTTGTACATGTACATGATACTTGTAGAAGCCCAATAATGGCCCTACATTCTACACCAATAATTCACATCAATAATTTTCACTATAAGTACAGCTCGACTCGGGGGTAGAGATCATTCATCTTCCATGGCATCCTCGATGCCTCGTCCAGAGCACATCCGATCTTTCAAGTGCTACTTGAGCTACAACGATCTGAATGAATGCGCAAGAAATGGTGTTAATCTTGATCCATGGCTCCAATCTAAGGCTGATGGTCCTGCTAGTGCTTGCAAGAAGCTCACTCGTGTTAAAGTCCACATTTACTGGCTTCCTAATCAGGAGATCTATGAGCTGAATAGCATCACGAGCTTTGATGTTGATGATGAGTGAATCAATGTTATCAGTGATGACTACTGTATCTGTTTATGATATAATAATGGTGTGAGCACCTATAAACTATGTAAGGATGTAATAGCACAATGAATATTGTTTGATGTATCATACCTGAGTGTAGTGTAGGGTTGTGCTCTTCGACTTCCACTATATCTGCAAGCTTTTCAATCACACCTGAATTACTAAAGCACACAAATTTCTACCATCATGAATCCACAAAACATATCCATACGAAAGATGTATTATACTTTTATGTATACAACAATCTTATACACGCGCAATAATTGGGGTAAAGTCTACCCCAATAATTCTACCTCACTATAAAAACTTCTCACTTCGGGGCTAAAGTTCATTCATCTCCCATGGATTTTTCGCCTTCATCAATTCACGACATCGAGGCGATCAAGTGCTCAATGAGCCACTCTGATCTTGTTGGTTGCCTAGACAGGCATCTTCTTCTTGATCCCTACCTGCGAAGAAAAGCTTTGGGCGCTGAGATTCGCTGCCCTGCGTCAATTCGTGTGAAGATCCATCTGATTTGGCTTCCTGAGCGCATGAGCTATGAGATATCAGGGATCACTACTACAGATCCCGAAGATGAATGAATCACCTGTTCAACATGTTATAGTGTAAGAGCTCTTGTGTTAAGATGAAAAATGCAAGACGTAATGAATAATAAATAGTCTATTATAGTGATGTTATGGATAATAAAAAGTGTGAGATGCTTTAATGTACCTGTAAGACTCAAGTTTCATCTCCATCATCGGATGCCTCTTTAGCAAGCAATTCTCAGAATTTGGATTCCGGCGGTGGGAGGTATCACAACCAATAATGGCCGGTTCCACGGACCAAGCATAGTCTATCATTTTGAGAGGCGATAGCGTGGTCTGTCATTAGGATTCGGCCTCCACTTCTTATGCCGGCAGTCCCCGTCATTGTTGAGCGTGCGGGGTGCCTTTCCTAGCCAGGCTCCCACCAAGAAACAAAAACCTCGTTATAATGAGGGGTGGGATCTTGTATTGGATCCTCTTCGCATACGCTAACCATGTAGGACATGCATCGGCCTTTGGTCTCACAAGAAGAAACATACCTTTACGTACATCTTGGTATGGGTCAAATATCTCCACTTGCATTCTTGGGTTTATCCTTAGCAGGCCCAACATAGACGGCGGGGGCGTCATATCGATCGACTGAATAGATTCGGGGCTCTTGAAGCACAACTTGCCTTGTTTGGGGCGGAAGTTACGAATTTACGGATTGCGGGGGTACTTCACCTAGCACACGCATCGCATCACCCGAATAGTCCATGACCTCGTTCATGTAGGTATTTAGACCACGAGTTCACACCAGCCACGGAGATGTTAGCCCAATGCATAATGTATTTCGCGAATGGGCGATCTCAATGCTCCTATGTCCTTGAGGCATGCATATGGCAACGACGGTCTTGGCGAGCCAATTGGTATCTTTGGCAAACCATTGTCATCTGCTTTCCACATCCGAATACCCTTTTCTGGCAACCATTCTCTATGACCAGGTCTCATCTTGTAATACATTAATGGCCACCCATCGTTGATGCAGAACTTGAATAACAGGGGCTCCAAGTGACCAACCAAACGGTCCTTCTTATCAGGAATGTAACCTTTTACGAACCCCTTCCAATCGGGAACCTCGGTAACAAGGTATGGTGTCGGTGCCTTTGTGCTACATTCTCGGAAGAGTTGCATTAGTTCTGGAATAGTTAGAGCATCCGACCTGCGCATTAACGTTGAATAGTTACCAAAGAGCGCATCAATGTCATCATGAGTGTGGCCTACCATCATGAAGCCAACCTGTATTTGATCAAAAGCACCCAACCACACAAGATAGGATAGGTAAGAGAAGAGATATCTGTTCTTGTTACGCCTGCTGTGATTGTCTAGGCTTGCAAGTAGAGCCGCCTAGGTAGCCTCTTAAATTGCGCTGCTTGCTTAGGAGGTGCTACAAAGTCTACCCCAGTGCAATTGTTTTTTTTGGTCCTCAACCCCGCACTGTTTAGGAGTGCGGTTCCCCACATGCCCTCAGGGCGAGCTTCTTCTCTCAAATGACCCCAATTGTCTTCGGAAGTGTCGTCCAGGGTTTTGATAGCATGATTCAAGGAACCAACATGAAAATTTGAATCATCCTTCCAAAGGTCGAGTGAGAAATGTCCTAAGGCACCTGTGCCATGGCCATGCATCAGTGCACCAGTCACGCTAACTTTCAGGCGTTCACCTCTCCATACCGATTTGGCTAATTTCTCCAGTCTTGGAATCATAGTCTTGTTTTGGTCCATCTTATCATGTATGATAGTGAGCGCCTGGTCCGGCGATCGATGGGACAAAGCTCTCCATGACCAGTACAAGCTCCTACAAGAGATTTGGGCTGTCATGTGTTCTTTCCTTTCCATCTGCAATTCTCTTCTCTCCCGTGGATCTCTGGTTTTAGCCATTTTCTCTTTTATTACAATACAGGTATTGCACTTGGAGAAAGCTGTCCTCTTTGCTATTGCAACCTCTGAATGATTTTGCTTCCACCCACGTGAGAATGAAGAATGTGAGATGTGCTTGCCCGTCATCTCCATCACATTGGCGTCCACCTCTTGAAGAATGTCCTTTTTAGTTAGGACAGAGGGGAGCCTCTTCACATTCTCTCTCACCCCTTCAGTAGTGATTTTGGATCTGTGGGGCATCGTCTCTGCATTCTCATCTATGTACATAGAGAGTATGGCCTTTCCGGCGAGAGTGTGAGGCCTCGGCTTTTTCGTGCCCATGTTACCATGCTCAGCAACTCTGTGACCAGCAAGGAAAAGTCTTCGCCACTTATAGAATGTGGACATTGGTATACCATAGGCTCTATGCCATGCTTTCAAGCATACCTGCTTATTATTTAGCATCAGCTTCTGGACCAGGCCGTTCTGTGAACAGACGTCTAACATGTTGAAAACAAATGTGGTCCTGTCTGAAGCTCGCAAGTTCCAATAGAACCTACGCATACACGCTATCTCGCCTGATGAGAAGTTTGCGCAGCATCTTCGCATGCAGCAGAGCGAAGACTTAAAGTCTAAAATGGAAGCTGCTGTGATTTTTCTCTCAGCTTTAGTGGCCACAGGAGGTGAACGTGGGGTCCGGTTCACCATTCTGTACGTCCTCTTTGTTGCCTTTTCAGGCTCAATTTGCATGGCATAGGGTTCTGCTTCAACGACTGTCTGTTTCGCAGTCTTTATGAGTGTTGACACAGCAACATTGTCTACTAACACCAAAGCAATCGGCCACCTCACCAGGTCGTGCAACTGTGGCATTTCAGCACATGCTTGGCATCGCATGGTCGGCCCTATCCGCATAGGGAATGTCTTCATTATGGTTCTTTGCCAAGTAGTCTTCTCCCAATCTCATGTCACCGACATGACTGATTAGGGTCAATGAAGATGATGACCCCAAGGGCATACGGAATGTTGCGTGATCATGGAGTAGTGTGCAACTTTTCTCTACTAGCTCGTCCCTTGAAATTCCCGAAAATTATTCACGGAAGGGCTTTAGGTGTTTGCAACTTGACCAATCAATTTTTTAATGCATGCGGCGGTGTGGATATTTCAGGTTCTTGTGTAAGGGTAGCTATCCTTTGCGGCGGCCACAAAATAAAACTCCCTCTTGAATCAGCGAGTGTTGTCAATTCGGTTCGGGATATGGCAAACCAATGCTTCCGTCGAGAATAACTTCCATAGACACTACAACGCTATCTCGGCAAGGGCAAGTTGTGGTGCTTGTCGAAGGCATGTACTTTTCCTTAAGCCCACTTTGACTCCATGGAATAGTATGGACCTCGAAGCAGCCATATGCGCAAGCACAATGGGCGTTATTGCTTTCGGTTAAAAGCGCGGCCCGCGATGTCCACGAGCACTTTCCGTTACCAGACGGACCAAGTTTAAGCAGGGCGTGGTTGGTTAGGGGTCGCGGCCGCGATCTCCTAGAACAGCGGATACACTGTCTAGATTATGCGTGCCTAGAGCAAGCGGCTAACATAGTCTCCTAGATCAGCGGATACCATAGTCTAGATTATCGTGCACGCATCTAGATTATCTTTGCGCCAAAATCGCCAGCGATCCGGGGGAAAGTACTAGGCGTGGTCGTAGGGACCACCGGGGAGAAGTAGATGAATCAATAACCCGTGATGTGTAACTCTATGGGAGAGCATTAAATGGTACCTTAGTGTAGAATATGTTGGGAAAGACGCCAGCGATCCGGATGATCGCTAGTCAGGTGCCTCAAGGATCACGTGTCGAGGAGGAAGATGAATGACATCAACATACAAACGGGAACATCTTAAGAATTGTTGATACTGAGGCAATCTATATTACCAAATTAGAACGGGATTTGATTTACCAGACACAAAAAAGGGTGCATGCGGCATATTTAAGTGAAAACACAGTTTAATGAATGAACTTGCCTGTTTTTGGCCTTCACTGAATTCTACAACGTCTAATATGCTTGGATGCTTTGAAATTCATCGGAGCGCCATTGTAACCCAACATAGAGCCTTCAAATTAACTCCGGCGCCTCGAACAACTCCTTCCCAAGCTTTGCAACAATGAAATTGTTGGAGGGTCTTAGTGCATTTGAATTGGATTTGAATTTCAAATGCGGAAGATCGGTGAGGACCTTTCTATGCCCTAATGTCCCTGTCCCTATCCAATTTAAACCGACATGCCGTGGGTGATTTGTTTGTCCTTTCCAACTGCCTTTGATCCTCTCACACAAATTCTCACGTGTCACCGTCCGTGACGTTGCTAAAATTTGGGGGTTGCTTTTGGGGTAATGGTGGAATATGCCGCCCGTCATAATGACGCCGCCCGTCATAATGACGCCGCCCGTCATAATGGCACCCGTCATAAGGACGGCGCCCGTCATAATGGCGCCCGTCATAATGGCGATGTCTATAAAAATAGGCGTTCATTTTTCTGATCCGCGTCGCGAAAAATTTCTAAGCGCCTTCAAGCAAATTTCAAAGCGCCATCCGAAAATTTCTAAGCGCCACCATGTCTCGCCTCGCCCTCGAGAAGGTAATTTCGCGATTTTTTATAGCATAGGTATCTCTATAGCTTCGGCCATGTCTTTTTAGGATAGTTAGATGTCGCTACGATCGGCGCCGCGATAGTTGTGACCACGACCTTCCCTCTTTTTCGGAAGGTAGTGATCAAGACAATCGCGCCGCCGATAGTGGCGAAAGCAATTTATATAAACGTAATACTTGCTGGTCGTAAAGAACGCCGCCGTTTTCTTGCCAAAGATAATGGTGACAACACCCTTTATTAGTTTGCAATCGATGAACCGGATCGCGCCGCGATCCTTAGGAACATCTTCTTCCAATACTAGTGCATCTAACCTCGTGTTCAATTGCTTCGCAGCCCTCGAACTATTCCGCTGGCGGGCCCAATGTAGAACCAATCAGAATTGTCACCCCGATAGAAGCAGTGAAGTGGTGTGTTGAAATCGCACAGGCAAAACCTCATGTAACCGGAGACCGAAAGGACTTGTGTTTGTTCTTTAGGAATGGGAAGGGTCCGTAAGATTACGAGCAACTAGGTATAGTTATTGCTATGTGGGAAGGCACCAAAAATAATGTACGCGGGATGCAATAATTTGCGCCGTAGAAGATACTCAAGGGCTGCAGTTTGTCGAAGCACGTTTTGAGATGGCAGAATTATGATCCATCCATTATGATTGCGAGTAAAGTCAACAAAGCGGCAAGCGGCAAGGGGATGCCCACCAGTGCTAAGGGATTTGGCTGGATATTGCCGTCCTATGATTCCTTAAGTTTGTCGGGTATTAAATGCAACGAGGAGGATATACTTGTTGGATTTAGCATGCGAAAAAGGTCTTTTAGCCGATAAGAAACCTCCTTCGCACGCTTTGAAGGCTACTAAAGACAACAAAGCGCCTTCAAGGATGGACACCCAACCGCTCAGGGTTGTTTCAAAGAAGAGATCCGTGGCCCCTTTGCGTGCTATTGGCGAACCATCCACTCCAAAGGATACTTTGTAGTGCCCATAGAGGCAAATGTTGTTGTTCCTTCAAAGAATCTGTTGTAGCCCCTCAAGCAAATGTTGGTTGTTCGGCAAGTAGTTGACCCTTCACTCCGTCATGCTTTTGATCGCCCCCCCAGAGACTTCGGCCAAGACTAGAAGGACAGCCATCAAAGAGGATCCCGCCATCGGGATAAAGATACCAAAGGCGCCCACGGATGGCGGTCTTGCAGACCTTCGACGCGTCTTCTACTCCTTCCTCGTCCACTAAAGCAACACCTACCAGCCACTTATTGCCCCTGGAGAACTGATCCCAAAATGCGGAAGATTTGAAGTTTAATCCGGATGAAGAAAAGAACCGGCTCGAGACAAAGATCAAGCTCGAGGAGTTCAAAAGATATTATCCAATGGGTGTGAACTGGTTCCAAAGAGTCGGCATTTTTCGATTGCGAACCAGCTCCCGCTAATATGACACATAGAGTCCGGTCAAATGACCATGTACAGACACTGATAAAAAGCTTCAAGAAATACCCGACAGAGGTTCTAACACCGGCTGATCTCGTTCCATTTGATCCTTTAACAAGGTCTGTTACATCATATTTATTTGTTTCTTCTCATATTGTTTACATATATAAATATGCTCAAGCGGATCGCGGTCGCGATCTTCGTGAACAATTTCTTGGACTAACTAATGTATGTCGGTCACATGCAGGAAATTAGTCACTTGGTCGCGCCCAGAAGAATTGGCAAACAAGAAATTTTATATTATTTCGGTAATCCGCGGCATTTTTCTTCGCGGTTTTTTTTATACGCGCGTGGCAATGTCGAGCAAAGGTTGGAATTTGCGAAAGCATATGTAAAAAGAAGAAGTCGTGTATTAAATGGTAACCTCTCCAACAAAGAATACATTCAGATTTCCATACAGTGCAACGACGTCATCGCAGAAACAGTATACAAAGAACCACTGATTGAAAAGCTCCAACAACTAAGAAACCAGCACAACGCATTCGGATGTCCTCCACAAGGGCCAACAGGAACTGCAGTGACATCCACCTGGAAGGTATGTTATTCTTTTCTTTGCTCAGGAAAATCGCCGTCGCGATCCTAAGCAGCACTTCTGTGCAGGATTTTGTCGAGGTGGCTACCACAACTCTGAAGGTTAAGGAACTGAAGGATGAGAAGCAGTTCCTATTTATGCAAGAATCTGCCTGGTCTAAACTCGTAGAAGTTGTCAACAATTGGGCAAGCCGAAAGCTCACTGATGATCAGGGGGAATTACCAGAGAAACCTTCAAAGGAATTCTTCAACAAGACATTCCTGAGAAACCTACGAAGAATGAACAATGCTGAGGTAAGCCAGTTGATGGACGAAATCTTACAGGGCAAGGTTTTCTTGAAAGTGCAGTAGGGGTATACAGGGACGTTTTTTAATTGCGGTCGAGGGGCTCTAGACATCGAACACTTTCACTCATGCGTCGTGAAGTGTTATCATATGCCAATTCTATCTCGAGAAGCTATACAATAATTTTGATGAGTTGGCTTCATGTTTTCCAAGAAATGTCCGAGCAACGTCTCCGGATATTGCGAACCACGCATTTGAATCGTCAAAGCAAACTATAATAAAGAGGCAGTTCAAGGTAATCACTGCGCTTTTTTTGGAAGTTGTTGTTGTTGTTGCTATAATGAGGCCGGATGAGGCCTGGAAAATGAAAAGAAGCAAAACATCGCGGCAAAGACGTAACAAAAAAGTGGCATCCTTGTGTCTGCATCGGTGTCAGAAAATGCCAGTTTGATTTTTGTAGACATGCGTAGTTTTTCCACCCTGTGGGATGTGAAAAAATACACAGATTTTTTTAGCAGAGTTGCAGGCATGACACATGCAAAAGTGTACCATATAGTCATGTTTCTCAGATCGGTACATTTGCCAAACTGTTTGTACAGTCTTAGCCAGATACAAGGTAGCTCCCATGTTTCCCTAGGGGCTTATGAAGAGAAAGGATGGGAGAGCAAAAAAAATATAAAAGAATTCCAGTATTATGTCAGCCATGTGACAATAAACAGGAGTGACGTTCGGGTGCTGCCCGTTAAACCCAACTTGGAGCTGCGACTGACTCAAGTCACTAAGGCACCACAAAGCACTCCTCTTCCAAAATATCCGATAACTGGCGACGAAGATGTAGATGCAAAAACAAAAAGAAAGTATTTGGAGTTCTTTACAGGTAAACCCAAATTCTCATGGGCAGCTATGGAAGGCGACTTCGTCCTCAAGAGCCAGGCAAAAACCTCTTATGTCTATTATATAGTGAAGGAGCTGGTACCATTAGAAGGTTGCGTTTTGGATTTCTTCTCAGGAGGAACTGCCTCAAGGGTAGCGTTGATGCAAGGAAAACGGAGTGTTGCTTTTGAGTTTGACGACAAAGTATGCCGTTTCCTTAGATCTTGGATTCTAGAGAAAATGGCAAGGCCTGACATGGAAGAGGAAGGTGAAGAGCAAGATGAGCAACGTGAAGAACAAGGTTCCGACAAGCCTGATATTAATATAACACAGGGAACGGATCTCAGCAACATGGATCAGATACTAGAAGGCCTGGATCAGAAAAGCTTCGAAGAAAGGATCAAGGAGACCCGGGAACTGATAGAGCAGACTGAGAAGGCACAGGCAAAACTTGATCCAACTTTCAAGAAGCTTGAAGCACTGAACCAGAACTTGGACACCGTAATGCCACTGCTAACTAAGCAACTGGACAAGCAAGTGGACAAGGCCCTTCCTAATTTGGAGTATGGTGAAACTTCTGAAGCCGCCTTCGGAAGTGGGAGAACCTCCCCCGACCCTTCACCTAAAAGGCAGAAGCTGGTACCCTCTAATGAATATTCTGAGCAATTGCAGGACGAATTGTTTAATAGCCAAGATATGTCAGAGCGTGTTCAGAACGCAGCACAGGCAATGGGTGTTGACATCCCAGAAACAACTGGATATACAGAAATGGACCTGTCACAGACCCTTGCTATTGGAAGGGAGCATATTGCAAGAATAGCTGCTCAACATGGTGTTGATCCAGAGACTGTATTTGAGACTCAATGATATAGCCTTCGCCTTTGTGCTGGGCATTTTGTACAAAGTTTTTGTCATAACATTGTGTTTAAATTTTCACGTGTTTTCATGTTCAATATGAGTTATGCTTTTTGAGTTCACTATGTGTTATACTTTTGTTCACTATGCTTTTGTGTTATCTCAACTTTGAATTGGATAAACAAAGTAGTCTGAAAGATCGCGGTGGCGATTCTGTACACCACTTATACATCCCCCAGATAGTAACTTGACCACGAAGCACACAATGTGCTCCTTGTATTCTGCCTTCACTTGTTCTCGCAAGAATCGCAATGGCGATCCTTACGACCACTCGTGATGCTGCTCAAACCCCTCGGTTACTGTCATGACAGCTTTGTGCTACAGGCCTGGTGTCAAATTATGGCGCATGTTATTTTTTCAAGCTGAACTTAGGATTATTGACGCTTTGTTTTGGTAGAGAGGAATCATTTCTTACCATCCCCGGGGTGACCACGACCTATTTCGTTGTCAAACGAGAAAACGAAATTTCTCTAATTAATGAAACCATGCTTTATACTAGTTTTACAGCGTTTCCATTTGCTGGCAAGTCTATATTTGCTGCATTTTATAGTTTTCTAGTTTGCGCATATGCTAGTTATTTTGATCTTTCTTGTTTTCTACACCGATTGTGCAGCAAGCGTTACTCTTAGCGGAACCCTCTGTTTCTCAAGCAAAGTGCTTTGTTTTTTGTAAAATGCTCTGTTTCAAGCTACATGTTCTGTTTTAAGTAAAATGATCTGATTTTTCATAGCTAAATGCTCTGTTTCTAGTTAAGGGACTCTGTTTTTTGTGAAGTTGTCTGCTTTGCATGTTGAAGCTCTGCAACACTTGGGCAATGATTTACTCAGCAACACTAGTATCACTCCCTATTCCTTCTATCTGCAAGTAATGCCTAAACATATAGTTTGAACATTGCTTTAAAGCATTGCATACCAGCTCAAGGACTTTACATAATTGAGCGGAAAACTTGTGCCGTCGGTTGACATCCATAAAGCTCATGAACATTCTCATAGGTAAGATGAGTAGCTTGCATTGCAACACTTCGAGCATTAAAATCACCAAGAAGAATGACATCTCTCAAGTATTTGGATTGCGCAATCATCAGATCGTTCATCGTGATCCACGTCATATTCGTCAAAAAAGGAGATGATGTAGGTAGAAAGTAACATGCAGCAATAAAACTGGCTCTACCATTTGAGCAATGGAGCTTGACCCGATTATATTTATCAGCTTTGTGATATGCAACACATCGAGTTATGCATAAGAGGTATGGGACACCCTTTCGGCATGAGAGATCTCACCCAAGCAACCTAAAAAGCAGGGGCTGGGGGATGTATCATTAGTTGTGCATTCTTGCATATTGAGAGCTATGGGAGCAGGTATGTCCATTCTAGAAGTCAATATGCAGAATGCAAGATGAATCGCATTGATTGTACATTTGTACAATCATCATTAGTGTTGACGAGTGAGTAAAACACATGAATTATGAAGTTAGCTAATCTTCAGAATTACCCCCTATGTAGAGCCTTAGGAAGATATAATATAGTTACCTTATATTCTACTTATGCATGATCATGGAGGTACATTAAGACCATTGCAATTTTTGTATAACAAATGAAAGTTTGTGTGAGGTTTATTGTGGTAATGCCATGTGGCATCGATATTTTGAACAATCGATTCCCTGAACATCGATTCCCTATGTGTCTATTGCTTATCTGCTTCAATCTAGCTCATAGGAAGCTCAACAATCTAGCTCATAAAACGTTTACATGACTTGTAACAAAATGTTAAATTTTATAAAATCAATATCCATCGGTTACAAAAGTGAAAACGGGATTCCACAAGCGGTTCTAATAATGAGCATGTGGTTCCAATCTGTATCACAAGTTCATAATGGGCATCTTTTAAGTGCATAAGATATAAACTCTTCCATACATATATGTTTGCATAGCAATGGCGAACATATATTATTAATGACAAAACATAATGTAAGTATCTTTTAAGTTGAATATTCTCTTTTATCTATGATATTTCAGCTGAATTGCTATCAGGGAAAACATGTCGGTGACTTGCTAACAGGAACTTGATAGATATGCATGGCACCTAAAACAAACATGCAGAGAAAAAATCGGCCTCCGCAAATTGGAGAGAGTTAAAATCCCCATGAAGGAAGCTTCGGTCCGGGCAGACATGCAAGATTACCAGAGAATGAATGAAGGCTGATGAAATCATGAGATAGCCACACCTATAAGCCTAGCTCAGAAATGAAAGAGCTTCGCGATACACCGCCCATGAAAGTGGCGATCGTTATCTTCATAGATGCGCATCGGTTTACGTGATGCCAAGTTGTTTGGCCTCGGAGAGGTGCTATACTCGCTCTAATATCTCTAGTCCGCCCGATGTTCCTGCATCATCAAAACTGCGTTTTCTGTTTTCATCACTTGTTTAGCATTATCGACCCATTTGTTTAGCGAGAATCGAACATCTCTTCGCGCTCGCCTTTACTTTTCGGGCTCGGCAACTTGAATTCTGAAGCTTTAACGTTTACGTGGCTGCTTTGCTTTGTCACAAGTCCCCACCGGGGAAGCTCATAATGGGTGTAGTACCTACCTATAAAAGGAAGCAAACTATCATGGCGTTCCCTATCCTGTCCCTTCAGATTTTTCCACAATAAGCGCTGCTTTTCCAATCTTTGCTCGGGTGACGATGATGTAGGAAGTTAACTCCTCATAGCTCGTCATCTCCCACATGAAAGCCGCTTGTCTCTAATAGTTTCTCGCTCCAAAATCTTTGTCGCGTCTGGGATATTGTAGCCTGGCCCATAATATTTGGTTTGAATAGCGAGAAAGTCCACTAGAGGGTTGTGCATCATTGGGAGCCAAAGGTGCTGTGTTATATCCTCTCTAGCTTCTCTTGCCTTCTCAATATCAGCCGGATGTTTGTAATGCCTAATCTTCCTCTTCCCCACCTCAAGTATCAACTGAGAAGGATAAGCATTTACCGCGCCCGCTTTCGGGAGTATCACCAATTGATATTTGCTACCGGTCTAGTCTGCCTCTCCGACCCGAAACGAGCCATACAATATTCAGATATCGTATCCACGCAAAAAGGCGTTGATCTTGGCCGACATTCTCAGAGCTTTCACAAACGCCACCACTTCGTCCCCTCTTGACATCCCGAGTAGCGGTCAAAATATGCATTGGCAAGGTAGTCGGTAGCAAACTCTACGATTGTAGTCCTCATACCTCGAGTTTCCGGATCCATTTCAAAGAGCTGCGGGGAAGAAATGGCGACTCCACCTTAAACTTCTCACGAGAGAAACAAAAGCATGAGCATATTGCGTGAGTCACCTTGTCAATGACAAAGCTGCAGCCTTGGTATGTCTTTTTTCCTAGCGATTCTTCTCACGAAGATCACTCTCGGAACATAGCCCCATTCTTGAACAATTTTCTCCACATCTTGTATGGTGAGATTCAATTCTATCTGCATTACCTCATAAAATTCGTCTTTGTCTTTCCTCCATGGGGCGAATCTTCGTGACCACTGGCACTCCCCACTTTTTTCAAAAACTTCAGATTATTCTCATCCGGACTGGCAAAGAGCATAACGTTCCCCAAATGGTTCCCCATGAACTTCCGATCAACCGGATGCAAAAATTTCCGCGCGCTAGCGCGGGGGATCTTTGTCATTTGTAGCTACATGGACCCATTGCGATAAAAGCACACCCATGACTTGGTTAGGTCCCCAACAACGAAGCTGCACTACCAAATCGTAGTCCAAGTCCCGGTCGCCTCTAACCCGGGATTTCGTGGATCGCCCCTACCATCATAACCCATTACCACATAAAAGCCGACTTCCCAATGCACGGCGGCCCGTTAACATGGGCGTGCTTAAGTCTAGGTTCTTGATATGCCTTCAAGGCCACTTTAAGAAAGTCGAGAAGCATCTTCTTACGTATAGCCCTTTCCTACAAGGAACATCCATGTCGTATTTCATTGTAGAGTTGATGCCATTCCTTTACAACAATGTGGCGGTGATCTCGTTTGGCTTTGCGACGTCCGCATGCCAACCAGAAACTTCGAACAAAGCTAATCTCTCGGCATCTGCAATCAGGTAGCCTTAGCACTCCACACAAAAAGAAAGAATAGACAAGGGACTACGAGAAAAGGAAAACAAAAGACCCAAACTATGAGACCATAAAAAGCAGTTTAAGAACCTCCGGGAGGAAAAAACCCTCCCTGTTTTACAGAGAATTTAAACAGAAAAAACTCTGATCTAACAGAACATATAGATTTATCTCTTTTTAAGTTGAGTTTGTGAGTAGCTTATTTGTTCCAAGCTGCAAGAAAGGACTACAAGCAAGGGCCCTATCATTTACCTATGAACAAGATTCAGAACCATAATAAGAATAGATATGGGTGGTTAACCGGATCAGAGTTTTGCAGGCATAGTATTCACACAACTGCAGACTCGACATATTTCGAGACTATAAGGATCATACCAACTAATTTGGGCAGGTTCATTCCTTATAAGTAAGAAGAATGGAATATACAAAATGGGAGGAGGTGAGAAAAACATATTCTATCTTCTTATATTCCCACAGGACAAAATACATGCACAAAAGAACAAAAAACAGAAACACAAATGGTATTTCCAAGGAATCAAAAAACGTTCTTACCGTATCTCGGGGCTCCAACAACTGGGCCTACAACATTCAAAACAGATTTAAGTTAGAATGAGAAACAAAAAATCAACAAAAAAAAAACAAAAAAAAAGACCATAGCTCCTGCTATGTATAAAGATGCCCATAGCTATGGCCAATGCCCTTGGGAAAAAGGAGTTATAAAAAGGAGTTCTGTACCTTTTTAGTTGATTGATATTAGGAGCACAACAATCCATACTACGAGAATTTCTCACTTGTTTTATGGCCAAATGCAACTAATTTCGACAAAAGAACAAAGTAATTGCTAACCAAGAAATGCACAGAGAACAATGCAAACATTAATATCTCAAGAAATATCTAAGACTTAATGGAATATAGAAAAAGGGAGGAAGTGACGAAAACATCTTCTATCTACTTATATCCCCACAGGGACAAAATACATGCACAGAAGAACAAAAAACGAAATACAAATAGTATTTCCAAGAAATTCAAACGTTTTTTACCGAATCGGTGGCTCCAACAACTGGGCCTGCAACATTCAAAACAGACTTAAGTTAGAATGAACAGCAAAGAAAGAAAAAAATAAAAGGGCAAGCATTCACGGAAAAAAAAAAAATGAAAACAGTTTAAACAAAAAATAGGTGCCATAAAGCAAAAAAAAAGATTGTGTCAATGCAATACAACAACCAGAGTGTCTTTATGGGCATATTCAGGTCTAATTTTCAACACAAATTTAAAATTAATAGTAGATGGCTGAACTCGTCATGAGGGCTATTAAAAATGGCATAAGAGATAAAAAACAAGAAGCTGAAAGCAATGGCAATGAAGGAACATCAATTCACATGTTATTAGGTATTTTATTTTGATCCTGTCATAAAAATGAAGAGTGAAGACAGAAGCTAATGCTGATAAATGAATCATCTTACATAGAAGACACATCTAGGAAACAAAAAATAAGTATCAAACAAGCACTCAAGAAAGGGGAATGGGAGAAACTTTTTGGTACATTAATTGGTACAGGCAGCAAAATTGAGGATCTCGCGAACTAAAATCATAAAAAGAGAAGAGAAGTTGGGCTGGAGGGACTTTTGCACATGGAACACCATTTCCCATGGACTGCGAGACTCTAGGTTGTTGTTATGTGGAATCAAGAGAACAGAGGCCAAAGGAACACATCTGGGATCGATGGACTCACCAGTTTTGCGTGCATAGTATTCACACAAACTACAGCACTCGACATATTCGGACCATAAGGATCATACCAACTAATTTGGCGGGTTCATTCCTTATAAGTAAGACTAATGGAATATACAAAAAGGGAGGAAGTGAGGAAAACATATTCTATCTTCTTATATTCCCATAGGACAAAAATACATGCACAAACGAACAAAAAACAGAAACACAAATGGTATTTCCAAGGAATCCAAACACGTTCTTACAGTATCCCGGGGCTCCAACAAACTGGGCCTACAACATTCAAAACAGATTTAAGTTAGAATGAGAAACAAAAAAATCAACAAACAAAAAACAGGAAAAACACGCTATGTATAAAGATGCCATAGCTATGGCCAATGCCCTTGGGAAAAAGGAGTTAGAAAAAGGAGTTCTCGTACCTTTTAGTTGATTGATATTAGGAGCCCAACAATCCATACTACTGAGCATTTCTCACTTGTTTTATGGCCAAATGCAACTAATTTCGACAAAAGAACATGATTTCAATCCAAGAAATGCACAGAACAATGCGAACAAGGGAGGGAGAAAGAAACAAGGGGCTTTAAAACCGACTAATTGGGAACACGAAGGGGCTTTTCGCAAGAAGTACACAGCCTCGGGCAACAGAGACTAACAGAGAGCATCGGGAAGAAATCAGATCTGGGGAGAGGGTTACCTGTTGCCTTCAGGTACCCATTTTCAGATCCAACTGCTTGGCAAAAAGCCTGGGCACCCCGAATTTGCAGTGATTTCATCGTGACGTGAACTCCTTCGGGTTCATTTGAGAAACTCAATAGTCTCTAAACTTAGAGCCTGGATGCACTTATCCACGGCGGTCGCCTTGCCCGGGAACTTGGAAAACAAGTAATCGCTGATTGCCTCGGCCATTCGAATCTTAGAAATCACAGTGCCATCTTCAGTCTTGACGCAGTGGTTGCAGGGATAACTTATAAGGGTATACCCTACCTTTTTTTTTTAAGGGCACATTCTGAGTTGCCCTTTTGTGTGCAGGTTAAAATTATATCTACCTTTTTTTTTCATAGGACAATCTAAGTTGCCCTTCTTTATATAAAAAATCACATATATTTATATAAAAAACCAATTTTTCCTTAAAACTCCGCAGTTTATAATTTGAAAACAATGTAACTTAAAAAAATGTTCAAGAAGAAATTACTTGAACAAAGTCTTTCAAAGTCTAAAGAACTCTCTACAATTCTCCAATACACCTCTCCTTCTCATCCATTCCTTGTAGAGAGATGACCAATCTACTTCTTCAATGTTCTCTGGCCCATTTAGTGACATAAACATTAACATATTCAATCTTTTGAAGCTCAATCTAATTCTATCCTCATCTTTGTATTGTTCAACTTTAAAAACCCCTTGCACATTTCACTGTAGATGATGGAATCACTAGATTCATTTGTCGTAATTTCTTTATCTCAGGATACAATTGACCTAGGTCCAATTCAAGTCCGCTTAAAAGCAAACCTAGTGTAAAGACTTTCCTGGACAACGACCATGCATCCTCAAGGTGAAATCCATGTATTAACTCTACATTCCTTGCATCAATCCTTCCACTAAACTTAGCAAGAAGCATTTCCATCTATTTATCACATGTTTCAGCATGCACATCATCATCATGTATGCTAATAATAATAAAATAAAATAAACATATAAAAGACATCATTGGGCCTTAAGAAAACTTTAAGGGTTTTGTAAAGGCTCGCCCTTATTTCCAAGGTTGATTATTATTTTGCCCTTTCATGGGGAAGGGTATTTTTTTAATCTCGCCGTTATTTACAATGGCTATAAATTTTTTTCCCTTCTTTTGCAGGGCAGGAGGCCTCTGTAAGGGTGGGCAGGCCATGAAAGTTGATCCATTAATGGAAGTTTTTTTATAGTTTGTCATGTTTCGTATCCTTTTCGATTTAATTCTTTGTCTTCGTTTTTGTTTAGGGTTTCTGCCCGACTACATTTGTCGGATCCTACACTATGGCAGGGAAGGAGTTTACACATACCTTTTATTTATCTTGGCTTTTGGTTTTATTCATGTTGGAGTGATCAGGCACTCTGCTTTGTGATGCTGAGGTGAACATTGATATTCTTTTCAAGCATTCTCATAGTCATCGTCTTGATTGCTTGGAAACCAAGAAGGAGAATGCACATACGTATTGCTTATTTGGCTTTTGGTTTTATTTATCTTGGAGTGCGCAGGCACTCTGCTTTGTGATGTTGAGGTGAACATTGAGATTCTTTTCAAGCATTCTCATGCATGGGAACATGGTTGGCCTTATACGTTATCCTTTAAAAACTATGTGCATGTATTCGGAATTTATTTTTACAGGGAGCAGAACTGCTTAGTAATATTATCCATGTGCAGTTCAGCCTTCTGTTCTGTACTGGCTTATGCCAGATCTGTTCCCTGCATAGACAACCAGGCCTCAAACAGGTTAGATGCCATCAAAGCCATTCTTGCAGATTGTTCATTTGATAAATGCTTCTTCTTGATGTTTCAGGAAGTCATTCAGCAAACAAGAACTAGAAAGAAGACAAAGGTCGTGAGCAGCTACAGAGTCAGCAATTTTCTGGCTCTCTGTATTAACAGTGAATCTTTCTGTTCTCAATGTATCTTCATGTCCTTCTCTTTCATGACTTTCATCTATTTTATCCTTATCTACCTTTAGATCAAACACCAATGTTAATGCTGTTTACTGAATCTGCATTGTTTTGTAAGAGGGGCTTTGTGTTTTAGTATACAAACACGGGGATCGTGTAGGAAATTAAGAGCTGCCTATGCTCATTAGACATTTCTGGTCCCTACCTACGGGCAACCTGTCTTAGTTGCGATAGCAACTTGTTTCTACTAAAGCTTGGTTCGGTTAAGATACTTGGAGTTGTCAAAACGTGTTGGAGCTGGTGAGTTGGTGACCTCTACTTGATATCTCCGTGACTTACTTTGGTGCAACTAAGATGTTCTTAGCAGATATTTTAGAAGAAGATGCAACTAAGTATGTTCTTAGCAGATATTTTAGAAGAAGATGCAACTATGTTCGTAGCAGATATTTTAGAAGAAGATACATAAAATCTGCTCTATCTGCATCTACAGCATCATGCAACCACGTTTAACCGGGAGCAGGTAAAGAGCAATTGGGAAAACGACTATATATTTGTGAATGATTATATGGAGCTATATTGGAAGCAGAAAGATGAGGCGTTGAATTTTGTTGGCCAGAATGGAGTTGGAAATCAGCCAATTTGAGGTGGAGATAGCAATGGAGACTTGTTGCAACCACACCAATCCAACATGGGTTTGTACCGGATGCCTCCAAATATGGTAAAATTTGGGACATTCAACGTAAATAGCATGACTGTCTTGAAGCATAAGCACATCGGCTCATGGACTACAATAGTTGATCAAAAAATATCAAATAGAACTGAATTTTTATGAGATGTCTCCAAATATGGAAGATCTCACTGTTACAGTCCAGTTTGTTGCTTAATCTCTGCCTCAACACTTTTTCAGGCCAAAAAAATTCATGAATAGGCATGATTTTTTCTAAGGTGATGACCCTTAGACAGGATTGCCTCATCATCTTATGCTATGTGATCCTATATTGACTAGGCTGCTCATCTTAATATGCTATGTGATCCTATATTGACTAGGCTGCTGAGGTGGAAGGTTGATTCTTCACTGTGATAAAAGTTGAGATATGAGATTACTCCAACTTGTGCCCAGACTTTGCTTGAAAATTCTATAGTGGATAATGTTACATTACAACAACACATTAAAGTGAAGCTTTATACAAAAAAATAGAATAAGCACTTCGTTTCCTTGTTTTCAGGATTAACTACATGTTGAGTCTATAAATACATTTCCGTTATGGTGTAACCTCACCAATTGTACTTAACTTAATCAATTTCCAATAATTGCCACACTTAATGGTTGCCCTTGATAATAGTTGGACTTGGGCATCTTGCTGAGAACTTCCTGAAAACGTTGTCGAGTCGCTTGCCACGGAGTGTGTTGAAGTGCCACCTGTGCGTGCCCTGGTGAGGCTTCGATTTCTGAAGTAGTGTACGCTACCCAATCATCTCTCCTTATGAAGGAGCATGGCCATCCATCTGTTGGGCGCAAGTGGTTCATTGCCCGTAGCATAACACAGATGTCCCGTCCCAACCTCGATCTGCCAACAACGCTAGGAAAGCGAACCTGAAATGCCTGTAACAGTGCTGGCCGGTTGGGTCTGAGAAGTTGTAGAAAGTCTCCCACTGTTCGCAGCCCCTCCGCATGCAGCTTCTTCCAGATGTTGCGTTGAGGGTCCTCTCCCATCATGACGCCGTTGATGCTGATATGTTGATTGAGGAAGAGGGGTTGACTGCAAATCTCTTCAGCTCGTACTGGAGGTGCTGCTCGCAGGTGCTCCCTGAAAATCCGCCAGAGCTTAAATGTTGGACGCATAAAAGTGGATGCGTTAGGGAGCGTGATCTTGGCGTCACACCACATCCAGCGCTCATCTGCAGTCTAGGGGTTAGCTCTGTCCTGATGTGGCCTTACCTTGCTGAGTTGGAATCTGAAGAGGAGCTTCCAAGGTTCTGTGCCTGGCCTACTGTACGGATTAGGGCTGCGGCCGCCATACGGAATTAGGGCCGCGGCCTTATTGGAGTTACTAGCTTATATTAAGCATAGTAAAAGGTAGAACCCTAATCTGGTTAGGATTGGACTGGAGAGTTCAAGGCATAGCTCGGTGGGTGCACTACGTAACAATGGTTCCGTTGCCGGGACCAACAATGAGCATCGTGATGAGCCATGGTTTTGTGAATATGCGAGCTCTGTCAGAGATAATCCAGAAGTTGCAATCCGAGAATACCAGAGAACTGAACTCCAGAGAGTTGAACTCCAGGGACATCAGGGAGCTGCGGTGGACAGTCCTTATGAACCACGTGTCCCAGATCGTGTGGAGCTTGATGATAATGCTGATCATGAGAGCTTAGGGCCAGAAGATGAACTTGATGAGGATCCTCAACATGGTGTTGCAGGGAGACAGGAGACTGAAACTAACAGAGACAGGCACAGAGGTGAAGACAGAGGAAGTGTGATGGCTGCAGCAGGCCTTCAGCTTCAGGATGATTTCCAGGATTTGAGACGGGAAAATCAGGAAGCTTTAAAGACAATTAATGAGAAATTTGATGAGATTTTAAGAGGGGGTCACGGTGGTCGCGAAGGGGCTCGCGATGGGCGTGAAAGAGTTCATGATGGACATGAAGAGGGTCGCGTAGGACGTGAGGAGGGTCGTGGATTGTCAAACCCTAACCCTAATTTGAGCCCTAACCCTAAAAGCCGAAATTGGGAAACTGCGGCCCAGGTTCTGAATTGTTTGATAGGGCTATGTTGTTGCTAAATGCAAAAAAGTCTACTGAGTATGAAGCAGTCGTTGAAATGATCCTGTCTCTAACAGGACCTGCAAGTGATTGGTGGATGAGGATGGGAAACCAACGTAGGATGCAAAATCTTCCTATTGTGCCTTCGATGATGGAGTTTAAGGATTTATTCGTGAGGGAATTTGCTCCTGCTTTTGACATTACTCATGCTAGTAGTTGCGGGAGTGCAGACAACGAAATAGAAGCTTGAGCGATTATATCCATGATATGTGCTTGCTGGCCTCCAGAATTCCTGATCAGCCGGACAGATTGACTAAAGATTACTTTATTGATGGCCTCAATAGTTCGGCTTTGCAGATGTCCTTGAAACAGTTGCCAGCTTCAGCCTCGTTGGAAGATGTGATTGAACAGGCTAGGAAATTGGCTTCCGAGGAATCTGCCCAAGTAGATTCTCGTAGGTATGGAGGTGCTCGAGAGGGCTGGGTCAGTAAAGAAGGTGGAGGAAAATCAGGCAGGCATGAAAAAAGACGTGGATCTGAAAAGAAGGCATTTTTCAGTAAGTCTGGCAAAGACAACGGAGATAATCAGGAAAGAAGAAGTTGTCACAAGTGTGGACAGCGTGGGCATCTCCAGTATCATTGCCCTCAATCTGGCGGACACAGTGAAGCTCGCAAAATTCAGAGGTTTGGAAATAATGAAAAAACTAAAAAGAGGAATTTTGCAGGTGCCCAAGGGGAAGGAGCTAGAGGAATATATGATACTGAAAGGCAGGAGGGACCTGCGCCCAAACATGCTGGTGCTTAGAGAAAAGCTCTGTCGGTGGTAGCACGTGAGTTAAGCATGATGACCTCGAATCGTGGACGATTTAAGCAATCAGACAAACCCGACAGTGTGCTTCAGATGCCAGGTATGTTGAGAGATGTATCAGTTTGTGTGTTGCTAGATCCAGGTAGCACAGATAACTTCATCTCGGCCGACCTGGTCCGTCGATTGCATTTTCACACACACAAAGTTCAACCATATAAGACATCCTCAAATAATACAGTATCAAATGGTGCGCCCGCGCTATTCACTATAACTCCAAGTGAGAGAAATCCCCCACCACTGCAATCCCCCATCCAACGTTTGCCCCAAGCCTGCCCTACTGCTAGTTGTATTGTAGGGAAAGGAGAACTTTTGGGTTGCCCGGAGGGCAAACTCCTGCTTGCTGGGGTGGTCGGTAGGATATTATTTGGAGTATTATTGTTGGATGCTCTGGATTGTCCGGTTTTTAAGATCCAACGTTCTCAAAGTTTTTGCACTCCGCGTTGGTGTTCATTAAGAAACACACTAGGAGCCATTGATGTGCATAGCTTAGCGTTAGAGAAGCATCTGACCGTTCACTGGAATTGAAGAATATTTGATAAAGATATGATATTAGCAAGGTTTGAACCCTAAACCTGTAGATTATCTTAACAGCACCACATCTCTTAAATATGATTAGTTCACATCTATATTTAATGGAAGGGTGACACACAGTGCGTTAGCACCTTTTTTGTTTTGGAGGGATAGTCTTATCACACATGAAGGCAGTATACATTACATGGAAGCCAATCCACTACCTTATGCTTATCGTAAGAGGTGAGTTGTGCTTGCATGTTGAGTATCTAATACATATGGCAGATTTAAAGTATATACAACAGGACCAGTAAATGGAAGCCAATCCACTACCTTATGCTTATGTTAGGAGGTGACATCACGAATACATCATACATTACACAGGAGCCAACTACTACCTTATGCTTATGCTAGGAGGTAGCATCACGAATACATTATACATTACACAAAAGCCAATCCACTACCTTATACTTATGCTAGGAGGTAACATCACGAATACATTACCATTGCAAATCAGGGCAAAGAAAATTGCACTTCTATATTGGCCTTCAAAACTTCAACAAATCATAGAAACACCATGGCACCTACACCTTCACCAAGAAGTGCGCCCTTCACACCTTAGAACAATCATAGCAAAGAGATCATTTATGGGCTTTATAACAAAGTACATTCATAATAATGATTGTATTTAGGAATTAGAGCATATTTACAAAGTAGATCATTGTATTTACGACATATTCCATTTAGGTCTTTCTTACCAGCATTATTCTTCTGTTGTCCTTGAAGGGTTGGTCGATGCCAGTTATGAGGGCGAAGAAGATCCTAAGAAGGCACGGAGTGGCTTCTATTTCTGGCTGCAAGGGGGAGTAGTGAGCTGAGTTAGTAAGAAACGAAGAGCCATATTCGTAAGCACATATGAAAACAAGGTGCTACGCAGCATTAGAGGATTGGCACTGGCTTTTGCTCTTTGGGTGTTTGATTTACGAACTTAGGTGCGTTAGGTTTTTGCTAGGCAAGGTTAACCTAAGGGTACGAATATTGAATCAACTAAGGTATTAAAACCTTAATACCTTTTCCTTAGTGACAACATTAGCATCAGCAAACGCAACACATGAAATATAAAAACAACATTTGAAACATATGAATAGAGAAAAATATATGTTTGTTTTTATTTAGATATGGTAGCAAAACACAAGAACGTTGAATTTGAAAAAGAAACGAAATGAAGTCAAGAGTTGGGCAGTCAAGCAGTGTGGTTTTTGCGTTTGGTTGTTTGATTTGCTTGTGCGAGGCTGGGCTTGTAATTATAAATTTGCACGTGTTCATTCACAATATATGCACAATCTCCTGTGTGGGAATTCGTTTTTACTTGAATGTAAATATTCTTATATTATAAAATAATAGCATCCGTGGGTGCGTGCATGAGTGGGTTTTCCACTCCATCGACCGTTAAAAGGGAGCCACGTGGCGTGACGCGATCTGGGCCGTCCATCTTCACATATTGACGGGAGGAAAAAACCATTTTGTTGAAATTATTTTTGTTTTAGGAGGGATTCGAACCTTGGTGGCTAGACCTCCAACCCCCAATACTTACCACTAAACCAACCTGAAGTTCCTCAAAGCAATTGAAGATTCCAATATAGTTAAGGAATAATCAATTCCGACATCTTCTAGAATCTTCTAGAATGTTCTAGATGCTCATGGGTAAGCACCTCAAATCCAAAAATAGAAAGTTTTTGAAACTTTGGAAGGACTAAAAATAGAATGTTCTAGAGTGTTTTAGATGCTCGCAAGTAAGCAGCTTAGCTAAACATAGAGTGTTTTTTGAAGCTTTGCCAAAAGCCAAAATAGAATGTGCAGGAATGTTCTAGAATATTCTAGATGCTCATGGGTAGGCACCTCAGCCTAAAAATAGAAACTTTCTCCAAACTTTGCAAAAACCAATAATAGAATGTTTTGGAATGTTCAGGGTGATACTACCGAGGCTAGGCCGGCCGACGAGCCGAGGAATGGAAAAGAAAGGATGGGTAATGGGTGATACTACCGTAATGGGTGATACTACCGAGGCGAGGCCAACCGAAAGCCGGCCGAGCCGAGGAACGGAAAAGAAAGGGCGGAAAAGAAAGGATGGGTGATGGGTGATACTATAATAATAATAATAATAATAATAATAATAATAATAATAATAATAATAATAATAATAATAATAATAATAATAATAATAATAATAATAATAATAATAATAATAATGGGTGATAAAATAATAGCGTCCGTGCGTACGTGCATGAGTGGGTTTTCCACTCCATCGACCGTTAAAAAGGGAGCCACGTGGCGTGGCGCGATCTGGGTCGTCCATCTTGACATATTGATGGGAGGAAAAAACCATTTTGTTGAAAATGTTTTTGTTTTAGGAGGGATTCGAACCCTGGTGGCTAGCCCTCCAACCCCCCATACTTACCACTAGAACAACCTGAGGTTCCTCAAAATAAATTGATGTTCCAATATAGTTAAGGGTGAGGAATAAACAATTCCGACATCTTCTAGAATCTTCTAGAATGTTTTAGATAGGTTCTAGAATGTTCTAGATGCTCATGGGTAAGCACCTCAAATCCAAAAATAGAAAGTTTTTGAAACTTTGGAAGGACTAAAAATGGAATGTTCCAGAGTGTTTTAGATGCTCACAAGTAAGCAGCTTAGCTAAAAATAGAAAGTTTTTTGAAGCTTTGCCAAAAGCCAAAATAGAATGTGCAGGAATGTTCTAGAATATTCTAGATGCTCATGGGTAAGCACCTCAGTCTAAAAATATAAACTTTCTCCAAACTTTGCAAAAACCAATAATAGAATGTTTTGGAATGTTCAGGGTGATACTACCGAGGCTAGGCCGGCCGACGAGCCGAGGAATGGAAAAGAAAGGATGGGTAATGGGTGATACTACCGTAATTGGTGATACTACCGAGGCGAGGCCAGCCGAACCGGCCGAGCCGAGGAACGGAAAAGAAAGGGCGGAAAAGAAAGGATGGGTGATGGGTGAATGGGTAATGGGTGATACTATTGTAATGGGTGATACTATCGAGGCGAGGCCGGCCGGAGGTCGGCCGAGCCAAGGAACGGAAAAGAGAGGATGGGTAAAAGAAAGGATCGGCGATGGGTGATACTACCGAGGCGAGGCCGGCCGGAGGCCGGCCGAGCCGAGGAACGGAAAAGAGAGGATGGGTAAAAGAAAGGATCGGTGATGGGTGATACTACCGAAGCGAGGCCGGCCGGAGGCCGGCCGAGCCGAGGAACGAAAAAGAGAGGATGGGTGATGGGTGATACGATCGAGGCAAGGAGAGAGGATGGGTGATGGGTGATACGATCAAGGCGAGGCAAGGAACGGGAAAGAAAGGGGCTCGCCGAGGAATGTTTAAGAATGTTCTACAATGCTCATGGGTAATGGGTGATACTACCGAGGCGAGGCGAGGTGAGGCGAGGCTCCGGCTGAGGAACAGAAAAGTAAAAGAGGCCGCCCTAAGAATGTTCCCTAAGACCCAACATAGAATGTTCTATGATGTTATAGATGCACATGGGTAGTGGGTGATACTACCGAGGCGAGGCGAGGCCGGGGAAAAAAAAATTGAACCTTTTGAAATTCTCAAGTTTATCCAAAAAAGGCCAATTTTAAGAGCATGGTGTTTTTTCAAAGGGAATCTTTGAAACGGGAGCACTGCAACACTCCCGTTTAATTTGCAATCTTGTTCTTGCGGGCCTTGATAGAATACAACAGAAACCACCGACAGGACCTGTACTGTTGCTTTGTCGACTTTGCAAAAGCTTTTGACACGGTTCCTAGGGAGAAGTTATGGGAGAGATTGACTCAGTTAGGAGTCCCCCCGGAGTTGCGGAATGTCGTGTACAAGTTGTACAAAACATGTTCAGCCCGAATGCCACCGTCGGGTCAACTTGTAAACAGTAGTGTTGGGGTCCGCCAAGGATGCCCACTCTCTCCAACGTTGTTTGGCCTGTATATTGACCAGCTAGAGGGTTGGCTTGTTCAGAAAGGGGGTGGAGGGGCTTAGCTCATGCACCATATTGTCCGGCAGCTCATCTACACAACGATGTGGACCTCTTAGCTCACACCCCGGCCGACATGCAGCAGCATTTGGATGCTCTGGACACTTTTTGCCAGGCCACTGGAATGCGCGTGAATTTGGCTAAGAATGAGGTGCTCCTCATCTCGTCTTCACGTCAACCAAGGCCGCCCTCCTTCACTTATCAGGGTCAGAATGTGGAGGTTGTGCCCACCTACAAGTACCTGTTTTGCTTGTAGAGTCTTCGAGTTTCTTCCCTCTTTTGACTGTAGATCATGTCGGTTTCTTTCTATCTTTCTATCATGTGGCCTGATGCTGCGGAAGTTACCTACAGATGGTAGAATCAGAAGATGAAACCGGCCTGATGCTGCCGAAATTACCTACAGATGCTAGAAGCAGAAGATGAAACCGGCCTGATGCTGCCGAAATTGCCTACAGATGCTAGAAGCAGAAGATGAAATGACAGATTTTAGAAGCAGATGCTAGAAACAGTAGGCTGCCGAAACTGCCTACAGATACGTACAAAAGCAGAAGGTGAATAGTAACACCTTGATGCCTGCCTACATGCCTACAGATGCCTGCCAAACAGGTCTATGTCATGGTCTTTTGCCAACGGATCTGTATGTCATTTGTACGGGGAATAGAAGCAGAAGGTAAACAGAAGCTAAGGTGAACTGTAGCACAAGCAAAGGTGAATATTAGCATAAGCGACCACCATATCTGTGATGGTCTGTGATGTCAAGTTCCTAGCAAATTTTCAATATTGCTTCTTGGATTCTTAAAGAATCTTACAATGAATGGGATCTAAATGGCATTGAAGCAGGCTGTCAAGTATGCTTGTGATTCTTTCCTTCCCATCATCTGTTATATTTCATTGCCTAATACTTCATATAATTAAGTTCCTCATATTCTGTTTGGTCTAAACAATTGTAAATCTAGGAGCAATGTCACATTTCCTACTCTCCTATTATTTACAGCCATGCTAGAATCATTTCGAGAAAGTTTTTTAATCTGTGCAGAACTGCAGAATTGCTGTAGACTTGCTGATTTGACCAGAATATGTGAGCATTCTAGAAGCTTAAGGACTGGAATGACTGGCAAATGGTGTATGTATGTGTTATATGACTGTTTTTTTCCCTTTTTTTGTTTTTTTTATAGCTAACTATTTAGCTCAGTGTGACTTTAGATATGATGAATATAAGATCATTGATTGCTAGAACTGAACATAACTGTAGGTAATATTGGTGACTGCAATTGGTATTTGGAAGCCATCAGCTGTAAGCCCTCCTTAAAGTTAGTTTATATATTCATACAATCATTCTCCTTTATTTTCTCCTTAATCTTCTTCTTATTTGCAAGTAACATGGTTGCAAACAGACTTGTTCACATCGTTTTTAGCTTTCAAATCCTGATGCTGCAACACTAGTTGGACACTCTCACATCACATGTTCACTAAGAACCTCTGCCTAAAACCTCTGCCTGTAAAATATTTGCTTGCTTGATAATATCTCTGTTGATCTGCAAAATATTTGCTTGCTTAATAATATCTCTGTTGATTTGCCTATCTGCTTTAAGTTGTTCTAGTTTGGACTGCTTTAAGTTGTTCCAATTTGTTCTGTTTGCTTTAAGTTGTTCCAGTTTGTTCTATTTGAGACAATGACACGAACTAGTTTTTTTATATTCTCCGTTGTCAATGAACATGCATCATTGTTTTTCATCCTTTAATGAGCTTGTTTTTCTCCCTTAAGTATTTTGTCCTATATTGTAGAGAATGTCTAGACAAACCAAACCATCTGATATTGTAGTGTTGCTCCCGAGGGTCCTAAGCACACCAAACCATCTGATACAAGATTGTCATGACAGGCCTAGTATATTTACTTGTGTGCATTAGCTTTTGCAATGAATAAATAAAAACTTGAACTTGCCACAATTACAGGAACTTGAATTAACTTGAACTACTTGAGACTTAGGCTTGAGGGACCAGAATTAACTTGAACTACTTGAGACTTAGGTTTGAGCACAGCTTAGTAAAATCAGTAAAATTGAATGCATTAGGTCTTTGTAGTCTTAAATCAATCCTAGATATATTAGGACAACGAGCTGATTCTTTTAAGCAAGGTCAAGGTTACTACATATATTATAAGTAAATGCAATGATCCAAGATCCATTATCCAGAATCACATATTTTAGTTTTGGTATTGAAGCCTTTAATACGTATTGAAGAAGCACTATCCTGGTGATTGCTTGTCAATGGCCATTAGGCCAGGCCATAGATGATGGACAAATCATACTTCATTTGCATCATGATTGTCTGTCGCCACTACTACATTTTCTTCAGGTTCACACTTTTGAATATCTCAGGTCTTCAAAGATTTCAGAATGCAGAATGACAATTTTGACAAGTGTGGGGTGCTTTAAACCTGAACACATAGGCAACATGTTCTTCTGGAATACATGTTTGATTTCTTAGAAAGCAAAGTTGTATTCCAGAATACATATTTGCTTTCTTAGAAAATCAAAAGTGTATTCCGGAATACACTTTTGCATTCTCTGAAAATCCAAAGTGTATTCTGGAATACGTGTTTGTTTTTTAGAAAACCAAAAGTGTATTCCAGAATACAGTTTCTTTTTACATTTTTTTGTTTTATGTGTCCTAATGTTCATTTGTTTACTTGATTATTTTCTTGTTTTTTATTCAGCCGATAGAACGTCATAACATGTCAAACATGTTTGATGGAACAACTAAACGTAAGGACTTGGGACAAATACCCAGTTGCAACATTTGACAAGCGTATTGTTCAATATGCACCAAATTTTGAGGGTGCCAAATTAATGCAATGAAAATTTTTAAAGAAATAATAATTATTTTTTCTTCTCTATTTTGATGTTTTTGATATCTCATTTTCAGAAATTATGTATTCAAGCCTATATTTTGCCATTTTCAAGAGTGTTTCTTTGAAAAAACAAACTTGTCACTTAACGAGGGGCCAAAATGAGGGGAAAAAAAAATTGAACCTTTTGAAATTCTCAAGTTTATCCAAAAAAGGCCAATTTTAAGAGCATGGTGTTTTTTCAAAGGGAATGTTTGAAACGGGAGTACTGCAACACTCCCGTTTAATTTGCAATCTTGTTCTTGCGGGCCTTGATAGAATACAACAGAAACCACCGACAGGACCTGTACTGTTGCTTTGTCGACTTTGCAAAAGCTTTTGACACGGTTCCTAGGGAGAAGTTATGGGAGAGATTGACTCAGTTAGGAGTCCCCCCGGAGTTGCGGAATGCCGTGTACAGATTGTACAAAACATGTTCAGCCCGAATGCCACCGTCGGGTCAACTTGTAAACCGTAGTGTTGGGGTCCGCCAAGGATGCCCACTCTCTCCAACGTTGTTTGGCCTGTATATTGACCAGCTAGAGGGTTGGCTTGTTCAGAAAGGGGGTGGAGGGGCTTAGCTCATGCACCATATTGTCCGGCAACTCATCTACGCAACGATGTGGACCTCTTAGCTCACACCCCGGCCGACATGCAGCAGCATTTGGATGCTCTGGACACTTTTTGCCAGGCCACTGGAATGCGCGTGAATTTGGCTAAGAATGAGGTGCTCCTCATCTCGTCTTCACGTCAACCAAGGCCGCCCTCCTTCACTTATCAGGGTCAGAATGTGGAGGTTGTGCCCACCTACAAGTACCTGGGAGTAGAATTTAATACTACCACAGTCTGGGACACTTCTATCCGGCAACGAGTGACGGCAGTCTGGAAAGCTTTGTACGCAATGCAGAACAATAGCTACAAAGCAGAGCTTTATGACTGGGCGCACCAATCGCACTTGTTCAGGGTCTTGGTGGAACCCGTTCTTCTATATGGGGTAGAGGTGTGGGGACCGGTGGTATCACTTGTCACCTGGAATGACTTGGAGCGGGTTCAAAAGGCTTTTCTGGCACGGGCACTTGGAGTCAAGTCCATGGTGCCGTATCAGATACTTCTGCAGGGGACCGGTTCCGTGCCTTTACAGCGAGCGGCCCTAGATCGTCACCTCATATACTTTCAGAAGGTAGTCAGTATGGGCAACACTCGTCTGCCACACCTCGCCTATGCCATGGCACTTGGTCCACAACGCCTCAAAGCCTTTGGAAGGAGAAGCGAGCTAATTGGCTCTCCAGATGGAATGTGCGGGAGCACAGGTGCATACAAGTAGAAACTGAGGAGGATCACAATCACTTGAGGCAGTACCTCAATACATGCTTTCTTGGCAAGCTTTGGGACGTTGTAGCTTTGGAACAGGTAAAAACTGCACATTACAAGAGCCAGATCAATCCCACGCTTCGGCGGAGTCCACAAGACTGCTCACCGCCTTTGCATTGAGACAGGTAGATGGATCCGAGAGGCCCGAGAGGACAGGCTCTCATGCGTGTTACCCGGTGGGAGCTGTTGAGGACGAAGTGCCACACTCTTCAACATTGCCCAAACATTTGGACCTATTAGGGTGGCCTTCTGCGAAGTTGATTCTCGCTCGACCACCATTTTGACACGACTTCAATGGGGATGCTGGGATCGTATCTCCAGGAGGTAATGGATATGCACACTCTATTGTGTCCTCCAGCACTTCATTGATATATGTGTCATTGTACAGTTTGTCAGCAGGCTTATTACTGCCAAGGTTTTTCCCTCGAAAACCCTTCGGGGCGGGGGTTTTTTAATCCTGGGCAGTAATACTTCTGCTGCGCTCTCTCATTGTTTGGGTCCCATAGGCCTATTGGTCTCCTGGACGATAAAAAGAAATTCAATTCAATTCAATTCAGTTACAATACGGGTTTGCTATTAAAAAGAGAAGATTTATCATGTAAGAAGATGTTACTTGACAAAAGTGCTGATTTCCATTGATGTTATCGAGATAAGCGCAGTCCAAGCACTCCGATTACAGCTCCAATATATAGCACAATAACAGGGGGTTGTTTTTGTATTTTTGTACGCTTTTTTATGTGGTTTTCATATGATTTGATGGGCATATTGCACAAGACCTACTAATCAGTACATCTAGAGCGCACTTGTATTCTCACATTTAAATGGCATATTATCTGTGGTTTTCTAGTGGTTTTGCATGGCATATTTTTTTGCTTGGCAATCAATTATTTCTTAAGTTCTAAAATTGCATGCAAGCATCGAGGTACTTTAGTTTAGGGTTCCTGAATGAACAGGGTTTCTTAGGGCATTCGATTTAAAGGGCATATTGATTCAGATGTTAGTTCTGGTGGTGGGATCTGGCAAGAGATGGCAAAAACAGGGACAACACGAATCAAGATGCATAAGGTATCCCTAGTCTTATTAGCTGATTCGATTTTCCAAGCTTCTCCTTAGCCGCTTCCAAGCTTTATGAGAACTAATGGAGTACTGAAAGCATCGAACTGGCCATGGCCGCAACAGGTCTCACACTTTCTTGCATTTGAAGGCTAATCCCACGAATCAAGATGCAGAAGGTATCCTTGGTCTTATTAGCTGATTCGATTTCCCAAGCTTCTCCTTAGCCGATGGAGTATTGGAAGCATCGAACTGGCCATGCCCCAGCTATCTGTATCCAAGGGATTTTTTCATAGCCCTCCAGCTCAGACATATTTCCTCATTTTCGGAAAGGAATCTGCTCTTCAAATCAATTATGCTCAACGGCTTCTTTCTGCCAACTCTGTTGTACTAAACGTGTCATAACACTGCATCATATTCTCCAAGCAATAGATTTCCTCAGCCCTGTGCAATACAAACAAAAACCGCAGCTAGAACATTTGGATTCCTTGTAACAGGATCTCAACCTGTTCCGAAAGAGCTCAAGGGATTCTTCTATGGCGATCTCCTATACCTTCCTTATTCAGCTCTTCTTATCAGGTTTGACTGGACATGGATTTGATAATCTAGTTTCATGTGCAGCTAGAACATTTGGATTCCTTGTAACAGGATCTCAACCTGTTCCGAAAGAGCTCACGGGATTCTTCTGTGGCGATCTCCTACACCTTCTTTATTCAGCTCTTCTTATCAGGTTTGACTGGACATGGATTTGGTAATCTAGTTTCATGTTTAGAATTCAATGCTCTTGGCATAAAAAGTTCAATGAGTTGTTGGGTACAAGTCTGGAGGTCATGCAGTGTTGGCTGAAGAAGCAATCCAGATGTGCGGGACTCCAACAGGAAGTGTTTTGGACATCTGGTCTTTTACTTGGGAAAGACCAGGTACTGCATATATGTCCGATAATGTAGCATCATTCTTCATACATGTACTAACTCTTGTTTTGCAGCTCCTATGGTTTGGTCTGATTTTTGTGTTTTGTATTTGTTTCCAGTTTTGTTTGGTTTGTAGTTAACCAAACAAAGATCTGTTTGATGGCAGGCAAAAGCAGTAGAGAAACTATTCAGAAGCTATTGCAGGAGCAGCCTTGTATTATTCTAGAGAAGCATAGTAATGAATTAGAAGCTTTGGATGGAATAGGCAGTGGATGCTTAAGCATGTGGATGTTCATCTTCTTTATAAAGTATTTATGCACATGACTTAATTTTATAGTAAATAATGATTTTGGTTACACACCCTTTTGCTTCCATTGTTGTAATTCATAATAGAATAGAATAGCATAGTTTTTTTTTTATCGATCATATAATTTGTACTTAAGTTATCATAGGGTTCAATTGTATCTACAACATTAACTTATATGTGCATCAGTGTTTCTAGGCCCCGAAGGGCCAATATGGAACTAAACAACTTTCAATTGGAGAATATACCCTTCTTAAGGCCCCGAAGGGGCCAAAAAAAATTCGTGCAACATAAATCATTAACACAAGCATAATTAATTAGCACAAAACCATTACATCCAACACAATTAAATTTAATTCCCCCTGAAACCCCCTTTGGTTTGGGTGCATATTCACACGGGGTTACGAGGGGCGTGAGAGAGCCCCTAAAAATCGCATAATATATGTACAAAATCAACACCATTCAATACATTCCTCCAAACCTTATAGTATTTTGCAAACCTTAATATACTGTATACAAAAACTTGTACATGCATACCCCACAAACGAGGATCGCTATGTACGGTCCAGATTCAGGAATAAAAGGAAAATATGCCCATCCGATAGCTCTCGATGCCCGGAGTAACCCCCGTGTGAATATGCACCCAAATCAAAGGGGGTTTCAGGGGGAATTAAATTTAATTGTGTTGGATGTAATGGTTTTGTGCTGGTCGCCACCGGGAGATGATGGTGACAACCATACGAGTATTATACTCATACATATAGAAGATGGTCGCCACACGGATGCAAAAAGGTAGTTGCACAAAGCAGGTTGAGCTCGCAACCTTCTAGTTGCGAGACATACAATTTTTCCAAACGAGCTACCAACATTTCTTGAAAACATTCCCTTGCATTTCTTCATATTCGAAGTTGTTTCCAGGAGGTTCTAGAACATTCCAGAACCTACATGCATGTGCAACACTTGGCACGATCTCATCTGTTGGAGTGGAATGTGGAGGTTGTGCCCACCTACAAGTACCTGGGAGTAAAATTTAATACTACCACAGTCTGGGACACTTCTATCCGGCAACGAGTGACGGCAGTCTGGAAAGCTTTGTACGCAATGCAGAACAATAGCTACAAAGCAGAGCTTTATGACTGGGCGCACCAATCGCACTTGTTCAGGGTCTTGGTGGAACCGGTTCTTCTATATGGGGTAGAGGTGTGGGGACCGGTGGTATCACTTGTCACCTGGAATGACTTGGAGCGGGTTCAAAAGGCTTTTCTGGCACGGGCACTTGGAGTCAAGTCCATGGTGCCGTATTAGATACTTCTAGGGGACCGGTTCCGCCTTTGCCTTTACAAATGAGCGGCCCTAGATCGCCACCTCATATACTTTCGAAGGTAGTCAAGATGGGCAACACTCGTCGCCACACCTCGCGCCTATGCCATGGCACTTGGTCCACAACGCCTCAAAGCCTGCTGGAAGGAGAAGCGAGCTAATTGGCTCTCCAGATGGAATGTGCGGGAGCACAGGTGCATACAAGTAGAAACTGAGGAGGATCACAATCACTTGAGGCAGTACCTCAATACATGCTTTCTTGGCAAGCTTTGGGACGTTGTAGCTTTGGAACAGGTAAAAACTGCACATTACAAGAGCCGATCAATCCTCACGCTGGGCGGAGTCCACAAGACCGCCACCGCCTTTGCATTGAGACGGTAGATGGATCCGAGAGGCCCGAGAGGATGTGCTCGTCAGGTTGCCGGTGGGAGCTGTTGAGGACGAAAGTGCCACACTCTTCAACATTGCCCAAGCATTTGGACCTATTAGGCCTTCACGCCGAAGTTGATTCTCGCCTGACCCACCGCGACACGACTTCAATGGGGATGCTGGGATCGTATCTCCAGGAGGTAATGGATATGCACACTCTATTGTGTCCTCCAGCACTTCATTGATATATGTGTCATTGTACAGTTTGTCAGCAGGCTTATTACTGCCAAGGTTTTTCCCTCGAAAACCCTTCGGGGCGGGGGTTTTTAATCACGGCAAGTAATGCGCCTTACTTGCCAAGGCTCTCATTGTTTGGGTCCCATAGGCCTATTGGTCTCCTGGACGATAAAAAGAAATTCAATTCAATTCAATTCAGTTACAATACGGGTTTGCTATTAAAAAGAGAAGATTTATCATGTAAGAAGATGTTACTTGACAAAAGTGCTGATTTCCATTGATGTTATCGAGATAAGCGCAGTCCAAGCACTCCGATTACAGCTCCAATATATAGCACAATAACAGGGGGTTGTTTTTGTATTTTTGTACGCTTTTTTATATGGTTTTCATATGATTTGATGGGCGTATTGCACAAGACCTACTAATCAGTACATCTAGAGCGCACTTGTATTCTCACATTTAAATGGCATATTATCTGTGGTTTTCTAGTGGTTTTGCATGGCATATTTTTTTGCTTGGCAATCAATTATTTCTTAAGTTCTAAAATTGCATGCAAGCATCGAGGTACTTTAGTTTAGGGTTCCTGAATGAACAGGGTTTCTTAGGGCATTCGATTTAAAGGGCATATTGATTCAGATGTTAGTTCTGGTGGTGGGATCTGGCAAGAGTTGGCAAAAACAGGGACAACACGAATCAAGATGCATAAGGTATCCCTAGTCTTATTAGCTGATTCGATTTTCCAAACTTCTCCTTAGCCGCTTCCAAGCTTTATGAGAACTAATGGAGTACTGAAAGCATCGAACTGGCCATGGCCGCAATAGGTCTCACACTTTCTTGCATTTGAAGGCTAATCCCACGAATCAAGATGCAGAAGGTATCCTTGGTCTTATTAGCTGATTCGATTTCCCAAGCTTCTCCTTAGCCGATGGAGTATTGGAAGCATCGAACTGGCCATGCCCCAGCTATCTGTATCCAAGGGATTTTTTCATAGCCCTCCAGCTCAGACATATTTCCTCATTTTCGGAAAGGAATCTGCTCTTCAAATCAATTATGCTCAACGGCTTCTTTCTGCCAACTCTGTTGTACTAAACGTGTCATAACACTGCATCATATTCTTCAAGCAATAGATTTCCTCAGCCCTGTGCAATACAAACAAAAACCGCAGCTAGAACATTTGGATTCCTTGTAACAGGATCTCAACCTGTTCCGAAAGAGCTCAAGGGATTCTTCTATGGCGATCTCCTATACCTTCCTTATTCAGCTCTTCTTATCAGGTTTGACTGGACATGGATTTGATAATCTAGTTTCATGTGCAGCTAGAACATTTGGATTCCTTGTAACAGGATCTCAACCAGTTCCGAAAGAGCTCACGGGATTCTTCTGTGGCGATCTCCTACACCTTCTTTATTCAGCTCTTCTTATCAGGTTTGACTGGACATGGATTTGGTAATCTAGTTTCATGTTTAGAATTCAATGCTCTTGGCATAAAAAGTTCAATGAGTTGTTGGGTACAAGTCTGGAGGTCATGCAATGTTGGCTGAAGAAGCAATCCAGATGTGCGGGACTCCAACAGGAAGTGTTTTGGACATCTGGTCTTTTACTTGGGAAAGACCAGGTACTGCATATATGTCCGATAATGTAGCATCATTCTTCATACATGTACTAACTCTTGTTTTGCAGCTCCTATGGTTTGGTCTGATTTTTGTGTTTTGTATTTGTTTCCAGTTTTGTTTGGTTTGTAGTTAACCAAACAAAGATCTGTTTGATGGCAGGCAAAAGCAAAGTAGAGAAACTATTCGAAGCTATTGCGGGGAGCGACCTTGTATTATTCTAGAGAAGCATAGTAATGAATTAGAAGCTTTGGATGGAATAGGCAGTGGATGCTTAAGCATGTGGATGTTCATCTTCTTTATAAAGTATTTATGCACATGACTTAATTTTATAGTAAATAATGATTTTGGTTACACACCCTTTTGCTTCCATTGTTGTAATTCATAATAGAATAGAATAGCATAGTTTTTTTTTTATCGATCATATAATTTGTACTTAAGTTATCATAGGGTTCAATTGTATCTACAACATTAACTTATATGTGCATCAGTGTTTCTAGGCCCCGAAGGGCCAATATGGAACTAAACAACTTTCAATTGGAGAATATACCCTTCTTAAGGCCCCGAAGGGGCCAAAAAAAATTCGTGCAACATAAATCATTAACACAAGCATAATTAATTAGCACAAAACCATTACATCCAACACAATTAAATTTAATTCCCCCTGAAACCCCCTTTGGTTTGGGTGCATATTCACACGGGGGGTTACGTAGGGCAGCGAGAGCCCCTAAAATCGCATACAAATATATGTACAAAATCAACACCATTCAATTACATTCCTCCAAACCTTATAGTATTTTGCAAACCTTAATATATCAGTATACAAAAACTTGTACATGCATACCCCACAAGCGAGGATCGCTATGTACGGTCCAGATTCGGGAATAAAAGGCAAATATGCCTATCCGATAGCTCGATGCGGAGTAACCCCGTGTGAATATGCACCCAAACCAAAGGGGGTTTCAGGGGGAATTAAATTTAATTGTGTTGGATGTAATGGTTTTGTGCTAATTAATTATGCTTGTGTTAATGATTTATGTTGCACATCCACACAAGCATAATTAATTAGCACAAAACCATTACATCCAACACAATTAAATTTAATTCCCCCTGAAACCCCCTTTGGTTTGGGTGCATATTCACACGGGGTTACGAGGGGCGAGAGCCCCTAAAATCGCATAAATATATGTACAAAATCAACACCATTCAGTACATTCCTCCAAACCTTATAGTATTTTGCAAACCTTAATATACTGTATACAAAAACTTGTAAATGCATACCCCACAAACGAGGATCGCTATGTACGGTCCAGATTCAGGAATAAAAGGCAAATATGCCCATCCGATAGCTCTCGATGCCCGGAGTAACCCCTCATGTGAATATGCACCCAAACCAAAGGGGGGTTCAGGGGGAATTAAATTTAATTGTGTTGGATGTAATGGTTTTGTGCTAATTAATTATGCTTGTGTAGATGATTTCACACAAGCATAATTAATTAGCACAAAACCATTACATCCAACACAATTAAATTTAATCCCCCAAACCCCTTTGGTTTGGGTGCATATTCACACGGGGGGTTACATAGGGCAGCGAGAGCCCCTAAAATCGTACAATATATGTACAAAATCAACACCATTCAATACATTCCTCCAAACCTTATAGTATTTTGCAAACCTTAATATACTGTATACAAAAACTTGTACATGCATACCCCACAAACGAGGATCGCTATGTACGGTCCAGATTCAGGAATAAAAGGAAAATATGCCCATCCGATAGCTCGATGTCTGGCGTAACCCCGCGGTGAATATGCACCCAAATCAAAGGGGGTTTCAGGGGGAATTAAATTTAATTGTGTTGGATGTAATGGTTTTGTGCTGGTCGCCACCGGGAGATGATGGTGACAACCATACGAGTATTATACTCATACATATAGAAGATGGTCGCCACACGGATGCAAAAAGGTAGTTGCACAAAGCAGGTTGAGCTCGCAACCTTCTAGTTGCGAGACATACAATTTTTCCAAACGAGCTACCAACATTTCTTGAAAACATTCCCTTGCATTTCTTCATATTCGAAGTTGTTTCCAGGAGGTTCTAGAACATTCCAGAACCTACATGCATGTGCAACACTTGGCACGATCTCATCTGTTGGAGTGGAATGTGGAGGTTGTGCCCACCTACAAGTACCTGGGGGTAGAATTTAATACTACCACAGTCTGGGACACTTCTATCCGGCAACGAGTGACGGCAGTCTGGAAAGCTTTGTACGCAATGCAGAACAATAGCTACAAAGCAGAGCTTTATGACTGGGCGCACCAATCGCACTTGTTCAGGGTCTTGGTGGAACCCGTTCTTCTATATGGGGTAGAGGTGTGGGGACCGGTGGTATCACTTGTCACCTGGAATGACTTGGAGCGGGTTCAAAAGGCTTTTCTGGCACGGGCACTTGGAGTCAAGTCCATGGTGCCGTATTAGATACTTCTGCAGGGGACCGGTTCCGTGCCTTTATAGCGAGCGGCCCTAGATCGTCACCTCATATACTTTCAGAAGGTAGTCAGTATGGGCAACACTCGTCTGCCACACCTCGCCTATGCCATGGCACTTGGTCCACAACGCCTCAAAGCCTGCTGGAAGGAGAAGCGAGCTAATTGGCTCTCCAGATGGAATGTGCGGGAGCACAGGTGCATACAAGTAGAAACTGAGGAGGATCACAATCACTTGAGGCAGTACCTCAATACATGCTTTCTTGGCAAGCTTTGGGACGTTGTAGCTTTGGAACAGGTAAAAACTGCACATTACAAGAGCCAGATCAATCCCACGCTTCGGCGGAGTCCACAAGACTGCTCACCGCCTTTGCATTGAGACAGGTAGATGGATCCGAGAGGCCCGAGAGGACAGGCTCTGTCTGTGTTGCCAGCTGGGAGCTGTTGAGGACGAGTGCCACACTCTTCAACATTGCCCAGCATTTGGACCTATTTAGGGGCGCTGGCCGAGTTGATTTACGACTGACGGCCGGCGCACCACGACTTCAATGGGGATGCTGGGATCGTATCTCCAGGAGGTAATGGATATGCACACTCTATTGTGTCCTCCAGCACTTCATTGATATATGTGTCATTGTACAGTTTGTCAGCAGGCTTATTACTGCCAAGGTTTTTCCTCGAAAAAAACCCTTGGCGGGGTTTTTAATCTGGCAAGTAATAATACCGCCAAGGCTCTCTCATTGTTTGGGTCCCATAGGCCTATTGGTCTCCTGGACGATAAAAAGAAATTCAATTCAATTCAATTCAGTTACAATACGGGTTTGCTATTAAAAAGAGAAGATTTATCATGTAAGAAGATGTTACTTGACAAAAGTGCTGATTTCCATTGATGTTATCGAGATAAGCGCAGTCCAAGCACTCGATTCTGACTCCAATATATAGCACAATAATGGGGGTTGTTTTTGTATTTTTTTGTATTTTTGTTTTTTTATATGGTTTTCATATGATTTGATGGGCGTATTGCACAAGACCTACTAATCAGTACATCTAGAGCGCACTTGTATTCTCACATTTAAATGGCATATTATCTGTGGTTTTCTAGTGGTTTTGCATGGCATATTTTTTTGCTTGGCAATCAATTATTTCTTAAGTTCTAAAATTGCATGCAAGCATCGAGGTACTTTAGTTTAGGGTTCCTGAATGAACAGGGTTTCTTAGGGCATTCGATTTAAAGGGCATATTGATTCAGATGTTAGTTCTGGTGGTGGGATCTGGCAAGAGATGGCAAAAACAGGGACAACACGAATCAAGATGCATAAGGTATCCCTAGTCTTATTAGCTGATTCGATTTTCCAAGCTTCTCCTTAGCCGCTTCCAAGCTTTATGAGAACTAATGGAGTACTGAAAGCATCGAACTAGCCATGGCCGCAACAGGTCTCACACTTTCTTGCATTTGAAGGCTAATCCCACGAATCAAGATGCCGAAGGTATCCTTGGTCTTATTAGCTGATTCGATTTCCCAAGCTTCTCCTTAGCCGATGGAGTATTGGAAGCATCGAACTGGCCATGCCCCAGCTATCTGTATCCAAGGGATTTTTTCATAGCCCTCCAGCTCAGACATATTTCCTCATTTTCGGAAAGGAATCTGCTCTTCAAATCAATTATGCTCAACGGCTTTTTTTACGCCAACTCTGTTGTACTAAACGTGTCATAACACTGCATCATATTCTCCAAGCAATAGATTTCCTCAGCCCTGTGCAATACAAACAAAAACCGCAGCTAGAACATTTGGATTCCTTGTAACAGGATCTCAACCTGTTCCGAAAGAGCTCAAGGGATTCTTCTATGGCGATCTCCTATACCTTCCTTATTGACTCTTCTTATCGGGTTTATTTGGACATGGATTTGATAATCTAGTTTCATGTGCAGCTAGAACATTTGGATTCCTTTGTAACGGGATCTCAACCTGTTCCGAAAGAGCTCACGGGATTCTTCCGTGGCGATCTCCTACACCATCTTTATTCAGCTCTTCTTATCGGGTTTATTTGGACATGGATTTGGTAATCTAGTTTCATGTTTAGAATTCAATGCTCTTGGCATAAAAAGTTCAATGAGTTGTTGGGTACAAGTCCGGAGGTCATGCAAGTATTGGTGAAGAAGCAATCCGGATAAAAGCGGGACTCCAACAGAAGTGTTTTGGACATCCGGTCTTTTACTTGGGAAAGACCCCAGTCGTGATATATGTCCCGATAATGTAGCATCATTCTTCATACATGTACTAACTCTTGTTTTGCAGCTCCTATGGTTTGTTCTGATTTTTGTGTTTTGTATTTGTTTCCAGTTTTGTTTGGTTTGTAGTTAACCAAACAAAGATCTGTTTGATGGCAGGCAAAAGCAGTAGAGAAACTATTCAGAAGCTAATGCAGGAGCAGCCTTGTATTATTCTAGAGAAGCATAGTAATGAATTAGAAGCTTTGGATGGAATAGGCAGTGGATGCTTAAGCATGTGGATGTTCATCTTCTTTATAAAGTATTTATGCACATGACTTAATTTTATAGTAAATAATGATTTTGGTTACACACCCTTTTGCTTCCATTGTTGTAATTCATAATAGAATAGAATAGCATAGTTTTTTTTTTATCGATCATATAATTTGTACTTAAGTTATCATAGGGTTCAATTGTATCTACAACATTAACTTATATGTGCATCAGTGTTTCTAGGCCCCGAAGGGCCAATATGGAACTAAACAACTTTCAATTGGAGAATATACCCTTCTTAAGGCCCCGAAGGGGCCAAAAAAAATTCGTGCAACATAAATCATTAACACAAGCATAATTAATTAGCACAAAACCATTACATCCAACACAATTAAATTTAATTCCCCCTGAAACCCCCTTTGGTTTGGGTGCATATTCACACGGGGGGTTACGTAGGGCAGCGAGAGCCCCTAAAATCGTACAATATATGTACAAAATCAACACCATTCAGTACATTCCTCCAAACCTTATAGTATTTTGCAAACCTTAATATACTGTATACAAAAACTTGTACATGCATACCCCACAAACGAGGATCGCTATGTACGGTCCAGATTCAGGAATAAAAGGAAAATATGCCCATCCGATAGCTCTCGATGCCCGGAGTAACCCCCGTGTGAATATGCACCCAAATCAAAGGGGGTTTCAGGGGGAATTAAATTTAATTGTGTTGGATGTAATGGTTTTGTGCTGGTCGCCCATAGGAGATGATGGTGACAACCATACAGTATTATACTCATACATATAGAAGATGGTCGCCACCACGGATGCAAAAAGGTAGTTGCACAAAGCAGGTTGAGCTCGCAACCTTCTAGTTGCGAGACATACAATTTTTCCAAACGAGCTACCAACATTTCTTGAAAACATTCCCTTGCATTTCTTCATATTCGAAGTTGTTTCCAGGAGGTTCTAGAACATTCCAGAACCTACATGCATGTGCAACACTTGGCACGATCTCATCTGTTGGAGTGGTTCGATCCTGCCCATTGGACTACACACTAAAGGTGCCTCATTCTTGTCGAAGCATTATGGTTCAACGCCAGTCTTGAGCCTTCTAGCTCAAGTCCTTGTTATTGCTCTGCTCTGTCAAAGTATTCCAGCATATTTCTCTCGTATTTATATTTTCTCTTGTTCTCGAGTAGTTTCATGACACGACGTGATTTACTTAGAAATAAAATTTGATTTGCTATAAGACCATTTTCGAAAGGGGTTTCTTTCTGAATCAGCTTCCGGTTTTCATTGGGAAAGCTTCTCGTTGATGAATAGAGAACAAATCCAAAAGAACGGGAAGAAAAAGGGTATTTGTGAAAAGTGGTCGTGTCTTTTCATAGCAAGTGAATGTTAGAAAGATCCTTAGGTGGCAGAAGAGGGAAACAACATCATGCTCTAACTGGCTAGTCGCAGACCAATCCCTCTTTACGATCAAAGGTCCAAAATAGAAGTTGGTACAACATCACAATACAAGCATCACGAAATCCTATTGGGATGTGCATATTGTATACTTGGGCAATGATTTACTAAGCAACACTAGTACCACTCCCTATTCCTTCTATCTGCAAGTAATGCCTAAACATATAGTTTGAACATTGCTTTAAAGCATTGCAATACCAGCTCAAGGACTTTACATAATTGAGCGAGTTAGCAATGAAGTGGAAAAATTGTGCCGTTGGTTGGCATCCATAAAGCTCATGAACATTCTCATAGGTAAGATGAGTAGCTTGCATTGCAACACTTTGAGCATTAAAATCACCAAGAAGAATGACATCTCTCAAGTATTTGGACTGCGCAATCATCAGATCGGTCATCGTGATCCACATTATATTCGTCAAAAAAAGGCGATCATGTAGGTAGAAAGTAACATGCAGCAATAAAACTTTGAGCAATGGAGCTTGACCCGATTATATTTATCAGCTTTATGATGTGGAACACATCGAGTTATGCATAAGAGGTATGGGACACTTTTCGGCATGAGAGATCTCACCCAAGCGACCTAAAAAGCAGGGACTGGTGGATGTATCATCAGTTGTGCATTCTTGCATATTGAGAGCTATGGTAGCAGGTCATTGCGACCCCATGTCCATTCTAGATGTCAATATGCAGAATGCAACATGAATTGCATTTGTACAATCATCATTAGTGTTGACGAGTGAGTAAAACACATGAATTATGAAGTTAGCTAATCTTCAGAATTACCCCCTATGTAGAGCCTTAGGAAGATATAATATAGTTACCTCTACTTATGCATGATCATGGGGGGTCTATCCGACACATTGAGACCATTGCAATCTTTGTATAACAAATGAAAGTTGGGTCTCCTGTGTGAGGTTTATTGTGGTAATGCCATGTGGCATCGATTCCAAGGAGGAATGGAAGTTGGCCCCCACAACAAAAAGGACAAAAAGTTGGACGACCCCCTCTTCCCCCTCCTTCCAAACCGGAAAGGAGGGCATTCCCCAATACAAAAAGAAGACCTTACTACTCCTTACTATTTTTTGTAGAATGATCAAATGAAAAAATGCAAGCAAATTAATCTATGTTATTGAAAAATGACACGCTCAACCATAGCAACAGCATGACTCAATTCTTCCGAACAACCATAGCAAAGCTCAACCACAACTTCCGAACAACCATAGCAAAGCTCAACCACATCAGCAGCATGAAAGTATAAGATCACAATCATACACAGAAGAACAGAGGCATTATGCTTTAAATAAATACAATTATTCCTTTGTATCTCACTTATTTGGCTTGCCCAACAATCAAAACTATGATACTACACTGGAAAAAATAGAGGCATTATGCTTTAGATAGTTGTATATAGGAGTTTGAAAACATGCCTCCCAATTGCTTCGTACTAACAAAGAACGAATTTCGGTCTCCCATTCACAATATTTAGTACAAAGAACGAATTTCGGTCTCCCATTCTAGATCACAATATTTAGTTTGTCTTCAGTTCGATGACCCCTAGAGTTTCCGGTATGAGATCATAAAACGTTTACATGACTTGTAACAAGATATGTTAAATTTTATAAAATCAATATCCATTGAAAACGGGATTCCACAAGCAGTTCTAATAACAAAGCATGTGGTTACAATCTGTATCACAAGTTCATAATGGGCAGCTTTTACGTGCATCTTCTTTTTTATTTTGGGAGCGTGTTGGGTTCCGTGCCACGGGAACGCCGTTCCCTTCCCGTAAATTACTATTGCTTCTGCCGTTTGCGTTTTTTTCTTGGGAGACGAAAGGGAATTTTTTGAAATGTTATACCGGAGTTTCTGCCATAGCGGAGTATGTAAGCCCTCTGAGAACTCTATCGTGGGCGGGGCTACCTCCAACATCGTTGAACTCTATTAAGCCTATTTTTGGCCGGGCATCGAAATGCATCTTCCAGATGAGAAGCAGCTCTGTTTAGAAAGGCATAGCTATACTCTTTTCGAAATTATGTATTCTTCTAATCACAGAAAGATATATGCTTACGGAGAGGAAGCTTTTGGACAGGAAGCAATACATGCTTATGCTTTCTGACAGGTCGAAATGGAGCAACAGGTCAAAACGTTGTGCATTTGTTAGTTTTCTGTTATAGATTCTATTACCGTCACTGTCATTGTTATTGTGCTAGATATTCATCGATTAGGTATTATCTTCAAGGTTGTTCTTTTTTTCTAGCAGATGATAAGGCATTCTTCAGTTCCTTACTCATAGTTCTTTCTGCAACTTCGGGTTTTCCTAAGAATTTCATGTTCTAGTTTCTGCAGCCACGGGTACTGAGGCAAGCAAGGAGGAATACCATTAACACAATTCCGGTCATTTCTCTATTCCTTACAAATAGCTTCTATTCCTTATGCCATTTATTCTATAGATTATGTTCCGTTCTGGAGTATTGGTTATGTGGATAAGCAATAGAGATTGCGTCGTCTTCAACGATACATTTTGCCCAGTACCAAATGCAAGAGACAATCATGGTAAGCTTGATGTGTACAACGATTGTCATTAAGATTGAATGAGAAATTAATATGCCTGACAACCATAATGGGGTAATGTGCATTCATGTAATGATGGAATTATTTGTTTTGCTCTCTGTTTTTAATCTCCCTTATAATTATAATAGATCATTGTGACCATTAACTTATCATGGTAGATGCAGGGATACATGGTAAAGATGAACTATGCGCCATTTATTCTGTAGATTATGTTTCATTCCGGAGTATTGGCTATGTGGATAAGCAATAGAGATTGTGCCATCTTCAACAATACATTTCGACCAGTGCCTAATGCAAGAGACAATCATGGTAAGATTGATGTTTGCAAAGATTGTCATTGAGATTGCATTGAGATTGCATGAGGATATAAGAGCCGAACATTAACAAGGTGACCTAGCAAACGCACTAATGACCTGCATTTGCACCACAAAAAAGAATCTTTCAAAGATTCCTAAAAAAAACTTAAATTTTGCCACTTTTAGGGGGTCAATTACAAAAATGGCCCTCAATTTACAATTGCGTGACCCATTTTAGGGTCCAAAGTTACTGGAAATTTTTGCTTTGTTAATTTTACACCTCCAAATTAGGTGTAAAATTAGAATCACATTTAGGTGAATTTGGGATGTACCTGGAAAATGGAGAAATTGAAGAACCACTAGAATCTTGACCAAAACTAAAGGCTAAAATGTGCGACAAACAAGACAAGCGACAAACAAGACACATCAAGACATTGTGCATGTATACCCATCGCTAAAAATGTTACTGAGCATGCTATGTGCACATAGCCATTTAGAAAAAAAAATTGTCAAGCTATGCGTGCATGGCATGGCAACTTTCTTATTAATGCAGAAGAGGTAAAAAGATAAATAAAAAGATATCATTTCGCTCATAAAATATCGCAGGTTTAAGAGAGGTCCATATATGCACATGTACAGGGTCGGAACTAAAACTAGTAGGTTGTCGAAAAAATTGGGCGGGTAGGAAAAGAACCTAGTAGGGTCGAAAGAAAAACCAGTAGGTAGTGGAAAAGAATGGGTAGGTAGGAAAAGGACACGGTAGGTAGTGCCCATCTTGGCGCATGGGCAAATCTTTTTCGTGATGTGCTATCTTGGCGCATAGGAAAGGCATATTTTCTTTGTTTCGAGTCTTCCCCTTTGTCCCAAAAATCGGCTTAATCGCCGGACTTTGTTCCAAAGATCGGCTTATCATGCTTTCATGTGTTTAAGATCATCGCCTGCTACGCAGGCCATCAACGCCAGATTTCATCTGTATTTCCAAACCCTATTTCTTCAGGTCTTATCAGGTAAGCTTCTCTATCAGGTCAGAACCGGAAGCTAAATTTGTTTAACCGGAAACCCAAATTTATTTTCATGTCTGCTCTGTTTTCGGCCTTCCCTGTTGCCCGTTCATTTATTTAAGAAACTTAGCAAAGCAGAGCAGGAAGAAGTAAAGAAATTACATGTGAAGTTCAAGGAATCAGGTTGGAAACTTGTGTACTATTTATCTGCGAAATCTTTGCCGTGCTTATTACATATCGGGGAGCCATGGTTCAGAGATACAAAACAATTTTGGGTAGGACACGGGAGTCAAGTATGGCCGCGAGCGTAAAGCTAAGTGAGAATCCTTCCCGTACTTTTTTCGGATCAATGTGCTTGGATTTTAGTCTTATGTAGATTTCTTTAATCTCAGGTTAAAATTGAAAGTAGTATACTCCTTTGCAAGTGGATTTTATGTCTATAGCATATTTGCACTTCTTTTCTGGGAGACGAGAAGGAAAGACTTTGTTGTGAGCATGCTCCATCATGTTGCTCTGATGATTCGATTGTGTTTTCTTTTATGGCCAGGTATACTTCTTTAAATTCTTGCCTTGTTGTGTGTCTTTGGTATCAATAATTAATGCATTGCAGATTTTCTCGTGTTGGCTCTGTCGTGCTAGCTTTGCATGATGCCAGTGACGTGTTTCTAGAGATTGGGAAAATGACAAAGTATGCAGGCATTCCTGTTGTTCCCCTTACGTGTCTTTTGCTATTTTTGCGGGCTCACGTTTTCCACGTCGGATCTCACATATATAGACGATGTAACATGCTGCTTCTTTTTTTGCAGGATGGGTCATATGAAACGTTTTCCATATTTCAGCTGGTTGGCATTTGACATTTTTCCAGATTATTTGGCAATGCTTAAAAAGTAATGTTCAACTAATTGATTGTCACTTAGTAGATTGCAATCATAAAATCATTTCGGGAGTGCCTTAATTCTGTGTATCATGTTGGCTGGGAAAGTATGTATTTTTAAATAAAGGTACGCATTTTTAAATAAAGGTGCTATTTATTTGCTTAACCATGAGATTGGGTGCAGCACTGTTTATTGGTACTCGCAGATGTAGGAGCACCCGTTTGGCTGCTATCATCTGTTTACTCTGTTATCTCGATGGCAGGCTACAGTTGTTTTTCTTGAAACGAATGTGTTTTAAGCTACAACACAAGATTTTATGGAAACAGGTGAATGTTTTTGTCCAATTCCACAACTAAGTTATGATAATATTGCAGTCGTTTTGCAACTAATTGGAGGTCGTTTTGCAGGTTCTTTATTCGTTATTGTAATTCTGGTCATAAAAAATTGCAGATAAAACCCACTTTTGCTGAGATCTGATCAGGATTCATCGCCTTTTTTTATATTTTGGTAGTTTCTACCCATGCTCAAGAAAGATTGTTATACTGTTGTTATAATTCAGAAAGATCTAGGATTCAATTATTTCTTGAAGCTTTGAAGGACCACGGGGGCTTTAAAAAAACTTCTTCATCTCTCTAAAAGCTTTTCCTTATGTAGTAGCTATTTTCATTCTGTACCATTCAATGGAAAATGATATTAAGAAATTACCTGTTGTCTACGGGAGCATAGGCAAAAGCTTTTAAACTTTGTTGCTAAAAATTTAACTGTGGTCTATGCGCGCATAGGCGAGAGCTTTTAAAATTTGTTGTTTGTCTATGCATGCATAAAGAAACAATATATTCTAAAACTCTAGCCCGTGAATGTATAGGATAGGCGCTTATAATTGTAGGTGCTCGCCCATGCGCTCATAGGCGGGGCATACTATTTAGAAACTCCCGGCCATGCGGCGCATAGGCGGTGTAGCTAGTTTATTTCATTCATTCTATGCACGCGATAACATGTACGTGTCCACTCTATGAGCTTTTATGCTTTGGTTCCTATGTTCATTAGTGTATAAATTTGGAAAATGTTATTATTTGCAAAGATGCCACAAAGTCAACTTGTAATTGTTGTCCTCGAGTTAAAACTTACAAAGCAAAGCAAGGAATTTACCTTTGCATTTGTTAAAGCATACAACTACTTCTATATACTTATGCAAAGATCGACAATGAGTTTTTGAATGTTTTAATGTCAATTGTATGTTAGTTGCTTTGTTCGTTCTTGTAAGTTCTAAAATATAATCAGTCTTGCTTTTAAAATATAATCAATCTTGCTTTTTAGATTGTCATTCAAATGTGTTATTTTTTTTTTTTTGCATTTCGTATTTATGGTTGTCTTTACAGATGTGCTTGTTTTACGTTGCTATTAGTTTTTTTATTTTATTTTTTACAACCGAGACTCAAAAACACACAAAATTTTCAGTTTTTACATAGACAAACAAAAAAAACTTTTGCCTATGCGAGCATAAACTCAGACAAACAAAAAAGCTTTTGCCTATAAACTTTTGCCTATGCACGCATAGACGCAGACAAACGAAGAAGATTTTGCCTATGCGCTCATAGACGCGGACAAACAAAAAAACTTTTGTGTACGCACGCATGGACACGGACAAACAGAAAAATATTTTGAAAGAACTTTGTTTTGAGCTTAGACAAAGAAAGCCTCTGAACACAAGAGCATTTGGTTGAAGAGGAGAAAAATGTTCCAGAAAGTGAGGAAGTTCACAGGGTTGTGGCATGTTATTTTGGGACATATCAAATTACACAGTCTTTGTACTTAGAATGAGTGTATTACTCAGCATAATGGTCATATATATGGACTTATTATTTATATGCGTGGAGGCAAAAAAAATCTTATCAATAGCTCTTTTTCATGATTATTTCACAAACCTAGGGTTTTTGAAGGAATATAAATTGTGCCTATCTATGCACGCATAGGCAAACACTATACACGCATAGAAAAACATTCAAGTGCTTTACACGCAAAACACTATACGCGCTCATTGATTCTGATACTAAAGAAGAAGTTACTGCAAAACAAACGTTCCCTTGATATTAAAAAAACGTTTGTGAAATGTTAATTCAATTATACTGTCATATCTATGCGCGCATAGACATATTTCTTTTCCCTTGCATTTTAGTGTTTAAAAAAAGTACTATTTTTTAGTTTGACTTGAAGCAAAAAATGTCGTCCTCTGTTAAATATGTACTTTTTGGATTGAAACTTTTTTTTTGGTGCCCGTTTTTTTTAAAAAAGGTCAAAAATACCGAACTTACGTGTTTTCAAAAAAGGAATCTGCAATTGCACCACAGGTCATTAGTGCGTTTGCTAGGTCACCTTGTTCATTGTGTTGCAGGTCAGACATGATAAAGTATACACTGTCTTTGATGCGATACCCGTGATTGCTGATGGAATACCATAGCTTGGTTCTATGAAACTCAAAACGAATATACGGTAAGTAATGATGGAATTTTTCAAACCTTATAGTATTTTGCAAACCTTAATATACAGTATACAAAAACTTGTACATGCATACCCCACAAACGAGGATCGCTATGTACGGTCCAGATCTTGGAATAAAGGGCAAATATGCCCATCCGACAGCTCTCGTTGCCCAGAGTAACCCCCCGTGTGAATATGCACCCAAACCAAAGGGGGTTTCAGGGGGATTTTGATTTAAATGTGTTGGATGCAATGGTCTATATTAATTAATGTTATTGATAGTTATGTGTCGATTACTGTATTAAAAAATTTTTTGGGCCCTTCGGGCCCTTAGAAGGAATTTCACATATTAGAAACAACGATACAACCTATACTAAATGTTAGAAACAATGAGAGAGACTATATTAAATGAGGCAATGTGTATTTTTGGGCCCTTCGGACTATAACACATTCGAACATGCAACACAACATGATGTTTATGGTACGACCTTTTAATACATTTACAATATTGTACAAGCATCTCTCAAACACATTCGCACAAATATTCTCTTAAATATTGTACCACAATGGCTTAAAAATCCTACAACAGCCTCATGATTCAAATGACACTTGTAGTACTGTTTTCTGTTTGTCTAACCACTCTAGGTACCTTCTGTATGATATTCCCAGGTCCCACTGCTAAATAACTTGAATTCTGCATTAGAATATCTCTCATTGCCCTTGTTTTTGCTCAAAAAGATTATATCCCTCTATTTGTATCCCACACTTGAAGCGAAAAAATGAACCACAATAAGAGCAAGTCATTTTGTTACACCCTTCTGATTTAGATATGGCCATCCTGCAATTTGGACATTGCTTAGCCTCACGGTTGACCACATTCAAACTTAGTATATCATTGAGAATATCCTCTTCTTGTTTCCTTTGTGCCTCACCAGCTTGGCTTCATTTTCTTCGCTCCTGTATCCACACACAAAAGAAAAGGCATTGCTTATTACTGATAAGGAGATAGGGTTCGACACAATACAGATTGCTTGAAATAAGTCCTAGAAAAAGAGTGGTTTTATCAATGCTTGAATAATTCTGAAACTCCTGTTTACCAAGATTAAGCTCCATGATGGCCTTTGCGCCAAGTGTAATGCATTGTAAAAATACATCTTGAGGAAGCTTCTCTGCAAACAAACTCCAAATGTGAACTCCACAATTGCTTTTTCATGATTCCCAATCTTCATAAAATAACGAATCACTCGAACATTCCTTCAAAACCATATCCATACGGAGCTATTATATACGTTCATGTCGGATTTTAGTAATGGGCCTTGCTCTCTCGAAAATCTTGCAACTAATGTAGCCGGGTAATGCATTTGAGCGGAAGTTCTTTGGTGTGCCACAGTAGAAGCAGGCATGGCTCTGCATTTTCGTCAAAACCCATGCATATATCTCGGTTGTAAACCCATGCTCTATAGCTCGGTGCAAACCCATGATGTATCTCTCAGAGGTCGGCTGCAAAACCGTGGATCGCAAAAAAAACGATTGCGAAAGACCCGATTGCGAAACTTGATCGCAAAGACCCGACCGCAAAAAAACCTTGAAAGACTATCAAAAGCTGTATACAAAAACTATAAAACCCTTAATCTTAACACTAGAGTCGTCACATGATGAACGGAAAAGGTGCATTTGCCTTTGTTTGCTTTAAAATTCATATAAAATCAAAGGTTCAATAATCAGTCAAACCCTTCTTATATGTTAATATATAGCAGTCACATTGCATGGAAAAAATACCTAAAAATCTATTGGTCCCCATTCATGAGAGTTACACTTAGGTAAACCCAAGGGGTCAAGTCCGTTTTAGCTACATGTTTAGATAAAGTAAAACTGTCTCGGTAAGATGATTTTTATGATTTTTTTCATTATTTTTGTATTTTTCTACACGAGTTAGAGAGTAAGACACAAAAAACTGCACCTCAATCCGAGGTCTGAGAAGGGAGATAGGGTTGTTTAAACATGATAGGGTCAAAACTGCTGCTTGTCTTCTGTGAACCAATACTGGTTTCCAGAAAGCTGTTCCCAAATCAAATCTCTAACTTTTGTAGGAAAATGAATTTTGACCCAAAATTTTGAATATAAGTATTAGACAACTTGCTTTATCTAAGAAAAATGTCCATTAGCCTTGATGATGAGGTTTTGATTTTCTTTTATTTTTTCAATTACAAGTGAATGATACCTTATGTCTATATAGGAGTAAAATGATTCAAAGTCATCCGCAAAAAAATCACATTATGAAAGGTTACCACGATATGGAATCACCCCAAAAACAAACACGTAAAAAAGCCATAGCATTTGTTTTCAAGAAATCAAGAAAGGTTCATATTATCTGAAACCATTACCGGTCCACCTTCTTTTTAAAATTAAGAACTCCCTCATGTTAATCAATTTCAGTTTCAATTGCGGGATATAAGCACCTCATGAGCTAATCTATTCATTAAAAATAATCAATGCTCCTGATCTTGAGGTTTAGCATAAACTTTCTAGTGTTCATTCCAAGTTATCTGTTAGAGTACGCGTTCCATGGATTTCATAAACCTATGTATTGAATGGTGAACTCAAAACTTGTATTTTTTATCTTCTCAAGTTGTGGAAGCAATGCAAAAGAATTAAAAACAAATATAAAAAGCTAGAACTATGAAAAATAAAGATAGACTGCTATGTCTGTTTCCCATAACCCGATTGGGTTCCGTGGACGTTAAAATTTTCTTCCTTCCTTCCTTCCTTCCATTGCTGGTCCACATAGCTTATGATCATTTAAGAAGCCAGAACATCCTCATCTTAATTAGTTGGTTGCTAGAATTGCATTATTTAATGGTAAAGTTGAAGCACAAGCAAACTGAACCTATATGAATCTCCACTCACCCTTCCAAAAATTATGTTAGAGAAGGTAGAAAATTGCCATATCATTGTATAAGTGACAAATGAACAATAAATAAAATTGGTAATCATAATTAGAGAGATTTAATTCTATACCCAATTCGTTAATTGTGGACCATAATGGTCCATGCCCATTTATATTCAAATTTTACATATAGTAGTATGTTATTTTTAACATCAAATTAGAGATCTATGTTGCCAATGAAGCTTGAACCCATAAAAATTATAGTCTATCATGAAAGACAAGCTAAAGTTACTATTATTATACCTAAAGTAGGAACTCTTAAGCAGCAAACACGTGTACTAAGTTTATGATAGTAAAAAATAAGAAGATTTCATCGTGTGTTTTGCACTAAGACGATACAAACTATATTTTAAACTTCTATCATATGTTTCGTCAATCATGAGTTGAAAAAGAATGCTATCTTGCTTTAAAATATGGCAAGCCTAAGTACAAACCAGAAATGGTCCATGTCTATTTTAAATCAAATCTTGTACATAATATGTTACTTTAACATGAAATTCAAGATCTATGTTGCCAAGGAAGGGTGACATTCATAAAAAATATTGCCTACCATAAAAGATGAGTTTTTTGTATTATTACCTTAGCTAAACTCTAATTTTGTGTAGTGGCAACCACTTCTAAATGTAAAGAATACATGGTTATTCACCATATTTAAGTTCATAAAATTCTTTATTATGAATGTATAAGTGGAATGAATGGAGTGCATCATTTATTGCCTTTAGAAAGCTTATATATAAGTTTAGTTAAACCACATTAGTTCTATTTTTGTCCTGGATTCTGTATCGAATCTTCTTTAGTGAAAATTGAGATCAACATGACTTATAGACATTTAAAAAAATTATTGGACTATAGATCTTAGAGTTGACAACTTATGGCCGCAAGTCTTATGTCAAAACTTGTTATAGTAAAGGAGAAACAATTCACAACCTCAAACAGATTTTTTGAGCTAAAAATGGTTTGACGACTTCATATAATGCCATCTAATAGCAACGAAACATGAAAACATGTAAATCAACATGTTTTATCATAAAACGTAAATTATTTTCAATTTTAGAAACGTTTGGACCCCTTTATGCTAGAAAGTTTGAAGAATGCAGTTCTGGCCTGGCGTAAAAACTGCTGAATTCAATGAGGTTTGGGCAATCACCACAACATATCAGTAAATCTATTGGTCATGAAATTCTCCACGGCCATAAAGAATCGAGTGAAGATTCCAAAAGTGGTGGTATCTTGTGAAATAGAAATTTCTCTTGTTAGATACTTGGGTTTAAGTGGCAGAGGGTATGCTGGACCAATTATGGTGGATGAACCCAGAATAGTTCCAGTAACAACTCTAGTGTTAACCCTTACCCTGTTCGTTTTAGCTTGAATGAGTCTGAAAAAGGCAAATCTTCCCAAGAATGAAGCTAAAATTAAGCCGAAACCAAGCTATGCCTGCCAATATTCGATTAATGCTCGGAGCCCAACCCTAGAAAATTTTGACGACAAATACCCTTCAAGAGTAATATCACAAGAAAAGCCCTTCAAATACCCCCGCAAAAGCCGATATCACAAGATCCGAGAAGGAATCAAGAGGGAAAATATGCGGATACAAGAGACTAAAGGTTTGGTCAGTAATTACGGTCATTACGCCCGGTGCAAACATGTTCGAAGATGACCAAAACATATCCGGCGTAAAATGAAGCCCATGTTTTTAGGTTATCCTTCATGCCGGCATGCTAAGAACTCGCAGAGAATTGATGCTTGAGGAAGAAACCGACTCTTTGATACAATCGTAGGCTCGAAAAAGCTACACTTCCAATTTCTTCATCGTTAGATTGAAAAAAAGGCATCTCCTCCTGCTCATTCAAAGGGCCACTCTTATCTTGCTAATCCCATTTGCAAGAGCCCTGTTTCGTGCCCTAAAATGGTATCCACGAGGCTTGCATGTTCAGCCCCTAAAATAAAAAAGAGGGCTTTTGTTGTGAGCCCTTGGATGTTGGACCATTGAAAAAAAATAACTAAATGAACGACTAAGAAATGGTGCACTCTAGATGTACACATTAGTACATCCATTCGAATACGCCATGAAATCTTAGGAAAACCTTTGTGAAAAGCGTACAAAAACACAAAGAAAACCCCCTGTTATTATGCTACATATTGGCCAATATGGGAGATAGAAATTTCAGTTTTATTTTTATTCTGAGAAGGCAAAAGGTGTTCATTGTGTGAGGTTAGAATCTGTACATATTGCAAGTATTTTGATCCAGAATCATGCTTTGCCTATGATGGTCCCTGCCTATGCAGCTCTATTCTCATTTTATGAATGCAAACCTTCCCAAATGTTGCTGTTGCAGGCGCTCCTGGGGTATAGGCTTTTCATAGTATATTGATGTTGATATAGGATTGCTTGCGCAAAGTGTAGCTCCATCCGCATGGGTTTTGAGGCGGACTTGCCTCGTTAAATGGTTGCTTAAAGGCTGATTTGATGGGCGCAAGCTTTTCCCATGTGCAAAATTGCATCTGTCACCAAGTTTGTATTCTTCAGGTGTGCCAATTGATTGCAGAGCCTTGTTTTGTATTTGCAATATCTATTAGACATGGTAAGAGTAATTTTAACTGCAGATGGTGGCACAATTCGGTTGTATATGTGATCGGTTTAACTTGGCATAAAATCGCGGTGGACTTTCTCCATTTGGGCATCCTAAATTGCTGCATTACAATAACGATATGAGTATTAGCAATCAGCAAGTATGCTTTAGGCTCCTCATCTTATTTGTAATGTTCTCGAAATGCTGATGACTTTATTTAATGTCTAACTCTTATATAATCTTCAAGACTCGGATGATGATCCCAATATCAAGATTGTTATTCTAGACCCCATAACCTTTTTAACCAAGACCGCCGATGTAACTTTATGGACTCAAGGACCATATAATCTTAAAACTGACTTATTTCGTAGACCATGAATATGATACTTGCTCTGTATAGTGTAACAATCCTATCCTCGTTCCCTATCCTGTTCCCTATCCTGTCCCTTCAGATTTTTCCACAATAAGCCCTTCCAATGCTGCCCTGGAGTGACAATGATGTAGGAAGTTAACTCCTCATAGCTCGTCATCTGCCACATGAATGCTGCTGTCTCTAATAGTTTCTGCTCCAAAATGCTGTGCGTCTCGGATATTGCAGCCTGGCCCATAATATTTGGTTTGAATAGCAGAAAGTCCACTAGAGGGTTGTGCATCCTTGGGAGCCAAAGGTACTGTGTTAAATCCTCTCTAGCTTCTCTTGCCTTCTCAATATCAGCCAGATGTTTGTAATGCCTAATCTTCCTCTTCCCCACCTCAAGTATCAACTGAGAAGGATAAGCATTTACTGCCCGCGCCCGCTCAGGAGTATCACCAATTGATACTGCTACCAGTCTAGTCTGCCTCTCCGACCAGTCTAGTCTAGGCGGCCCGTTAACATGGACGTGCTTAAGTCTAGGTTCTTCAAGGCCACTTTAAGAAAGTCAGAGAAGCATCTTCTTACGTATAGCCCTTTCCTACAAGGAACATCCATGTCGTATTTCGTGTAGAGTTGATGCCATTCCTTTACAACAATGTGGCCGGTGATCTCGTTTGGCTTGCGACGTCTGCATGCCAACCAAAAACTCCGGAGCAAAGCTAATCTCTCAGCATCTGCAATCAGGTAGCCTTAGCACTCCACACAAAAAGAAAGAATAGACAAGGGACTACAGAAAAGGAAACAAAAGACAGGCCATAAAACAGTGTAAAAACCTCCAGGAGGAAAAATCTCTTGTCTTACAGAGAATGTAAACAAAAAAAACTCTGCTCTAACAGAACATATAGATTTATCTCTGTTTTAAGTTGAGTTTGTGGGAGTAGCTTATTTGTTCCTTTAAGCTGCTTTGCAAGAAAGGACTACAAACAAGGGCCCTATCATTTACCTATGAACAAGATTCAGAACCATAATAAGAATAGATATGGGTGGTTAACCGGTCGAGTTTTGCGAGGCATAGTATTCACACAACCGCAGACTCGACATATTTCGACCATAAGGATCATACCAACTAATTTGGCGGGTTCATTCCTTATAAGTAAGACTTAATGGAATATACAAAAAGGGAGGAAGTGAGGAAAACATATTCTATCTTCTTATATTCCCATAGGACAAAATACATGCACAAACGAACAAAAAAAAAGAAACACAAATGGTATTTCCAAGGAATCCAAACACGTTCTTCACCGTCACCGGGGCTCCAACAATTTGGGCCTACAACATTCAAACAGATTTAAGTTAGAATGAGAAACAAAAAATCAACAAAGAAAAAAACGAAAACAAAAAGACCATAGCTCCCGCTATGTAAAAATGCCATAGTTGTTAAATGATCGCTACTTGGCTCCTTAGAAGCATTTCAACGGCATTTTTCTCGTATTGTTATTTCTTGTAGTTGTGGAGGCTTTTCTTGCGTTTAAATCTCTCGATGCTTTTTTCTCTTGTATAACCGGATTTGGAGCGAGAAAAATATGCTGAGAACATATATTCGTGGCATTGAGCGACTATGGAGATGGTTGGAGTGTGCATTGGCGACTATGGAGTTTGGCGAGGAAGAAGCGGTGCTATTATACTAGTTTTACTGGCGTTTCCATTTTGCGGCAAGTCTATATTTGCTGCATTTTATAGTTTTCTAGTTTGCGCATATGCTAGTTATTTTGATCTTTCTTGTTTTCTACACCGATTGTGCAGCAAGCGTGATAGTAAGCATGCAAGTACTCTTAGCGGAACCCTCTGTTTCTCAAGCAAAGTGCTTTGTTTTTTGTAAAATGCTCTGTTTCAAGCTACATGTTCTGTTTTAAGCAAAATGATCTGATTTTTCATAGCTAAATGCTCTGTTTCTAGTTAAGGGACTCTGTTAAGCTCTGCAACACTTGGGCAATGATTTACTCAGCAACACTAGTATCACTCCCTATTCCTTCTATCTGCAAGTAATGCCTAAACATATAGTTTGAACATTGCTTTAAAGCATTGCATACCAGCTCAAGGACTTTACATAATTGAGCGGAAAACTTGTGCCGTCGGTTGACATCCATAAAGCTCATGAACATTCTCATAGGTAAGATGAGTAGCTTGCATTGCAACACTTCGAGCATTAAAATCACCAAGAAGAATGACATCTCTCAAGTATTTGGATTGCGCAATCATCAGATCGTTCATCGTGATCCACATCATATTCGTCAAAAAAGGAGATGATGTCGGTAGAAAATAACATGCAGCAATAAAACTGGCTCTACCATTTGAGCAATGGAGCTTGACCCGATTATATTTATCAGCTTTGTGATATGCAACACATCGAGTTATGCATAAGAGGTATGGGACACCCTTTCGGCATGAGAGATCTCACCCAAGCGACCTAAAAAGCAGGGGCTGGGGGATGTATCATTAGTTGTGCATTCTTGCATATTGAGAGCTATGGTAGCAGGTATGTCCATTCTAGAAGTCAATATGCAGAATGCAAGATGAATCGCATTGATTGTACATTTGTACAATCATCATTAGTGTTGACGAGTGAGTAAAACACATGAATTATGAAGTTAGCTAATCTTTAGAATTACCCCCTATGTAGAGCCTTAGGAAGATATAATATAGTTATATATTCTACTTATGCATGATCATGGAGGTACATTAAGACCATTGCAATTTTTGTATAACAAATGAAAGTTTGTGTGAGGTTTATTGTGGTAATGCCATGTGGCATCGATTCCCTGAACAATCGATTCCCTGAACATCGATTCCCTATGTGTCTATTGCTTATCTGCTTCAATCTAGCTCATAGGAAGCTCAACAATCTAGCTCATAAAACGTTTACATGACTTGTAACAAGATGTTAAATTTTATAAAATCAATATCCATCAGTTACAAAAGTGAAAACGGGATTCCACAAGCAGTTCTAATAACAGAGCATGTGGTTCCAATCTGTATCACAAGTTCATAATGGGCATCTTTTAAGTGCATAAGATATAAACTCTTCCATACATATATGTTTGCATAGCAATGGCGAACATATATTATTAATGACAAAACATAATGTAAGTATCTTTTAAGTTGAATATTCTCTTTTATCTATGATATTTCAGCTGAGTTGCTAACAGACATGTCGGCTGACTTGCTAACAGGAACTTGATAGATATGCATGGCACCTAAAAACAAACATGCAGAGAAAAAATCGGCCTCCGCAATTGGAGAGAGTTAAAATCCCCATGAAGGAAGCTCAGATTCGCGGACATGCAGTACTTCAGAATGAATGAAGGCGATGAAATCATGAGATAGCCACACCTATAAGCCTAGCTCAGAAATGAAAGAGCTTCGCATACACTGCCCGCAAGTGGTGATCGTACCTTCATAATCTGCATCAGTTTCTGTGATGCCAAGTTGCTTAGCCTCAGAGATGCTATACTCGCGCTCTAATGTCTCTAGTCCAGCCGATGTTCCTGCATCATCAAGCCTGCGTTTTCTGTTTTTCATCACTTGCTTCGCAATATCTGACCGCTGTTTCGCAGAATCGAACATCTCTTCTGCTGCTGCCTTCACTTTTTCAGGCTCTGGCAACTTGAATTCCTGAAGCTTTAACGTTTCTGTGGCTGCTGCTTTGTCACAAGTCCCCACGGGAAGCTCATAATGGGTGTAGTACCTACCTATAAAAGGAAGCAAACTATCATGGCGTTCCCTATCCTGTCCCTTCAGATTTTTCCACAATAAGCCGCTGCTTTTCCAATGCTGCTCTGGAGTGACGATGATGTAGGAAGTTAACTCCTCATAGCTCGTCATCTCCCACATGAAAGCTGCTGTCTCTAATAGTTTCTGCTCCAAAATGCTGTGCGTCTCGGATATTGTAGCCTGGCCCATAATATTTGGTTTGAATAGCAGAAAGTCCACTAGAGGGTTGTGCATCATTGGGAGCCAAAGGTACTGTGTTATATCCTCTCTAGCTTCTCTTGCCTTCTCAATATCAGCCAGATGTTTGTAATGCCTAATCTTCCTCTTCCCCACCTCAAGTATCAACTGAGAAGGATAAGCATTTACTGCCCGCGCCCGCTCAGGAGTATCACCAATTGATACTGCTACCAGTCTAGTCTGCCTCTCCGACCAGAAACGAGCCATACAATATTCGTATCCGTATCCACGCAAAGAGGCAGTGATGCGCTGACATTCTGTTTGGGCAGTGATGCGCTGACATTCTGTAGCTTTCACAAACGCCACCACTTCGTCCCTCTTGACATCCCAGTAGCGGTCAAAATATGCATTGGCAAGGTAGTCGGTAGCAAACTCTACAGTGTAGTCCTCATACCTCAGAGTTTCCGGATCCATTTCAAAGAGCCTGCAGGGAAGAAATGACGACTCCACCTTGAACTTCTCACAGAGAAACAGCGAAGCATGAGCATATTGCAGAGTCACCTTGTCAATGACAAACTGCAGACTTGATATGTCTTTTCCTAGCGATTCTTCTCTGAAGATCACTCTCGGAACATAGCCCCATTCTTGAACAATTTTCTCCACATCTTGTATGGTGAGATTCAATTCTATCTGCATTAGCTCATAAAATTCGTCTTTGTCTTTCCTCCATGGGGGCAGAATCTTCGTGACCAGTGGCACTCCCCCAATTTTGTCAATTAACTTCGTATTATTCTCATCTGGACTGGCAAAGAGCATAACGTTCCCCAAATGGTCCCCCATGAACTTCTGATCAACCAGATGCAAAAATTTCCTGCCTGCTAACGGGGGGATGCTGTCGCTGTAGCTTACAGACCCATTGCGATAAAAGCACACCCATGACTTAGTTAGGTCCCCAACAACGAGCTGCACTACCAAATCGTAGTCCAAGTCCCAGTCTGCCTCTAACCCAGGATTTCCTGTGACTGCCCCTACCATCATAACCACGTACCACATAAAAGCCGACTTCCCAATGCCTGGCGGCCCGCTAACATGGACGTACTTAGGTCTAGGTTCTTGATATGCCTTCAAGGCCACTTTAAGAAAGTCAGAGAAGCACCTTCTCACGTATAGCCCCTTCCTACAAGGAACAAACATGTTGTACTTCTTGTGGAGTTGTTGCCATTCCTTTACAACAATGTATCCGGTGATCTCGTTTGGCTTGCGACGTCTGCATGCCAACCAGAAACTCTGGAGCAAAGCTAATTCCTCAGGACCTGCAATCAAGTAGCCTTAGGACTTCACAAAAAAAGAAAGAATAGACAAGGGAGTACAGACAAGGAAAACAAAAGACCCAAACTATGAGACCATAAAACAGTTTAAGAACCTCCAGGAGGAAAAACCTCCTGTTTTACAGAGAATTTAAACAGAAAAAACTCTGATCTAACAGAACATATAGATTTATCTCTGTTTTAAGTTGAGTTTGACGGAAGTAGCTTATTTGTTCCAAGCTGCAAGAAAGGACTACAAGCAAGGGCCCTATCATTTACCTATGAACAAGATTCAGAACCATAATAAGAATAGATATGGGTGGTTAACCAGATCAGAGTTTTGCAGGCATAGTATTCACACAACTGCAGACTCGACATATTCCAGACTGTAAGGATCATACCAACTAATTTGGCAGGTTCATTCCTTATAAGTAAGAAGAATGGAATATACAAAATGGGAGGAGGTGAGAAAAACATATTCTATCTTCTTATATTCCCACAGGACAAAATACATGCACAAAAGAACAAAAAACAGAAACACAAATGGTATTTCCAAGGAATCAAAAAACGTTCTTACCGTATCTCGGGGCTCCAACAACTGGGCCTACAACATTCAAAACAGATTTAAGTTAGAATGAGAAACAAAAAAATCAACAGCAAAAAACAGGAAAAAAAAAGACCATAGCTCCTGCTATGTATAAAGATGCCATAGCTATGGCCAATGCCCTTGGGAAAAAGGAGTTATAAAAAGGAGTTCTGTACCTTTTTAGTTGATTGATATTAGGAGCACAACAATCCATACTACGAGCATTTCTCACTTGTTTTAAGGCAAATGCAACTAATTTCGACAAAAGAACAACAGAATTGCTAACCAAGAAATGCACAGAGAACAATGCAAACATTAATATCTCAAGAAATATCTAAGACGAATGGAATATAGAAAAAGGGAGGAAGTGACGAAAACATCTCTATCTACTTATATCCCCACAGGACAAAATACATGCACAGAAGAACAAAAAACAGAAATACAAATAGTATTTCCAAGAAATTCAAACACGTTTTTACCGGATCCGGCGGCTCCAACAACTGGGCCTGCAACATTCAAAACAGACTTAAGTTAGAATGAACAGCAAAGAAATAAAAATAAAAGGGCAAGCATTCACGGAAAAAAAAATGAAAACAGTTTAAACAAAAAAATAGGTGCCGCAAAGCAAAAGAAAAAAGATTGTGTCAATGCAATACAACAACCAGAGTGTCTTTATGGGCATATTCAGGTCTAATTTTCAACACAAATTTAAAATTAATAGTAGATGGCTGAACTCGTCATGAGGGCTATTAAAAATGGCATAAGAGATAAAGAAACAGTAAGCTGAGCAATGGCAATGAAGGAACATCAATTCACATGTTATTAGGTATTTTATTTTGATCCTGTCATAAAAAATGAAGAGTGAAGACAGAAGCTAATGCTGATAAATGAATCATCTTACATAGAAGACACATCTAGGAAACAAAAAATAAGTATCAAACAAGCACTCAAGAAAGGGGAATGGGAGAAACTTTTTGGTACATTAATTGGTACAGGCAGCAAAATTGAGGATCTGCGAACTAAAATCATAAAAAGAGAAGAGAAGTTGGGCCTGGAGGGACTTTTGCACATGGAACACCATTTCCCATGGACTGCGAGACTCTAGGTTGTTGTTATGTGGAATCAAGAGAACAGAGGCCAAAGGAACACATCTGGGATCGATGGACTCACCAGTTTTGCAGGCATAGTATTCACACAACTGCAGACTCGACATATTCTGGACCATAAGGATCATACCAACTAATTTGGCGGGTTCATTCCTTATAAGTAAGACGAATGGAATATACAAAAAGGGAGGAAGTGAGGAAAACATATTCTATCTTCTTATATTCCCATAGGACAAAATACATGCACAAACGAACAAAAAAACAGAAACACAAATGGTATTTCCAAGGAATCCAAACACGTTCTTACCGTATCCCGGGGCTCCAACAACTGGGCCTACAACATTCGAAACAGATTTAAGTTAGAATGAGAAACAAAAAAATCAACAGCAAAAAACAGGAAAACCTGCTATGTATAAAGATGCCATAGCTATGGCCAATGCCCTTGGGAAAAAGGAGTTAGAAAAAGGAGTTCTGTACCTTTTAGTTGATTGATATTAGGAGCCCAACAATCCATACTACGAGCATTTCTCACTTGTTTTATGGCCAAATGCAACTAATTTCGACAAAAGAACATGATTTCAATCCAAGAAATGCACAGAACAATGCGAACAAGGGAGGGAGAAAGAAACAAGGGGCTTTCAGAAAACTGACTAATTGGGAACACGAAGGGGCTTTCGCAAGAAGTACACAGCTCTGGGCAACAGAGACTAACAGAGAGCATCGGGGAAGAAATCAGATCTGGGGAGAGAGGGTTACCTGTTGCCTTCAGGTACCCTTCTGTATCCAACTGCTTGGCAAAAAGCCTGGGCACCCCGAATTTGCAGATTTCATCGTACGTGAACTCCTTCAGTTCGCTGAGAAACTCAATAGTCTCTAAACTTAGAGCCTGGATGCACTTATCCACGGCGGTCGCCTTGCCCGGGAACTTGGAAAACAAGTAATCGCTGATTGCCTCGGCCATTCGAATCTTAGAAATCACGGTGCCATCTTCAGTCTTGACGCAGTGGTTGCAGGGATAACTTATAAGGGTATACCCTACCTTTTTTTTTTTAAGGGCACATTCTGAGTTGCCCTTTTGTGTGCAGGTTAAAATTATATCTACCTTTTTTTTTCATAGGACAATCTAAGTTGCCCTTCTTTATATAAAAAATCACATATATTTATATAAACAAGAAAAGGCCGCGAACGTTTCTCTTTCCCAGCCTTTTGTATACATTCATAACCCTATTCGGCTCATATGATAGATAATTCAATAACATGTGGGACTGTTGCCCATAATAAATGGCCTAACGAGCAACATCCCTGCTATTCTAGCAAGGTGAATAAGTTACAAATTTTTCTTTGAGATCGCATTTTTTGAGATCAAACTAAGTAATGTTTGTACTACAAAGATGGATTTTGGCTCTACGCTTTACCCTGGAGATGATTTAGATGTCCGAATGAAGGCCCTGTTGAGCTTGCTGTTCAATTCTTTCTCGCTTGCATGGGCTTAAATAGACAATTTTCAAGACCATTCAAAAGCAATTTCGAGATTAACTGCTCTTACTTCAATGGGCAGGTGCTTTATAAACAAAGTGCGTGCCACACGAGCAATACCACAGTTTCTCAGTGAAAGAGCTTGGATATTTCTCAGCAGACCATAGCCAACGCTCCTCCACCCGAAAGCTATGTCAACATTTGCAATTAACAATAAAAACATATCAACATTTGTCTATCAACTTACTTATGTAACTATAATTATGGCGATGCTCTTTCCAACCACATAAAGGAGATGCTTTTGACACATTCTTTGCCTGATTGATGAGCTTTAAGCTAGCAGTAGTTGTGCCGTTGTATAAAACATTCAGGGAACATGCAAAACCGTAATGATCTTCTATATTTGACATGATAACATCTTACATGAAAGTGGGCATCAGCAGAGCTGGCAAGGCATGTCACCAAATGAAGATACCTGAATGGAGATCCACCCTTGCGAAAAAATATAAGCAACGCGTGACCATTCTTGTCAACAAACAAATTTCAAGATCTGAAGGGCCATTTTCACAAACGGAGATGTACATTTTGTCGAGGCTTCAATATGTTCGATGTAGAGTAGGAGTTGTTATGCATACGTAGTGTTTTCTATAGTACTTAAATTTTAGGTTCCAAAGAGAGAACACCCAAGGAACTTTTAACATAAATCATTTCTTTCTTACTGCAATTAATTGGGTTCCCAGCTTTACTTATTTGGGCTATTATTGAAAAAATGTCCCCCGAATGGAGATAGTGCAAGCCTTTGCACAAAGCCGCCCTTGATGGGATGCAATTGACCCGCTGAAAAACTAGCTTTTCTCCTTGGCTGCTCCAAAATTTACGTGGACGGATGAGTCCTTACACTACTTCAGTCCCCGGCGATGCTCGGTCGATTGCCATCCCCTCATTTGCTCTTAATTGGGAAGAGACATCATCAATTGCAGCATTCAACTGTTCAATCTTCTCATTTAAAGTTTTGCGTGTCCTCTGTAAATGCAAATGAAGCCAACATGAGATAACCTGCACCCCTTGATAAAGCACTGTATGTTTAACCTCTCACGGAATACACTCTAAGCAACATATTTTAGTCTCTAGATTCAAGTGATAGAGATATCTAAGTTCCACTTCAATTTAAAAAATTAGTCAGTTCTACATCAACAGAATCATCATTAGCCTACCTCAATTGCCTTCTGACATCCTGTTTAGAAGGTTTGGCATGTTGTGTTCGTACCTCAATCCCTTGGCATGTTGTGTTCGTACCTCAATCCCTTCATCATCATCAACATATCGTGATGTCTTCCTCACTAGGGCCTCTTCTCCACCTAGAGACTTCGATATCTGAGAAGCCTCCTTTCATGTTCTGCACCATAAAGCATGTTATTAATAGCAAGGTTTGGAGAAGAAATGAAAAAAGAATGCGGATTAATATACTTTAATGATTGCGCTTGTTGCAGCACTTAGCACTCAGATAGATTTCTCTTGACATGGATCTTGTTGCCTTTAGCATCAAGAATATCAGCATCTTGAAATATACTTTGCAATACTTTAGAAAATCTGTGCAATTTGCACCATCAACCTCCACAAGCACCAAAAAGCCAACAGCATTAGGATTCCTAGTATTACCTTGACTCTCTTCACTTTCAAGCAGTTTCATCACTAGGCTACCTTCAGGAAGAACCAGCCCTAACCCGTCATCATCAACGGTTTGCTGCTCCACATGTTGCAATGAGCCAAGTGCAAACTGTAAAGCACGCATACCTAACTCAGCTGAGTGCTGGATCTTTGGAGCTAATGCCTGAGATAGATGGACACATATCAGACAGAATGACAGAATAACCTCTACCATATAGGAGAAGTTCAATAAGCAACAAAAGTAGCGAATCTTGGTGCTTAGAATAAGAAATCAAGACTATAATTACCAATGGTGACAATGAAGCAAGGTATGCATTCCTTATTTTCAAGGCATCAGCAGAAATTGTTTGCACCCAGGATGGCCCTGAGGATTAAGCCAATTTTCAAGAGGTGATGAAGGCAATGACAATTTCTTCCATCATGGAGAGCACCAGGTTAGGGGGATTCAAGCTATATGTTCCTTCCTTCAACCTGCTCTATACCTAACTAGTCACGAATGCACTGTAACTGGCCTCACAGACTTAACATGCAAAAACTTCTTAGATTTGCCTTTGTGCATAGATAATAAACAAAGAAAAGAACCTCATGATCTTTGTTCTGCACAAAACCACGAAATTGCAACTTTGACAGAAAGCAAAAGGGAGGAAGAAGATGCGTACTGCTACTGTCTGACTGCCCGAATTCTAAGCTGTGAGAACGCCGGGTGGAGTTCATGGTTAAAGCCTGCTTCTGCCTGCTGTTAAATGCGACACCATGGCAGGCTGCTGGAGTTGGAGTTGGCCGATTTGGGGTGCCAGATCCATGGCGAAGGAAGTAGGATTTTGTGAAGAGAAAGAAAGGCGGGCACGGCAGAAAAATATGAACTGAATTTGAAAAGGGGAAGAAACTTGAAATGCAGGGGAGGCAAAATGCTTGGATCTTTTAAATTTGCACAACTCTGGCGGAAATCTGCAGTGGCTCCGGATCCACCATTGTGCCATAGCTCGAATGAAAATCCACCATAGCCATATCTCGAATACACCATAGCCATAGCTCAAACCCCATGAGTTCTGTAGCGAGCAGGATGAAGCCAGCATTCAAAAACCCCATAAGCATATTCACAAGCATCGCCTGTTTGCAGTTTTCCTTTCTAAATCAGGGCAAGCAGTGCCCAGATATGGAACCCATCTTGGATACCTCCTTCCAGTGTTGGGCAAAGTTTTTAAACTCAATCGGAAATTTTCCTACTCTTTCATTAAATAGCCGGATATTTTCAGTTCTCAATCGGAAATTTGTATTACTCTTATATAAATATGCATAAAAATCTATCGGAATTTTTCCTGCAATGCGCTAACTCAACCGGAAATTCTTAGTTTCAACCGGAACAACCCTTCTCTACCCCGGAATTTGCCCAACAGTGCCTCCTTCTTGCCTTCTCTCCACGATTAGCAAAGGGGCATTCTGTCCAGTTGTGGCTTCTTCCTCTCATGCACTTTCGAACCTTGAATTTATACATGCGGAACTCGTCACATGAGTAGGCCTAAATGGTTTCTGCCGAAACCTCCGTTATTTGCGGGCAAAAATTTGTGCCGCACTGCTACAGCATCTGGCAAGGCCGGAAATATGAATGGGCGCAACATTGCCCATGGTATGTCGCCATATCCGGAAGCAGGTAATCGGTGAGCTTTCCTCAAGAAACCAAGACGGGAGATCCATAGGCCTAGCCATGGATTGCTTGCAGAGCAAGAAAGGGAAAGATCTACGTGTCAACCATCTAACATTTTTTTTTTTAAGATTTTAGAAATGAAGAAAAAATGTACGTGTCAAGCGCAGGGTTGCTCTCAGCCCAGAAATATTACACATCCAATTTTTTAAGAACAAAATAGACTGCTTTACATAGGTAGTGAAAACCAATTTTTCCTTAAAACTCCGCAGTTTATAATTTGAAAACAATGTAACTTAAAAAAATGTTCAAGAAGAAATTACTTGAACAAAGTCTTTCAAAGTCTAAAGAACTCTCTACAATTCTCCAATACACCTCTCCTTCTCATCCATTCCTTGTAGAGAGATGACCAATCTACTTCTTCAATGTTCTCTGGCCCATTTAGTGACATAAACATTAACATATTCAATCTTTTGAAGCTCAATCTAATTCTATCCTCATCTTTGTATTGTTCAACTTTAAAAACCCCTTGCACATTTCACTGTAGATGATGGAATCACTAGATTCATTTGTCGTAATTTCTTTATCTCAGGATACAATTGACCTAGGTCCAATTCAAGTCCGCTTAAAAGCAAACCTAGTGTAAAGACTTTCCTGGACAACGACCATGCATCCTCAAGGTGAAATCCATGTATTAACTCTACATTCCTTGCATCAATCCTTCCACTAAACTTAGCAAGAAGCATTTCCATCTATTTATCACATGTTTCAGCATGCACATCATCATCATGTATGCTAATAATAATAAAATAAATTAAACATATAAAAGACATCATTGGGCCTTAAGAAAACTTTAAGGGTTTTGTAAAGGCTCGCCCTTATTTCCAAGGTTGATTATTATTTTGCCCTTTCATGGGGAAGGGTATTTTTTAATCTAAGCCCTTATTTACAATGGCTATAAATTTTTTTCCCTTCTTTTTTGCGAGGCGGGGAGGCCCTCTGTAAGGGTGGGCGAGGCCATGAAAATTGATCCATGTATGGAAGTTTTTGATAGTTTGTCATGTTTAGTATCCTTTTTCGATTTAATTCTTTGTCTTCGTTTTTTTGTTTAGGTTTTACGCCTGGACTACATTTTGTCGGATCCTACACTATGGCGGGGAAGGAGTTTACACATACCTTTTATTTATCTTGGCTTTTGGTTTTATTCATGTTGGAGTGATCGGGCACTCTGCTTTGTGATCTTTGAGGTGAGCGTTGATATTCTTTTCAAGCATTCTCATAGTCATCGTCTTGATTGCTTGGAAACCAAGAAGGAGAATGCACATCATTATTGCTTATTTGGCTTTTGGTTTTATTTATCTTGGAGTCTTGCTTGGGCACTCGCTTTGTGATGTTGAGGTGAACATTGAGATTCTTTTCAAGCATTCTCATGCATGGGAACATGGTTGGCCTTATACGTTATCCTTTAAAAACTATGTGCATGTATTCGGAATTTATTTTTTAGGGGGGCTTAAGCGCTTAGTAATATTATCCATGTGCGGTTCAGCCTTACGTTTCAGATTGGCTTATGCGGATCTGTTCCCATGCATAGACAACCAGGCCTCAAACAGGTTAGATGCCATCAAAGCCATTCTTGCAGATTGTTCATTTGATAAATGCTTCTTCTTGATGTTTCAGGAAGTCATTCAGCAAACAAGAACTAGAAAGAAGACAAAGGTCGTGGAGCACTCTGAGTCGGCAATTTTACGGCTCTCAGTATTATGATGAATCTTTACGTTCTCAATGTATCTTCATGTCCTTCTCTTTCATGACTTTCATCTATTTTATCCTTATCTACCTTTAGATCAAACACCAATGTTAATCTTTGTTTTGCATTGTTTTGTAAGAGGGGCTTTGTGTTTTAGTATACAAACGAGGGGATCGTGTAGGAAATTAAGAGCTGCCTATGCTCATTAGACATTTTTCGGTCCCTACCTACGGGCACAGCTTTGTCTTAGTTTGCGATAGCAACTTGTTTCTACTAAAGCTTGGTTCGGTTAAGATACTTGGAGTTGTCAAAAGCGTGTTGGAGTGGTGAGTTGGTGACCTCTACTTGATATCTCGTGACTTACTTTGGTGCAACTAAGATGTTCTTAGCAGATATTTTAGAAGAAGATGCAACTAAGTATGTTCTTAGCAGATATTTTAGAAGAAGATGCAACTATGTTCGTAGCAGATATTTTAGAAGAAGATACATAAAATCTGCTCTATCTGCATCTACAGCATCATGCAACCACGTTTAACCGGGAGCAGGTAAAGAGCAATTGGGAAAACGACTATATATTTGTGAATGATTATATGGAGCTATATTGGAAGCAGAAAGATGAGGCGTTGAATTTGTTGGCCAGAATGGAGTTGGAAATCATCCAATTTGAGGTGGAGATAGCAATGGAGACTTGTTGCAACCACACCAATCCAACATGGGTTTGTACCGGATGCCTCCAAATATGGTAAAATTTGGGACATTCAACGTAAATGGCATGGCTTGTCTTGAAGCATAAGCACACGTCGGCTCATGGACTACAATAGTTGATCAAAAATATCGAGGAGAGTAGAACTGAATTTTTATGAGATGTCTCCAAATATGGAAGATCTCAACATTACTGATCCGTTTGTTGCTTAATCTACGCCTCAACTTTTTCGGGCCAAAAAATTCATGAATAGGCATGATTTTTTCTAAGGTGATGACCCTTAGACAGGATTGCCTCATCATCTTATGCTATGTGATCCTATATTGACTAGGCTGCTCATCTTAATATGCTATGTGATCCTATATTGACTAGGCTGCTGAGGTGGAAGGTTGATTCTTCACACTCTGTGATAAAAGTTGAGATATGAGATTACTCCAACTTGTGCCCAGACTTTGCTTGAAAATTCTATAGTGGATAATGTTACATTACAACAACACATTAAAGTGAAGCTTTATACAAAAAAATAGAATAAGCACTTCGTTTCCTTGTTTTCAGGATTAACTACATGTTGAGTCTATAAATACATTTCCGTTATGGTGTAACCTCACCAATTGTACTTAACTTAATCAATTTCCAATAATTGCCACACTTAATGGTTGCCCTTGATAATAGTTGGACTTGGGCATCTTTGTCGAGAACTTCAAAGCGTTGTCGAAGTAAACTTGCCCCGCGAGTGTGTTGAAGTGCCACCTGTGCGTGCCCTGGTGAGGCTTCGATTTCTGAAGTAGTGTACGCTACCCAATCATCTCTCCTTATGAAGGAGCATGGCCATCCATCTGTTGGGCGCAAGTGGTTCATTGCCCGTAGCATAACACAGATGTCCCGTCCCAACCTCGATCTGCCAACAACGCTAGGAAAGCGAACCTGAAATGCATGTAACAGTGCTGGCCGGTTGGGTCTGAGAAGTTGTAGAAAGTCTCCCTTTGTTCGCGACCCCTCGCATGCGGCTTCTTCCGGATGTTGCGTTGAGGGTCCTCTCCCATCATGACGCCGTTGATGCTGATATGTTGATTGAGGAAGAGGGGTTGGATCGCAAATCTCTTATTTCTTCGTCTTTGGAGGTCTTTGCCTTGAGTGCTCCACGAAAATCCGCTAGAGCTTAAATGTTGGACGCATAAAAGTGGATGCGTTAGGGAGCGTGATCTTGGCGTCACACCACATCCAGCACTCATCTGCAGTCCAGGGGTTAGCTCTGTCCTGATGTGGCCTTACCTTGCTGAGTTGGAATCTGAAGAGGAGCTTCCAAGGTTCTGTGCCTGGCCTACCGTACGGATTAGGGCTGCGGCCGCCATACGGAATTAGGGCCGCGGCCTTATTGGAGTTACTAGCTTATATTAAGCATAGTAAAAGGTAGAACCCTAATCTGGTTAGGATTGGACTGGAGAGTTCAAGACATAGCTCGGTGGGTGCACTGACGTACAATGCAATGGCTGGGAGGAACGATGTCTATGCTGACGGTGCTGTTGGGGGACGTAACAATGGTTCCGTTGCCGGGACCAACAATGAGCATCGTGATGAGCCATGGTTTTGTGAATATGCGAGCTCTGTCAGAGATAATCCAGAAGTTGCAATCCGAGAATACCGAGAACCCGAACTCGAAGAGAGTTGAACTCGGGGACATCGTGGGGCTGCGGTGGGCCGATCCTTATGAACCACGTGTCCCAGATCGTATGGAGCTTGATGATAATGCTGATCATGAGAGCTTAGGGCCAGAAGATGAACTTGATGAGGATCCTCAACATGGTGTTGCAGGGAGACAGGAGACTGAAACTAACAGAGACAGCCACAGAGGTGAAGACAGAGGAAGTGTGATGGGCTGCGGCGGGTCTTCACCGGGGATGATTTCCGTGGATTTGAGGCGGGGAAAATCAGGAAGCTTTAAAGACAATTAATGAGAAATTTGATGAGATTTTAAGAGGGGGTCCACGGTGGTGTGAAAGGGGCTCGCGATGATGGGCGTGAAAGAGTTCATGATGGACATGAAGAGGGTCGCGTGGGGCGTGAGGAGGGTCGTGTGGATTGTCAAACCCTAACCCTAATTTGAGCCCTAACCTTAAAAGCCGAAATTGGCAAACTGCGGTCCAGGTTTTGAATTGTTTGATAGGGCTATGTTGTTGCTAAATGCAAAAAGTCTCACCGAGTATGAAGCGGTCGTTGAAATGATCCCTCTCTCTAACGGGACACGCAAGTGATTGGTGGATGAGGATGGGAAACCAACGTAGGATGCAAAATCTTCCTATTGTGCCTTCGATGATGGAGTTTAAGGATTTATTCGTGAGGGAATTTGCTCCTGCTTTTGACATTACTCATGCTAGTAGTTGCGGGAGTCACGCATAAACGAAATAGAAGCTTGGCGATTATATCCATGATATGTGCTTGGCGGCCTCCGAATTCACGATCGGTAGGGACAGATTGACTAAAGATTACTTTATTGATGGCCTCAATAGTTCGGACTTTGCGGATGTCCTTGAAACAGTTTTGCGGCTTGAGCCTCGTTGGAAGATGTGATTGAACGGGCTAGGAAATTGGCTTAGAGGAATCTGCCCAAGTAGATTCTTGTAGGTATGGAGGTGCTTTCGAGAGAAATTTTGGGTCAGCAAAGAAGGTGGAGGAAAATCAGGCAGGCATGAAAAAAGACGTGGATCTGAAAAGAAGGCATTTTTCAGTAAGTCTGGCAAAGACAACGGAGATAATCAGGAAAGAAGAAGTTGTCACAAGTGTGGGTGGGCCGTGGGCATCTCGGTATCATTGCCCTCAATCTGGCGGACACAGTGAAGCTCATAAAATTCAGAGGTTTGGAAATAATGAAAAAACTAAAAAGAGGAATTTTGCAGATGCCCAAGGGGAAGGAGCTAGAGGAATATATGATACTGAAAGGCAGGAGGGACCTGCGCCCAAACATGCTGGTGCTTAGAGAAAAGCTCTGTCGGTGGTAGCACGTGAGTTAAGCATGATGACCTCGAATCGTGGACGATTTAAGCAATCAGACAAACCCGACAGTGTGCTTCAGATGCCAGGTATGTTGAGAGATGTATCAGTTTGTGTGTTGCTAGATCCAGGTAGCACAGATAACTTCATCTCGGCCGACCTAGTCCGTCGATTGCATTTTCACACACACAAAGTTCAACCATATAAGACATCCTCAAATAATACAGTATCAAATGGTGCGCCCGCGCTATTCACTATAACTCCAAGTGAGAGAAATCCCCCACCACTGCAATCCCCCATCCAACGTTTGCCCCAAGCCGGCCCTACTGCTAGTTGTATTGTAGGGAAAGGAGAACTTTTGGGTTGCCCGGAGGGCAAACTCCTGCTTGGTGGGGTGGTCGGTAGGATATTATTTGGAGTATTATTGTTGGATGCTCTGGATTGTCCGGTTTTTAAGATCCAACGTTCTCAAAGTTTTTGCACTCCGCGTTGGTGTTCATTAAGAAACACACTAGGAGCCATTGATGTGCGTAGCTTAGCGTTAGAGAAGCATCTGACCGTTCACTGGAATTGAAGAATATTTGATAAAGATATGATATTAGCAAGGTTTGAACCCTAAACCTGTAGATTATCTTAACAGCACCACATCTCTTAGATATGATTAGTTCACATCTATATTTAATGTAAGGGTGACACACAGTGCGTTTTTTTTTTTTGGAGGGATAGTCTTATCACATCATGAAGGCAGTATACATTACATGGAAGCCAATCCACTACCTTATGCTTATCGTAAGAGGTGAGTTGTGCTTGCATGTTGAGTATCTAATACATATGGCAGATTTAAAGTATATACAACAGGACCAGTAAATGGAAGCCAATCCACTACCTTATGCTTATGTTAGGAGGTGACATCACGAATACATCATACATTACACAGGAGCCAACTACTACCTTATGCTTATGCTAGGAGGTAGCATCACGAATACATTATACATTACACAAAAGCCAATCCACTATCTTATACTTATGCTAGGAGGTAACATCACGAATAACATTACCATTGCAAATCAGGGCAAAGAAAATTGCACTTCTATATTGGCCTTCAAAACTTCAACAAATCATAGAAACACCATGGCACCTACACCTTCACCAAGAAGTGCGCCCTTCACACCTTAGAACAATCATAGCAAAGAGATCATTTATGGGCTTTATAACAAAGTACATTCATAATAATGATTGTATTTAGGAATTAGAGCCATATTTACAAAGTAGATCATTGTATTTACGACATATTCCATTTAGGTCTTTCTTACCAGCATTATTCTTCTGTTGTCCTTGAAGGGTTGGTCAATGCCAATTATGAGGGCGAAGAAGATCCTAAGAAGGCACGGAGTGGCTTCTATTTCTGGCTGCAAGGGGGAGTAGTGAGCTGAGTTAGTAAGAAACGAAGAGCCATATTCGTAAGCACATATGAAAACAAGGTGCTACCAGCATTAGAGGATTGGCACTGGCTTTTGCTCTTTGGGTGTTTGATTTACGAACTTAGGTGCGTTAGGTTTTTGCTAGGCAAGGTTAACCTAAGGGTACGAATATTGAATCAACTAAGGTATTAAAACCTTAATACCTTTTCCTTAGTGACAACATTAGCATCAGCAAACGCAACACATGAAATATAAAAACAACATTTGAAACATATGAATAGAGAAAAATATATGTTTGTTTTTATTTAGATATGGTAGCAAAACACAAGAACGTTGAATTTGAAAAAGAAACGAAATGAAGTCAAGAGTTGGGCAGTCAAGCAGTGTGGTTTTTGCGTTTGGTTGTTTGATTTGCTTGTGCGAGGCTGGGCTTGTAATTATAAATTTGCACGTGTTCATTCACAATATATGCACAATCTCCTGTGTGGGAATTCGTTTTTACTTGAATGTAAATATTCTTATATTATAAAATAATAGCATCCGTGGGTGCGTGCATGAGTGGGTTTTCCACTCCATCGACCGTTAAAAGGGAGCCACGTGGCGTGACGCGATCTGGGCCGTCCATCTTCACATATTGACGGGAGGAAAAAACCATTTTGTTGAAATTATTTTTGTTTTAGGAGGGATTCGAACCCTAGTTGGCTAGACCTCCAACCCCCAATACTTACCACTAAACCAACCTGAAGTTCCTCAAAGCAATTGAAGGTTCCAATATAGTTAAGGAATAAACAATTCCGACATCTTCTAGAATCTTCTAGAATGTTCTAGATGCTCATGGGTAAGCACCTCAAATCCAAAAATAGAAAGTTTTTGAAACTTTGGAAGGACTAAAAATAGAATGTTCTAGAGTGTTTTAGATGCTCACAAGTAAGCAGCTTAGCTAAACATAGAGTGTTTTTTGAAGCTTTGCCAAAAGCCAAAATGGAATGTGCAGGAATGTTCTAGAATATTCTAGATGCTCATGGGTAGGCACCTCAGCCTAAAAATAGAAACTTTCTCCAAACTTTGCAAAAACCAATAATAGAATGTTTTGGAATGTTCAGGGTGATACTACCGAGGCTAGGCCGGCCGATGAGCCGAGGAATGGAAAAGAAAGGATGGGTAATGGGTGATACTACCGTAATGGGTGATACTACCGAGGCGAGGCCAACCGAAAGCCGGCCGAGCCGAGGAACGAAAAAGAAAGGGCGGAAAAGAAAGGATGGGTGATGGGTGATACTATAATAATAATAATAATAATAATAATAATAATAATAATAATAATAATAATAATAATAATAATAATAATAATAATAATAATAATAATAATAATAATAATAATAATAATAATAATAATAATAATAATAATAATAATAATGGGTGATAAAATAATAGCGTCCGTGTGTACGTGCATGAGTGGGTTTTCCACTCCATCGGCCGGATAAAAAAGGGAGCGATGGCGCATGCATGATCCGGGTCAGATCCATCTTGACATATTGATGGGAGGAAAAAACCATTTTGTTGAAAATGTTTTTGTTTTAGGAGGGATTCGAACCCTGGTGGCTAGCCCTCCAACCCCCCATACTTACCACTAGAACAACATCAGGTTCCTCAAAGTAAATTGATGTTCCAATATAGTTAAGGGTGAGGAACAAACAATTCCGACATCTTCTAGAATCTTCTAGAATGTTTTAGATAGGTTCTAGAATGTTCTAGATGCTCATGGGTAAGCACCTCAAATCCAAAAATAGAAAGTTTTTGAAACTTTGGAAGGACTAAAAATGGAATGTTCCAGAGTGTTTTAGATGCTCACAAGTAAGCAGCTTAGCTAAAAATAGAAAGTTTTTTAAGCTTTGCCAAAAGCCAAAATAGAATGTCTTGGGAATGTTCTAGAATATTCTAGATGCTCATGGGTAAGCACCTCAGTCTAAAAATATAAACTTTCTCCAAACTTTGCAAAAACCAATAATAGAATGTTTTGGAATGTTCAGGGTGATACTACCGAGGCTAGGTCGGCCGACGAGCCGAGGAATGGAAAAGAAAGGATGGGTAATGGGTGATACTACCTTAATTGGTGATACTATCGAGGCGCAGGCCACCAAAAGCGGCCGAGCCGAGGAACGGAAAAGAAAAGGGCGGAAAAGAAAGGATGGGTGATGGGTGAATGGGTAATGGGTGATACTATTGTAATGGGTGATACTATCGAATGCAGGGCCACGGAGGTCGGCCGAGCCAAGGAACGAAAAAGAGAGGATGGGTAAAAGAAAGGATCGGGCGATGGGTGATACTATCGAAGGGGGCCGCGGGAGGCGAGGTACCGAGCCGAGGAATAAAAGAGAGGATGGGTAAAAGAAAGGATCGGGATGGGTGATACTATTTAATAATAAGGCCGGAGGTCGGAGGCCACCAGAGGAACTAAAAAGAGAGGATGGGTGATGGGTGATAACGATCGAGGCAAGGAGAGAGGATGGGTGATGGGTGATACGATCGAGGCGAGGCAAGGAACGGGAAAGAAAGGGGCTCGCCGAGGAATGTTTAAGAATGTTCTACAATGCTCATGGGTAATGGGTGATACTACCGAGGCGAGGGCGAGGCCGGCCGAAATGAGGAACGGAAAAGTAAAAGAGGCCGCCCTAAGAATGTTCCCGAAGACCCAACATAGAATGTTCTATGATGTTATAGATGCACATGGGTAGTAGGTGATACTACCGAGGCGAGGCCGGCCGGAGGCCGGCCGAGTCGAGTTGAGAAACGGGAAACCAATAATAGAATGTTTTGGAATGTTCAGGGTGATACTACCGAGGCTAGGCCGGCCGACGAGCCGAGGAATGGAAAAGAAAGGATGGGTAATGGGTGATACTACCGAGGCGAGGCCGGCCTTCGGAGGATGGGTAATGGGTGATACTACCGAGCAGGGTTTCCCTTAAGAAAAAATTTTTAAGTGAGTAATATAGTTCATTTGGCGAGTTTGATAGTTTGGAGGTTAGCAAAGCTGGCGAATTTTTGTTTTTATCCCAATTACAATATAGTGTCCAAGGCGATTTTTTGCAATAGTACAAAACCATTTTCGAAGAAAAAATATGGTGTTTTAAAGGTGCTTTCTCTCTTGTATTGCTACTACTTTTCTTAACATTTTAAAGTTTTGCTACCTTTCTTAAGACACAAAAATAATTACAGAATCTGAAAGACACACTTAAGCATAACTGAAGCATAAAAAGTTATGACAGCCCATGTTTGAATAGCATAAAAAGAACATGTTTGAACATCTCTTGGGGAATCAGATCAGATCAGATCGCTGCACTCCATCCAGATGATCCAGTCTTTGCAACATTTGATTGTGCCAATTGAGCAACCTCATTCGGTTGTGGACGCTCTCTTCTACTTGTCGAAGCCCATAGAGCTAAAGCTCTATCATATGGAAAATCTGCAACAGTATAATTGCAAGTGTATGCTCTTAGGCAAAGGTCTAAATTCTTCTCCAACCTATTGCGCACTTTATTCTTCAAGTAGCCCATAATACTAAATATCCTTTCATCTTCAACTGATCCAAGAACCATAGTCTGACACAGTCTAACAAGCTTAAAAAATTCTGGCATGTGATCTTGGAGAACCTGGCTATTACCTAGCCACAACCACAATCTTGTTATTGACCCAAACTCTTTGGGCTCTTCAAGAGACTGACATTGAGACCACATGGTCTGTCCAAAGCATTCAGATTGCTCTAACAATGAACCTTCATTAATTGCCCCATGTACTACTACATCTGCACCTACACTAACAGTTTTTGCAAAATGAGATATCAATACATGCAGCTTACTTTTATACTCTTTCTGACAAGTGGAAAGATCCTTTTGGCTGATCCAAAATTGTGGATATACGATAGCCATAGCATCTAATAGTTCATCTCTTGGAAATCGCTCTTTTATTTCTTTTGACAAGGTAGCAGCAATCTTTGCAAGGTTAGTTCTCACTTTTTCCAAAATTTCAGAAAAACTAGCACTTGTGATAGGAGCGTGCCTTACAAGACGCCCCTGAACTCTTGCTTTCTTTGTGTACATCTATCCATACCAGTAACAATTATCATTAGTACATGAATGTAAAGAAAAAAAGATACAATTCTCTTCATACCTGAACAAGATGTGAATGCACCTTCATGCACAAGACGCCTTTTGAATCATACTCTAATATACTAGCTGACTTCTCACCTTCAATGTTTACCAAATTATTCCAGGCAACAAATTTTTATTTATCATATGGCTCATTTGGTGAAGTGGGATACAAGCAATCTAATGCATCGCAAGCCAACTTCCTTGCAGTCACATACTCAGGAATATACATAGTACATAGTACCGAGGCGAGGCCAGCCGAAGGCCGGCCGAGCCGAGGAACGGAAAAGAAAGGGCGGAAAAGAAAGGATCGGTGATGGGTGAATGGGTAATGGGTGATACTATTGTAATGGTGATACTATCGAGGCGAGGCCGGCCGAAGGCCGGACGAGCCGAGTAATGGAAAAGAAAGGGCGGAAAAGAAAGGATCGGCGATGGGCACTGACCGGCCTCACTGAGGAAATGAAAAGAGAGGATGGGTAAAAGAAAGGATCGGTCATGGGTGATGGGTGATACAATCGAGGCGAGGCGAGGAACGGGAAAGAAAGGGGCTCGCCGAGGAATGTTTAAGAATGTTCTACAATGCTCATGGGTAATGGGTGATACTACCGAGGCGAGGCGAGGCGAGGCGAGGCTCCGGCCGGCCGAGCTGAGGAACAGAAAAGTAAAAGAGGCCGCCCTAAGAATGTTCCCTAAGACCCAACATAGAATGTTCTATGATGTTATAGATGCACATGGGTAGTGGGTGATACTACCGAGGCGAGGCGAGGCCGGCCGGAGGCCAGCCGAGTCGAGCCGAGAAACGGGAAAGAAAGGATGGGCGATGGGTGATACAACCGAGGCAAGGCCGACATTCAAAAAGAGAGCCTAGGAAGAGAAAAGAAAGAAGGGGTTGCCGGTTCGTGAAGATCGAGGCGAGGCCGGCCGAAGGTCCGTCGAGCCGAGGAACGGAAACGAAATGGCGGAAAAGAAAGGATGGGTGATGGGTGATGGGTGAATAGGTAATGGGTGATACTATTGTAATGGGTGATACTATCGAGGCGAGGCCGGCCAAAGGCCGGCCGAGCCGAGTAACGGAAAAGAAAGGGCGGAAAAGAAAGGATCGGTGATGGGTGATACTACCGAGGCGAGGCCGGCCGAGCCGAGGAATGGAAAAGAGAGGATGAGTGATGGGTGATACGATCAAGGCGAGGCCGGGCGAGGAACGGGAAAGAAAGGGGCTCGCCGAGGAATGTTTAAGAATGTTCTACAATGCTCATGGGTAATGGGTGATACTACCGAGGCGAGGCGAGGCGAGGCGAGGCTCCGGCCGGCCGAGCTGAGGAACAGAAAAGTAAAAGAGGCCGCCCTAAGAATGTTCCCTAAGACCCAACATAGAATGTTCTATGATGTTATAGATGCACATGGGTAGTGGGTGATACTACCGAGGCGAGGCGAGGCCGGCCGAGCCGAGCTGAGGAACAGGAAAGAAAGAACGGGCAATGGGTGATACAACTGAAAAACTGAAAAGAAACTGAAAAGAAAAGAGGCCGCCCGGCCGATTTTCTAGTATATTAATAGATAGATAGATTGTGTGGGAATTCGTTTTTACTTGAATGTAAATATATATTAATAGATAGATAGATAGATAGACAGACCTATATCTATCCAATATATCTTTGGTTAAGAAGAAGTACTTAGTGGGAAAGTGATTGTCTTCAATTTCCATGAAGAATATAGATGTAGATATGATTCATCAATTGGAATGGAGACCATTTTGAGGAATGCATATTTGCTTTAGGTTGTGAAAGGTGGAGGCTAATGTGGATTTGGACAAAGTAGATCTTTTAAGGAAAAAAAGACGATGGCATCGGATTTAGATAGTTGTAGTAGATGCATAGGGAAAAGAAAGGCAAAGCCATGGCATGTCCGGATTTGAAAATGTCTTTCATGCGTCAATTATATGTGCGAGCGGCTCTTACGCTTCAGCTTTTTCACCTATAAGAACCCATATTCTTCTTCTCTTTTGTCGTTCTATTTGTATTGGTGCTAACTTGTCATGTATAGTGCCACAATGGTCATAAAGAACGTGTAATTCTATGGTAGGTTCTTAGAATTCATATGTTAAACACATTAAACCATTGAAATTTTGATTTAAATTCTTAATAATGCCAGCACATTGATTATTGATATTAATATTGTAAGTTTTTACACATGATTGGGACTTTGGTTTCTATACCATCACTAAATGCATGGCATACTTCATACCACTGGCATCTCCTTCCTGAAAATGTATCCCCTGTTTGGCAATTTTCTCCAACTTCTATATATCCCCTTACAGCTGGGGCGAAGGCTTCCAATTTAGAAGTAGTGGAATCATGGGTAGTATTTTTAAACAGACAACTGATTCCCACATTTTTCAATTTGTGGGCATGAGTTTGACATTTCACATCACTGAACTTTATTCGTCCATTCGCTAAATTTTATCCATCCATTTTATAGCACAACGTGAAACTCATTATCAAGCAAACAATTGAACAACTCCATTTTACCAACCTTATCAAGCAAACAATTGAACAACTCCATTTTACCAACCTTGTCACTTATAACCAGCTTAAAATCGTCCCTTAATAATGAAAATAAGATACCTTTTATAAACATAATGCAGTTTTGGTTGAAGAGCGCTTGTTTACGGAGTTATGGAAATTATTCCTTCGTCAAATTGCCCACGCAAAGATATACGTCTACGTATCTTCCTACTGCTTCAGATCTTTAGTGAGTTATACATTCGTGGCTTGTCTATTCTGCAAAAGCTTACACCACTATAATTTGACAACAAAAAAACCTAGTGGGCATCAAATAGCAGATGTGTGGGATCCATAATGTACAGAAACTGTTTGTTGTAACGATGGAATAACCTTTAACCATTTGAAAGATGTATTTTCAAACTCGAAAAGCAAGATGATCTCCTAGCAGATTTGCAATATAATGGAGATCTATATGCCATAGGTATGGAATTCGTACTTATTAGACTGGAATCTGTATTTTGGCATTTTCTAATCTATAGAGAATAGAAGCAAGCATCGTTAAAAGATACCTGTTGGTTCTTCCCAAGCTCTTTCCAAAAACGTTTTCTTATCCTCCTCAACAAGTGTGTACAGCAGTTCCTGCAAAGTTGATGATACAAAAAACGACAACGACTGGTAGATCAGGGTTTAAAACCCTGATGGCAGTACATGAACTAATTAGTGCATCCAACATGACGCAAATAAGAGGATGCATAGAAGCTTTGGAATTCTGGAAGCAGTGGCTCCAGCAAAAACACTCTGTGTGCTATAGTCGCTACCTGAGAAACGCCCTTTTGCCCACATCCTCGAGCTATTTCCGAACATCATAGAATTCTGTAAGCAATTCTATGCTTCGTGCCATCACAACCATCCTAACTTCAATCCATCACAGTGGAAAAGCCACAAAAACCTTTATTGCAAGCAAAAGACTTAAAGGCGACTTCTAATTTGTGCCCTAGTTTGAAGTCCCAATTTCTCAAAAGCGTGGTTTTCTTTGAAGTCCGAATTCCAAAATTGTTTTGCTCCTTTCAAGCATATTCCGAATATCCCATTCCAAGGTTGTAGGAGCCAATGGTGTTGCTCCTTTTAGCATATATTGGGATATTCTCTTTACCTCATATATAAACCTAGGATTTGCCAATCGAAAAAAAGCACATAGCTATCTATGCGGTTGCCAAAGAAGCCATCGGCTTAAAAATTGCTCAAGGATTTAAGAGCAATTCAACCGGGACCTCTATAATCCTCAACGACAAGAGAACAACAACAACAATAAGCTTGGTAAGGAATCCCACTAATTTCTAGAGGCAAAGCATATCGAAAAAATCCAATTACCATTTTACTAAGGAAAGGTTGCGAGAAGAGCACTTGGAAATTAGGCATATTATGTCAGTGTTATGACAGTAGACATCCTTACCAAGCCCTTGCCAAAGAAAAGATTCAATAAATGTCTAGAGGAACTTGGGATGGTCATGATGGAGGATTCCTCGGTTTGATATTTAACTTTCTATTGTATTGTTTGTTTGAAGAGCAGGTATGTAGAAGACATTTCAAAATGTGTGTGTCTACCCAAACTAAGTGTTGCTGATGCATAGCCAGCTTCAAGTCAAAGTCTAAAGTCCTGGTGGTATATATGTGTCTCGTAACTTTGTAACTTTATCAGTAAGTGTTGACAGCTTCAAATCGAAGCCTAAAATGTTTGGTTTTTGGTCAACATGTGTCTATGACTTACTCAGTAACTTTCTTAACTGTCATATCGGTGCTTAGAACCATCCATGATTACATGATAGTGCCAACCAAAGGATTCCATTACCTCCAGCTTAGAACCATCCATGATTACATGATAGTGCCAACCAAAGGATTCCATTACCTCCATCAATTTGGCCTGATCATGAGGAGCAATCTGCTATGTAATTAAGTTTCTTCGATTAATTAATATGAATCAAAGGCTTTTGTGTTGCGCGTCCATGCAATGATATTACTCATTCTCTCACCACGCTTTATCTCGTATTTCTTGGTTATTTCATTGGGCGCCCCCTGTGGTAGACTTGGCGTTTCCTAAGACAAGTTGGTTGAACATACATATTATATTATGTACATACATAGATAATAATAAAAATTATTTTTGACAGATTATTCCACGTGTGTTGTGGTATGAGCATTTATAATCTATTTAACAATACGGCGCAGACTTAAGGGAATATGGAAAGAGGTTGATCTTTTTGTATGTCCTCAAGAAATGGGTAGTCTGTGTAACCCTTCACAGGTTCATCTGCATAAAATGTAGACCTATCATACTTGTTCAAGGGAGCATCTAGCTCAAATCTTTTAGGAAGATCTGGGTTAGCCAAAAAGTGGCGACCAAATGCAATCAAGTCAGCGTGTCCAGACCTTATAGCTTCATTTCCAGAATCACGGCGGAAGCCACCAGCAGCCATGAATGTACCTTTAAAAGCTTTTTTGATAGGCAATGAACTTTCATCAGTCTCAATTTCAACTATGACATTCATTCTAGGCTCCACACAATGTAGATAAAGAATGTTAAGCTTGCTCAAAGCTTCAGCCATGTATAGTCCCAATGGTAGTGCATCAGATGGCGGGGCGCCATTGACATGCACATATGGTGATATTCTAAATCCCACTCTGTCACTTCCAATCTCCTTTGAAACTGCATCCACTATTTCCAGGGCAAATCTGCACCTGTTCTCCAATGAACCACCATATTTATCCTTCATGTCATTTATCTCAGCCTTGAAGAACTGATCTATCAGATACTTGTGTGCGCCATGTATTTCTACACCATCAAAACCTGCCACATGCATATAAGATAAATGCTTGGAATTTTAACATATTATGGTAACATTGAAAGAAAGGTCATTTCATTCACACCTGCCAACATAGCATTGCAAGCAGCTTTCCTAAAATCTTCAACTACCAAAGGAACTTCCTCAGTTTCTAAAGCTCGTGGAGGAGAGGTTATAACATCTTACCGATGCTCGTTTTGACATCTCGTTCAATTTGGTTGGTCGAGGAAATTGGAGCCTGACCATTACGCTGAAAAGCTATTATAAACATTCTGTTCAGAAACACATAACATGCGGCTATACAATATATCACAATATGCAGATACCGTTTCACAAGCATTCACAACATCCAAATGTTATATCCCAAGGTTTAAACATTATGCCTACATTTTTGTATGATTTGGAATTGTAAATAATGAATCATGCGAGAGAGTGTAGGAGGATGTAGCCATACATGTATCGAGACCACGCCTACATGCCGATTTGGCAAAAGAAAGTGGGCCCCTTTAGCATGTACAAAGATCAACAATTGGTTTCCAAGCTTGAACCTTGTTCATCGTCCATATTCCTGAGTGTGCGATAGCTAAATCCATACAACCATTAAGTCTAGTTTATAACTTGCCCTAATTACTACAAGAAAACATAATCTTAGAGGGATTGCATGCATTTACCCTAAAGAAGTGTTTGAAACTCCGGTAGCTTCGGTGATAAGAAGGCCTCCTGGAGTAGCTCTTTGTGAATAATAGAGTGCAGCATATGGAGGTGGGATTGCATTATGCGATCTTTGTCTTGTAAGCGGAGCAAGCACCACTCAGCATCAAATACAATGCATGATCTTATAAAAAGCTTCACAAAAATAGGGAAGAAAAGGGGTTTGTACCTGTGGTTAAGATGGAAAGGTCCAAGCTTAAGATGGAAAGGTCCAAGATGGGGTAAAAAGAGGCATTGTGCTCGGATCTTCAAAGCTTCCCATGATTCTGTGCTGCTGAACAGGCAGAGTTTGGATCTTAAATCGCCCAGCCAGAGGTTGTATTCCAATCAAATTCAACATGTCATCGATGGTCACTGCCTTTGTTAAAGTTGCCAGAGGGACCGGACTTTATTGAAAATGTTGTTCTATCTTTGGAATATTTAACCACGTTGAGGGCCTCACAAAAGAGACTTGTGTTGTCCACAGGTTGCGATTGCATTAAATCTTCAAGCAAAAAGTCTTCGATCATGTGCTGATATGGACGACTGATTGAATCTAATGGGTCAAAAGGTTGTGTTGATGTTGAATCTATGGGAATTTTGTCCTTTATGCTAATTTTGGTGCTAGAATTGAGTTTCCATACAACTTTCGGTTAATAAGATTGTTAAGGCGTCAACTTATCCCCTTCCATCACTTAATCACCAAATATTGCAAACCTCATTAGGATATGGTGCATGTGGCGAAATATAATTTGTTGTTCTTTCATTTGGCGCTTCAACTCCATCTTCTCACAGTTTTACTTGCAACTGATTCATTTCTAAACATGTCAATGGTAGTTGCGTCATTTATTTTAGGGTTCTTGACAAATGTGGTAATGGGTTCTTGGCATAGAGATTCTTTGAGAGCCAAATTCTGGCATTAACCCCTCCAAAAAAGAAAAAACAAATTGAATTTATGTATTCTTTTCTATATAACATTTGTATGGGTACTTTTTAATCTGACCTTGATAACATGAAAGATCTAAAGTTTTGCCATTCACTAGGTTTAAAATATTAAAATGGCATTCAATGGTTAAAGATAAAGACTTGCATATGCACAAAGGCTATTGGGAAGGAAATGATTGCTTCTTATTGGTTCATTGGATAACAGGCTATGTTGTTACAGAAAATCCCAGCTAAGATGTTTACTATCTCATGTTTGGTCAAGGTTGTTTGCATATTTATAGAGTTACAGAGGACAACAACATTTTTTCAACATAAAGTTGCATATTTCATGTGATGTTATTGCAGATTATCAAATTACTGATGGAAGGAGACAAAATAAGCCCTATTATCATTGAAAGAGATGGAGCAGACCCTATGACTGTGTATGTTGGCTCATTTAATACAATGCAGCCCTCTTTGGGAGGTGTGCATAAGGTTAAGATTTGAATGATTTGAGTGCACATTATAAAGCCAAAGTAAAAGAAACTCGCAAGTGTGGCAGACACGCACAACTTCTGGTCTAGCATTTGTATGGCCCATCAGATTTGATTAAACACAAGGTTCAACGGAGACATAACTTTCAAATCTGCAGCCAAGTGGTTCAATCTCCATTGTATTTCACTATAGTTTGTATTCTGTTTATTGTTATTAATATTTATTTTCTTTTCTTCATTTGAGACTATGTTTATCAGATGAAGAAGACCTTGTTAGTTCCGAAAGCATCTCAAGTGTCTTCTATGCTCAGTTATGTTTGAAGGGGACATGTTGATGGAATTTATGTTTGAAGGGGACATGTTGATGGAATCATAGAGGTGCCTTTGCCTAAAATATATGGTTTTGCCAAATGATAGTAGAATGTTTTACCACACTAGGCAAATCCAACCGGACATGTGACCACAACCACAGACATTGCCTTTGGGCCCAAAACTAGCAGATATGGTTACTTTGCCAAATCGAGACCACATTGCTAAGGAACTAGTGTGTTACCACTAGACCAAACGCCCAGACGCAAAGAAGAAGGTATGTGTAAGATACATGTTGCATTGGAAGCATGACCAGGTGTTGTGGCCATGTGTAAGTTGACATGGCTGCAATGTTGTAAAGTACTGGATGTACCATACTTGTATGTACATATTTTACGTACCATACATCGTACCGTACCTCCAGATCTTAGTGTACGCGAAAAAATTCTCAAAAAAAAATTCAGAGGTACGGTACCTAAAGTACGTACTGTACAGGTAAAGTATGTAATGTACCTCTTAAAGTAAGCATCGTACACGTATGGTACCCATAACGTACGTACGTTAAAAAATTTTGCCCATCGGAAAAAAAAACAATTGATGATACTGTTACGTATGTACATTACGTATTGGTATGGTACGTTAGGTACGGGAAACGTAATGTACGCTTGGCATGGCCGTTAAATTCATGCTTAGCTCAATTCCTTATGTGAAGAAAACACCTTAGATGCTTGCAGCTGCAAGTATCCCGGAAGAATTGGTGGACTTTTCCTTTCAAAGCAATGAAGCAATGGCACACTAAACTTCATGAAAAGGGTGTGGAGCATAATGAATGTAGAATGAAATGCAACACATTGAGATTCAAGTATTGCTTGAGGAGACAACCTATGCATGACCTTCATTATAGTAGGTGGCGCAGGGTTTTCAAAAATTATAAATGGAGATGGGTGCTCCTTGATCAGGACAAGGATGATGGGACACACTCAGAAGTAATTCTGCTACCTATTTAAATGGATGGTCAACTTTTCAAGATGGTTCAGGTTGAATGCAAATGGTCCTTATCTGACTTTGTAGAGTAAGTAGGATTTTCCGATGCAAGAGTGATTGTTCATGCTTTGTGCTTCATTGTATTTTTACCCATTAAATGAAATTATGTTCATTTGCCCAATCGTGTTCATTCTTTCTACTTGTTCTTGGTCTGAAGAACATGAATCTTGTTGAGAAAGCCACACTAAAATCAAATTCAGAGTATTTTATAGTGCAATTGTTTACCATTTCCTTATGTTCCATGTCTAAATTCCAATTTCAGATTATAACATGAAAGACATTGAAACCATGGAGGATGTGGATGCTTTATTTGGTGATATCATGGTGTGTTCTCAGCTACTTGGGCCATGTTAAAGTCCTTTGTTTAGTCTGTGTTTAAGGGGGTGGGTGACTCTAAACATAGTTCTTTTTTTCATCTTTGTTCCATTGTTTGATTGGCTTATGAGATCTTCTTCCAAATTGGTCGCATCAGATAAGTAACAAGTCGATTGTTGCTGATGCACCAAACAGAAATTTTGCAACAAATTTGTTGGTGACTTTATGATGGTAATTTTTGGAACTGAGTAGCCAGGAATTTCCCCTCCATTGCCGTTCTAAGAAATGATGGCTTTGCGAGGCAGTTAGAGACCTTGCATTTAAATACCCACCATAATTCAGGTATCTCCCACCACTTTTTTTTAGGAGGGGTGGGGGGACAAGGAGATAGCAACTAGACTGTGCTCTTGCCTAGGGAATATTAAGATGTATGTATGGGATTTAGACTTTTCTTACTACCTTCGGTTGCCTTTTCTAAGATTAGTTTCATACCAAAATTTTGTAAGGGAAGCACAAAAACTTGCTCGATACTTGCATGTCAAGTATAGAGGTGTGTCGCATAGACAAAATACATGGGGTAGACTATAGTTAAAAAGTGTCAAAAAAGAAACACACTCTATGAATACATAATCTATTTTCTTTTTAATCTCTTTTCTATCTACTTTCTCTATAGTCTATCCTCTAGTTTCTTCTCTCTTTATATACTTCTCTCTCTACATTCTCCCTCTACCTCATCTCTATTGTGGTAAGACGTTAAACTGCCATACCCAAGGTCACGGTTTCAACGTCTTGTTGTGAAAGTGACCATGCAATGTAAAGTTGGTGGGGGAAGGACACACTTCAGCAATGTAAAGTGGTGGGGGCAGGACCCATCTGGGTGTGTTGCCGTCATATGTCCTCTATGGATGTTGCCTATGTGGCATGACATAAAAATACTATCTATCTATCTATTCTCCAGCTACCTCTTCTCTGTCTCCATATTTTCTTTCTCTACGCTTTCTCTATATCTCATCTCTATTGGCTTTCTCTTCTATATATATTTCCTTTATGTTCACTTGCTGGAAGGACAAGAGAGCTCAGTGGCTAGCCAGATGGAATGTGCAGGAGCACAGGTACATACAGGTGGCCACAGCGGCAAATCGCAATAGCTTGAGGCATTACCTTGACACTTGTTTCCTCAGCAAGCTTTTGGACTCCAGGTCCCTGGAGCAGGTCAAAACAACGCATTACCAGCAACACATAAATCCCACACTAGAGCGAGGCCTGCGGTGCTACATGCGTGCCCATCTGCCCCTGAAAAAGCGTAGGCTCATTGCCTCCATTCGTACAGGTGCCCACCATCTCCGAATTGAAACATGCAGGTGGATTGGGGAGGCAGGCCAGGCTAGGTGATATGATTATGGTAGCCCGGGGGAGTGGTCTTGGAAGTTGGTCTCAGTGGACTAGCATGGGTGCGCAAGTTTGGCAAATTATTGGCAAGGCAAGCAATGAAAGCAATCTATGGACTAGATATTAAGAGACTTATAAGGAAGTTTATGGACTATTAAGGGCATGGGAGTTAAACTAAAGGAAAACCAAGAATATCTACAAAAAGGCTAAATTCGTGAAGACATCTATAAATAGAAGCTCAACTTCAGTTGGACATATCTCCGCGATCAGAGCTCGGATTGGGACGATCTTTTCCTTGCCGGAAAGCCCTTGAAGTCTAGTTTCCAGAATGGGATTGTTAAGCAGAGATTCCTTACGGTCTGAGAGATATGCTCATAAAGGTGAAGAGGGATCTAAGGTGACTGCGCAACTAGTTCTGCCATTGCCTTCTGCTTGCGAAGCTTGCCAGTTCTTAGCACCGTTTAACCTGGTTGGGAGGTGAACTACCATCTAATTGTTCTTGTGATTTGGATTCCTTCACTGGTTTGGGTATTCTGGAGACTGACACTAGAGGTTATCGGTGTAACTTTTTTGATATAGATCTTATGCTAGTTTTAGTGAACTGTCTAAGATCAAGGGTTATTTCAGTAAGATGTGTCTATATGTTTTTCTTACTGTTAGAGGTTGTTTAACTTTGCTAACACTGTGATTTGTGGAGCATATAGCAATTCTAGTTTGATCTGCAGATCGAGAGACCTTGTTTTAATCTGAGGAAGTCTTGAAAGATGGCTTTGGAGATTAAGAAGTATGGATCATTGGTGAGATCCGTATCAATTGGTATCAGAGCCTGGCTATTTTTTTTACGTTTGCAAGTCATCTAGTTGGTGCTGGAGATTGCAAACTAGAATAGAAAACCTTATCCTGGCTATTCTTGATGTTTGCAAGTCGTCTAGTTGGTGCTAGAGATTGCAAACTGGAATAGAAAACCTTATCCTAGAGAACCCATATAATATCCTTATTTTATAATAGCGTTCGAATATCTGTGTGGTGAAATTCTTTTGTTGCAGGAAATATAGGTATGATTTTGTTAGGTGCAGGTAAATTGGAAGAGGCAGTGCAAACTAAAGCTCTGCTACCTTGACAAGCCAAGATGGATCTCTGTAAAAACTTTTCATGTATCTATTGTGGATGACTCGACTCTATCCTAAGCTTGAACATTGTAAACTGCACCCTATATGAGACCCATTGATGTAGTTATGTTACTGAAGTGGTTGGTGCCACTAGAAGAACTGTATATTGTTTTATTGATGTTGCCATGAATTTGATAGCTGTTGTTTTTACAGATTTGATATCATGAAGTATAAACTTAACTAAAGTTGATGCTTTTGTTAAGACACAGTAGCTGGTGCTACTCGTCATATATGACCTTAACTGAGGTTGGTGCCTCAACGAGAAATTTTAGATTGGTGTCTAAAATTAAGAAGCAGTAGTTGGTGCTACTGGTTGAGGTTGGTGCCTCACGAAAAAGTTTTAGATTGGTGTCTAAAATTATGAGCAGTAGTTGGTGCTACTGGCTGAGGTTGGTGCATCAACAAAAATTTTTAGATTGGTGTCTAAACTTTATTGCAGTAGTGGTGCTACTGGTTGAGTTGGTGCTCAACACATTGCGAATTGAGTTGGTGCTCAACATCTTGAGGATTGAGTTGGTGCTCAATTCGAGATTAAATTGCATTGAGTTGGGGCTCAACAATTTGAGGATTGAGCTGGTGGTTATGTACAAACAGATTGAGTTGGTGCTCATTTACAAATGGAATGAGTTGGCCATGGTGCTCAGGTGACACAAATTGAGTTGGTGCTTAATTTGTGGTTAATGGTTACAACTGAGGTCGGTTGCTTCTCAGAAAGGGAAGAATTGATATGATTATGGTAGCTCGGGGGAGTGGTCTTGCGAAGTTGGTCTCAGTGGACTAGCGTGGGTGCGTAAGCTTGGCAAATTATTGGCAAGGCAAGCAATGTAAGCAATCTATGGACTAGATATTAAGAGACTTATAAGGAAGTTTATGAACTATTAAGGGCATGGGAGTTAAACTAAAGGAAAACCAAGAATATCTACAAAAAGGCTATGGTAATGCTACCCAAAAAAACGCGAAAGCACTTAGCACTTAAGCACTTAAAGCACTTGGCTGCGCACGGCCAAAAGTCATGTCGTAAATGCTTCCTACTTGTACTTTGTTCTTGGCTAAGTTAGATTAATAATTATCACCTCTGATACTCTCCAATCTTTGCATTTTGATGCCGTGTAATGTCAAAAAAAAAAAATTTGTTGAGATACATTACATGGCAGTTTCGATGTTGGATTGGTTTCAATAGAGTATGGAGAAAGTTAGAGAGAAAATAACAAACAAAGAAGACTGGTTGTCTGTTCAAAAAGAAGTAATGTAATTGCAAGGATAAAACTAAGAAGTAATGGAATTGCATGAATAGTATTAAGATTGTTTTAATACAGAGACGAAATTAAAAGACAATGTTAACCCACTATTAGTGAAAATTGGCCAACTTTGAGAGGTCATTTCTCCCGCATCCAAGCTCAGATTTAATTGATTTAAACTGCAAGAGAAAGGCCATAGTGTCTACTTTTAAATGCAGGTAAAATCATCAAAAAATATTCATTAAAACTCAAGATATCAAATTCTGAGTTTTGGTATATTTCTGTGACAAAAAATCAGAACCTGTAACAAAAAATCAGAACCTGTAACAAAAAATCAGAACTTTGAGAGACTGTTTCTCACTCCTCATAGCTCAGATTTGAGTGATTTAAATTGCAAGAGAAAGTGCTAAGTGTCTAGTTTCAAATTCATGTGAGATCACTCAAAACCGATCAGCACAACTCAAGATATTAAAGTCTGAATTTTGTATATTCTTGTGACATCAATTTCTGCACCCACTGTAACAGAAAATCAGCCAAGTTTGAGAGGCTATTTCTCACTCCTCAGAGATCGGATTTGTGTGATTTTGATTGCAAAAGAAAGAGACCGGAGTATACTTCTAGATCAAAATAAAATCGCTCCAAATAGATTGGTAGAACTCAAGATATCAATGTCTGAGTGCTCATTAATTTTCCCATTTGGGGAAAAAAAAAATAACGTAGATCTAGGATACAGCATTAGAGATGCATAATACATTTAAAGAATGGAACAAAAATACTCTTAAGAAAAACAAAGAGTAATCAGATTGTCTCTTCTCACTTGATTTGAATCCCAAAAAGCTTCTTCTGGTTAAATGGATGCTTTCAAGAGAGCTGCCCACAATTCAATCTCCAATGCAACAAAGATTGAATTATCAATCTAAATCAAATTGCAATAAAACATTGTTAATTCACCTATCATTTCTATGCCGATTTGAACTCTAATTTGTGTTCTTATACTGCATTGAAAAAGAGAAACTCCATCAATCTTGTCCCGCCAATGGAGTTCCCGCCAATGGAGTTCCCGCCCTTGAAGATCCTCATCAGCGATCCTTACCATTTCGGAGATCTCCCACCGCGGGATCATCCATGTCATCGATCCTTACCTCCACGGGATGATCCATCCTATTTCTGGAGTAACAACCCCCCGAGGTCATTGAACGAAAAAGCACTCGAGGGTAAAGCACCTAAAGCACTTAAAGCACTTGTCCGGATAGTGCTTTTTGGGTAGCATTACCATATTTGCACCCAGCAAGGGGAACTGACGGAGCGGAGTTTGGGCCTGTCCTCCTCCCGATGTGGCAAGTAGAAGTCGGGGGGCGCTTTTGCAGTGGCAAGACATTCATAAATTCGCAATTAATGCATTGTACGAAAATAAATTTGATTTTTTGCCGGTGGATTCCTAATCCATCTCAAAGACATGACCCAATTTTCGAAATTTTAGGAGAAGGTCTAGGTCAAAGGGTTAGCATTAGAAGCGGTCGGGGCAGCCCGTTCTGCGGTGGCAACCGAGCTGGCACCCTTCCCCAAGTCAAACGAGGCCAGGACCTTGCAGGGATCCCTCACAAGAGGGGAGAGTCCGGACCCCAAGAGGCGGGATCCAAAAAAGTTCCCGAGGCAGCCCTTCCTGGGCAGCGGCCGGGGGTCGTGACGCTAATGACCACCCTCCCGGAGCCGGTTCCCCTATCCGACCGTTGGATCCTCCGTTCAGGGGCCCCTCTTCGGGAAGGCCCAAAAGATTCCAGATCGGTCCGGGAGAACTTGTCAAACCGCTGGGCGTCCTGAGGTCGGCCTTATAGAAACCGCATTGTTTTGTCGTTCGGGCACCGGGGAGGCTCCGGAATGGCAAATCGACCCTGCCAAATCGTCAGGAATGGTGAAATTACCCTAGGGAGCAAGTTACAAGGTCGGTTTTGCAAAAGAAAGAAACACTCACGCCCCCCACGACAAGATCCCCGCATCCACATCCTAGGCCAATCGACTACGAAAGTGTGATGGAAGTGAGCTACTTTGGGCTTATTGAGGTCGGGTGGTCTTCTCGCCACGGAACTTGGTCCCCAGGTCAATGTCGACGTTCAGAGGGAGTCCATTGGCAGAGCCAAATTGCGATTCGGGAGAGGGAGGTCGCCTGGGGTCCGGCCCCCGGGGCCTTGGGGAGAGGGAAATTGCAAGGGGCAAGCGGCTTTTGGGGATTTTTGGGTCCGTGCTCAAGGCGCCAACACCCCCACTCCATCGTCTAGGGTCCAAGTCGCGCAAAGGTCCCATATTTGGTCTAAGAACCGACAGCGAGAGGGCCTCCAAACAAAACCGTGTTGCCGTGTTCTAGAAGGGTTTGGCGCTTTGGGGGCCGGTGACTTGGTAACTTGTAATTGCACTTGGGACTCCGGGAGAAGCCGCACTCCCCAGATTACGGAGCAAGGGGGAACTCGACAGAGGGGGGAGTTTGGGCCTGTCCTCCTCCGATGTGGCAAGTAGAAGTCGGGGGCGCTTTGTCCGGTGGCGGGCAAGACATTCATAAATTCGCTAGAATTAATGCATTGTACGAAAATAAATTCTGATTTTTGCAGTGGATTCCTAATCCATCTCCCAAGACACAGCCCAATTTTGAAAATTTTCGGAGAAGGTCTAGGTCAAAGGGTTAGCATTAGAGCGGTTGGGACAGCCGGATTCGCGGAGGCAACCGAGCTGGCACCCTTCCCCAAGTCAAACGAGGCCAGGACCTTGCGGGGATCCCTCACAAGAGGGGAGAGTCCAGGACCCAAGAAGAGGGATCCAAAAGTTCCCGAGGCAGCCCTTCCCCGCAGCTCCCCGGGGCTGACGCTAACGACCACCCTCCCGGAGCCCCGGTTCCCCTATCCGACCGTTGGATCGTCCGTTCGGGGGGCCCCTCTTCGGGGAAGGCCCAAAAGATTCCAGATCGGTCCAGAGAACTTGTCAAACCACCGGCCGCCCCGAGGTCGGCCTTGTAGAAACCGGGCAGTTGTCTTGTCGTTCGGCACCGGGAGGCTCCGGAATGGCAAATCGACCCCTGCCAAACCCGTCCGAATGGCTAAATTACCCTAGGGAGCAAGTTACAAGGTCGGTTTTGCAAAAGAAAGAAACACTCACGCCCTCCACGACAAGATCCCGCATCCACATCCTAGGCCAATCGACTACGAAGTGTGATGGAAGTGAGCTACTTTGGCGCTTTTATTGAGGTCGGGTGGTCTTCGGGCCACGGAACTTGGTCCCGTGTCAATGTCGACGCTTCCGAGTCCATTGGCAGAGCCAAATCGCGATTCCCGGAGAGGGGAGGTCGCCTGGCCCGGCCCCTCGTGGCCTTGGGGAGAGGAAATTGGGGCAAGCAGCTTTTGGGGATTTTAGGGTCCGTGGTTTCTAAGGCCAACACCCCCACTCCACGTCAAGTCACGGCAAGCAAGGTCCCGCCTCGAACCGACAAGGAGAGGGCCTCCAAAACGAAACCCCGTGGGTTGCCGTGTTCTAGAAGGGTTTTGCGTTTTGGGGCCGAGACTTGGTGCATTGCACTTGGGACCCGGCCGAAGAAGCGCAGCCCGAGATTATGGAGCAAGGGGAACTGACGGGAGCGGAGTTTGGGCCTGTCCTCCTCCCGATGTGGCAAGTAGAAGTGGGGGCTTTTGGTGATGGCAAGACATTCATAAATTGTTAATTAATGCATTGTATTTAAAATAAATTCTGATTTTTTTGCCACTGGATTTCTAATCCATCTCCAAAGACACAGCCCAATTTTCGAAATTTTCGGAGAAGGTCTAGGTCAAAGGGTTAGCATTAGAACGGTCGGGACAGCGGATTTGCGGGTGGCAACCGGTGGCACCCTTCCCCAAGTCAAACGAGGCGGGGACCTTGCGGGGATCCCTCACAAGAGGGGGGAGAGTCCAGGACCCCAAGAGGCGGGATCCAAAAGTCCCCGAGGCAGCCCTTCGGGCGGCGCTCCCGGGGGGCCGACGCTAATGACCACCCTCCCGGAGCCCGGTTCCCCTATCCGACCGTTGGATCCTCCGTTCAGGGGCCCCTCTTCGGGAAGGCCCAAAAGATTCCAGATCAGTCCGAGAGAACTTGTCAAACCTCGGGGCGTCCTGAGGTCGGCCTTGTAGAAATCGCAGTGTCTTGTCGTTCGGGCACCGGGGAGGCTCTGGAATGGCAAATCGACCCTGCCAAATCGTCCGGAATGGCGAAATTACCCTAGGGAGCAAGTTACAAGGTCGGTTTTGCAAAAGAAAGAAACACTCACGCCCTCCACAGTATCCCGCATCCACATCCTAGGCCAATCGACTACGAGTGTGATGGAAGTGAGCTACTTTGGCGCTTCTTGGAGGTCGGGTGGTCTTCTGGCCACGGAACTTGGTCCCCAGGGCAACGTCGACGTTCTGAGTCCATTGGCAGAGCCAAATCGCGATTCCGGAGAGAGGGAGGTCGTGACGTCCGGCCCCCGTGCCTTGGGGGAGGGAAATCGGGGCAAGGAGCTTCCAGGGGGATTTTAGGGTCCGTGGCTCAAGGCCAACACCCCCACTCCACGCCAAGTCACGGCGCAAGGTCCCGCCGAACCGACACAAGGAGAGGGCCTCCAAAACGTAAACCCCGTGGGTTGCCGTTCTAGAAGGGTTTGCGTTTTGGGGCCGAGACTTGGTCTCGGCTGCAGACTTGGGACCCGGGCCGAAGCCGCAGCCAAGATTACGGAGCAAGGGGAACCGGACGGAGCGGAGTTTGGGCCTGTCCTCCTCCCGATGTGGCAAGTAGAAGTCGGGGGGCTTTGCAATGGCAAGACATTCATAAATTCGCAATTAATGCATTGTACTAAAATAAATTCTGATTTTTGCCACCTGGATTCCTAATCCATCTCCAAAGACACACAGCCCAATTTTGAATTTTTCTGGAGAAGGTCTAGGTCAAAGGGTTAGCATTAGAACGGGTCGGGACAGCCCGCTGCGGTGGCAAACCGAGCTGGCACCCTTCCCCAAGTCAAACGAGGCGGGGACCTTGGGGGATCCCTCACAAGAGGGGAGAGTCCGAACCCCAAGAGGCGGGATCCAAAAAGTTCCCGAGGCAGCCTTCCCGGCAGAATGAAGCTCCCTGGGCCGCACGCTAATGACCACCCTCCCGGAGCCCGGTTCCCCTATCCGGACCGTTGGATCCTGGATTCAGGGGCCCCCTTCGGGGAAGGCCCAAAAGATTCCAGATCGGTCCAGAGAACTTGTCAAACCACGGGGCGCCCCGAGGTCGGCCTTGTAGAAACCCGCAGATGTCTTGTCGTTCGGCACCGGGAGGCTCGGGGAATGGCAAATCGACCCGCCAAATCGTCCGGAATGGCGTAAATTACCCTAGGGAGCAAGTTACAAGGTCGGTTTTGCAAAAGAAAGAAACACTCACGCCCTCCACGACAAGATCCCGCATCCACATCCTAGGCCAATCGATCACGAAAGTGATGGAAGTGAGCTACTTTGGCGCTTATTGGAGGTCGGGTGGTCTTCTGGCCCACGGAACTTGGTCCCCGTGTCAACGCCGACGTTTTCGAGTCCATTGGCAGAGCCAAATCGCGATTCCAGGAGAGGGGAGGTCGCCTGGTCCGGCCCCGTGGCCTTGGGGAGAGGAAATTCGGGGCAAAGGAGCTTCAGGGGGGGATTTTAGGGTCCATGCTCCGCGCCAACACCCCCACTCCACGCCAAGTCCAAGGTCAAGGTCCAAGACCGACCGGACAAGGAGAGGGCCTCCAAAACGTAAACCCCGTGGGTTGCCGTGTTCTAGAAGGGTTTGCGCGTTTTGGGGGCCGAGACTTGGTCTGCTGCACTTGGGACCCGGCGAGAAGCCGCAGCCAAGATTACGAGAGCAAGGGGAACCGGGACGGAGCGGAGTTTGGGCCTGTCCTCCTCCCGATGTGGCAAGTAGAAGTCGGGGGTGCTTTTGCAAAGGGCAAGACATTCATAAATTCGCAATTAATGCATTGTACCTAAAATAAATTCTGATTTTTTGCCACCCTGGATTCCTAATCCATCTCCCAAAGACACAGCCCAATTTTCGAATTTTTCTGAGAAGGTCTAGGTCAAAGGGTTAGCATTAGAACGGGCCGGGACAGCCCGCATTGTGGCAACCGAAGCCGCACCCTTCCCCAAGTCAAACGAGGCCGGGACCTTGCGTGGATCCGTCACAAGAGGGGAGAGTCCGAACCCCAAGAGGCGGGATCCAAAAGTTCCCGAGGCAGCCCTTCCCCGGGGCGCCCCGGGGCGCAGACGCTAATGACCACCCTCCGGAGCCCGGTTCCCCTATCCGACCGCTGGATCCTCCGCTCAGGGCCCCTCTTCGGGAAGGCCCAAAAGATTCCAGATCAGTCCGAGAGAACTTGTCAAACCACGGGGCGTCCTGAGGTCGGCCTTGTAGAAACCGCAGTGTCTTGTCGTTCGGGCACCGGGGAGGCTCCGGAATGGCAAATCGACCCTGCCAAATCGTCCGGAATGGCGAAATTACCCTAGGGAGCAAGTTACAAGGTCGGTTTTGCAAAAGAAAGAAACACTCACGCCCTCCACGACAGTATCCCGCATCCACATCCTAGGCCAATCGACTACGAGTGTGATGGAAGTGAGCTACTTTGGCGCTTATTGGAGGTCGGGTGGTCTTCTGGCCACGGAACTTGGTCCCCAGGTCAATGTCGACGTTCTGAGTCCATTGGCAGAGCCAAATCGCGATTCCGGAGAGGGGAGGTCGCCCGTCCGTCCCCAGGGCCTTGGGGAGAGGAAATTCGGGGCAAGCAGCTTTTGGGGGGATTTTAGGGTCCGTGCTCTGGCGTCAACACCCCCACTCCACGTCAAGTCACGGCGCAAGGTCCCGCCCGAATCTGACAAGGAGAGGGCCTCCAAAACGTAAACCCTGTGGGTTGCCAGGTTCTAGAAGGGTTTGCGTTTTGGGGGGCGAGACTTGACTTGGTCAAATTGCACTTGGGACCGGGGTAGAAGCTGCAGCCGAGATTACGGAGCAAGGGGAACTGACGGAGCGGAGTTTGGGCCTGTCCTCCTCCCGATGTGGCAAGTAGAAGTCGGGGGGCGCTTTTGCAGTGGCAAGACATTCATAAATTCGCAATTAATGCATTGTACGAAAATAAATTCTGATTTTTTGCCAATTTGGATTTCTAATCCATCTCCAGCACACAGCCCAATTTTCAAATTTTCTGGAGAAGGTCTAGGTCAAAGGGTTAGCATTAGAACGGTCGGGACAGCAAGTTGTGGCAACCGAAAGCTGGCACCCTTCCCCAAGTCAAACGAGGCCAGGACCTTGCGGTGGATCCCTCACAAGAGGGGAGAGTCCAGGACCCCAAGGGGGATCAAAAAAGTTCCAGAGGCAGCCCTTCCCCGGCAGCCAAGCTCCTGGGGTCAGACGCTAATGACCACCCTCCCGAGCCCGGCCCAGATCCTCCGGGGGCCCCTCTTCGGGAAGGCCCAAAAGATTCCAGATCACCGAGAGAACTTGTCAAACCCTGGGCCCCGAGGTCGGCCTTGTAGAAATCGCAGTTGTCTTGTCGTTCGCACCGGGAGGCTCGAATGGCAAATCGACCGCCAAATCGTCCGAATGGCTTAAATTACCCTAGGGAGCAAGTTACAAGGTCGGTTTTGCAAAATAAAGAAACACTCACGCCTCCACAAGATCCCGCAGATCCACATCCTAGGCCAATCGACTACGAAAGTGTGATGGAAGTGAGCTACTTTGGCGCTTCTTGAGGTCGGGTGGTCTTCTCGCCACGGAACTTGGTCCCTGTGGCAACGCCGACGCTTCCGAGTCCATTGGCAGAGCCAAATCGCGATTCCCGAGAGGGGAGGTCGCCCGTCCGCCCCCCCGTGCCTTGGGGAGAGGAAATTCGAGGGCAAGGAGCTTCCCGGGGATTTTAGGATCCGCGGCTCAAGGCCAACACCCCCACTCCACGCCAAGTCACGGGCGCAAAGGTCCCGCCCGACCGACAAGGAGAGGGCCTCCAAAACGTAAACCCCGTGGGTTGCCGTGTTCTAGAAGGGTTTGCGTTTTGGGGCCGAGACTTGGTCTGGTTAACTTGGGACGCCGAAGCCGCAGCCAAGATTACGGAGCAAGGGGAACCGACGGAGCGGAGTTTGGGCCTGTCCTCCTCCCGATGTGGCAAGTAGAAGTCGGGGGCTTTTGGCAGATGGCAAGACATTCATAAATTCGTAATTAATGCATTGTACTAAAAATAAATTCTGATGATTTTTTGCCGCCTGGATTCCTAATCCATCTCCAAAGACAATGCCCAATTTTCAAATTTTCGGAGAAGGTCTAGGTCAAAGGGTTAGCATTAGAACGGCCGGGACAGCCCGCTGCGTGGGGCAACCGAGCTGGCACCCTTCCCCAAGTCAAACGAGGCCAGGGACCTGCGGGGGATCCGTCACAAGAGGGGAGAGTCCAGGACCCCAAGAGGCGGGATCCAAAAGTTCCCGAGGCAGCCCTTCCCGGCGGGCCCCTGGGCCGTGACGCTTAATGACCACCCTCCCGGAGCCCGGTTCCCCTATCCGACCGTTGGATCGTCCGCTCGGGGGCCCCTCTTGGGGGAAGGCCCAAAAGATTCCAGATCGGTCCGAGAACTTGTCAAACCACGGGCGCCCCGAGGTCGGCCTTTGTAGAAAACCGCAGTTGTCTTGTCGTTCGGGCACCGGGAGGTTCGAATGGCAAATCGACCCCGCCAAATCGTCCGAATGGCGAAATTACCCTAGGGAGCAAGTTACAAGGTCGGTTTTGCAAAAGAAAGAAACACTCACGCCCTCCACGACAAAGATCCCGTGATCCACATCCTAGGCCAATCGACTACGAGTGTGATGGAAGTGAGCTACTTTGGCGCTTATTGAGGTCGGGTGGTCTTCGGCCACGGAACTTGGTCCCCAGGTGGCAATGTCGACGTTTCCGAGTCCATTGGCAGAGCCAAATCGCGATTCGGAGAGGGGAGGTCGCCTGGTCCGCCCCGTGGCCTTGGGGAGAGGAAATTGGGGCAAGCAGCTTTTTTGGGGATTTTAGGGTCCGTGCTCAAGGCCAACACCCCCACTCCACGCCAAGTCACGGCGCAAGGTCCCCCCCCGACCGACAAGGAGAGGGCCTCCAAAACGTAAACCCCGTGGGTTGCCGTGTTCTAGAAGGGTTTGCGTTTTGGGGCCGAGACTTGGTCATTGCACTTGGGACCTGGCCGAGAAGCCGCAGCCGAGATTACGGAGCAAGGGAACCGACGGAGCGGAGTTTGGGCCTGTCCTCCTCCCGATGTGGCAAGTAGAAGTCGGGGCTTTTTTTGGCAAGACATTCATAAATTCGCAATTAATGCATTGTACGGAAAATAAATTCTGATTTTTGCCACTGGATTTCTAATCCATCTCCAGCACACGCCCAATTTTTCGAAATTTTTGGAGAAGGTCTAGGTCAAAGGGTTAGCATTAGAACGGTCGGGACAGCCCGCTGTGGTGGCAACCGAAATGGCACCCTTCCCCAAGTCAAACGAGGACCTTGGTGGATCCTCACAAGAGGGGAGAGTCCGGACCCCAAGAGGCGGGATCCAAAAAGTTCCCGAGGCAGCTTCTTCCCGGCAACAAGCCCCCCGGGGCTGACGCTTAATGACCACCCTCCCTGAGCCCGGTGCCCCTATCCCGACCGTTGATCCTCAAGGGGGGGGCCCCTCTTCGAAGGCCCAAAAGATTCCAGATCGGTCCGAGAGAACTTGTCAACCCCTGGGGCCCCGAGGTCGGCCTTGTAGAAATCGCAGTTGTCTTGTCGTTCGGCACCGGGAGGGCTCGAATGGCAAATCGACCGCCAAATCGTCCGGAATGGCTTAAATTACCCTAGGGAGCAAGTTACAAGGTCGGTTTTGCAAAAGAAAGAAACACTCTCACGCCTCCCACAAGATCCCGTGATCCACATCCTAGGCCAATCGACTACGAGTGTGATGGAAGTGAGCTACTTTGGCGCTTCTTGAGGTCGGGTGGTCTTCGGCCACGGAACTTGGTCCCTGTGGCAACGCCGACGTTTCGAGTCCATTGGCGAGCCAAATCGCGATTCCCGAGAGGGGAGGTCGCCCGGTCCGCCCCCTGTGGCCTTGGGGAGAGGAAATTGGGGCAAGGAGCGAGGGGATTTTAGGGTCCGTGCTCGGCGCCAACACCCCCACTCCACGCCAAGTCACGGCGCAAGGTCCCGCCTGAAACCGACAAGGAGAGGGCCTCCAAAACGTAAACCCCGTGGGTTGCCGTGTTCTAGAAGGGTTTGGCGTTTTGGGGCCGAGACTTGGTCTGTTGCACTTGGGACCTGCCGAGAAGCCGCAGCCAAGATTACGGAGCAAGGGGAACCGACGGAGCGGAGTTTGGGCCTGTCCTCCTCCCGATGTGGCAAGTAGAAGTCGGGGGGCTTTTGCGCTGGCAAGACATTCATAAATTCGCAATTAATGCATTGTAACGAAAATAAATTCTGATTTTTTGCGGCTGGATTCCTAATCCATCTCCAAAGCACACAGCCCAATTTTCAAATTTTCTGAGAAAGTCTAGGTCAAAGGGTTAGCATTAGAACGGTCCGGGACAGCTCGCTGTGGCAACCGAAGCTGGCACCCTTCCCCAAGTCAAACGAGGCCAGGACCTTTTGGGGATCCGTCACAAGAGGGGAGAGTCCGAACCCCAAGAGGCGGGATCCAAAAGTTCCCGAGGCAGCCCTTCCCGGCAGCGCCCCCTGGGACGCTAATGACCACCCTCCCGAGCCCGGTTCCCCTATCCCACCGCTGGATCCTCCGCTCAGGGCCCCCTCGGGGAAGGCCCAAAAGATTCCAGATCGGTCCGAGAGAACTTGTCAAACCACGGGCGCCCCGAGGTCGGCCTTGTAGAAACCGCAGATGTCTTGTCGTTCGGGCACCGGGAGGCTCCGAATGGCAAATCGACCGCCAAATCGTCCGGAATGGCTAAATTACCCTAGGGAGCAAGTTACAAGGTCGGTTTTGCAAAAGAAAGAAACACTCACGCCTCCACGATAGTATCCCGCATCCACATCCTAGGCCAATCGACCACGAAAGTGTGATGGAAGTGAGCTACTTTGGCGCTTATTGGAGGTCGGGTGGTCTTCCCCGCCACGGAACTTGGTCCCCGTGTCAATGTCGACGCTTCGAGTCCATTGGCGTGAGCCAAATCGCGATTCCCGGAGAGGGGAGGTCGCCCGTCCCCGCCCCCGTGGGCCTGGGGAGAGGAAATTCGGGGCAAGCAGCCTTTGGGGATTTTAGGGTCCGTGCTCAAGGCCAACACCCCCACTCCACGCCAAGTCACGCCGCAAGGTCCCCCCCCAAACCGACACAAGGAGAGGGCCTCCAAAACGTGAAACCCCGTGGGCTGCCGTGTTCTAGAAGGGTTTGGCGCTTTGGGGCCGGAGACTTGGTCTCGTTGCACTTGGGACCGCCGAGAAGCCGCAGCCAGATTACGGAGCAAGGGGAACCGACGGAGCGGAGTTTGGGCCCTGTCCTCCTCCGATGTGGCAAGTAGAAGTCGGGGGCTTTGGCGTTTGGCAAGACATTCATAAATTCGCAATTAATGCATTGTACTAAAATAAATTTGATTTTTTGCCACCTGGATTTCCTAATCCATCTCCAAAGACACAGCCCAATTTTCGAAATTTTTGGAGAAGGTCTAGGTCAAAGGGTTAGCATTAGAACGGTCGGGACAGCCCGCTGTGGCAACCGAGCTGGCACCCTTCCCCAAGTCAAACGAGGCCAGGGACCTTGCGGGGATCCTCACAAGAGGGGAGAGTCCTGACCCCAAGAGGCGGGATCCAAAAGTTCCCGAGGCAGCCTTTCCCGGGCATCGGGCCTCCTGGGGGTGCACGCTAATGACCACCTCCCGAGAGCCCGGCCCCTATCCGACCGCTGATCCTCCGCTCGGGGGCCCCTCTTGGGAAGGCCCAAAAGATTCCAGATCGGTCCGAGAACTTGTCAAACCTCGGGCGCCCCGAGGTCGACCTTGTAGAAACCGCAGTTGTCTTGTCGCTCGGCACCGGGAGGCTCGAATGGCAAAATCGACCCCGCCAAATCGTCCGAATGGGCTTAAATTACCCTAGGGAGCAAGTTACAAGGTCGGTTTTGCAAAAGAAAGAAACACTCACGCCCTCCACAAGATCCCGCATCCACATCCTAGGCCAATCGACCACGAAAGTGTGATGGAAGTGAGCTACTTTGGCGCTTCTTTGAGGTCGGGTGGTCTTCTTCGCCACGGAACTTGGTCCCTGTGGCAACGCCGACGCTCGAGTCCATTGGCAGAGCCAAATCGCGATTTCCCGAGAGGGGAGGTCGCCTGGCCCGGCCCCCCCGTGGCCTTGGGAGAGGAAATTCGGGGCAAGGAGCTTTTGGGGATTTTAGGGTCCGAGGTTTCAAGGCCAACACCCCCACTCCACGCCAAGTCACGGCGCAAGGTCCCAAGATCCACATCTAAGAACCGACAAGGAGAGGGCCTCCAAAACGTAAAACCCCGTGGGTTGCTGTGTTCTAGAAGGGTTTGCGTTTTGGGGCCGAGACTTGGTCCGTTGCACTTGGGAGACCGGGCCGAGAAGCCGCAGCCAAGATTACGGAGCAAGGGGAACGGGACGGAGCGGAGTTTGGGCCCTGCCCTCCTCCCGATGTGGCAAGTAGAAGTCGGGGGTAAAGCTGGCAAGACATTCATAAATTCGCAATTAATGCATTGTACCTAAAAATAAATTCTGATTTTTTGCCACTGGATTCCTAATCCATCTCCAAAGACATGCCCCAATTTTCAAATTTTCTGGAGAAGGTCTAGGTCAAAGGGTTAGCATTAGAACGGGCGGGACAGCCGCGCTGCGGTGGGCAACCGAAGCTGGCACCCTTCCCCAAGTCAAACGAGGCCTAGGACCTTGCAGGGATCCTCACAAGAGGGGAGAGTCCCAACCCCAAGAGGTGGGATCCAAAAGTTCCCGAGGCAGCCCTTCCCGGGCAAAGGCCCCCGGGGTCAGACGCTTAATGACCACCCTCCCGGAGCCCTGTTCCCTATCCGACCGCTGATCCTCCGCTCAGGGGCCCCTCTTCGGGAAGGCCCAAAAGATTCCAGATCGTCCGAGAGAACTTGTCAAACCCGGGGCGCCCCGAGGTCGGCCTTTGTAGAAACCGGCAGTTGTCTTGTCGCTCGGGCACCGGGAGGCTCCGAATGGCAAATCGACCGCCAAATCGTCCGAATGGCAAAATTACCCTAGGGAGCAAGTTACAAGGTCGGTTTTGCAAAAGAAAGAAACACTCATGCCCTCCACGACAAGATCCCGCGATCCACATCCTAGGCCAATCGACCACGAGTGTGATGGAAGTGAGCTACTTTGGCGCTTATTGGAGGTCGGGTGGTCTTCTGGCCACGGAACTTGGTCCCTGTGGCAATGTCGACGTTTCGAGTCCATTGGCAGAGCCAAATCGCGATTCCGAGAGAGGGGAGGTCGCCTGGCCCGGCCCCCGTGGCCTTGGGGAGAGGAAATTCGGGCAAGCAGCTTTGGGGATTTTAGGGTCCGCGGCTCAAGGCCAACACCCCCACTCCACGCCAAGTCACGCCGCAAGGTCCCGCCCGACCGACAAGGAGAGGGCCTCCAAAACAAAACCCCGTGGGCTGCCGTGTTCTAGAAGGGTTTGGCGCTTTGGGGGCCGAGACTTGGTCTGCTGCACTTGGGACCGGCCGAAGAAGCAGCAGCCGAGATTACGGAGCAAGGGGAACCGACGGAGCGGAGTTTGGGCCCGTCCTCCTCCCGATGTGGCAAGTAGAAGTCGGGGGCTTTTGGTGCTGGCAAGACATTCATAAATTCGCGAATTAATGCATTGTACTAAAATAAATTCGATTTTTTTGCCACCGGATTCCTAATCCATCTCCCAAAGACACATCCCAATTTTCGAAATTTTCTGAGAAGGTCTAGGTCAAAGGGTTAGCATTAGAACGGCCTGGGACAGCCCGCTGCGGTGGCAACCGATGGCACCCTTCCCCAAGTCAAACGAGGCCAGGACCTTGCGGGATCCCTCACAAGAGGGGAGAGTCCGACCCCAAGAGGCGGGATCCAAAAAGTTCCCGAGGCAGCTCCTTCCGGCGCCGCCCCTGGGTCGTGACGCTTAATGACCACCCTCCCGAGCCCGGCTCCCCTATCCCACCATTGATCCTCCGCTCAGGGGCCCCCCTTCGGAAGGCCCAAAAGATTCCAGATCAGTCCGAGAGAACTTGTCAAACCCGGGCGCCCCGAGGTCGGCCTTGTAGAAACCGCAGTTGTCTTGTCGTCGCACCGGGAGGTTCCGAATGGCAAATCGACCCCGCCAAATCGTCCGGAATGGCTAAATTACCCTAGGGAGCAAGTTACAAGGTCGGTTTTGCAAAAGAAAGAAACACTCACGCCTCCACAAGATCCCGCATCCACATCCTAGGCCAATCGACCACGAGTGTGATGGAAGTGAGCTACTTTGGCGCTTCTTGAGGTCTTCCGCCACGGAACTTGGTCCCCAGGGCAACGTCGACGTTCTGAGTCCATTGGCAGAGCCAAATCGCGATTCCGGAGAGGGGAGGTCGCCCGTCCGTCCCCAGAGGCCTTGGGGAGAGGAAATTCGGGGCAAGGAGCTTTTTGGGGATTTTAGGGTCCAGGTGCTCAAGGCCAACACCCCCACTCCACGCCAAGTCACGGCAAGGTCCCGCCCCAACCGACTGGACAGGAGAGGGCCTCCAAAACGAAACCCCGTGGGCTGCCGTGTTCTAGAAGGGTTTGCGTTTTGGGGGCCGAGACTTGGTCTGTTGCACTTGGGACCTGGCCGAGAAGCTGCAGCCGAGATTACGGAGCAAGGGGAACTGACGGAGCGGAGTTTGGGCCTGTCCTCCTCCCGATGTGGCAAGTAGAAGTCGGGGGCTTTTGCGCTGGCAAGACATTCATAAATTCGCAATTAATGCATTGTACCTAAAATAAATTCTGATTTTTTTGCCACCTGGATTTCCTAATCCATCTCCAGCACACAACCCAATTTTTTCAAATTTTCTGGAGAAGGTCTAGGTCAAAGGGTTAGCATTAGAACGGTCGGGACAGCCCGCTGTGGCAACCGAAATGGCACCCTTCCCCAAGTCAAACGAGGCCAGGACCTTGCAGGATCCCTCACAAGAGGGGAGAGTCCAACCCCAAGAGGCGGATCCAAAAAGTTCCCGAGGCAGCTCTTCCCGCGGGCCTCGGGGCCGTGACGCTAATGACCACCCTCCCGAGCCCTGCCCCCTATCCGACCATTGATCCTCCGCTCGGGGGCCCCTCTTCGGGAAGGCCCAAAAGATTCCAGATCGGTCCGAGAGAACTTGTCAAACCACGGGGCCCCGAGGTCGGCCTTGTAGAAACCGGGCAGTTGTCTTGTCGCTCGGGCACCGGGAGGCTCCGGAATGGCAAATCGACCCCGCCAAATCGTCCGAATGGCGAAATTACCCTAGGGAGCAAGTTACAAGGTCGGTTTTGCAAAAGAAAGAAACACTCACGCCTCCACGACAAGATCCCCGCGATCCACATCCTAGGCCAATCGACCACGAAAAGTGTGATGGAAGTGAGCTACTTTGGCGCTTATTGGAGGTCGGGTGGTCTTCGCCACGGAACTTGGTCCCCGTGGCAATGTCGACGTTTCGAGTCCATTGGCAGAGCCAAATCGCGATTCCGAGAGGGGAGGTCGCCTGGCCCGGCCCCTGTGGCCTTGGGGAGAGGAAATTCGGGCAAGCAGCCTTTGGGGGATTTTAGGGTCCGTGCTCAAGGCCAACACCCCCACTCCACGCCAAGTCTACGCAAGGTCCCGCCCGGACCGACAGGAGAGGGCCTCCAAAACGTGAAACCCCGTGGGCTGCCGTGTTCTAGAAGGGTTTGGCGCTTTGGGGCCGAGACTTGGTCTGCTGCACTTGGGACCTGGCCGAGAAGCCGCAGTTGGAGATTACGGAGCAAGGGGAACCGATGGAGCGGAGTTTGGGCCTGTCCTCCTCCTCCGATGTGGCAAGTAGAAGTCTGGGGCTTTTGTGCTGGCAAGACATTCATAAATTCGCAATTAATGCATTGTACTAAAATAAATTTGATTTTTGCCACCGGATTTCTAATCCATCTCCAAAGACACATCCCAATTTTCAAATTTTTAGGAGAAGGTCTAGGTCAAAGGGTTAGCATTAGAACGGTGGCCGGCAGCCCGCTGGTGGCAACCGAGCCGTGGCACCCTTCCCCAAGTCAAACGAGGCCAGACCTTGCAGGGATCCCTCACAAGAGGGGAGAGTCCCGGACCCCAAGAGGCTGGATCCAAAAGTTCCCGAGGCAGCCCCTTCCCCGGCCGGGCCGCTGACGCTTAATGACCACCCTCCCCGAGTCCGGTTCCCCTATCCGACCGCTGATCCTCCGCTCGGGGCCCCTCTTCGGGAAGGCCCAAAAGATTCCAGATCGGCCCGAGAGAACTTGTCAAACTGGGCGCCCCCGAGGTCGGCCTTGTAGAAACCGCAGTTGTCTTGTCGCTCGCACCGAGGAGGCTGGAATGGCAAATCGACCCCGCCAAATCGTCCTGAATGGCAAAAATTACCCTAGGGAGCAAGTTACAAGGTCGGTTTTGCAAAAGAAAGAAACACTCACGCCCTCCACCACAAGATCCCCCGATCCACATCCTAGGCCAATCGACCACGAGTGTGATGGAAGTGAGCTACTTTGGCGCTTCTTGAGGTCGGGTGGTCTTCGCCACGGAACTTGGTCCCCGTGGCAACGCCGACGTTTCGAGTCCATTGGCAGAGCCAAATCGCGATTCCGAGAGGGGAGGTCGCCCGTCCGGCCCCCGTGGCCTTGGGGGAGAGGAAATTCGGGCAAGGAGCGGAGTTTTTGGGGGATTTTAGGGTCCGGTTTGCTCAAGGCCAACACCCCCACTCCACGTCAAGTCACGCAAGGTCCCGCCCCGACCGACAAGGAGAGGGCCTCCCAAACCCCGCGGGTTGCCGTGTTCTAGAAGGGTTTGCGCTTTGGGGGCCGAGACTTGGTCTGCTGCACTTGGGACTGGCCGAGAAGCCGCAGCATTGGCCGAGATTACGGAGCAAGGGGAACCGGGACGAGCGGAGTTTGGGCCTGTCCTCCTCCCGATGTGGCAAGTAGAAGTCGGGGGCTTTTGCGCTGGCAAGACATTCATAAATTCGCAATTAATGCATTGTACCTAAAATAAATTCTGATTTTTGCCACTGGATTTCTAATCCATCTCCAAAGACACATCCCAATTTTCGAAATTTTCGGAGAAGGTCTAGGTCAAAGGGTTAGCATTAGAACGGTCGGGACAGCCCGTTGCAGGGCAACCGAGCTGGCACCCTTCCCCAAGTCAAACGAGGCCAGGACCTTGCAGGGATCCGTCACAAGAGGGGAGAGTCCGAACCCCAAGAGGCGGGATCCAAAAAAGTTCCCGAGGCAGCCCTTCCCCTGCAAATAAAGCCCGGGGCCGCAGACGCTAATGACCACCCTCCCGGAGCCCGGTTCCCCTATCCGACCGTTGGATCCTCCGTTCAGGGGCCCCTCTTCGGGAAGGCCCAAAAGATTCCAGATCAGTCCGAGAGAACTTGTCAAACCACGGGGCGTCCTGAGGTCGGCCTTGTAGAAACCGCAGTGTCTTGTCGTTCGGGCACCGGGGAGGCTCCGGAATGGCAAATCGACCCTGCCAAATCGTCCGGAATGGCGAAATTACCCTAGGGAGCAAGTTACAAGGTCGGTTTTGCAAAAGAAAGAAACACTCCACGCCTCCACGACAAGATCCCCGCATCCACATCCTAGGCCAATCGACTACGAAAGTGTGATGGAAGTGAGCTACTTTGGCGCTTATTTGAGGTCGGGTGGTCTTCCGCCACGGAACTTGGTCCCCGTGTCAATGTCGACGTTTCGAGTCCATTGGCAGAGCCAAATTGCGATTCCGAGAGGGGAGGTCGCCTGGTCCCGGCCCCTGTGGCCTTGGGGAGAGGAAATTGGGGCAAGCAGCTTTTGGGGGATTTTAGGGTCCGTGCTCAAGGCCAACATCCCCACTCCACGCCAAGTCACGGCGCAAGGTCCCCCCCGACCGACAAGGAGAGGGCCTCCAAAACGAAAACCCCGTGTGTTGCCAGGTTCTAGAAGGGTTTGCGTTTTGGGGGCCGAGACTTGGTCTGTTGCACTTGGGACCTGGCCGAGAAGCTGCAGCCGAGATTACGGAGCAAGGGAACCGACGGAGCGGAGTTTGGGCCTGTCCTCCTCCCCGATGTGGCAAGTAGAAGTCGGGGGGCTTTTTGCAATGCTGGCAAGACATTCATAAATTCGCAATTAATGCATTGTACCTAAAAATAAATTCTGATTTTTTGCCAGCTGGATTTCTAATCCATCTCCAGCACACATCCCAATTTTCGAAATTTTCGGAGAAGGTCTAGGTCAAAGGGTTAGCATTAGAACGGTCGGGACAGCCCGTTGCAGGGCAACCGAGCTGGCACCCTTCCCCAAGTCAAACGAGGCCAGGACCTTGCGGGGATCCCTCACAAGAGGGGGAGAGTCCGGGACCCCAAGAGGCGGGATCCAAAAGTTCCCGAGGCAGCCCTTCCCGGCGGCGCCCCCGGGGTGACGCTAATGACCACCCTCAGGGGAGCCCTCCCCTATCCGACCGCTGGATCCTCCGCTCAGGCCCCTCTTCGGGAAGGCCCAAAAGATTCCAGATCAGTCCGAGAGAACTTGTCAAACCTCGGGGCGCCCCGAGGTCGGGCCTTGTAGAAACCGCAGTTGTCTTGTCGCTCGGGCACCGGGGAGGCTACGGAATGGCAAATCGACCCTGCCAAATCGTCCGGAATGGCGAAATTACCCTAGGGAGCAAGTTACAAGGTCGGTTTTGCAAAAGAAAGAAACACTCACGCCCTCCACAGTATCCCGCATCCACATCCTAGGCCAATCGACTACGAGTGTGATGGAAGTGAGCTACTTTGGCGCTTCTTGGAGGTCAGAAGACCCGGAACTTGGTCCCCAGGGCAACGTCGACGTTCTGAGTCCATTTGCAGAGCCAAATCGCGATTCCGGAGAGGGGAGGTCGCCCGTCCGTCCCCAGGCCTTTGGGAGAGGAAATTCGGGGCAAGGAGCTTCCGGGGGGATTTTAGGGTCCGTGCGCTGGCGTCAACACCCCCACTCCACGTCAAGTCACGGCGCAAGGTCCCACCCGAATCTGACAAGGAGAGGGCCTCCAAAACGTAAACCCTGTGGGTTGCCAGGTTCTAGAAGGGTTTGCGTTTTGGGGGCCGAGACTTGGTCTGTTGCACTTGGGACCTGGCCGAGAAGCTGCAGCCGAGATTACGGAGCAAGGGGAACTGACGGAGCGGAGTTTGGGCCTGTCCTCCTCCCGATGTGGCAAGTAGAAGTCGGGGGGCTTTTTGCGTGGCAAGACATTCATAAATTCGCAATTAATGCATTGTGCGAAAATAAATTCTGATTTTTGCCACTGGATTCCTAATCCATCTCCAAAGCACACAACCCAATTTTCGAAATTTTCTGGAGAAGGTCTAGGTCAAAGGGTTAGCATTAGAACGGTCGGGACAGCCCGCTGCAGGTGGCAACCGAAGCCGCACCCTTCCCCAAGTCAAACGAGGCCAGGGACCTTGCAGGATCCTCACAAGAGGGGAGAGTCCAACCCCAAGAGGCGGGATCCAAAAGTTCCCGAGGCAGCCCCTTCCCCGGGCAGCCGGCTCCCGGGCCGTGAGACGCTAATGACCACCCTCCCGAGCCCGGCCTCCCCTATCCGACCGTTGGATCCTCCGCTCAGGGCCCCTCTTCGGGAAGGCCCAAAAGATTCCGTGATCGGCCCCGAGAACTTGTCAAACCACGGGGCGTCCTGAGGTCGGCCTTGTAGAAACCGCAGTGTCTTGTCGTTCGGGCACCGGGGAGGCTCCGGAATGGCAAATCGACCCTGCCAAATCGTCCGGAATGACGAAATTACCCTAGGGAGCAAGTTACAAGGTCGGTTTTGCAAAAGAAAGAAACACTCACGCCCTCCACGACAGTATCCCGCATCCACATCCTAGGCCAATCGACTACGAGTGTGATGGAAGTGAGCTACTTTGGCGCTTCTTGGAGGTCGGGTGGTCTTCTGGCCACGGAACTTGGTCCCCAGGGCAACGTCGACGTTCTGAGTCCATTTGCAGAGCCAAATCGCGATTCCGGGGAGGGGAGGTCGCCCATCCGTCCCCAGAGCCTTGGGGAGAGGAAATTCGGGGCAAGCAGCTTCCGGGGGGATTTTAGGGTCCGTGCTGTGGCGTCAACACCCCCACTCCACGTCAAGTCACGGCGCAAGGTCCCGCCCGAATCTGACAAGGAGAGGGCCTCCAAAACGTAAACCCTGTGGGTTGCCAGGTTCTAGAAGGGTTTGCGTTTTGGGGGCCGAGACTTGGTCTGTTGCACTTGGGACCTGGCCGAGAAGCTGCAGCCGAGAATACGGAGCAAGGGGAACTGACGGAGCGGAGTTTGGGCATGTCCTCCTCCCGATGTGGCAAGTAGAAGTCGGGGGGCGCTTTTGCAGTGGCAAGACATTCATAAATTCGCAATTAATGCATTGTACGAAAATAAATTCTGATTTTTTGCCAGCTGGATTCCTAATCCATCTCCAGCACACAACCCAATTTTCGAAATTTTCGGAGAAGGTCTAGGTCAAAGGGTTAGCATTAGAACGGTCGGGACAGCCCGCTGTGGCAACCGAAGTGGCACCCTTCCCCAAGTCAAACGAGGGCGAGGACCTTTGGGGGATCCGCTCACAAGAGGGGAGAGTCCAACCCCAAGAGGCGGGATCCAAAAAGTTCCCGAGGCAGCCCTTCCCCGCAGCGGCCTCCCCGGGTCAGACGCTTAATGACCACCCTCCCGAGCCCGGTTCCCCTATCCGACCGCTGGATCCTCCGCTCGGGGGCCCCTCTTCCGGGGAAGGCCCAAAAGATTCCAGATCGGTCCGAGAGAACTTGTCAAACCACGGGCGCCCCGAGGTCGGCCTTGTAGAAACCCAAGGTGTCTTGTCGTTCGGCACCGGGAGGCTCGGAATGGCAAATCGACCGCCAAATCGTCCGAATGAATGACCTAAATTACCCTAGGGAGCAAGTTACAAGGTCGGTTTTGCAAAAGAAAGAAACACTCACGCCTCCACGACAAGATCCCGTGATCCACATCCTAGGCCAATCGACTACGAAAGTGTGATGGAAGTGAGCTACTTTGGCGCTTCTTGGAGGTCGGGTGGTCTTCCTGGCCACGGAACTTGGTCCCCGTGGCAATGTCGACGTTTCGAGTCCATTGGCGAGCCAAATCGCGATCCTCGGGGGAGGGAGGTCGCCCATCCGGCCCCTGCAGCCTTGGGGAGAGGAAATTCGGGCAAGCAGCTTCGAGGGGGATTTTAGGGTCCGTCTTTGTGGCGCCAACACCCCCACTCCACGTCAAGTCACGGCGCAAGGTCCCGCCCGAATCTGACAAGGAGAGGGCCTCCAAAACGTAAACCCTGTGGGTTGCCAGGTTCTAGAAGGGTTTGCGTTTTGGGGGCCGAGACTTGGTCTGTTGCACTTGGGACCTGGCCGAGAAGCTGCAGCCGAGAATACGGAGCAAGGGGAACTGACGGAGCGGAGTTTGGGCATGTCCTCCTCCCGATGTGGCAAGTAGAAGTCGGGGGCTTTTGCAGTGGCAAGACATTCATAAATTCGCAATTAATGCATTGTACCTAAAATAAATTCTGATTTTTGCCACCTGGATTCCTAATCCATCTCCAAAGACACAGCCCCCCAATTTTCAAATTTTCGGAGAAGGTCTAGGTCAAAGGGTTAGCTAAGGTCAAAGGAATGGAGTTTGTGGGATCGTTGTACTTGGGGTTGACCTTGGCTCGCTGGACGTTATACTTGGTCTAAGATTGCATTGAGAATATAAGCATCATAACTATTAGAATGAAGATAAATGATTACAGAAAAGCATCATAACTACTAGAATGAAGATAAATGGTTACGTAAAAGCAAAAAGACTAGTGCGGGTTGGGGGTTAGATTTGGTTGCTTGTGATGATGGTTGTGTTTCAGTATCAAGGCATATGGATAGAGAGAATGCCCTTGTTCAACGGACTGCTTTCTAAAGCTATTTGACATGGATGGCATAATTAACTTGTAATGAACTGAATTCGGGGCAAGCAACTTCCGGGGGGAGTTTAGGGTCCCAGCTCTGGCGTCAACACCCCCACTCCATGTCAAGACACGGCGCAAGGTCCCGACCAAATCTGACAAGGAGAGGGCCTCCGAAACGTAAACCCTGTGACTTGCCAGATTCTAGAAGGGTTTTTGTTTTGGTTTTTCTGCTCCCAAAAGCTATTTGACATGGATGGCATAACTAACTTGTAATGAACTGGTTTTGTTTCTCAGAAACAATTGTACCTTGATGAAAGATTGCTTTCCAAGTGGAAATTTTTTTAATGTGTCTGCACCGCCTTGTTGCCCCCCTGGTCAAAGACTCGCCTTTTTTTGATGCACACTCTTTTAGTTATGCATTTTATTGCATTTATGGTTCATAAATTCGTAGTTAATGCATGGCATGGAATTAAATTATGGTTTTTGGTCAGCTGGCTTCCATGGTCATCATCAGCATACAGGAAAATTTCCAAAATTTTCGGATAAGGTCCAGACCCAAGCGTTGGGGTTAGAACGGTCCGGGCAGCCCGTTGTTGGGCAAGCATGACTGGCACCCTTCCCCAAGTCAAACAAGGCGAGGACTTTGAATGGCCACCTCAGTAGAGGGGAGAGTCCCGTCCCCAGGAGACGGACCCCAAAAACGTTCTCGAGGCAGCATGTCCTTGCGCCGCCCCCTGGGGGGACTGTATGCTAATGAACACCCTCCCGAAGCTCAGTTCCCCTATATATCCGACCGTTGAATCCTCCGTTCAAGGATCCAGCTCCGAACATGACCAAAAAAATCCAAGATCGGTCCTGGGGCGACCGTCCCCAGGAACGGCGATTCGACTTCGCTCATACAATTTTCGCTGGTAGTAATAGAATCCGGAATGTGATTGACTGCATGCATGCCTCAGGACTGTTCAAATAAGCCTAGGGACAAACTTTAATGAGCATCACATTAAAAAAAGATGCAAAAAAAATAACGTCGCTATAACAAAATACGTCGCGGAGACATCGCATGCGACGTAAGACCGTATTTATACGTATTTATACGGATTTGAAATAACGTCGCATGCGAGGTGACGTCGCATGCGACGCTCTGTGATTTTTTGAACCCGCGGGCGGCCGGCTTTTCCGAAACTTCTTTTTGCCCTACTTCTTCGAGGTTCTTGGGCGATCCGCGGCGCTACTACCCTGATCTACCTGCAAGCAACTATTCTAAGGTTAGTATATCATGTTTTTTAGATTGAATAGGTTTTTTGGATTGAATGGTGCATGCCCAACCTTCCTCTTTTTTTGGTTCCTTTCCTTCCTCTTCTTCTTTGTTCTTGATTTTTTTTCTTCCCATTCTTCCATGCCTCATTCATTCTTCCTCCTTCTTTCTTCCTCATGCTTTATTTCTTCCTCATTCTTCCTCATGCTTCATTTCTTCCTCCTTCTTCCATGCTTCATTCTTTCCTCATTCTTTCTTCCCATATTTCTTCTTTCCTCATTTCTTTCTCATTCTTTTTTTCTTCCTCATTCTTTTTCTCATTTCTTTCTTCCTCATGCTTTCTCATTCTTTATTCCTCACTCTTTCTCATTCTTCCTCATTCTTTCTCATTTCTTGCTTTCTCATTTCTTTCTCATGCTTTCTCATTTCTTTCTCATGCTTTCTCATTTCTTTCTCATTTCCATTCTTTCTCATGCTTTCTCATTCTTCATTCTTTCCCCTCCCTTCCCTCATTTCTTTCTTCTCTTCCCTTCCTTATTCTTCATTTTTTTTCATTTCTTATTCTTCATTCTTTTTAATTTAATTTCTTCATTCTTCATTTGTTTCTTATTCTTCACATTTCTTCCTCACTTTCCATTCAATCCTTTTCTTTCCCTTCCCTTATTTCTTCCTTCCATTCTATTCCCTTCCCTTCTCTTATTTCCTCTTATTTTTCTTCATTCTTTCTTGTTTCTTCTCTTATTTCTTCTCTATTCTATCCTTATTCTATCCCCTCCCTTTTTTTCCTTTCTTTCTTCTTCGATCTTTTTCTTCTTTGTTCTTATTCTTCTAATGCTTTGTTACTTCTGTTGCAGCTTTCTATTACGATTTGGACCCGACAAGATCTTGTACACGCGTCCTTCTTTTGGTAAGTAGTTGATCGCACTTGCATTTTATTTTTATAGTTTTAAGTAGGTTAAAAAAATTGATGGAGTGGCTTGTTCAAGGGCACGGGTCGGCTCCACCTAGAGTGGGGAGGACCATGTACCCGGGTTCGAAGTCCACTTTCACTACAATCATAAATGTTTCCTAGGTTAATGAGTGGCTTGTTCAAGGGCACGGTCGGCTCCACCTAGAGTGGAGAGGACCACGTACTCGGGTTCAAGTCCACTTCCAGTTCCACTTGTTATTTTTTAGGTTTAAAATAAAATTGTAGTGGCTTGTTCAAGGGCACGGTCGGCTCCACCTTGCGTGGAGAGGACTAGGTGTCCGGGTCCAAGTCCACTTTTCTTCTCATTCTTAGGTAGATGTGGCTATGGCAAGGACATGGTCGGCTCCACCGCGAGTGGGGAGGACCAGGTGTTCGGGCCTTAGTTCACGTTTATTGTCAGTTTTAGCTAGAGGTAGCTAGGGCTAGGTTAAGTTAACAGTAACTGGATGATTCCCTTCACACCCGTGCTAGTTAAAAAAAAAATAGGTTAGGCTAACTTAATGTAGTACTAATTCGCACTAAAAGCTTTGGTAAAAAAAAATAACTTAACTAATTAACTAAATTATTTCGAACATGTCTAGTTAAGTTAGCCAAAGGCATAAAAAATTATATGTACAATTAACTAAACTTAAAGTGACCTCTATAGTGCTAATTTCTAATTTAGTTAATTTTTAGTTAATTTTGCTAACTAATCCGAACAAGGTGCGAAGATAAGTTTAGGTAGTGTTTTTGGTTAAAAAAGTTAACTAAATTTCGGGACTATCTACTAACTAATTAACTAGTAATACGAATGTAAATTGACCGTGGGTCTGAATACCCTAATCTAACCTATTTAGTTTTTCTTGTTTCTTCTTCTTTTTTTTTCTTACTTTTTGGGGGGGATCGGATAAGGTATTAGTCGCCATAGGGCGTGTTATAAGTAATGATTATATGGTCTGCATACATGTTTGATATTGTCGTATTATGTTGCATTTACTTTGTGCATGCTTGGCTTTTGTATTCATTATTTTGTTTTGTTTGTAGGCATAAAAATGGCCTCAGTAAGGGCAGAGATGCTTAGTGAAATTAGGCGCATCTCCATCAATCAAATATGCGCACAGACCGACCCGGAACGACATATGCAAACTGATGATCGAATTAACCGTTTTGTAGCATCAGTTGAGAAAGAATGTCGGTCTGAATTATGTGGGAGGTGGCCAGAGCATGAGTCTGAGTTGGAAGATATGATGAGAAAGAACTTAAAGTCTTGGGTTTGCAATCCTGAGCCAGAATTGAGGATGCTACTTAAGTATAAAGTGCCACTTATGAGCCCCTATGCTGAGGCATATGTGGGACGATGGGCTAATTCATGGCGAAGTGCAAAGGTCCGACGCAAAGATCACAAGATGGCCAGTAGCAGTCTCAATGATGAACAGGTGAAGGAGTTAGATAGTCTTATCCATGGTGGGAGCTCTATTGGTGCAGGGGCTAGATTATCATTACATGCTCACGATAAATGTGCTGCATTTATTGACAGCATTCCTGTGGATGCTGTAAACGTTCTAAAGTGCATTGGTAGTAAACAAGACTGCCAGATATACCAAATCCAGATCTTGGGAACCCTGTACTTTAATCAAGATGACTATTATACTGGCATTGTGTGGAGAGGCCAAGATAGAGCTGCATCATGGTTGTTGGCTGACAAGTATATCCGTTTCAAGAGCCCAAGTCCAGCATTGGCCACACCCCTTGGACTTGCCCCTGAGGTCTTTTGTGGAGATGAGCCACAGGGACCAATGGTAGTCTTGCCATTCATGAATGGAGGAACCTTTGCAGAATTACTTGACCATCTTCCGAGCCAATTCTCTTCTTATAGGAGATGGTCAAATGCAATGCATAGTGCTCCAAGAAGGGCTGATATGAAGATAAGTGCGGAGTGGAAAGCCAAAATGAGACTCGTGTATAAGTACGTCCCAGAAATAGCTCTCGCTCTTGCAGAAGGAGTCTATGCCATCCACGCTCCAGGTTGGACACACACAAAGCTCAATTGCAAAAGGGTCAAACTCCATTTTGATGACTCCCTTACAAATGTGTGGGTGGCTATTGGTGATTGGGACACGACCCTCCGTTTTTTTTGCAAGGAGCGAATGCCCAAATTGAAGAGCCGTTATACACTACAAGATGGAACGGTGCGATATCCTTGGTGGGAGAAGAGAGTTTTTACATCATCATCAGATGACCAAGCATCATGGGGGCATGAGATATCTGACATATATTCCCCGGGCTACATTTTTAGATGCTCCTTGATTTTGTCCGCACAATGCGCTTTATGGGGTTGTGTGTTGAGATAAACCCAACCGAACCGATACTCTAGCACATTGGACATCATCCAACATATGAAGGTCCAAATGATGATGGATAGAGAGCTGGTGCACATGGATCGCCCATCTATTGCTCGCGTCGTCGATGTGTTCAAAACAGCAGGGCTTTCTTCTGATATAGTTGTGAGAGAGAGACGACATATGAAGTGTGGTGATCCACTTGAGATGGCTAAGCTACTGTTAAATGCTTGCAAGAAGTGATTAATATAATTTTGTCTTCCTATTTGAGGCTTGTTGCAACCAATAAATGTTTTTTATTCAAAATTACTAATGAAAAAAAGTAATTTATTAATCAAAAAAATTATTATTAATGGTAAATAAATTATTAATCATAACTTGTAGATAAAGTGTCGCTACAGACGTCAAACCCTAGGTTTTGTGTGCTACATCATCAAACCCTAGATTGTAAATGCCATGTGGCACAATATAGGGTTTGATGATGTGGCACACGCAAGCTAGGGTTTGATGACATGGCACTTACTATGATGTGGCAATAGGAAGTCGCGACGTGACACAACCTAGGGTTTGATGATGTGCCACACGCAACGTAGGGTTTCATGATGTGGCACTAAAAAATGCCAATGGGATAATTTAGGGTTGATTGTATGACATGATACATGGCCTGATAATATGGCAACCTAGAGTTCGATATGCACCCCATACATATATACGAGATACTTTTCTAATATAAATAAGAAGATAAGAATATAAATTTAGGTATTTATTCAAGGACACTTGTTCAAAGCTTTTCTCTCGCTAATTCTCGTTATGTTCAAATTAATATATATAGTCATGGCGGAGGCTCAATTCTTAGCGGTTTTTCTCATTGTGGCCCTCTTTCTGCTGATGCAATATTCATGGCGTTATCGTCTCCCCTCCGCCCCGGTCCAAGGCGGTCAAAGATCGCAGTAAGTCTGCCGGGGCTCATTAGTGGCATTTTTCGAACCATGAAAATACTATTTTTCATCTGTATGGTTTGTAAGTATCATTCTATTATTGCAACCAATATCATTCATGGTTATCAAATGTTTCTCTCACAATTTCTTTTGATCTAGGTGTGCTCTTTTTCTCGGCGATGAATAGAGGTAATCGCAATCGTACGGAGAATGACGAAGACGAAGGTAAGTATTTATATAGTTTTTATTATACGCTTTACCCTCTAATTAGGTATGTGAGTTTATGCATGGAGTTTTAATTTGTTGTGTAGAGCAAAGGGATGAGTTTAGAGAAAATAGGAGGAGGACTCCACGAGGTAGGGGCAATCGTGCTGATGTTCCAAGACGCCAACCTCCACCTGTCACTACACCAGCAGGTTTGGGTATTAAGATAGCTTTTTATAAAAATAATAAATAAATGAATTGTTTTTTGCATGATATTTGTGCTTCTGCAGCTCCTCCGCCGCTCCCCGCCTTCCTCGCAAACATGTCTCCCGCCGAGAGAGACCAAATTGCAGCATATTTTGCCTCTTTGACACCAACGCCTGTTAGGCAGCCTCCCCTCCTATTCCCCAACGACATAGTGTTGATTATTGGCCTCCACGTTCTCGCGAGAATATTGAGAACGCTAGACGTAGTATGGACTCCCGTTCTAGGCAAGAGACGGGAGTAGATTTTTCTAATGCGAGGAACTTGGAGGAAGATTTCAACAGGTAAATATATATCCACTACGTACCAAACATTTCTTTGGTTGCAGCATGTTAAAGATGCTCATTCTCTCATTACTTCCCAGGTCAAGAAGTAGTGGAGCAACAGACTCACAACGTTCAAGATCGCGACGATCATCACAGGGTTCGGGATCCGAAGAACATAATAAATTTCGCGACTTGGAGAGGGAAGGATCCCGATGATGTCCACGTGTCACTGAAGAAGAGCGTCCATTTCGCTTTGTTTTAGACAGCGGGTGATTTGGCCCCGAATATACCCGACTATCATATTAATAATAATTTTTTGATGTAAGTTATGTGAACATATTATTTAAGATATCAACCTTAAATATTAGTACTTTGTCATCTAAATTTATTGTTTTGTTCATTCTCTTCACTTAGAATACATTGTAAAGTGCTCAAAAGGTTCTTAATCGGGGACGGGATATGTATATTGACGGTAGACATAAACACGCTTTTATATACCCACCATTTATGCTTCGGGGACGCTCTTCCTAAGAAGGATGATGAGGGAAGTGTCTTTATACTACACCGAGGGACGCAAATCACAAATAATATCTCTCGTTTATGGCCTCCCCGGTATAGGGGAGTGGCGGCGCTTATGACCAACGCGAAAATAGAGAGCGTAAAAATAAAATGAAACAGAGTTTCCGAGAGATAGAAAAAGCAAAGGCGCGACCTGGAAGAAGCTCACTTCGATGATGATGGGCGAGCTTATACGAAAAAGGAGGTACATGACCTAGTCATAGTCTTGTTTTTATTATTTTGATATTGCGTTGATCTATCGATTTATGTCAAAGGCACCATGTGGTCAAGGAACCGAAGCGGACTTAAGAAAAAAAAGAAGGAGGCGATTGGTCAAAAGTCCCTAAACCACTTAATCTCCACAAGGAAGATATCAAGGTATTTCTTATTTTTTTTGTCATTCGTTCACTTTAACTTGGATAATGTTGTGTGCCTTGCAATCAGATTGCATTCGAACGTGCAAAGGATCCGAGAAAACAAACATAGAGCTCGGACCAAACAAAGCAACTAAAAGTGAGCTTAAAGCGTCTCATTTGGGCTCCGGCAGTCGCAAAGGGTTTTTCTATAGATTCGTAAGAGCTATATTAGTTCACATTAATTTTAATAAGAACTTTAAATGTCACTAGCTAATACTCGTTATATTGTCATATGAACATCTATACGGGTTTGCCCCTAACAGCAAAGACGTACAAGTAGCCACTTTAACGTGGAAATTTTGTTTTATCTGTATCAACAGTTATCGACGAGGGAACTCTCCCACCCGGCGGGAATGCGGGGGGTGCGTTGTAGAAAATTATTATAATTCTATGAACTATATTAACGCCATATTCTTTTGGTTTTTATAGGAAGCAGTGGCGGATATGAATGAAGGTCTAGAGCATGACATGGGGCTCGGGGGCGGCGAGGGATCTGCAAACATTGCTGGAGAGCCATCCAATCGCAACCGTGCGGCTGACGGTCCGAGGCGTCAGCTAACTACGTACTCGGATGACTACTCCACTGAATCTGAGAGAGATTAGCTCTAGGCTAAAAGGGTGGATACTCCTCTTAACGAGTCTTTTGTGATTATTTAAAAATATAAATACAATTCACTTTTGTGATTATTTAAAAATATAAATATAAAAATAATTTTGTGACTATTTGAAAATATGAATATAAAAACACTTTTGTGATTATTTAAAAATATTTTTATATTTATATTTTTTATATAAATATATTTTTTATTATTTTTATTTTTTTCCCCTTCACGTCGCATGCGACGTATCCACGTGGCTTTTTTTTGCCACGTGACTTTTCTATACGCGGATTTTCGAATTTTCCACGTGTATATTCCACGTGTATATTCCACGTGTCACGTCGCATGCGACGTATACACGTGGCTTTTACGCAAACGTCAGACGCCGCATGCGACGTGTCTGCAACGACGTCTGCGCGACGCCGTCAGACATCGCTCAGACGTCGCTAAATGACCCTTTTCTTGTTGTGAACATAATAATATTGTATAGAGTTGAAGTGAAGGATATTTTATAGAAAATATAGCTCATATAAGATATAAGATACCTCATACTTAATTATGAGTTCTAAGCAGGAAGTTTTATTGCTAGGAAATTTTACCTCTATGGTTTCTTCTTGCCAAGGTGCACATTTCACATGAAAATAATGCAAACCATTCCTTTAAAATAATGAAGGCTCAACATGATTTAGGATTCACTCTTTTGCAAATCACGCCTAGCGTGTTTTGGATTCCATCTTGGCTTGAGGAAATTGCAAATTTAGCATCTAGCATCTGAAACAATTGAAACAATGGATCACGCTTCATGTTCATATGAAAAATAAGTCCAATTACATTGTTAAACAATCAAGTCCTACGGAATTATCTAATCCCTTAAAGACTAAAGCAAGAATTTCTGGACTCAAGGTTACACACAGGAGCGTAAAGATTTGAGCTTGGGCTTTTAAGAGGATTGAGCGTGCAAGAACTTATAGTTTTGGGTATAGTAGAAATGGGAATAGAAGAAATTAGAAAGGAAAAAACACAGCAGCGGACCTGCACAGGGGGCGGACATGGAGCAATCAGGCATACTCACTTACCAGCAATTAGATATGACGGATTTTCTCAAAATCGGGCTGTTTAGATCCAGTTACAAGGCTGTTGGTTCTCTCCTCTTCTACCTGATTTCTATCTGCAACTATTGGCACTCCAGATACTACATAATGGCAGATGATTCAGATATTGCAAACTGCATCCGATTCAGGTAATCTAGTTCGACCTCCACTCAAATGGTGTCATGATTTGGCTTCCCAAATTCGACGCCTGGATTCTTCCTTTTTTGTGATCCTTCACGCTGCCTTTTTAAGCCTGATTTTTTTGTGCCAATAACAAACAATAATGCTCCTTGGAATCATGATTGGATGGGGAGGCGCACCTTACTTGTGATTCCAGATCCTCTGATGCCCATTTCAGCATCTATTCTTGATGCAATTTTTTCACTAGGCTGCTCTTCTATCAACTCAAGGTTCCGTTCCATCTCTGTATCTTACTAATCCGGCAAAGGTCAGCTCTTTTTTTTTTTGATCTGCCCATTTCTTAAATCCGTCTGAAGAAATCTCACTTTTAGGGTCGCTGATCGCTGTGGAACCGGGACGAGGTCCTTTTTCTGTTACCACGAAACAGACATGGCATGATGGGTAGATTTATCAGCAACCCTTCTCAAAACTCCCACCAACGAAGGAATGGTACAGGCCTGTTCTTGAAGGGCAGCTCTCCCTTCTGCACTAGAACACAATAGCTCTAATATGGAAACTGCAATTTCTATACATTCCCTGCTCCCAAAACTGAGTATGTGGACAAGAGGAAGAACAAATCCCATCTGCACCACCATGGGCCTGACCATTTTGCTCGCGCAAATCGCCCTCAAATAGCTTAATCCGACTAGAGCAGTATCATCCCTTTCATCCTGAATCAGATCCAGAATACCAGAACCCAGAAAATTAAAGCTCCTTCCAATATGAAAGCCCAAATCTTCCGCCATAGCCAGAATCTCTGTAAGCTTTGCAACACCCTTATCTGTAGCCAACCAGAAACTGCTGCATCAGGGATTCAACTATCTGGATACTTGGATACTGCTCAGAATTCTACAGATCCGACATAAAAAATATAAGCATCCAGGTCTTTTTTTTATCTTTATGCCATTTTTTTTTTTGGCTTCCATTTTCGGCAGCCATACTGACTCGTGAGATACTTGCAAAATAGGATTCCTTCCAGAACAAATCTATCATGGTCTACACATTGAAGTAATTTGAAATTGGAGGTCGATTGATTACGGTAAGCAATTTAAGGTTTTTCAATCAAAGAATATGGTTTTTGTATTTGAATTTTCAATCAATTTTAAAGCTTTTCTGGTTTACTTTTTGAATCAGAAGTTACTTTTCATATTGGCATTTTTTAATATGGTCTGCCACCATATTCACGCCAAGCGTGTAGTTTTAGCATGTGTTTTGGGCTTGTTTTGTTCTTTCTCATTATTTGAGTTAATCAAAAAATTTCGGGTGTTTTTAAGTCCAGAATTAACTTTATTCTTTCTTGTTATGCATGGGTTAAATCAATCTTTTTGGGGTGTTTTTAGGTGAACTAAATTCTTGGAACATATTTCGACCTTGTTTTCAGCTCATTTTCAAGGTAAACTAAGATATTTTTTGCATTATACAAACTGGTCGAGTGAATGTAAAATATTTTATCCATTTAGAATTTTGCTAACACAGATAGCTTATTACTCATTTACAATGTTGTCATATTTGTCTAATAGATAGCAGGAAGCACACATACAATTTTCAAACAATTTCCCGCTTCAGCAAAGCATTCCTTTCTTTAGTTCTTCTTTTAAATTATATAAGACAATTATAACTTTTATTTACCGCGTTGGCATGGCTGATTGGAAGTTTTATTGAAGAAAATGAAACCATGTTTGATATGGCAACATGGCTTCTAGTTCATAATGTGAGAACAATGATATGGTACTAACCTAGAGATGTTTTTTCTATTTGCAGTTCATCTCTTCACGAACCAACTTTTTTATTGTGAGTCTTTTTTTTCACGCCAATTTTGAAAACTTTATACTCAGTTCTGTGGTCTTTGTAGCTTTGATGAAAATGCTACGTGATGCTATTGTATGCCAGGATGACTTTTTGGACCACGCAAGAAAGCTCATCAATCTCAATAACAAGCTATGGATGTTGTTCGAATAATGCATGGCCAAACAGTGTGATTATATGAAACATAAATGGAATATTTTTTTTTCTTGTGTATGATGTTCAATTTGTGAAACTCAATTGCTTGTTATTCTTTTATCTACCTAAGAAATGAAAAGGGATTATACACACTTACTCTTTCTTTTCTTCTTAAAGAAAAGATAAAAAAATTACGAAAAACTAAAAAATTAAACTTCCCTGAAAAACTTCAAACTAAAATTTGTCCCAAAATTAAGACATAATCCCAATTTAAATGAATGATGGTTGATTCTTTTATTTGATTTAGATTCACTTAATTTGTATTTTTATAGGCTGATGGTTGTCTAATTTCTTATTTGCAGGAATATAAGATCTCACATAATGGTTCTCCCCGTTTTCGTTTGTTGGTTTGCGTTCCTACTTGGATATCAGGTGACAATACACCTTCAATCCCACAATTTAGAGGATTTGCCATTCTTTTGTTTTTACTATTCGTAGCCATATGCTAGTTGTGCTCTTTTCTTGCAGATTTTGATCTCTGAAAGGAAAAACATTCAATGTAGCATAAATGGTAATTTTGCGAGTCATAAGTTTGTTTCTATATTTTCTTTTTTGTGTTAATGATCTTTGGATAAGGTTGTGGAGGTAATGAGCCCTAAGGTTAATTTTGTTTGGGTTCATGATTGCCATCTCTAAATTCTTTTAACATTTCATAGGAAGAGACCAAATAGAATTCGGCTTGAGTCCTTTTTGCATAGTCATTTCCCCTAATTTACAAGTATTCTTATTTGATTCTATCAAAGACATCACAGTGGACATACGACTAATTTAGAATGCCCACGGGAAATGCATAGTTCAGTAATCACCTCTCTTCCGTAGTATGGTTATGGAGGTAATTAGTGCTGAGGTTAATTTTGTTTGGGTTCATGATTACCATCTAAAAATGCTTTTAGCATTTCATAATAAGAGACTAAATGGAATCAGCCTTGAGTCCTTTTTGCATAGTCCTTTCCCATAATTAGAATTATTGTTATTTGATTCTATCAAAGATATCACAGTAGACATACGATTAAATTAGATTGCCCAAGGGAAATGCATAGTTCAATGTTCAGACTTGGAGAACCTATCTCTACATATAAATTCAAAATCCTCTTTCGCATCCAATCATTTCTCTTCCATATTAGCTGTACCAATGTTGAGCTATAACATGCTTTCGTTGCCAGCAATGTCAATGCCAGGATTGCCAATGCTTTCGTTGCTTAGGGTGTTTCCCTGTTAGGCGCTTCTGGAGAGCCAATACATATGGAGGGATAGGCGTTAGAAGGTGCTTTGTTTTAGGTTCTAGGTTTCTCTTATGGTCAAGATTGTTTGTGTTTGTTGGTTTTAGTTCTCTGCAGATACAACGTTGGGCTTCACTATTTTATTGTCGTATAAAAACACAACGAAATATTGCCATGTTAATGGAATATGCCAAGATGCAGGAGGTGTATGTAGGTATTGGGTACCGTTGTGTAGCTCTGCATGTGTTAAGTAGATGTGATTGGAATGCAGTTATTATAATGTTATTGAAGAAGAGGGACAACTCAATGTAGCTAGAGATTACTTATAATTAGGCCTTAAGTTTTTTATTTATTTTTATTTAACTGCTATTATCCATGTTGTAGAATTGGCATTGTCATGCAATTTATATCGTATATTTCTAACCCTCACACTCATGACGAGCATCTGAACAATAAATCCCAATCAAATTACCAATTATCATCATGAACAATTTCAATTATTATCAAACATGAAATGTATATATTTCATTTTTCTCCTTTATATGTACCTCTAAACTTTGTAGGAATTAGGGTGTAGGTAATCTACGACAATGTCAAAGGAATGTTGCATAATCCTGCGAAATCCCTATAGGAGTCTAGGAATAGGAAATCCTAATAAAGTTTCACGAAGTCGTAGATCTAATCCCTATGAATAGTGGCTCGTCCTAAAGACGCCGTTGATGTGAAGCTTTCCAAGAAGCTTTCAACATGGCATCTCTTAGAGTTTAAGAGAATTTACAAATCTTCATTGGATTCAGTAATTGAGTCTGACTTAGGTAACACCTATCAAAGTTTAGTAAAGTTCCAGCAATGCAATTTCATTTCATGTACGCAATTTGGTTGAACTATAATATGATTGCTTGCCACTATATTATTACTTCTTGATTGTTGTTTTTTTATCATCATACTCTTTATCACAATCTCAATAAATATAAAGTTAACGGAGGTTTGGTGATGCAATACACAATCGGTCTCATACAGTCCCTAAATAATAAGGGACTTGTTTATAAATATGTGTATCACAAAATTGGTTTATCAAGATATAGATATATACAAGTGTATGAAAATAAACATAGTTGTACTAATATGTTGGCTTAAGATGTATATAAGTGTTAAAGGATACACATGGCTGGACATAATGTTTTCCTGTGACATGCTGCTGGTGAGAAGGTTTAAAGCCATAATAAGATATATTAGATATGCCTAAGGGCACCAATCCACATTAACAAATCATTGGGAAACTTTGCATATCGGGTCCAGAATATTTTTAACTCAGCTTCTGTGGAATTAGACAGATGTTGTTCTATAGTTTGTTTCCAATAGTTGTAGGGGTTGCAGACAAAGCTTTCAACCACCTATGCAGCACTCCGGATAAGAATCATTGAACATCTGTTTATATCTGACAGTTCCAAGCATGTAGGTTATTGAAAGATGGAGCAACCCATTGTCTGATCGCCTTGAATCTGTTTGATTTTGTCTGTGCATTGCTGCTTTGAGAAGGTTTACAGGCACGAGGAGTGCCTTCGTTCAAATGGATGGACATAGTGGTAAAGGACGACACAAATTTTTGTCCATATAGGGGGGTTCAATTCCCCTCTTTTGCATGAGTATTTGTGACACAGCTGTATGTTGAGTCTGGACAATGGGTTATAAATCTTATGCTGGTGTGGAAATGGCAGTTTGACCCCATCATGGAGTCAACGAACGATCCACAATGCTCTGTGAGGAATAATAGAGGGAATATTACAATCATCGATGGTCAGAAATGAACAACAATAATAAATGAACAAAAAGGCAAATTGAAATTCACAAGTTATGCTCTCTCAAGTTGTTTTTTAAAGCCCATATTTAAAACACCATAACTTGATTCTAACTCCATTTTAAATGATTCTACTACCGTTTGGACAGATCTTATCATTTAAAAGTTTTGTGAAGGCCACTTTCATGTTTGATCAGTCACAAAGAAGTTATTACCATTTTAGCCAAACACCCAATTTTTAAGGGCATTTTGATCATTTTTGCAAAATATAAGGGCATTTTGATAATTTCCCCTAAAAGAAATCTCACCAACACTTTCTATATGGCAGATGAAAAAACCAGTACTAAGAATTTAGAAACGCCTCATTTTGTACCATTTGAACTTTCTATTATTGGCATATGAAAACAGTTATTTACATACAAGAATTTAGCGCGCTGGCGAAGCCAGCGCCCATTGAGTTGGTTGGTTGTAGTATTTTTTTTTTTTTTTTGAGTTGGTTGTAGTAATTTTTTTTTTTTTTTTTTTTTTTTTTTTTTTTGTTGTTGTGGGGTTAAGTGTTTATTGCAACTCTGGGAATTGAACCTGGATGTGACCATTGTTGTGTTGCCGATGGTGTAGGAGGAGCATCGATGGCATAAGTCATGGTTGAAACTATTCACGCGTTTTTTTAAATTCATAGAAACAAAGGAAGGGAGGCCTTTGCTCAGACTTGATTGCAAGCAGACCCTCAAGAAATGCACCTAGTTATTTTTTTTCTATTTGGCTTCAATTTAAACTTTCACTCCTGGGACATATGTTTGTTTCAAGGCTAGGATGGCCAGAAGTTATTGCATCAGCTTTCAGAGCTTAATGCTCTCCTGATTTCAAGGTTATCTCTACCTACTAATTTCCTTAGTTATACGCTCTAAATGGGCTTGGCCGATTGAAGTCCATCTCGCCAAACTTCTTCATAGTTGAATGAAGCAGCCAAATCTTCACCGTTTAATTGCAAGCTGAAAAATTTGCAAATGCTTGGCCTCAGTTCCAATAATTGTTCGTCTAGTGACTCTGCGAAAATTCAAAACAAAGGCGCCAATAACATTTGCACCATTTTACTGAACATGAAGTCAAAATATGAATAGGCGGCAGTGACTTTGCCTTAATTCTCGTGATCTAGCTTAATCGGAATGATGATTCTATCAATCCCACCATAGCTAGGCTGCTCATAATGCCCACATCACTGCAGGGTACGTCGTCAATCTTAGACGACTAAAAAGTTTCCCAGCTAAAATGTGGAATCTCCCATCCAAACAGAGAAAACGAAGCAGAGAAGGGAATAGGCATATGGGATGGGAGCAAGTGCAGGTAATTCTTCTGGCATGTAGCATGAGCGATGTATATCCATTCCAAGGTCGCAAAATCTTTAGCTCATCATGACGACCTTGATTTTGGGGACAATTATCCGTGAATTCCACAACGAGTCCGAGAGACAACTGACCAAGGCTCTATCGAATTGCCGCGAGCTCCTTGCAAAATCTAAAGGCGAATGGAGAACTTCGGTAGTCGGCAGATAATATGGGTAGTTTGATTTCAAGTCTGTAATATGCACTTTGAAAATAACAGCCGGGCGCAAGATAAAATCAAGGAGCTGGGTTTCTTTGCCCTTTGCTAATTCGCTTTTGAGCCCACGATGAGAAATCCATGGAAGAACAACACTTTCCCATCATGCAAATAAAAAGAATTGACGGGTTTATCGAGCGATCCACATAATTGTCTTTTTTCCCGATATTAAGATGCAAGCGAGTTACCAATAAAGGAAAACTTCTAACCTCTGTCACACTATATTTCTCAGAACGCGGCGTGGCCGGACCTTGTGTTCCTTGCACCATCGGCCAGATTAGACTTCTCATGGCATAATTATGTAGAATGACCTGAATCTATCCATTTTGAATCGAAGTTCTATCATATGTTTGCCTTGGTAGAAACAATTCTTGGATCTTGCATAAGCTCCAAGGATATTGGGCACTTATAATCTTCTCGCACATTCAAGCTCAATATATCTTCACTTTTGGCATCTAGAACTCCATAAAAACAAATTTCTGATAATTTACAACGCTTATTAGGTATCCTCAACTTCATTGCTAAGTTCGTTTTCTAAATGCTTTGCATAATAAAAACAATGAAGTCGCATAGTGCTTCATTTTTAAAGGAGTATCTAGTAATTCCATGTCAATACTACGAAGTGGAGGGGCAATTTCATGTCTTACGTTGTAGCATCGTTGAGAAGATACTACTTTGTTTTAGCACCAAGCACAAAAGGACACTTCTTTCCCTACAATCATCAAAGTTGTTGCATAATAGCCCTTTGTATTCCAATATGAAGCTCCTTTAGCCTCCTAACTGGCTGAGCGAAGAAGCAAAGGCTGCCGCTTTGCTTATTTCTTCACATAAAGGACCCAAGAGCTTGATTGTTAGAATCAAACTCGACACATTTTTTTTGCTGCAAAATCTTAGAACGCTCACAAAATTCTAGTTTCGGGCTAGTTTCATTGGGCCTCAAAAGAGGACAATTGCTCGAGAATCAGTCATTTTAATAGAATTGCTAAACGGCAGGGGGTCGAGCCTTGAAGCTACTTTGCTTGGCGGAGAAAGGAGGGACATAGAAGAGAAAGGGCAAGCCTGAAGTTTAAAGACCATAGAAATTTCCAACAAATTCCACCTCACGGCTGTAACCTGGTCCAAAGGAGAGCAAACGAGCCCAAACCGAAGGCGGTTTTTATTGTAAAAATCCCTTTGGGCTGCTTTCAAAAACATACAGAATGCCTCTGCACACACTAAGCTAAATCGAGACATCCAAAGGCTCAAATGGAAAAACCTAAACCTCCGAAATTAATACGATGCTCTCAAACAACAGATTCTTCATAGGTTTTCTATTAATCATAACAAAAGTCGGTTCAAACACCCATCGTACCTGCCACTTTACAGAGGCGGGTTCAGATTTGTGGGCACTCGAAGCGAAGGGGAAATACGCGTATTCCCGGAAAACAAAAAGACCCGGAAAAAGCATTCCAATATACGTAGATAATTCCAAATTTTTTTTTTTCCTAGTAATCTTATATTTAGTTAGATTAGTTAGATAGATGGATAGATATTGCTTGGATTCTGACTATGGCGGTGGAAAGAGGTTTGCTTTAGCGGGCCCGTTTATGACTCGTCCAAATGGATCAAATATAGAACCATGGCATGGACAATCAAAGGTAGAATCAATTGGGTTCCACTTGATGATGCATTTCATATGAGGACACACAGCTGCAGAACAGAAGGGATCTGGTCAGGTTGCAGCAAAACCAGGATGCAGAGTTGTAAAACGGATCTTAACCTTAAACTATAAACGGTATTATAGCAAAAAAGCATGAAATTACCAGAATGACGGTATGCTTTTCCATCAAGATCCTTGTAGACAGCAAGCTTGTGCAGGCCCTTTTGGATGACAGATCCACTGCCTGGAAGCAGGTCTTCAATATCTATAGACTCGGCTCCCACAAATGGTATGGCATCTTTGTATCCCTGCATCGAGAATCAATTTTGATAGTCAGGTGACATAAGTTCTAACTAGACAGCCAAATATTGATCTCTTCCGACCCATATAAACACATGTAAAATGGACCTCGAATGTGTGCTTGGACTCCTCCACAACGGATTCTAGGGCTGATTTGGATACAGGCAACCCTCTACAAGGCGTATACACATCTTCCCAAGGGTTTTTCTGTCCCATCATCATATCCTTTATTAAAATTCCTGCAATTGTACCCATAGTCATGCCCTGTCCACTATCCCCTGTAAAGTTGATGCCAAATGTTCAGAACCACCAAGGCATGTACAAATTTGCATATCACTATATCAATACCAGTCACAATGTATTGGTTTTTGCCAGCTACAGGTTCATGTCCAATGAAGTGCACATCATCTGCAGGTTCATAAACCTACACCACAATGAAAAGTTTCAAAATCCAAAAGATTTTACAATGGTAATGGCAAGACTGAGATGCGCACTTGTCCTGTCCAAGTGTATAAGACCTCGCCTGCCATTGTCCATCTTGCTCTTGCCCAGTTTGTCAATGCAGCATATGGATCAATTTTCTTAAAATCAGATGCCTTCATTCCTGAGCTGGTGTCCTCTCCTCCAACTATCAGCACATCATAGCCATCTTTTGGTTCTAGCCTAACATAATGGTATGGCTCCTGTGTATCCCACCATTGTGCCCTCCTGGTGCAATCCTCATAGTATAAAAAAAAGTTTGGTACTTCATTAATACAAGGTTTTGATGTCATGGAAACAAACGACAATATACGTATACACATATATACAGATCTAGATCGAACAGCATGCACTCTATATTTGATTTAACTGTCTGACCACGTTTAAACCTGGCTCTTATCCTCGATTGCCCTTGGTTATATCTTTCTTTATATGCTGTAATAGTGTGCGACATACCTTACAGAACCTTTTGGAACTCGCAACCCGACCACATATGTGCGATTTGCTATCTGACGAGCATGTATTGTCAAGTCGTGATTAAGCGGAGAGTTGGTTGCAAGGACAATGGAACTAGCTGTTACAGAAACACCATCCTTAGTTTCAACTTTATTCCCTTCAATCTTAAAAGCATGTGTCTGCTCGTATATTTTTCCTCCTCTTTGAACAAATGCTTTCACTAATCCATTCAAATACCTACAGAAAACCAAGTAAAATAAGTAAGAAAGTTATCTTAGACCTAATTATTTACCTCCCCACACAGGGACTTCAATCTCATCATACAAGTCACAACTAAAAAATACCACGTACATAAGTGGATGAAACTCAGCTGAGCCAGGAAATACAATAGCTTTTCCAATACTTCCACAAGATGCTTCATGGCCAAGGTCGGCCATTTTCACATTAAACCCAACTCTTAAGCATGCTTCAAACTCCTGAGATAACCAACCAAGACCAAGGTGTATTGTTAGTAGAAGATAAATAAAACATGATATAGAAGCAGCTCTATCTGAAATCAAGAAGTCCAAAGGACGTCAGTGCAAAGACTTAAAGTTGAAATCACGGAGTTCAAAATGAGAACATTATTTTCAGGCATAATAGAACTATCCCTCAAACTTGACAAGCATAAGAACACAACAAAACAGCAATAAAAACATACCTTTTCAAGAGTAGCATCTGCTGAAGGGGAATCTTCATGTGGGAATAGATAGCCGTCAAGACGTGTAAAATGGCAATCTATATGTTCTTCTCTAACAACATTATCAACCCATTCGATGGCAGTTCTGTGACCATCTGCCACAAGCTTTGCTTTCTCATGGCCATGCATTTTCTCTAGTTTATAATAGAAATCATCATTCCACGGCATAATGTGAGCAGTTGTTCTACCTGTCTGACCACAACCTGCATTGTTTTTTTTGCTTTGTTCAGTAAAACTTTTCAGAAAAGAGCCCTTACATGCGTCATATAGTAAATACTAACCTCTAGCTTTTGCCTCTAGAAGCACTACAGATTTTCCTTCTCTGATGAGATTATAAGCTACACTTACACCTGCAATACCAGCCCCCACAATCACCACATCTGCACTAATATCTTTGTCCAGCTTTGGATATTCTGGATGCACATCTTGCTGATCCCACACAGTGTTGCGCAGTCCAGGAATAGTCTCGTCAGATACTGACGCCATATTTTTGAGGCCTACAAAAACATCACGCTCGAATGACAAACAAGGGTCGCGTATAGAGAAGGATATTTCAGTGGAAAAGAAGAGTCAATAACTCACCAGATGAAAATCGTTAATTGTAGCGTTTTGCAGTGGAAGACAGAAATGTAGCCCGGGGGAAATGTGTGCAAGCGTTTGAATATGTTGTGATGGAGTGACACGTAAGCGTGCATGCATGCAAATGCAAAATTATTTTCCTTTTCAATACAAGATTATGCCTACTACGAATATTCTAGCTAATTAGTAACATACTAGTAATGGTGCCCAGCGTTGTAAGTTTAGAGCATATAAATGTTTTGGGCCACAAAGAATGTCCAAATTACGATCACTCTCAAATTTTTATCTTTGTAAATATTGTGTGTATGTAAAGTGTGGCACTATAGGCTATTATTATTTTTGGTTGTTAGGTTTTTGGGTGCTTGTTGGATAATTGTTATTTACCCCCCTCCCCTTTTCTGCTTGGTACGGTGCTTTGTGAATGTCGTTGCAAATAATGTGATGAATCATTATTATCAGAGGTTTCCCAGTAGAAATTTATTTTAGGTGAGGTTCGAGTAAAATGAATTCAAGTTATTGCAACACATAACATGTTATTCGACATTGTTTGAAGTTCTAGAGGAATTATAACCACAATCTATTTTGAAAGTTGTGATAAATAATATTTGGAATTTGGTGCCATGTGAATGAATGAATCTTGTCCGGCGTCGAAATAATACAACACATAACATGTTATTCAGCATCGTCATTGTCTATTTGAAGTTCTAGAGGAATTATAACCACAATTTATTTGAGATTTGTGATCAACAATATTTGGGACAGAAGTTTGTTGCCTCAACTTCATCCAAATACACAATAGAGTACCAAATGATGCAAAACCATTTTTGAAGTCCTTCTTTGCAAAAGCAATATAATCTATGCAATAAAATAGACCACAAAATTGTCCCGAATCATCATACAATGCGCCAATCTTTCAAACACATGCAACAATGTTAAAAAACGAAAAGCACAGCGCAAATTCTATTTGGTTCCATCAAATCGAACATCTCCATAATAACAAACAGTAGCAAGATCTACTTCTTTTTTGGCCTATGGATTGTGAAATTACAGTACATAAGATTTTCTTAGTTATTCGAGTTCAGGAATAGCTTAAGTGTCGAGTATAACCTACAATCACTCCAACATAGATATCTTAATTTTGCAGTCTATTAAATATATTTTGTGCCTCCTCAAGGTACCACATTTAGAGTATCTATCAACAAGGAAGCTACCAACAAGGGGATCTAATATAAGACCGCTATTAGTGATCTGGCTGGGAACTAAAATTCCATATTCAATTGCTCCCATGATGGCACATGCTTTGAGGATGCTTAAAAACATATTGTTGTCTGGCTTTAAACCTTCAAGCTGCTTATTTTCATAGAGAATCAAAGCAATTTGGCAATGCCCATGTTGCACATAACCTGCAATCATTGCAGACCATGACACTACATCGTGCTTCTGTAATGCCAAATATTATTTGTGCCAAGCTCTTCACAAAGGTTATCTGTCATCTCTTCAATCCGTTACAAAAACCAGCATAAAGGATTAGGGAAGGCAAATAAATATCTCTATGTTTTTGTTTCCTTAAATCCTTCACAAAATGAAAAAAACCTGGATGAACCTGGATGTCTCTATGTGCAATCCATGCGATTGTGTTGTCTTCTCGGCATCTTCTACAAAAGTCAATCAGAATTTCAGAAAGCTTATTCTCTGGCTTCTTAAGATACAACAAAACGAAGACCATATAAGAGTCATTTTGTAGTCCTCCAAGCTTAGTCAGATTATAATACAAAACTATTGTAAGCAAACTGTAGTGAAGCAGAGACTTCAACAGACCTGAGACAAATTCAGAATAATTTTCATGTATAAAGTAAGAAGCTAGTCTGGTGGAAGCATCTATGCAGAAGCCATATCTGTAGAAGCATTTGCCATATCTGTAGAAGCATCATCCACAACTCTCTGTCGCATTCCATCCATGGGGCCAAAAGGGGCCAGGATATGCCAGAAGGGTTAAAATCCGAGATGGGTTGAATCAAAATCAACTATCTATATCTTTACCTCCAAAATGAGCCTGGGAACAGAGATTGTCTGAGCTCTGCGTAGAAGCTCCGCAGCCCTAATTAGGCTGTCCACGCAGCCCTAAAAGCTCCACGCAGCCCTGATTAGGCTTTCCATGGAGCCCTAATTGGGCACGACACCTTACGTGGCCACCCTCCCCTAAGCGTGCATGCATGCAAATGCAAAATTAATTTCCCTTTCAATAAAAGATTACGTATAAGGGAAAGACCTTCTTCTGCTTGCAATTCTAGGCTACCGACGCGGGAAGCACGGAGGCATGCTTGACAGCCCAGAATTGCAAGCTGAAGGTCTTTGGCATAACGAAAAGATTGCTTATCTGCTATTCTGGGATATCGAAGGTAAAATTAGCAGAATGAAGAGTAAAACCATCAGAATCGAGCGTAAAACCATCAGAATTGAGGGTAAAAATGATGCGATTGAAACAAAACTGCCGCTGTTCTCCCATTCAACTTTCAGCTTTAGAAACAGTGACATGTGTCACGATGTTAATGGACAAAAGGCCAGAACGGCAGGTAAGCAGTCTTTCTGCCTACTATGAATATTCTAGCTAATTAGTTAGTTAAACAATTCTTAATATTTGACATACCATTAAGCAACCTAACCCACTATGCTACTTCATTATTTTACGCTTTTTTGACATACCAATACTCCCCTAAAACCATACGTTATATCAACCCCTTTTTTTAGGTTGCCCCTAGGGGGGCAAACCCTCGCTTAGGTGGGTTTGTGGCATATCCAGGTATATGCCGGCATATGCCTAAGATATGCTGGTGATTGCTCCAAACTGGATCTTGCCAGTAAACTGGCGGTCAGCCCTGTTGCCGGTCGGTGCCGTTCGAACCGCCTAACCGGCATGAAGTTTGATGCTGTGGGTTTAGGCTATGCAGATTTTCCAGTTTTTGATGTGCCCTAATCCCTCTCTTTTGCTCCGGCGTAGGGAGAGATCTCACCCAAATCCTTCTCATCCAAATCCTTCTCATCGTGGAACCAGCAGCGGTTTGGCAAAGATGGCACAAGCCGTCCCGGCGGATTCACATTCTCAAATATTAGAGATGAAATCATCGCATAGGTAAGCATGCTTTCTTTTTTGTGTGCTTCATGATCTTCCAATATTTCATTCCTTGCAAATCTGAATTTCGGTGCCAAGGTCTGCTTTTCCAGCTCGCAAATCCGTGATTTCTCTTACATCATTTTCTGCATGGCTCTCATTTTTTCAATTTGATGCTAAGCATCCGTTTTGGGTTCAATGCAGGACTTTTAAATTTTGCATTCGGATCTGATTTCGTAGAGCAAACATTTGATTCTAGAGTGGTATGCGAATTTTTTAATTATCAACTACTCAATTTCTAACCGTTGAGCAATCTCTGATATCGCAATGCTCCTGTCAGATTACTAGTGAATTGTTGAAGAACAATGGCACAGCGGAGGCTACAGATTTTGGATCTAGAGCCAGCATCCTTCATCATAGTGAGTCAAGTTTGAATAAGTTTTGTATACGAAGCTAATTCTTGAGTTTTTTTTGCAGAGCATCATAACAAGACAGTGAAGGGCGAATGCTTGGATTGTACCTACACTCAAGATTCCCCTGCTCCAACTGCTGAAGTCCCTGTATGTGCAGATGCGCTATGCATAGTTGATGCGCTCTTGGAGAAGCACAACCTAATCTATGTGTCAGATCACATCAGGCTTTCATGTAGTTGGTTGAATGCAATTCTGAAGCTCTTAAGAAAGCATAGGTTAAATCATCAAACCATATTTGCATTGTTTGATTCCACCTGATCATCTTTTATTTGCTTGATGTAAGGTGCACCTTTTCCTGATATCATGGATGAAGTGACCATAATGGGGACATGCATCAAGGGTTCTCTATGCAGGATTGATGCCAGATCTGAGACCAACATCTTTGTAGTTGGTCTGGGAGGCTTACAGTTAAGAACCTAGAACTTGCAAACGGAGTCTGCAAAAAGGAAGCTGCAATCCTGGTCTCAGGATCTGGCACCGCAAATGAGAATGTTGGCTTGCTGCTTATGGAATAAAGTTCAAACAGTGCTATTGTAAGACTCTTCTCTCAAATCTCACTTCTGTTTAATCTTTGCCTATTTTTTACCTGTGCTTACATTTCTTGTCCCCAACAGATTGGAGGTGGTGCACTCTATGTTGAAGCGATGATGTTGCTTATATCAGAGATAACATCTAGGAAAACAAGGTTAGAAATACCTTTTCTTGCTTTTCATGTTGGGAATTTAGTATGGTTTCTGTTGGATGTTTCAAAATAACAATATTATATAAATCCTTTTGCTAAACTAAAATTGTTAGTCCTGTGCCTCCTGGTACAGGACTATTCATGCATACGACAGACCAGGTCAAGCTCAAGGATCCTCAGTCAGCCACGGGTCAGTCATCAAAGGCTCCGCAGAAGACCAAGCAGCAGACCACGCAGTCAAAGCCTTTGGCCGTCAACAAGAGGCGCCGCTCAGACAAGTGACGGCCCGTCACCGCCCGCGTCAGCGTCAGCATGATTCTAGGCACTTCAAGAGGCACCGCCAACATTCCTGCAAATCAGGCCTCCTTCGTGAGTCGCACCAGAGATCGGTCGAGTGTCTATATTGGGCCCAAGGCCATTGTACTATATATATGAGTAGAGCTAGCACATGAGTTTTTTAGATGAGTTTTGAGTCTTGTCTCCTTTCAGTTTTCTCTCTATTGCGAGAGCTCATGTATTTTCATCATTGATATCAAGGAAGCTTATCATCTTTCTCTCATTTGTTCTGTTTTCTTCTTTTTCTTCTCTTCTTGCAAATCCCGTGACATAGTCCCCGGACTCTCTCTGTTAGATCCACGGGTCCTCCGCGGAGGGTGTCTTCGGGGAGTTCGAACCCGGACCCCCAAACATGTCGCCGCTGCGGGGTGCGATTCTATCCTCCTTTCTTACATGCGCCATAATGCGTAAAGTAATTTCCGCCCGGAAGAACTCCTTTCTCGAGAGCGGCCTCTCGCTTGGGCGCCATCAGCGTCGGGGAAGCTGTTCGCGACATGTATGGATGCTGCTTATGACATAGAGGGAGGCCATCTTGATCTAGGGCTCGGTCGGCGCCACCCACCCCTCGTGTCGGTCTGCGTCCCGGTTCCCCGCCCCAAGCGTGCAAACATTGCTCACAACCTCAGTCCCCTCATCACTATCAGGAGCCTTATCAGGCTCAACCTTCTCAACCGTACTTTCACACCCCTGAACATGCCTACATCCATCATTCTTCAGGCCATACGCCTCTTCCTTCACAACCATCATCTCCCCCGGGTGGGCACGGCTATCCACATGTCTCCTTTGCGCCTACCCAGGAATATCCTTTCCCTACGTTTCCCACTGCTCTTCCTGTTTACAACCTTACAGATCTCAAAACCAATGCTCCAGCTACTTCAGTTTCTCAACCGCAGTCACCCCTTCATCAGGGTCCTTCAGGCACCATGCCACATCCAACTCAACCTCAATATCCTCACTATCGCTTTCTGTCAGCCAAAGACTTTCACATCTACCTTTCAGACTCTGAAACTGACTTATCCCACCTTTGGCAACACGAAAGGCAAACCGTTAGACCAAAGTGCTCAGGCCCACATGGAAGAATTTGAGGCTCTAGCTGTCCTAAATGGTCATGCGCAACCTCAACTGAAATTCCACATCTTTTCCACCACCCTGCGTGGCTCTCCTCATCAATGGCTCATGTCCAACAAAAGCCATTGGAAACAAGACTGGTCCGAAATGCGCACTGCTTTTCTGTCTCATTACGGGACCACGGATGATGATCAACTTCATCTCAAGCAACTCAATGAACTTCAACAAGAGCCCACGGAGTCTGCCCGGGATTTTGCGGATCGACTTCACATTCTGCTAAGTAAGCTCAAGGAGTACCCCACACAGAGCCAGATTTTGGTCTGGTTTCTCCAAGGACTTCCTCCCGCTATTCGACTCATGACTGAATACCTGCGTTCCAAGACTTTGGAGTTCAATCACTCCGTCAATGTTTCCTCCCGAGGCGTGGCTCTTCAAGAGCTCCCGTTCATTCCACCTGTCATGGTTCCACAAACGGCTGTTCAGCCTCAACACGCTAATCCACAGCGCAGTCAAATCTGGTGCCATATTTGCAAATACCAAGGCCATTTGGCCAATGAGTGCAACTCCACCAATGGCCCGCCTCATTGCAAGCGATGCAACATGTGCAATCATGCCACGGAAGAGTGCACTCGCACTCATCCCACACCGTTCCGCAACAAAATGGTTTATCAAGTGCAAACCACACCTCAAAGAACAATCGCACTATCGCCAGCCACCACCCGAGGTGCAGCCCACGCAGCTCTATCAACAGCGGGGAGCAACCACGGGGATCCAACCAACGTCCTCCTTTTTGATCCTTCTAAAGCTCAATGTTATCACTTTGTCAAGAATGGGGTCATACCACCCGGCGTGTCCTCAACTTCCACAAGTTCAGTGCGGCTTCACGGCACAAATCAGACCACATCGGTGCGCCTCACGGCTTACCAACTCGGCTTGCTAATGGCAAACAAGGCCGAGACCCGGTTCTTAAGAAGCCACCAAGAGCCAAAGAATCACGCTATCAACCAGCTCCAGCAAATCAACCTCAGCTGGATCAACAAGCCCAAGAGGAAATTTTTCAGGCACTTAATCCTCCCGTCCAGCCGTCAAATTGGGTTGGTTTAGTTTCACGCCAGACCAAGGCATCACGTCCCTTGACCATTATTCGAATGGCGCGAACCTTTGCCTTTGCGGTTGCCACCATTCCTCATGAGGACGAAAAAAGGTTCACTTTGCACCTGACTTGGAAAAGCTCATGCCACATGTCATGCCCAAAGTTCGCCAAAGCATTTTGAACCTCATGCAAGCTGCTGAAGGCCGCACATTGGCAAATGTTCATGCCACCACTAGAGCTCAACAAAGACAAGATACCCCTTCAACATCTCAACCTCCACGCTCTCAGACATATCCCAATATTGCTGCCGAGGTTGACTTACTCAAAGAAGTTGCTGCTTCCCTGCCACGCACTCCCGCACCAGTGGAACCAGCAGATCCTTTTTCTCATGTGCCTCTCGAACTCCAAGAGGAGCTCGCCAAGATCAAAATTCCTTTAAGCTTGGCAACCATTTTAAAACTCTGTCCTGCTCTCAAGGACCAGTTACCACTCCCAACTGTTTTAGTTGGGGCTGTGGCTACCTCTACACCCACGGTCCATGCCACGGTGGGTAATCAGCAAGTCAACCATGTTCAAATAGATGGAGGTAGCGCAGTCAATCTCATCACGGATAAACTCCGCAAACAAATGGGCATCACACAACTCTTTCGTGCCCCATATGACATCAAATTGGCTAATGGCCATATCACGCGACCTCAAGGCGTCACACCTATTCTTCACATCAACATTGGTGATCTCCGCTTCCCCATGGAATTTGGAGTTTGGAAAGCTGGCGAAGATCCAGGTGACTATGAAATGCTGGTAGGCAGACCTTTTCTCCGCCAGGCAAAGAGTATCCATTACTGGGCCACGGACCAGTTAGTCATCACTGATGGTCATCTCAATGCCACCATGGACTTGCAAACAGGCAGGATCATTTCTGTTGACAATGCGGAACCCTCTCTCGGATTAATCGATTTCAAGAAGCTCGAATATTTATCAAGTTCGGGCTCCACCGCGAAGTCCGCCTCGTCCTCCTACCGAATATGCTGATCCTTGGGGAGAAATGACTCTTGATCGGGACCAGGTGTGGGTCGCTTTGCTTGACCCCCACGGCTCCTTGCAATCGAATCCAACGCGTTGATCACTTTTCGGATGTTGAACCTCCCGCAACTCCCTGTTGATGTACACGCTGTCATGAAGCAACCTCTACCGATGAAACCGAGCAACCTCTTTTTCACCACAAAGTGCCACGCGATCCGGTTATGCTCCAACCTCCCGCACACATTGTCCGGGATAATGAAGTAATACCCCATATTCGGACTCGTAAGTCGAGATTGTGGACGCCGGCAACAATCAACCTGTCGCATTGCCGCAAATCTTCCGGCTCCTTATCGTAATGTGGTCTGTCAAGTTGTTCAAAAAATTCAAACACATTTTCGCTGGAGTTACAAAGATCTTCGGGAATCAACAAAAGCTTGGGGAACTCACCATTCCTACCAAAATCGATGCACGCACCGGTGTAGCAACGACAAGATGTGCTCAACCCTAATTACCGTGGATCGCGGCGTCAAAGGCGAAATTGACAAACTCCTTGCTGCAGGTTTGATCTATGAGGTCAAACATTACGAATGGGTGAGCCCCATCGTCATTGCCCTTAAGCACAATGGTAAGATCCGGCGTGCGTGTGGACTATCGGAAACTCAATCGTGGGCCACGGGCGTGATCATTTTCCACTTCCCTTCACGCACCAGGTTCGGAAGAAGTGGCTGGACATGAGATGTACTCCTTTATGGATGGTTTTTTTCGCTACAATCAGATCTCAATCAAAGAATCTGATCAACTCAAGACCACTTTCACCACCCCGGGGCACTTTTTGCCTACAAGGTGGTTCCTTTTGGATTATCCAACTCTCCATCAACGTTTTCAACGCATCATGCTCTCGATTTTTCATGATTTCATGAAGGAAAATCCCTTCTTGCAAATTTTTCAAGATGACTTCTCGCCTCTGGTTCCATGGCTGACCATTTGGATAAATTGGAACTCGTCTTCCGAAATGTGATGAGTCAGGCATTAGTCTCAATCCTCGAAATGCACCTTTTGCGTCACCTCTCGGGTGTTACGTTAGGGCCATGTTGTCGCCAGCGGTATCACCACCGATCCCGCCAAAATCGGATTATTGTGTGCTCAAGGCTCAAGCACCAGCCAATATCAAGGAGACACGCTCTTTCTGGGTAAGGTCAATTATTACTCCACCTTCATACGGGTGGCAGCCATTGCAGATCCCATTCATAAACTCACGGGTGACGAATCCACGGGCGTGGAATTCCCAGCGGAAGTCGCTTTCCAACGGTGAAGCTTTTGCTTACTCGTGCACGGTTCTTGTTCCTCCTCAATGGGACAAGCCCTTTCATGTTCATGTCGATGTCGGCGTTTGCTATTGGAGCTGTTCTTTCTCAAGAATATGATCGCTAATCGACAAACCCAATCGCTTCGCCCGGTAAAACTCAATTACATTTGGCGCAACTATTACGCCCACGGGCGTGAAGCTTTTGGGTCTCATTTTTCGTGTCCAACGCTTCCGTCATTACCTTTTGACAGTCAAATCAAGTTCTTTGTGGACCACCAAGCACTACTCTATTTGATCAACAAGTCCACCCACGGGCGCGCATTTTCGTTGGGTCCTTCTTCTCAAGAATTTGCTCCTTTTGAAATCGTTCATAAGGCCGGCAAATCTCATGTCGTTCGGATTATCTTTCACGCATCCACCACGGATGATCCCTCCACCGAGTCTCGGGCGCCTTTCACGATGCTTCGGCTCTTTTTAGTCACGGCAACACCACATTGGTTCCATGATTTTCAGCAGTACCTCCTCACGGTGCTCTTCCACCGGAAGGCGAGGACGCTCTCTTACGCCAAGCGACAATCCGTCGCCATCAATTTCTGAGAGGTCCGTGACTACACCATGGTTGCAGGACATCTCTACAAAAGGGTAAGGACACCATCCTTCGACGCCGCGTGTTCTACCTCATGAAGTTCGGATATTGTTCGAGAAGCTCATCAAGGGCTCGGTGGTGGTCATTTTCATGGTGACACCACGCGACGCATAAAAATCCTTTCGCTGGGTATTATTGGCCCACGCTCTTCAAAGATGCTCACGCGCCCGCCGCCATTATGTATGACGCTTTTGCGGCGTGGTGGGGGCTTCACGCCCGCGGACGCTCTTCCCTTAACGCCGCCACGCCACTTCCCTTCAACAAATGGGGAATGGACTTTGTGGGACCTATAGATCCTCTCCGCGGCACACGCGTCCGTTACATTCGGGTCCTCACCGACTACGCCACCAAATGGGCGGAAGCTTGTGCACTTCCGGCACAACAACGCAGCAAAGCACGGCTAGAGTCCTCTATCAACAAGTTATCACGCGATTCAAACCCCCTCGGGCTGAGTGGGTCGTGGACCGTGGTGTTCATTTCATCAATCATACTATCAAGGAGCCGACGGATTATCTCTCGATACATCATCACAAGAGCACACCTTACTATCCTCAAGGTAATGGTTTGGCGAAAGCACCAACAAAGCGCTGGTCACCATTCTCAAGAAAATTTGTGACGCTTCCCCGCATTGGCGGACAAAACTTCCCACTGTTCTTTGGGCCTACAATACTTGTTTCAAGATTGCTACTGGTCACACTCCTTTTAAATTGGTTTATGGTCAGGAAGCTCTCATGCCGTTTGAATACATCCTTCCAACACTCCGTTTTCAAGCGGCTCGCTCATAATCCCTGCTTTGCACTCAAAGAAAGGGTCTATCAATTAGAGAACAGTTGGATGAACCGGACGGGATGCTTATATTCGTGTTCTTCATGGACAACAGTTGCAAAAATCTTTACATGACAAACGTCTGAAGACAAAAACATTCAAAGAAGGCGATTTGGTTCTTCTTTATGATTCCAGGCACAAAAATTTTCCGGGTAAACTCAAGTTTCGTTGGCTTGGCCCTTATCAAATTGTTCAAGTGGTTAGACCAAGCGTTTTCCAACTGGCTGAGTTAGATGGCACTCCATTACCTACCTTGGTTAATGGTTTTCGTCTCAAAGCATTTCATCACACAGAAAGTGAACATCAACAAACAGCGACAGTTCAAGAAGCAAACACCACAGCAAGTGACTAGAAAGGCGGTATATTATATTATAGTGGAGATTTTTACAAAATGTGGGCGCAGCCCAGCTATTTCCGCTATGGGCACTGCCCTATATACAAAAACGGGCTCAGAGCCCTATTTACTAAGTCCTAAGAGGAAAAACCCTCTACTCCGGGTTCGGAGCAGAGGTGATGCGGAGGAGATGGTAGAGGTTCTGCTCCGGATCCCAGCGAAGGTGCAGAACCACCTCCATCCGTTGGTCTTGGTCGGGATGTTCAGCCATCCCGGCACACCAGCCGTCCATTCGAATGCCACGGTTGTGGCAGCGCCAGAGATCCAGACAATTCATCTTGCAAGTGATCCACTCCTGACAGTTAGTGGGCATAGTGCAGTCTTCGTTCAAGCCAGCGGAGCCATCGCGGCGCCATCGGATGCCTTCGTTCATCTCGGTTCGTCTTATATAGCCAACGAGGAACTCCTTGTCGGCGTGGACCAATCACACAAATCGCCAGCGTGTTTGCAATGCAAAATTTGTTTCTAAAATGAGAATCTTTTCTCCCGCCGCATATCTAGCCATGGTACCTTCTGACACATTCCTTTTAATGATATCCCACTTTGAGTTGCCAGCATTGAATGCCATTCCTTCTTTTCACGCCCGTCGAACATTAATGTGTGTCCTTTGCCACCTGTCACATCCAATCCTTCTTTCCACGCTCTCATCCTCACCGTTCATTGCTTCTCCCTTACGTTTTTGGGACTTAGCCAAATTTTTGCCTCTCAATACCCTTCTTGGCATCTTTTGACACTGGCACCATCAACGGTTCAGTTTCGCACTCTTCATACCTCTTCGCCTCCAGCGCCCTAAAACAAACCTTTTCGTTCCTCTGCGCCTTTGTCCTCCGTGCTTTCGACTTTCGTCTTAGCCTTTGGAATCACTCTTCGTTTTCAAGCACATCGTTACCATGGCTGCCCCAAGATTTTCTACACTTCAAGCCTCTGCTCCCAAGGATCAGGCCCTTTTTGCATCGTCAGATCCTTCTTGGCGCCCACTTTCCGTGAAGCCCTTGTTGGCCCAAATAAAGAAGTCATTTGAGCGACACCAGCTTTACTGAATTCTCTCAAATGGAACTTCCGGCTCCAAATCGACCGGTTGAAGCGGTTCATCGCCAATATCGTTAACGGCCGCTAAGGCTACACCGCGGGTCGATGGCACCACCATTTCGTTGACTCAACATTTGATTTTGAGGTATTTCATATTCCCTTGCACACCCCCTTGTGTATCATGGTGCGCTATCTGGGATCTCGATGTCCGCGAGTTTGGTGCACCGCTTATCATGCCAATGTCCATCGTCTGACCAATATCGACAAGCCTCACGAAACCTTTGTTAAATTTCTGTGGCGAAAGTTCCTTGGGTATTCTATCAAGAACACCCATATCAATAAGCCTTTCTATAACCTGGTCCTCACTGCTACACACTCCAAACACCACATAGATTGGCCCCAAATGATGTTCTATCGTCTTCTCCAAGAAATGGACCGCCTTAGGGGTACCACTTCCATTTCACGAAGTTTTTCGTGGGAGGCCACTTTCAAGCCCTTATCCGTCATTACTTCCCTCCCACACCACCAAATTCTCATAATTCCACTCAGCGCTCCCTCCCAATAACTCACCAAGCTGGCACTTCACGCCCGTCTTCCCCTGGTCATGTCCACAATCAGCACACCCATGTCACTGTCTCCTCCTCCGCTACACCATCCACTTCACACCATTTTTCCCAAACATCCCAAACCAGGCAACAGCCAGCTCCACCACCACAACACCCTCGTCAGTTGTTGTATCAAGATCGCCAGGATGCTCAGCTGCGGGCCGCTCTCAAGTTACAAGAATCCCAAGACGCTCTTATGAGCGGGGTTCAACGGGCCCTAGAAGCCTCTGATGCGGTACACGAGGACCTTCAAGCTGCAACTGCCCAAGTTGCAACTTTGGAGGCCAAACTTCAAGACAAGCATGAAGCTCTCTTACAGGCTCATGCAGATCTCAAAAGTGCACAAGCTCAAGTCAGCCAACTCGCAGATCAACAGGCTCAGCTCCAGTCAGAAATTCAGACTTTATTGGAGCACAACAAGTCCAAAGCCGCTCTCCTGAGTACCAAGGACGCAGATATTGCTAAGCTCAATGCCTTGTACTCCTAACCGTGGTGAAAATTTCAGCACTCAAGTTCAAAACCTTTTCAAAGACGGACGCTCAAGTTGCCTCCTTGACGGCTCGGCTTTTCGATTACCTGAACCTCTCAGCTCACCTCTCTTCAAGATCGCCTACGGAGGTGCGAAGCGAGAAGATCTTGGATGACGCGGAGATTGCCGTGTTTCGTCTCAATACTGGGAAATCCTCCTCCCGGTCAACACTTCTCGAACGGGTCCGTGACCCGAATCCGCTTCTTTGCTTGAAAGGGACAAACCGGATCCGAGATCTTGAACAACGGCTGCGAGCAAGCTATTGATCTGGCGATGAGGCTCGGGCAAAACTTGGCGCCCATACCGCCATTCTTAGCGGAATGCCTGTTGACTTCCCAGTTCCTTCCTCGCTATCACGATTATGTGGTTGCTTGGCGCCACCTCTTCCTTTCGAAGTGGCATGCGGCGGATGGACTGTGGATATCCCCTGGAAAGCAAAGTCAGATTTTCTTGATTTGGCGAACTTTCCATTGAAGACAAAGGGTTGTGTTGTGCCCTTGTGGTCTTTGATCTCATACACTGTGCCGATCCAGACTTTATCATCTTCAGAGTGGTTCAGCCCATGGCTTACATATTTCATGATTTCTATCTGGGTGATACGGGAACACTTTGGCAATGGGCCACGCCCGCTTTTTCGGGGTGACCCCAGCGTGCAATGGGTGCCGGGATAACAATCCATATCTTGCGGATCCCGCCGGACCCAAACTCTTCATCGAGTACATGCACGAGCTTGCCACTCATTTATCTCTCACGGCAAGCGGAAGCGCTGCAACAAATCAGGAAATATCTAGGACATCCCGAGGATCTTCCCTATGCACAAATTTATATGCAGCACCTCACAGGTTACAATCAGTTACAAGCTCTGTTGGATAGCAAGGCGGTCCCCACGGGATGGGATAGCCCTCTGTCAAAACTCTCTCTGCTTCTCTTTGGGATCGTTGGTGTCGGGCTCTTGATCCGGATCTTGTCGGTCAATTGTGGAGACCGCTCAACACCCCGCCCACGGGCATGGTTCCTTCTCCCTATGCTTCCACGGGCGTACCTCCACGCCCGAGGTTCCTAACCCGATTGGCGCCTTCCTTTTTGGACCAAGGTCATGGATGGTCATGCGGGATGGACACCACCTCGGATCTCGGCCGGATCTCCGGTGGGATCCACGTTTTGTTCGCCGCTCACATTGGGAAGAAGGTGCCACTCTGGACACCACCACCAATTGGATCTACATTGCTAATGGCGTGGTTGGCAAGCGGCGGCGGATGCGCTTCATGGTCTTGACACCTTCTTGTAGAATGCCTCCACCCTCACGATCATACATCCATCTTCAAAGCGAGGATTTTGCGCTGCTCTCAAATGCATTTTGCTAAGCTCCTTAAATCGGCGTCCCATTTTTTCTTTGCAATCCGAATGCGATTGTCGGTGCCTTTGGCCTTGAGACTGTCTCCTCATGGAATGTCGATTACATTTTTGGGGGCCAGCGCCCTTGAAGACATGGTAATGCGCTCTCGCTTTCTTATTGATGCAGATCCACGCCCTTGGCCAAAACACTCCTCCTGCTCTTCAATCACGCCGGGGATCTCATAGCCCGGTACCATAATGGTGCCCGTCCTCACTCTCGTGAGGATCACTTTCGAACAGATGGCTTCAGCCCTCGAAACACTTCCTCCTTTTCTTCACTCGAGTGTCGTTTGGTGGGGGAGTGTTAGTCTGTGCCTCTGGTGCAGGACTATTCATGCATCTGACAGACCCAGGTCAAGCTCAAGGATCCTCGGTCAGCCCAGGTCGAGTCATCAAAGGCTCCGCAGAAGACCAAGCGGCGAGACCCACTTGATCAAAGCCTTTGGCCCGTCAACAAGAGGCCGCCCTCGGACAAGTGACGGCCCGTCACCGCCCGCGTCAGCGTCAGCATGATTCTAGGCACTTCAAGAGGCACCGCCAACATTCCTGCAAATCAGGCCTCCTTCCAGGAGTCGGCACCAGAGATCGGTCGAGTGTGTCTATATTGGGCCCAAGGCCATTGTACTATATATATGAGTAGAGCTAGCACATGAGTTTTTTAGATGAGTTTTGAGTCTTGTCTCCTTTCAGTTTTCTCTCTATTGCGAGAGCTCATGTATTTTCATCATTGATATCAAGGAAGCTTATCATCTTTCTCTCATTTGTTCTGTTTTCTTCTTTTTCTTCTCTTCTTGCAAATCCCGCGTGACATAGTCCCCCGGACTCTCCTGTTAGATCCACGGGTCCTCACAGAGGGCTGTCTTCCAGGAGTTCCCGAACCCAGACCCCAAACAAAAATTTTATTTGTATTGATTTGAATTGTGTGTTGACAAACTTTAACAGGCTGGATTGGGAGGAGGTATTTATGGGGGAGCCAACAAGATAATTCCAACCAATGAATCATCTTCTAATCCAGTTATGGGCAAGAGCCAATGCAGCCTAACCAGCTGCACTACCTTGAGTAACTATGAATTCTGTCAGAACGATGCTATACTTGGAGGAGCTTCTTATGTAGATGATTCTAGCACAGACTGTGCTGATCATGGGGGTGCAAAGTTGGACTGTACCACCTGCACATATAAAGAAAATTCTGCCGCAATAAGCAACCATATGTAAATTTAATTTTTTTTACAATGCAGTAAATTTAGAGTTCCTAACATTAGTATTTGCATATTTCGCAACACAGGAAGATGGTGGAGCTGTTTTCCTCAATTATGAATCCAATGGAGCAGTTGAAACTTTCAGGAACGACGTCTTCTTGAACAACACACCTGAAGTAAGAATGATCTAACCTCCTTCTTCAGTTATACATAATTGCAAGTTATTATTCACATATTCCATGTTTTTTCTGCAGAAATATGGCGGGGATATTGCAACACAATTAGAAAAGTATGAATCCAGAGGAAATCAATTGTCAGCTTACCAATCCAAATTCTTTGATAGCTCTGCTCCTGTAAGATCCTTCAACTTTAACTTGTAGTCTCATATGTCAGAACATCTGACTGACTTGTTCATTTTACATATACAGAGAGGTAATTCTGTTGCAATTAAGCAATCCTCAGATTAGGAAACACCTGTGCAGATGAACGTTGTTGCTCAGTTTCTGCAATATGTGCGAGCAATCGATCCTTAAGACAGAAATGGACAGACTCCACTAGTAGGCTTCTCCACTGGATGAAGCCAACAATAAGCATCTCCCACATTCCATAGCCCTGTAGGCATTCTGATATTGGGTTCTTTCCAAATCTATTTCTACACTATATTGGAACCATTGAGTAGATAATCAAATAATTTTAAATGCAATGCGTAGTTACATTAAAGGTGGTTGAGTCACTCGAGGGGCCCACACCACTACCTGCGCACCCATCTACCCATGAAAAAGCGCAGGATGATTGCTTCCATTCGCACAAGTGCACACCACCTCCGCATTGAGACATGGAGATGGATTCGGGAACCGCGTGAGGACGGAGTCTGTCAGTGCCGTCAACAAGGCGCCATTGAGGATGAAAGTCACGCCCTCCAGGCCTGTCCAGCGTACGAGCATATCCGGGCTCAGTATGCTCGGTTAGTTGTGCCCCATCAGGCCTTGCATGAGCTACTGAGCACGGCCTCTGTAGGCTTGTTGGGATCGTACCTCCGGGAGGTAATGGATACGCGGACTCAGTTATGCCCCCCTGTCCGACATTAACCTCAGCTGTACTTGTGATTATGTATATAACTACGCAGTATGTCAGCATCCTTATTGCTACTAAGGTTTTTCCCCCGAAAACCCTTCGGGGCGGGGGTTTTTTAATCCTGGTAGTAATACGCCTGCTGCTCTCTCTTTGTACTTGGGTCCCATAGGCCAGTTGGTCTCCGTGGACGATAAAATCATATTCTATTCTATTCTTCCTAGTATCAGTTATACCATAAGCCCACACTGAAAGCACCTATGCTTTGCAGGATGAAGTGGTCTATGTGTTAAAATGCAGCATCAAGTAGTTCATCTTCCTTAGATCTTGATATTCAAAATAAATAAATCCCCTGAAGGTAGCAAGCATTTGTGATTTGCGAGAAGTGTCGAGCATTGGTTCACATGTGTTGAGCAGATGATAAAGATATATAATACTAGTGATGGTGCCCAGCGTTGCTGGGCATAAGTTGGAAGTCTGCAAATTTTTTGACCGCCATGAGAAAAACATGCAGTAATAATCCAATTTTTGTAACCTTTTATTATAACACAAAATCCAAAGACTTAACAATGTGTAAAAGAAACTTAGCTGCTCATTCACGTTAGATAGTGTTGCATCGGTATATCTGAGAGCTTTTAATAGAACAACACTGTGCTTGTTCATAGGAAACCTGAGCGGAAGTAGAGTGTTAAACTGAGTAGATTTTGAGGTGATGCTATAGCCAAGGTCTATTGTTATTTGTGAGGCTGGGCATAAGGTCAGACATTGTAAATGATGAACTTAATTCATCATCCTCAGTATAGATAAAGATCATAGGTACATGCTCAAAATGTTGGGGTGAAACACTAATATCAAAATATAATTTGTAAATATTTTGGCCAATATTATGGTCCAAATTTTTCTAGCCTTCATTTGGATATTATGAACTACGTAATCGACGGCAGGGGGTCAGTATAGATAAAGATCATAGGTACATGCTCAAAAGGTTGGGATGAAACACTAAAATCAAAATATAATATCTGAATAGTGTTGGCAAATATATGGTCCAAACTTTCCTAGCCTTCATTTGGATATTATCTTCTACAATTGTGAAGTGGGGAAAGTATTACATATGGTTTTGCATGGTTTAGGGGGTAATCATATCCTACATCGTATTTTGGTGATGTCACTAAATGGGTTTTGGGTTTTATAATGTGTTTCAATTTTCTTCTTTTCAGTAGGTCTTTCTTTCCTTGGAAACTATGGCGGTGTAGCCATTGCGACGTTCTTCTGCCAAAGTTCTTGGCCGACTCCCTGCCATGGTGGAGTTCATCCGGCAGAGTCGACGCCGACTCCCTGCCATGGTGGAGTTCATCCGGCAGAGTCGATGGCCGACTCTTGTAGCAGAGCCCTTTCAGTTTCAAAGTTTATGTCTAGAAGCCTTTTTTCCTGTGCTAATATGCTTAGGGTTATGAAGGTGATTAAGGAGGTCAGGGGCAGAGGTTTTTCTGTCACAGGTTTGGCTGCATACAGACGTGAGGAGTGCAGCAAGTTCTGGGATCTGCCAAACATGAGGAGTGTGATAAAAAACCGCTCCATTTTTTTCATCATTTCATAAAGAGCTTGATGATAACTTATGTCTTTCTTAGTTTGCCACAATAGTGGTTTTATTTTATTGTTTCAACGGTGATAATTTGAGAAAGATTTTCTTGTGAAGAAGCCTTTCATGGCAGGACATTGGTACTGCCAGTCTCATGGCAGGGGGTTCAAATCCCCAATTGTTTTGATGAATTTGCATGAGCTTGGCATGTGGGTAACTGCCTTGCTATCTATTGTTTCCTTAACAGCCCCACCATTTATGCAGAATGTATTCCTTAACATCCATTCAATAGAATTTCTTGCCTACATGACTGCATGAATTTCGTTTCGGAGGCATAATGGTCTTTCTTTATAGAGTAAATAGTGGCTGCATGAGTATAATTTGATGTTGAAAACTTGCTTCTCTACCTTGTCCATGCTGGGCACATCCTATTATCACAGCACTCCATGATATGCCATTATGGGCAAGTATCAAATTGCACCAATGGCAAGCATCTTGTATGTTTCCACATCTACAATACATATAGAATCTATATAGGCACATGTTACAATATGCCAACATCCAATATTTCACATAACCATTCTCCATAAACTGGAATATTTCATAAACTGATCTTGAAACATACTTCAAACACCTCATCATAATCCCAGACTTTCCATAGATGTCAATGACTGTCTTCCACTATGTCATCTTGCACAAAGTTGCAGACGATCTCCTCATGATCAATTGTTGAAGACAGCTTTAGCCTCCTCTCAACGACTGTAATTTCCTTCATGATGCTTTAAGAAAACATCAAACAGTCATTTTCCATAAAAACACAAACAAAGAACTTGATTATAGAAAGAAAGGAGAGGACAAAAAACATTCTACAATTTGCGCTCCATGCATTTAAACCTGGCCTTCATCTAGAACCGCAAACACAGAAAGCAACAACAACGGGTCTTGAACTATATTACTTTGTAAGTTTGGCATTAAGTGGCGCATTAACTATCAACAACACCTCTGAGAGAAAAATCAGTTGGTATGTGATGAAGCTTCTCATTTGGAAACATTAAAAAGCTACTTATGGTGTCATTTAGAAATAAGAGGGACTTTGCGGTTTAGGTTTGAGCCAAAGCATTTTAGACCATTTTAAGTGGCCTTACCGCTTATAATCATCCGTCTTACCTATTCGAAATAGCTATTCAAAAAAAATGAACACAATGGCAAAGAAGTAGCAGGAGAAAGAAGCTTTAAGAAACAAAATAGTTTATTATACCACGACGGATCTGGAAACAAAAATTTATACTGACTGACGCATTTATGGGGGCAGTACATATGGGCAAATTGATGAATCGACCAACCAGGGAAACTTGGCTATCCCAAGATCCGAGAATCCAATATTTTATCAAGATCCACATAGCCTACCATAGCTCGAAGTTGTTAAACTGGCCGCAAAGCTCTAGGAGGCCATGCTCGGTCGTATTCAACAACATGCTAGCACATGCTAACTTCAGAACCACTGCTAGGCTGGTGGGATAGAGTGAGACTTCAACAATATTCTGGTGAGAAAGAAAGATGCAATTAAAAGCTGCTGGCATGGGATGGCAACACTTTAATTGATGACTTATAGATGGTCTTAGTGAGAAATTGCTTGAGGTAAACACTAACAACCAAAAAAACTTGAGAACAATAATAAAGGGAAGAAATATACTCACAACTTTCTCAAATGCCCGCTTCCTTTGCCAGCCTCCATCCGACAAAGTTGAGGCACATATATTCTGTTCAACAGATCTGTTTCAGTGTGTTAATATGCAGCGTGCCATAAAGAGGTTTTCCCTGTCACATTCAGGTCAAAATGTGAGCTTATATGCCAGACTAATCCATAACACTGAACTTAATCATCCGTCTTACATATTCAGAAATAGCTATTCAAATAAGAACACAATGGCAAAGAAGTAGCAGGAGAAACCATAAGAGACTTATCCATCTGGTCTCATAGTGCACAATGCAGAAGCATAATACAGAGCTCGAGAAGGAGATCCTGCTATAATAGCGCCTCGAGCTTTGGGAACATCTCAATCTTGAACCAACTTAAACAGAATATAAAATGTACCTGGTACAGGGAATATAAAAAATAGAAGAATCGAAACTGGCCGTCCATAGCTTTTCCCTGTAGAAACCACCCATACCCTGCTTTGCTTGGTGTGCACTGAATCTGCATAGTCGCCATAGTCTGCAGCCTCTCCCATTGCTCTAAGCCGACTGATTTAGGGATGTGCGTTGCGAGAAGGAAGAATGGGTGCGTTCCGCACAAAATGAATGGAAGGGCAAGATGATGCCACGTGGCCAGATTGAATCTCGCCGTCCGATCTAGGGCGAGATTCAAGACAGACATACACTATAATTTTATTATATAGGATGAATGGATAGATTTCCAGCTAGTGAAAGGGAGGGCCATAAAACATAATGAATGCAACTATAAAGAGTTGGAGTGCGTTTTGAAGCAAATCAGCCTTTCAAACCAGCCAACCTGCAACAATTAATGGTTTAGTAGAAGTAGATGATTTTGAATTGCTTGTGTTGTTTAACTCTTCTTCAGACAGATCGCATTGCATGAACATGTGCTCCAAAGTGTGGTGCGGCTCCTTAAACAAGATGTAGGATATAATGGCATTTATTTCCGTGGTTTGTAGTATTTTAGAAAAGCCTTGTTAACCACCTAGTAGTTAACATTGTGCATGCACATGTTAGGTGTCAATGGTGGCAGATTGACACGTGGCATGATTAGGTTAACATAAGTGTAGGGATTAGATTTAGTTAGATGTACGACTCAGATTTGCGGTCTACACTATATTAGACCGGAGCCTCTTCAGATGTACTCAGGTTTATCTCAAATTTGGAGAGCCTCACTTGGCCACGTTCCCTTCATTCTTTGTACATATTTGTTGGTCTTGTTCTTGTTTTGTGATCATGAGCATGGCAGCTTTGTAGCATCCGACAGTCATAGACTGCTGCTGCAAGGTGTATGCCAAGAACTCATAACTAACACTGGCGCCGTTATGCCGGGTTCGCTCAAGATCATTTCTTTAGCCTTGTTGTTTGCTGTTGTCTTGCTGCTCTCATGCTTCTTCGTTTTGAAAACTTTTTGTATACTATTCTTCCCCCTTAAATTTCCTTAGTTTGCCCAACCAAGTCGATTTATGTATCTGCTTGGAGGCCTTTGTTTTTCCAAACAGCTGATGATCCTGCCAGCTGATCAAATTTAATTTCGTAAATCTTTTCTCAAGACACTGTTTTTCACGTGCAGCAAGCACAGTTTGCAGTTCCAGGATTTCTGGAGTGGTGACAGCACTCCCCTCTGCAAAAGTTTCAGAAAAATCAACAGATTGATCAATTTTTCTCTCTATCTGCTGAAAAATTGTCACAAATATCATGATTCTCTTTCTTATCCTCTGTTTTATCTCAGAAATATCTTTCTTATCCTGTCTTTTATCTCAGAAATCGTGCTTCTGCACACCCAAAAATATCCACACGATGCCACATGAATGTTTACCTCATCTGCCTCTTCAAGTCTCACGTTTTTCACGAAGTTTCTTCTTCAGATTCTTTGCTAGAGGGCCAGCACTGGGCTAGCCCCCTTTGAGCCCATAGTTCCTGCAAATACACACAGTTCCAAGTCTCTTGGGCTCCTGGTCCCCTTCATCTGTTCAAATACGTACTGGTTGCAAACCCAGCCAGCCTATTTATACGTGGATCTTTGAAGCATCCGGTCGGTTCATCTGCAAAACTACCATTTCATCAGTCACAGCTGGATTCCATTCGAAATTCATTGTGGGTCTGATATTTTATCTCTTAAGCCATGCAGCACCGCTTCAAGCAACCCAACGGCTCTGTTCTAGCAAACATCCGGCCAGTTCCTATCTATGGAAGCTTCAATTTCGGCATCATATCAGACTTTCCCTTCTGCAGATCTCTCTTTAGCATGCGCACTTCAAGCCAGATATTAAACTCCATTCGACACCCTATTTTCTGGAAATAGCAACAGCCGCATATCTCGGCTGCCCGGAAAGCTCTGTTCATCGGATCACTGCTATGACTGGCCGCCGCAAAAAAACCATTGTCTAGGGTTTGATCTTTTTAGGGTTTAAGCCCTCATTATGCAGGCTGATCACGGGTCACGCCGTGGGTCAACCCTACTCACGCTCAACGGACTCAAGGGGTCACGCTCACGGGCCCCACACGCACACTCCAGTTTTTTTCCACGCCACGATCCACGGACCACGCTAAGTATTGACCCAACCTCACGCACGCCCACGCCAAGTATATGCAAGCCACGCTTTGTACTTTATGCCAATGTTCGCTCAAGCCCACGCCACGCTTTACATCCTTCTTTGATCCCACACTCACACTTTTGCTTATGGCCACGCTTCTTGCTCAACATCCATGCTTTGCAAAAATATTGTCACGCATCGTCACGTTGTCCTATGGCTGATCACGGGGCACATTTTTTTGGTGCTTACCTTTTTAAGCCCCCCATTATACTTATTTTTAAGTAAAATTTTGGGCATTGTTTTTTCAAATGGACTTCCCCATGATATAAGGGGTTAGTCTTCATATTTTTCTTGCCCCAGTTCCTCTGATCCACGTTCTGCATCGACATTCCTTCGGATCCTATTCGTCATCAATGCCTTCATGAAGATCTTTCGGCGACACATCAAACCATTACCAGTACCATCATTTTCACCCCTAAATTTTTGGCACCTTGTTGTAATTGTCGGACTTGTCTTATAAAAGTCTGTACATGTTTTTGTGCTAACAACTTTTAGGGGGAGGCAGTGTTAACCACCTAGTGGTTAACATTGTGCATGCACATGTTAGGTGTCAATGGTGGCAGATTGACACGTGGTAACATAAGTGTAGGGATTAAATTTAGTTAGACGTACGACTCAGATTTGCGGTCTACACTATATTAGACCGGAGCCTCTTCAGATGTACTCAGGTTTATCTCAAATTTGGAGAGCCTCACTTGGCCACGTTCCCTTCATTCTTTGTACATATTTGTTTGTCTTGTTCTTGTTTTGTGATCATGAGCATGGCAGCTTTGTAGCATCCGGCAGTCACAGACTGCTGCTGCAAGGTGTATGCCAAGAACTCACAACTAACAAGCCTTATGGCTAAGGTTATAGTTATATCATGGGTAAAAGCATGTTAGGGTGTACCACTTTTGGAACCTGCAAAAGTACATACACTAGGTACTTCAGAACTGGGTACTTTCTCATTTTTATTTTCATTAAAACTAGTACAAAGATCCAAAATAAAAGTCAAGGACGCATTAATATTCAAAGTTAAGATAAAGATAATGCTATCGGAGACCAAAATATATATAAAAGTTCTAAAATGTAACTTTTATTGAGATATTACACGGGTACCCAGTACCCAGTCCTGGGTACCTTTTTAGGTACTTTTTTGGTCACTAAATAATACTTTTTAAGGGACACCCTAACATGCTTTTACCCTCATAGAATATAAGAAGTAAATTGTTACTCCTAGGCAAGCAAAGTGATTACGATTTCTTTGCTATATGTTTGATATCGCCAAGTTCTAAACAACCACATTGGCTTGAAGAAAATTCTAGGAGCCTTGGCAAAGAAAATGATTATGGGTCATTCATTAAGAAGGCAGTTTTACATAGCTAAGGGATTATTTTAAACACTTTATTTAAATCGGTGCCTTTAAATATAGTTATGATGGTTAGATAAGTATAAATAAAGTTATCTAGCTAATAATTAGTGTACCTTATAGATTGTAAGGGCCTCTTGGATGTAATATATTCATTGTGAACATGAATACTCATGCATGGTGGTTGCTTCATGGCTATCTCTTAGCCATTATAATTGTACTTGCAGATGTGTTGCTTATCGTTGCTGGAACCTGTAGCCAACCCCCAAGCGTTGGATGGGGGAATATTCCTTGGCATATTCCTTTTAGGGCCATCCTAGGCGTACACCTCAGCAAGGCATGGGGTCAAACGCTTAGGTGGCCCTATTCTTAAGGGCGTTTGACCACCATTGAAAACCAAATTTAATACACATTGACTCCAAAATAGAATCAAGCTATATTCATGGTGCAATCCCCTAATGATAGGGACATGCCATAGATAGGCAGCTAGGGACACGCTTAACAGCCATGCCAGAATCCACTTCAAGAATTCCTTTGCAGCCTGCGCCTTCAAGATTGCATTGCCACTGTTGTAAGCCTTATACAAGCCTTGAAGACTGCATTTCCACTGCTCTCAGCCGAGATGCCAATGCCAAAAGCCGCCATCTGCAAGTACAAGCAAGAAACAGGCTGGGGGATTCGAACCCCCTGCGCATTGCGCAACCCCAAGCAGCCTATGCAAATACAAATGCAAGCATTCTAGGCAAAACGAAAACACTGCACTACCACAAGAGAGTTGAAGTTAGCATGCAACAACTTTTAGAAGAGTGTGGCCTGTCTTCTCTGAAGCATCAGAGCAGGCCCAGAAAAACAACTAGAATTTAGAAACTAAAAACTATCACAAGTGATTTCATGGCCTACAAGAAACTTGCTCACATGCTCGACAAGAAAATTTCCAGAATGCCACAAAAAGAGGCCTAAGGATTGGAAGCTTAACGTTCAGATGAATGCTAAAGAATTAACATCTTTGAGAGAAATATGGAGCAGTCAAGTAGGTGTAACAACTATGTAAAATGGAGCTCTCCAAAGGTGAATAGAACAGAGCATTAACATATGTCATTGGTCTTGAATCGGATCAAGAGCCTAACCTATGCTTGTCCTGCGAAATTCCAAAGAAGAATAGCCATCGCTGTCACCAAATCCCTCAAGAAACCTCCTTATTCCTCATTTGCAAACAGCCCCTCCTGTACAGCTAATGCGATCTGGCATGCACCTAGGCCTCCACCCTAGTCACAAAAAAAAAAAAAAAAAAAAATGGAATCCGTGCATTTAGCGATGCTCTTCAAACTTATTGAAGTCCTAGAAAGCAAGAGCTGGAGGCCGGAATCGCCATCTACTGCAGATATGGATTGCTAACAAAAGCAATATAGCAGTTAGTCCAACAAATCGGCATGCATCTGCTTCAGCATCTTCCTGTCTGCCCTTTTCTTCCCGTTTCATCCACTCCTACCCTACTAAATCTAACCTAAGACTCCTGCCCTAGCCGCCTGGTCGTCGCCATAGCCCGATGATGCAGCCGACTTTTTGTTTGCCCTTTTCTTCAGGGCTGATAACATACCCGTTATCAACCCTCCCTTCACTTTCTAAAATAAGTTCGCTTAGAACTCGGTGGTGGTGGTCGACCCTAAAAAGAAAAAAACCTTCCCTAAAAACAGGGGTTTTAAAGATTCCTTATTGCCCTATTTTCATACTCTTTTTGATACAATACAGCCCTTAAACCATGTAAACCTTATGTTATAAAAATACGCTTTCATGAACTAGCAAACTATATTAGACTTTGGTATGCTTAGATTTTGGGCATAATGTGGGTTCAAATCCCACATGTTCAAGATCGTCTTCCACGCCATTCAAAATTGAGAGATATACTCTAACATAAAATGTCGGGCATTAATAATGGATTCAACCTTGTAGTTTTAGTTAGAACCAAACAAATGTTTGCACACTGGGGTGTCTCATTTTTGATGTCCCTTTTGTCCCCCAATTTAGTACTAAAATCAATAAAGGTGGTTGGAAATCTTAGAGGCAATTTCAAATTTCATAGAAAACAAAAATAGCAATAAAAATTCGAATTCCTTGAATTTTGGAGAACCGGGCTACAATGCGTGCATGTGTTGAGCCCCGATAAAGAAAACTAAAAGATCAACGAAATCATCATTCTTGCTTCTCGTCTTTCGATATGTTCAAGGTTTGAATGGTGTTATGAATATGGTAGCTCGGGGGAGTGGTTTTGTACGTTAGTTTTGGTGGACTAGCATGGGTGTGTAAGAATGGCAAATTATGGGCAAAGCAAGGCAAATAAATGCATTAGGGAGAGAGGGTTTTGACATCTTGGGGGATACTTTTTGTATATTTAAAGATCTAACAGATTATAGAGTTCTTTTTTCGGTGGTGGAAAACTTTTAGGATTATTTCAAGTGATTGTGTACTGAGATTTTTTATCTTTTCGATAACAAAAAATGTTTAGGCCAAAACACTCATTTCATCATTGTGAGGCTCATGCTGCCTGAAGGGCAAACCCTTGGAGAGGTGGGCTGATTGAATATTATTGATGATATGCTAATTGAACGGATGAGAATAGGAATTTCCCCGCATCCAATAGTTGAGGTCAAAGTTTTCTCTGTGTTACGTGAGTTGGTATATGATTTGGTTGTCGTTGCTTGTCGTGATACGATGTTAGTGTGCCATCTGACTGTCCAGTGCGCGGCTCTAGCTCCTATAATATACCAGACTAAGCTTAGCATCATCTTATCCATTAATCTTCTGCAGTCATAGATAACTAGTAATAAAGTAGCTAATGCTATATTTGATGGTGCACTATGATTGGCATGACAAATAGAATAGATACTTCTAATGCCATTTGCTTCAAGCTTATTTCTCAAAGAAAACCACCATCCAAAAAGAATCATGAATGCTAACAAAATTGTGGCTACCCATCTGCAGCTTTTTCAAAGTGGACAAAAACGCGAATGTGCCTATGGGGCGTTCCCGAGACACCGACATAAATGGATAGAAGGGACTACTTATAATCATTTTGCCCAGTTGCTTAAAGGCATGTCGATTAAAGAACGCAGCATTTGATATCAAAGCAAGTCTCCTCCATGGGTGCCTATATGTTTAAGTAATTTGCACAGTCTTGGTAACGTCAGTAACTACATAGTCAACGTATACTAGTAAAATCATAACATTTGACGCCCTTCCCAAATTTGGATTTTAGTTGGTACCCGAACCTATAGGTATGGGCAAAAAGCCCCCACAAACCTTAACCGAACCTCAGCCCTGGAGCAACCGAACCTGTTAAACGTCATTATTACTTGTTGTTTTACTCATTACGCCTAAATCCCTCCTCCCCCCACCTTCCCACCGAACCGAACTGAAGCTACAGGGAGTACTTCGAGCGGGACACCTCGAGAATGCCTCAATTGGGCGCGAAGAATTGCATCAATCTGGTCGCCGGACTGTGGAGCTCGGAAAGCGATCACGCGATTCTGAATTCGATCTATGGCAGAGGTAACTGTTCTATTAATTTCGGGCAATGACGATGAGTAATTCTTTTTTGAATACAGAAACTGAAAGGCCAATTCCGGGTGGAGGTGTCCAAGAACTGGTTGTCCTACAAAAATCAATATAATCGGAAGGAACAGGTCGATGAGAATGCTCTTCGAGCTTCTGGTGCAATGAATATTGATCGCTGGGTGCGTGGGGAACTGTATCCCATCGATCCGATCACCATGAAAACATCCTGAATCTCATTCTGCATCGTGGCTTATTCATTTTGCCTGTAAGGGTAATCAAGGTCTGCTTGGCTATTGCAATAATATTTCAAGTCATTCTGATGTGCATTTGAGAACAATGTACAATCAATTGTGTGGAGTGCATTGCAATATGGTAGCACACTGTAATTACCTCCAACAGTGTAACTATTTCTTAACCAACAGGTCTAAGAATACAGATGAACTGCAAGCTTCCAATCAAAGGTTGCTTATGGAGGTGGAGTCACTTAAACAAGGATTGAAGAGATGCTCTGAGGACAATGACAAACTGGAGAGGAAGTTAAAAAGATTGAAAATGACACCACTGGGCATGAGGGAGAGGAAAAAAGAACTGAAGGCCCTAAATGTACTTGCCCCTAGTGGTGGGGGCTCTAGAAGAAGAATCCACGCTATTAAAAATATGGTGGATCCTACTATGGCTGAAAAGAAGAAGAGAAAACCTTGTAATATGGCTAGTTTGTTGAAAAAGCTTGTAACTAAAGATGATGTTATAGATATGTTGAAGCTTCCTGGAGCTAAGAACATGTGCTTACTGAATTGGGAAAGAGTCAAAGTGCTGATAGCATGCAAGAATTATGTGACAATGTGGGTATCAGTCGACAAGCTTACATTGCTCTCTTTAGATGTTTGCAGGATGGTATCAAGCAATAGGGTATTACGAAGACCATACTGCCAAGACTCAGTTATGTCAGAGCAAGCAGAAGAAAGAGGAATGCAGAAGTACACGAACATTTGGGAGAGATGTACCATATCACCACATCCGTGCACTTGGGATCACTAATCACTGGGAAAAGTAAGAAGAAGGGTGGCTCCGGAAAATATCTATTTGTTCTTAATGAGAAGAATAATTGTTGGATGGATCTCTCTAAAATGCTTCTTCTGTTAGTTCGCTTCTATGATATGAAAGTGGAAGAATGTGCAGGGAAACTCCAAATTGCTATAAAGTTGGATGAGATGGAACTGATCAAAGGTGAAAAGTATGAGAGGATTTCTTTGACATTAATGAACAGGGCGTTATCAAATTCTGATAATGAGGAAGGGAAGTTCTTTGTTCAATCAGAGGATCATATTTGGTGGATAGGGATATTTCAAGTACCGGAAGAAAATCATGGTGTTCTTCAGTGGGTCTTTCAGCAGACACCTATTCCTACTATTATTGCTGCTCATGGAGTCGGAGAGAAGCTTCAGGTTCCTGGCTATGGAGATTACGAGGTTGAATGGCATTTGGCTGCTGATCTAAAGACCATCAAGTGCATGTATAACATGAAACATGGTTCTGGTAAGACTACCCACGCATGTCCTTACTGTTTGTATGCTAGGGTACATGATAAGGGGAAGGGAATGAGTACTCTCGAATGTGACCAGGATGCTGAACCAACGCGTGAGAAGGAGGATGAAACTTTGATCCCCGTCCTTGCAATTCCTGTAAAGAGAGTACATATCTGCACTCTCCATGCCTTTCTAAGAATAGTAGATAAGATGGTGTACATGAGCATTCTTTTTGCTTGGAATAAGTCTCCACAATCAGCCAGAGAAAAGTGTATGAAAGATGTTGAGAACGTACTTTCTGATCTTGGTCTTCATGGTGGTGACTATAAAATCTTGCAAGATCCTAAGAAGGGAGGCAAGATTCCTTGTAAACCATCCATGGGTGGGGTGAAAGCGAAAAGATTTCTGCCTTGTACTAAATTACGTAAGAATGGATCATTGCCAACTGGAAAGTGGGAGGGGTATAAGGACTTGCTGGTAGCAGAAGATGACCGTACTTCACATGGGAGGGCAAAACTAAAGAAAATTAAAGCGTGGCAGAATCTGAGCAGTCTGGTAACTTTGATGCCAGAGAAGAAAATGGTGGGTGGAAAGTTAGATGAATTCAAAGTAGCAGTAACTGAATTCACGAAGTCGTTTATACAAGCATGGGGAGAATGCAATGTCACACATTACATTCATATACTTCATGCCCATGGCTTGTGGTTTGCCAAAGAGTACGGGAGCTTGGGAATATGGAATACGCAGGGAATGGAGAAGTCACATAAGCAAGCCAAGAATGCTTTTTTTAGGTTCACACAACATCGAGGTTCGTGTGGTAACTCATTGCAACAGATGTGCCAATGGTTCTATAGGAGGATTATCTGCAAGCTAGAGAAAAAAGATAAAGCTAAACAAGACACGACGTTGGCTAGAATATCGAGGAGAAAAGTTGAGCAGGAAAAAAAGAAGCAGATATGGTGTAGCTCTAGTGCAGCAGACAAGTTAAGGTAGTGGTGATCCACAAGGATCAGACAGGGTAGAAGATATACTTCTGGGGTTTCAATTGTATGAACAAATTCATATTAATAGTATAACTATTGACCATGATGTGCAACTATAATGTTTCAAATATGTTAGGTTGGCAGCGTGGGCATGGTGCGAACTTAGTTGGTATTCAATTGATGAATGACAAGTAATCGCACCGTGGCCACGGTGCGAATGAAGTTGGGAATTAGTTATGGAATAACCAATATTCGCACCGTGGCCACGGTGCGAAATAGGCCCTCCCAGACCACTTTACGTTACACATGGAAAATTAGATAGAAATTACTCATATATTAATTGTAAAATAACTTTGGAATGCTTTTGACGTTCATGTTGTGCAGTTGTTAGAGACAATTCCAACTGTAGCATCATTATTGTTTCTATATACGAGTATATGTACAGATACATGTCCAATAATTTGTATGTATATACCATTAATAATTTTGGTGGGTATAACTAGATATGCATGAAATTGCCAAGGCGTCGACTTTGCCAAGGCTTGTGGCACATTCTGATGATGATCGCGATTCCATTACCTGCAAGATGAACCATGAGGACCTCTGTAAGTGCCGCCAGCAAAATATAGCACTAGAAGACTGGCTAGCTGTTGTTACTATGAATCCTGTCAGTTTCTATCCGGATCCCTTCGATGTTGTGATTCACCTTCTATAGAATTCAGAGCATGGTTTGTTCATGATCGAAAGGATCTCTGAGCTTTGTTGATGATGAGTCTGAATGAACATTGTTCAAGTTGGCATTGATGTTGGCACATTATTAGAGATTATATTCTTAAGTTTGTTTATTTTAGTACTGTAAAATATAATAGATGGTTTATATTCATCTAGAATATGAAATACATAAGGATGGGATGCATAAAGCAGCCAAATTTTAGGAAGATCCCTTTACAAAATCACCTGAGGGATATCCTTATATTTGATTCTATAATAGATCAAATATAGTAGCAAGAGAAAGGGGATCACTGACTATTTAAATCTTGGGAGTACTTTAGGTAGAAACAGAAAAACAAGATCAGAAGACCCCGAGCTCTGCTTGGATCAGATCGCCCAAATTAAAGAGCTCAATGTTATGCCTGCCAAAGACCTGGAGCCAGTCATCCAGATCCTGAATCATGTGTGTGGTGTTCTGAAGAAGCATCACTGATAAAGCCTCCCTCTGTCTCTGCTGCTCCTGGAAAAGTTTCTGAAAAACCGGTTTGAGAGAATTATGCCTCCACAACTCCTCCTCCTTTAAGACCCGCCTCAGAGCCTTTCCTCTGGTAATATATGCCTTCAAAGAAACCAAGGTCCCTTCCACAGCATGATTATCCATCTCAGCTTCCTGATTGAACATTCTATAAGATCCTTGCGCCCTCAATTTGTTATAATGAGCTCTGATTTCTCTCTTGCCATTGTTGTTTAGTTCCGTCAGCACATTCCTTTGGACCTCATTTGCATGCTCCAAGATTGGTTCAGCCAGTTGCGACTGCATCTCGACCATGGTTGTCTCCTAGTTTCCACCATCTTTCCCCTGGGTTCGCTGCTTCCAAATGAATCAATAAATCTCCCTATGCAATGATGTCAAATTATTAAATATTTTATCTTTTTATTTATTTTAGTACTGGAAAATATAATAGATGGTGTTGTATAATATAATAGATAGTAATGTCAAAAATAGCTACAGTGATCAATAATGGTGCTAAAGTGCACATCAATAATGCTGCTACAGTGCTGCAGATTAATTATCTACCACATATATTCAATTGCATACTATCAGCCAATTTTCATATTAGAAACCTCGCACCGTAGCCACGGTGCAAGAATGGCCACTACTTAAACGTGGATTGATTCAATTTCGCACCGTGGCCACGGTGCGAAATTGCTGCCCTCACAAAGTAATTTACACGCATTTCACACCGTGGCAACGGTGCAGTGTAGATATACATAGAGAATACATACAATCAAAATACTTAGCAAGCAAATAATATATAGAACAAAAACCGTTTCATTAATATAAAACACTTTACATGCCTCGGAAGTAATTTGTCAAGGCAACATCCTGCCTCATTATTGTCACTCTTTTTCCATGCACAACACATTTCACACAGTCTTCGAAGAACCTGACCATGTGATTCTCAGCGGCCTCGTGCAGAGCATCAAGGGCACCTGCAGTGAATCGAGTCACCTCTTCTGGCATTGGAAAAAGTCTACCAGCATTCCGGTACCTTCTACTATCCCCCCTCATCTTATAGTATCTCTCTTGAACCTGCTCCCTACATATTCTAGCCATTGTGAGCTTCGGAAGCACCCACTCCACGTGGTTCTGGAAGTGCCAGATTTCCCGAATCCATCTATACTTTGGTTTAAATGGATGGCCCTTCTTATTCAGCTTAGGAGGGCCTTTACAGAGAACCTGTTTCTTCTACAGCTGCTTAGGCTTAGTAGACTTCCTCTTACGTCTACTGGATTCCCCAACCTCTAAAGTCTGCTCAACAACAGGAACCACTACTGTATCTGGTACTACGGTTTCAGGTACAACCATCACAGGTACTGCAGCTGCCTCTTGTACAATGACATTTTCTGCGATTTGATCCGTCACAGGGACCTGGACAGGGACACCCTGGTACATAACATTCAGGGGGGCAGGGGGGGGATACATTCTGAACAGGAACATGAACATTCTAAAAAGGAATATTCAGAGTAACATTCTGAACAATCCGATCAGGCACATCCTCATCTTTCCCAGCATTCTGATGGTCATCCTCATGGGCATTCTCATTGTCAGCTCCAAGCAAGGCTGGCCTCTGGTTTACCTCCACCGATCCAACTTTCGGCACTCTGCGAGGAAGTCTGGTAATGTAATCTATCTCATTAACCAGCAGAGACAATGTGCCTATTGTTGGCGACAAAGAAGCCATCAACCTGGGCCACACGACGAAGGAATGGAGTGCCTCAAGCAAGTTGTCAGCTCCCATCGAAGGAACAGGCAACTGCGTGTCTGGTGCAACTACTACATCGACGTTAACGACGATGCAATCATCAGGCACAGGAACTCCATGACAGACAGCTGCCTGCACAAAAGTTCCTCCTCCGACTAAATGGCCAGCAGAGAACAGGTAAACACGCCTTGGCTCAGAAGGTATATCTCTAAAAATCTCCTCTGCCCCATTGGCAACATTCTGAACTACAGTGTTCAGACCTGCTTGATGAATGATTTCTGGCTCGGAAGACTGAGCTCTGTTCTGGTTGTTAGAAGCACTGACATAGTTAGTGGCGCTGCCCTCGCTGTCTTGCCCATCATGTGTGCGCCCAGACAACGCCTTCTCTTCTGTTCTATTCTATTCTATTCTGTTGTTTGGTTGCTGGGATGGTTAGATCTGACATTACCGCTATTCTGTGCCATTGTCTCTGAACTGTAATGCAACAAATGAGTAGACAAGATTGATAAATATGCAATGTAATGTCTTAGAACAAATATCAAAAGCAGACAACATCGATAAGAAAGATAATTATATAAAGAGTACCGTTGCTACCGTGCGAACACCGCAAAGGATAGCCACGGAAACGAACTATTTTCGCACCGTGGCCACGGTGCGAATAGCAGTTAGTTGTAAGCATAGACAACAGTGTTTTCGCACCGTGGCCACGGTGCGAGTAAAATAGAAGCGTGAGACAAATAAAAATGAAACTGAAGTGTGTGTTCGATATAACATGAATAGAGATTTAAAACAAGTCTTTGCATTAATTAACAATGGTTACAACTTCATTTTCTTAGAAACATGTAAGTCATCGGAAACTTCTTCTTCTTCCAAGTCGGACTCCTGCAGACCAGCATCCAACAGGTACATAAGACGAGGAATCTAGGGCTCCCTCTCTTCCCAAGTCAGTCGAATTGTAGCCTTATCCACGCCGGACAAGGCCAATGCAGCTCCATTGGCAGCCATAGAATACATACTAAAGCCACCAAAAACATGCGTGGCGATATCTCTCCTAACAGCCACTACTCGATCAGAATTGGCAGATAATGGGATGTGACTATCAATCAACGAGAGGGCCTTGAGTTTCAAAACCTCCTCAGGTCCATATGGGCTATACTTAGAAATGGAACACAACGATCTCTCCCTTATAACGGTAGCCCATATAGTGGGGATACTTGCATCTCTGCCAAGGGTAACTCTGTCATGTCTGGCGCAAAAATCGTCCACAAAAATCTCCTGCGCAATACACAATCGTTTTTAGGCACTTAACAAAATAAGCAAACTTATGGTAGCTTACCTCCACTTCATCAGATGCAATAACCCCTTTGGTAGATTTGTTGATCGACGACCTGGAAGAGTTTCATTCGCTCTTTGATACTTGTTTTGCACTATCTTTAGCTTCTGATGAACTCGCCTCGAACTTTACTTCTGAGACTTCCTTCAAGCCCATTTCTGCCATCTCCAGAACTCTATCAAAAGCAATCTCAGGAGCTATTGAAGTTCCATCATAGGTTAAGAGTTCGTTCAGCTCCCTAGGCACTTTCGGCTCGAAGTCAGTGAAGTCGTCTAGACCAACAACGAAAGCATAGATTTGTCCAAGGACCTCATCTTCCCTCAAACCAGTAATGGAAGATATATCGTGGAGAAGAAGATAGTCCTTCCCTCCTATGTTAACTGGCAAGGCTTCCGTGACACCCCATCTATTAAGATTCTCTTCATGCTCATCTACGTCTTCATCCTCGTCCTCGTCGAGCTTTTCCACCAGTTCCTGCTCTTTCTCTGCATCAAATACCTCCTCTACAGGTGACTGAGGTTCTGCAATAGCCTTCACCTGTGGTTCTTCCCTATCTGTTGGTGGAACTGTATATATCATGTAAGTAGCAAACATGATGTCAATTGGATATAAATTATCCTTCCCATCCTTCTCACATAAGTCGGCTGGCAGTCTCTTGAACGACCTTCGAACCTTATCATGGTCATCTTTGGGAAAAAGCTTCAGAAAGGACTTTAGACTCAATACAATCTTCCCAGTCGAGGGAGAAGGACGCGCTTCAGTTTCTGCCACGGCCATGAAGCTCTGAATATACTGACCATACATGTGTTTGTTAGCCACGGAGATTATATCTACCGTTAGGCAGAAGTTATTGTAGACTACAGTGGCGTCTACCGGGTTTTCAGGCTGTTGAGTGAACTCATCTGGGTGTGACAACCGATGCTCAGCTTCCTTCCTGACGATCTGGTCATACCATGCCTGGAACTGTTCCCAAGCTTTCTCTGACCTGCCGTTTGACATTGCGGAATTGCAGCGCCTCCTTTAGTGCAATAAAAACCTGATCGCCTATATGTAAGTGCCTGCGAGCTCACAGCGCGAAACTAAAATCTCTAAGTGTCCTGATGAGGAATATGTCGCACCGTGGCCACGGTGCGAAACAAACATAAACGCCAAAGGCAACAATACGTTCTTCGCACCGTGGCCACGGTGCGATATTTTGCCGAAAAAAAAGACCAAAATTAAGTTAACTAAAAAACATACTACAAGGCTACCATTGTTAACAAAATACAAGGCTACCATTGTAGTTATAACCTACCCTTCTTCTTTCTGCATATGGTAGTCGCACCGTGGCCACGGTGCGAAACTACACAACACGACTACACAAACTCCACATGTTTTGCACGGTGGCCACGGTGCTGACTTTGCAAACGGATATAAGTTATTGGCAAACAACACTGGGATTTGAATCCAGTAACACCATTGTTATTTATTTGCTTAACTGTTTTCACTTAAGAAAAGTACAACAGGAGGCATACAGAGCTTTGTTGTATACAACTCTTCCCTACGTTTTCCTACCTTGACACCATCCACCAAAAAATGGAAGACGTTTAAGTCACATTCTGATTCCAAAATAATTCTTACATCAAATAAAGACCATGCTTCTTCGACTTTTAAGGTTTTAAACAATTGACCACTTTTAAAGATAGAAATGTCAATGACCGCAGAATGGGTACCATCAGCATCGTCTTATTCCACCGGAACCCACGTCCATCTGCTCCCTTCTTTTACTTCCTCCATCTTCTGTATTTGAATGTAATGTAAACGGTTTGCTTTCGAATACAATACCTGATTCGAATGCTTTCTTTCTTTATCCTGCAATCTACCTTCTCAACTCCTTCATGCAGACGGGATGACCATTCATCACATAAAATGTCATCCAGAAACAACTGATAATCATTTACAGTAAACATTTTTGATGTTTTCTTGACATTCTCGACATTCTTAAACAACGCAATAAATATATCGATGGGTACATTTACTTTCACGTGTCCACAGACTCCACCTTTCTCCTTCAAAGCACTGAAAATTTCCTGTGACAATTTCAGCTTGGCAAGAAACACAGAACTGGAATCCATTGGGCAGGAACTAAGCTGTGATAATGGGGGCAATGGTAAGTCCACAATTTTGCCTTTCTGAGGATAATACTCATATCTTAAACCAAATCCCCCTTTCCCGCAGCTGCACTTCTGTTTGACCTTCAAAAAGCAAGGATCCAATATCGTAATAGAAAGCACGGAAGATGCTTGTGATAGAACTCGATGGTTTCAGGTCCAGCACATCGAAAATACAGAGCCCTAAGATACCAGAAACCCAATTAGTTGATTTCTTCAAAATATAATGAATGACGGATTAGCACAGATATAATGAAACTCACAATTAGCACAAAGCTCAGGGAAATTACGTCGAGATCTTATCTTTTCTTTTCCCATGTCTGTCGGTGTGTATAGGTGTCTGACCTTGATATATACTTCCCCTCTCACCTCGAACCCGAGAACAATAGCCTTCCAATGGCATGAAATAACATTTCTCCTGCCTTTGATCACCCGGTGAGGATCTCTGAGTGGCGGTCGGATTGTAATGAAGCTTCCAAGAAATATATTGAAGCAGCTGAAATCGTTCTCAGCTGTGACAGAGGTAATCGCCATCTGAAATGAACCGGCAAAATAATTAGATCAAACAGTCTGAATCAGATGAGCTCGCAGAACTAGAAGGATTGAAAGCATTAGCAAACCTGGATGGAGAGGCGCGAAAAGACAGGCCGTTGAGGGGGGGGTGTACTTATAGACACCCCAACATTTGGGCGGTAATTCAGGGTGGGAATAATTTGTAATTATTGCTTCCTGCCCACCGAACCTCCAGGGCAAGTAGGTAAGGATAATGCCGAACCTGTACCTTGACGACACTTGGCATGGGAAGGTAGGCATGGATGAAGAAAAGGCTATACGCGCTCGCATTCTCATTGGCCGCGCGATTTCCATGTTGGCATCGAGGTTGTGACAATAAGTGATCCCAAAAAAACTCTAATGCTTACAGTCAAGAACCTAGAACTTGCAAACAGAGTCTGCAAAAAGGAAGCTGCAATCCTGATCTCAGGATCTGGCACCGCAAATGAGAATGTTGGCTTGCTGCTCATGGAATAAAGTTCAAACAGTGCTATTGTAAGACTCTTATCTCAAATCTCACTTCTGTTTAATCTTTGCCTATTTTTTACCTGTGCTTACATTTCTTGTCCCCAACAGATTGGAGTTGGTGCACTCTATGTTGAAGCGATATTGTTGGTTATATCAGAGATAACATGTTCTAGGAAAACAAGGTTAGAAATACCTTTTCTTGCTTTTCATGTTGGGAATTTTGTATGGTTTCTGTTGGATGTTTCAAAATAACAATATTATATAAATCCTTTTGCTAAACTAAAATTTTATCTGTATTGATTTGAATTGTGTGTTGACAAACTTTAACAGGCTGGATTGAGAGGAGGTATTTATGTGGGAGCCAACAAGATATTTCCAACCAATGAATCATCTTCTAATCCAGTTATGGGCAAGAGCCAATGCAGCCTAACCAGCTGCACTACCTTGAGTAACTATGAATGCTATACTTGGAGGAGCTTCTTATGTAGATGATTCTAGCACAGACTGTGCTGATCATGGGGGTGCAAAGTTGGACTGTACCACCTGCACATATAAAGAAACTTCTGCCGCAGTAAGCAACCATATGTAAATTTAGATTGTTTTACAATGCAGTAAATTTAGAGTTCCTAACATTAGTATTTGTGTATTTCGCAACACAGGAAGATGGTGGAGCTGTTTTCCTCAATTATGAATCCAATGGAGCAGTTGAAACTTTCAGGAACAACGTCTTCTTGAACAACACAGCTGAAGTAAGAATGATCTAACCTCCTTCTTCAGTTATACATAATTGCAAGTTATTATATGGCGTTTTCCTTCGTTTCAACGAATAGAAGGAAAACGAAGTTCTAGAACTACGGAGTTAGTTAGCATTTCAGTTAACTTTGTTTTTCTTCCCCATTCCATATTTAGTTCTTTCTAGTTCCTTTCTTCCTCGTCAGCTTTCGTGCATCCTCCTTTCCTTTCCTGGTGTTGGACGGTGTTGGACCGATTTTGGTCTGCCGATTTAGTCTGCCAAAGTTTCGTGGCTTGCACAACGGCCCTGCAAATCTGTTTTCGTGCCTTGCTGCCACAGACCAAATCTGCTCCTCTTTTCTTTTTGTACAACAATCCCCTGCCTTCCGGAGTTTTTCCTTCGTTTTTCAACTCTTCTCAAGTAAAGGGCTTGCTTTGCTTCACGCCTCTTCTCCTTTGTTGGCCGGTTGCCCCTCTTCCTTAGTGTTGGACGCTTGGCTATCTTATTTTCCTTTCCGGTTGGTGGCAGCCTGGTATCCAAGCATTGCGTTTTTATTTCCCACAGATTCCTTTGTTGCACTCTATGGCCCCAAAACTGACTGACGTCAAGCCTGGAAAGAGAGCATTTTTAGTGGCTTCAAGATCTCTGGAGTCTTCTGGAGTTGTAAAGGCAGCAGCAAGCGCAAAGGCTCCAGCATGGCTACAAGCATTGGAGAACCGGCTAGAGTCTAAAATTGGAGAATAATTTGCAGTTACAATCATCTCTAGAGCCAACAAGCAAGGCTATCATCGATAAAGGTAAATTGTTGATTTCTAAAAGAAAGAATCTAATCTTGATCAGAGACAGGGAAGGGTCAAAAGTTGCGGAGTTCTATGAAATGGAGGATTTTACTCCTTTCTAATTGGCATGCCTGGAATTTGGTAATAACATATGGCTGTGGCATGCTCTATGGAATAGCTCTGGCAAACAGAGATTTGTTAAGAGGTATGGTCTCAGTTTAGACTAAAAGGATGAAATCCTTATTTTCTGCTAGTTTAGGTGTAAGTTCCGGTTCTTTGCAGCCTTACAGCATTAATAAAATTAATATGTGTGGCATTTGCTTGTTCCCTGATGTCGGATGCCCTTTTTCTGGTCGACAATGAACAGAGCTGCGTTCTTTCCAATAGATGACAAAATACAGTGAACACCACAACAACGTACTTTCTGCTGCTTGTTGAACCCAAAATCTAACAGATATTTGCACAGAAGACTCTAGAATTCCTAGAAGGCACTTCAGGCCTTGCAAGAAACGCAAAGAAATAGCTGTGCAAAATAAGAGTTTGTATTTTTCCTGTCCATTTTTACCTGTGTTCATTTTCCGTTGCCTAATCTACTCCAAGTGTAATGAAATCACCAGACTTGATCTTCAAAGGAAGGACAACAGTTTCAATCGCAGTCCTTCAATTAAATCATCAGGCTAGTGGCAATCCTATCTCCAGGCTACAGAAATTATTTACTTGTGTTAATCCTTACCTCTGTCTATTACTTGTCTGGTTACCTCGGCAACAAGAAGAGGTCCATTGATTGCTAGACCTGGGTTTTCTTGATAACTATAATTTTCATAAATCGAAGCCACTTGCCTGTATCTGTCTGTCCTTTTGTAATCCCTGGCATCTTAACCTGCCTGGCCGAACCAAAGCCACGGTCGGATTTAGCACAGCGAAATGAAGGCAAATGCCTAGCCCAACTGAAGGCATGATAGTATTACAAATTTTGAGCGGAGCTGAAGCCAAGATCATCGTTGGTTCTTCCCGATCTGTAGCGCGTATCCATGGTAGCCCTATTTCTCTGTTTTCGACCTGACTATTTCTAAAGCCAAGATCGGAGCCGACCAAAAGCCATGATAGTTTTGCGAAGCATCAGGACTAACCTAAATCATAGTCTTAGTCTGTTTTGAATCACGAATAAGGCATTGGCATCACAGCCGAAATTTTTTTTTGTTGGGAATAGACCTAACCTAATGTTTCTGTTTTTGCTCTTATCTTGCCTTATTTAGTCTTAAGATATTATAATATCAAGCTTTCTAGGGCAAACCAGTGTATCGGCCTAGGGTTGAGTTTTTCCCATAATTTTAACCTAGGGTTGAGTTTTTCCCGTAATTTTAATTATAATGAGCTCATTTTCTCATTAAGTTATAGCTAGTTGCTACATTTAATTAATTGGGTTAATGTGAACCGGACAAAGCCATTGCAGTTTTGGGTGGTTGCTATATGTGATAGCTATTGGCTCATATGCACTATATAAGGTCCTAACATCTAGATAACAAAGTTAATAAGCAAATTGTTTTCTCCTAACTTGACCTCCTTCACCCATTGGTCCCTCCCCTTCCGTATCAAGACATCTTCGTATTTCTTGTACCGTTTACTTTGCCTTTGGATTTGAGTTTGCTAGTGGGTGGCCTTTTATTTTCTATCTCTAAGATAGGTCTTTTCAAATGATCAACTTGCAAATTTTCTTCCTTTTGTCTTTACTTAACTGGCTACCAGCATTCTTGTCTATGGCATACGTAGTAGTTCTAGAATCACATATTCCATGTTTTTTCTGCAGATTTATGGCGGGGATATTGCAACACAATTAGGATGAATCCAGAGGAAATCAATTGTCAGCTTACCAATCCAAATTCTTTGATAGCTCTGCTCCTGTAAGATCCTTTAACTTTAACTTGTAGTTTCATATGTCAGAACATCTGACTGACTTGTTCATTTTACATATATAGAGAGGTAATTCTGTTGCAATTAAGCGATTCTCAGATTAGGAAGCACCTATGCAAATGAACGTTGTTGCTCAGTTTCTGCAATATGTGCGAGCAATCGATCGTTAAGACAGAAATGGACAGACTCCACTAGTAGGCTTCTCCACTGGATGACTCCACTAGTAGGCTTCTCCCACATTCCATAGCCTTGTAGACATTCTGATATTGGGTTCTTTCCAAATCTATTTCTACACTATATTGGAACCATTGAGTAGATAGTCAAATAATTTTAAATGCAATGCGTAGTTACATTTAAGGTGGTTGAGTCACTCTTCCTAGTATCAGTTATACCATAAGCCCACACTGAAAGCACCTATGCTTTGCAGGATGAAGTGGTCTATGTGTTAAAATGCAGCATCAAGTAGTTCATCTTCCTTAGATCTTGATATTCAAAATAAATAAATCCCCTGAAGGTAGCAAGCATTTGTGTTTTGCGAGAAGTGTCGAGCATTGGTTCACATGTGTTGAGCAGATGATAAAGATATATAATATGAATGGATAGATTTCCAGCTAGTGAAAGGGAGGGCCATAAAACATAATGAATGCAACTATAAAGAGTTGGAGTGCGTTTTGAAGCAAATCAGCCTTTCAAACCAGCCAACCCGCAACAATTAATGGTTTAGTAGAAGTAGATGATTTTGAATTGCGTGTGTTGTTTAACTCTTCTTCAGACAGATCACATTGCATGAACATGTGCTCCAAAGTGTGGTGCGGCTCTTTAAACAAGATGTAGGATATAATGGCATTTATTTCCGTGGTTTGTAGTATTTTAGAAAAGCCTTATAGCTAAGGTTATAGTTATATCATAGAATATAAGAAGTAAATTGTTACTCATAAGCAAGCAAAGTGATTACGATTTCTTTGCTATATATTTGATATCGCCAAGTTCTAAACAACCACATTGGCTTGAAGAAAATGCTAGGAGCCTTGGCAAAGAAAATGATTATGGGTCATTCATTAAGAAGGCATTTTTACATAGCTAAGGGATTATTTTAAACACTTTATTTAAATCGGTGCCTTTAAATACAGTTATGATGGGTAGGATCTATGGAGTAAGTATAAATAAAGTTATCTAGCTAATAATTAGTGTACCTTATAGATTGTAAGGGCCTCTTGGATGTAATATATTCATTGTGAACATGAATACTCATGCATGGTGGTTGCTTCATGGCTATCTCTTATCCATTATTATAACTAGACTTTGGTATGCTTAGATTTTGGGCATAATGTGGGTTCAAATCCCACATGTTCAAGATCGTCTTCCACGCCATTCAAAATTGAGAGATATACTCTACCATAAAATGTTGGGCATTAATAATGGATTCAACCTTGTAGTTTTAGAACCAAACAAATGTATGCACACTGGGGTGTCTCATTTTCGATGTCCCTTTTGTCCCCCAATTTAGTACTAAAATCAATAAAGGTGGTTGGAAATCTTGGAGGCAATTTCAAATTTCATCGAAAACAAAAATAGCAATAAAAATTCGAATTCCTTGAATTTTGGAGAACCGGGCTACAATGCGTGCATGTGTTGAGCCCCGATAAAGAAAACTAAAAGATCAACGAAATCATCATTCTTGCTTCTCGTCTTTCGATATGTTCAAGGTTTGAATGGTGTTATGAATATGGTAGCTCGGGGGAGTGGTCTTGGACGTTAGTTTTGGTGGACTAGCATGGGGTGTGGCAAATTATGGGCAAAGCAAGGCAAATAAATGCATTAGGGAGAGAGGGTTTTGACATCTTGGGGCATACTTTTTGTATATTTAAAGATCTAACAGATTATAGCTTCTAGTTCTTTTTTCGGTGGTGGAAAACTTTTAGGATTATTTCAAGTGATTGTGTACTGAGATTTTTTGTCTTTTCGATAACAAAAAATGTTTAGGCCAAAACACTCATTTCATCATTGTGAGGCTCATGCTGCCTGAAGGGCAAACCCTTGGAGAGGTGGGCTGATTGAATATTATTGATGATATGCTAATTGAACGGATGAGAATAGGAATTTCTCCGCATCCAACAGTTGAGGTCAAAGTTTCCTCTGTGTTACGTGAGTTGGTATATGATTTGGTTGTCGTTGCTTGTCGTGATATGATGTTAGTGTGCCATCCGACTGTCCAGTGCGCGGCTCTAGCTCCTATAATATACCAGACTAAGCTTAGCATCATCTTATCCATTAATCTTCTGCAGTCATAGATAACTAGTAATAAAGTAGCTAATGCTATATTTGATGGTGCACTATGATTGGCATGACAAATAGAATAGATACTTCTAATGCCATTTGCTTCAAGCTTATTTCTCAAAAACCACCATCCAAAAAGAATCATGAATGCTAACAAAATTGTGGCTACCCATCTGCAGCTTTTTCAAAGTGGACAAAAACGTGAATGTGCCTATGGGGCGTTCCCGAGACACCGACATAAATGGATAGAAGGGACTACTTATAATCGTTTTGCCCAGTTGCTTAAAGGCATGTCGATTAAAGAACGCAACATTTGATATCAAAGCAAGTCTCGAGTTCGAGTCTCCATGGGTGCCTATATGTTTAAGTAATTTGCACAGTCTTGGTAACCTCAGTAACTACATAGTCAACGTATACTAGTAAAATCATAACCTTTGATGCTCGAGGACGAGCATAGTTCTAGTGGGAGGGATTGCTACGGCCCGTGGTTGACTGCTCAAATATTGGATCTTTGAATGTGCTGTGGGAAGTTCCCATGACACCGGCATAAATATGTAGAAGCGATTACTCATAAACGTTTACACGGTTTTGCCCAGTTGGTTAAGGGCATGTCAGTTAAGAACATTACAGTTTGGTCTAGTGGAAACACACTAGTTCTAGTACAGATATGTCTAAAGTTCGAGGCTGTCCAGGATCGCATTCAATGTAAGGTGGTTGGGGACAAAACCAAGGTCCAGATTTAGATATGTCTAAAGTTCGAGGTTGTCCAGGATTGCATTCAATGTAAGGTGGTTGGGGACAAAACCAAGGTCCAAAATTAAAATCTGCTGCAACCCCCCTAATTTTAAACCCTGGGCAGGACCCAACAATTACACAATTAAGCAATGTTAGACATGGCAGACATAGCAGCCAAGTTGACCTTGAAGGAGTATGCTATGGTCATATCAGAGTACATAGATGCCACCCCCGTGCGGAGATTGGATACTACAGCCACAGGCATGGCTCGACAAGCATAAAATAGGTTCTCAGGCTTCACAACAAGCCGTGCTCGTCCCACTAGCAAACCAAAGCGTGCGTTAGTTTTGGAAATAGATTCAAACAATGGTCGAGGCCAACACAGCTCGAAAAGCCGTGCACGTCCCATCAACAATTTTTCTGTATTTTTTCCACTCTCTTCCACATCTCAAGTGAAAGCCCTGGTCCCCATGCTTCACTCATGGAGAACTACAGTACGTAACAATGTTCCATAAAGCATTTTTTCCCGGGGGGTTCACGTATGTATTCCGTAGAATACATGTGCGTGGACGGGAGAGGGGTTTTTTCGAAAAAAAAATAGTACGTATACATGCGGGCGCTCATACGTTTTGGCGCCCAGATGTATGCATTTTCCACGGTCCGGGGATGGATTTCTTGGAGCTGCTGAGCCGTAAGAGTACGTTTTAGGGGTTTGAATCCGAAGCGCACATGCCAGAAAAACGTTTTAGGATTTGGTGTTTCGGAGGTAATGTTTTGAAGTTTTTTTGTCCCTGCCACATAAAAATCTAGCACAGAGTTTAGTCATGAACGGATTAGGAAGTAGTTAGACGAGCAGCATAAACCATTGTTGATGCATTTTGATTTTAAAGTCCGATGCTCTTTTTTTTTGCAGGCCAAGCTTCCCCTTTCTCCATTTCGGCCTCCATTCTGTGAGATCCGTGGTGGAAATCTGGTTTTTAGAGGGTTTTTGCATCTAAGTAAGGTCTGTTAAGATCAGTTTTGTGCATGCATGTCGGTAACGCTATACATTCACAAGCAGCTCTCTAATATTACTTTGCTGTTTCTTTGCTTGTGTCAGGCTGAAGAAAATGGAAAGGACGATAGTTGTTAAGGTGAATGAAGGTTGTGGAATCGTGGCTGACCTTGGCCTCGTGATGGTGTCCCAAGAATGCACTTACTTGGATGTCCGCAATGAAATAAGACAGGACGGGCTACTGGAGGATGAGAAAGAATTTGTATTTCTTGGAGATAGGGAAGTGGCCTTCACGTCAAGGCAGGAGGTAAGGTTTAAGGTTTGTGGTGACGAGGTTACTATACAAAAAAGGCAGAGGACTGTTGTTGAGAGCATTTCATCTCAAAATCTCCAATTTGAGATGGTAGACCAGACTGTCATAGCCGAGGAGCAGACCAATGAAGAGGTAAATCATGATGATGAACTTGTTCTCGTTGAAGATACCGCCTTTTTAGATGATGTATCAGATTTGAATTTTTCAAAGAATAGGTTGCTATCCAAGTTAGCAACAAGGTTTGATGTTGCCAAATGGCAAGTTGCTTTGAAGAAGTTAAGTTCAAAGCTGCAGCGAAAGAATCGAAAAGACAGGTTTGAATTGTGTTCTTATGATGCCCATGGTAAACCAGTATTTGCTATTTGGTGTCTTGAATGTGAGAAACGTTATGGTAAACGTGGAGATGACACCTTGTGTAACTTTGAACGCAGACCACTTGAAGTCCAAGGGTCATGCCGATAATTACGGCGTAACCTCAAGTGTGAGGAGAAGGGAGAGCGTGGTGTGGAGAAGGAGGATCAGCCTTGCAATGTTGAGGAGGAGCTGGACATTTGCAAGGAGAATCAAACTCTAGTAGAAAGTACATTAGTGCTGCCATTGCAAAGTTTCAAGGCGAAACTAGAATTTTGATGTTGTGTTCAAGCTTTATGAGAGCGTTGTTGGTGGATATGCTAAACTTGATGACATTCGTGTTGTTTGTGCCATGTGTGAAAGGCTTCTCGAACTGTTTCCAAGAACCGGATGTCTTAATGGCCACATGAAAGATCATATTCTATCTAAGAGACACGTGCATGCTGTCATGAATACAGGTAAGGAGTCAAGTGACCAAGCAGCAAGAGGTGGCAGGCCGAAGAAATGGGCTGAAGCAGACCCGCAACAAGGAAAATTGCATTCTTTTTTTGCAAGAGGTAACCTCTATTTTATTTGTTAGAAGTAGTGTTCACGTTTTACGTTTTTTATTTGCTATAATGTTGAATAATCTCGGTGATTCGGACTGATTTTGACATGAGCAGCAAATCCTCCGTGCCCTCCTCCAAGCTCGAGCAGCCAAGCTTCATCAAGTAACAGTTCACGTGAGTACTCTTAGTGGCTTCATAAGTGGTTTGTATTTTAAGTTTGTAGGGTATCTAGGGTTTCATTGTCGTATTTCGCAATGTAAACGTCCTTGGCTCTACTATCCATCGGGGCTATTAGCGAGAACAAATATAGGTATGGAGATAAAGTTAAGGATTTAAGACCCTTTGCATGAGCTGAAAGAAGGGACACATTGGTATTGTGAACTGCATTGCAACATACATTTGTCAGGCGAGGGTTTAATAGAGATTAGTGGCTCGTTTAGGCATAAGAAATGTAAGAGGGTCAGGTCTTAAAGGTGAACCCTTTGAAAATTATCAATGTTCTTTATGTCTTTGCTATTCGAAAGAGAGGGATTTTTACATGAGAGTGCATAGACAGACCAGATGACAAGGTGGCAAGGGATTTAGAACCACAAAATTATGTATTAGATCAGATTACTTGAATGCAATTGAGATGAAGAAGATGGCCAGTCTGCTAGTTCATGAGGTAAAGGAAGTTACATAAGGAATTAATGTTTTCCAAAATGAGAGTTCTTGCATTGTCCATGAAAGAAAGGTCGCTAAGAGGGAGTCTGGAGGAGTCAATGAACAGGAAAGATGTCAGCAGATTCTGCCAGGACATAGTGGAGGCACATCGGCAAGGTAAATTTAGTGGAAAACCAGCTCTTTGGGATTTTCTAAGGGACATAGCTCAAAACATAATCAGACCAGGGCATAAAAGAAGATCTGAGGGAAACCACAAAGGCGTTGTTTGAAACAATTAAGATATGGGGAGGGAGAAGAATGCACAATTTTCTTTCTCTCAATTTTGCAGGTCCGAGTATGTCCACCACTATGCGCTCCACACGAGAAAGCTTCTTTTACAAGGTCGGTCTTAGGAAGAAACATTCAAGCATCTTGCTCAGGTCTACACTGACACACATGCAACGCCAAAGACTTGGATTTGGGGGTTCCAGCAATTGTGGTCGAGGGCTAGACCATCATAAAGCGGGCTGTACGTTGGATTCCCAGAGATGACTGCTTGCTCGGCTTTTGTGGAAAGAAAGAAGGCCATGCTTGTAATGGCACATTTGAGGTGTTAGTTGGCTTCGATGAAGAGGGCTACAACATAATTATCAATGCCTTCGAGGAGAATGTCATTTCGCACTATGCAAGAGTTCTTATCGTGAATCCCTTGCATAGGAAGCCAGACTTCGTCCTTGCCATTATTCCGACACATAACTTGATTTGATCACCTTGAGGTTAGACGTCAGTGGCAGCAAATCCAAGACTTGTGGAATGTGCACTTGAGAATGGTTGTGGGCCCTGTAATCGGCCACAGCTCGGATGGAGACTCGAGGAGAAGGGCGTGCATGTTTGCAGATTATACATCCAGGTCTACACTAGACAGCATGGTTGGCCACTAAGTGCCTCGAGAAATAAGGATGTTTATGGGCTTCATGACCAAGATTTCGTGCACAACGGTAAGAAGCTTGTTAATCCCATGGATAGTGCCTCTAGAAGGTTGTACTTAGGGAACGAGTTAGTGACTCTCAATGACATACACCATGTCTTTGAGTTATGCCAAGGGAAGCATGGGCTGCAACTTGGAGACGTGAAGCGCCAGGATCGGCAAAACTGGAGGGCTGCGCAACGCCTTGCTTCTAGAAAGGTTCAGCAATGCTTGGACGAACTAAGCAATGGTTCTGCAGGCCCACTGCACCAAAGTTTATCTGGAAGTCGTGGCATCATATATTGACATCTTCCTCTCACCTCATTTGGACTTGAGGGCTCAGATTAAAGCTGCTGCAACGGTATCCTTCTTCTTTAGGTGAGCTGGAATCCTGTTTGCTACTTTCAATTTCTTTAGGTGCATAACAGGCTTTGGAGGCTGTGGTTGATGAACCACAGCACGCATTCGTTGAGTAAGAACTTCATTAGTCGGGAAACCTTTATAGACGTGCAATTGTCATGCCATTTTGCTGTGCTGCTAATAAAGTATTTTAGTTCAGAATTCGGGCATTTAGAGTTGCCCTTACAGTGCACGGGATCAGACGTATGTGAGAACTTCTTCTCTAAAGTCGGTGGCATGGTGCGTAACGAAAGAGCCTATGACGGGGCAGACTTGTTGGAGAGTGCCTCTGCTCTCAATCATATTTCAGAGTTTCAAGCAGCCACTACCCTCCTGTTTCCTGCAGCACATGCTAAGCAAGAACACATTTGGGAAGAGTTAGAAAAGAAGGTAGATACCAATGGGGATGTGCTCACCTGTAACCTTGCAGATTACAGTAGCGTGGATACGGATGACAAGATTATCGAGGCCTTAAAGGAAGGGCTTGCTGCTGCACAAGCATTGTGTACAAGCGTTGGCATTACAATTGAGGAGAATGATGGCTGGTTTAGTGAGCCATGGAAGGCCGAAGATTGGTTTCATAGTAGTCGTGTGGTAGACCTGAGCTCTACCACATTGGGAGATGAGACCGATGCCACGGAAGAGAATATGGAGATTGAAGGTGAAGATCCAAGGAACGAGGTAGTTAGTGAGGATGATGTGGCCAGGTCTGAATTACGACATGTGTTTGACGAAATGTTAGATGAATGCGAGAGGAGGAAGCCATCTCATGTTTCTTGGCATGTTGTTATGGAAGGTAAGAAAATCTTCAAGTCAACTATAGTGAGTCATTTGAATGGGAATCCGTGGCTATCAAAGGACAGGTTGACGAGGGTAAAGACTATGGTATATTCTATTGAAGAAAGTAATGTTGATGCACAAACTCTGCTCGGCATTGGGACATATTGTGCAGTGTACTTCGAAGAACCAGTGTGGCACCACAAACCAGACAAGCTTCAGCGAGAAAAAGGAACAAATCTGCTGCAATTCATAAGGTTTGGTATCTTGGTAGGGTACTTAGCATGAGGAGGAAATCAGGCAGTGCATGGAAAGAGAGTAGGGAGCCCGTGGACTTAGTTAAACGCCCGTCTTTTGAAGTTCAATTAAATCTGGCATATTACAGTAAACATTGCAGCAAGGACGGCAAGTCCACTTGGTTTACTTATGATCTGGCCGATAATCGACTTATAGACCTCGAGTCTATCATATCTCTTGCATCTTTAAGATATGAACCTGCCAAAAACATTTACCATCTGCATGATAATGACAGAGTACAGCTGAATAAGTTTGTCCGTGAACAGAACATTGGTAGGGTAATATTAAATTAGACGTCTTCAAATGGTTGAATTCTGCTACTAACTATCTCTTCTCTTTCATTTTTTTTTTGTAGGTGACAAGGGCAAGCAGAAGGTCTAGGGAGTTCATAAGGTTCAGGCAGATATTTGTGAACTACTTTATCAATGATCATTTATGATTAAAGCTACCATTGCAACAGTTTAAGTTTAAGAGCAGTTTTCTGCTTTGTATAAATCTCATGCATGTTCTATTTGCTTTGCTTTACTTAATGCATTGTACGCTGGAAACTGTGATCTTGTTTAAACTTTACTTTGAATGCAATAAACAGTGGCTACTGGTTGCTTGTGGAACTAGTTAGTTAGGTGTGCTTTAAGCCTTTCTGATTCCATTACTCCATGATTTATTTCTGCAGCATTTACAGAAGCATAATAAAATGCTTCCAAAACAGCAGATGCTGTTACCCTACACTCTACTTTAAGGGCATGACGTGAAGACATAAGACATAATCAAAATCATACTTTAGAAACAACAAAACATACACTGTTTGAAGTCTGATTTCGGTTAAGAACATTACATAAAAGAAACATATTAAGAGACAAAGTAAAACACAAGAACAATGTCTGAAACTGCTTCATATTCATATTATAATAACATACTTTACAAAAAGGAAGGTTCACACCTGCGCATGGCAGTTTACATCCCTGTTTTCATGGCCATTTACAAAACAAAGCAGCCCCTAAACGTGATCAGATCGAGCTTTACAAAAAAAAAAAAACAGATCAGGAGCTTTACAAAACAAGTTCAGGGATATTTCGTATGGCAAATAAAAAAACCTAAGCTATTATTATAGACGTCCTGGAGGCATAACCCGGGGCACAACTTAACGGATATCAGAATAACGGAGGCGGGAACGGAGGTCAGACTAACGGAGGCGCTTCACCGACTGCCCGGAGGTGGCATCCTAAGCAGCACATACAGATTGTTCCCTCTTGCACGAATTTTCATTTCCAAAAGCCGCTCATCTGCAGGAGTCACCCGATCAACCCATTGCTGAACTTTTTCAGTGATATGAGCTCCATGATCTTGCATGTGCACCACTTCCATGCAGGAAAATTTCGCGACAACCTTCAGCTTAGTTCCCTTGGGCTCTTCCTCAGGCGCGGCCTCTTCCTCAGGCGCGGCCTCTTCCTTCGGTGGAGCAGAGCCCACGGATTCTTCAGTGGGTACCCGGGCGGTGGTCTTAATCCGCGCCATTGTCGAATGTGGTAGAGGAATAGGCGGATCGTGAGAAGGAGTGTCGGATCGGGAGAAGGAGAGGAATAGGCGCTAGAGGGAATGAGCTTCGATCGGGTTATGCCATTGGCGGCAGCTGCATGGCAAAGTTCACCATAATGACATCCTTAAAAGACGTGCCCGAAAATAAAATCATGACCAATAATTAATTTAAAGTCATTATTCAATAATCAATAATGAATTTCGTTATGATGTCATCCTAAAATCGATTTCATTAAAATAAATAAAATTCCAGGCGTATTTCTTTCTTATTTTCTGGAGTGACCATTGAACTCAAATGGCGCCACGAAGAACCTAAATACTGACTGGATGCAACATTTGCGTACTGGATGTAAAAATATGGTAGAGGGTAGGATACATGAATGAAATTCGGACGTAAAAATAAGGTTGAGGGTAGGGCAAGAAGTGCTTAGACTGGGTGTAAAAGTATGGAATCGGGTATGATTCTTCGACAGTATGGGACCGTATACATAGGGGTTTCTATGGAGGGTCAGCTGTATACAGAGGGGTTTCTCCTGACTTGATGCACGCACATGCCATATGCCCCTTATATAGAGGTGAACCCCCCGGGCATTTTTTTCAGATTCCAATCCATAATCTCTGCTTTTTTACATTTCCTTTGCATTGCATATAGAGCTTTAAGCCCTGCATTTGTTCTCTGTTCCACCGCCTTATTTCAACTACAGTTATGATTCACTATAAGCCCAAGATATTTATGTATGTCACATATTTCAATTTCCTGCTCATTATAAAAAAAATGAAAATCTGGTGTCCTCATCCCAAAAACCAAAATCTTAGTTTTACTTAAGTTAACCTGCATGCTCATATACTCATAAAATGAAGATAGTGCATTGATGTGTCTTTGCATGTCAGTTCTAGCCAGAATTACAATATCATCGCATACAATTAGAGCAAAAGTACATACCCTGCAACTGTGGTGCCTGCCCCAGTCTTCTAGCTGATCAATATAGATGCCAAATAACATGGGAGAAAGCGGGCATCCCTGCTTGACCCCAATGTTGCTAACTGTTTTATCTCGGCATTGGTCATACAAAGGGGACGATAATCATACCACTACCCTCTCATATAATGATGCTACTGCATTCCCGAGCTCTATTGGCATATTAATAGTGCCCATGTATTCCCATATATTTTTCCTTCTCGGCATATCAAATGCTTTTGTGAGATCCACAAATAGTGCAAAGAGCGGCCTCTTAGGTTTCTTAATAGAGTCAATGACAGCTCTGATGGTAACCAGGCGATCAAGAGTGGATTTCTGGGGCCTGAAGCCCGCCTGTCCAATTGCCCTTATATTGTTTTCTTCGCCCATGCACTCAATTTTTTCTCAATAATGGTAGCAAACACTTTAGAGAAAAGGCTGCTTACCATCACCATATGATAATTATTTGGATCTTTAATATCTCCAGTTTTATGGATAGGCGTAACCCGATTAATCTACCATGATGGAGGAAACCCATGTACCATAATTGCATTCATCATTTTAGTGATAACCTGTGTGGTAGTCGGGCGTGCCCATTTCACCATTTCCGATACTAGCCCAAAAGCATCCTTTGCCTTACCACAAGAAAGCTTATGTATGCCTGCTATTATATCCTCCTCAGTAAATACTAAGAGGGGTCCAGTTTCTTCCATCTAGTCATCCAATCCCTCAATGTAATACAATTTGCTCACCTGTTGTATTAACTGCCCTACTTCTATTGCGCAGCTCTTTTGCCCTTTATTTTTTAAGTGAGCCAAATTGTTTTAGAATTCTTCAGTAAATTCTCCACCAAGACTTCCTGTTTTTGTTTGTAATACAATCTCTTTTTGCGCCGTACTTACGATATTCCATCCTAACTTGGTGTTTTTTCTCCAAGCATGCATCTTTAAATTCCAGCCTTTTTTCTTTGCATTACTTGGCATACCATCCATTGCATGGCAGCCCCTTCACTCTCCTCCCAGATAAAAAACATGCATTTTCTACCCTTATAAGCATGGATATCATCATTCTATCCAACTCCACTGCATCACCTTCTGGCCATGATATGCTGTTAGCTTGTCCTCACAACATTTGCAAGTATATATCTCTTTTAGCTGCTCCCATGTGCATAACAGCCCCCCTATCAATTGCCTTACTCAATACCAAATTGGATAGTGATCAGATGTGGCCGCAGAATCAAAAAACGAAAAAATCGAAAATATCATCAATCATTTTACGACATTAAGCCCTCTGCCAGTAGGTCCAATTGAGGTACACTTGCTAGACAATGGAAATTTTTTAATACCATTAAGGACAACTAAGCCCAAGCCACTACACATATTTAACAAGTGAGTACCTTGCGGCTGCACATCTTAATTTGCATCTTATGTGTCCCGATATAATCCCGCCTCTCTTAATTCCTCATCATCGAGTCCTTCCGTCCATAGGAGATCCCTATAACCTAAGAAGACCAAATCCCATTTTTTGTACATCCTTTTGGGTACATATGCAAAAGTTTGCAAAAAACGGCCTTGTCAAATGCTAAACCATCCCTAAGTGCGTTGTCTACACATATATAATTCTTTCTCCCACGATTCGATTCTTTTATTCTTTCTTATTGAAACGACACGTATCATTTTTTCTGGGTTGCTTTTTCCTGGCTACAAAAATTCCGGTGGAGCTTTTTGGGCGTGTCCACCTCTTTCTGCACTGCCGGAGATGGCCTTTTAGAGCCCTTTGTCGAATCTGCTGCGTGAGCTAGGGCCGTCGCTCATCCGCATTCGCTTTCTTTGCATGATGCAGGGATAAATCCTCTTCTGATTTGGAGCCGATACGTGTATTCCGCTCTTCCTTGGACCATCTATGGGACGCATGTGGATTTAGGAGGAATTCAATGAGGTAGACACCAGGTTCGTTACAATCCAGCCTTGCGCCAGCAGCCCCGTCTCGACAATGCCATATCAAGCTGTTGCAATAAACGATCTTTTGCAACAAACAATCCTCTGCAACAAGCACTCAAGAATTCTAGACATTTGCGGAGAAAGATTATGCAGGAGTTCAGGCCATATCAGGCCTCTGCAACAAGCACGCTGCATATCAGCCTGATATCTTCTTCTTTTCTTCTTTCTTCGGAAGGCTCAATTACACAGCTTGATATCTCTTTCTTTTCTTCAGAAGGTTGAGTTGCACAAAGCCTGATATTTTCTTCTTTTCTTCTTTCTTTAGAAGATTGAGTTGCACAGCCTGTTATCTCCTTCTTTCCTTCAGAAGGTTGAGTTGCACCACCTAATATCAGGCCTGGTATCTCCTTCTTTTCTTTCTTCAGAAGGCAGACTTTATTGCATCTAGAATATCAGCAGTTGCATAGCATGCCTATGTTGAGGATCTCCGCTGCAAAAACTATGCATATGAACATACCGAGGCTAAACAAAGTTTAAAATGAAACGCACTTATTTGCTGCAAACGCACTTCAAAAGGAATCTTTGAAAGATTCCCTAAAATTCCCTTAAAAAAGTCCATTTTTAAGATTTTTTTGTGACAGGTGTGACAATTTAAGTAATTTAGGTACCATTTTTGAGGGGTTGATTGAACATAACTTCCATGCAAAAATTTTAAATAGCAATTTTTATCCTCCTAAACTAGAACAAAAAATAATTACTTTTATAAAGTGTAGCAAAAAAGGGGCAATAAAAAAAATAGCAAGGGTAGTAGAGTGACAAAGAAGTGATATATTCAAGGTTGTGAAAATTGTACAAAATTATGAACAAAATTGTCAAAAATATAGGACATTTTTGGATTGACAATCATCACTGCACTTTCATTCTTTACATGTTCGAAGTCATCGGACAAACTTACATTTTTGCAGCAAGATCGGGGATGCATCTCATCCTCGACTCATTTATTCCCACGATCACTTGAGCCTTCATCCTCGGCTTCACTCTCAAAGCGGATGGATGTACTTGAGCGATCTTCTTCCTCACTGTCTACAAGTGAGTCTTCATCATCATCTTTTTTGGCCACCTTTTTGGCTTGTTTGTCTAATCCACATGCCGACCTTATTAAAGTTTGAGTGACCATACGTAACTTATTAGCAGCAGTCAGAACAAAGTCATATGCAAGAACCTTTACTTCAGTTAGATCTATGACAGCAGTGCTTGCTTTGGACTTAGCTCTCTTTCCCACTCCTGTTTTTACCATCTCCAAAGTATAACTCCCTAATCGAAAGCATTGGCGGCGATTCGTTTCTCATCCAGTGCACTTTTAATTGAGTGGGAATTCCATCCTCTCTTGTTACCTCCAGTACTTTAGCTAGCCAGAATGGCCTCCCAGATTCATCATTATCAGCTGGGACAGCTACGAGCATTCCTTTCTGAATCTCTGAGACTGAACCAGATACTCGAGCAACTTGTTGTGCTGTGCGTCTAGGGCCAGTGTACATGACTCTGTCATCTTCATCTGAGCTAGCCAATATCTCTACATGTTCCTCTTGATTCTCAACTTGCCTGGGGAGAGTTTGCCTAGATGGCCAGTTGAATATGGCGGTCTTCGACCTCGTAATGAAGCTTGCAACATGTCACGTTCTCGAGAAAAAATTGAGGCCACCATAAAGCATCTGCCTCCCCAAAGTGGTTAGAGCAGGACTGAATACTTGTCTCAATATAATCCAATGATTTGTTTGAGTCAAATGCTCTTCCCTCCTTTTTACTCTTTGTGATTTCTTTCAAGCTTTTTAGAGGCATTTGCTCTGCAGAGAGCATGGAACTAGTATTGGGGATGGTGCGAATGAATTGAATACCTGCCGGGCTGCCTTTGCAAGGATGTGGCATATTTCTTCCCTTGTAAGATGGCCTTGCCATCTACAAGTGAAATTTTGATCCGATGCTGAAATGTAATGTTTCTCAAGGGCTCAATAGCACGGTGACCCCAGTTGATCTCTCGAAAAATCCATTCTTTGAAATCATAAGTTTCTTCCAATAACTTCGATGTCCGGACGAGGGGCGTAGGGAATCTTGGATAACCTCAATCATTGCTGGTAGGGTGAGAGCTTTTTTTCGAAAGCAAGGCGTTTAGAGAACCTCTTGAACATCGATCAATTTGATCGTGTGTATGACCAACAAGCAGGAAACCAATCTTCACATTCTTGAAGATTTGTTTCTCTACCAAAGATAGCACAAGATAAGCAAACAACCTGATTCTTATTTTCCCTTGTCGTGTTGTCTAGTGAAGATCTGAGAACCCGGTGGTATATGTTCTAGATTGGAAAGAAGTTTATTCAATATTGTGATAGTGAGATTTGGATCAGCATGAATGTTTGGATAATTCAAAAATGCCTTGCAAGATAGTTTTCCATTAAATACCATAGCACCAACAACATGCGGATGTATGAAATCTTCTTCGGTTGACATCCTTAGGCACATTGACAAAATGTGGTAGGGTGGTCTTCTTCGGTCCATTCCATCAATAACAACCGATATGTAGTTGAGTGGTTGTTCCAGTGCTTTCTTCCTATGTTTTGTCAATTTTCTCCTTTCCAAAGATTGTTGTTCTCTGTGCTTGTTCAGTTTCTCCTTCAATGCATCTGAAATGAAAATATGTTTAGGAAAGAACCTACTTTTAGTTAGAACTAGGCAAGAACACGTCCTGGAAGCTTACTTTTAGTGTGAAGTGTCCTTGCATTTTGTCTCTGAGCTTTTAATTGAGCATGTAGCACAAACAGGACATTCGGGTGCTTTCTAGGAATGGACACGCGAGAAAACTCTTTTTTCCAGAGCACAGTGAAGTAAGAGTAGCAGACATGGCGTTCTCCAGCCTCAACACACATGTCCTTATAATTATCGTAGACTTCACGTTTCGTGAAGTTGTCACTCAAGTGGTACATGGGGCTGTTAGGGGAGTTTCGCCAAGACTCCTTAAAGAAACCTTCCATCCAGGAAATACATTGAAGGGCATGAATTCTGGATATACCTCCTGAATGGCAGTAGTCATTAATGCCTGGATTCTTGTCAAGCCTTTTCTTCAGGCGGTCAAGTCGTCTGCTGCCTAAAGCATGAATCAATTTGAAGGCCGTTTGACAGGACAAGTGGCCACCACGTGTAAGTAAACTTCTCAACACAATCTGGCCTAATATTGAAGGCTAAGTAGCCCCTTTGGTCTAGCAGAGTCATTGAACTGTAACTATCACGAATCAACCTCAACTCCTTTAGTCCAATCTTAAGCAAACAACGTTGAGAACAACAGTGCTTTGTATGTGTTGCCCTCAAGTGAGCCTCGTCCATGAGTTTCTTTCTTCTAACGGTTGTACATGCTTTCTTGTGTAAGTTACGCTTAAGATTCTTACTTGCAGGGGCTTTGAATTGAACATAGAGTCTTGTGGCTTTGGTAGGTCCTCGCCCCGAGAGATCAACATGAGGTGTTTCTTAGATCGAGAGATCAACTTGAGGTGTACTTGTAGATGCTGATAGGTTTGGTGTGTGCAAGTCACGGGGAGGTGCTTTCCCTCTCTCTCGGGAAAAAGTAATCGAGGTTGGTGGCGTAGTTGACCAGCCCCCACAAGTGTCGTGGAGAACACGGGGAGTTGCGTGTCGCCCGACCGCTCCCACTTGTTGTAGTACCATTTAGCGAAATGGATGGAGTTGGCGTGATTTGCCTCAGGGGATTTAGCCTACGATTGGACTATGGGTGGCGTACTAAAATGAAGTGGAGGAGGTAGTCTAACCTCTCTTTGAGGTGGGGTAAAAACGCATTGGTGGGGGGCAAAGCGGCGTTCGGGAGGCGGGGGTGTGGTGGAGTAAATTGAGGTGGTCGTCTTTGGAGTAATCTCAACGGAGTTGGGGGGTTTGAATATCGGAGGCAGAATTTTCGAGGCTACTTCGTGTGTCAGTTGAGGGGGTGTGAATGTCATTGCGGGGAGGAAGCCCGCACGAGCGGGGAGTTGGAGGCTCTGCAGTTCTTTTTTCTCGAGCCATACTCAGAAAGTTAGCGTCATACTGTATGAATTTATACGACAGAAGAGCAGGCGGTAAAAGTTTACAGAGGGATGGTATAAATTTATACAGAGAAGGCAAACTTAAAGCGGCAGACTGTATAAATTTATCTGAGAGATGGTATAAATTTATACCTGAGGAGGGCAACATAGAAAAGAAACGGTATAAATTTATAACGAAAACTCACGCATTTGTATTGAAAACTTTATGGAGAAGCTACCTAAAACCAAGCGGACTTAGCGAGGTACCCAAAGGCGGCGCCGCCACCCTTTTTTCTACATACGCTGCTAGGACTTCAAGGCGCTCGAGCTGCGCCTTATATACCCCCTCCAAATTGCTTCTCCGAACAGCTATAAGCGAATCCATACGACCATGGCCACGTAAGTCTACTATCCGTATTGTTTTAGTTTCTCTTTTGTTTTAATCTGTTAGAGGTGTAAGCGCTCACGGTATAAATTTATACCGATATGGTTACAGGTGGTATAAATTTATACCGCTTTCGAGCTCGAAAGTGGTATAAATTTATATCGATTGCAGCTGAAGCGGTATAAATTTATGCATTTCGATCACGGCGGTATAAATTTATACCGTTCGAGAACACAGTCGGTATAAATTTATACCGCAAGTGTTCTTGAGCGGTATAAATTTATACCGCTCGTGCTCGAGCGGTATAAATTTATACCGACTGTGTTCTGGAACGGTATAAATTTATACCGCTCGTGCTCGAGCCGTATAAATTTATACCGTTTCAGAACCATTTCGGAATCTTGATGTCTAGTGCTTAAAGAATGGTCCCGACCCTTAATATTTTGGTAATAAAGTTGTGTTTTAAGCTTAAATGACATAAAGAAAGTGTTAATTTAGTGTAGATTTTATGCCCTTTCAGCGTTTTTTTTTTAATGTTTTTGTGTTTTAAATAATTGAAAAAGGTTCTGTTTCTTGTATAAAAATGGTTTTTTTTACGCTTTTTCCAGCCCTAAGATCAAGTTCGTCCTTGGCCAATCATCAAAGGCTGCAGCACCGCCAGAACCACAGACTTATGAACTAAAAGAACAGACTTGGTACGTCCACAGGGGGGCAAGAGAGAGCAAACCCACTGAGGTGTACCTTTACTTGTGCAACCACTCAGGGAAGGGCAAGTTCAAGACTGATGATTATTACCCTGCTGGCGAAATGATAAGCCTTGTTACTACAGAGAACGATGATGAAGTTTTAATGCAGTGCAACCATGACAAGGGGGTGGTCTACTATGTTCTGAATAGTAGAATGCTTAGAATAAGCATGTGCAAGCCCAAAGACGTGCACGATTACATTGCGGACAATTACAAGAACGGCTTTGTAAGTTATTCTTAGTTGCTTTCTGTATAAATTTATACCGTCATTCTCTAAACTTTACCCTGCATTACAGGACATAGTGGAAATTTTGATGTCAGTAGTGCTGTGTGAAGAAAACCTGTTGGTGAAGGGTCTATGGTACCCCCTTAATGTCGAAGAGGAAGAGAAGTACGAGGAAGTAGTAGAGGAAGAGGAAGAGGAAGAGGAGGAACCAGTGGTAACAAAGGGAAAGAGCAGGAAACATTCCCTTGTAGTAGATACACAGCCTCCCACCAAGAAAAAATCTAGAAAAACAAAGCCCTTGACCATAGAGGAGTCGCCAGGCTCTTGAAGGCTCCCCGGAGCAGACATCGTCGTGAAGCCCACAGATAAGTCAAGTGCTATTCTCAAGCGGGTTAATGAAACCAAACTGCTCAAACAAACCATCTCTTTGACACTAAGCACTATCAAGAGGCCACCAAAAAATGAAGATGGGGTCAGAGTGCTGCAGGTCCGAAAAGTTGTCTGTGGCACATGTGGCCATTCTTAAGCAAAGAATGAGAAGAAATCCTCATGCGCATGTGTCGCCTCTAGTTGTTATGGTTGATAGAAGTCAGTGCAATCAATTGTAGGATTACAAAAAAGCAGACTTCGAAGATTACACCTACTACGTCCTTGGAGGCACACACAGCTACAAGGCTAGAAAGGAACTCTCAAAGGAGGAAACCCGTAACGAGGTGTGGAAAAGCGTGGAAGCCCATATTTACGTGGTTGTCACAGACGAAGAGGCAAAAGTCATTGCCATAAGTCACAATCTTGACAATGACTTTCGGCTAAAAATGAGCCTAATAGACAAGATCCGATTCATGCATCGAGTAACGTGGAGTTCAAACAAATGCATGGAGAGGACTTCAAAAAAACAGAAGAACAAGCTTCAAGAGCTTCGAGAAGCCCGCGGTGACGGTGTTGCCCGAGCTATGATTCGATAAGAAGCCCATTATGGCTGTCAAACAATACGATAACTATTTTCATTTCGCTTTCGAGGGACGGTCAAGTAAGTAAATGCTTTATTTCACTTTTTGTAATATGTTTAGCATGGTTAAAAGTGTATGTTTAGCCCCGCGCGGTATAAATTTATACCGTTCACCTTCCGGTATAAATTTATACGTGGGGTGGGGGTATAAACTTATACCGCGTGCCGATACACAAGATAAATTTATCCGTTCCCCTACACGGGATAAATCATCGAGGGCGCGGTATAAATTTATCCGTCGCGAGGGGCGGTATAATTTTACCGCGTGCCACGCACGGGCAGGGCACGGTATAAATTTATACCCTTCACCTTCACGGTATAAATTTATACGGTGACTAGTCACCTGCAACAATTAACAGTGGACTTTGCAACTTTCACGCCACTCAACACTAAACTTCTTGCGTTTGCTTATTTACAGGTGTGGGACCTTCAAGAGAGAATTTTTTGTATGTTCGAAGACGGTGAGCTTAAAGAACAAACTAGCACCGCAGGAAAAAAACCAAAAAAAGGTGGAGAATCAAAGCAAAAAAATATGAGTATTGTGCCCTAGACGCAGTTACAGGGTCTAAAAAGTAAGGAAATTTTTGTTCGCCTTCTGGAAAAAGTTGTGGCCAAGGAATTCACATTAGACGAAATGGCCAAGGAAGCTAAGGCGTAAGTCTCATTTGCTATTCCGTGTTCTTCATTCCCTTCAATTGTCTTACAACATTTTTCTTTGTGCAGTCAAAAAGATATAGTCACCTGCCAGTCCGAGCTAATGACTCAACTAAACCTAGAGGACTGGGAAGAGTGCAAGCGTTTGTATCCAAGTTGTACCACTGACAGTGTCATTAGAGAACACGCTGTTAACTATGTTCTGTGTTTGTGCCTTTGTCTCACAGTCTTATTACAGAACAAGAAGAAAGGGCTGCCAGCTGGATTTTTAAACCTGGTTCGTAGGGCCAAGGAAGAGAGGCAGAGAATTAAGGCCATTGAACAAGGAAGAGAAATCGCCACCAGCAGTTTTGACACTAATTATGAGAGATTCACATCATTTGATCAGGACTGCTTGTACAAAGTTATCGAGGGTGATTGCACGAGGCTGGGGAGTCTTTTAGAGAAACAAAATTTTACATTATGCATCGCGGACATTCCTTATGGTTTTAAAATCAAGGATAGTGCTTTTGACGAGGAGGCTTTCACGCATGTGCAAGTCCGCTCTTTTTGGATGGCCTCAAGGGCGCCAACGATATATCGCTAACCGGAGGGTCATTATTTTCCATTCCGACCTACGGGGCGATGCGATTGCTTAAGCCCATGGGGCGGATGCATACTTTGGTTTTGAAAAGCTGCGTTTGGTAAGCTTCACATTCAACGCCGCTTTTCTATAAATCCACGGTATAACTTTATACCACAGGTGCCTTAAGTTTAAAATCTAAATGGCTGGAACAACTGTGGTATAAATTTATACAGCACGGCAACATTTGTATAAATTTATACGAATGGCTGCCGTGGTATAAATTCATACAGCAAGGCAACCATGGTATAAATTTATACCACCACACTATTATGCAAACTTCTTTTACTTGTTTTCTTTCTACTACTTTCTAATTGCTGTATTGTCTGGCAGGCTTAAAACAAACGTTAAGGGTCATGGTGGTGGTCCGCGCTTAGTGAGTTGTTTCGAGCATTTTCACATAGGGTTTTACAAGTAGAGCTTGAAAAAACCATGGTTCACTTTAACACGCAGAATGAGAAGACTCCTCCCTGCAATGCGTTTCAGTTCCCGGCGGTTTTGCAAAAATTAAGAGACCCACAGCGACAAGGCGCTGTGGTGTCCCATTATCAGAAGCCACAGCGTCTTATTAATAATTTATCTGATTGGTTTTCGCCTGGGACTGGATCTTAGACGCATTTTCTGGCTCAGGCACCACAGCAGTTTGCGCCCTTAAGCAGGGGCGCAATGTTGTCTCCGTCGACATAGACCCGGACAAAATAAGTTTCATCAGGACCAGGATAAGCTCTTGTGAATCCTTTCCTGATGAAAACGAGGAACTGGGAGCAAAAAATGGTGTTGGCGATGTAAAAGGCACATATACAGAAATCCAGCCTCCACTTACGGGAAGAAGAGATGAGGAGGTGGAGTTCATCGATCTGGAGCCTGTGGTGCCTGAGCCAGAGAAACAGCCTGTACCTGTACCATTGGAATCAGAAGGGGGCGTCTCCGCTATTAAAACCTCGCAAGAGACAGATCCTAAGGGGTACGAGAGTCCTGTGGACTGGGAAGAGCCACCTCCCGTATAAATTTATACAGACAGCATTTTAAACTAACTTTCATTGTAATCTGTGCTAAGAAATTCAATATATTTTGATGAAGATGTTTCAACTAAAAACTTTGTCTCTTTAACAATGCTTAATTAGATCAATTCTTTTTTCGATTCATGATTTCAGACTCTTTCTCTTTTCTATGTTTGATTTTCTTAGTACTTATATTAAGCTTGCAAAAACACAAAACTATATTTCCTTCTATTTTCAACAACAAATACTTAATGAGTTTTTAAATTTAATGTCTCTCTTCTCAAAACAAGCTTTTTTTTTTGCCCTTTTTAAAAAATGAAAAGGCTTCAAAAATGTTGCTTTTTTTGGGGTATTTCGAATGCTATTTGCTCAACAATCTATTTTGCTCCCTATTTTGTCCACTTTTTTCAAGTTTCCAATTTTTATAAAGGAATCTTTCAAACGCACTTCTTAAATAAGTGCGTTTCATTTTAAACCTTGTTGCTACACCAGAGGTTGCGCAGGGACCCTGCTTTCTGCCTCCAGATTTCTATAGCTTCGCCAATGAAAGTACGATTTGCCTCCAGATCTTTGTAGCTTCGCCAATGTAGTACAAATTTTCTTAAGGATAGGCAAATTTATGATGATAAAAATGTTATGATTTGGATACAGATTGCGGATCGACTTGCAATTACTGCTGTTCAAAAGCAAGCGGGCATGATCGATGCATAAAGTACTGTAATATATGCTGTAGTAAGTGCAACTGTGTGCCTCCTGGTACTGCTGGAAATAAACAAGTATGCCCCTGCTACAACGACATGAAGAACTCTAAAGGGAGTCCTAAATGCCCTTAAATTAAGAGTCTATTCTATCCTGTTTGGATTGAGGAGTAAATAAATAAGCCCCCTCATCATCTCCATCTTGCTTAATCATTTGTATTTGCTTATTGTTATCCAATAAATCGATAAGAATGAAACAACTGTATCTTTTCCATCTGCTTTCTACCATAATCAAAATACAATTCCTTAATTTCAACCATGTTGTTACATCAAGCATGAGGTTAACATGTTAGTACATAGCAATTTTTGCTTTGATTTATGCTAAACTATCAATTTTAAAGCATTATTTGGGGCAGAATGAAGCCAAATTGAATGTTCTTTCTAGCATTATTTGGCACCAAACTGAATGTTTTTCAACATATCATAAGCAACACAATGAATTTTATTCATAACCTTGTTGTTTTCAATGTTGTATTGAAACATTTATGCTTATCATCCGTGCACAGGGCTATGTAATCTTCTCAATATCATTCCCATTCTATAGAATATCTTAGTGATGTATAAAGATATAAGCATACAACTCAATTGTGTGTATTTGTTTAGTACCGATTACATATACATAGGCTACCTTCAAATCTTAGTATCCATTTCCTTTTCATGTTCTTGAGCACATCATTACAATGCAAAATTTCCACCATTCTTCTACGTAAATCATCATGACTGTAGATCGAAATTATAAGGCGAATATTTGTGATGCGTATAGGAGAATTCACAAAAGGAACGAATGGTCCCACATTGGAAGCAATTTGTTAGAAATATATGGTGGAAAAAATGAGGCAAATCCAAAATTGGGCATATGCAAAGTGATGCAAAGTGAGCATCATCCAAATTGAGCATTGCGCATTTGCGCATGACTTTTTTGTTAGGTTTTGCGGAGGTGTGGACTTAGTTTCGACAGGTTCACACATCGACAGGTTGCTCCAGTGGGAGTAAATGTATTTCCAGCGCTTTGAGTCTTTGAATGTTTTTTAATTGAAGGTAGAGTTCTTAATTGAAGAGAATATGATGTCTAACTACCCAATGCAGATGAAGAGGAACCGATGGATTGACCTACCCAATGCCTAACTACCTGTGCATTCTGACTTCCACGCTGCGGAACCTAAAATCTAGACCTCTGCAACACTCCCAAAATCTAATCTGTGCATTCTAACTTCTCTAACATCATTCCTTCCTTCTACATGTCCAATCTATGGCGATCTAGAGCAGTATGCATCTGTTTAATTTGGAGTCCTTTGCTACATGGCAGATTTTATATATGCAGAAAGATCTACCCGTTCACAAAAGCAGGTTCATTTTATGTCCATTTTTGTGCTTAGATGGGTTTATCCAGGTTGACATTTGTGTCGTAGTTGGAGTAATACTTGGTTCCTTCATATTAAACAAAAAAAAAAAAAAAAGAATTTCTTTTTCATTGCCATAGCTAGATCATGACCATTTCTTTAATTTTGTGCATTTCCTTTTCTTTTCTCTTCATTTAATAGATATCTATATGCTTTCATGTTCCACTACTATCTATATGCTTTCATGTGTTGAATTTTTTCCAGCTAAGCCGAGAAGATGAGTTGACGAGATCAGCTAGAATAGGTGAGATCTTTAGTGGCTTTCAAGAAGATCCATTCCCATCGTTCCTGTTTTGGGGTGCTCACATTTTTAGATGGTACTTAATCATTAAATAAATTGATATTTTTACCATGTTGCATTACTATAGTGAGTCTAGCAAACTAGTGCACATTATAGCAATGCCTAAACACACACAACAACTATTAACAATCAACACACAACTACCATTAACATTATTAACACAAACCATTGCATTTAACACATTTAAATTAAAATCCCCCTTAAACCCCCTTTGGTTTGGGTGCATATTCACACGGGGGGTTACGTAGGGCAGCGAGAGCTCCAAAAATATATTTACAATACATGTACAAAATTAACACCATTAAGTACATTCTCTCAAACCTTATAGTATTTTGCAAACCTTAATATACAGTATACAAAAACTTGTACATGCATACCCCACAAACGAGGATCGCTATGTACGGTCCAGATCTTGGAATAAAGGGCAAATATGCCCATCCGACAGCTCTCGTTGCCCGGAGTAACCCCCCGTGTGAATATGCACCCAAACCAAAGGGGGTTTAAGGGGGATTTTAATTTAAATGTGTTAAATGCAATGGTTTGTGTTAATAATGTTAATGGTAGTTGTGTGTTGATTGTTAAAAAAAAAATTGGGCCCTTCGGGCCCTAACTAAAGCAAATATAGGTAAACTTTATGGGCCTAAATATTAATTACTAATATCTAGCATTATAAAAAGCACAATAACATCAAGACAAACAAATTATTTTCATTGCAAACAACTATTGAGTACATTTTATATAGTCATTATATTCATTATCTGTAATTTCAATATTGCAATACAAGAATCATGTAAACTATTGTAAACTGCACATTGTCATGCATATCCAAACCTGTTTTGGAATTTGCAGCTGCATCAAACTGGAAACCCTTCTTGATAATTTGCTCATGAATATGCCTTGCTCTATCCATGGCCCCAGTGCTGCTGAATGCTTTCAAAATGGCAAGAAATATTACTGTGTCTGGCATTATCCCTGCCTTCTGCATGCTGTCAAAACAGTCTACGGGAGAAAGGATGTCGTTGTATTCAGCATGTCCATTAATCACAAGTGACCACATCTCGATTTTCCAAATTGTCAAAGACTGCCAAAGCCTCATTTAATCTCCCAAATTTTGCATACATGTCCATCAATGTGCTATCCACAAAAACAGCAGCTTGAAACTTGGATCCCATCACATACTCATGAATGTACCTGCCTCTTTCAATGGCCCTAATGCTGGCACATGCTTTTAAGATGCTTGAGAACGTAATCTCATCTGGACTCAACCCTTCTTGCAGCATCTGATCAAAATATGCAACTCTTCAAAAACTTTGCATTGCATACACATCCACCAAAGTACTTGTCAGAAAAACATTAGGAGAGTGTGCACTGCAAATGATCTGATTATGCACAAGTCTTCCCTGGGAAAGATATGACGCTGAAGAGCATGCTTTTAGGGCAGAAACATAACTATGCTGGTCGTTCTCACTATCTGATTGTTAATAAAGTTCAACTGCAGCCTCAGCCTGTCCAAGGTCCACATTGGCCCTTAGTAAATTGTGGCTTGTAGGACCTTAGTAAAGGCAGATTTTGCCTCAACAATACTTCCACATGCTCCAATAGCCTTTGTAAAGGATGATATATTCACAATGCAAACTTGCTTACATATCCCATTAACGTTAGAAAAAGAAATAACAGAATAAGACAGAACTTTGCATCAGGATACAAATGAGGGTCTTTACGTTTGAGGTCTTCAAAGATCAACTGATATGGAGTGCCAAAAGAGTACACATTTGGCTCTCGAATTGAAGGACCAGGAAGTTTTACATGAGCCCCTGTTCCATAAGAACTCACATCCATTCCCTGCTTCATTAAAAGTGCATGGGCTTCCATACTTCGGTTCTGGCTTTGCATACCACAGCCTCGTCATTCCTAGTCCCAGTTCTGGTGTAATAGAACCTTTGCTACGGAGGTATGATCCACATAACGCTAATAAATCACCAACTGCCCCCCCGCATCTCTCTCTCTCTCCTCTCTCTTTATTTCTCCCCCTCTCCCTATCTTTCTCTCTCTCTTCCCTCTCCCCTTTCTCTCTTCTCTCTCATCTCTCTTCTTTCCCCTCTCTCTCCTCTCTCTTCTTTCTCCTCTCTCTCTTCCTCCCTCTCTCATCCCTCTCTCTTCTCTCTCTTCTGTCCCCTCTCTGCTCTCCTCTCTCTTTCCTCCTTCCTCTCTTCCCCTTCTCTCTCTTCTCCCTGGGACTATTCCTCGGCTCGGCCTCAAGGCCTCGCCTCGGTTTGTCTCTCTCTCTTCTCTCTCTCCCCTCTCCCTCTGTCTCTCTTCTCTCTCCTCTCTCTTCTTTCTCTCTCCTCTCTTCTCTCTTTCCCCTCTCTCCTCTCTCTTCTCTTCTCTTTGTCTTTTACCCTCTCCCTCTTTTTTCTCCCTCTTCTCTCTCCTCTCTCTCCTCTCTCTTCCCTCTCTCCTCTCTGTTCTTTCCCCTTTCTCTCTCTCTCTGCCCCATGTCTCTTCCCTCCTCCCTCCCTCCCTCCCTCTTCTCTTCTCTTCTCTCTCTCTCTCTCTCTCTCTCTCTCTCTCTCTCTCTCTCTCTCTCTCTCTCTCTCCTGCCTTTCCCTCTTCTCTCTCTCCCCTTTTTTCCTTCTCTCTCTCCTCTCTCTCTATTTCTCCCCCTCTCTCTCCTATCTCTCTCCTCTCTCTCTATTTCTCCCTTCTCTCTCTACCTTTCTCTCTCTTCTCTATTTCTCTCTCTCTCGTCTCCTCTCTCTTCTCTCTCCTTTCTTTCTCCTCTCTCTTCCCTCTCCCCTTTCTTTCTTCTCTCTCCTCTCTCTCTCATCTCTCTTCTTTCCCCTCTCTCTCCCTCTCCTCTCTCTCTCTCTCCTCCCTCTTCTCTTTCTCTCTTCTCTCTCTTTGTCTCTCTCTCTTTTCTTTCTCTCCCCTCTCCCTCTGTCTCTCTTCTCTCCCCCCTCTCTTCTTTCTCTCTCTCTTCTCTCTCTCTCTTTCCTCTCTCTCCTCTTCTCTCTGTCTTTACCTTCTCCCCCTCTCTTCTCTCTCTCCCTTCTCCCTTGAATGAGGTGCTTACCCTTGAGCATCTGCAACATTCCAGAATATTCTATTTTGAGCATTTGCAAAGTTTCAAAAAACTTTCTATTTTGGATTGAGGTGTTTACCCATGAGCATCTGCAACATTCCATAACATTCTATTTTGAGAATTTGTAAAGTTTCAAAAAACTTGCTATTTTTAGACTGAAACTTTCTATTTTTAGCCTGAGGTGCTTAGCCATGAGCATCTAGAACATTCCAGAACATTCTATTTTGAGCATTTGCAAAGTTTTAAAAAGTTTTCTATTTTTAGACTGAAACTTTCTATTTTTAGACTGAGGTGCTTACCCATGAGCACCTGGAACATTCCACAACATTCTATCAACATCTGCAACATTCCATAACATTCTATTTTGAGCATTTGCAAAGTTTTAAAAGACTTTCTATTCTTAGACTGGAACTTTCTATTTTTAGACTGAGGTGCTTACCCATGAGCATCTGGAGCATTCCACAACATTCTATTTTGAGCATTTGCAAAGTTTTAAAAAACTTTCTATTTTAGACTGAAACTTTCTATTTTTAGACTGAGGTGCTTACCCATGAGCACCTGGAACATTCCACAATATTCTATTTTGAGCATTTGCAAAGTTTCAAAAACTTCTATTTTTAGACATTCTAGAAGATTCTAGAAGATTCTAGGACATTCTAGAAGATTCTAGGACATTCTAGAAGCTTCTAAACCATCTAGAACATTCTAGAACATCCTAGACCATCCATGGATTACTTGGCCCTCACCCTTAACTATGTGTGAACTTCCTTTTTTTCAAGAGACCAATGCTTGGTCTAGTGGTAAGGGTGGGGCGCACTCTGGAGCTGCAATCTCTGTAAAAGGGGGCATTTTGCACGATCGATCCAAATGCGAAAATAGTAAGCAGGATAATCAAACCCTAATTCTTGAATCGTCTTTCTAACATGCCAAATCATTCCACGGAGATGCAGATCGGGAAATCCTTTCTCATTGTAACTTATATCCTCGGGCAATACTTCTGTCCACATGATTTTTCTCAGCCTAGATATTAGACGCAGTGACCTAAGGCATTTGAAAGAATAGACAAAGCATGATAATTCCTGCATAAGACTACAAGATCTACAACCGTCTTGTTCGCAGAGAGAAAGATACAAATCTCTCGGCCCCAGCGGATGAGGTGGTCATCCTTATAAAAAACCGTGGGTCTTACCTCCTTAAGTCTGGCCTCCTCTGTTCACATAGGCCGATTGGCCTCAGTGGACGATAAAAAATCATTCTCATTCTCATTCTGTTCACAGACGGCCAAACCCTAGAATAAACCTACAAACCGCAGCCCAAAAGTGATAAAAATAAAAATAAATATAAAAATAAAAAGGGGGTAAATCATTGGTGATATAAAATTTAGAGAATAAAATGGGGAGTGCACTCTAGATATACTGATTAGTATGCCTCATGCAATACGCCCATGAAATCATATGAAAACCATGCCAAAAAGCGTATAAAATCACAACAAAAAACCCTGTTATAATGCTAGATATTTGTTACAAGGGGTGGTAAAGAGAAATGTTCGCGGCGGCCTTGGCCGCCGCAATAAATTTCTTGTATATATTATTATTTCCTCTTAATCTATTATTTGTATGAAGACCAAGTACATACTAAAACCCAAAGTCCATGCGCTTTAGTTTTAAATTTTCTTGCCTAGTTATTATTTGTGTGAAGACTAAGTACACATAAACTTGCAATATTTCGTTTCGTATTGTGGGAGGGCTTTTCTGACATTGTTGGGGCTATGATTTCTGGCACGTATTGTATGTGAAACCGTATATTTTGCTATTTTGAGCAGCTTAATTGCAGTTAAAAAGTCACACTTCTAATTAGGGCTATTGTTTGTGGTTATTCTTGTAATGGTATCGAATTGGAAATGGATGAGCCAATTTTTGGTAACATTTCGTAGGCAGACACGATCCCTGTGTTATCTTTGCATGCCGGCAGGAGTGTCGGGCGGATCCTTTGTTGCAGAGGGCAGGATGGACTATTCCTCCTGCTTTCTTCCCGTAGATGCTTTGTGGATTGCAGGTGCCTTGAACAGCAGAATCAATACATGGGTTCGAGAAGGAGCAGATCCGGGTGTAGAATTGGTGTAGTGATCCTCTGGAGCTTCGAATTTGTTGTTGGTGTATTTCGAATTGGTTGCTTTTGTATTTCGAATTTGTTTCTGCTATTAATTGATATGCAAGACTGAGGCCGCTATAGGGTCTTTGTTGGGCGATCTGCTACCTTGAATCAGAGTTTCTATGCATGAAACAGAGTTGGGCAGAATTTTTTTCTGGATAGGCATTTCAATCCGGCCAAAATCTTCCTTCCAAATGTGGCCCTTTTCCAATAAGAACCTTCGGATTTTCCAAAAAACGGGTCCCCTTTTGATAGGTTTGCATGGTTAGATAATGATTCTGAATCATTTCAGAAGCAATGAATCCTGAGAACAACCGTTTGAATTCCTACATCTGCTGCGATCTGCCGAAGGATCCCATAATTTATGCTTTTCGGATCTGCAGCTGGAGCTTCTTGAATCATATGGCTCTGCCGAAAATCTATCTGGCTGCAGGGATTTTCCTGTTTGAACGCATTGCATGGTCCTGCAAATGAAAACATATCAACTAGCTCCTCTTCCTGGCCGATCTGGGCAGAACAATGATGATCTGATGGCGGAAGGAAGCTGAACTGCCCGCTAGAAGCTGAAAAACAAAGCAAGAGAGCAATGATTTCTATTACAGAGTGATAATCTCTGGAATATTCGCTCAAAAAGCATATCTGTGAGATTATCAGCAATAATCTTTGACATATTCCTTAAAAAAGCACATTCTAGTGATTATGCAATATAACCCTTCGTTCATCCGACGGTGGGCAACGGTTAGATTTGGTTAACCTGCAAGGGCAGGGGTTTAAGGTCATAAATATGCTTGGAGCAAGTCCAAATCAGGCCAAGCAGAGTAGAGCAGAAAGGTTCTTTTCCGGCTTGCTTGTGTTTGCTAGCAGATGCAAAAATCCATGCGTTTTGGAGCCATGGTGATGTGAAAATATTATGTACATTATAAAAATAGTTTTAAGACCACATACCATTGAAACTTATTTATTTAAATTTTCAGATGAAAATCTTAGTGGCCTTTGATCTGGCACAATACCCGAAAGATTCCCAAATCAATGGCTCCCAAGAAAACCTAGAATAAAACCCATAAAGATGCAAAATAACAAAATTCGATATATATTTGTGTAAAGACTAAGTACACACTAAAAAGTCCATACAAACGACAACTTATTTCTTATGACATAAAAGGGTAGTAGGGGGTGGGCAATAAATAGTTTAAAATTTTCTTGCCTATCTATTATTTATGTGAAGACCAAGTACGCACTAAAACCCAAAGCTTGATTTTGAAGATATATTTGTCATAAAACTTAAACTATATGATGATGTGTATTTATAAGAGAATGCAACACGATAGAGTCTTAATTTCATTTGGCCATTATTATACATCAACCTTTGACATTTTAAACTTGAAAACTAGTTCAATAGGTTAATTAGCTTATTTCTAAAGTTTGATGTTTCCGTTCCGAAGTGTTCCGGTAGAGTCTTAATTTCATTTGGCCATTATTATACATCACCCTTTGATATTTTAAACTTGAAAACTAGTTCAATAGGTTAATTAGCTTTTTCCTAAAGTTGGATGTTCCCATTCCCATTCCGAAGTGTTCCGGTAGAGTCTTAATTTCATTTGGCCATTATTATACATCACCCTTTGATATTTTAAACTTGAAAACTAGTTCAATAGGTTAATTAGCTTTTTCCTAAAGTTGGATGTTCCCATTCGCATTCCGAAGTGTTTCGGTTCCAGTATTTGGGGTGCCGTTCCGGTTACAGGTAACCATGACCCAAAGTCCATGCCTACTTTGAAATTTTCTTGCCTAGTTATCATTTGTGTGAAGACTAAGTACACACTAAAACCCAAAGTCACCCAAAGTCCATGCCTTTTCTTGCCTAGTTATCATTTGTGTGAAGACTAAGTACACACTAAAACCCAAAGTCCATAAGAGGACGACGACTTATTTCTTATGACATAAGAGGGTAGTAGGCGGTGTGCAATAAATGAATGGGGATTCGTCAACAAAAATGTTATGTCATCACTTGCATGTTGTGTTTGTTTGTAGCAGGCGGGTAAGCAGCTATAAATTGCTTCTTCCGCACCTTTATTCCCATGCCTACCTCTTTTTTAGCTGCAGTGGCCCCTCACACCAGTATTTAAAAAGGTCTCAAGGCATAACAGCATATCCAAATGCCATTTGACTTCTTAGACCTGAATCCTATAATTGTAGGTTGACTTAAGAAGCAGACATATACATAAAATCTTCGGCGGAATACTTCAGCAATGCAGAAATGTTTGGTGGTAAAAATGCATACCCTAGTAGATGGGTCTGTATTATGAATGAGTCTGTACAATAAACCCTCATGGAGGGTATCATGTATCTACATAAATCCTCAATCACAATGGCTTTCTCCACACTGGCTCCATTGTTGTTGAAAACCAAGCATCAAAACTTGAATTCTTTTTACCTGATATTCACAGGAAAAGGGCACTTATGTGATAATCATCTAGCCTCCATCGTTGCGCTCTGATACTGGCGAGTTCGAGCAAGTTCTTTCTCCCATTTCTCTGACAGTTCCAAGTAATTAGAAAGTTTGTAAGCAACGGCCCTCATATGGGGGCGTTGATCAGGGTCATCTTCCACACATTGTTTAGCAAGACGTGCGATTTCATAAGCAACTTTGACAGGATACGAATCCTTCAAAATTTTATCCATCCATAACCTGAGTTCTCCTTGTCCACTTTCTAGGATCGTTCTAACTATCTCTGGAAGAGATCTTTTGACATATTTCCCATTCTTATCAAACTGAACACTGATTGGTTCCTGCCCTGTTAAGAGCTCCAAGAGCACAACGCCATAGGCATAAACATCAGCTTTAGTTGTCACAGCCCCCCTTGACAAATACTCTGGAGCCATGTATCCAGGAGTACCTGTAATCCTAGTGCTGTTAGACCGCAGCAATTTCCTAATACTGCTCGCATTACTGCTTAAATCAGATATTTCTCCACTATCCAGATTTTGTGAGGAACTGAATTCTTCACTTTGAAAATTCTCTGATACCATAGATGATTGCAGATCTCCACTAAGCTGTGCAATTCCAAATCCAGTAATTTTTGCTCTCAAATCATTAGTTACCCGGATAGTTTTGCTCTTGATGTTTTTGTGAACGTAACCTTGATGGGTAAAATCGTGCAAGTACTCAAGACCCTGTGCTATATCAAGAGCAATCTGCACTCTAGATGTCCAGGAAGAAAGAACAGAAAAGCCAACTTTATTTCTAAGAGCTTCTCTAAGATTTGCCCCTTCCACATATTCATAACAGACATAAAGATGTTCACTTTCTCGAAAACACACGCCAACTATATCTACTAGACTTGTATGATGAACGGTTGAAATATTCTTGAACTCCTCTTTGAAATCCCCAAGAAAGCCAGCTCTTCTTTGTGCTATAGCAACTTTCATTCCTTTAATATTGCCCCAATATAATGCAGAGCCAAGCTTCTTTGATTGACTCAAGTTATCTGTGGCCTTCAAAATCTCATGATACTTAAAGATTTGTGGACCATCAGATACCAGATCTCGCAGACCTGCTACAGAAGATGATCCACTGCTTGATGAAACCTTAGAATCTTTTGAATCGGAAGACCGTGTGTGTGTCTCTTTCGAGGTCTGTGTGAAGGCATTTTTAGTTACTTCTGAACTTAAACTGCTGCCTCGCAAACTTGACCGCGGCCGGCTTTTCAGGCTCATAACTTTTGCTCTCTTTAACTTGGGTATGCACATTTTCTTCAGCAACTTCACGCCCAACATCCAAGCTAATGCCGTGGTCAGGCAAAGAATTTCTTTGTGTATCATGTCATTCCACTTCCAAGGAATGCAGAGCAAGAAAGAACAACTGTGTGGGTAGTAAATCCTCTGATATGGGGCTATCAAATATGGAACTAAAACCTGCCGGTTTCACTAAAAACTGAAAAACTCAAGATGGAACCAGAACTTGCGAGATTCACATAATAATCAAACTAAACTTGCCTGTAGTATAGAATCGCTTGAGGCGCGCAAGCCCTAGTTTGTTTGCCATGGAAAAATTAGAGCATGCGTGTTAGAATGGTGTGTCGGATCCAGAAGAGCAAACGGCAGCGCGTATTGCGTTATATCTGAAAGGTCCCTCAAACGAGGAGGCAAGGGCAGCCGGAGTAAAAAGGGCCAAAACGCAAAATGTTGCACGTAAGTTTTCGCTATAGCGCCACGTGAGCCCACGTCATCATGTTTGGTTTTATTTCGCCACACTTTATTCACATTGTATTGTAGTTTCGTAACGAGGAAGACAGGAGGCGGAAATGGCGTTTGCAGAAGCACCGGCTGAGGGACGAAATATATGTGATCGATCGGTCCCTCCGAGATTCTGCCATGTGGTATGACGTAAAAATTACTACATATCTATTTTATTCTCACAACCTTAGCGACAGACCTTGACCAACTACATGCAATACTTAGCATTACTTAACTTCACATCCTTCTATATCAAAACCATGTAGACCAAACTACATATAATCCTTGCAAATCAACGACTAAATTCTTGTGGGAAGTTTCTAGCGAAAGTAGCTATGCCCCAGTCTCCACTTATCGATGACTCCATGCTGTCATTCTCTCATCTGAAACCATCCCTTCTCGAGGCCCCCTTCTCCCCTTCTTCCTTTTGAAGTTGGTAGTTTAGTTTGCTTTTTGTGATGTCATCCATGAGGCTAGACAGTTGTTGCCATTATGTTCTTGCCTACCAATACCCATTCTTTGCAAACCACTCCTCATTCTTTAAGAATACCGCCTTAATGAGACATATACAACTTCTAACATCTTTCCACACTTTATTCCACATAAGTCTCTCTATGGTCAATAGCAACATCCAATTACATATAAAATAGTAGGACCTTGTGATGGCACGTGGGCTTACACTATTCAAATGTATTCTCTTATATGCTAACACTATTCAAATATCAAATTAATCCTTTGTTGAGTTATCAATTATGGAATTACTTAGTCAGCATAGAAAACTCCGAAAAAACATCTTGCTATGACGAATATATGAGCACATAATATGCATATGGTCGTCACGCGTGTGCAAAAGCGTAATGTCATTAATGTCAATGACGATGGTATACATATTATATGCTCGTATAATTAGCAAGTCCATTTGGTTCAACTCAATTATGAGCCTTTTTGCGTTCTAGTGTCTTGTTCTCTTGCGCCCTTTGTGGCATTATAGTTTTTCATCCTTTGTTGTATGTTTCTTGCTCGTAATTCTTTGATATTTTACTTGTAAATTTGTGGCACTAGCCAAATTTCTTTTTTCTTTTATTTTTACATTCAAATGCGATATTAATGTTGATTAATCCTTCTATCTCAATGGCATTAAGCTAGTGGTGTGCTGATTGAATTACAAATAGGTCTCAGAATGTTATGCCAATGGTGGTGTTGTATGTGCATCTATCAATTGTCCTCCCATGAAGGATGCAAGTTAAATCTTTGATCAATTTCTAAATCCCATTGAGCAGTTGACTCCATAAGAAAATAAAACTTCGGCAACTACAATACCTAAACTTGGATCAAGCAGCGCCACATCCTTATGAGCCCTTTGTTGTCTTTCTTTCATGTGAAATTCCCTCCCTTGGCCATTTATTGCGCAAGACATATGTTGCTATTGTGTTCTCTTTCTTTCTTTCTTTCTTTCTTTTGAAGGAAAAGTTGGGTTCATCAAAAACTAATACATATGGGAGTTCAAGCACTTGTTCATTAAGGATATACAGATATGTGTAGAGGGAAAACTATGTTTGGAATGCACCCTGTCAAGGGGGAATGCATTAGGGAGAGAGGGTTTTGACATCTTGGGGCATATTTTTTGTATATTTAAAGATCTAACAGGTTATAGCTTCTAGTTCTTTTTTCGGTGGTGGAAAACTTTTAGGATTATTTCAAGTGATTGTGTACTGAGATTTTTTGTCTTTTCGATAACAAAAAATGTTTAGGCCATAACACTCATTCTATCATTGTGAGGCTCATGCTGCCTAAAGGGCAAACCCTTGGAGAGGTGGGCTGATTGAATATTATTGATGATATGCTAATTGAACGGATGAGAATAGGAATTTCTCCGCATCCAACAGTTGAGGTCAGAGTTTGCTCTGTGTTACATGAGTTGGTATATGATTTGGTTGTCATTGCTTGTCGTGATACGCCATCCGACTGTCCAGTGCACGTCTCTAGCTCCTATAATATACCAGACTAAGCTTAGCATCATCTTATCCATTAATCTTCTGCAGTCATAGATACCTAGTAATAATAGAATAGAATAGAATAGTTTTTTTAACGTCCACGGAGACCAATAGGTCATGGGACCCATACAATGGGCTAGTACAATCATTACTACTAGGATTAAAAAACCCTGCCTCGAAAGGTTTTCAAGGGAAAAACCTTTGCAGTAATGATGATACTAGACAAGCGGAGATAATGACTACTGAGGGCTCAGTAATTGCAGACGTTTATCTAGAACCTCAAGTATGTATAATGCCAAGTCACGCACAGATGGTGCTCTGAGAAGTTGTAGAAGCGTGGAATGGAATGCTAAGGTCAAAAAATGATTCCGGACTATCTCAAAAGCAGGGCAACTCAGAAGAGTATGGCTTTCATCTTCAATAACAGAATCGGGTAACGGAGCACATAGTCTTGCTTCTCACGGCAATTGCGGCCGCTCCCATCTACTGTCTCAATCAGTAGCTTTGTGGGACCCCGTGCGCGAATTGATGCAATAGCTACAAGCTTGTTCTGGACAATGAAGCAAGCAAATAAGCTTGGGGCCCGGTGTCAAGGTGGGATTTATGTGTGCATGATAATGACCGGTTTTCACTTGGGCCAAAGTAAGGCGTCCCATATCTTTTGAGAAAAAGCGACCATTAAGATATTGTTGCAAAAGCTCGGGATCAAGCGGCAAGCATCGGGCGATTGCTTTGGTTACCGCGACCAACGGGCAAACCATGTAGTGCAATGCTCTTTCCAACATCGTTTCAAACGCTGAGGAGATTCAGCCATGGCAAGTGCAACATTAGAGTCATATTGGGGTCCCATTTCATCCTACACGGGTGTATCCAGTCAGCAAAGTCGAAATTGGCCCTAACCAATAAGATTTGAGGGCGTCCTACATGTCACTGCATCTTGGCTTTTACCAAATCAGGGGGAAATCAGGGGGAAGATACGGGAAAATCCTTCACCGATTATTCTGTTGGGCCTTCGTTCCCCCCTCCGCCTCCGCCTCGCCTCGCCTCTCCCTCCCCTCCCTGTACGTGTTTGCAGAGAAGACGGCATTCAAAGAAAATTCTTTCTTCTCTTTTGATGAGTAGAAGTAGGGTGTTGATTTTTGTACTATCAGTGTAAGATTCGGCAGGGTGGTAGCATAGCAGGTCTTGAAAGAGCAATCTTCCAGAGCAGGTCTTCCAGAGCAATCTTCACAGTTCAGGTGAGCTTCCATTGCAATTTATGTTTTCGCAAGTTTCCTTTATGATGTTCTTTATGTTGTTCTTGCATATTCGTTCAAGGTAAGAAATTTTTGTATTCTGATGTAAAATATGATTTTTTGTGATAGGATGAAGCGCTCAGAGCCTCGAAGTGTCACATTGAGGAACAGGAAAAATGCAACAGGTGGTTGGATCGACATGGAAATATCTGTAGGGTCATGGGTGTCAATGTTGCCCAGAAAATATGGACCTCATGGTGTTAAGAGGCGAAAAGAAGATGTCATAAAAATGCACTGGAAAGCCCAGGTACTTGGTTTTGTATTTAGCAAATCAGGAAAAATTGTGGATGAGGTTTTGGTTGCTCACGCATACTCTGCACAAGATATGCAGAAAGAGGAAATATGTAGGACAGCAGGATTTCCTAAGATGGAAGTAAACTGCATATGCTCTTCTAATTTTAAGGAAGCTGTTTCAGCCAGAAGCATAACAAGTGTACTACATGTTCATCACATCAGTGTTGGCAAATTGTTATTTGCTGACATACCACCACTTTTGCTCAAAGAAAGTGGCATTTGGTTTCATAAGTATCATTATAGTGTTGCAAATGGTATTGGTGCTCAATTGGCTGAAATTCCAGCACCAGATCTTTATTACTTATCGAAAAGCTTTTATGACCAAGAGTTGGTGACGCTATGTCGATGTATGCTAACAAAGGAAATTGGAAGAATGCTAACCGAGAGGGGTGGAGTGAGATGTGGTGTTAAGTTGTTGATGCCAATCAAATTATTTGCATACATGTTTAAAGATGTTAGGGGAATAAAGCGAGCACCACAAAGTTTCAGCTTCCAGGACTTAAGTGATTCTGATGTTGACAGTTTGTTTATTGGTGAATGGAATAAGAAGGTTTACGAAACAGGTGGGCAACTTACTGAATGTGCAGTCGACAAAAGTAGCCTCCTTTTCAGGTGAATATATTTATTGAGTGATCATCACAGTGTAGATACCAAGAGGTAGTATAACTAGTCTGATTTTATCATCTGCAGGTACAGAATTCCTAAGCAAACTCTATATTGCAATTTCTATGTGGAAAGAAAAAAAAGGATATGGAAGAACGGTGGATGGTCATGGATACCTCTGGTACAAACTTTAAGTGGGACTCTTTGCCATGCAATTCTGAGGTTGAAATAACAAATGACATGAATGAAATGTTGGATGTGGATGCGGAGTGGTCTTTGATGGAATGCCGGAAGCTTTTGGGGGCTCTTCACAACCACTTTGACTTCTACTTCATACTTGACGAGAAGAAGGTTGGTTTCCGAAGAGAGTGCCTAGTTAAATGCAAAGATTGCACAGTGCCACATAATCTAAAGCTTGCTTTTGAAAAGTAGTTGATGTTTTACAAAGAGACATGTTTAGGAATGGAATTGCGTAAGTTAAGTGCCATTATGGGCAACTCATAACAGGTAATTAGGCATTATGCCTGATTTGTCAATGTATTCCCTGCTACTCAATAAATGGAAATTGTATTTTTGCTTCTCTATTGCCTTATTGACATTGTGACTAAAGATGTCTTGCCATCTTGTAATAAACTCGCTTTGGCATGTTTGGATCAACTCTTGATCTGCGGTTCCCAAAGAAGCATCTATGTAATAAACTTTGTTTGGCATGTTTGGATCAGCTCTTGATCTGCGGTTCCCAAAGAAGCATCTGATTTGTGACTCGATGTCTTGCACTGCTTCCAAAGCGTACTCATTTTTCACAATGCTTTGCTTTTTCTTCATTCTTCAGATCTCCTTGTACCTGGAATGCTGACTTCCTTGTTGGTTTTTGTCCTTCATATCTGTTTAGTGATTGCACTTTTTTCTTTAATTGTCTTTCCCTTCTGCAATCACTTCCATTCACAAGGCAAACAAAAAGAAAAAACTAAGTGGTTTAACCAAGTTCTTACACTTGAAAATCATTGAGGCAGATTTGTACTTTAAATCATAATAATTGGGATATTTTCTCTCCTCTCTTTTTAGCGAATATATATAACTAGTTGTGATCCCCACCCTTTGCAAGAAATTTGCTACGAATAATGCAGTTGTCATCGTCTCCTGACAAAAGAAAGAGGAGTACACTTGAAGTTCTTCTCCTTTTTTTTGCTTTACAATTTGGGCCCATCACTCAGATACCAAATCTTCCTAGATAAGTTAAGGTTGTGCACTTTCACCTTAGAATTAAGTTTTACTAAATAAATAATATGGGATCTAATGATTGTAAATTCTATTATTCTAAAAGAGTTATCTTGCAATGGGAACATTATGGTACATCTTGCAATGTGGTGATAGAGACTAATTTTGAACTCAGACTTTTCAAATGCAATGTTCTTTTATGTAATAGAAATTAACTAGGAAACTATTTATGGACACAAGGTTTAAACAGAATGATCAATTACTGTTATTAAGTTAGAAATTCACTTTAAACGGGGGAAATGCTCAATGTTCTTTTATGTAAAAGAAATTAACTAAACTCATTATGGACACAAGGTTTAAACAGAATGATCAATTACTCTCATTAAGTTAGAAATTCTGTTGTTGCTGTTGCACCATGGTTGTTAGAATTTCAATTTTAATTATCTTAGACATCTTGTACTTCCAAATGCACTTGGACTCCACATGGACTGCTTACATGGCATGCCACATGGACTACTGACATGGCATGCCACATGGACTACTTACATGGCTTGGACTGGCACATGATGACAATATGTGGTGATTATGACTATGGCATAACACGTGTTTGATGACTTGGCTCATTGAATGCTGGCATGGATCGCCACATAGACTACCCCCAAAAAAAAAAAAAAAAAAAAAAAAAAAACTTATACTTGTCCAGAGCACCATGGGTTTTATTGGATAAATTTTTGAATATCTTGGGCAAGCACCATATCTTAGACATCTTGTACTTCCAAATGTACTTGGACTCCACATGGACTGCTTACATGGACTGCCACATGGACTACTGACATGACATGGCATAACACGTGTTTGATGACTTGGCATGGACTGCCACATAGACTACCCCCAAAAAAAAAACTTATACTTGTCCACATGGCATGACGTGTATGATGACATGGTAAGATGATGTGGCACATGCATTTTGATACACATGGCATGACGTGTATGATGACATGGTAAGATGATGTGGCACACAAATTTGCTTAAAAATGTAATATGAATTTTCTAATATTCTAATATGAATTTTCTAATATGAATTTTCTAATATTCTAAGGATCTTAGTGTCATTAGTGTCCTATATAGGTCATTAGTGTCCTATTTAGGATCTATATAGGATATTGATGTATTTAGTGTCCTTGGTCTATGTAGGATCTATATAGTAGTGATTTATGCATGCAAAATCTAGACCCATAAATTTCGAAGTTTCTGATTGCGTTGCTCCACAAACTGTTTGCATTGCTCGACAGTGTAATGGCGCGAACGAAGCTCACCCAGAAGAGGCCAATGGAGGAATCTGTCGGTTCTTCTCCATGTCTTCAAAAAATTAGTGTAAGAGCTCGGTTTAGTTGCTCTCAGGTTATGATCTTGCAAGACAAAGGAGCTTTAGTTTCTGAAAAAGTGCAGCAGTGGGTAAATCGTTCCTGCTACCATGAGGAACGCCTTCTCAAGATGAAGACTGAAGTTGATGGAGACGGTGCCCTCAAAATACAGCTGAAGATGCCGGATTGAAGTGATCTGCTGAAGATACCTCCTTGGGCTGATCTGCTTTTATAAATACTATCTTATGTTCGTTACTTTTTCGGCTCCAGAACATACTATCTTATGCTTTAGTTTTTTGGTATACTATCTTATGCTTTAGTTTTTTGGCATGTAAAAACTGAACTGTACAAGTTTCCTGATATAATGTTAATATGGTTTCCTTATGATATAATATGGTTTTATTATTTGATGCGAGTTTAGACAGAAACTGAGATGTAGCTTGCTTTATAGTTGTATCAGGCTCTGGTTTGTCATTGTTTTTACTTTGGTGTTCCTGCAGAAACATATCTTGTTAACATGCTTGCCTTAAATTGCACAATGAAGCAAGCTTTAAGTACTGTTACATGAAAGGCTGCCTTTGTACTCTCAGTTTAGATGTCTTAGCAAAATGTCTGATACCTCACGAATTTAGAGCATTTATTTGGAAAGATCCAACAAACTTTGATTGGGCAAAGGTATATGCAAATTTAGCTTTTTAATCAACAACTTGGTGTTCCTGCAGAAACATTTTTAATCAAATTTAACTTGGTATATGACAATTTAACTTTTAAATCACCACGAGCTGAGATAAATAAATTTGATGCAACCATTTGAAGTTCAATCTCAAAGTTGAATCACAACAGCTTGCTCTACAAACTACACTCAGATTTAAGGTTCTTCAAAAGCACACAAGTGTTCCTGACAAAATATGTGTATAAACATAGTCAGTGTACAGACATAGCAAAGTGCATAAACTACAACAGAAATTTGTCCTGAAACTACTCAAGCTTGCAAGTAATCAAGTCTGTATGAGAATTGAATGTGACACACCTTTTCATACTGCATATTTGCTTCCAACTCTCATGCGTTTTGATCTCCATTGCTCTAGTTTTGTACGTGCTTCTGAGTTGGTCCATGCCTCTCTCCTTCTCTTCTTCAGTTCAACCATAGCAAGATCAAGAGCTGAATTTGCACCCTTTCGATGCCGAATATTCTTCTCGTGCTTGGCTATTAGTCGTCTGTAGAACCATTGGCACATTTGATGTAAGGGTTTGGTCATGAAACTGGAGCCACCTCTTTGTGTTGCTCGATGGAAGGCTTGCTTGGCTTGTTTGTGTGATTTTTCCATTCCTTGTGCGTTCCAAACCGCCAAACTGCCAAACTTCTCAGCCAACCACGGTCCATGTGCATGCAATAAGTGTATGTAATGAGTAATCTCACTCTCCCCCCATGCCTGTATGTATGCTTCAGTGAATTTAGTGACCAAAACTTTGAATTCCACCACATCTTGTTTGCTGAAACATTGCTTTTGTAGCAAAGCATTGAAAATTGAAAAAGCATTCCATGCTTCCATTTTTCTTATAGCAGCATCAACACCATCTGTTCTATCCTTCTCAGCAAGAACAAGCTTTTTACCATATTCAAATGTACCTTTTAATTTTGGGATCTTTTCTTTGCAAAAGTGTTTTGCTTTTTCACCACCTAAGGATACTTTTGCAGGCCTGGAGTTTTTGGTAGATGTCTTCATATCTTGTTCTAATTTCACATAACCCCCATGTAATCCAGCATCAGAGAGCACCTTCTCGACACGCTCAATACCTGCTGCCCTTTCATTTTTGCCTCTAATGTTCCAAACATAACAACAACTATTATGTATCATTTTCACGATCACGTACCATGGCATCGAGTAGTACGGGTGAACCCTTTCAAAGCGGAATTGGCTTTGGATCCATTTTTGAGTCTTCCTTATCTCTGTTAGGTGGCAGATTTTGGTTGCATGACAATGTACTTACACTTTGTCCCTTCTTCTTCTTCAAAGTGAATGAACAATATATACAATTTTTGGAAGTTTGTGCTGGTGTAGAAGATACATTATACAAGGCCTTCTCTGTTTTCAAATCTGCAGCAAGGTGAAACCTAACTTTAAATGATCCATGACCTTCCACTTGTAACCTTTCTCCAGCTTCATAAAGACCGATTAGTCTTGGTATATCAGTCAAGTTTAACACCCACTTCAAGACCTCATAGTTTTCTTTTCGAACTTGAAACATGCCAAGCCACCACGTATGCTCCTCTGACTGCACAGAAAACCAATCTAAATCCCTACTTGACTTTGGAACCTGCCCCTTCTCTAGATAGTCATCAGATAGTGCATGGTTCATGAAGACTAGGGAGACCCTCTCAAACTTCTTTTGACTTGTCAACTCCATCTCATCAAGTTTGATGCAAATGTCTAAGGTGTCTCCTACTTTAGCCACATCCACATTGTAAAAAATAACCATAAATTTCAGCACGGCCTCTAGATCAAACCAAACATTATTTTTGTCATTCAAGCCAATCACATCACATGCAGCGGACTTCTTACCTTGAATATTCGGCATGCAACCAGCTTCAATGGAGTACATCTTCCCAAAAACATCTTCCACAGTAAGGTTCCTTCTCCTTCTAATATTCTCAATTGCATAAGGGCGAGGAAGAATCACTCTACGGTTCCCAATGATCCAATAGCGACATGAAAAGTCTTGAACAAGCGTCTATAGCCTTCCCCTGCTAATTCCATTTGCATCACATCTTTGCTTGCACATCATCTCCATCAATTTTATTGCTAATCTCTTTCATGGCCATTTCTAAAACACTAACTCGAAGACCTACATTTGTTGGATCAGCAAACAAGGCCAACAATTCATCTTTAGATGCAATTGTCTTAACAATGTTACTTACATTTTTTCTGACAATTCCTTTATCCTTCTTGGAGTTAAGTGCTTGCTTTATTGCGAAAAATTCTTTTTCGGGCTGCACCACAAGTAGGATTCAGATCTTCAATGGGTTTGCTCTTTCTTATTCTCTCCCTCAGCTGGAAGGTGTCCTTTTCAAGCAATTCAATCTCCTCTCAAATTTGTTAGCCCCAAGGGAGTGCATCATTGTACTTGCTCCTCAAACACTTCAACAGAGAGTCCATTTCCTTAAGTTTGTTCTCCCTCAAAGACAATGTGTTATGCATTCTTGCTAAAGTACTCTCAAGATCATGAGCCTTTGCTCTCAATTGTGACATCTGAAACTCAAGAATCTTTAGTTTATGTTCGTTACCTCTCATTGTCAATAGAGACAAGTGTAACTGACTGCAAACCTGATTAATGCACTTGAACATATTTTCACAGTAACCAAGCAAGCCCAATTTTCCTTCACATGCAAATGAGACAAGTTCACTTACTGACCTGAAATCTGGATGTTTTCCAGTGATAGGATCCTTTGGATAAATGCTTCCGTCAGCCCATAAATCTGCATGCTTTGCACCCAAGCCTCTAAGCCTCTGCTTATCTGCATTGAACCCAACTCCTGGGATACGCCAAGTCTCCACATATTTGGATGAGGGGAGACCAATTCGTATCTCTGCCATACCTCAGGGCATCTCCCGATAAGAGCAGACCATGAAGCATCATCAAGTCTAGAAAACCTCCAAAAATTCGAATTTTGAAATTCAAACACATATTTTCTCTTCTCATGATTATGCTGGGGCTGGATCACAATGCCGGATCAAGCGCGCATGAACGGAGCTAACAAGGGATCACTGACCTGGCAAAATCTGAGAGCACCATCCGGATCAAAAATGACGTGGGGGGTACAACAAAAATGAGACGAGTTAGTTGAGATAGGGAAATCACGGACGTTTTGACGTCAAATCTAGGTTTGTGAATAGGACAAAATTTGTAGATTGCAATTTGGATTTTGGGCTATCCAAGGTGGCAAATGACATGGACTTCCTTATGAGGACAGTTTCAGACTCCAATATGCCTCTAATGGAACAGGATACCTAACATCATCCATGTGGTGCACCTTGCAGATATAGTGGAGATGGCGCTTCATGGCAGAATGTTGAAGAGGCCAAAAACCCGTCTCTTGTAAAAGAATAGCATAGGGCACCATTGTTTTAACTCCGAGGCTGTAAGTGAGAAAGGACTTTTGCACCCGCTCCAAGCTCTCCCAAGCACTAGCACTAATGGCAGGCCCCCACACTTCAGAACCATACAGTAAAACATGCCCTACCAAAGCCCGAAACAAGTGGGCTTTCCGTGGCCAATCATGAATTTCTGCGCGAAAACAATTGTTTTGCATTGCATAGAGTGCTCTCCATCCAGCAGCCACCCGCTTGGTAATACACTGTTCTCAAAGTGTGTTCTTACAGAATTCTACACCAAGATACTTGTAGCTATCTACAACTTCAACTTCGCAGCTATCATAGTGCATAGGGGGAACATTGTGACGAGAAGATTGAACTACCAAAAGCTTGGTCTTTTGGAGATTAACATGCAGATCTGTATTCTCACAAAAACTGTGCAGAGCATATAAATGTTGCTGCATACTAGCAGCAGTATGTGCCAGAAGTGAAACATCATCAGCATACATAAGTTGCCTACTGATATAGTGTGCCAAATGTGGACCTCTGCCGCCATGATTATCAAGCCATTCTTCCAATTGATCAATGTATAAGCCAAAGAGTGTAGGAGATAAAGGGCAACCCTGACGAAGTCCAATATTGCTAGTGATTTGAGTACCTCATGCTGGAAATTTAGCAAAAACTCTTTCATAGAGCCGATAAACTGCATTTTGAAGATCTTGTGGAACCCCAAGTGCCTGCAAGCGCTGCCAAAGAAGCTCGCATGGTACTGTATCAAAAGCAGAAGTAAAATCCATAAAGCATATATAGAGGTCTTGTTTCAAACTTCGACTATGTTCAATAAGCATGCGCAATGTGAAAATATGGTCTATTGTAGAATGTCATGGACGAAAGCCTGCCTGTCCTACAGCACGTACACCAGTATGTTCTGCCCATGATGTCAACTGCTTCTCAGTAAGACTGGCTAGCTAATGCTATATTTGATGGTGCACTATGATTGGCATGACAAATAGAATAGATACTTCTAATGCCATTTGCTTCAAGCTTATTTCTCAAAGAAAACCACCATCCAAAAAGAATCATGAATGCTAAATAACAATGTTAATGCAAGACTTCAAAATTGTGGCTACCCATCTGTAGCTTTTTCAAAGTGGACAAAAACGTGAATATGCCTATGGGGCGTTCCCGAGACACCGACATAAATGGATAGAAGGGACTACTTATAATCGTTTTGCCCAGTTGCTTAAAGACATGTCGATTAAGAATGCAACATTTGATATCAGAGCAAGTCTTGAGTTCGAGTCTCCATGGGTGCCTATATGTTTAAGTAATTTGCACAGTCTTGGTAACCTTGGTAACTACATAGCCAATGTATACTAGTAAAATCATAACCTTTGATGCTCGAGGGCGAGCATAGTTCAAGTGGGAGGGATTGCTACGGCCCGTGGTTGACTGCTCAAATATTGGATCTTTTGAATGTGCTGTGGGGAGTTCCATGACACCGGCATAAATATGTAGAAGCGATTACTCATAAACATTTACACGGTTTTGCCCAGTTGGTTAAGGGCATGTCAATTAAGAACATTACAATTTGGTCTAGTGGTAACACATTAGTTCTAGTTCAGATATGTCTAAAGTTTGAGGTTGTCCAGGATCACATTCAATGTAAGGTGGTTGGGGACAAGACCAAGGTCCAAAATTAGAATCTGCTGCAACTAGTAAAATGCTTGCTTATATTTAAGGCTACCGAAAATACACGAATTTATAGGTAGTTCCCGAAAATCCTTAAAATTTTTTACGGAAATGACCTGAAAAGACGCTGGGAATTTTTTTGGTTATCGAAATTTTTTTAGAATTGCCAGATTTTTCAGAGACGAACCCCGGGCAGGACCCAACAGTTACACAATTAAGCAATGTTAGACATGGCAGACATGGCAGCCAAGTTGACCTTGAAGGAGTATGCTATGGTTTGGGGGTGTCCCCAAACCATATCAGAGTACATAGATGCCACCCCCGTGCAGAGATCGGATACTACAGCCACAGGCATGGCTCGACAAGCATATAATAGGTTCTCGGGCTTGGTAACAAGCCATGCTCGTCCCACCAGCAAACCAGAGCGTGCGTTAGAGAGTTTTGGAAATAGATTCAAACAATGGTCGAGGCCAACACAGCTCGAAAAGCCGCGCACGTCCCATCAACAATTTTTCTGTATTTTTTCCACTCTCTTCCACATCTCAAGTGAAAGCCCTAGTCCCCATGCTTCACATCCATGGAGAACTACAGTACGCACCAATGTTTCATAAAGCATTTTTTCCAGATTCCAATCCATAATCTCTCTTTTTTACATTTCCTTTGCATTGCATATAGAGCTTTAAGCCCTGCATTTGTTCTCTATTCCACCGCCTTATTCCAGCTATAGTTATGATTCACTATAAGCCCAAGATATTTATATGTGTCACATATTTCAATTTCCTGCTCATTATAAAAAAAAATGAAAATCTGGTGTCCTCATCCCAAAAACCAAAATCTTAGTTTTACTTAAGTTAACCTACATGCTCATATACTCATAAAATGAAGATAGTGCATTGATGTGTCTTTGCATGTCAATTGCAGTTCTAGCCAGAATTACAATATCATCGCATACAATAAGAGCAAACTTAGTACATATCCTGCAACTGTGGTGCCTGCCCCTCCATTTTTTTGCAATCAGTCTTCTAGCTGATCAATATAGATGCCAAATAACATGGGAGAAAGCGGGCATCCCTGCTTGACCCCAATGTTGCTAACTGTTTTATCTCGGCATTGGTCATACAAAGCGGATAATAATCGTACCATTACCCTCTCATATAATGATGCTACTGCATTCCTGAGCTCTATTGGCACACTAATAGTGCCCATGTATTCCCATATATTTTTCCTTCTCAGCATATCAAATGCTTTTGTGAGATCCACAAATAGTGCAAAGAGCGGTTTCTTAGTTTTCTTAATAGATTCAGTGACAACTCTAATGGTAACTAGGTGATCAAGAGTGGATTTCTGGGGCCTGAGACCCGCCTGTCCAATTGCCCTTATATTGTTTTCTTCAGCCCATGCACTTAATTTTTTCTCAATAATCGTAGCAAACAGTTTAGAGAAAAGGCTGCTTACCATCACCATACGATAATTATTTGGATCTTTAATATCTCCTGTTTTATGGATAGGCGTAACCCGATTAATCTGCCATGATGGAGGAAACCCATGTACCATAATTGCATTCATCATTTTAGTGATAACCTGTGTGGTAGTCGGGCCTGCCCATTTCACCATTTCTGATACTAGCCCAAAAGCATCCTTTGCCTTACCACAAGAAAGCTTCTGTATGCCTGCTATTATATCCTCCTCAGTAAATATTAAGAGGGGTCCAGTTTTTTCCATCTAGTCATCCAATCCCTCAATGTGATACAATTTGCTCACCTGTTGTATTAATTGCCCTACTTCTATTGCGCAGCTCTTTTGCTTTTTATTTTTTAAGTGAGCCCAATTTTTTTTTAGAATTCTTCAGTAAATCCTCCACCAAGACTTCCTGTTTTTGTTTGTAATACAATCTCTTTTTGCGCCGTACTTACGATATTCCATCCTAACTTGGTGTTTTTTCTCCAAGCATGCATCTTTAAATTCCAGCCTTTTCTCTTTGCATTCCTTGTCGTACCATCCATTGCGTGGCAGCCCCTTCACTCTCCTCCCAGATAAAAAACATGCATTTCTACCCTTAGAAGCATGGATATCATCATTCTATCCAATTCCACTGCATCACCTTCTGGCCATGATATGCTGTTAGCTTGTCCTCACAATACTGCAAGTATATATCTCTTTTAGCTGCTCCCATGTGCATAACAGCCCCCTATCAATTGCCTTACTCAATGCCAAACTGTTAGTTTGTATATGCATAACGATTGGATAGTGATCAGATGTGGCCACAGAATCATCAACGAAAAAATCCAAAATATCATCAATCATTTATATATTGTCATTGCTAAATCCACGACATTAAGCCCTCTGCCAGTAGGTCCAATCGAGATACACTTGCTAGACAATGGAAATTTTTTAATGCCATTAAGGACAACCAAGCCCAAGCCACTACACATATTTAACAAGTGAGTACCTTGCGGCTGCGCATCTTAATTTGCATCTTATGTGTCCCGATATAATCCCGCCTCTCTTAATTCCTCATCATCGAGTCCTTCCGTCCATACGAGATCCCCATAACCAGCCGCTATATAAGCCTGTTTGTGCGCAATTCTACCATTAGAATGCCCCATTAGAATAATATCTTCCAATTCATCTAACTGCATAACCTCCTTCTCCAAATAATGAAATGGATCATCCTTATCCATCTTGTCAGCATTATATGTCGGAGATTCTCGTGGCGAAAAGTAACAGCCCGCAATGTACGTTCTCTTATTATCATTGTTAAATTCCAGCCAGATATATTGTTTAGATGAGTCTTTCCTAATGATTTTAAAATATTATGTCATTGTATCCTGGACATAACAAGCAACTCGTTCAAATCCTTTCCGTCACCATCCCTTAGTATTTCAAACTGAATGCAGAAGTACAAAACCTGGTAAATCTGATAATCCTTCTTCTTCATGCTCATGAGTTTCCACCAGAAACATCACATCCCAAGATATGAGAACGTCAATAAGAGCTGTTTTTGCTTTCCCATTGATGCTCCACAATGATACCCTGATGGCCTGAACTTCCTATGCTTCTATTATTGCCTTGCCCCCTTTCCAGTATGCCCGTTTCCCAGCTTGCTTTGCCTCTTTTATTTTATTCGCTTCTTCTTTTTGAGGATGAAAGCCATGCCTTCCAGAGCTGTCCAGCCTATCGTCAGATTCGGGCTCGCTACATTCTCTTGGTGCGACCTGGTCTGCCCCTGCACGAGCTACTCAGTACGCCGTCAGTTCGATCCCTTGGCTCCTACCTCCAGGAGGTTTTGGATCTGCGGACTCACCTCTGCCCCTGGCCGCCTACCTGAGGTGCCGAAAATTCATGTGTATATGTATATTTGTACAGCTGCCAGCAGGCTTGTTGCTGCGACGGTTTTTCCCTCCTAAGGGGGGGTTTTTTAACCCGGGTAGCAATGGGCTTGCTGCACCCATGTAATTGGGATCCCATAGGCCGATTGGCCTCCGCGGACGATAAAAGAACCTTCCTTCCTTCCTTCCTTCCTTCCTTCCTTCCTTCCTTCCTTTACGCTGTTGCATTTGTGTCATTAAAAGATCCTCATTGGTCCATATCTATTGCCCCTTTAACATTGAACGCTTCTACAGTACTTCTATCTTATCATGGTTTATCCCCTCGTTTTCCCACTCTAAAAGCTTCCATAATCTGAACATTTTGACATTGTAAAATGTGATCAAACAACCCTCTTACCTTTGCTCGCATATCTTCTCTTCCTTAGCCATCCCTGCAATACATAAATTCAGTGCTCTCCCTGTTGATATTCTGTAACTGCATCGAGCTTCCGCATAACTTCATGCCATGATATGTTGTCTTCGCCATCATCTGAACCCGCATCAACACTCTGCTTATTTGACATACCTGAACATAGTGCCGCATTCTCCTGTTGAATTTCTTTAAAGAGAGAGAGAGAGAGAGAGAGAGAGAGAGAGAGAGAGAGAGAGAGAGAGAGAGAGAGAGAGAGAGAGAGAGAGAGAGAGAGAGAGAGAGAGAGAGAGAGAGAGAGAGAGATGTTAGAATATGACAACCCCGCTAACTCAGCCTTAGTCACATGGCTACACCGATGTGGCACATGATGACTGGCGTCATATAGAGTCACGTCCTATTGGAATAGTCGGTAATCATTAGTATGATTGTGTCTATTAGAAGCTACAGTGGGAGGCTTGTTCCCAACCAAGTTTTCTGTTCTATCAATATATATTACTGCATTGTAATCTCCTTGTATCCTAAACTTAAGATGGTATCAGAGCCTGCGTGCTCTTAGATCCTGGGACGCAGCTATGAAGGAGGAAGTGGGAGAGCCGCCTCCCCAATTCAGGAAATCCAGAAAGGGGCTTATTAGATTGAAGAAAGGCTTGAAGAAATTTCAAGCCAAAGTGAAAGCAAAATTTATTGCATGCATCTGTATTCCGGCAAGCATTGATGGGGAAGATGGTGTCGTTGATGCCAGTGAAGATCCATCAAGGGGATCTTCGTGTGTTGATGTGATACAAGATTCCGTTGCAAATTCCGTTGCAAATGATGATGTCATCATTGAAGAGGCCAAGAAACCCCCAATAATAGAGATGCCGGAAGACATTGGTGAAAAATCTAGAAGAAGAGGGACCGGTGGAAATGGATATGGCAAATTATGGCAGATTGAAGGCACCCAGATTGAAGCCAGGACCAAGATAAGTGATGGGTTGAAGCTTGTTGAGGATTCTCTTGCCGTTGGAGATGAGGCTGAGAATAGGGCAGTGAAAATTGTCTCAGAAGATCAGATTGAGGTCGAAATTGAAGAAAATGTCATATTTGATGACCAATTGCATGGAAAAATGACTGATGATCATGCCCATGAAGACCCACGGATACCAGGAAATGTTGCAGATAAGAATTCTGGGATTGTAGATGCCGCAGCAGAAAACCCTGTGCAGATGAAGATAGCAACAGGGATGCCATTTAGAGAAGCCAGAGATAAAGATAAGAGTGCAGGAATTAGCCAGAAGGATGTCGTTGCCATACATGATGTCGTTGCCATACATGGACAAATTCCAGAAAAGATTTGCACAGGTGGGATGCTTCACAGATCAAACTCTGTACATCTAGCAAGATGTAAATGGCCGGTGATGCCTCCAGAATTGGGACTGCAGAAAATTATTGCAGAAGTTAGGACTGCCATAGCTATTGCTCTATGGGACGTGGTTGTAGACATGACTGTTGGAGAGGATGCCAAGAACAAGGCTGCTGAAATTGCCAAAGAAAACAGGATTGACGCCTCAAGCTTAAAAATTCAGGAAGAAAAGGTCCCGGTTGAAGCCCACATGTGGTGATGGCATTTCCTCGCTACAGGAGGACGTCCAAAGGGAATTGCCAGCAGAAATCCATGCATGTGCCCCTGCTCAATGCAACCTAGGAGGAGCAAATAAGTTTGTCACAGAGAGGAATTTGCAGCATGTTACTGTGGAAGATCTCAAGAATGATCCAGAAGAGAGAATGATCCAGAAGAGGCTGAATTTGAAGCCTCAGCCAAGGAAAAGCTCGGTGGAGATGCCCATGCCATTGCAGAACCAGCCAGAAATGATACTTGTACAAACTTGCAAGGATATCATAGAATTGTATGGAGTTGTCCTGATTGAAGCAGCGAGACTTACTCATGCCCATGGTTCTGGAAAAGATGCAGAGAAGCCGCAGGCACTACATTATCTATTAGAAAATTCAGAGGAAGATGCACAGATGGTGGTTCAGCAGGCTCCACGTGTAGAAGAATTCAATGGGGTCCAATCTGCTAGTGCTAAGGCTGAATCTAAGTCTGAGGGCACACTTCAAGAATGCAGTTATAGAGCAGCAGATATTGCAAGGAATCAAATTGCTGACAGATTTCAGATATTTGAAGTAGACAACATTACTACTCCTGCAACAAACCAGGGAGGGTCCAACAGCATAATCAATTTGGAAGGACGAGAAGAATTGGAGAAGGATTATGCTTATTCTAAAGGTACGGATTTGATTTCTAAAGGACCCATACAATCTCAATCTTGCTGCTCAAGGGAGGGAGTAGTGAATATGAGCAGCATAGATTATTTAGAGCTTCAAACTGAAGGTGCACACAGTGCACAACAAGGAAAGGCAGACCCATTTATACAAGAATACAAAGGAGATGAAAGGTGCTGCAGTGAAGCAAAGTTCAGCAATGAATATGCAGGAAGGATTTTGAGCAGATCCACTTACAAGCATTCAAGCCTATACCTAACTTGGGCTGCCACATGCACATCAATCCTTATTGCTAGTATTGAGAAGCTTATCTTAGTTGATTTAGTGATGAGATACATAAGCAAGAATATCTCAATATGGAGAGCAGCTAAGCAAAGAACAATACTCTATGTTCAAGTTCCTAATTTACGGATATGCCGGTGTGATGTAAGGCATAATCAAAGACATAGAAGGAAGGACCAGATCTTGAGATATGAAGCTGATTCTGATCATGGTTGAGTTGTTGGTTTGAGGGAGGGTGTTAGAATATGACAACCCTGCCAACTCAGCCTTAGTCACATGGCTACACTGATGTGGCACATGATGACCTGGCGTCATATAGAGTCACGTCCTATTGGAATAGTCGTGTCTGTTAGTAGCAGTTGTGTCTATTAGAAGCTACGATGGGAGGCTTGTTCCCAACCAAGTTTTCTGTTCTATCAATATATATTACTGCATTGTAATCTCCTTGTATCCTAAACTTAAGAAGAGAGAGAGAGAGAGAGAGAGAGAGAGAGAGAGAGAGAGAGAGAGAGAGAGAGAGAGAGAGAGAGAGAGAGAGAGAGAGAGAGAGAGAGAGAGAGAGAGAGAGAGAGAGAGAGAGAGAGAGAGAGAGAGAGAGAGAGAGAGATCTCCCATATGCTCCAAATTTTAAGCAGAGAGAGGGCTAGAGAGGGAGAGAGAGGTGAGAGGGGAAAAGATTTTTCACCTTTTCGTGCCTAAGAGAAGATTTTTAGCCTAACTGGCTCGTGGGCCATTTCGCATTAGCCCACACCAGTTAAGCCATTTTTCCCCTTTATTTATTGGGGCAGGGTACCTTTTCCTCTTTCTTTTGCGGGCAGGGCAGAGCAGCGCATGTCGAGCCAGATCAAAGCGGATCCGAGAAGCAGATCAAAGTGGATCGAGCAGTTTTGATTCGAAACCGATTCAATATAGCATTTTGTTTGCCACAGCAAAGCCATTCCCACCAAGATAAGATCATGTTCCTGCAATTCTGTGGTTGTTTCTTTGAGAAATCCATGTGGAAAAATGCAGATTATTTGATGAGTATTTTGTTCTCCAAGGATCGTGGCCAGGTATTTCGTTGAGCCTGTGGTTCGCTGAAGCCCTTGGCATTACAATAGAAGAATAGAAACAGTAAATTTACAGCTGTATGCTTGGCTTGAATGCAAGAGAAAGTCGAGTTTTTGTTAAGGATCACAACCCAGAATATGATTCTTCTGCCAGAAATGGTTTTTTTGCCTCCTATTCCCGGTTGTGATAAATCCTACCCTCAGCTTGTCAGCAGTTGGCCACGCTTCCGGATATAGCTAAATTTATGGCTTCCGAATTTGGCTTCTATTGCAGATTTGGCTTCTATAAGCCAGAAACTTTGTCCTGCAAGCTTGTCGGATCACGCCCTTTTCAGATTTTGGACTTTGATTCATACTCTATTTCGTCTGGTTCTCCCTATACTGGAATAAAACAACAACAAAATAACATGAGCTTTAGATTCTCAAGCTTCTAGTTTCGGTCTTCACAATTGGAGGAAACACAATATTTTATTTCTGATTGCCATACCAAAGGCTCCCGGATATTCTGACAAGCAACCATCTTTTCATTTCAATCATACTACTGAGCTCAAACGGCTCTAGACGGGCTCAAATGCAAGCTCGAATCAGGGGATTCAAGCTCGAAATTGTAGAGAAATGATCTACAAATGGGGGATTTAAAATCTGAAATACATAAGCTTACAGGAAAAAAAAAACCCCTTTTCCACGAATCTTACTCAGACTCTCGTCAAATCAATCTAACATGGGTTTGATCATGCAAGCCTTGCTTGAATCCATTTGCCAGGGGCCAAAGGAAGCACATTGTCCAAAGGCCGGATCTTGAAGGCCGTCCCAGATCCATTTGCCAAAGGGTTTTTTTTTTCTATTTTAACCTGCCCGTACCTGCCCGCCTACGTCCGCCAACAAAAAAATGCTAACTAACGGGGTTAACAATCAAGAGATAATTATCTCTCAAGCATCTCTTAGAAAATACGTAGAAATTTTATCTCTCGCCATATAGCGCGAGAGATAAGAAAATTGCATGCATGTGGGAAACCTGAGAGAGAGAGGGAGGGAGGGAGGGAGGGAGGGAGGGAGAATAGAATAGAATAGAATATTTAAATTATCACGTCTACGAGACCATCAGGTCTATGAGACGTTCATCACCAGTATTACATGTCCAAATGAATATCATCCTCCTCTTCTCTCTCATTACTTTCATATTCATCTAGTAGAAAATGATAGTTCTTAACTCTCTCATTTGTAGCATTTCTGATAAATACCTCCCTACTTTGGTAGAGGGAAGTTTAAAAAATGATGCAAGCGTCTCTACATTTATATCATACTTCATTCGGATACCCTGATAGGCTGGACAGTGTAAAATAACATGGACTTCATCTTCAATTTCATCTGTTCCACAAACTCTGCATACCCTTTTGTCACGCGCAAATTTTCCCCATCTTCCTACTTCAATACCCAAATGGTGGGAGCTTAGGCGAATCCTGCAAATCATCTGCCGCAATTTAATAGATAACTTATCGGATAGATAAGACAACTCATGCATCTCAGAATTCATTGCTTCCTTATAAAACACGGCCTTCACCCCCGGTTGTTGCCACATCCATTGCTGCACATTTTTATGCACCCACTGCCTGATATCATCATTGGTAAAAGGCAAATCTTCTATGTTCATCCCCCACTTCTCAACCAGTCCTTAGTGTCTGCAAACCATCCTTTATGAGTGGTTTCCACAAGAGCTAGCTTTGGTAAAGCATCCTCCCCCATATTTGACACTTTTCTTACATAGGTCATAAGCCTGTATAGTGCTTCCCCTTCCAATGGCATCATCCCACATTCTACAAGCATAGTAGCATACGTTGTCTGCATTTTGACCCCTAATTCAGCCAGCAAAAATTTTTTCTGTATGTTCTCTACCCTCTTCCACATGCATTGGGACAATCCTGGTCCCCAAGCTTCACAGCCGTACAGAACCACTGCTTGGACTAATGTTTTAAATAAGAGCTTCTTCAGCGGAAAATGGAATATATCAGCAGATTTACATTTCCTTTGCATGGCAAAAAAAGCTTTCATGCCACCATTTACCTTGTTAACCACAGTATCATTCCATCTATAATTTTGGTTAATAATCAAACCCAAGTATTTATAACTGGAAGCCAATTCTACCTCTTCCCCCTTGTAAGTAAAAAGAAAGTCCGAGGTTTTGAGAGTACCAAATATCATCACTTTAGTCTTTTTAAGATTGACTTTCATACCTGTTAATCCACAAACCGCATTCATCACGTTAGAGAGAGAGAGAGAGAGAGAGAGAGAGAGAGAGAGAGAGAGAGAGAGAGAGAGAGAGAGAGAGAGAGAGAGAGAGAGAGAGAGAGAGAGAGAGAGAGAGAGAGAGAGAGATGAAATGAAATGTTTTATAGATCACGTCTATGAGACCATCAGGTCTAGAAGACGATATACAAATCAGTTTTTTGCATATAATTAAAACTCTAATGTACCCTCAAGCAGGGCACCATTAGTCTCACTACTCTCTTTCTCATATAATTCTAGTAGGTGTTTATAGTTTCTTATTGACACATCCCTCACTTTCATCACCTCTATCAAGTAGTCACTAATAGTTGCAGCTGGCAGCGCAAAGAACTCATATAAAGAGATCCTGGTAGTAATACCCATCCTTCTCCTTAAATTTTCATATGCAGGACATTGAAAAATGAGATGTGCCTCATCTTCCAGTACATCAGCTCCACATGTTTTACAGGTACGTAAGTTTCGGGAGAGATTCCCCCATCTACCAACCTCCACTCCCAAATGATGTGAACTCAATCTTAGTCTGCACAATAAATGTCTTTTAAAGTAAGACAACTTACCCGAGAGATGCGGTGCTTCACCAAGTGCTGGATTAATTTCTTTTTTGTAAAATGCCATTTTCGTGCCTGCGTTATGCCAGGATTTTTCTCTGATATGTGCATAGACCCATTCCCTTAGCTCATCCTCCTCTGGTGGCATATCTTCTAGCACCATTCCCCACTTACCCAACCATTTACTCACTTCATTATACCATCCCTTAAGGCTACTCTGTATCATTGCGAGCCTCGGTAGCCTGTCAGCATCCATATCATGGACTTTTTGCACATATTTGAGCGTCAAAAATAGTGCTTCAGCTTCTAACATCTCCATCCCTGCTTCAGCCAACATCATATGATACGGGGTTTGCATTTTAACCCCTAATTCTGCCAGAAGAAATTTCTTTTGAATCTTCTCAACTCTTTTCCACATTTCTTGGGAGAGCCCGGCCCCCCAGACCTCACATCCGTATAACACAACCGTCCTGACCAGGGTTTGATATAACATTTTCTTCAGTTTCCAGTCCACAATCCCTGCTTTTCTGCATTTCTGCTGCATTGCATACAGTGCCTTAATCCCAGCATCTGTACGTACCCAACTGCCTTATTCCACCCATAATTGTGGTCCACTATAAGACCTAAATATTTATATGTGTCTGCTATTTCCACCTCTTCTCCCTTATATTGGAAGTGGAAATTATGAACTTGTTTTCCAAAAATGAGAATTTTAGTCTTGTTCAAATTCACCTGCATTTTAGTAGCATCACAGAAATTGGCTAATGCCTCCAAGTGCCTCTGCATATCGTGGTGACTCCGAGCAAAGATAACAATATCATCTGCATATAAGAGTAGAATAAGCAAGTATCCCGCAAGTGTAGCCCCCCCACCGCTACGCCTCTGCATCCACATCTCTAATTGGTCTATGTATATCCCAAATAATGTGGGGGATAAAGGGCATCCTTGCTTCACTCCAATGTTACTAATTATCTCTGCTTTGCATGATTTGTTTAGGGGGAAAGATAGACTTACTAACACTTTTTCATATAGTACTGATACTGCATTTCTGAGCTCCTGTGGCACCCCTATGTGATCCATATATTCCCAAATGTTCCCTCTTCTTAGCATATCAAAAGCTTTAGTGAGGTCCACAAAGCAAGCAAAGAGCGGCTTTTTAGTTTTCTTCACAGCATCTGTCACTGCTCTCATGGTGATGTGGTCTAGTGTAGACCTGTTAGGTCTAAAACCTGCTTGTCCTGATGCTCTGACATTGTGCATCTCTGCCCAATCACTTAACTTTATCTCTATAAGCTTGGCAAATAATTTTGAAAACAGACTGCTTACCATGATCATTCGATAGTTGCTTGGGTCGCTAACATCTCCTGCTTTATGGATTGGTACCACTCTGTTGACTTGCCATGTGTGCGGGAAGCCTTCAACCAACGCTCTATTCATCATTTTCGTGATTATACTGGTTACAGCTGGACCAGCCCATTTTATCATCTCGGCCATCAACCCAAGTGTGTCAGCTGCCTTGCCACACGAAAGTGATTTCAGCCCTTCAAGTGTGTCTGCATATGAGAAAGTGAGATTATCACCTTGTCTATCCATTTCTTCATGTAATCCCGCTACGTGATATAATTTATACAATTGTTTTAGTAAACTGTCCATAGTTATTAGGTTCCATTGCAGATAAGGTCCTCCACATCCAATAAGTTGATCTACATGATAGTTGATCTGTCATATGGTCCTTCATATGTTCCCTTATCTTTGCCCTTAGACTTGGTTGCACAGTCTTATCTAGTGTCTCCTTCAACTTAGCACATAAATTGCACTTGGCAAAGTTGTTTGAAGTTGCTATGGTCACATGCTTGAAATGCTTATTCCATAGCCTACTAAAACTGGGCTGGGATATAGAGGCCACTCCAAGTTCCCGAAGCAATGCATTTATTTCCTCTAATATGCTCTTCTGGGTACAATGGGATGGCAATCTCTTTTCAACAATAACTCTACCCTGTTCATCCTTCTTACTCTTATGTGGCATGTTTTTACGCAATGAAATCCACATATCTTTCAAATATTTCCTTTGCAGACTATAGTTCTTGAGGTAGGCCTTACGGGGCCGGTGTTCCCATGCAATGCAATTTTACTACCATTTTCATGTCTCTTTTTGCCGGTTGTGCCAAGAAGAGGTTGGAATTCCATGTATAGCCATCCATGCTTTTGAACATATCCACTTTCCATTCAATGGGAATCTTTTCTTCTTTGATCTTTCATCACGAATTGCATAGCCAAATATGGTGTACATGAAATTCCTCTGCTATCACACTTATGTTCCTGATATGTAGCTCTTGCTCCCACCAACTCCTCTATTGTGAACATTCTAACACAAGAAGCCCAACAACATTCACCTCCTCTAACCTTCATCATAGCTTGGAGAACAATCATAATCGACTTGCATCTTTTGGTGGGATAATGTTTGAAAGTTGGAAGTGGCCTCTTGCTACCTTTGTGTGAACATTATTGACAATGGTTCTACATCTATAGGAAGCGTGTAGTTCCCCTCAGGTTGAATCTTGTCTCTAGGACATGCAACAATAGTTGGAACCTCTAGTTGCTTCACACAAGCTAGGCATTCTTGTTTGCCTGAACCCTTTTCCTTCCAATTGTCATATAATTTTGAGATTGCCACACCTAACTTTGTCCCCCTAATCTTTCATCATTCACTTTGCATTGATAGGATCTGCTAGAACAATAATCCCTTCTCCCCTTTGCCTCTGTTGCATGCATGCGGGATCTTGACCTTTTGTTTTTCCAATCGACCCGAGTATAAAAGTACAATTTCCTTTCCTTTGGCATCATCCTTTTCATTTGAGGTCTTTTCCTTTCCTTTGCCATCATCAACATCATTTGGAGTCTTTTCCTTTCCTTTGCCATCATCAACATCGTTTGAGGTATTTTCCTTTCCTTGGCCATCATGTTCATTAGTTGGGGATTTTTCCTTGCCTTGATCAGCATCATTGGGGGCTTTTTTTTTAGCATTTTGCATGCCATTGACCTAGAATGCATAAAAACATATAGTAAGTTAGCATATCCAAATAACCTCTCACTAACATGTTCATAAATGAAAGCCTCATATATGTCTTATTCTATTTGATCATTCTATTTATATAATGGGATTCCCCAAGTTATTTTCCTCAACATTATATATAAATAAAACCCTCTACTTATAACCTTCTAACTTTTATCCTATAATAACCTTAGCAACAACTTTTAAGGTTATTAATTATAGGTTAGCAGTTTTAAGGTTAAGAAGTTTATTATAGGTTATTATAGGTTAGAAATTTTAAGGTTGGAAAGTTATTGTAGGTTAAAAGTTTTAAGGTTAGTTTTAAGGTCACTAACTTAACTATTAACTTATAACTTTTAAACTATTAACTTATAACTTATAACTTAACTATTAACTATTAACTTATAACTATTAACAACTAACTTAACTATTAACTCGTAACTTTTAAACTTTTAAAGTCACGGTCCTTAAAACAAAAAATCTTTGTAATAAATTTTCGCGGCAGTGATAATTGCGCGGTACGAAATTTTGAAGGCAGTTATTATTTGAAGTTAGCATTCGTTTTCGAACTGCTTTCTCTCACTTTCGAACTTTTCGCATTCCAGGCTAATTCCAGGCGCTTCCGCTTCCACTTCCAATTCCAGGCTTCCGCTTCTGCTTCCAATCTCGGCTTCCAAATTCGGCTTTTATCTGCTTCTCGGCTTCTATCTGCTTCAATCTCGACTTCTCGGCTTCTATCTGCTTTAAACTCGGCTTCTATCTGCTCAATCTCGGCTTCTATCTGCTTTAAACTCGGCTTCTATATGCTTTAAACTCGGCTTCTATCTGCTTTTTATCTGCTTTTATCGTTTTCGAGCTTTTCGGCTTCTACAATCATCTGCTTTAGGGTTTTCGGCTCAAAGGTGTTTTCGGCTCAAAGGTTTGTAGGCTCTGTACAATGTCTCTGGCTTTTTTGGCTTTTCGGCTCTCTACAATCTCTCTGGCTTTGAATAACAAAGTTTTCTGGTTTTTTGTTTTTGTGTTAAAGCTTCTCGGCTTCTCGGTTTGCTTCTTCTCGGCTTCTTAAGGCTCAAATCATCTGCTATTGGCTTCTCGAATCAAATCAACTTTGGTTTTCGATTTTTTGGTTTCGGCTCAAAGGCAAAGGCTCAATTCTCGGGTACAGAACACAAATAGGTTAGTATTTCCTGTTCTTTACTTAAAGTACTATATGAGCTTCAGGTTTAATCAAGGGGAGTGCTTTCTGGCTTAGACTTTTACATGCATCAGCCCTAAACTGCCCTAGCACCTTCATATATAGATCCTGCTCTATGATCTTGTTCTGTGGTCTTGCCTATATGATCTACTCTTATTCTATTTCACTAGCTCTTCCTCTATCTGTTCTAATTAATGATCTAAAATAATGAAGTAAATAATGATCTATGATCTATCTGCTCTATGATCTTGCTCTATGATCTATGATCTATGATCTATGATCTATGATCTATGATCTATGATCTATGATCTATGATCTATCTGCTCTATGATCTATCTGCTCTATGATTTATGATCTATCTGCTCTATGATCTATCTGCTCTATGATCTTGCTTATATGATTTTGCTGTATCTGCTCTTATTCTATTTCACTAGCTCTTCCTCTATCTGCTCTAAATAATGAACTAAAACAATGAACTAAATATTGAACTAAACAAGGAGTATTATTATTATATATCTGCTCTATTTCATTCTATTCTATTATATTCTACTGCCTTCATATTCACTGGCTTCATATTTTGAATTCTGCATTCTGCATTCTGCATTATGCATTCTGTTAGAATAATATGTTAGAATGGGAGAAATCGCGCTTGGCGCATTTCTATTTTTGGTTTCCGATTTTCCACTAGGTTAATCAAAGCGCGCCAGGCGTGTTTTTAGTTTGGCTTTTCTATTTTATACGGTTCTATACAAATCGCGCCAGGCGCATGTGAAATAGATCTGTGAAAAAAACAAAGCAAACGCGCCTGGCGCGTTTTGAATTATGTATGTTCAGAATCGTTTTATGGGGAGAGTAATATATCATTTGCTAATTACTTAATTTCTCTCGTTCTAGTGCCATGGATTTTCCTTATGAATGGACACTGGCTGATCCTAGTTCAAATATTAATGGCTGGTTCTAGTTCAAATACACTTCCCACGGGCGACCATCAACTCGACCCTGCACAAGATATTACTTGATTGTGCTGTTCAAAACGTTCAAAGAGAGTTGGAGAATCCATTAGACAGTCTGTATCAGGAGCCATGGGAACACTTCCATCGCATCTCTGGACATATGCGGCTCCTCATGCTCTTAGTAAGGCTCAATCCAACAAATAAGTACGAGGACTTGATTTATAGTATCAAGGATCGATACAACACTCTGGTTTGGAGACTCGACATTCGCAGGGAAGATGAGGATCCTGTCATATCAGAGTGGTTCAGGTGGGACTTTTTGCGGTTTTGGGCCGATGAAGTGGGCCTATGTGACATATTGTAGAGATAGAAAGAATTCGCGCCTGGCGCATTTTTGCAGAAGAAGAAATGTACATACACTTTTTTGGAATATGAATACAAACTCGCGCCTGGCGCAATTTTGCACTATACATTTATGTCATTAGTTTATTATGTTTTTTTATATGCAATGTCGAAAACATTGAATCCTTTGATGCCCTCCAGCCAGTATGACCAACCCCAAGAAACTACATATTTTCATTAATGCAATGGTTCTCTTCTTATATAGAAGAGAACCATCATTCTAGGGATAGGGACGCCAGTTTTGGCGCCAGCTCTGCTTTTGGATCCAAGCTTTCTTTGGCACAAGCCTGCTATAGCGCAGGCTTTCTTTGGCACAAGCCTGCTTTAGCGCATGCTTTCTTTGGCCTTTTCTCCCATAAAAGCCTTGTGTCTTCCTGCATTCCTCATCGGCGTTTCCTCTGAGCTGAATCTTGTTGTTGTACGGAGTTTTTGTTTCAATCATCTCTATTCAGAGTTTTTACTTGTTTTGATCTATTAGATTTTGTAGCCTTTGCTTTCAGGCGATTTGGGTTTTTGCTTTTCAGCTTTTGATTTGTTGAGGAAGCGATTCTGCTTTTGATTCGTTGAGGAAGCGATTCTCCAGTCTGACTCTAGCTTTCTGGCTTTTGGCGATGTCTCGACTTGCTGCTGGCCATTTTCATTTCAACCAAGTCTGGACAATCTAGGGTAAGTATCAGCAAGGTAACTATTTGTTGTTCTTCCTTCTTCTTTTTCTTTTTGGATATATTACAGTAGTTGTTGCTGGCATAGATCCGCTTCTCCTAAATCTGGCAGCCCATCTCGTGATTTTTTGGGTGGTTTTAATCTAAGTTTATATTCCTTTTTTAGCGGCGAGAGCACTGGACATGCGGGTTATCACAGGAAGGGCCAGATATGTTATTCGTGTTTTTGTAGTGTATGTTTGCCTTTTGTTTCTGGCATCTTTATAATGTCTTTGTCGGTGGATGAATGGATGAATAGCATGAGCTTCAGCTAAAGGCTTTCTATTTCTGTTCACCCCTTATAATTCTGTCTGGATCACAGGATTTTAATCGACTTTCAAATCTCATTTGGACTTGTAATCCATACTTACAACTCCATTCTGTTGTATATTGATTTGAATCAGGGTTCTGGACACTCTATGCTTGGTTAAGTTGCAGATTCATCCTTTAAATTATACCCATATTCGAGACGGTCTTGGCGCTTGGTTTACTTTGTAATGTCTGGTTTGAGTTGTAGGTAAGCGATCAATCCAGCGGTATTTCTTTGCCGATTCCGCCCACAATCTTCATTTGTGCCATCCTCTTGATTACGGCATGCATCGGGGGCGGTTAGGTGGTTGCTAATAAAGTTGATTCAGTTAGAAAATTATAAAACTTTTTCAATGTCATTGTGTTGGCTCGTTGGTATATGCTTCTGCTTGTTGTCGTGGAGACCAGAGTTCAAATCAGGTATGTTTCATATTTTTTGTATTTCATTTGTAGACGAAGTATATTGTATTTGAAAATATGGTTCAAGATGCACCAAGGTTCAAATCCCGATTTGCACAGGTATGTTTCAAATGTAATGTACTTGAAAACATGGTTCGAGATTTGTTACTGTGTGGTTCAAATTTTTGTTATTGTATTTATTTTGATATTGAAGAAGGTTTTCATTTCTCTTCGAATTTGCCTTAGTGAACATTGATCTCATGTGAGGATGCCTCATTGGATTGTCCCTTAAATCTAGTTTCTTATGTTCTTGCCTCATTATGATGAGTCTACTTGCTTCTTATATACATGTTTGTGTTTTCTCATCATTGTGTAAGTTGGAAACTCATGGTTACCATTCATTCTTCGTCCTGGTTTGCATGGACCATTATAGGTTACACAGGATTGAGACCTTAGGCTTGCATCCCCCTTTTTTTTAAACATTTTTGTCATCTCTTAACATAAAAAAAAAAAAAAAAAAAAAAAAAAAAAAAATGAATTTTCATAGGCTTTATATGATTGTCATCATGATTTGGCTCGTCAATTTTAAAGTCTTTGAACCATTGTCGTTGTAATGGGTTATACTAAGCATTTTTTGCATGAAGCATCGTGGTTTCTGGATTATCATTATCTCAAATTGTTTCATTATTCCATTAGCATAGTTTATATATGTGACATCATGTGGTGGGGCTTGCCTCATGTGGTTTTGCATGAATCATGATATCGGTTGTGGTTTCTCATGGTCTCGATGTAATTTTACTAGTTTGCAAGTGGTTTACACATATTCACCAGTGGTTTGCCACGTTGGGCCTTTTCTGTATGGAGGTTTCATGACTATGTCATCTTTCTACAATTTCTGCTACTTCCATATAGTCGGACCCTTTCTTTCACTTTATTTCCTTATTTGTTTGCTTGGGGTTCTCGCATTTTAGCACCCATTCGTCTTTGTTGACCCAGGTAGCATGATTGGGTATGGTATTTTAACATATGGCTGGTAATGTCTTCGTCCCATAGTAGTTTGAATTGTCCGTCCTTCCCTAGTTTTTTATGTCCGATGATGTATTGTGGATACAAGTGCTATGTGCTTGGTGCTAATGGTTGAATTGATTTGCATGTTATGACTTGATTATTGTGTCCTAAGGGTTTCAGTCTAAGAGATAGTTCGTGTTTTGGTATTGCATTGCATATGTCTCTTCTCCTCTTGCATGGTTGTCATGTTTGGTGTTATTTGTGGTCTAGAGCTGTCAGTAGTTGGCTAGTCGCACATGTTTGTTGGATGTTCCTGATATGGCGTAAGTTCCCTTGCTAAGTTTTCATTATTTCCATCCGCCCCATTTTTGCACCATCAACAGAAGTTTCTTTGTTCCCACTGCTTCTTTGATTCCGTTTTTCTTCAAGTCATCTATGGCCTTGTTCTTTATTATACTGTCAGGTTCCATAGGTCGCAATTATTAAACATTAATAACCAAATGTCTTGGTGCATATTGTTAGACATTAATAACAAAAGGTCCTGGTGCATACGTTGGTTGTGCCTAGGTTGAGTTGGTCCATCTAATCGATGCCCCTTTTGTTTTGATGCCCGTTGTGCCCTTTTATTTTTTGTTATAAACGTTAAACCTTTTTTGTTATAAACATTATAATGGGTCCTTGTGCATAATATTATTAAATATTAATGACAAGAGGTCCTCGTGCTTATTATTAGCCATTATTAACACAAAGGTTTTGGTGCATAGGTCGTTGTGCTTGGGTCCTTTGTGCCCTGCCTTGGATGTGCTTGAACTTGGAGTCTAGAGTCAGTCCTTGTTTTGCTTCGTTGCTTTCTTGGTTGTCTGGTTCTTGCATGGGTCGTGTTAGGTTCGCTGCATGGTATTTTTGGTTGGTTTCTGATTTTTTGCTCGTTTGGTCGGTGTGCTACTTGGATATATGATGCATTGTCGTCTAGGAGTTTTTTCCTGCGTTGGGTTTTGTCCTTTATGTCGATCTTTAGGTAGTTTTCATATTGGTATGCGCTTTCTTTGTTTTTTCTTTCAGCTTTTTGGGTTGGTCGATTTATGGTGTCCATCCTCATTGTCTCTATTTTTCCGTATCTAGATTAACCATCTTACGTGTCAAATCCTTTTTTGGCTTTCTTACTTGCGTGTATTTGTAAATGTATAAATTATGGGTTATTGCTCATTTTTGCAGAGTCGTCTGGTTCTTTTCTTGGGTCGGTTTGCATTTAGCTTTGTATAATTGTCGTGGTTGTATGTTTCCTTGGGTGGCGTCCTAGTGATAGTTTCTCTCTTTGGTGGTCTATTTTATGTCCTTTTGCTCTCTCTTTAAGGTTTGAAACCCCGTCTTGTTTTGTAAGTTACGTAGTGGGGACAAGTAAGGTTGTTAGATGTTGGTTTTATCAGGTTCTCTTGGGCCAGTTGGTGTTTAGATTAGTATATTTGTCAGAGTTGATGGTTTTTTCCTTTGGTGGCCTGACCATGTATGGTTCCCTCCTTTTTGCAAATGTTGGTTTTTAGTTGCAGGGTTCTTGGGTGGAAAAGATTCAAGCTATGGTTCGGTTGGGGATGGCATCTCTCGGTAGATGGTATTAAGAATCATTTTTTGACTTCGCGACTAGAGGGGTCAATGTCTGGCTTCTTGGTACTTTTCCTCGTCTTGTCATTATGAAGGGGTGGTGCCATCTCTAGTCGACATTGATGGGGATCGTTGTCAACTCTTTGTCCACATAGTTCAACAAGGGACTAACTACTTTATATGTTGCTTTTAGTTTTGCATTTAGTTGCAGTCATTGCATTTTGGGCAATTCCTCACTATATCCGGCATTTAATCAACACATGCCGGTTGCCCCCTTTTGTTGACATTTTGGCACTTGACCTAAGGACTTTAGCACGAGTTGTCGGGCGAGTCAGGTATTTCTAGTATCTTGTTTATAACCTTCTCCATTTGGATATTCTGGCAGTTTTTTCTACTCATGAACTTGTCCTTAGCTGCATTCGTCATGAGTTGGTGATTCATGTTAGTTCATGCCATGTTGCTTTTGGTTATTCTCGACACTTTCAAATCTTGTAGACATGGTTGTGGTCTATAACGTCTCTATTTTCTACCGCAATTAGTCCTTTTAATGCGCTTTGCTTCCATACTTAGATGTGGTCCCTTTTTGCTGAGGATCTCAGGTTTCCCCGTCGTTGGTCTATTGGTACCATTTGTGGTGGTCACTTACATTTGGTCGTTTTGCAGGAATTTTACAATTGGTGGTATTTGCTAAAATCATTTGGCTTGTGTATACATGGCTTTTGCCAGTGCCATTTCTCAGTTTACATTTTGTATGGGTTGAGCTATTGCATTCTTGCTGCATTGGTGCTTGTAACATTTAGTTGCAAATCTTCTTTTATATTCCTTTAGGTGGCTAGTTCCATGTACTTGTGATGACCACCTAGCCATGTGCCCCTTCAATTCTTTTGGTTCATTGGCTTCTTTCCACTGCCTTTACTCGTTCCCTTTACTACATGATGTCCATTATTCCCTTTTGTCGACTTTTGTTCCAGTTGTTGCGTTGAGCTCTTATGGTGTCCTGTGAGTCCTAGCTCTTGCAGTCCGGGTTGTGCTTGAGTAGCTTCCATACGTCGTTACACTGCTCTGCTTGTCCGAGTTATTCTGAGTTTTCCCATCTGTCTGATTGCTCTTAGCATTCTTGTCTCATGATTTCTCAGCAGTAGTTTGTTCACTTGCACATGCATGATTTGTTCCTCTCACTCGTGCTTTTTCCCGCGTCTTTTCAGTTGTAGTTTGTTCGATTGCCCAATTTATTTCCCTCGTCTTTCCATTTCAGAGCGATTTTCTAGTGCCCTTTTTTCTTTATCCCATTTCTCCATCCATTTCATTTGTTTTGCTTTCCTTTTTTGCTCTAAGATTCTTGAGTTTTGTTTCTAGGTGTATGTATAGGTAGATAAGTGCATGCTTGTTTCTCATATGTTCTCAATTGTTCTTTTGGATGCCCTGATGAGAGCCCATACTCTTCTCTTTTATCATTGATTCTTAGTTTCTCGTGAATGCCTTTGAGGGCTTTATTTGCATTTGTGGCCTTAGCTCCTTGGTCTCAATTTGCTCTGTTCCTCTATTCCTAATCCCTTATTCCATCCATTTCATTATAATCTCGCATTCCTTTCTTTTTTCATGTTGCATTTTGTCCCTTTCCTCTTTGTTTGTTCATTTTATCTCTTGAAACGTCTTTGGTCTTCTATTGTCTTGACTCCCTCCTTTGCCCGCCTCTTGACTCATCATAGTGCTTTTTGCCCTAGTGGTGTCCATTCATTATGTTGTTTTACTATGTTGACCCCAGTTGTTTCATCCACCTTGCTTAGCCTTTTTTATTCTTGTTGGTTTCAGTGACTGGTTTACCCTCGTCAACCAAATTTGCGAGTTGTTCACCGAGTTGTTCTCTTAACTCTGCTTCTTTCGACGATGTCATATAGCACCCATCTTTCTCCATCTTTCTCTCACCATAATGGGTTCTTTGGTCCAGTCCTCTAGATTGTGCTTGAGTCTCAGGGTCCCTATCGTTGTTTCTACGTTGAAAATTCGCTTGGATTAGTTATGCATGTGGGTATACATTCATGAATTTTAGTCCTTGCTATTTATTGTTGTTGCTCTATTTGTTCTTTTACTCTAATATTCTCATATGTTCTCAGTGGTTCTCATGGATGCCCTTATGAGGGCCTATACTCGCTCTTTGTCATAAATTCTTGGTGTCGCATTAGTGCCTTTGAGGGCCTTTTAGTTATTTCCAATGTTGTTGCTCTATTTGTTCTTTTATTCCAATATTCTCATATGTTCTCAGTGGTTCTCATGGATGCCCTTATGAGGGCCTATACTCGCTCTTTGTCATGGATTCTTAGTGTCTCATTAGTGCCTTTGCGTGCCTTTAGTTATTTCCTTTTTGTGCCCTCGGCCATTTTGTCTCGTTTGCTTTGTTTCTCTGTTCTCGATCCCTTTTTCTATCCATTTCATTCTGGTCTCCTGTTTGTCTTTTTTCACCCTATGTTTGTTCCTTTCCTCTTGTTTCCATTTTATCCCTTGAGATACATCTTTGCTCTACTATTGTCTTGATTCCTCCTTTGTCTGCCCCTTGATTTGACGTAGTTCTTCTTGCCTTGTTGGTCCAGTCGTCATGCCTTTTTCTGTGTTGACCTCTTACAAACTAAAGGAGTTGTTTGGTATTCCCTTTTTTCCGTGACATTCTTCCATTTGGCATGCATTTTAAATTTCAAAATGCAGTTGCATCTTCGCAAATTCATGCATGTTATAGTGGTTATTGTGGTCCGTTGTCTTGCATTCTTAAATGGTATTTGTTCTTGTTTCAGGTTGCACTCAGTTTTCTTCATCCATTCTTTTTCTTGGCCTTGATCCCATCCTCGCTGTCTCTGTGGCATCGTCTACCGGTGTTCTCAATTGCATAATTGTTCTATCACCTTATAAAACCTTTTTGTTCTTGTGTCTTGGGGTCCCTATTGTCTTGTTCCCGTCGGTTATGTTTTTGCTAATTTTGAAAGTTTGTTTGAACTGGTTATGCATGTAGTGTATATGTTTAGGTTTTAGTCCTTGTTTGTTGTAGTGTTTTGTCATTATGGTATTCACTGTAGTTCACTGATGATACGTTGATTCTTGAATTTTGGTTCCAGGGGCTCTTTGTTAGCTTGTTGACTATGTCCGGTCTCGATGTCTTCTCTTTTTATGCATTCCATGGTGCATAGTTTTTTGTCTTTCTTATTGTCTCTTGAGTCTGTTCTGCATGGAAAATATAAGTTAGGTATGTTTGTTCTTACTTCCATAGCGTCTTGTCGTTAGATAGTCTCTGTAGTTGGTTGGTACGTTGGTTCTACAATTTGATTTCATGTGCTTTGGTGGTGGCCATTGTCTTGTTTGTGTTCGATTTTCATGCCTTCTTTGCCTTATGCGGTCCAGTTGTCTTAGGGTTTCTTGCGCCCCTTCCCCTCTATTTGCAGTGGCATCCCACCTCATCTCATGATCGTTACACTTTCCTAGCAGTGTGCCTTACAATCTCTCGTGGTCTCAATGTATGATGGGGTTTGAGGGAGGTTCCTCTTTGTGTCGGATGTTGATATTTTTGCATAAGGACCTTTCCCTAGAATGCAATGGTTCTCTTCTTATATAGAAGAGAACCATCATTCTAGGGATAGGGACGCCAGTTTTGGCGCCAGCTCTGCTTTTGGATCCAAGCTTTCTTTGGCACAAGCCTGCTATAGCGCAGGCTTTCTTTGGCACAAGCCTGCTTTAGCGCATGCTTTCTTTGGCCTTTTCTCCCATAAAAGCCTTGTGTCTTCCTGCATTCCTCATCGGCGTTTCCTCTGAGCTGAATCTTGTTGTTGTACGGAGTTCCCCCCCTCCCACCTCTTACTCTCCTATATGGGTTTTACTTTTTTCAGTGTTGGCCGATGGGCTTTTCCATTTTTCCCAGCGTAGCACATGGCGCTTCTGGAGGGCACCAAGGGGAAGCCCCCCTGGGTCGGGCCTATATTTTTCTTATCTCGGCGTAGCCCCGTGGCTTCCAAGGATCATTATGGATCATATCTTCAATTTACGATATTATACTCTTGTATTTCTATTCCGACTTTATAGTTTGTTGACTCTTGACCCGTGGATGGCTTCTAACACATTTGATAGTCGCATATGGTTCGGTCTTGCAGTTTGGAGCTCTATCATGTGCATGTAGCTGTTTTTTTTATATATGCTTCCGGGTCGAGCCTATATTTTTCGATCTCGCCGTAGCCTCATGGTTTCAGGGGATCCTCATGGATCATCTTTTCCATTTTGATATTATGCTCTTGTATTTCTATTCCGACTTTTTAGCTTGCTTACTCTTGTCCCGTTGATGGCTCCTAACACAGTTGACAATCATATGTGGTTTGGTCTTGCAGTTTGGAGCTCTCTGATGTGCATGGGGCTGTTTTTTATACAAGTGGCCAGGTGGGTCGCATGGAGCGGTATCTTAGCGGGGCGGATTTGAGTCACTGCTTGGATGGGTGGCGCGACCTGATTTTTGCATTGTTGCAGTTTGGGAGCATTACCGTACAGCGGCCTTCTAGATGTTCTACGTGGGGGCCTGTACTTATTGTATACAATTATCTTATATATCGGGTGGTCTAACCCGAGGTTGTGTTTGTTGATTTTACCCATTTGGGGTTCATCATTTTGTTCCCCTCTTCACTCATTTTGGGATTCATCAGTTTGTTTCCCCATGGGTCATTGTACTATTTTTTCATTCAACTCAATGGAACACCACTTCACTTCACGGATGTTGATATTTTTGCATAAGGACCTTTCCCTAGAATGTGTAGTTTCATGGGGTTGATATGACTGGCTAAAGAACATCAAAGAATTCAAAATTCACAACATCACGCAGATGTTATGATATATTCATTTTTTTTTGAATATCCAAATATACATACCTTTTTCAGACGTTCTTTTGGCCATGCTACAAATGTGCCCACACTTTCACCAACTGTATCGCCACCGGGATGTCTTCTTGGAAGAGCCTCATCTTCATAATTGCAGTTTATAATGGAAATCTTACAGAAACTGTTTCCAAGAGGAACACCATGACACATAGAACTTGGATTCAGATCTTCGATTTTACATAAGCCTACTCGGCGCTTCAAGTTTCTTTGTTAAAAGATAGCATTCTTCTCATTAATCGATAAAGAACCGAATGCATTGGAAAAAAATAGAGGACAAAAATAGAGAACAAGAGAATGCATTGAATGGAATCACACTCACCATAGTTTAGCGCAGACATCGAATGGGATTGAAGGCGGCTCGATCGAATGGGATTGAAGGCGTTGTAGACGGATCTTGGGCCTCGATAGTCGATTGTTCTTGGGCGCCTCGATAGTAGGAATGATCTTGGGCGCCTCGATAGTAGGTGGCCGATTAGGTGGTAGTAGATTGCCACATATCGTTTCTTGAAATTAATAATTAATTGTTATCTTGAAATTGCACTAAAAAGAAAAACACAATTTAAATTTGTAAATGAGCGGGACGGGCGGTTAATTAAGGCGGTATAAATTTAAAAGGACGCGAATTTGAATTTACGGTTGTAAATCTGACGGCCTAGATTATGAACGCATACATATAAGTTTAAACCAAAACCGAAGTCTTATATTATCCGCACTTGCAGTTCTATGGCGTCTAGAGGATCGCCGCCACGAATTTGGTAGAGGTGGGCGACGACCAAAGCACAAATCCCAAGCACGGAGGCTTGAACAAACAAGAAAGCACAAATCCAACAAGCGCCTCAGGTAATTGATCTGTTTTTGTTCTGTAATTGATTTCTGTGTCCCTTTTTTTGTTAGGTTTTTAGGATGTTTTTCTGTAATAATATAGTTATTATTCGATAAGAAGCATGTGTCCTCTAATATTTGAGTTCATATGTCCCAAAAATGTATGAAAATAAATGCTTAATGTGTGCAAGTTGGTTTCTCTTTTAATGCTGTATGTGCTGTTTGAAGCTTGTATACTTAGCTGAACAGTATTCAGTAGCTAGTTGTGTTTTTTATAGTTAGTTGTGTCCTCTGATGAAGATTCAACTCTTTAAGTTGCATTTTTTATAGTTAGTTGTGTCCTGAGCATTTGATTCGGACAAAACGCCCCTGGCGCAGTTTAATTAGGCATTACATTAGTTTCTTTATCTTTCAGGTCACTTCTAAAGCGCGCCAAGCGCGTATTTGTTGCATTTTGACTGGGACAAAATGCGCCTGGCCCCTGACCCCAATAAACTAAATGAACTTGTTGTGTATTCATTTTCAAATCGCGCCAAGCGCGTTTTTGTTGCATATGTGTCGACAGCATATATTTGAGCATTAAAAGATTAACCCATGTGTTGTAATTTCACAGGATCACAAAAGACAAGCAAAAGAGGGAGGACCAAGCAAGGCGAGACCTCTACAGCCCAGAAAAAGCAAAGGACGGATGAAGATGTTCTTTATTCTGGACTGCGGCATGTATTGGCGTTAGAAGATACATCCGGAATAATAAAGGCTCGAGGTAGAACCTCCATGTCGAGAAGAAGATCTTATAGAGGGTGAGAATGGTATGTGGAGATATTCAAACTGGTGGGAAACGCAGACCTCATATTCATGTCAAGGGTAAGAGAGACCGATCAAATGAAGAAGCGAGGGAATTCTTATTACATGGGCAAAGTGACAGGCGATTCTTTTTCGCTCGTGCTAGTTGAAGTGGGCCAAAAACATAAGAAGAGCCTAAAGAAGATCAATCGATGCAGTGCGAGCTCTTTTAAAGAGACTGCATTAAGATCAGATGACATGGCCGATAACCTCTTCAAATTTGGTCGGGCCGGTTGGCGAGCCATTGACTCCTAGAAGAATATGCGAGGGCTTACACGGTGCTCGGACGAGCCATTAGCACGAGGCCCCCCGGGCGGTGTCTACTTACTGGCGGTGAAGGATAAGGAAGAAGCTAGTTCTAAAGGCGGGGAAACCCGCGAAGTTTACGAGGCCTTACAAGTGACGATGACAAGGCCAGGCAGTTAGAGGCGATGAGCAAGCTCAAAAAATATGCTGACAAGTATCCACTGGGCCTGAACTTCACCCATCCAGTCCACGTGGATAGGCTTTTCAGGTCCACTAAAGCCATTTATATCAGCAGAAGGTATGACAAGCAGCACTTCTTGGAGATAGTGAACAGCATGATCGAAAATCCAGGGCAAGTGCCAATGCCTGCAGATGTAGTGTCGTACAATACCAGAACGAGGAAGGTAATCATGTGGAGCAAGCTGGAGGACTTCATCGAGAATCCTGACATACATTTCATGATAATAGATGGCCAAAGATTCAATAGAGGCCCGAAGGTTACGATCAAGAAGGCACGCGACATCTTGGGCATCGGTTGTTCTATAAGGCGTATTCGATCGAAGCCGCCGGTTCTGGCGGCTCAACCAACCACAGAGCCGAAGAAATAAAGCGCACTCCTGAATGACATGGGAAAAACATTCTTATACAAAAGGTAATTTTCCTCCCTTAGGTTTCGTTTTCATATTTGCAAATCGCGCCAGGCGCGATTTCATATTAGAAAGCAAATCGCGCCAGGCGCGATTTGCCTATTGTGAAGAGAAAACGCTTCCTGGATTGATAGTTGTTTCTCGTCAAACAAGTAAATCGCGCCTCGCACGATTTCATATTAGAATGTTAAACGCCCCACGCGGAGAAAAGGCTATCCGTCTAATAGCCAAGCCTCCTCAGGTTAGGCAATTTTCGCGTGACGCGATTTGCATTCTAATATGAAATCGCGCCAGGCGCGATTTACTTGTTTGACGAGAAACGGCTACCAGTCAAGTAAGCGTTTTCTCTTTAGAGCCAGGCGCGATTTTAAACTAGAAGGATTTATTTCATTCACGATTATGAAGCTAACAAGGTCACTCCTTGCAGTCCCTATATAGAGCAACTTCGGCATGCTCGAAACCAGTGGATTGATTATGGGAAGCCAATGCCAACGGTGACAGGCCCGATCTAAAAGCGGCGAATTCAAGTTCTTTGGAGAGGACACTTAGTCGGAGCGATATCTGAGGACAAAACCAAGAGCACCAGAGCAAAGAAAAAAAAAAGGATGAAAAGGGTGATGCTTCTGAGGAACCAACTGTGCCCAAGGATGCCTGCAAGATAGTATTTGCTTCAAATCCAGTATGGGAGAAATGGAATGAATTCTGGGATGCCTACGTCGAGAAGAAGTTGCCAGATTCACAAGGAAGATTTCCTCCTGTTGACACATCAATTTTTGATATACATATAACAGAGATGAGGAAGGCTCAAGGATTGGACGATCAAGAGCTGATGTCAGTTCTGGACAGGTTAATCAGAAAGGAAATTCTTTACAAGAAAACCTCGGCAGCAAAGGCTCTGGAATCATTTGAAGATGCATGCGACGAGCTGAAGAATATTAGAGTGCTCAAGAAGGCAGTTGGTGAGGAATTACAAAGGCTTACAGGAGAGTGGTCGTTGTCGGAGTTAGGACTCATGCAAAAGTATAACGTCTCCAACGACGACCTGAAGAAGTATGTATTTTGGTCCAAGGACTTTGTCAAGCAGCAGAAGTTGAAGAACGTTGCAAAGATCAGTGGGCTTCACACTAAAGTTGCATCCGACTTGAAACGAAAAGTCGCGATGGTGAAGCAGACTCCGGAGACGGAATCCACTTTCTTTTATCAAGTGTCCACTGGTTTCAAGTGTGCCTTGCCAAAAGTGGGTGCTGGTCCCCATGATATCACACTCTTCGTCCTTGATAGCCGAGGCACCAGATGGTCGCTTGATGACTATAATACGTTCTTCAACATATGCAATGGTTTCACCACGGAGATGAACTACACAATTGTCACTATTTGTCCCTCCGACATGTCCTATGCATATGCTCTAACTGCTGCAAATGACTTAGAATGCGTGAAAGTCATACGACAGGCGATCCTCATAGATGAAAACAGGGACAGTGACTTCAGCACAGAAAGTAAAATTTTTCATGTGCTTATAATATGATAGCCATGATGGATGATAAGGAATATGAAAGCCTCAAGGGAAAACCAGATGGAGACAAACTAGCATGGCAGTCAAGGTCGTGGAAGAGTTAGAGGAAGAAGAGGAAGAAGAGGATGAAAACGAGGATGACCCAATTCTTGTGGGCCACATTAAGTATGAGCTCCTAACTTCACATAAGGGTAAGCTAAACAAGAATGGGTTCTCTATGGACCTTTCCCAGTATCTCATTGAAGCATTTTGTCCATTGGGAACAACTTGCTGGGAACTTCACGTTGGAGGTTACATCGGTAGAGAAGCTTTGAAGTTAGCAAGGAAATGTCAGAGCGTCGTCTCAGATGATCGAGCCAAAAATTTCTTGGACCTCTTCTTTGAGAAAGTACTAGAGGAAGCAACTAGGGGACCAATCGGCAGTGCAAAAAGCAAAGCTTCTACCTCTAAGGCCGAAATACCTGCAGATTTGCTTAAGGAACGGGAAGGATTGAGAAAGCTATTCGTTGGCCACAACATCATGGATGAAACCGAAGATCAGCCAGATTACCAAATACCTATCGACATCCCTGTGAACATCCTTGACCCTAAAAATATAGAACAGGTTGAAGATAACAAGGATGATGATAATAACAATAATGAGGATGAAGCAGACTCCAAATCTGAAAACACTAGCCAGGTTAGCGTAAAGAGTAATGAACTATCAAGCATAGTTCACACTGTACAGATCTCAACTGATGTGGTTGGTGCTTCTATCAGACCGGAGACAACTCAGAATAAGGATGCAACGGAAGAAGTCACAACGGGGAATGAAGAAGAAAGGTATCGTAACAATATTCCTTTTTTTGATATCCATGCATTTTACAAACTGCAAGCATATAGAAATCGCGCCAGGCGCGATTTAGAGTTTCCTAGAGATCATATTTTTAAATTATGTTGACATGCATCATTCATGAAATCGCGCCTGGCGCGTTTTCGTTTACCATTTCTTTTATCTCATACGTTATTGTTCTCCTTCTGAGAAATGATTTGGCTTCCCCAAAAGTCTTGGTCTTTGATTTGAATGGTGTGCTATGTAGAGCGTTACCTAAAGCAACGTTCGAAAAGTCATGGTATCTTGCCAACAACCATTTGAGACCGCATTACCAAATATGTTTACCCGCGCCCTTATCCGAAGGAGATGTTGGACCAGGCCTTGATTATGTTTTTCATTTGTGCAATTTGGTCATCGTGGAGCATAGAAATATACTGAGGATGTTTTGAAAGTAGTGCACGAGCTAAATAGAGATTGGGCGTCCATCCGGGATCAAAGCAAATGTGCTTCATTCACAAACCCTAAAGAACCAAGCGGGTAAAAGATATTTGTGAAATGCTTGCGCAACATGATGGATGCCTTAGGTGTTGAGGATAAGGAAGGCATGATCATTGTGGATGATGACGCTCTAAAGTGTTGCTTCAATCAGTCACAGTCATTGAATCCGCCACCCTATCATCCTCAGGATTTTGACAAAGATGACTTCCTGCTTCACTTTGTTAGTGTCTTGCAGGAAATAGCTTCAGGAAAAACAGTCGAAGAGATACAAACACTACACACCGCAACTTGATCGGCGGGGGAAATTGCGAGGACCTTGAGAAAATCGTTCTAGAAAGGGAACTTTTTGATATATATGTATCTGAGGAAATACACTTTCCAAAAAGTTTTGAATATGAAATATACTTTACACGAAAGGTTTTGAATATATATTGTGTTCTTATATCAGCATTATTGGTTCTGTGTACGTATTTTTTTTTTTTTATATTATGTGTATGAGTTGCTATACTTGCAATAATTTGTATGTATATACCGTCAATAATTTAGGTGTGTATAAATAGGCATGCATGAAATTGGCAAACCATAAACCCCGGTCTCATATACGCTTGTTATTATGGCACATTCTATTACCCGCGACGATGAACCATGCGGACCTCTGCGAGGTGCCATGAGCTAGAAATAGAACCGGGGTGGCTTGATATCGTTGCTATGAATCGTCCCCGCTTCTATCCTAATCCCTTTGATGTTGTAATCCATCTTATATGGAATCGAGCATGGTTTGTTCATGATCGCGGGATCTCGGGACCGCTGCGGCGCTGACGACGATGAATCGGATTAGTTTTTAAGTTTATGTTCTATTATAATCGTTATTTATGCCAAGTAAATCGGCGCCACGCCGATTTGAAACTTTAAAATCTCGTTTTTGTAGCAACTTGCTTGTTGTTATTTATTTCGTAAAGCATTACAATTTCAATGTTTAGATTTCGTTGTCGTAAAGTAGTGAATATGAATTAATAAGCAATTTCTGCTTTTTCTATTGCCAACATTACGTCATAATATGGGTCATTTGCATCGAATATTTGAATGTCTTTGCATTTCAACATAAAATGCATCTTCCTAGCCCGAAAATGAACACAGTGCAAAAGTGTGGTTAATTCAATATAATGGTCAATAAAATACTTATACGGCGCGATTTTGGAATAGACATAATCCCAATTTAATTGAATGATAGTTCACTGGCCTTACCTTAGAAACGGATGTAGGTTGCCCCAACCTAGCTAGAGAGAGAGAGAGAGAGAGAGAGAGAGAGAGAGAGAGAGAGAGAGAGAGAGAGAGAGAGAGAGAGAGAGAGAGAGAGAGAGAGAGAGAGAGAGAGAGAGAGAGAGAGAGAGAGAGAGATGAGATGAAATGAAATGTTTATAAATATATGCGCATGCAGACCACCAGGTCTATGTGACGCTCAACCATACACTTACAGATTGTAAAATATATCCTCTAATCATCCTCTGAAAGAAATGCACTAGACCCCTCTAACTCATCCTCTTGTATCTCTTGAATGTTAAGTTTCCTCAGCATTATATCCCTATGCTCCAGTATTTTAACAATAAAGTCACCGATTGTGCTACCTGGCATATCAAAGAAAGCTATCAAATTGCCACAAACAATATTATATGTATCTCTGATGCTTTTGTATTGCGGGCACTGTAAAAGCACATGCATTTCATCCTCAACCACTCCCATCTTGCATAGCTTGCAGAGTCTCAGCTCATGGGGAATATTGCTCCAGCGCCCAACTTCAACGCCAAGATGATGTGAGCTAAGTCTCATTCTGCTAATTGCATGCCTTAACTTTACTAACACGCCTTCTCTCAAATATCTTGGAACCTGAAGCTGTGGACTGATATTCTGCCTGTAATATTCCTTCTTGACTTCTGGCACTCTCCATGATTTCTCCATAACATGTTCCATTACCCACTCCCTAATATCCGCATGATGTTCGGCCAATCCTGATATATCTAAATCCCACTTTCTCATCCAATCTTGTATATCAGCATACCATCCCTTACATTTCGTTGCCTCTAAGGCCAAATGGGGTAAATTAGATATCGGCATTTCCTGGACCTTGCATACATACTTAAGCATTCGGCACAAGGCTTCTGATTGCAGTGATGTCATCCCACTCTCGGCCAATAGCATGTCATACGGTGTCTGTGACTTAACACCTAGCTCTGTTCTGAGAAACTTCTTCTGTACCTTTTCTAGCTTCCTCCAGGTCTCCTCGGCTAAACCCGGAGCCCACACCTCACAGCCATACAACAATACTGTTTGCACAGAGAGAAATGAAATGAAATGAAATGTTGTATTTATTACGTCTGTAGACCACCAGGTCTATGAGACGATCAATGTACATATTCAACGTTATAAAAGATATCCTCTAATGCATCTTCTGACAAGAATGCATTAGACTCTTCCCATCTCTCATCATGTATAAACATTACAATCTTTAATACTCATTAACTGTTCTCTCTGTATCAATATTTCCTTCAAGTATTTCCCAATGTGATGTCCAGGCATATCAAAGAATTCCAGCAAAGAGTTTGAATGGATACTGTACTTATCTCGAACCCCTGAGTATGACGGGCACCTTACGATGACATGTAATTCATCTTCTACTTCTCCCATATTGCATACTTTGCAAAATCTCAATTCATGGGGAATATTACTCCAACGTCCTACTTCAACCCCAAGCCTATGGGAGCTAAGCCGCATCCTACTTATCATCTGTCTGGCGCCAAAAGACACACCTTCCTTGAGGTATTTGGCCTCTTGGAGATTGGGATTTATATACTGTCTATAGAAATGTTTTTTTTGTCTCTCGGGACTCTCCGGCTTCTTCTAATGAGGTGCTCATGCACCCACTCTCTTAGATTGCCCTTATTCTCATTATACCATGAATGTCCATCCCCCACTTCCTCATCCATTCCCTAATATCGAGTACCATCCCTTGTCTCTTGTTTCTTCTAATGCTAGCCTTGGTAAGCTATCTTACGGCATATCAAATAGCAACTTAGAGAGATATGTAAGCGTTACGCATAGGGCTTGACCTCTAGTGGCATCATGCCACACTCTACAAGCGACATATCATATGGAGTTTGAGCTTTAGTACCCAATTACGTTCTCAAGAACTTCTTACGCACTTTCTCAACCTTTTTCGAGGATTCTCTGGATAATCCCGGCCCCATACTTCACACCCATAGAGCAAAACTGTTTGGACCAGCACTTTCGATATAAAATGTACGCTTCGGGCTAAAGTCCCATATTTACCTTTTTCCACTTTTTTTTTGCATGCTATATAATGCTTTAGGGCCTCCATTTACTCTATGCTCAACAACGAGTTCCAGCTATGCCCCTTGTCCACATGTATCCCTAGATACTTATATGAGGTGACAATTTCCACGGGTTCTCCATGATAGAGGAATTTAAGATGATCTACTTTATTTGTCCCAAATACCATCATCTTAGTCTTTGACATATTTACCCTCATACTTTTACGTTCACGAGAAATGTGCCGGGCGCATCTAAATGTACGCATGCCTTCCATCGAAGCGGGAAAGAAGAACAACATCATCAGCATATAAGAGCAATAGAACCATGCATCTAAACAATGGGGTCCCTCCCCGCCATATTCGGACATCAAGCACGCAATTGGTCTATGAATAGGCCAAATAGTGTGGGCGACAATGGGCACCCTTGCTTCACTCCAATATTACTTTCTACCACATCTGCGCACTGCTCAATGTAGGGGGATGATAGCTGTACCAAAACTTTATCATAAAGTATCTTCATTGCATGTCTAAGCTCAATTGGTACCCCTAGGGCCTCCATTCTCTCCCATAAATTACTACGAGATACCGTGTCAAATGCCTTAGCATAATCAACAAAAAGAGCATAAAGGGGTTTTTTCTTACCCTTAACCGAATCAACCATAGCTCGCAAAGTAACCAAATGATCAACTGTAGATCTTTTTGGTCTAAAGCCTGCCTGTCCAGTGGCTCTAACATTATGTTTTTCAGCCCAGGTGCTCAATTTACAATTCGGCATAGCAGCAAATAATTTGGCATATAAACTACTAACCAGAATCATTCGGTAATTTCCAGGATCATTCTCATCTCCAGCTTTATGCAAGGGGATAACTCTGTTCAGTTGCCAAGTGCAAGGAAACCCTTTGCGTCAAAACATTGTTAAATAATGACAACAATGCAACATGTATTGAGTTACACGCCCATTTGAACATTTCAGCTACCAGCCCAATTGAATCACCGCTTTCGTTGGCAAGATGACTTAACCCTTCTTCTAAGTCTTCCAAATCAAAGCACCGCCTACATCACGTAAGTCAATATTGCAGACATTGGCCTCAGGCATGTGATACGACTTACGTGCTTGGCTTACTAAAGCCATGGTTTCCAGGTGGGTCTCCTGCTTCATCTTAGGCTTAAGCTCATTCCAGAATTTTTTGGGATCTGCTATAGTGTCACGGATCAGCTCCTGCTGTCTCTGATACATATACTTTTTCTTTTTTGATTTCGTGAGTGCAAAATATTCTTTCTTTAATCTCTGTCTATCTTCCCCCTTGCACCTTAAATGCCTCTCTTTTTTGCTCTACAAGGCGCATCAAACCAACTATTGCATGGCAACCCCTTCATCTTTCTGCGTGAGACAAAACAATCAGTGGCAACATCTAGAACTAACTCTGCAATCTTGTCACTTAATTTATCAGTGTCGCTGGGCCAATTTGTTGTGGAGGCTCTTGCCTCACACTTCTTCATATAGCTTTCCACTTTATGATATTTCATACGTATGCGAGGTTTAGAGACACAACGTGCCTGGTGGCATGTGTGTGGTGCTTAACACAAGCAATTATCGGTGTATGATCGAGATCTTTTCCATCTCTTCCCCTATAGACATATGTAACACACATTACGCAAAGGCGGGATGTAGCAAGAACGAGATCAACAACACTTGCATTTACGCATGTGCACTTACCTATACACGGAAACCTCGTGTGCCATTATAAACCAATAAATCAAGCCCATTTGCACATATTAAGCACATGGTTGCCTTGGGGTGTAGGCCATCTTATTCTATCTGGCCGTGGTTCTACTCCATCCTTCCGGGATACTTCCTTATCATCAAGCATCTCAACCCATACGGGATCCCCTTCCATGCTAGTGATAGCTGCTTGTTTGGTAGCAATGCCCGTTGAAATCTCTAATAAGAGAACATCACCATCTGGGCAAACAATGAAAGCACATCTGTTCTAAGCTAAAAAGGGGTCATCCGATCCGGGGTGCGAGTCATAAACCGGTGATTCTCTCGGTGGAAAGTAACATCCCGCCACAAAGATCTTACCTTTACGGCCTTGTAACTCCACCCGGATATCTTTTGCAATGATCCTCTTTCATTCATTATTTTCACCGGTGTTTCATGCCTAACCTTACATAGCATGCAATCCCGCCATGTCCTTTTAGGCGCCAGCCTTTATTGTATAAGCGGAGTGCAACAAAGTGTAAACCCATGTATGTATGCGGTAAGCCTTTTTCTTCATTTTCACAAGTTTCTAAGAAGAACAAAACATCTACATTTGAAAATAGATCATCTACTACATCTATTTTATCTTGACTAATAGAATTTATGTTCCAACACATTATCCTAGTGGTCTCAAATACCTATGCGTTTTACGGATTTTCCACCACGACCTTCCCGTCGCCCGATGCGGCTTTTTTCCCCTCTTGCCTTGCTTCCTTGAGGATCACTTTTTGTTCCTTGTACTCTTGAAACTGGTTCTTAGTAAGATCATCATTGATCCAGATCTTCTTTCCCTTGAGCATGGTCTTCTTTTTCAATTACATTAATCTTGTCTTCCTTTGATCTGAATTTGACAATAATGTGGCGATCCCTATCGGTTTGCTTGCCAATCGAAATGCATGTAATGTGCGAATCTATCACCGCTTGATTCATTTTCACAAAAAGCACGAACAATGTCTTTGGTCTTTTCTCCAGTGCATTCGGTATGCCAATCAAGCGGATGTTCAATGCTTTTCTCTCCTTTCTTGCTCTTCTATAAAGGCTGATAATTGCTTTTGGATTCGAGAGATGTCCTTTTCTTCTGCTCTTCTACATCATCTTCGCAATCACTATCTTCACTCAAAACCTCTTCTTGAAAGCTTCAAATTACGCTTTAATTCCCTTCTTGAACTGCTCTAATTCCATTATCATATTGTGCTGACATTTCTCCACTTCTGCTTGCACATGAGCTAACAAGAAAGATTTCAAATCACTTACCATGTTTTGGACAGAGGCCTCCATTGATGTCTTCATAGACAGGATTGAGAATTCCATGGCTGCCCTCATCTGGCCAACGGTATCTAACAGATCTTGCTTGGTCACTGCCAGGTCAGTTTTCTCTGGAGCTTCCGATTTTGTGGAGGAAAAAACCAGGTCCCCTGTTTTCTTAATACTTCCGGTTCCCCCTGTTCCGGCACCTGAGTCTGATGATTGATGAGATTTCAGCTTAATAAGTCAGACAAATATCCATGAGAAGCAGTGGCAGTGGATCAGGTTATATTATATGCATCTTATATTCATGAGAAGCAGTGGCAGTGAATATATTGTAGCTACAAGAACAACCTATGAGAAGCAGTGGCAGTAGGTTGTACTGGTCTTACAGGTTGAAGATTCGTATTGAACAGTTAGAGATGCAAGCAAATGAGTGCTTTATGTATATAAGTGCTTTATGTGCTTTATGTGCTCGATGAGAATGAATGTGGGATATTATCGAAGACAGCTGATTTCTACATTGACGTATGTGGGATATTGTCGATCAAGTTGAAACCCAGATTGGAAAGGCCTTAACCGCCGGATTGGGCACTACAAGTATGGAGAACAAATGAAATAACGGTATAGGGGCGTATGGAGATGATTTGGGGTGCAGACCATATCGGATTTGAAATGAACCCGAGCATATAACAGGATTGATGAACAATATCGAGCGGCTACAGTAATATAATGGTTGAATGGAATTATTGACCATTACATTAATTGTGTCCTTGGAATATTGAGTATTGTTTTGTGATTGCATAATAGCAAAGAGTAGATGGTGCAATCTAGTGGAAATTAGAGACCATAACTTGGCTTTCCACTAAGATTACTAGTTGTTTTGAAGTACATTGTTGAATTTGATAATCTTGCTAGACCATTGCTTGTGACAATTGAAGAATTTCTCTTAATATCCTACAGTGGTATCAGAGCCATCTCAAGCCATGTCTAGCAGATTTGGAGCAAGTCTGCTCAACACCATTGATGTATACAAAGGGGGCCCAGGATTTCAGATATGGAAGGATGCCATAATGCATGTCCTGGATGTAGAGGACCTCTGGGAGGTAGTTGATCCAAATAGCCAAGTTTCCGCAGGAGTACTGACAAGAACTGCCTCTACAGGTGTTAGTCCTGTGCCTCCTGGTACAGGACTATTCATGCATACGACGGACCAGGTCAAGCTCAAGGATCCGCAGTCAACCACGGGTCAGCCATCCAAGGCCCCGCAGAAGACCAAGCAGCAGCCTATCAAGAGGCGCCGCTCAGACAAGTGAGGGGCCGTCACCGCCTGCGTCAGCGTCAGCGTGATTCTAGGCACTTCAAGAGACACCGCCAACATTCCTGCAAATCAGGCCTCCTTCCAGGAGTCGGCACCGAGATCAGTCAGAGTGTCTATATTGGGCCAAAGGCCATTGTACTATATATATGAGTAGAGCTAGCATATGAGGGCTAGATGAGTTTTGAGTCTTGTCTCTCTTCAGTCTTCTCTCGATTGCGAGAGCTCATGTATGTTCATCATTGATATCAAAGAAGCATATCATTTTCCTCTCATTGTTCTTTTCTGTTCCGTTTTCTTCTTCTTGTTCTTTTCTTGCAAATCCCGCGTGACATAGTCCCCCCGGATTCTCTGTTAGATCAAGGGTCCTCACGGAGGGCTGTCTTGAGGAGTTCGAACCGGACCCCAAACACTCGCCGCCGCTGCCGGGTGCGATTCGTTTTTCCCTTCTTACGCCGCCATATGCGTAGAAACTTCACGCCCGGAAGAACTTCTTTCCCAGACGGCGTCTCGATTGGGGCGCCATCATCGACGGGAAGCTGCGTGACATGTATGGATCCGCTTATGACATTGAGGGAGGCCACATTGGGTCTAGGGCTCGGTCGGCGCCACCCACCCCTCGTGTCATGTCTCGTCCAAATTCTCCACCTCAAGCGTGCAAACATTGCTCACGACCTCGATCTCCTCATCACTATCGGGGAGCCCTATCCGGCTCCCACCTGCTCAACCTTACTTTCATACCCCGAACATGCCTTCATCCATCACTCTTTCGGCCATGCGCCTCTGCCTTCACAACCATCATCTCCCTACGGGTGAGCGGGGATATCCACATGTCTCTTTTGCTCCTCCCGGGATTTTCCCTTCCCTACCTTTCCCACCGCTCTTCCTGTTTTACAATCTTACGGACCTCAAACCCAATGATGGGGCACCTCCAGTACCCCCACCTCAGCCACCCCTTGGTGGGGTCTTTCCAAAGACCATACCCCTCAACTCCACCTCAATATCCTCACTATCATGTTAGGTCCAGCCCGGCACTTTTACCTCTACCTTCCGGACCCTTAAGGCGACTTATCCCACCTTTGGCAACACGAAAGGCAAACCTTTAGACCAAAGTGCTCAGGCCCACATGGAAGAATTTGAGGCTCGGCTGTCACGAATGGTCATGCGCAACCTCAACTGAAATTCCACATCTTTTCCACCACATTGCGTGGCTCCCCTCATCAATGGCTCATGTCCAACAAAGCCACGGAAACAAGATTGGTGCGAAATGAAAACTGCTTTTCTTTTCTCACTATGGGACCACGGATGATGATCAACTTCATCTCAAGCAACTCAATGACCTTCAACAAGAGCCCCACGGATGCCGGGATTTTGCGGGGCCGTCTTCACATTACGCTCATCAAACTCAAGGAGTACCCCACACGAGCGGATCTTGGTCGGTTTCTCCAAGGACTTCCTCGGCTATCGGACTCATGGTGAAATACTGCCCCAAGACTTTGGAGCGGGCTATCGATCTTGTCAATCACTCGGTCAATGTTTCCTCCGTGGCGTGGCTCTTGGGGAGCTCCCTTTCATTCCACCCGTCATGGTTCCCCGGGCTGGCTTGTTCCACCTCAACACGCCAATCATAGCGGTAGATCGGATCACGGTGCCATATCGCAAATATCAAGGCCACTTGGCGAATGAGTGCAACTCCACCAATGGCCCGCCTCATTGTAAACGCCGCAACATGTGCAATCATGCCGCGGAAGAATGCACTCGCACTCATCCTACACCTTTCCGCAACAAGATGGTTTATCAAGTGCAAACAACACCTCGGCACCAATCGCCATATCGGCAGACCACCCGCTGCGGGCGCAACCCAATCAACTCTATCGAGAAGGGAGCAACAGCGGGGACCCAACACACGTTCTCCTTTTGATCCTTCGAAAGCTTCGGTGTTATCTTTGTCAAGAATGGGGTCATACCACCGCGGCGTGTCCTCAACTTCCCCAAGTTCGGGTGCGGCTTCACGGCACTAATCGGACCACATCGGTTAAGCCTCACGGCTTACCAACTCGGATTGCTAATGGCAAACAAGGCGTCCGGTTCGCCGGAAGCCACCTCCTGGCGCCTCGGCAATCACGCTATCAACTTTGCTCCTGTCAATCAACCTCGGATGGATCAACAAGCACGGGAAGAAATTTTTCGGGCTCTTAATCCTCGGTCCGACCATCAAATTGGGTTGGTTTGGTTTCACGCCCGGACCGGCGTCACGTCCCTTAACCATTATTCCTAATGGCACGCAACCCCGCTTTGCGTGTCGGCGCCATTCCTCATGCGAGAAGACAAAAGGTCCATTTTGCACGGGACTTGGAGAAACTCATGCCGAATGTCATGCCTAAAGTTCGCCAAAGCATTTTGAACCTCATGCAAAGGCTGCTGAAGGCGCCGCGTTGGCTAATGTCCATGCCACCGAGAGCTCAACAACGACAAGATGCACCTTCCACGTCTCAACCTCCACGCTCTCGGACATATCCCAATATCGGCTGCGGAGGTTGACCTACTCAAAAAAGTTCTTTGCCGCTTCCTTACCACGCGCCTCCACTTTTGTGGATCCAGCCGATCCTTTTTCTCATGTGCCTCTGGAACTCCAAGAGGAGCTAGCCAAAATCAAAATTCCTTTAAGCTTGGCCACAATTTTGAAACTCTGTCCTGCTCTCAAGGACCAGTTACCACTCCCGACTGTTTTGGTTGGGGCTGTTGCTACCTCTACTCCCACGGTACATGCCACGGTGGGCAATCAACAAGTCAATCATGTTCAAATTGACGGAGGTAGCGCGGTCAATCTCATCACGGATAAACTCCGCGAAACAAATGGGCATCAAACAACTCTATCGCGTGCCCCATATGACATCAAATTGGCCAATGGCCATATCCACGAGACCTCAAGGCGTCGCGCCTCTTCTTCACATCAACATAGGTGATCTCCAGATTCCCCTTGGAATTTGGTGTTTGGAAGGTGGAGAAGATCCGGTGATTATGAAATGTTGGTCGGTGAGACCTTTTCTCCGCCGGGCCAAGAGCATTCATTCTTGGGCCCGCGGATCGGTTAGTCATCAGCGATGGTCACCTCAATGCCACCATGGACTTGGAAACCGACAAAATCATTTCCGTCGACAATCTTTGAACCCCTCTCTCCGACACCGACTCTGAGGACGCCCAGAATATTTATCAAGTTCAGGCTCCACCTGCGAGTCTGCCTCTGTCATCCTACCCCGAATATGCTGATCCTTGGGGAGAAATGACTCTTGATCGAGGACCGGGGTGGCTTTGCTTGACCCTTACCGGCTCCTTGCAATCGCATCCAGCGTGTTGATCACTTTTGACACCGGTGAACCTCCTGCAGCTCTGTCGATGTACACTTGTCATGAAGCAACCTGCTTTGAGGAAACTCAAAGCAACCTCTCTTTTTCACCACGCTTGAGTGCCAAGCATCTGTTATGCTTCAACCTCCCGCTCATATTGTCCAAGACACGGAAGTTATCCCCCATATTCAGACTCCGGAAGTCGAGATTGTGGACGTAGGCAACAATCAGCCCGTCCGACTTGCTGCCAATCTTCCGACACCCTATCGTAGCAGGCGATCCACGCTCTTCAAAAAATTCAAACACATTTTCGCACGGAGCTCTGAGAGATCTTGGGGATCAACAAAACCTTGGGGAACTCACCATTCCTACCACGCGTCGATGCACGCCCGGTCTAGCAACGACGCATCGGCTCAACCCCAATTTACCGCGGATCGCGTCAAGGCAGAAATTGACAAACTCCTTTGCTGCGAGGTTTGATCTATGAGGTCAAACATTGCGAGTGGGTGAGCCCCATCATCATTGCACTCAAACACAATGGTAAGATCCGCGTTTTGTGTGGACTAAGAAAACTCAATCGCCACGGGCGTGATCATTTTCCCTTCCTTCACGGACCGAGGTTCGGAAGAGGTTCTTTGGACATGAGATGTACTCCTTCATGGATGGTTTTTTCCGCTACAATCAGATCTCAATCAAAGAATCGATCAACTCAAGACTACCTTCACCACCACCCAGGTAAGCACTTTTGCCTACAAGGTGGTTCCTTTTGGATTATCAAACTCTCCATCCACGTTTCAACGTATCATGCTCTCGATTTTTCAGGATTTTTATGAAGGAAAATCCCTTCTTGCAAATTTTTCAAGATGACTTCTCGCGCCTCTGAGTTCCATGGCTGACCATTTGGATAAATTGGAACTTGTCTTTCAGAAATGTGATGAGTCCGGCATTAGTCTCAATCAGAAATGCACCTTTTGTGTCACTTCGGGTATTCCGTTGGGACATGTGGTCAACAAAAGCGGTATCACCACGGATCACGCCAAAAAATTTGTGTGCTCAAGGCTCAAGCACCGGCCAATATAAAGGAAACACGCTCTTTCTTGGGTAAGGTCAATTATTACTCCACCTTCATTCCCGGACTCGTGACCATTGCAGATCCCATTCATAAACTCACGGGTGATGAATCCACCGGCTTGGAATTCCCAGCGGATCTTTGCTTTCAACAGTTGAAGCTCTTGCTTACTCGGGCCCGGTTCTTGTTCCTCCACAATGGGACAAGCCCTTTCATGTCCATGTCGATGTCTCGGCCTTTGCTATTGGAGCTGTTCTTTCTCAAGAATATGATCGCTGACACCGACAAACCAAACTTCGCCGGTAGGAAACTCAATTCTGCTGAACGCAACTACTCTGCCACAGAGCGAGAAGCCTTGGGTTTAATTTTCTGCGTCCAACGCTTCCGTCACTATCTTTTGGGCAGTCAAATCAAATTCTTTGTTGACCACCAGGCACTTCTTTACTTGATCAACAAATCCACCCACGGGCGCATTGCACGTTGGGTCCTACTTCGCAAGAATTTGCACCTTTGAAATTGTTCACAAGGCGGCAAATCTCATGTTGTCCGAATTATCTTTCACGCATCCCACGGATGATCCCTCTTTGGAGTCTCTCGGATGCCTTTCACGATGCTCAACTCTTTACGGTCGCGGCAACACCACATTGGTTCCATGACTTTCGGTGATATCTCCTCACGCGCTCTTCCACCGAGGACGCCACGCTCTCTCGCCAAGCGACAATCCCGCCGACATCAATTTCTCCGCGAGGTCCGTGACTACACCATGGTTGCAGGCCATCTTTACAAAAAGGGTAAGGATACCATTCTTCATGAGGTCCCAGATATTGTCCGAGAAGCCCATGAAGGGCTCGGTGGTGGTCATTTTCATGGTGACACTCACGACGCAAAATCCTTCTTCTTTGGTTATTTTTGGCCCCGCTCTTCAAAAGGCGCGCCCCCACGCAAGACGCGTGTGATGCTTGCCGGCGTGTGGGGCGCTTACGGCCCGTGGACGCTCTTCCCTTGACGGCCGGCCGCACGCCACTTCCCTTCGAAGAAATGGGGAATGGATTTTATGGGACCCATTGATCCTCTCTGGCGCACACCCGCGTGCCCGCTACATTCTGGTTCTCACTGACTACGCTACCAAATGGGCGGAAGCTTGCGCACTTCCAGACAACACTGCGGCCAGCACAACCAAGGTCCTCTATCAACAAATCATCACGCGATTCGGCTGCCCCACGGAGCTGGTCAGTGATCGTGGTGTCCATTTTATCAATCATACCATCAAGGAGCCGGACGGATTATCTCGATACATCATCACAAGAGCACACCTTACTATCCTCAAGGGAATGGTTTGGCAGAAAGCACAAACAAAACTCTGGTCACAATTCTCAAGAAAATTTGTGATGCTTCTCGCACTGATTGGCAAAACAAACTTCCTACTGTTCTTTGGGCTTACAATACTTGTTTCAAAATAGCTACTGTGTCACACCCCTTTCAAATTGGTTTATGGGCAAGAAGCTCTCATGCCGTTTGAATACATACTTCCAACACTCCGTTTTCAAGCAGCTCACGCCCATAATCCACTTCTTGCACTCAAAGAAAGGGTTTATCAATTGGAACAGTTGGATGAACTTAGAAGAGATGCTTATATTCGTGTTCTTCATGGACAACGATTGCAAAAATCCTTACATGACAAACGGCCAAGACAAAAACATTCAACGAAGGAGATTTGGTTCTTCTTTATGATTCTCGGTACAAAACTTTTAAGGGTAAACTTAAGTTTCGTTGGCTTGGCCCTTATCAAATTGTTCAAGTGGTTCGACCCAAGCGTTTTTTTTCAAACTGGCTGAGTTAGATGGCACTCCATTACCTACATCGGTTAATGGCTTTCGCCTCAAAACATTTCATACAACAGAAAGTGCACATCCACAAATGATCTTTGTTCGAACACCACACAAATAGGATAGTGACTAAACCAGCGGCATATTTATATTATAGGTGGAATTTTTTACAAAATGTGAAAATGACCGGCTATTTCCGCTATGGGCGCGCCTTATATATAAAAAAAGCGGGCTCGAGCCCTATCTACTAAGTCCTAAGAAGAAAAACCCTCTACTCGGGTTTTGGAGCATAGGTGATGCCAGGATGTGGTAGAGGTTCCGCTTTCAGGATCCCAAATAAGGTGAGAACCACCTCCATCCCGTTGGTCTTCCGGGTCGGGATGTTCAGCCATCCCGGCACACCGGCCAAATCCATTCTCACGCCCACGATTGTGGCGCGATGAGGTCCGGACAATTCATCTTGCGGGTAATCCACTCGACGGTTCGTGGGCATAGTGCGGTCCTCGTTCAAACCCGGCGAAGGCCATCTTTGGCGCCATCGGATGCCTTCGTTTACTCCCGGTTCGTCTTATATAGCCAACTGAGGAAGTCCTTGTCGACGTGGACCAATCACATAAATCGCCAACGTGTTTGCAACAATGTTGTTAAGTACGTCAAAATCCGTACCTTTAAAAAACGTTTTTTAAGATTTTTTGAAGATTTTTAAAATTTTTGGAAAAAACCTTTAAAAACGTATTTCATATAAAATACGTTAAAAATCTTTAAAATCCTTAAAAATCTTTAAAAAACCTTAAAAATCTTTAAAAATCCTTAGACTGTGATTGTGTTTATTCAAATGTATGATATTCTTGAACTTATTTATCCTTGTATATGAAATTCTTATATTTCTTAATCTCTATGATAATGTTTTTCTGAACTTTCTTAAGAGTCGCATGGCAAAACAACTATGATATCTTTGTACTTGAACTTAATAGTTTCTAGTAGCAGCATAAATTTTTGATTTACTTGTTGATATGCTACATCTTGTAACTTGTAGTAAATGTATGCATTTTAATCATAGCACATATATCCAATAAAGCAGTGCAAAGAATGTGCAATTTTTTTTATTTTTATTTTTTGGCCATACCAAATCATAAAAATCCTTTAAAAAACGTGAGGATTTTTATAAAGGTACTTTAAAAATAAAAAACGGGTTTTTTAACAACATTGGTTTGCAATGCAAGGCTGTTTCTAAACTGAGAATCTTTTCTCCCGCCGCATATCTAGCCATGGTACCTTCTGACACATTCCTTTTAATGATATCCCACTTCGAGTTGACAGCATTAAATGCCATTCCTTCTTTTCACGCCCGTCAAACATTAATGTGTGTCCTTTGGCCACCTGTCACATCCCATCATTCTCTCACGCCTCATCTCCACCGTTCATTCCTTCTCCCTTTGTTGTTTGGGGACTTAGCCAAATTTTTGCCTCTCAATCACCTCCTTGGCATCTTTCGACACCTGGCACCATCAACGGTTGCAGCTTCGCCCTTATCATGCCCCTTCGCCCACCTTTGCGCGCCCTAAACCTTTTCGTCTCTCTGCGCTTTCGTCCTCCGTTCTTTGCTTTCGTCCTCCGCCTTGGAATCACTGTTCTTTTCCGCCAATCTTTGCCATGGCTGCACCAAAATTTTCTACACTTCAAGCTACTGCTCCCAGGGAACTGGCTCTTTTAGAGTCTGTCTCTTTCTTGACGCCCACTTTCCGTGAAGCCCTTGTTGGCCCGAATCGTGCAGTCGCAGAACGCGAGAAACTCTACGAATTCTCTCAAATGGAACTTCCGGCTCCAAATCCTGACCAGTTGAAGCAGTTCATCGCTAACATCGTCAACAGCCCGCATGGATACACCACAGTGGTCGATGGCACCACCATTTCGCTGACTCAACACCTAATTTCCGAGGTATTCCATATTCCTTTGCAAACCCCTTGTTTATCTTGGTCTGCCATACAGGATCTTGATGTCACTGAGTTTGGTGCACCTGCTTATCATGCAAACGTGCATCGCCTCACAAATATTGACAAGCCCCATGAAACTTTTGTTAAGTTTCTGTGGCGCAAGTACCTTGGGTATTCTATCAAGAACACCCATATCAATAAACCTTTCTATAATATCGTAGTCACTGCTACTCGCTCAACCCAACACATTGATTCGCTCAACCCCAATTCGCTCAACCCACCAAATTCGCTCAACCCCAATTGCTGTTCTACCGTCTTCTCCAAGAAGTAGACCGTCTTCGGGCTGCCACTTCTCCCTCTGAAACTTCTATGGGAGGCCATCTTCAAGCCCTCATCTGTCATTACTTTCCTCCCACAAACTCTCATTCTCAAAATTCCACTCAGCAGTCCCTTCCTAAGACTCATCAAGTTGGCACTTCACGCCCTTCTTCTTCTGGTCATGTCAACCTTTAACACACGCATGTCACTGTCTCCTCCTCCTCTACAGAAACCAAGCACTCTAGTCCTCATCATGTGTCCCAAACGTCACAAACAAGGCAACAGCCGGCTCCACCACCACAGCACCCTCGTCAGCTGTTGTATCAGTATCAGCAGGATGCTCAAGCTGCTGTTCTAAAGTTACAAGAATCCCAAGAAGCTCTTATGAATGGGGTTCACACGGCCCTGACGGCCTCAGATGTGGTTGACCGTAACCTTCAAGCTGCAACTGCACAAGTTCAAACTTTGGAAGCCCAACTTCAAGAAAAGCATGGGGCTCTCTTACAGGCCCCATAGATCTCAAAAAGTGCACAGGATCAGACCAGCCTACTTGCGGATCAACAGGCTCAGCTTCAATCCAACTTCAGGCCTTATTGGAGCAACACAAGTCCAAAGACACCCTCCTTAGTGACAAGGAGAAAGATATTGCTAAACTCAACGCTTTGTACTCCGAGCTTTGTGAAAATTACAGTACTCAAGTTCAACACCTTACAGAGCGTGACGCTCAGATTGCCTCTTTGACGGCTCAGCTCTCCACGCAGACTTCTCAGCTAACATCCCTCCAAGATCAGCTTACGGAGGTTCAGAAACAGAAACTTCTTGATGACGCGGAGATTGCCGCGGCCGACTCAATGCCCCCGGGCAAGGCTCCTCACACAGTTAACACTTTCGTAAACGGGTCCGTGACCGACACGCATTACATTAGAAAAAGGACCACAGGATCCGTGACCTCGAACAACAGCTAGTGCAAACTATTCAGTCTGCTGATGAGGCTCAGACAAAACTTGAAGGCTACATTACCATTGCTCTCAACCTGCCTGTTGACTACCCTATTCCTTCCAGTTATCTGGATTATGTGGTTGCCCGCCGCCACCTCTTTCTTCTGAAGTGGCATACGGCTGATGGTCCCGTTGATGTTCCCCTGCGCACGCAGGATTTTCTTCGGATCTGGCCTGAACTCTCTGTTGAAGACAAAGGTTTATTTTGTGCCCTTTTAGTCTTTGATCTCATTCACTGTGACGATCCGGATATGATCACCTTCAGAGTTGTTCAGCCAATGGCATACATTTTTCATGATTTCTATCTGGCAGATACACAGGACAAATTTCGAGATGGGCCACATCAGAACTTTCAGGGTGACCCCACACTTCAATGGTTGCTTTTGGATAACAACCCCTATCTATCTAATCATGACCAGAGACATGCTCTTCATCAAGAGTACATGCCGGAGCTTGCTCATCATTTGCCTCTCTGGCAAGCTGAAGCGCTGCAACAAATAAGGAAGTATCTGGGACATCCCGAGGATCTTCCCTTTGCACAAGTTTACATGCAGCACTTGGCCGGTTACAATCAACTGCGTGCTCTTCTGGATAGCAAGACAGTTCCCACGGGTTGGGATAGCCCTCCTGTTTACTCTCAGCTCCCTGCTTCCGAGTGGGATCGTTGGTGCAAGGCTCTAGATCCTGCCCTTGTCAGTGAATTCAAGGAGCAGGCTCAGCAGCCCACGCCCACAGGCCTGGCTCCCTCTCCGTATGCTTCTCTGGGGTGCCCTCTCCGCCCCGGGTTTCTTACTTCTGATTGGCGTCTTCCCTTCTGGACCAAGGTCATGGATGGCCACGCGGGATCCACTCCGCCTCAAATCTCGACGGATCTCCGGTGGGATCCCCGCTTCGTCAGGCGATCCGCTTGGGAGGATAATGCCACCTTAGACACTCTTGAAACACGGATCTATATTGCCAACGCGGCGTGGTTGGCAGCGACCGAGGATGCCATTTATGGCCTCGACACCTTCTTGCGGCATGCGCCACCTCCCTGACCCTTGATCCCACCGTCAGCGGGTTTACATCTTTGCTCTCAAGAGCCTCTGGTCAGCTCCTCAAATCGGCGGCGTCCCATCTTTTCTTGCAATCCGAATGCGGCGTCGGTGCTTTTCGGGTCTCAGACTACCTCCTCATGGAGTGCCGGTTTGTTTCTTACGAAGCCCATGCGACCCCTTGAAGACATGAGTGCGCTCTCATTTTCTCATTGGCGTCGATCACGCCCTTGGGCTCAACACTCCTCCTGCTCTTCAAAAACGCCCGGGGATCTCATTGGCGATTACCATAATGGTGCCGTCCTCACTCCGTGAGGATCACTTTTCAGGCGAGGGCTTCAGCCCTGCCGGGGAGACACTTCCTCCTTTTCTTCACCGGGTGTCGTTTGGTGGGGGAGTGTTAGTCACATGCCTGCCTCTGATGCAGGGACTATTCATACCTCTGACGGACCAGGTCAAGCTCAAGGATCCTTTGATCAACCCGCAGGTCAGCCATCCAAGGCCCCATGAAGACCAAGCAGCAGCCTATCAAGAGCGGCTTCGGACAAGTGAAGGGGTCACCGCTGCTTGTCGGCGTCCAGCGTGATTCTAGGCACTTCAAGAGACACCGCCAACATTCCTGCAAATCAGGCCTCCTTCCAGGAGTCGGCACCGAGATCAGTCAGAGTGTCTATATTGGGCCAAAGGCCATTGTACTATATATATGAGTAGAGCTAGCATATGAGGGCTAGATGAGTTTTGAGTCTTGTCTCTCTTCAGTCTTCTCTCGATTGCGAGAGCTCATGTATGTTCATCATTGATATCAAAGAAGCATATCATTTTCCTCTCATTGTTCTTTTCTGTTCCGTTTTCTTCTTCTTGTTCTTTTCTTGCAAATCTCGCGTGACATAGTCCCCCCGGATTCTCCTGTTAGATCCAAGGGTCCTCACAGAGGGCTGTCTTGCAGGAGTTCCCGAACCCAGACCCCAAACAACAGGGTCAGTAGTTGGAACTGCTAGTGGTCAACAAGCTGCAGGGACTGCAGGAGCAGGTGCAGCAGGCTCAGGAACAAGCACTGGACGCTCTGGAGGAGGTAACAGTGCAGGAGGAGCAAAATCCTTGCAAGCAAAAACTAAAGAAGCCCAAGGGATCATAACCTGTAAGGTAAGTCCAGCTATATGCTTAAAATTAAGAACTCTCAGTCCTAGGGAGATGTGGAAATTTCTTCTTAAGCATTATGAGGAAAAAACATCTTCACAAATAGATTTATTGGAAAATGAGCTAAGGAATCTAAAGCTTAGAGAGGAAGAAGATGTATCTGAATTCTTTAACAAGTTTGACAACTTGATTGCTGACCTAGAGGGTGCTGGGGTTGCCATATCTGAGAGAAGTCAGGTGTTGCAAATTTCAAGGGCCATAGCAGAAAATGAGACCTTGTCATTGTTTATTAGAAACACAAGTAAAAGTAGAGAAGATGCAGAAGTCATGCTCAGAACTGAATGGGAGCAAAAGAAGGTACTAAGGCAAAGTCAAATTGAGGACACCCCTGAGATATTAATGCTGAAAAAGAGAGGAAAATTAATTTGCTACCATTGTCATGAAGCAGGGCACTATAAGAGTGAATGCCCTAAACTCAAAAAAGAATTTAATTGCTATAACTGTGGGGGAAGAGGCCATGCAGCCTCCAAGTGTCCCACACCTAAAAATTATGGCAGAACTTCCAGAGGAAGAGGAGAATCCAGCAGTGGAAGATCTGGTAGAGGCAGGGGTCGGGGTTATGAGAGAGCATACATTGCTCGAGAAGAACAAGAAGCAAAAACCAAAGCAGAAGCAGAAGATGAAGATGAGGTATTAAGTGGTTTTGCAATTATCAATGAGAATGAATGTACTAATAAAGCTGGTCATTTAATAGTTGATTCTGGAGCTGAAAGATCAGTAGTAAAGGATGCTTTTCTGTTGAAGAAATTTTCAGCTGCCAAATCAAGAAAGATTCAAGTTGGCAATGGTGCTTTGCAAGATATTGAAGGAAGTGGATTATTGCAACTAGAAGACTTGAATGGAAACATCATAAATATAGAGGATGTGTTGTGTGTTCCAGCAATAATTAAAAATCTAATTTCAGTCAGTCAATTGTGTGATTTGGGATATAGAGTAACATTTGAAGCTGAACAATGTAATGTTTTTCTCAAAGATGAATTAAAGTTTCATGACAAGAGAGTGGGCAATTTGTTTGAGTTAAACAACCTTGTACATTGTGGTGTGAATGCCATATCAGAAGTTGGTATAGATCTTTGGCATAACAGACTAGCTCACACAGATTACAAGAAATTGGCAATGCTATACAAACAAGGGCTTATAGATTATGGTGAAAACAAAATCGTTCAAATTTGTGAGGGATGTGCACTTGGAAAGTTGCATAGATTGCCTTTTGCTAAGAGAGAATCTAAAACTCAACAAACTCTGGAATTGGTGCACTCTGACTTATGTGGTCCATTAAATGTAAGAGGAAGAGGAAACAAAAGATACTTCATAACATTCACTGATGATTACAAAGAGAAAATGCAAAACATATTCCTTGGAAAAGAAATCACAAGCTCTAAATGCATTCAAACAATATGTGGCAGAAATGGAAAGGGAAACAAGCCACAAGCTAAAATGTATCAGAACAGACCGTGGAGGGGAATATCTATCTGCAAAGTTTAAAACATTCTGTATCACACATGGAATCAAAAGACAGTTAACATGCAGGTACACTCCTCAACAAAATGGGGTATCTGAAAGGAAAAATAGGACAATTATGGATGCTGTCAGGTCTATGCTAAAGGAAAGTGGCCTGCCAAATTATCTTTGGGTAGAAGCCTTGCAAACTGCCATAGAAATTCAGAATCTTCTTCCATCATCTGTATTGCATGGGAACATACCAAACATTGTATGGAATCCAAATGAGAAAGTAGACTATATGAAATACAAAGTTTATGGTTGCTTAGTATATACTCATGTCCCCTCAGAACTAAGAAAAAAATTGGACAATAGAGCAGAGATTGGCTTTTTAGTTGGCTATGACAATGAAGCTAAAGGATATAGAGTTTATAATCCTGAAACAAAAACCATTGTGGTCAGCCGAGATGTTTTATTCAATGAGAATGTCTTATACAAACACAGATACAAAAAGGGAGTAAAAATAGTATCTAAAGGTATAGAACCTATGTGTGAATTTGATACTAATGAGGATGAGACAGAGGAGATTGAGCAGGCTGTTCAAGGAGAGAAGGAGGTGCAGAATATCCAAAGAAATGCAGAGGAAGAGGAGAGTCAAGGTCCTCAAGCACATGATGAACAAAAGGCTGCTGAGGTGGAGCAAGAACCAGAACTAGAAATGCAAAAGGAACATGATACAGTAAAAGTAAAAGGGAAAAGGAAAACTCAAGCAGAGAAATTACTTGAAGAAGCAAAGTTAGGAGACAAACCTTATGGCAGAACTGAACAGGGTAAAAGTAGACATATTGGAGCAGTAGAACATGAGCAAATAATGACAATTCTGGAGGATGAAGTCATACCACAGAACATTGCAGAGGTTCAAGATAGTCCAGACAAAAATGAATGGATGGCAGCCATGAATGATGAACTTAAATCATTTGAAGATACAAACACATATGAACTTGTAAAATCTGATGGCAAGCAGAATATTATAGGGTGTAAATGGTTGTACAAAATCAAGCTTAACCCAGATGGTAGCAAGAAATTTAAAGCAAGGTTAGTAGCTCAAGGTTACACTCAGAAAAAGGGCAGAGATTATGATGAGACCTATTCACCTATAGTAAAACTTACAAGCATCAGAATTCTATTAGCTATGGCAAATGCTCTGAATTTAGAATTGCATCATATGGATGTCAAAACAGCATTTCTAAATGCAAAACTTGAGGAGGAGGCTTTTATGAGGCAAGCACCAGGCTATGAGAAAGGAGAAAACATGATATGGAAACTAAATAGGGCTGTATATGGACTGAAACAGTCACCAAGGGAATGGTATCTATGTATGAATCAATTTCTACAAGAACAGAATTTTGAGAAGTTGCAAAATGATGGTAACCTGTATAGATTCAAGCAAGGTGAAGATTATTGCATAGTTGCATTGTATGTGGATGATTGTATCATGATGGCTAGTTCAATGAAGATTCTAAATTTATGCAGAGACATCTTGAAATCTCGATTTCAAATGGCAGACCTAGGTGAACTGAAAAAGTTCTTAGGTATAGAGGTTGACAGAAATAGAGAGCAAAAGTGGCTGAGGTTACATCAAGACAAGCATGTGGAAAATATGCTCAAAAGATTCAACCTAACTGAAGCAAAGTCAGCAAAAATACCAATGACTCTAGGACATAAATTAACTGAAGTGCAAGATTCTACTGAAGAAGACATTGCTCAAATGGAGAATGTTCCTTATAGGGCTCTAATTGGGTGTTTGCTTTATTTGGCTAATAATACTCGGCCTGATATTGCTTATGCAGTCAACATCCTCAGTAGAAGAAATCACAATGCAACAAGAAAACATTGGGAGGCAGCCAAACGAGTTCTGAAATATCTAAAAGGGACTCAAGGGCATGGTATTTGCTTTAATTCTAAAGATCTAACCCCGAGATGCTATAGTGATTGATTTGGGAGGAGATCTGCATACAAGGAGATCTACCGGGATATGCTATATTCTTTGGAGGAGGGGTTATTTCTCGAGATGCAAAAAGCAATCACCGTGGCCATGAGTTCGCCAGGTGAATATGCATTTCTTTGCATTAGTTGCCAAAGAGATAGTGTGGCTAAGAAGGTTACTAAATGAATTGCAATGTGAACAAATGGATCCTACAAACATCGGATGGGCGACCAAAGCTGCATAGCAATTGTGAAAAACCCTGTCCATCATGACAGGACCAAACACATTGAATTGAGCATGCACTTCATACGAGACCTAGCTGAGAAAAGGCTAATAAACATGGAGTATGTTGACACCAACAGGCAGGTAGCAGACATTTTTACAAAAGCCTTATCAGAGAATAAGTATGCTTGCTTTAAGACAGAATTGAATGTAGTAGACAGACTTATAAGCTGAAGGAGAAGTGATGAGATTTCAGCTTAATAAGTCAGACAAATATCCATGAGAAGCAGTGGCAGTGGATCAGGTTATATTATATGCATCTTATATTCATGAGAAGCAGTGGCAGTGAATATATTGTAGCTACAAGAACAACCTATGAGAAGCAGTGGCAGTAGGTTGTACTGGTCTTACAGGTTGAAGATTCGTATTGAACAGTTAGAGATGCAAGCAAATGAGTGCTTTATGTATATAAGTGCTTTATGTGCTTTATGTGCTCGATGAGAATGAATGTGGGATATTATCGAAGACAGCTGATTTCTACATTGACGTCTGTGGGATATTGTCGATCAAGTTGAAACCCAGATTGGAAAGGCCTTAACCGCCGGATTGGGCACTACAAGTATGGAGAACAAATGAAATAACGGTATAGGGGCGTATGGAGATGATTTGGGGTGCAGACCATATCGGATTTGAAATGAACCCGAGCATATAACAGGATTGATGAACAATATCGAGCGGCTACAGTAATATAATGGTTGAATGGAATTATTGACCATTACATTAATTGTGTCCTTGGAATATTGAGTATTGTTTTGTGATTGCATAATAGCAAAGAGTAGATAGTGCAATCTAGTGGAAATTAGAGACCATAACTTGGCTTTCCACTAAGATTACTAGTTGTTTTGAAGTACATTGTTGAATTTGATAATCTTGCTAGACCATTGCTTGTGACAATTGAAGAATTTCTCTTAATATCCTACAATGATGACCCAGCATCCTCGGTTCCCTCTTTTTTTGTTTCTGCCAGTCCCATCTACAGTCCGTTTCTTTTTTGCCATTTGTCCTGCTACTCGCTGTCCTGTACGCATCCCGGAAAATGCCAATTACAGACTGTCAAACTGAATCTAATATTATAAAATTATAGTGTATGTCTGTCTTGAATGGCGCCCTAGATTGGGCGGCTGAGATTCCGCCAGGCCACGTGGCATCATCTGCATCGTTTCCTAATTGGCAGGAGCAGCTCTAGGTTAAGCTTGGCTATGGCGCAAGCTTGGCTATGGCTGAAATTACTTCATTCTATGGTTTCATTGCGACTGATTTTAGGGCTATGGCATCAAGACGACTCTTACAGAAAGCATCGGGCATCTGTATATAGAAGACCATATCTTACAGCAAACAGGTAGACTAGCCACACATTCCGGAATAGGAGCTTCGACCCAAGTTGAGTCAAACGGAACGCATAGGAACGGTCCTAGATAGACTTGGTCTCTGCTTCTCATGCCTCGACCTCTGTTTCTTATGCCTCTACAGATTATAGCAGGTAAAGAAGTCGTTGTTCCTATAAGCATACTTCCAAACTTTTCTACATGTAGAATAAATAATCTCAACAATTGTTTTGGTTTGTCCCTTGGTACAGAGCACCAGACTGTAAATCAAAGCAGATTCAACAGTTACACGCTTTCGTTTATGCCTGAGGAGAACAACCTTAAAGGCTCATGTCGTTTTTACATATCATTTGCAGGTCTGTAACTTATACCAGAGAAAGCTGGGCTCTTTAACCCTCCTCCATTCTTATTGAAGTGGTAGCTGGTACTCGTGAAAGGTGGTTTAATTCCCCCGCAATCATTTACGTGCAACCGCCATGTTCTTGCGGCTGCGGTGTTTAAGCACAAAGGGTGAGAGAAGATGTTAAACATTTTATACAAGAAGATCTGTACAAAGTTTGGAATTGTATATCTGTCTTTTTGCACGGACGACCTTTCTTAAGTAGAAGCCCTATGTGGCTTTTCGTTTGTGCACTCTCCTTGGTCGCTACAAAAATGATTGCAAACACAATGTATGCAAGGGACTGGAGGCCACTATGATACAATTGTGTATCTTCAGGTTTGTATTCTTTTTTCTACAATTGCTTGCTGTTGTTGAAAGGAAATGCCAACAGTATGTTCATTGTGTATTGGAGCAAGTGTTGTTTTCCCTCTTGCATCTAGCCATTGTCATACTCTGTTGGTTATGAAACAAACCATGAAAAATAGCAGGTGGAGATAGCAGAAGGTGGTAGGTTATATGCTTTATTTGTAATTGTTATTTATGTATGTTGTTTATCTAAAGCAATACAACTGCAATGTTTTCAGAATGCTACAAGTGGGGTATTTCTCCTGTTGCCAGCAAATTCACTGAGTTGGAGGCAAATGCAAGAACGACTTTGTTGTTGTGGAAGTAAATACTGCTTTTAGTAGTTGTAAAAGATGTGGCTCTGTTCGAGAAACAGGACGCCCAGAGATCAACTTTTCTTGCAATTTAATTGAAACATTAGGATGCAATGTTTGTCATATTCAAGTTCCTAGATGTTGTTGTCAAGAAACTGGAGAAGGAAAAAGGGATCGCGATACGCTTTGTCATAGGCCACAGGTAGTCTCTTGGCAATGATTTTCCTTTCTATTGAATGTATTTGTCTCTCTCTTTGAATGCTTTTTTCATTGTTCAACAATGTTATTTGTTTGAGCTTACAATTTTACCAATCTCATGTTCTTTCTTTTTCTGCCACATACAAGCAATGAATACCCAATCCAGTCAATCTGCTGGCAGCAGGAAATGAAGGTGTATAAGAGAAAACTCTCCAGGGTTTATAAGAAACCTTATGCATTTTAAGAATCACAGGAAATTTTCAAATGGAAGAGATACATTATTTTCCCTTTTTGTTTCCTATTTTCGTGTTGGGATATGCAGAGTTTCTATTGGATGTTGATTGACGACATCTGCAAAAGAAAGCCAAGGAATTGCTTTCATCTTTGACATGCCAAAAAAGCCTTGCATCATACTTCGCATCAACATCCCTGAAGAATTACAACATTCAAAACTGCTCAACTTTTGTTTAATGTTACAGTGAACCTATGCTTATGGTTTTATGCGGTCATCATGCTTGCCTACCAGGTCATCATGCTTGCCTACCATAAGGCAAATATGTATCGCTTGGGATTGTATTTGAATTGATGATTGATGCTTATAGTTTTATGTGGCAAGTCATCTTTGCGTGGCAAGCCATGTTTGCATACAAGCTATTATATCTTAGCTATCATGAAAGCAATTGGTCTCTCGGAACAGATGCTATCATGAATGTATTTTATGAATGTATCTTCTAAGTCCGTTCATAAGAGCACTTTCCAATTGAAGAATATTGTAAAATATGTATTTTGTGGCTTATCCATGGATTCGTTGCAAGGGTATACACTTTAACTATTTTTGTTATAGGAAGCAACATATTGCATTAAATTGTATTGCATTAAATTGTATGGGAGAAATTATAAAGACCAAGAGTTCTTCAAGAGGTTTTATTCTTATATTCAATCAATATAAGTAGCTTTTTCCATATCTTTATCATTCAATTTATTCAAAGTAGCAATCAATGATGATTTCTTAGTGCATGTACAATGGAATATTTAGGTGGTTCTAGATTTTTGCAACACAAACTTATGAGTATTAATATTGCTCATTAGTTGGGTACAATGTTTCTTGAAGCAAGTTTGATATAAGATTGTCAAATTCACAAGTAGGTAACACATCAATACAAAGAAGCCTTACCCAGACAACATTCATAAACAAACACTCCATGTCCAAATACATGGAATGCCCACCGAAGGTGGGCAATTTCCTAGTCAAAAGTACTAATGTTATACACCGTTGGAAAGAGCTCAAAATAAGCTTTCCAACGAGCCCAACCCCAAGGTAACTGACATCAGATGTGAGAGCTATGGCTTTCTGGGTTACAGCTAAAAACCCTAGCACTCAAGGCCCAAATGTCCGAGACCGCCCCAGAGAGAGAGAGAGAGAGAGAGAGAGAGAGAGAGAGAGAGAGAGAGAGAGAGAGAGAGAGAGAGAGAGAGAGAGAGAGAGAGAGAGAGAGAGAGAGAGAGAGAGAGAGAGAGAGAGAGAGAGAGAGAGAGAGAGAGAGAGAGAGAGAGAGCCTCGGCCACATGTGAATCGAGAGAGCATGAGAGATGATACAAAATGAGAGGAGAGATTATGAGAGAAGTGCGAGAGTCCACTCGCATTTAGAGATATATAATTTGCCCCTAACTGCTGTTAGAGGCATTTCCATTAATCAATTGGTCGTTAAGCCTAATGCCCCGAAAAAATTATGGAGCCAGTTTTTGGAGGCCGGAATTTCCGACCTTAATTCCGGGCTCTGTTCAAGGTGGGCGGGCTCCAAGAATCGGAGCTCTAAAATCCTTCCCTCCTAGCATCGCATTCAGCGCCAATTGTGAATCCAGTAAGCATTTTTTCAATTTCTTTACTTCAATTCGTTAATTGCTTTGATAATAGCCACATTCTTAGATTCTGCCTGCTTGAAAAATCAGGCACAAATTGTCTCAAGAACATGATGAAGGCAACCAGATCCTCTTTGCCGAATGCTAAGAAGCCTTTTGTTCCCCCCAGGACCGAAAAATTGGCTCCAAGAAGAACTAAGAGGATGATTGGATCAGTTTCCCAATCTGTGGCCATTGGGATAAATTCTGAACCTGCACAGGCTTCCAATTATAGTGTAAGGGGAAGGAAGAGGGATCAGCCAGAAGATGGATTGCCTGAGGTTCAATCTGAACCCCTCCCCAATGAATTAGCCTTAGTTGTGCACGAAAACAATTCTGTTGCTCTTAACCCGGCCAAGAAAAGAAAAACTCATGTAGATTGGTCGGACAATGCAATCTCCACCATGCTTGCTTTGATGAAGGAGTACAAGGTTCATAATAATGGAAGTATTAATCTTTCTTCAAGCCAATGGAGAGAGATTATGGTGAAATTACAACCCACAGTTCATGGACTTGAAGATTTGGGACGGTTAAGAAACAAGTGGGATAAATTGCAGATAAAATTCAGGGATGAGAAAGAAGCATCCGAAAGAACTGGCTCTGACCCATCTAGCTGGACGTGGTTTGAAGCTATGGAAGATCTGAAACATGGAGTTACAAATGAAAGGGACATTCCAGGTGCAAGGGATGATGGGGAATTTGGGGCCGAGGCATTTGAGGATGCTGGTATGTTTCCAAACACCTTCATTGTTTGGATTCTTGGCATACACCCTGCAACAGCAGTCCATGACTGCCGGATGCTACAAAGCTGCCATGCTCATGATCACAAAACAAGAACAAGACACAGAAATATGTACAAAGAATGATGGGAACGTGGCCAAATGAGGCTCTCCAAATATGAGATCAAACCTGAGTACATCTGAAGAGGCTCCGGTCTAATATAGTGTAGACCGCAAATCTGAGCCGTACACTAACTAAATCTAATCCCTACACTTATGTTAACCTAATCATGCCAAGTGTCAGTCTGCCACCACTGACACCTAACATGTGCATGCACCTAACATGTGCATGCACAATGTTAACCACTAGGTGGTTAACACTGCCTCCCCCTAAAAGTTTTTAGCACGAAAACATGTACAGACTTTTATAAGACAAGTCCGACAATTACAACATGGTGCCAAAAATTAGGGGTAAAAATGATGGTAATGGTTGGGTTGTGTCGCCGTAAAAGATCTTCATAAAGGCATTGATGACGAAGAGGATCCGAAGGAATGTCGATGCAGAACATGGATCATAGGAACTTTGGGCCAAAAAAACATGAAGACCATCCCCTTATATTATGGGTAAGTCCATTTTAACAAATAGGCCCAAAATTTCGCTAAAAAACAATTATAGGGGGTCTTTAAAGATGTAAACACCAAAAAAACGGGCCCCATTATCAGCCACAAAGGAGTATAAAGATAGCATGGATGCTCCGTGACAAGAAATGATATTTAGTACACACGATTGGGTAGCATGGCGTCGCATGAATATAAGTCATGACCCTGATACTAGCAAGCATGATGGACCCAAGAGCCTGGCCAGAAAAATGGTAAACGTGGGCACAAAAAGGATGAGCGTGGCCACCAAAAGTGGAGCATGGCCATAGTTGCGTGACTCGTGACCCATGATAGAAAAAAGGGCGTGAAGCACATCAAGGCGTGGCCGTGGCTTGTGGCCGTGGCCATGAGCGTGGGGCCATCGTGGTCAACGCGGGGCAGAAAATACAGAGCGTGGTGGGTTGTGAGCGTGACGCTTTCATTAGCGTGGGCGTGGGCCGTGAAAAGAAGCGTCAGCGTGGGCCTTGAGGCATGGAAGAAAACTGGAGCGTGGGCGTGGGCGTGGGGCCGTGAGCGTGGGTCAAAGTTTGAGCGTGGTTTCCCAACACGTGAGTAGGGCATGGCAGGAATATAGGATACCCTAAAAAAAGTGCAGAAGGGGCGGCCAAATCTAAGCCGTTGGGCTGCAAAATAACCCTAATCAATGCTCTGCCCAAAAATGGCGCTGTTGCTGTATATGAAAGCAAACCTGCTGTAGATAGAAATGGCCGGAGATGGTGCCACTGTAATAGAAACTTGCTGAAAATCCGGTTCGTCTGGAAATAGAAGTCGGTGGATGTGAATCGATCCTGAATGGTAACGTGATGCCCATTGGTAACTGGATTTGAGCTTAGATGTGCTTGATCTCTGCTTACATCGTTGAAGAAACTGCTGACTTATCTTGTATGTGCAGAAGCCACCGGAATAACAGATCAGAAGATGTTGAAGATAATATGGCTGTGTATGGAGGCGTAGCAGAGGATGGGGGCTAGCCGAGAGGCTGGCCCTCTTGAATAGAAGCAAACCCTGCGAGTTTGAAAAAATATGGTGCCAGATTTGGATCGACCATGGATAGGAACAGGCCAGGATATTTTCCAATAAAGTTTTCTTGTTGAAAAAAAACAGGGGCAGTGATTGCATGGTGCCGTCGCTTCTGCAGAATAGAGATGGATAGAGAGAAGAGCCGGTGATTGGATGTTGCATAAGACGGTACTCCTCAAAGATTATTAAGTTTGTGCTTCTGGACTGATGAAAGGAGTGGCGTGTTTTGCAGATGAACCAGAAAACCGTCCGGATGCTTGCTTGAAGACTTGGCTGCAGCCTGCTTATCTTGAGCAAATGAATGGGGGCTAGTAGGGATGCCGGCCCTCTTAAAAACTCAATAAGAAAAATCGGATTGCTGTGTGCAGATGCCAGACTGATGGGAAGGATTGGAGGAATAACTCAAATCCTTTTAGAGTGTGAGATGCTGGAATGTTGCTGTGTACTGATAAAATAAAACGTTGATGCAGGTACTGTGATGCCCTGGACATACGATTTCGAGAGAAAAAAAACTCTGATGCTTCCGTTGGGCAATAGGCAGGGACAAGTCTGGTACAAATGAACTACATGAAGAAGCAGATAACGCCCTTGAAAAATCTGTCTGATGATTGATGTTGCAGAAAGAGATAAAGCTGTGAAGCAATAATATTTAGCCCAGGCAATAGGAACTTTTGGGCTCAAAGGGGGCTAGCCAAGTGCTGGCCCTCTGCCAAATAATCTGAAAAAGAAATTTTCGTAAAAACTTGAGACTTGAAGAGGCAGATGAGGTAAAGATCCCTGTAGCATCGTGTGAATATTTTTGGGTGTGCAGAAGCACAAAATTTCTGATAAGCCAAGATAAGCAGAAGATGATAAAAAATGATCAAAGACATGATTTTTTCTGATAGCTTGTTCAGCAGAGAAAAGATAAAAACACTTGATTTTTGCTTGAGTTTGTTGCAGAGAGGAGTGCTGTCACCACTCCAGAAATCCTGAAGCTGCAAACTGTACTTGCTGCACTTGAAAAACAGAGTCTTGAGAACAGATTTACAAAATTAAATTTGATCAGCTGGCAGAATCAGCAGCTGTTTGGAAAAACAGAGGCCGCCAAGCGGATACACAAATCGACTTGGTTAGGCAAACTAAGGAAACCTAACAGGGGAAGAATACTATACAGGAAGTCTTCAAAACGGGGAAGAATGGGAGCAGCAGGACAACAGCAAACAGCTAGGTAGAAGAAAGTGATCACGAGCGAACCCGGCATAACGGCGCCAATGTTTGGATTCTTGGCATACACCCTGCAACAGCAGTCCATGACCGCCGGATGCTACAAAGCTGCCATGCTCATGATCACAAAACAAGAACAAGACATAGAAATATGTACAAAGAATGATGGAAACGTGGCCAAATGAGGCTCTCCAAATATGAGATCAAACCTGAGTACATCTGAAGAGGCTCCGGTCTAATATAGTGTAGACCGCAAATCTGAGCCGTACACTAACTAAATCTAATCCCTACACTTATGTTAACCTAATCATGCCAAGTGTCAGTCTGCCACCACTGACACCTAACATGTGCATGCACCTAACATGTGCATGCACAATGTTAACCACTAGGTGGTTAACATTCATGTCTGATGCATTCTATGAGACAATTGGAACAAATGCATCTTTTGTGGAAGAAGAGTTTATAAACATTGCATATGATAACCCTGTCAGCCCTGTTGCAAATAAAGGAAATGGAAGCAAAGACAATTCAAGTGCTCAGGAAAAAAATTCCAGCAAAGATACTCCGAGTACTTTCAATCCTTCTGACACAAGTCCTCGGTCTGCTGCATGCAATCAGCCATGGGTTAATGGTAAGCCAACAAAAGAGATCTCGGGTTCATATTGATGAAGAAATTGCAGCAGGGATATCAAGCATGGCTAATAGCTTTGGAGAAAATGAGAAAAGGAAACTAGATTTCATGAAAGAAGAATCTGTTAAAAAGCATGAATTGATCAGGGAATTGGAGTCCATGAGGTCTGCCAATATTTTGAAGATTGCCCAATCAACGGCTACAATGACAGAAAGCATATGTCAAATGACAAAAGATACTCTATTGGAGATTGCCAAGTTGGCTGCATCGGAGCAGACAAATTAGTATGAAATTCAGAGGTATGGAACTAACCTTTGTCCTGCACTGTCATTTTCAATTTGTTTATTTTTTTTGTTTCTGTTATTTTCTTGAGCTTCTCTAAGTTAGTTAAAACAGTATGTTCTGTTCAAGTTCAGTTTATGCTTTGTGAATGATTGGAACTTAACTTTCAATGTAGTATGGGGATCTCATATCGAATTTAAATGAGTATGAAATAATATTTCTGATCCTGACTACTTTAATAGTTTAATTCTATAAAGGTTTCATACAACGTCTCTTTAAATTCCATTATGCATGTCCCGATTCTAGCGCTCCATTCTTTATTGTAAGCAGCTCGAAGATGGCAAGGCGCAAGGTCTTGGTCCAGCGCCATTTCCCTGTGTACCCATCTTCTAGTGATTCTGATATGGCGGTAGCAACGAATTCGGCTTCAAGCAGTATGACAGTTGAATCGAATGAGATTATGGAGCTCCAGCACAAGAGCTTCCATGCATCCGTTAGCCAAAGAGTTATTCTTGGCTACATGTCCATGGAAGAAGTTTTCGTGGAAGCCGAGTTAATTGCATGGGCTGAGCGAGCCCCCTTCCGCCAGAGAGCACATGTTGAGCTGATTCATATCAAGCATCATGGAAGATGGTGTCTTTGGGAGGTCCGAATCCCATCAGTGACTTGTGAAAACTGCCCCAAATAGTTTGCTCATATGAAGACCTTTTTTTTTTGTGCCTGATAAAAAACTCAGCCCTCTTTTTTTTCTTTCTTGTTTAGTTTAAATTTCTGAAGCAATGTATAATATTGAACCGGCCACATGCCTTTTTTTGTACTCAGAATGTGAAGAAATGGTTTTTTTTTGTAAATCCATGACATATTAATACAGGTTGTTTGGTATTCACTGGATATTCCTCACTTGAGTTGCTTTTCATGTTCACTAAGACGTTGTCCAGGTCCTCATGGTTTCGTAAATGCTGTTGTTACAGGTTAAGATGATGAGAAACATGGACGTTGGAGTCTCATCATGGACGTTGGAGGTCTAGGAGTGTGTAGTTGTTGATTTTTGGCATTTCAGGGATTCCAAACATTTCTGATACATCTCTATTGTGTTTTAAATGTGTTCATGTAACAGCCTTGAGATTAATGAAATAAAAACAGTTCATTATCTTCTGTACTTCTCATCTGCTGCGTTGCAAACATTGTTTAGATATTGCTGTAGTTGTTCATTCTTGAGTTGCAAACATTGTTTAGATACTGCTGTACTTGTTCATTTGCGAAATGCAAACATTGTTTAGATACTGCTGTATTTGTTCATTTACAAAATGCAACCATTGAATAGTTATTCCTGGGATGGGTCCTATAAAACAAGTAGTTGGCCGAAGTGAAGTGGTGTTCTCATTGAGCTTTGTAAAACATTGAGTACAAATGGATCCCTCACTAGGGGTAGACAAATTTGGAAATATGAACTTTAAATGCTCCGAAACTAGACAATCATCGAAAAGATGGTTTTATCTGCCACTTGGTCGATGCAAAGATGAGAAGACCCGGTGACTGCTCCTCATTGGAAAGAAGAACCACGCCTTCTTAGGTTTTTGAGGAAACCCAAGCAAATAGTTGAAGCACGACCCCACGCATTATGGCAACCATAAGACCTTAAACAATCCTGCAGAATCAAGGCTGAAAGAAAAATAACCCGTCAATGAGTTAGATGCCATAGGCAAGAAGACTCGGAGGCTCCAGGGCCACGCCGAGAAAGAAACAACAGCCGACTAATCGGGAACCGTCCGCGGAATGACCATCGCGGGAAAAAACAACCGATTAGTGCTGCCTCGGAGGCTACAGCGCCACGCCGAGAAAAAACAATAAATATGATCTCGGAGGCAACAACGCCACGCCGAGAGAAAATAAGAATAATAAAATATTGACTGCGAGGCTACAATGCCACACCGAGAGAAAACATGAATGAATAAATAAAATAGTCGCCACGCCAAAAAAATAACAAGAAATCATATCTCGAAGGCCATAACCACGTCGAGAAAGAACAAATGATAAGAAAGTCTCAGAGGCGACAGAGCCACACCGAGAAACATGAAAAAATAAGAACATATGCACTTCCAAAAAAGATAGAAAGGAGGCATGGAGGATATCAGGGGCTACAAGGTGACTCGAGAAGTAAAGAAGATTCGACAGACATAGACTAAAAAGAAAAGGAGCAACTTTAACAAAGGAACGAAATATGAAAACGAGAAGTCGGGTGAAGAAATGAAACAAGGTCAAATATATCAGAGGGAGAGGGGGGCGGGAAACTTGTGGAGCCAAAAATGAGCAGAATAGAAAGGAGCTCAAGAGAACGCCGATGACTGGAAATGAGGAAGAAGGCGGTATAAATAGGAGAGCAAGATAGGGCGTCCCCATCCAAGGAATGTCGATTCTATTGCTATTGCAATAGAATCGTGGCATTCCTGGGATGGGTCCTATAAAACAAGTAGTTGGCCGATAGAAGAGGAATCAACCTCAAAAAGAATAGATCAAATCAAGATGACAAGGGAAAATTGTCCAAAAGCGAAACGCATGAAGAAATTGGCAGAAGAGACGATTGGAAAAGATCAGGCAAAGGAGGCAAACAAAGAAACTGCGAAGCAAGGAGGATAGAGTAACTGGGATAATCAACGCAGGAGGCACAAAGCATGATATATGGATGCCAACAGAGAAAGAGAAGTAAGACGAAGCAAGAGGAGACATAGTAAAGGTAGAAATATGTAATCCAGAGGACTAGCGTAATACAAAGGTGCAAGTAAGCCCAAAGATAAAAGACGCAAAGGAGGTAAATACGCACAAACATAATGGACTGGGAACAAAAGGAGTCGATGGGATGAATGAAGTAAGGCCGACAAGTGGAAAAAAGAGGCCAATTAAAGTAAAAGCAAAAAAGACACTACACAAAGGTGATAACGGGTCAAAGAGGATATCGGACAAGGGAAGAGATCGAACAATGACATATTCAGTCAAAGCCAGGACTGGCGGGGAGAAAATGGACAACTGAGAAAAGAACAAGGAGACGACAACGATTAAAAAGACAAACTAGATCAAAGAAATGGAGATCAACAAACTTGACAATAACAAGGTACACCTGAGACAACAACATTATGCGAAGCGAGATTCCAAAACAGAAAGCGACGCCATCGTAAAAACGATGCTAAAGGCAAAACAAGGGAAATAATGAGAGGAAATGAAATAAGGCAAAGATAATGGTCCAAAGACGCAAATGAGACAGAAGGAGTGAGTAAACCATGATTAATGGAGTCCAAATAGACGAAAGCGAGCTAAAGAACAAATATAACTACGGGCAATAGATGAGAAAAATATGAAGGAAATACATAGACTCAAAAACTTCAGAGAAAAAGAGCAAGAGAGAGAAATAAAAACTGTGACTGGAAACTGAAGGAGAAAATGAGTCAAGAAAGGGCCCAGTGGAATAAAATTGAACCAACGTGAGAACATGGACTAAGAACTGGAATAATTGAATGCGAGACTATTAACATCAAATTAATAGGATAAGAGGTATGCATGTGGAACGGGTTCAATGCAATAAACGGAGAACAAAGACCTATGGCGCAACATGGCCAAGTAGAGCAAATTGGAAAAAGGAACAAGCGACAAATGGGATAATATGATCTAAGGTTTCTGCAACACCAAGAATCGACAAAGCCAATGGGGCAACAACGAGAGACTAATGAAACAACGTGCACCAGGCATAAAATAGGACTGTCAATAGAGCAAATGTGACCTAACCAAATAGCTACAGCAAATGGAGCATGTAGGAAACAATGGAAAAATTGATACTTATGGAAAACATAAAACCAAAAAGAGGTACAATGACAGCGGAGCAATGAAAACAATCGCAACCAAAACATTAAAAGCGGAACAACCTAAGGTAATGTGTAAATAGAACTATCTAACAAACCGATAGAAAAGATAAACCAGTAGAACCACATGTGAAAATATAAGGGCATGGAATCCGAGTCGACATGTAAAATATATGCAATGCAAAGTGTTAGTCCAACACAAGGCCAAATCCAAACAGGGGCCAGACAAAACAAATAGGAGCAAATGAGCCAAGTCGTTTCAAGATGTTAAACTAAATTGAAAGGACAAATCACGACCCTCTCACTAGGCAAATAAAGAAAGGACCCAAGGCGGTTTAAGAGGTTAAGAATAAATGAAGGAGAGTGAACTAGAAAGGATCTTGATGAATATATGGAGCAAAGGGAGTACATAGAAAAAAAATGCCTAAAACTGAACTTAAAAAGCTAAAAAAGACACTAACACTAAATACGAAGAGCGAGGTAAACAAAAAATTGAAGTAAAACAAAAAATTGAACTACAAAGCACTAAATGAGAATCTAAGATTAACTGACAAAGGAAACACAAACAAGAACCTATAAAAGAACAAGAAAGGGACTAAAAATATGTGAAAAAACATAGAAAAAATAAATTAACAAGAGCGGACAAATGAGACATGCAGAGTAAAAACAAGAAATAAGTGGGATAAAAGAGGCAATGGGAAGTTAATATATAAAAACAAATAAAAGGAACCAACTCGAGATGAAGAAAGAACAAAGAATCGGATCAAAACTAGGAAATATATCAAGCTAAGCAGGAAAGCCATCGTAGTAATGGGACAATGAGTCAGAACATCGCAGACAAATTCAACGAATATCACAACGACAAGAGGATATGAAAATAACAAAGTCCCCAAATGAAACGACAGAGCAGTGTTTAAGGTGATCAATGAGACTAAACAAGCGACGAAGGATGAACCAACATGAAATAAGGTAGTTGCACAAACTATATGACATCGAACTATACACAGAAGAACAAAGACAATATGAAAATTTAAAAAGACAAAAAGTGAAAATAATAAACCTGCAAAGAGCGCATTTCAAGAAGAAGAAGTTTGACAAAAATATTAAAGGGTAGGACAACCGATCCAAAAAGCACAAAAGCCGAAAGATGATAAACAAAACATTCAAGAGCCCACATCACAAGACCAGTGCCAAACCTACGCCTAAAAGGAGCGACACAGCCAAAAAGACCAACATGTCTATAGGATCGATAGCATTGAAGAAGCATATTGGAGCCGATGGAGCACTAAAAGAAACTTAACCATAGAACAAACGAGACTTATGAGAAAGAAGACCAATGGAACCAAATATGAACAACTTGAAAATAAGCACAAAGGGCACCTGAAAAAGATAGAAGTCCAATTGAAGTAAAGATGCGACTGGAGCCATGGCACAACAAGCTAAACTTCACCAGTAATGGTTATCTTGAGATGATCGCGCAATCTAGCGCTCCAAGAAGTAGGCAACTTGTAGAACTCCCAGAAACCTGGCCTTGTGTATATGCTGTCTAGGACCTCTGGGCATCTGTCTCTTGGAGGAAGCAACTCAAATGGACCTTCGAATTCAATAGATGAAGTGGATGGAAAAAATGGGATCAAGAATAGATGTACAAAGCACAACAAATGGAAGATATAGAAGGATGAAAAATAGACGAAGGGCACATCACAAGATACATGGAATACAAGAACCCACAAAGCAACTGGGCGCATGTTTGGGGTCCGGGCACGGGATCGCCTGAGGGACAGATCTCTGTGAGATCCTTGAAGTCCGGCAGGGCAAATCCTGAGACACTCTTGTCATGCGGGATTTTTGCTAACAGAGGAAAGAACAAGAAAAACTCAGATAAAACAGCAATTGCAATACACAATGAAACACACAAGACACTTGTGGAGAACACGGCAATCCATTGATCAAAACAAGTGTACAATGAAGGCTCAAAAGAGCGCACAACAGGCGACCAGCATGTCTGCTCTGTGGTGACACAAAAGAACACTCTGAACCCTTTCGAAGGAGCAAAAATGCTACAATATATAGGAACACGGAGTGGCCTACGGGCCTGAATCTGATCCTCATCATGACAACGCGTGCTCCACTACTTGGGCACTCGAAGGAATCTCGCTGGCTGTCCCGGCCGTGCTAGCAGGACAAGACAAGTAGTGGCCCGCCGTGGGTCCTACCTTTGGGTCTTACGCTTCTTGGAGGAGCTTTGACCCAGCCGTGGCTTGTGGATCCCTCTTCTTGGACACAGGTGGCGGTGGGGCCTCGCCCTCATGCAGCAAGTATAGACTGTGGTGTCCGCGGGGCCATTGGGGCTAACACTCCCCTACCAAACTACACTTATTGGCTAGAAAGGGGCATGAATTCGGGGTGGGAATCCTCGTTCATCTTTTCGATCTTGAATATAGAGATGAGGGAGGCTCGACTACTTGTATTCACCGAAAGTGTTGTTCGTCTCTTTTCAGATTTGCTTGAGTCACGGATGCCAAACATTGGCTGCTCCTATGAGAAAGCCTTCGTGAAATCATGTTCTCCAGTGGCGTGGATCTCGGATGGAAGATTTGTGATCTCCATGTATAAGACAAGGTCCAACCCGAACTTTCCGGCATTTGCATTGGGGTTGCAAAAATGGATCGGCACTTGCGTTTACGCATACTGGAGTATGGTCATGAGTCTTTATGCATTACGCGCTTGCCGAAATCTGAGATGGATCAGCTGAAGTTTTGGCCTTGGCAAGGAAGGTTACAAGACCAGAAATTGCATTCGGGCGGTCTTCCACCGAACGCATTGGGCATGTATATCCGGTTGTTGGTGTTGTCCAAAGTCTCATCCTCACGCCATTTGGCGTCTGCGGATGAAGCGTGGGTCCCAACGTTTGTCTGGCTGCAATTGCCGTGGGTGTCCAATCGCATGTTCTTTGACTTGATGTAGTCCGTAATTCTTGTCTCCATCTTTGGGGAATTGACCTTGATCAGAGGTGGGCATCCAAAGCTTGCTAGTGTACTCGGTTGTTTGGGGGGTTGGTGCCGGTCATCCGCATGACTGTTCTTGGAATTCCAATAATATCTTCGGTAGTAGCTGTTTGGTAACCGTCTCCCATGCCTTTGGAATGTACATGTCCGTCCGCAGTCTGTGGTCCCACTCATCGGGGAGGACGTTCGTTTTCAGCTCAGGTAATGCGGTGACCGTGCAAGGAAGCATAATGTTGTAAGAACAAGCGTGCAAGGTCAAGTTCTTGTTCAGAGAAGTTGTATAGTGTCCGAAGAGGCGTGCCAAGTTCAGCTAGCCATAGCTCCACTTCTTTACTCAGAGAAGAGGCATGTATTACGAGGTAACGGTTTGCGAAATTTTGTATCTTGGAGGTACTTGTTCTTCTTGGTCAAAAGAACCTCGCCGCTTTGTATCTCCTTTAAAGTTTCGGTCGTTTATCCGGATGAGCCCGAGTAACATGTGCCGAGGTAGAAGTCGTGCATGACATAAGCCCGGGGGCTATGGTTCGGAGAGCGAAATGGTGAGATCCGCAACCGTAGGATATCAAAATTGGCGAGAGCACAAAGTGTGCCTCGTTCGTGATGAACATCAAGGGGCCAATTTCGTTCGATATCATTCTGATCGGGGGACTTGTGGTATCACCCTTGTTTTCAGCCGGAATAAAAAGAAAAGTGTTTTTCCTTGCTTGCACATAGTCATGGTGGCGGCCGGGTTTCGAATAGTCGAGGGGAATAGCGAAGCAAGCTGATAGTTTTTGTTACTTTTTTTTCGCATCATCATCCCCTGCTCGCCTATCGGAAAGCGTATCTTGTGTCTGCAATGATATCTTGTTGCTTTCGGAGAGACCGGTCCGCAGTTTAAGTGACTTTTGCGTGTGAGGTGTCGACTTGTTGGAGAAGTTGGGAATCGAGGAGCTTGAAGCTCCGGAGTGGCTTGCAAGTCTGTTTTGAGTGCAGCTATTTCAAGAGCATCTGCAGCGTGTGTTGCCGTGAGCTGGTCTAACTTGCCTTGGAGAGATGCGATGTGAGCATCCTTATTCTGCAAGGTGGTTTCGAAAGTCGTGACCTTGGACTCAAGTATCAAGTTGGCTGTACGAAGTGTGCTGTTCTCGGTCAGAGTAGCATTATTCGTGACGACCAGATTGTTGTAGCGTGTCTCAAGATCAGTGTACTTGGTGTCGTTTTGTTGGAGGGACTCCTTGAGTTCCTTGACAATTTGCTGGGATTGATGAAGGGTTTCTCGATGGATCATGAATTGATTGTGCAAGGCTTCTTCTCTGGCCTCACAGTCAGCCAAATCAGTCTTCAGTGTTGTGACTTCGGCTTGGAGTTGGTCCACGGACTCGTGTCGTGCCCTGGTGGCTGCTATGAAGTTCTGGTGATGATCACGGAGGGCATCAAGGCAGCTGAGGACAGCTTCACTGTAGGTATCCACGGTGTGAGGAGGTGAATGGGATGGCTTTGGTGCATCACCCTTGTTTATAGATCCTTGGTCATTCTTTGTGAGTGTCCTTGTGAGTACTCGTGAGATCAATGGGAGTTTTGTTGTGCTGCTTTAGCTGCTGCCATTTGTTGTTTTTGCTCTTTGTTGAGTCTGAAAGTGGAATTGTTGCACAAGGTTAACTGGTGGTTGTTCTGGTGGTTGGTTATCAACAGAAGGAATAGGTTTTAGAGAATTGGAATTTACAGGAGGTGGAGGCGGTGGTTGTGAAATATTTTAAATGCGGAGTTGGTGGCGAGATTGATGGTCTTGAGAAGGAGGAGAGTTTGGTTGAAGACCTTTCAAAGCATCAATAAGGTCGGGATGTTGGCTTGGTGGAGAAGGGGGGGCATGATGGCGTGGGGTCCGATGATTAATGAAAGCACGGAAGTGGGCTCCCATGGGGCATTAGAGGAAGAGTTAGGATTTTTCCGAGTCCGTCAAGTTCTGTTGAAATCTCCGTCTGGGAGTTGAGTCCAATTGATTGTTTTGATGGTGTTGGTGAGGATATAGTACGGATGGTAGAAAACATCGTTAATAGAGGTATTCTTCATGGAGTAACCCAAAAATTTCCTCCAAAGAAACTTGGTAAAGGCATCATGTTGCTTTGGAAAGGTGGGACGACTTGGTTTGTGCAGCATTATAAGGAATAGAGAGCGTAATTTGGAAATATCATATTTACCAATGTCAAGGTAAGACAAGGCATTGGTAGTTTGGGTAGAGAAAAGGCAGAGGCTATGGTTTGAGGGTTTAGGAGTATAGGGTTTCCATCGACTTGGGAGGCATATCCATCTTACGCCTTCACGGGGTTAGCCACAAATTGTTTGTAATTTGTTCTTGTTGGGGCAGGGGAGTTCTGTTGAGAAAAATGAAACAATCCGGAACTCACCGGGAGGTTATAGGTGATGCCGGATGTGGGAGCTGGTGCGGATGAAGAAACGAACTTGATATTTTTTAGTGCGGCCGGATCCATTGGTGAAAATCGTGTTGAGTGTTGAGTTCTTGGAGGTAGAAGCCATCTTGAAGGTCGAGGTCGCCGGAGTGCGAAGTCGGAAGGGCGGAGTGGAGTATGAGTGAAAAGTGAGGAGTGGAAGTGGCGGTTGGGAAGGGTTTTTTTTTTTTTTTGAAGAGTCGAAGGGGAGACGCGTGTGAAAAGATCGGGGACGATTGAGAATCTCAAAGACGACCTTCAGACCAAGATGCGGAGAGTTCTGGCGGAGAATAAAACTTTAATGGCGGGACGGTATTAACTGGCGGGCGATTGTCGGAATATTAAAAAGAGGAGTCGAAAAGTTTGCGAGGTACAAAAATATCGGTGGGGAATGATTACGGAATATCCGCGTGAGGTGACCTTTCGTGAACAATGCTAGGGTTGGTATTCGCCTACAAATTGGAAGTTGGGTTCGTCGAGAAGAACCAAAATTAGTGAAGATGGAGAACTTCGATAACAGTGGTCCGGTGAGCTTCGCGACCGGATTACATGCAAGATGGACGACGTTGATGCGGGCGTCTGTGGAATCGCCGGATCCCTATGGATCCTTGGTTGGAGGCACCGGCCGTCAACTTGGGAGATAAACTCGTCGCCTGGGAGGTGATCGTTCATTTGGAGTGGTCGCTTTTGTGGGGCTTCCGCATCCTCCGAAAGTGGAGTGCCCCCGTGAGTAAAGCGGGGCTGATAGTAGCAGCATGATAGGGTTTTTTCCCAATTTTTGTTTAGTTTAGGACTTTTTCGGGTGAAAAATCCCACAAATAATTGTAGGGGCCGGGCAATTTTGTACATAATAGAAAAGTGTTTCTCATAAATTTGTACAAGTGGTATCTTGTTGGAAATTTTGTTCTTGAGCTAAGGATCTTTGTGGGGGTTTGAAATTTCTTGAGTGAAATCCATTGACTAATGTAGGAAATGGAGTGCCATCAATTCTTGTAATTGTAAAACTCGGGATGTGGTATCTCGGAAATTTTGTATGGTCCCGACCATCCGAGCTTGAGTTTGCCGGGATGTTGTTGATATCTCGAGTCGTAAAGAAGAACTAAGTCGCCAATTTGAAAAGTTTTGTTTTGATGTGTTTGTCATGCCATTGTTTTTGTAGTTGTTTTTGCCGTGTTGAAGTCTAAGAAAAGCATCTCTTGAAGTTCATCCGGTTGTTCGGTTGATAAACTCGTTCTTGCAAAGTGGCGATGGATTATGTTACATTTTGCTAACCGAAATTTGAGTGAGGGTAAAATGAACTCAAAAGGCATAAGAACCTCTTGGCCATACACAAGTCGAAAAGGTGTTTGACCGGTTGCTACTTTGTATGTTGTATTGTAAGCCCATAAAGCTGTAGGTAACTTATCTTGCCAATCTTTTCTTGTAGGATCACAAATCTTCTTGAGAATGTGGATAAGCACCTTGTTTGTGCTTTCAGCCAAGCCATTACCACGCGGGGATAGTAAGGCGTGCTTTTTACGTGATGAATGTGCGAGATAGTTAGTGAGTTCAAAGCAATAGTGTGATTGATGAAATGAACTCCACGATCACTAACTAATTCTAAGGGACATCAAATCGCGTGATGATGTTCTTGTAGAGAACCTTTGTACTAGCAACCGTGTTGTCGTGTAGAACTGCGCTTCAGCCCATTTGGTTGCATAGTCCGTGAAGACTAGAATGTAGCGTGCCCTAGTGTTGATTGCGGGGTGGGTCCATGGGACCAACAAAATCCATACCCCATTTGGCAAAGGGGAGGCGTGGCTATTGGCGTGTGGCGAGGCGTCCACGGGCGTGGGTCTACCAAGCCTCGACAAACATCACACGTCGCGTGTGTATTTGTGAGTATCTTTTTGGCGTGGGCGGTAATACCCGGCAAGGAGGAGTTTCCTTCGCGTGTTGTCTCCATTGAAATGACCACCGCCAAGTCCTTCGTGGGCTTGTTTGACTAGATCGGGGGACTTCGTGAGGAAGAACACATCGTTTGAACACATTGTCTTTGCCACATTTATAGAGATGGCCAGCAACCATCGTATAATCTTCGTGCCAGCGAAGGAATTGTTGTTTATCAGAAGTTGTCTTTTGGAGAGGCGTGGGGTCACTTGACCGAGTGCGCGCGGGAGGAGAAAGCGTTGATAGTCGCGGGTACCAATGAGGCGTGGCGATTGACCGAACGAACAGTTGAGCATCCGGAAGGGCATCGTGAACTCCTTCCGAGGGATCATCCGTGTGTATCGTGAAAGATAGTCGGGGGACCGTGGTGAGCGTGCCCCGCTTGTGAATAATTTCAAAGGGGCAAACTCTTGCAATATCAATATCCATCGAGCAATTCGCCCGTGGGGTTTGGCTTATTGATTAAATATAGAAGAGCTTGATGATCCACATAAAAGCGAATTTGACTACCAAGAAGATAGTGTCGGCGTTGTACACAAAAGATAAGGCCAAGGGCTTCCCTTTCCGTGGCGAATAGTTGCGCTTCAGCAGGATTGAGTTTTTGGCGGGCGTATCGATGGGCTTGTCCCGATTTGGTGCATACTCTTGAGCTAGAACGGCTCAATCGCAAAGCCCGAAACATCAACATGGACATGGAATGGTTTGTCCCATTGAGGTGGTACTAGCCGCGGGGCTTACGTGAGCTTGACTTTGAGTTCTTTAAAAGCTTGATTTGCATCGGATGTCCAAGTCCATGTGTATGGATTTCCGGTCGGTTTGTGAATTGGATCGGCAGATCGGTGCCAATGCGGAATAAAGGTGGCATAGAAGTTGACTTTGCCAAGAAAGGCGTGTGTCCTTGATGTTCGCGGTGGATATGCTCGATGACCACGGCTGATTTTGGCTGGGTCCGTTGTAATGCCGTGTCGACTCACGACATGTCGAAGTACACCCGAGGTGACACGAAGGTGCACTTTTCGGATTGAGGCTAATTCCGATTCATCACGGCGTTGAAAAACTAGTTCAAGTTTTACCAAATGGTCCATAACGTGGGTGTAAGTGGAGAAGTCATCCTGAAAGACTTGCGAAAGGGATGAACTTGCATGTACTCTTGAAAAAGCGGCAAGCATAATGCGTTGAAATGTGGATGGTGAGTTTGACAATCCAAAAGGAACGACTTTGTAAGCAAAGGTACCCCATGGAGTAGTGAAGGTAGTCTTTAGTTGATCTTCTTCTCGAATGGATATTTGATTATAACCTTAGGAGAAGCCGTCCATGAAGGAGTACATCCGTGGCTGCTACATCTTCCAACACTTGATCCGTGAAAGGGAGAGGGAAATGATCCATGTCCGTGGCTTGATTGAGTTTTCTATAATCCACACAAAGCGAATTTTTCCATTATGTTTGAGGGCAATAACAATAGGACTTACCCATTACGAATGTTTGACCTCGTAGATAAGTCCATGCGTCCAAAAGCTTGTCAATTTCGGCTTTAACCTTTTCACGGTAGTTTTGGGTTAAGCGTCTTTGTCGTTGCTAGATGGGTCTAGCATCCGGCTTGGTGGGAATCGAGAGTTGTCCCAATTCTTTCTTGATACCTCGAGGTCTTTGTAGCTCCAAGCAAAGATGTGCTTGAAACGTTTGAATAAGCGCAATGGCTTGCTCCACGAATCTTTGGCGTGAGGTCGCGTGCCAATCGGATTGGTTGATTTGTTCCAATATCAATTATGTCTACTGCGGGGAGTTTGAATGTGTGGAATGACTTGATCATCCCGAGCGATTGTGGGGCTGGCTCACAGAGTCTGACGGGATGTTCATGTTGACCAATTTTGAAAAATAGTGGCGTGCCACGAGGAGTTGGTGTGGTGTCTTCTTGAGCAGGGAGGAGGAGTGGGTACCGTCTCCTCATGTGGAACCAATGTGACGTTGTTACAAGGTGTCAAATAGGGGTCAACCCGGTGTTGCTATGCCTTTATCAATATCCATGTCTTCCCATGGTTGATTGTATTGCAGGTAAGCCGTGAGTGGCAAACCCTTGGCTTGTGGCGATAGGTGTTGCAAACTTGTTTGAGTCACCGCCTCGATTCGGGTGATCTGAAATGATGTCGGCCCGTGGTCGAGATCCATCGTCTTGATGAGCTTGCCATCTGTGATAACAAGTTGATCGCGGGCCCGAGTGAATGCTTTTAGCTTGTCTCAAAAAAGGGTCGTCCTACTAACATTTCATAATCTCCCGGATCTTCTCACGCTTTCCAAACACCGAATTCCATGGTAAATTGTAGATCTCCAATATTGACGGTATTGGTTGTGTAACTCCTTGTGGTCGCGTGATATGGCCATTCGCTTGATGTCATAAGGGGCGATATGGAGCTCCCTTATGCCCAATTGTCGCCCGAGATTATACGTAATAAGATTGATTTGCCGCCACCATCGACCCGAACATGGTGAACGGCCTTTTGGCCCACGTGTGCATGCAAGTGGGTGTTGATGTGGCGATTGCATTAAATGTGTAATCTGAGGTTTTGTAAAATGTGCTCGTAGTCTTTGGACATAGTTGTAGGATAGTCGTAAAAGAGAGAGGAATTTTGATTTTAGCAAGTTCTTGTTGAAGTTCGGGAGGGATTGCGGTAATTGTGGTGGATCCTTGGGTTGTTGTTGCTCGCCAATAGATGTCGCTACATTGTTGAGGAGGTCGACTTCAGCTAAAGAATGTTGAGTGGTGGTGTTGCGATGATGTCGTGGCATTAGGTGGTCGTAATGGCTCGATCGTGTGGTAGCATTGTGACTTGAGTGCCTTACCTTCCGTGACGCTCGATGAGTTGAAGCGGACTTTTGCGAAGTTTAGGTTGAACATGAGGAAGTAGTTGATCCAGTTATTGGGTGCAAAATGAACAGATTTGGTTGATGGCTCATTTGGTACGTAATCGGGCTGCAAAAACTTGGTGCACCTGGGGTGCTTATGGCGTGGGGAATGAGGGAGAACCTCAATCCGGTTGGAGGATTCAAGGTGGTGTTGATTGCATGGTAAATTTCTTCTTGGAGTTGATCATCCAATTGTTTTGAGTTGTTTCTTTGTTGGCGTGGTTGTTGTTGTGGTGGCCGCGTGGTGGCCGTTTGAAATAATCGGCGTGGGCCTTGCCTTCCCTTGGCTTCCCATACTTGAAAAGGTGTAAGGCGACCGCCGTGGTTTGATTGGTGCCGGGGAATTTGTATTTGAACTTGAGGAAGTTGAGGACAATCTGCGGACCGATGACCCCATTGGTCACGATTGAAACATTGGGACTTGCTTGGATCAAAAGTGGAGCGAGGAGGTCCACGTTGTGGTTCTTTGTTGCTGGGGTTGTTGTTGTTGTCGTGGGTCGCGCCTTTAATGCGTGGTTGAGTTTGCGTGGGTACCTTACGCACTTGGTGAACAAGGCGATGTCGATCTGGTTTGGTCGTGGATTTGTACATTCTTGATTGGTGTGGTTACGCATGTTGCGGCGTTTGCAATGGATCATGCTATCCACGAGTTACACTCATTCGCCGGATGTCCCGAAATCTTGGCAAATAGTACACCAAATGTTATTTCTTGGGAAGCTGCCGTGGGAGGCGGTCGAGGTCTTGGCGGGTGTAAGGTGCGGCGGGAAATGGGAGTATATCGTGGCTTGATCACCGCGTGAGGAAACATGAGCAGTGATTGACTAATTCAATGGCTTCTTGTAATGTCTTGGGGCGCAAATACTCGGTCATAAATCGGATGTGAGAGGGTAAGCCTTGAAGAAACCACACTAGAATTTGGCTTTGGGTTGGAAATTCCTTCAACTTGTTGACTAAGATCTGCGATCGGTTACGCAAAGTCTCGAGCGCATTCTCACGGGTTACGCTTGAGTGTGTTGAGGTCGTTCGCCGGTTGTTGATCATCGCCAAAGGGTCTTGGTAATGGGAAAAGAAAAAAGAGGTCTTCATGTGTATCAATCTTGTTTCCGGTGGCTTTTGTTTGCCATCAGCCATTAGGTAGGGTGCTCCTTGCGCAGGTCGTCGAAAAGATGTGGAATTTGAGTTTTGGATCGGAGTGACCATTGAGATACGCAAGTGACTCAAATTCATCCATGTGAGCCTGAGCACTCTGGTCTATGTGTTTACCTTTATCATTTCAAAGAGTGGATATTGGAGTTTTAAAGCATGTGTAGGAGTCTGTAGCATGAATGGGTGTTTGCATTTGTGGAAAAGAAAGACGATGGGGTGTTGGTTCTTTGCATAGGTACCCTAAACCTGGCATAGGTTGTGTGAGATTAGTAAAAAAATCTTGGAAGCGGTTGTAGTGGGAACAAAGGTTGTGCGGGCATGAGCGGTGTGTGGGGAAGCGATTAAAGGGAAATGACGGTAGGGGAATTGACAAAGGTGGAAGCGGTGGTAACCGAAGTTCCTAAAGAAAGATTACCCGATAGAAAACATTTTGCAGATGTTCCGGAGAAAATGCGGTGGTTACGCCGGATCTTGAGTTGGGGATTCCGGTGGAGTAAATTCAAAGGGCGTGTTGCGGCCTGCATGATGTGGCGAGCGAGGGGAACGGAACAATGGCGACCTTCCACGGGGGAGGTCGGTCAGGAAAGTTGTCGTGGTGTAGGTGGAACAGATGGCGCCTCGCATTACGGAGAAGAGACAATCGAACCGAGTGTATGTGGACATATTCCTTGGGGAGGCGTCAGCGCAGTTCATGGCGGCGGCGTCTTGACTCCATCTGGTGTTGAATATCGTCGGGGAGTAAAGAAGGGATTGAACATGGTATCAATACACTTTGAAGTGACCCGGAAGCGCCCGGTGTTTGGGGGTCCGAACACAGGATCGCTGAGGGACGTGATCTCTGTGAGATCCTTGAAGTCCGGCGAGGGCAAATCTGAGACACTCTTGTCACGCGGGATTTTTGCTAACGAGAGGAAAGAACAAGAAAAACTTCGGATAAAGCAGCAATTGCAATACACAATGAAACACACAAGACACTTGTGGAGAACCACGGCAATCCATTGATCAAAACAAGTGTACAATGAAGGCTCAAAAGAAGCGCTAACAAAGGCGACGGCATATGCGCTGCGTGGTGACACAAAGAACACTCACGAACCCTTTCGGAAGGAGCAAAAATGCTACAATATATAGGGAACACGGGTGGCCCTACGGGACTGAATCTGATCCTCATCATGACAACGCGTGCTCCACTACTTGGGCACTCGAGCAGGGAATCGAGGAATTTGTCCCTGGCCGTGCTAACAGACAAGTAGTGGCCCGCCGTGGGTCCTACCTTTGGGTCTTCTGCTTCTTGGAGGAGCTTTGACCCGCCGTGGCGCCTTGTGGATCCCTCTTCTTGGACACCGTGGCCAGTGGGGCCTCGCCCTCATGCAGCAAGTATAGACCTGTGTGTCTGCCAGGCACAGGGCTAACAGCGCACTGATGCAAACACGGTTGAATGGGACAAGACATTTTTGATAGAACTGAACACAAAGGAAGAGAAGAAGGGGGTTAGCAAGTGAAGGAGAAACCTGATGACAACAGCAAGCTAGATAAACGGAGGAATTAAGAAAAGCGAAAGAACATAGTGAGACTCTAAATTGATAATGATGCTCAAACACATGCAATGTAAGCCGTAAATATTAGATGCACAGACTTAAACATGAACCTGCAAAATATCTAGCGAATCCAAGATACATGGAATACAAGGACCCACAAGGCAACTGGGCGCACGGATGCAAACACGGTTGAATGGGACAAGACATTTATGATAGAACTGAACACGAAGGAAGAGAAGAAGGGGGTTAGCAAGTGAAGGAGAAACCTGATGACAACAACAAGCCAGATAGACGGAGGAATTAAGAAAAGCGAAAGAACCTAGTGAGACTCTAAATTGATAATGATGCTCAAACACATGCAATGTAAGCCGTAAAAATCAGATGAACTTGCAAAATATCTAGCGAATCCAAATGAGCACTCCCATAGGATGACTGACGTATATTAAAATAAGCCAAACAACATGTCAACAATCAACATCAACCCATAGGAACCCAACGATATGTATGGTTAACAAGTGGTAATGAGCCCTGCTATATAAGATCAAACACCTTACAACCTCTCCAAAAAGTCCATGCACACACAAAGGTGCCATGCAAAGATAAAATACCTTTAAAGTCTTACCATCAATGGGAATCTTGCATGTCAAGAATGAGGCACCTCGGATAAACACAATACCGAGTAAAAAACATCTAGTCAAAGCGTCTCGTGGTGAACAAATGATTTGATGCTAGCATGATCATTCCCTGGAACAACCTGTCTATATAGAGACTAAATAAAAAGAGTCATCAGATAAGAATCCCCTGTCACTACGAACTTGACAAACGAAATACGCAATTTTTATAAATATAAAATTAGGTGCGCACCAAGGGCAATGAACTTGGCCGATGTGATGACACGATTCCTCTCCATCACGATGAAAAAGAAAAAAGGGGACATCATAGATGCAATAAAAAGAAACCGCAGCATGCCGAAAAATACACAAAGTGCAAAAACCTGGGGGAGGAGGTTGGCTAGGAAGGAAGGCGACTCGTGGATTGTGGCACTCCCAGACAATTGCAGTTAACATTTCAAAAAAGGAAGCAGAATAAAACATAGACTACAAAGGACAACATGCAAAATAACGACCAAGAACTAACTCTAGGGGCAAGAAGGAAAGGAAAAAATAGGAACATAGGACGGGCTCTAAGCTAGAGGAAAATAGAACAGAAGTGAGAAGGGGTAAGGAATGTAACGGACGGATGGATGAAGTGAGTCACCACCTACATGTTCAAATAGAACCCAACTAATCGAAGATATCTCAACCCATAAGCAAAGCCATCCTATTGAAATAAAATGCAGTGCAACCTTTGCTAAGTAAAATCATACGATATATCACAATGGTAGAGTAACCATGGAACTGAGAACGGGCGCACAACAACAATTGTAGGTATTAAAGACTAGACAATCGACAGCAAGACAAGGAAATGTCATGGGGCACTCAGGAAAAGGCCTAGGGAGCAACAAATTCAAAATCAAGGATCTAAGAACATTTAATAATTCAGAGGTAAAAAATCTTGAAAAACCCTTAAGTTAAAATGTAGAAAACAAGAGCAATATTGGGGCTCACCAGCGATGGCATAGGCAGCCATCATCGCAGCCGGAACTGGGGCTGCTTCCGGATGATCCGGGATGGCAAACGGATGGCCGCCACGTGGCCTGCCACGCAGCAGGTGCCTTCCACAGAAACTGAGGCGGCGACGGAAGGCGAAGGGCTGTAAGGCGGTCGATCATGGCAGGGGATGGAAACTGACAACCATCAGTCGGAGCAGATCCCAGACGAACCTTCAAAGGTCGAAAACCTCCAATCGGTCCTGCTTGAAACTTATGGCAGCAAGCCTCAAATCGATCCGCAGGTAAATCTGTATGAGAAAACGAATTTCATGGCCTCCATGCCAATCATCCAGCAAGCCATCAAGAGGCATATGATAAATCTGCAAGACTAGGTAATTAGAAGGAACATATGGAATGATAGACAAAAACAAAACGTATCAAACGGTATTCCACTATTTTCCTGTTGGACCAAATGGCCTCCACCGCTATTCATAGATCGAAGTGTCCAACCAATCAAAGGAGCAGAAGCTGCAGGTTCTTGGCGAGGGATGATAGCACCTAAGGACAGGGGTAAAATAACACAAATTCAATCAGATGGCAAGAAGGAGAAGGAACGAACCTAAGGCTGGATCCAAAAATTTAGTAGGGGACAGAAACAAAGGGGGCTTGGTAGGATAGTAGGAAGAGGTTGAGGAGAAACTTGTGGAGCCAAAAATGAGCAGAATAGAAAGGAGCTCAAGAGAACGCCGATGGCTGGAAATGAGGAAGAAGGCGGTATAAATAGGAGAGCAAGATAGGGCGTCCCCATCCAAGGAATGTCGATTCTATTGCTATTGCAATAGAATCGTGGCATTGCTGTAGTTGTTTATTTTCTTAATGCAAACATTGTTTAGATACTGCTGTATTTGTTCATGTACAGAATGCAAACATTGAATAGTTGTTGCTGTAGTTGTTCATTTTCTTAATGCAAACATTGTTTAGTTTATCATTCATGATTTATCACTACAATAAACTATTACTTAATACTTCTGCTCTGTAAGCTTAAATTTGAACTGCAAGCTTAAAATTGAACTGCAATATGTTAATTACATGTCTATACCGAGCATATTTCTGGACCAGAATTGAGAGAGAGAAATCTATTAATGTCAACACCCTAAACAACATTTACATCGAGCACAGATGTGTCTGAAATGAATGAAAGAATCATACTGAATTTTTATTATCTCTATTTTGGAAAATTACATGTCTTATCAAGTCTCCTTCCTTCTTCAATTTCTTATTCATGTCCTCAGTCTCATAGTAGTTTATATCTGGCAATTCTGCTTCTAAGGGCAACATTTCCAATTCCAAGTCTTCCATAATGCAGAAATTCCACAACACACAAGCAGCATGAATAATCTTGGCTGCCCTGCCAACATGAATAGGCAAAGCTTTCAGAATCTTGAACTTTTCTTTCACTATACCAAATCCATTCTCAACACAAACTCTGCCCTTGCAAATCCTCTTGTTGAACTGCCAGAAGCACCTGTGCCATCTGGAAATACCTTAATCAAAAACCTTCGGCTTGGATATGCTGAATCCCCTAAAAGCATTGGTGGTATATTAACTGACACATCTGCATCCAGTATTTCTCCTCTCCTGTTAATCTTTTTTCCTGTCATTTGGATAGTAGGTTCCTATAAAATCTGTTTTGATGCTAGCCTCTTATACAATAGGCTCTTCTTGAACTGATTGGAATCATGCACAGAACCTGTTCTACTAACACAAACATTGATAAAAATTCGAGAGTGTGTTACTACACCTTGCATGAGGCAGGAATGTCTCTTGTGTCTGCTGTAATAATCATCCCCTTTGTCTTTCCTCCATGGCTTTCTGTACAGAAAAATGTGAGAACCATCAACAACACCAAAAATACTAGGCAGACCAGTGGCATCTTCAAATTCCTTCATGATATCAAGAAGTCTTTGACCTGAGGGTAAGGCAATAGGGTGAAAGCATGCTAGGGTGTACCATCTAAAGTACTTTTTAGGGAGTGCGAAACTACCCAGAAAAGTACCCAGCACTGGGTACTGGGAACTTGCATAAATGCTGCAATAAATAATAAGTTTGAGAGTCAATTCATTTATATTAGTCTATAATAGTATTGTTATCCTCTAGTACTATATATTGACATGTTATTGACCTTCAATTCAAAAATTTTCGATTGATTTTAATGGAAAGAGAAAACAGAAAGTACCAGTTTTAAAAGTACCCAGTGTAGGTACTTTTGAGGGTTCCAAAAGTGGTACACCGTAGCATGCTTTTACCCAATAGATTTTTTGTAAAGCATGGTCTTGGATGCTAAAACTAAAGTCACTTTCTTGGTGTATTTTTGGACTGTGGCCTTTCCAACATAAAACCTTTGGCCAACATGCAATGGCAGTAGAGTACCATAGCTACTGCTTTCCTGGGATCTACAGGGGGCCTTACCTTCTGGCCTGGTCTGATCAGGTATGGCACAATAAGGCCAACCAATTTTTCAAATGACCTTCTCTTCATTCTGTAAAACTGATGCCACATATCATCTTCGAATGAGGGAAGGCAATTCCAAGCATGATTGTCAATGTTATTCCAGTGTGTGGTCTGTCTCGAACAAACCCAGAATCTTCTCGGTGGTCTTCTTAGTCGAGATGTTGCAGCCAAGAGCAAGATTGAAGATGCATATGGAAAACTAGTGTTGTCTTCTTCAAAATCTTCTTCCTCCACTATTGCCATAGGATCCTCGAGTTCGTTCTCTTGAATGAGATCCAAGCAGAACTTCTGCATTGCGAAACCTAGCAAAATAGCCCTAAGAAGCATTGCAATCATCCTAAAATGACCGGATCCATGCTTGAATGACGCTATCGGTGAAGATTTCCTGCCTCGAAGGTGTATGGAATGGATTTTTTAGAGAAATCGAATGGAAATGAGACGCGGGAAGACGAACTCGAAATATCCCATATCATTCATTTTGAATTATCCCATATGGGATGGCCAGCCGGAGACAAATTGGAGGGAAAAAATCCGGCGGGAAAGGGAAAAACAGCTCGAAACGGCCGCTGTTAAGGCTCGAGAGAAGCTCATCTCTGATCTTCTCTCGAGCTATACGGTATAATTTTTATCTCTCGCCGTATCCGACGAAAGACAAAAAAATTTCGATCGTATGGCCGACCTAAGAGAGAAGACTTGAAAGATAGGAAGAGATGGGAGATGGCGAGAGATAGAAGGAGAGACAAATATTTGACTCTCTCGTTGAGAGACAATTGGCCATTAACTATTGTTAGGGGCATTCCCATTAATCTTCTTGCAGCACTTATGGTTAGGGCCATAACGGCCAGTTTATTTTTTTTTGGTGCCCCAAAACTCTCGCCGAAAATGGAGGCCCCAATTTTGACACCTACTCAAGAATTGATGCCCCTATTGTTGCTGTCATTGCCGGGGTTTCTTTAACAATTCCGACCTCAATTCTGCAAACAGGTAAGTGATTGCCCTCGGAGGTCAAATTCTTAAGGCAATAAGAGTAAGTTTTTGATTATCTAGTTTGATATAGTTCTTGAAATTTTCTGACATAAATTATAATCAAGAACTAATTGAATATTAATTTGTGCAGTATCAGTCATTTAATCATGACCAGAGCTACTCGATCTACTCTACCATTAGCTATTAACCCATTTATGCCTTCTAGATCCAAAGAATTGTCTTCAAAGAGGCCTAGCAAAATGACTGGACAAGTTTCGGGACCGGTTGCATTGGAGAGAGAAGTTCTCAGCCTCAAGTTGCAATCCGAGGAAGAAGAGAAAGACATTGTCCACAAATCCTGTTGAGTCGATGCCCCTCGAAGATTTTTTGGCATTGATTGTGCATGATAATTAGTCCGAGACAATCCAAAGCAAATAAAGAAAGCGACCAGTTGATTGGTCTAATAATGCCATTGGTACAATGCTATCTCTGACATAATAGGAATATTAGTTTTTCTGCCAGTTAGTGGAGAGAAATCATGACCAAACTCCATGGTGGAAGACTTGGAAGACTTGAAGCAATTGAGGAACAAATGGGACAAGTTGTAGATAAAGTTCAGGGATGAAAAAGAGGCTTTTGATAAGACTGGTGCAGAGCCTTCAAACTGGCCATGGTTTGAAGTCATGGAAGATTTGAAATATGGACAGACTAATGAAAGAGATATACCTAGTGGATGTGATGATGGAGACTTTGGCCCTGAAGCATATGTTCCAAGCCCCTACCCTGATGGTCTCGAGGCCCTATTCTGGCCCTGCTTGAACTATCACTTCCCTGTTCTTCCAAAATGTTTTCTTGCCCACTTGCCTAGCCTCCTTCATGATTTGCACTTGTACCTTGTGATCTTGAAGTTGTTCCCTTGTTAAATCCTCATTAATCCACACATTGTTCCCTCTCAGAGCGGTCCTTTTCTTTAAAACAGAAGAACGGTATTCTTGAGTGTGAAATTTTATGACCACATGGCGTGTCCATTCTCCCTTTTTGCCTACTCGAAAAGCATCGAGAATATCGGTGTCTTCAATCTGCATATGCTCATTTATGTATTGACAAACCACCTGTTTTGTATTTTTTTTTCCTCTTCTGGCAGTCCAATATTTCTAAGATTTAGTGCTCTATTTCTCTGGTCTTGCAACTCAATGAAACTTGCAAGCTGTTGTTTATATAATTTCAGAAATTGATTCCTCGTTAACACTTACATGTTTAGTTATATCTCCATTGCTTGCTTGTTCCTGTCTAATGAGAATCCATGTTTTAAACTCTTCATATTTTAAGAGACGGTGTGACAATTTCTACTTCCTTCTTCACTTCCATTGCAACAAGGCTTCTCATCTGAGAGAGAGAGAGAGAGAGAGAGAGAGAGAGAGAGAGAGAGAGAGAGAGAGAGAGAGAGAGAGAGAGAGAGAGAGAGAGAGAGAGAGAGAGAGAGAGAGAGAGAGAGAGAGAGAGAGAGAGAGAGAGAGAGAGAGAGAGAGAGAGAGGTGTAAATCTTTGGGAGGCCTCAGAGGCCTAAAGGCAACTAGAATTTTACATATTATCATAAAAGGGTAGATGAGTTTCAGAATCCTCATCTAACTCGTCACTCTCACTCAATATGTCATCATCATGTAGAATGCGGTTCCATCTTCTCAAACAACTCTCTCTACATCTCAATAACTCTAATAAGTATTCCCCAATCTTATCTCCTTCCATAGTGAGGAAGGTACGAAGATCCTGGGCATGAAGCCTATGTCGTGCTCTCAATGCATGATATGCACTACAACGAAGCAATGTGTGATATTCATCTTCTATCTGTTCCTCTCCACAAATCTTGCAATATCTATCAGTTCGGGGGATAATATATCTCCATCTACCAATCTCCACTCTCAAATGATGTGAACTAAGACGAATTCGTCCTATTGCATGTCTTTTCTTTATGGAGATATTTTCCTGTAGGTACTTGGCTACTTCCAAGCTAAGGTTCATGTTTTGCGTGTACAGAATCATTTTCATTTTAGGCTGAGACCACGTCTTCTTATGTACCTTATCAAAAGTCCATTGTTTCAGGTTATTCCCTACAAGAAGTGCATCTTGCCAGTCAATATCCCACTTCTTTAGCCACTTAACCACATCCTGAAACCATCTTTATCCTTGTTGTACAAAAGAGCTCTATGAGGAAGTTGTGTGTTATCCATGGTGGACACTTTTTTCAAGTACCTAATGCATCTGACCAATGCTTCTCCTTCTAAAGGCATAAGACCACATTCAGTCAACATCATTTGATATGGGGTCTGAGCTTTTACCCCTAATTCAAGGCATATAAACTTCTTTAAAATTTGCTCTAAATCATCCCATAACTCTGCAAGAGATTGGGCCCCCATATCTCACTTCCATATAGTGCAACACTCTGTTTAAGTGACCAAGACAATAAGTGGGCCTCTCTGCACAAACTCTGCATAGCATAAAGAGCTTTATGGCTCCCATCAATTCTCTACTAGATGATGTGTTCCACCGATGGTTTCTGTGAAAAATCAGCTTCAAATATTTATAGGAATCACAAGTACGCACCAATTTTCCTTTATATTGAAATGAACTCTCCTGTTTAAGCATCCCTACTGTCATGATACTTGTCTTGTCCAGGTTTACCTGCATTCCATGGCATCACAAAAGCGGGCCAATCCATCTAAATATTTTTGCATTTATTCTGGTCGAGCAAAAATGACCACATCATCGGCATATATTAGGACCTGTACTACATAACCGTGAATATTTGTCCCTCCTGGGCAATTGTTATGTAGCCAATCCTCAAGACTGTCAGTAAATAATCCAAATAGAGTGGGGGATATTGGACAGCCTTGCTTGACCCCAAGATTTTCTAGAGAAAGACGAAAGGAGAGTTGTATCAGTACCTTTTCATGTAACACTTGTATTGTTGTCCGTAATTGCTCTGGTACATCCAGTTTCTCCAGTCTCTCCCATAGCTGAGAACTAGGCACTCTATCGAAGGCCTTTCTAAAATCCACAAAGGCTGCATATGCAGGTTTCTTGGTCCCCTTAAATGTGTCAAATATTGATTTGCGCACCAGTAGGTGATCTATAGTGGATCTTCCAGCTCGGAAACCCGCTTGTGTTTCAGATCTTTTGTGATTAGTCTCTGCCCATATACTTATTCTCTTTTCCAGAATGGATGCCAACAGCTTCGTTAGCAATCCACTTACCAATATTGTTCTATTAATATCGCTTGCAGCACCTCCCTTATGAACTGGTACCACCCGGTTGACCTGCCATTCCAGAGGCATTCCCTGTGCAACTGCTTTCGTGAACATATCAGCAAGGATAGGATGGATTTTTGGCCCTGCCCATTTCACATGCTCTGCACAAATGCCTTCAGTATCCTTGGCTTTGCCGTTTGCCAACCGTGATATGCTATCAGCCACCTCTTCTACTGAAATCAACAAATTTAGTCGATTATGCTGGATAGAGATAAGGTCCCCTTCTGAGTGGTGATAAAGAGTATGCACGTGCTTTCAGAGTACATCAAGTAATAGAGGGAATTTCTGTTTTCTGTTTTTGCGCAATGTGTACCAAAACATTTTGGGATCAAATAGGTAGCTGTGACACAGGAACTCTTGCTTATGATAGATAAATTGCCTTCTTTTGCCGAGTTATCTTCCTGTAGGCTTTTCTACAATCACACACTAGGAGGGAGGGAGGGAGAATTGAATGGAATTGAAAGGGTTTTTATCATTCGTGAAGATCAATAGGCCTATGGGATCAAAATAAAAAGAGCACAATAGTTGTATTACTATTCAGGATGAAAAAACCCTTGCCTCGAAGGGTTTTTGAGGAAAAAACTTAGCAGTAGTAATAAGCACGCTGACAATCTGTACAGGGGTACATATCAATAGAGTATGGGGGACACAATTGAGTGCGCGCATCCATCATCTCCTGGAGATATGGTCCCAATATCCCCACTAAATCCATGTGCAACGGCTGATTAGGCGGGACCATTTCAACATAGCTTGCCCTAATAGGTTCAAATGCCGCACAATGCTAAAGAGTGTGGCATCTAGCCTCCCAAATCTATTTGTCTGTCTCAATTCGGCGGCGGTGAGCACCCTTGATGTAATGAGTCTGCATTTCTTCAGAGGTAAATGTGTTCACATGTAACTTTGTCGATGCCATGTGATTTTTACACTTATTCCCAAGCCCTGGCATTTCAAAGCTTGCTGAGTAGACATGCGTTTGAAATATTGCTTCAAGTAATTGTGATCCTCTTTGGTAGAACTTTCCGAAAATTGTCATGAACCTACGCGAGAAGAATGAAAATATGTAGAAAATACGCAAGAAATACGGAAGAAATATGCCAAGATCGGCAAAGAATCTGATATATGAACAAGAATCAAGAGTACAATGGCCTGAAGGCAAGCAGGAACACGAGACAGATGCCTAGAAGGCTCAAGACTGGCGTTGAACCGGAATGGTTCGACAAGAAGGAGGTGCCTCCTTATATATCTAGGCCAACAGTCAGGATCGTGCCACTCCAATGGATGAGATCGCGCCACGTGTTGTGCATGCATTTAGGTTCTAGAATATTCTAGAACCTCCTGGAGATAGTCCCACATATGAGGAAGACGTGAAGGAAGGTCTTCAACAAATATTGGTAGCGCATTTGGCATGATTCACAACTGGAAGGTTGCGAGTTCAAACTTTGTCTTATGCAACGACCCTTTTGCATCCGTGTGACGACCGTCTTTTGTACATACGAATATAATGTTCATATGATACGAATATCCATATGGTCGTTACACCATCCCCCTCCTACGATGGCGACGAGTCCTCGGAGCTGGGGCCGGAGTACTCAAACTTGGCTTGTTCGGGTAACGTCGGTGAAACTCCGCAATTTTGTCAAGCGCATTAGTCAGATTCTTGGCAGGCTCCTAGGTCCTATCACTTGGCGAGTAACCTTCCCAATCGACAAAGTAATACAATCGTCGACGAAGAAACTTGGAATCCAGAATCTCTCAAACCTCGAACTCCTCATGATCATCAATCTCGACTAGTGGTGGAGGTGGAGGTACTTGATATGGAAATGGATTCATCATATAGGGTTCCAACAAAGACACTGTCGAGATATATGATATCGAGATCACCATCTTCTTTGCTTGGCCTTGTGACACTCGGCCTCAAAGAGGTCGCGACTATGTCTTGAATCAGCACTTCATCAGCACCTACACCAACCCATCCACTTGCCTTAATTAGCTACGGCACCTACTTGCCTTAATTAGTTACGGCATAATTATGTGTGGTTGGTAACGGGAGCAATTATTATTTGCTGCCCCTTTTTATATCTTGTATTCATACATACGTTCAATACAATTTCAATTTGCCTTTGTTTTGGGAGCTTGCGCTCTCGGATATTGGTGTGCATCCCCTTCTCTCCCTTTCTTGGTGCAACCTTGACATGGTATCAGAGCACTAGGTGTGCTGAGATTGATTCAAGATCAACACAGCAATGGAGAAGGATGCAAGCTACAAACAGATTACCTTCCGGCGAGGCGGTGTGATTCAAATCTTCGATGGCACAGGTTTCCAGCAATGGAAGAGAAGAATGACTCTCATTCTTAAGGCTGAAGGAGTTTGGGGAATTGTTAGTGGCCAAGAACCAGCACCCGAGCTTGCATCAGATGGCAAGAATAAATCTGTTCTTGATGCTTGGGCCCCGGGATGACAAGGCTATGGCTACGATTGGGCTTTCTGTTGCTGAATCTCTTCTTGATGAGGTTCAGAAGGAGAACAACCATGATTTATGGAATGCTCTCATCCAAGAGCATGAAAAGAAGACCCATACACAAATTGGGCATTTGTATGCTGAAGTGGTGAATATGCGCTGGGAAGAGACCGAGAGTCTTGACAAATTTGCAGACTGCATGAAGAACACCTTTCGGCAGATTGAAGCCTCTGGAGAAGAGAATAAGATCTCTCCTTCATTGCAATTATTCTTCTTTCTTAGATCCTTGCCCAATTCTTTCCATGCTTTCTTGACAATCTCATACAAATTAGGCATGGATCTCAATCGTGCAATCACTTCCGTCAAGGAGGAGATCATGATGAGAAAAGATGCTGGGATTATCAAAGACGAGCACAATGCTTTCTTTGCAGGTCATTCTGAGCCTAAATCCTATGCAAAAGGTAATGAAAAAGCTAAGAAAAAGAAGAATAACGAGAGCGACAATGCCTTCAAGGGTCTTTGACGGCAAAAGGCCAAAGACATCTAAGCGGCAGTGTGTGACTATTGCAAGAAAGGCAATCATACCGCAGCAGAGTGTAGGAAGAAGATGAAGGATCTTGAGCACAAACTGAAAGCTTTGGAGACAAACAAAGCTTCAGCCAATGTGGCCCAAATTGTTGAAGAAGTGAGCGTAGCCAATGTGGTTCCCTGCAACCTGGATTATGTCTATCTTTGTAAACAAGTGGCAGCCTCTCACTCTATCAAATTCATCATGGATTCTGGTGCTACAGCTCATATTAGTTGGCACAAAGATTGGTTTGAAAGTTTCAGACCTACCTCTTCCAATCACATTGTTCAAATCGGCGACAATAGTGAGCATCAAATCTGCGGAATGGGTGTCATTCAAGTACCCACAAGTCTTGGTAATTTCACTCTAAAAGGGGTAATGTATGCTCCTACTTTGCGTAAAGATCTGATTTCTGTTGCACTTCTTACTGATATGGGCACAATAGTTATCTTTAATAGTGACGACTGCATTGTTCGCAGCAAAGTTACAGGAAAGAGCCTTGCTCGTGCTATTCGTACGGGTAATCTCTACCATTTGGGCCAAGAATATGCTGACCAAGTTGTTCTTGTAGCTGCTGGTAATGGTACCTGTGATCTGTGGCATAAGAGGCTTGGACACATCAGTCTTAAAGCACTCAACCAGCTGCCCCAACTTGTAGACGGTTTTGATCTTCATCAGCACCCTACTCTTGCAAGTTGTGAGGCTTGTGCATTGGGCAAACAGCACCGCAGATCCTTTACTCTCATTGGATCTCGTGCTACTGCTCTTCTTGAACTAGTACACACGGATCTTTGTGGTCCAACTCATGTTCCTTCTCTGTCGGGTGCTTACTATTTTCTGACATTCATTGATGATTTGAGCAGGAAAACATGGGTCTATTTCTTGAAGCGGAAATCTGATGCATTTGCCCATTTCCAAGAATGGAAAGCGCTTGTTGAGAATCAAGTAGCCCATCAGATTAAGAAGCTCAGATCTGATAATGGTGGAGAATTTACCAGTCAAGCATTCAATCATTTTTGTGCTGATCATGGTATTGAGCGCCAACTTACCGAGCCTCATACTCCACAACATAATGGCGTTGCTGAACGGAAGAATCGCAGCATTGTTGACATGGCACGTTGCTTGCTCGCTCAATCCTCAGCACCCATTCAATTTTGGGCTGAAGCGGTAAAGGTACTTTCGGTTTACCTTCTCAATAGATTGCCCACATTTCTTGTGAAAAATCAGACTCTAAACAAGCTTTCACCGGCATAAAGCCAAATTTGTCTCGCCATGTGTCTTTGGATGTCTTTGCCTTTATGCTTATTCCCAAAGCAAATCGCAAGAAACTTGAGCATACCGGCAAGAAAATGATTTTTGTGGGTTTTTTCGACCCGGTGCAAGCATGGTTATAGGCTGATTGATCCGGATACCAAGAAGCTTTGTGTTAGTCGCGATGTTATTTTTCATGAAGATGTTTCGGCATTTCAGCAAGGTTCAAAAACTCCTAATGTGGAATTTATTGATATCTCTGCATGGATAACAGATGACGCCATAGCTTCCACTCCATCGAACTTCGGTTTACGATATTCCGGCACTGCAGCTAGTTCCATTACTGCGGCGGTTCCAAAGACTGCAAATGTCGCCGTCAAAGCACTGCGTACTTAAACGACCTGTTTCACGATCACAACAAGATCTTGATACATCTAATCAAGGAGGAGATCTTGATCCATCTGATCCAGGAGGTGAATTTGATCATCCTGATCAAGGAGGAGTTGAAGAACTTGGTCGAGGTAAAAGGAAACGTTTTCCTCCTTAAAGGTTTGCTTTTCTATCTTTGAAATTATGTCAAAGATTATGGAGTTTTGTGGTCTTTGCTATTATCGGTGAACCCACCGGCTATCGTGAAGCTATTTCATGTCTTCTTTGCACCTCATTGGCGGCCAGCAATGGACCACGAAATGGATTCTATTGTTCAAAATGGCACTTGGGATTTGGTTCCTCTTCCTCATGATCGGAAGGTTGTTGGTAACAAATGGGTCTACAAATGCAAGCTCCATCCTGATGGCACCATCAGCAGCTACAAAGCACGCTTGGTTTGCGGGGTTTTAGCCAAACAATATGGCATTGATTACTTGAAAACATTTTTCCAATTGGTCAAGATGATGAGCATTCGCATTCTTCTTGCATTTGCTGCTCATTATAATCTTGAGGTTCATCAAACAGATGTCAAAACAGCATTTCTTAATGGCAAACTTGATGAAGAAATATATATGAAGCAACCTCAGGGTTATGTCAAAGCTGGTGCTGAGCATTTAGTATGCAAATTGACGAAGGCACTTTATGGGTTAAAGCAAGCATCACGTGCTTGGTACAAGACCATAGATTCTTTCTTCAAAGACCAAGGATTCCAGCCTATTGAGGCTGATTCTAATGTCTACATCCGTCGTCAAGGCAAGTTCTTACTCATCATTGCTTTGTATGTGGATGATTCCTTGCTCATAGGCAACAATAATGAGCACATTGCTTGCTGCTAAGTTTCCAATGGTAGACTTGGGTGAAGCTCGCTATTGTTTGGGTTTGCAAATTGCAAGAGACCGGAACAACGGAATTCTGCATATCTCTCAAAAGAAGTACATTGAAGAAATGCTTGAGCGCTTTGGCATGGCTGATTGCAATCCATCTAAAGTTCCTATGAATCCAGGTACTCTTCTCACTAAGAAAGATTGTCCACAATCTGATGCTGAACGTCTTTCTATGGAAAAAGTTCCCTTTCGGCAATTGATTGGCAGCCTCATGTATTGCATGGTTTGCACCAGACCCAATATTGCATTTGCTGTTATAGCTCTCAGCCAATTTTCAGCAGATCCAGGTCATAAGCATTGGGAAATGGCCAAGCACATTCTCCGCTACTTAAATGGTACTGCTGATTATGGCCTTACATATCGCAGCAATAGTGATGCTTTTTCATTGCTGACATACAGTGATTCCTCACTTAGCGATGTGATAGACAACTCCAGGTCCACATCCGGCATCTGTTTTCTGCTTGCCAATGCTGCCATTGCTTGGATCAGCAAGAAACAAGGGCATGTATCTCTTTCATCCACTGAAGCAGAGTATGTTGCAGCATCTACAGCAGCCCGTGAGATCATTAGTTTCAAGGACTTTCTTGCCGGCATTGGGCAACGCACTCCTGGACCAGCAAGGATGCTCATGGATAACAAAGGTGGCATTGATTGGTGCTCAGCTGAAGTTCGACATCCAAAATCTAAGCATGTTCCCAAGCATTATCATTTTGTAAGGGACCTTGTGGCTGATAAACAGGTTCAGATTGAACATGTTCCTACACGGGACAATACTGCAGATCTCTTGACTAAGCCTTTGGCTCGTGAGCTCTTTGAGCGACATCGACTTGGTATTGGTCTTGACAGATTCCAGATCTCATCTCCAGGAGGAGGAGGTTGAGCATGGAGATGGTGACCTCTCATCAAGGAGGAGTGTCGAGATATATGATATCGAGATCACCATCTTGCTGCTTGACAGCACTGACAACACTCAGCACAGGGGTGCTGACTATGTGCTGAATCAGCACTTCATCAGCACCTACACCAGCCCATCCACTTGCCTTAATTAGCTACGGCACCTACTTGCCTTAATTAGTTACGGCATAATTATGTGTGGTTGGTAACGGGAGCAGTTATTATTTGCTGCCCCTTTTTATATCTTGTATTCATACATACGTTCAATACAATTTCAATTTGCCTTTGTTTTGGGAGCTTGCGCTCTCGGATATTGGTGTGCATCCCCTTCTCTCCCTTTCTTGGTGCAACCTTGACAGACACATGGAACACTGGGTGAAGCCAAACTGATGGCGGAAGCTCAAGACGAAAAGCAGCATCACCAACTCGTTCAATGATCCGATAGGGACCTAAGCGCCGGTAGTCGAGCTTGTTACAAGGGCGAGCTGTTAGCAAATCCTGACGCAAGAGCCAAACAAGATCATCAACTGCAAAATGAGGAGCGTCCTGATGGTGCTGATCTGCATGATAATGATAACGTGGGGCCTGGAGGAGACGGTGCTGAAGATCATCCTGGAGCATGTGGAGCTTCTCGAGCCTGTCCTCGGCACTGGGATTGACTGAGTCATATCTAAGAGCAATGAAAGACCACCGGAGATGTATGCCGAAATTAATAAAGAACGGAGTCTGGCCTGTGGAGGCATATCCAGAATTATTGTAAGCAAATTCTGCCCGCGGTAGCCAATCAACCCAGTCATCCTGCTGATAATTGATGAAGCATCGCAAATACTGCTCAAGTGTTTGATTAGTGCGCTCCACCTGCCCATTAGTCTCTGGATGATGTCCGGAAGAGAGCGAACATTCAACATGTAAGAGTTGCAATAAACGCTTCTAAAAGCTAGCAATACATTGAGGGTCGCAGTCACTGACAAAGTTATCTAGTAAGCCATGGAGTCGAACCACCTCTCGAAGCAAGAGAACCGGAGATAGAAGTGCTGCAAGGAATGAAATGTGTCATCTTGGAAAAACGGTCAACAACAACAAGGATGGCGTCATGGCCCTGGGAGGATGGAAGCTCGACAATAAAATCCACCGAAATACTCTTCCAAGGACCGGTTGGAACTGGTAAAGGCTGAAGCAGACCATGTGGGTGATGTTTGGGAGCTTTTGCACGACAACAAATATCACATGGGCGTACAAAAGTCTCAACAGTGCGGCAGAGACCTGGACACCAATAATCTCGAGCAATAAGTTCCAGAGTCTTGGCAATGCCAAAATGGCCGGCGAGAGGAGAATCATGACAGGACTACAGAACTTGAAGTCGAGGGGCACCATCCAGAATATACAGGAATCCGTCATGAAATAGAAGTCCATCTCGAACCTCAAAATGATCATAGTCCAACCTCATTTGTCGGGAAGATGATGTTGAGTCAAGCTGTGATATTATGTCTTGTGCCAATGGATCAGAAGGAAGAGATGCTCGAATAGACTCTAACAAGAATGTATCATGAGGCCTCTCGAACAAAGTGATGGCCATGAAACGATCAGGTCCTAGAATAACCTGTAATTGCTGATCAAATGCTGGCTCCCCCACCTTAGGTTCGAAATAAGATCTGCGAGAAAGAGCATCTGGTTTTCCGTGAAGCGTGCTAAGCCGAAACTTGATGATGAAATCAAAGTGGGATAGCACCTGTGTATGCCACCGAGCCTGATGACGATTAAGAACTCGAGCAGACTGAAAATACTCCAGATTGAGATGGTCCGTATACACAGTCACCTTATGAGGAGAACCCTCAAGAAATCATCGCCACTCCTGAAAAGAGTCAACAATCGCCAAAAGTTCCTTATTGTAAATAGGATAGTTGATTTTTGCAGCCTGGAACTTTCGGGAATGATCGGGTGCAACTCATGATCATCCTCCTTTTGCGACAAGATGCTGCCAAGAGCAAAATTTGATGCATCAGCTTCGAGAATATAGGGACACGCGGGATCCGGGTGTGCAAGAACAGGTGCTGCTATAAATGCATGCTTCAGATGATGAATGTTGATTCTGCTTCAATTGTCCACTAAAAAGGAACATCCTTCCTAGTGAGACGTGTCAAAGGCAAGACGATCTCCGAATAGTCCTTGATGAAGCGGTGATTGGCAAACCCCAAAAAGCACTATACATCTTTGACCGAAGAAGGTGTTTCCCAATCAAGAATTGTGCTGACCTTCTCTAGATCCATGGTAACACCTTGAGACGTGATGTGATAGCCCAGAAACTCGACATTGTCCCACTCGAACTGACACTTCTCCAGCTTGGCATAAAGTCCATGTTCCCATCGCTTCTGAAGGACCTTCCTGACATGTTCTTCATGCTCCTTCAAAGTCTTTGAATAAACCAGAATATCATCTAGATAGACGATAACAAAAAGATCCAAAAACTCCCGAAGACATCGTTAGCCATGTGCTGAAAGACCGCTGGAGCATTGATAAGGCCAAAAGACATGACGACATACTCAAAATGACCATATCGAGTTCGAAAGATTGTCTTCCACTCATCACCTTCCCTGATGCGGATAAGATTATAGGCACCTCGAAGATCAATTTTCGTGAAGTGTCGTGCACCTTGTAGCCTCTCAAGTAACGCTGGAATTAGAGGGAGAGGATAGCGATTACGTACAGTGACCTTGTTGAGGCTGCGATAATCCACAACCAACCGCAAAGAACTATCCTTCTTGGAAACAAAGAAGATGGCAGCTCCTGCGGATGAGTGAGAATGTCGAATAAACTCAGTTGCAAGATTCTCCTCGATATAGGTCCGCAAAGTCTCCAATTCTATTGGCGATAAGCCATAGATAGGGACAAGAGAAAGAGCCAAATCGGGACGTGGAGCAGAAACAGGAATAGCAAGGACAGAATCAGGAGTCCACGAAACTGTATGGACTGAAGTAGATACTGGTGCAGGGGCCTGAACTACAGATGAACTGGAACTAGAGCTCGAACCAGCAAACCGAAAGGATCTAGTACGCCAATCAATCTGTGGGTTATGTAGCTCGAGCCAGGGCAGACCCAAGACTACTGGCACATGTGGGCTAGCAATGCGATTGAAGGAAATGCTACAAGAAACTCCCTCGAACAAAACATAAAGAGGTGCAGTACATTTTGTGACTGTGCCTGAAGAGACCTCACGCCCATCAATCACATTAACAGAGCTAAGATGCTCGACCCTGCTTCTAGGAATGACGTGCTTAGTAGCAAACATACTATCCATGAAGCAGGCATTCGCACCACAATCAAGTTGTGCCATCGTCTCTATCCTCCCATCCACCGACTCCAATGAAATAGAGATAAAAAATTCGACGTTGCCCAAGGGAATAAAACCTTTGTCACATGTGGGAGGAATTGAAGGAATGTCAGGCAATCGCCGAGAGACTCCTACTACTCAGACGGGGCTCGAACGATTTTTCGACTGATTTGGGCGCTTCACAGGGCATCCACGAGCAATATGACCAGCTCCTCCACAGTAGAGGCAAAGATTAGGCTCTCTCCGATGCTGCTTCTCAGCGGCAGATAAAGGTCCTCGAACTGCCCGATCAATCTGCATGGGCTCAGGTCTGGACCTGCTGGATTCTACAGATGAGACCGAGGAAAGCGTAGCTACCGACGCTTGTGTGATTGGGAAGACCTGACTACGTCTCTCCTGCCTACGTTCGAAGAGCCGATTATCACATCGAATCGCAAATCTTATGGCTTCTTCCAAAGTCTGAGGGTCCTCCATAGACAACAATATATCTTTGACATCCTCACGTAATCCCCTTCGAAAACAATCTCGAAGTGCAACATCATCCCAAGCAATATCTACTGCAATTTGACAAAATTCCGATGCATATACTGAAGCTGGACGAGAGCCTTGCCTTAGATTGCAAAGTTTTGTGACCGCTGTGCGCTGATGATCGGTGTCTCCAAAGCATGCCTCGAGCTCTACAATGAAAGCAGCAAAATCTCGCAACTCTGGGGCTCCTTTCTCCAATAAAAGAGCAAGCCAACTTAGGGCTGGCCCTGTGAGGAGAGAACCAATCAACCCAACTTGTTCCTGGGACGTGGGATATCTATGAGGATAGAGCTGAATCACAAGCCTGATCTGATTCAAAAACCGCGGAGCTTGGACCGAGTGCCGTAAAACTTCTCTGGCAGGCTGATCTTAGGCTCTGATAGCCTCAATCCCGAGCTAGAAGCAGATTCATGTGAAGCAACACGTTCCTTAAGCTCTTTATTGTCCAACTGCAACTGCTGGCATACTTGAACAAGCTGCTGGACCTGCTGCAATAAAGTCGAAACCTCCTCCATAGATATAAAATCACCAAATGTGAGCAAAAAAATGCTTAGGATCAGAGCAGGCAAGAACCGGTAAGGATTTCGGTTCAAACTGTCATGAACCTACGCGAGAACAAGGAAAATACGCAGAAAATATGCAAGAAATACGGAAGAAATATGTCAAGATCGGCAAAGAATCTGATATATGAACAGGAATCAAGAGTACAATGGCCCGAAGGCAAGCAGGAACATGAGATAGATGCCTAGAAGGCTCAAGACTGGCGTCGAACCGGAATGGTTCGACAAGAAGGAGGTGCCTCCTTATATATCTAGGCCAACGGTCAGGATCGCGCCACTCCAATGGATGAGATCGCGCCAAGTGTCGTGCATGCATTTAGGTTCTAGAATATTCTAGAACCTCATGGAGATAGTCCCATATATGAGGAAGACGTGAAGAAATATCTTCAACAAATATTGGTAGCGCACTTGGCAAGGGGGTGTGACTCGCAAGATTGCGAGTTCAAATCTTGTCTTGTGCAACTACCCTTTTGCATCTGTGTGACGACCGTCTTTTGTACATACGAGTATAATTTTCATATGATACGAATATCCGTATGGTCGTCACAGAAAGACAATTAGCTTGCTTTGCCTTTCAGCAAGACTTGAGGCATTGCGGACCCATGGCCACGATATAGACAAGGTTTGGAAAGCAAACGTTCGTTTGGCCATGCTGATCACCTTTTGAAAGTATATAAGATGACGTTCGAGGGCAACCCTTTATAGAGGCAAACAGCCAGTCTCTTGCAGATATATCTGATACGGGCCATCAACTTTACCACAAGTGAAGAGATAGATTAAGAGAGAAAATAGAATAGAATAAGAAGAAAGAGAATATAGAGAGTAGGTTATATAGAGAATAAGGAGATAGAGGGAGAATAGAAAGAGATTCAATAAAAACCGATAGAGAGGGAAAGGGTATAAAGAGAGAAGAGAATTAGCGACGACGTCTTCTTCGAGAAAAGAGAACAATAGAGAGAGAGTCTCATACACAGAAAAGTCAGATAAGGCATTGGGGCAATCCGTAGTGCCTTGGCACCTTGTTTAATCTAAGAATTCCTGTTGTGGTCTATATAAGAGAATCAAACTAAAGGAGCATCCTTCTTAATTAGCTTCAATTCAGGGAGGAATATCAAGTAGCTTTGAGTGAATGTGAAGTAGATCTGCAAAATCGTCATGTAAATTTGTAGAATCGGAGATAAATTTAGAGCATGTGAAGTAAAATTGAAAGACAACAAACTACACATCTTGGTTAAAACACACATAGAGTTGGAACATTGAAATGCGCTTTACTTAAAGACTAAAGAAAAACAAGTTGAATCCCTCTATGCAAATAGAAAATAATAGATCCATTTGACTTGTGCGACAACATGACTAAAAAATAAGGGTTCCTTCCCCAAATATATGTGCACTCAGCCATTCTAAAAACATTTCGACAATTTTTTGACAATAAAATCAATCATTTCCAACACAATACACAAATATGCACTAACATAAAAAATTTCTGATAATGTCAAAAGCCAGACGGGATTAATTTTTACTGGATATACATATTACTATTTTCGAGCCTTGGCCACAAGCTAAGCTTATTTGGACTTCTAAACTTGATGACCAACCATATAATAAGGTCTTCATTGTGGATTCATTTGGAGACTTCCAAAATTGACGATCCTGCTAAAGCGGTTTAGCGGCATTTTTACTTGCTCACTCTTTATTGTTTTTTAAGGTTCATTGGATTTCGGCATATTCTTACAAATATGCCAGATCTAAGATCCACACATTTACACATCAGACCCCTGTATATTTCGGCACTATACGAGGGAAGATACGTATAGCCATGGCAAACAGGAGGCCATACAGAATAGCTCGTCCACCTCTGCTACTCTCTGGAGCCTCTCCAGAAAACTCCAGATCGAAGGAAACAAGGAACTACAGACCGAGGGAAACAAGGATGGAAGGAAATAAGGCACTACAGATCAAAGGAAACAAGGAACTACAGATCAGGAACTACAGATCAGATGCGGATGAAAGCCAGAGCATAACTCCAAGCACCGAAAAATCCCAAGGCCATCTGTTCTTCCGGAAATCCAAGAAAAATATTCCTGTAGAGAAGCTGGCGTCCGCTTCTGGATCTCTCCGAAACCTTCCAACCACCCAATTCGACCGAGCATGGACAGCTTCTAAAGCTCTGAAAACACAGCTTCGAAACACAGCTTCTAGAGCTTTGAAAATAGAAGTGCATGAGAGAACGCTTCAAATTTCCGAATTCAAACTTCCGGATTCAAACAGAAGGCCCTCCGCAGATCTTCACCTGGTTAGCAAGCATCCTCTCCAACGGCCACATGGCCATAGCCTACCAGGAAGGCAAGTCTGCACTCAGATCTGGCCGCCCCGCCATCCTCGACCGTCCTTGCACAGACCAAAATCTTCTAATTCTAACCATTAGAAAAAAATATACAATATTCAACCTCATCCCCCTTTTCCCGCCAAACCACTGCCAAAATCATAGTAAAAGATAATTTAGCAACCTTACCTTCCTAACTTAACTTGACTTCCTAAAGTTAGTGACCATACAATATTTGATTTGAACTTATGTGGCAAGTAGACTTCCAAAGTGCTAAATGCTCACCTATTTGTATGCCACGTTTAGGAAGACCCCACACCCAAAAAAAGGAATCCATCCCATCGATATAAATACACAAGGACATTCTTGTGGATTTCAAGAATGTTAAACAAATGTGTAACAGCTTTGACTTACAAATTTCAATAATATTTACAAAATGAATTACAAACAGCTGATCTTAAGGAGGTGGAAATAGATCTGCTTTTGCGGGTCCATTTATGACACGCCCATATGGATCAAATATTGAGCCATGACAAGGGCAATCGAAAGTACTATCAATAGGATTCCATTTGAGAATGCATTTCATGTGAGGACATATGGCTGCAAATTTGAGGCAAGAATTCAGTTAGCACAATCTCTTTTGAACACAAACAACTAGAGTATTGAGAGTATGGCTGTTTTAAGGAATGAAATAGACAATGTTAAGGAATGCATTGATCAGCCTTGCAGAATAATCAAATTTTAAGCTCTGCTTGAGGTCTGTAGCACTAACTAAACAATATAATTGACGCAAATCTCCATACTCCAAATTCATTAAGTTATTACCTGAATGGCAGTGTGTCTTTCCATTATCATCTTTGTAAACAGCCAGCTTATGCAACCCTTTCTGAATAACAGCTCCAGCTCCTGGATGTAAATCTTCCATGCCTACAGACTCACTACCAAGATAGGGAATGCGATCTTTGTATCCCTACAATATCAATAGTAATTTAATACAGTAAAATATACAGGACTATGAGATGTCGCCAATGTGGTACGACATAAGAGATTTCTATCAATCTTCTGGTATGCAATAGAAAGCTCTATCTATCTCTCTTATCAAAGGTAGAAAAGCAAGCTTGCAGAGAAATAATTAAAAATCTAGTGCCTGCAATTAGCCACAAAGTCCTTGCCAGACAGACTGAACATTCATAGGCTTAGAATATATACAACAAACACATGATTAGAGACTAAAGATGGCATGTTCATAAACCTGAAAGGTATGGGCGGACTCCTCCAAGACAGACTCCATACTTGTTTTAGACAACGGCAATCCCCTTCGAGGTGCATAAACATTTTCCCAAGGGTTGTTGTGTCCCAGTATCATATCCTTTATCAAAATACCTGCAATTGTCCCTTCAGTCATCCCTTGTCCACTCCAGTATCATATCCTTTATCAAAATACCTGCAATTGTCCCTTCAGTCATCCCTTGTCCACTATCGCCTATAGATGCAAGCCGAGAGGATGTTAAAAGAGAAAACGACAATTTAAGCTATATCTCACTTCGAAAGCTATTTACCAGTTACAATATACTGTTCCCTGCCAGACAAGGGTTCATAACCAATAAGGTGGACATTATCTGCAGGCTCAAAAACCTGCACCAATTTTTATCATATGGTTACTTAGAAACTTGAAAGTTCAACTACTTTCCTATAATATTGTAATCCAGAAGTATGAATTAGTAATAATCTAGGGAACAAAAATTTGCCATCCATAGGACACTTTTATTATCCGCGATTGCCTACTATATACGCTGTATGTACAAACAAAGCAAGTGACTAAACCCACACCTGTCCTGTCCACTTGTACAAGACATCCCCAGCCATTGTCCACCTTTTTCTTGCCCAGTCTGTCAATGCGGCATAAGGATCTATCTTCCTCAAATCCGATGCTTTCATCCCAGTGTCAGTGTCCTCTCCACCTACTATCAACACATCATAATTATCCTTCTGTTCAAGCCTAACATAATGATAGGGGTCTTTCGTATCCCACCATTGTGCTCTCCTGTTAGTTGCACATCCAAACAATGTCAGACCTAAACATACATATAGATCAGAATGCTACTAAAAAATATTGGCTGTCATTTCGCAAATATATTTTAAGGATTTCCTATGCTAGATTACATCAGCATCTTAGGAAACATAAACCTCCATTTGCCCTTGAAAGGCCAAACATCAAGACCAGCTCAAAAGTACATATACGCACAGGAAAAAAATACTTCTTACTTGACAGAATTCTTTGGAACTTTTAGCCCAACAACGTATGTGCGGGTTGGCAACTGACGAGCATGTACTAGCAAGTCATGATTCAGTGGAGAATTGGTCGCTATCACCACAGCATTGGCTGTAACAGTAGCTCCCTGCTGTGACTTCACCTTTCTACCATCAATCTCCATGACTCGTGTTTGCTCAAAGAATTTCCCACCTCTCCTGACGAATGCATCTACTAACGCATTTAGATACCTGAAACAACAAAATAGATCATAATAGCATGAAGATTCTGGCAAAATTCCAACTTGAATTGGAGGAATGCCTAACAATCCATGTAAGATGACTAAAATATCGTAAGAACATGAGGTGTTCTCTAAGCAGATTATATACTCTATGCTTGGTCACATAACTAATTTAGCAAGTACATAAGTGAGGAACAAAATTCTCAGAGATACATTCAAATGTCAAATTACATACATGAGAGGGTGGAACTCGGCCGAACCAGGAAAACAAATGGCTTTTCCGATGCTTCCAAACGACGCATCATGGCCAAGATCAACCATTTTGACATCTAGTCCAATTCTGAAGCAGGCATCGTATTCCTGTAGACAACCAGAATGTACAACGTTTTAACAGTCCATGTGATGCTTAAGACATGGATGTCAATATCCACTTCAAAATTACGAATACGTCTACCGAGTTCCAGGTTAGATAAAATAATCAACTATTACATCCATGACACTCGAGAAATTGACTTCCTGGATATAGGCCTTTAACATGAAAAAATGATACAGTTCAGACGTTTCAGCATATCATCGCATAAGGTCTACCCTAGTTACACAACCTGGAGCAATTTGTGATCTGGTTAGTTCTACAGTGATGAACAAGCTAGGACCAAATGTACAAGGAAAAACAGTTCTATCAGACAAATGAAGCATAGCAATGTCTTAACTGCTTATCTGTTGTATCTACATATGGATCCTACTGGCCGGCTATTTACAAAAAGTAGAAGTGCCCCACAGATGCATATTTTCTACTCTGTTTTTGTTAGTTATTATGGATGTACATAGTACAGTAAGCAACAGAGTATACAATACCTTCTCAAGTACTTTATCGGCAGAATCTGAATCCTCGTGAGGGAAAAGATATCCATCTAAGCGAGAGAAGTGGCAGTCTATCTTCTCTTGTTTTACGACATTTTCAACCCATTCAATGGCAGTTCTGTGGCCCTCGCCAATAAGCTTAGCTTTACCATGACCATGCATTTCCTCTAATTGATAATAATAATCATCATTCCATGGCATGATATGGGCTGTTGTCCTGCCTGTCTGCCCACTTCCTGTATGCAAATAAGAAATTTACAAGGTTAGAAAGCATCTAGCTAAAATGTGCATTCTCCTAGGGCAACCAGGTCTTACCTCGTGCCTTTGCCTCCAACAAGACCACAGACTTTCCTTCTTTGATGAGATTATAAGCTACACTAACACCTGCAATACCAGCTCCCACAACTACTACATCGGCATCCATATCCTTATCCAGCTTGGGATACATAGGACGCAACTCCTGCTGATCCCACACTGTGTGGCGCAGTCCAGGAAGTTCTGCCTGCTCATATTTTGAAGATGAGGATGTGCTCAATGCCTGCATGAGCACTTTCTTAATGTCACATAAGAAAAAACATCACTTCCCTAAGCGACAAAGGAAACTTAAATAAGACTCCATATTTCTAACAAAAACATTTCAGCTGTCCATGTTAGTAGAACTTCACCATAATGAGAAGGTATACAAACCCACACATTTTGCTTCAACTCTTATTCCAACATGATGAAGGCCATAGACAACATCAAAGTAATACCATCAAGTTTATGCCATCTAAAGAGCCAATTCTCCATTCTGCAAATCATCCCCTTTTTTTTTTCAGAGAATAGACCATTCTTATCTTTCAGTAAAAAGTGGACACTCTAAAACTTGGGGAGTTCTGATCGAGATAGTAGTAGTAACTTCATTAATTCATGCAACCTCCAATTGGACAGGAAACTCCTATCATTATGTTTTCAACTTCCACTGGAAAGAACCCAGAGAACAGACAAGCACATGGAAAATTAATGCTTTTAAAAAAGGAGGCCACACACAGCAAAAGGGAAGTCAGAAACCTGATTTAAGGAAGAACTCCTCATGCTATTATCCACATTAACGAGTTTTCGAGAGAAGGAATAAGTTATATGGCTCTTCCGCGCTGCATTATAACTTTGTATGTTAGTACTGCTACAAACGGATATTATACGCCTGGATTGCGCCTTGGATCCCAGTAAATGGGATGACTGGAGGCGGAGATGCAGGGACCAGAGAGCCGAAACGCCGGCCATGCATTCGGATGTGGAAAAACCATTGCTGAGTTCCTTGTGTTATGGAACTGGGCTACTGTTGCAATATTCCGACACGTCTAGGATACGTGCATGCATGCAAGACATTCACGCAATGATGTTTTTATTACCACAGGGATGGATGCATCTCATAACACACAGGGATGGATGCATCTCATAACAGGCAAATTTACAGTATATTGTTACACGTAGTTGTACTATGACGGATTGTACAAATTTGAGTATAAGTCTGATTCTAAGTCATACAATGAAGATTCAATAACAATTTTCTTAGATTCTCTAAGATATATAGTTTTCCCTTGATTCTTTCAAAACTAGGGTTAAAATTTCAACAAGGTTCCTTAGATTCCTCAAGATCCCTCAAATATTCCTGAGATTCCTGAAAGCTTCCTCTAGATTTCTTCGATCTTCTATGAAATACACCTAGATTCGCCTAACATACCCCTGGCTACCCTAAGATTCCCTTACATTCCCCTAGATTCCCTCCGCGATACCCAAGGTCACGGGTTCAAGTATGGCCAACATCAATCTAGTAATGGGAACTTTAAAATCTATTGCCCCGAGGTCACAGGTTCAAATATGACTAATTGGTCATGTGGTAGACGCCCTAAACCTGTCAGGAGGCAGCGTGATAGCATTCCCTTAAGATTCCCTTAGATTTCCAAAGGTTGAAGATTCCCCTAGATTCTCAAAGATTCTATGAAAATTCCTTGAATTACTTAAGGATTCTATAAGATTCCTTTAGATACCCTAAGATTCTATGAAGATTCCCCGGCATTCTTTTTAGGTTCATATAGATTTCCTAAAATTCTACGAAAATTCACCTGGATTCCCCTAACATTCCCTCAGCTCCCCTTAAGATTCCCTTGCATTCCCCTAGATTCTTCAAATATTCTCCTAGGAATATTCTCTTCTTATAATATTCCAAATAAGTTCTCTTGAGTATTCCCTCTAATAAATACCATGCCACCTCACTCCCTTTAAAATTTAATGCTGATTAAAAGCAATTTCCTTGTCTTGTTCCAATCTCTCCAAATTAGTTATACTTGACCAAGAGAAGAGAAAAAGGCATGCCATACCACAGGGGTAATTAATAAATGTCTGGGCAAACTACGTAAATAAACTATTGATGTTTGAAGTTTCTATATTTTGCAATTTGCAATGCACTTAGGTAATTTCAAGTAGGCCCATGTCAAACACAAATTACGTGGACTTTTCAGTAATCAAAAGGAACACATTCTACGGAACATGAATAACATGAACTTGTATCACTCATTCGTAAGTTGTGCATAACTCGTTGTGGCGCTATCCTTTAGTCAGATGTAGAATAATTGATTGAAATACATCTTAGTAATAACTAGTTATGGTGCCCGGCGTTGCCGGGCTTTACTAACAATTTGAAGAGGAGAAGAGGCAGTTGTTTCATCATTGGCTAGAAAAGACTCGTGGCTTGGAGATAGCAAAGGTAATATATGTTAAGTCTTTATTTATTAAGTTTTGGTTGTTATTACACGATCATTGGTCATTGGATCTTGTAAAGCGTTATATGATGACTCAACTGTAAATTTGAATGTTTTCATTTTGTATGATATCGGCCTCTAAATTTAATGGAAGTTGACTTAGAAGAGTAGAAACTAATATAACGTAGCAGTTTGCATCCTTCCAACATAGATTTTAAGACATGATGCAAAAATAGCTGTTACAATAGCAATTTGCGGAAGGGTATCTTTACTACCTAAACACATGCAGTCCCATTACGTCTTCTAGTCTTTGTGTGTCTTACAATTATGTTGTGAGACCAATAAAACCATAATGCGCAGCCATGTATCTATGGCAAGCAAAACCATAGGAATAAATAATTGCACATGAACATTGATATGCTCAAAATGGTGTCTATTAAGTAATAAATGTTATTAGCTCCCAATAGGAGCAACCTGTCCTCATTCTGTGGTCATTCATAGTATCATGGAAATAACAACCTGAACATGGTGAATTTAATAAACTATTCCATAGTGAGGTATTTCACTTGCAGTCTTTCACGAAACATATACTTCTGGAAATGAACCGATGGTTGGCTCAAAAGTTCGGATTAGCATATCTGAGTTCGCTGCATGCAACACATTTAGCTGAGCAAAGAACACTCTTGACAGATGTCTGTCTGCAAAGGCAACAAGCAAGTCATCAAGAAAAAAGCCATTGAATATTCGCCAAAATTTCTCATCTGTCACCTTCCGGTGAATTGGGTTGGGTGTCATCAAGATTTGGCTTGCCTCCAGTGTCACTTACTTGCATGGAATTACTTCATGTTTCTCAATAATGCAGGAATATGTACAGATATTTGTGGTAAACCATAGATCAAGAAACCCAATGAGCTGGATTCTTTAATAATTTAACTTAACACAGACCTCAACTTCCTTTTAGTTGAGTTGTATGAAGAGCATTCTCATTCTTCACTTGCATTAGAGATGGGAAGGCAAGTTCATAACTTATCTGAACTTCTACATAAAAGACTAATAGCTACGTAATAAGGCAGCAAGCAACTGTTGAACTGCTGAAACATAATGGTCTCTCTATATTGAGATAACAATTCCATATTTGTATAGATTTGGATGGGAACTATATCTGCAAGCTGCAAGCTGGACACTGGGGCAAAGCTGCAGTCATGGTATTTAAACTTTCAAATCATCGAACATAAGCGGCAAGCACCAATTTCTAATATTAAATTCTGGTATTAATACCATTAAAACTCAAATAGAGAGAAAATAATACTGCACAAATGTACACAATGATGAAATGTTATTTTCCCTTTTGCATGGAAATAGTGCCTTTCTCTCCTCTTTTCTCTCTTGCAGATGCCCTATCAACTGCCTCCATCATGGCCGCACTTGCATTCCAGATACCCTGAATTTGCTCTTCCTTCACAGAGGTAATGTCACAAACCTGAGTCCGTAAGTAGGGTTGGGATGATGAATTAAAATCTTCCCTTTGGTTCTTTTCTAATTGTTTAAACATTTAAGTGTGCTTACCAAGGATTGATGACCTCAACTATACATCTGCTTTTGGTCCAAAACCTTTCCTGCTGGTCTGCTTAGACTTTAACTTTGCCTCTGCCCTGTCAATCGCCCTGGGAACCTAGTCAACCAAGATGGAACTCCAAATCAAGAAACATTCAAAAAGTAAGTAGATGTTCTTTTGCATCAATATCCCTACACAAATCGTCTTACATGAAGGATAATATGTGTGCTTCCAGAATTTTTACCAGGATAACAATGGAATACTTTTAGACCATGATCTGTTGATGTACGGCGTGAATCGGGGAAAAAAAGGATTTGTTTCAGACTTTATAGTTGGCCTGAGAGTTATCTCAAAGTCTTATAAGAAGCGCCTATCTGTAGATGAGCAAGCCAAAAATTGATGCATTATTTTGATAGTGATATTCGGGATGGACACATTACATACAACAAAGGAGTTTGTTAAGGGCATATGAAGGTTCATGGAAATATTTATTGCCAAGGTAAAAAACATTCGTTTGATGGGCATATTAACAATTTACTTAGATGAATTATCATGGGTTTACGCATTTTCTTTTCTTTCCCAAAGATGAAAATAAGAACTTGAAATGGACAGTAAGGTACTTGCTTAGATCATTTTGCAGAGAGCAAAACAGGGTCTAAAAGAAGGCTAAATGGAGGAGAGCACGAAGAGGAGGGAGAGAAAGATGAACATGAAGAGGAAGACGGATCATAAAAGGCACCTAGTAGACAAATGGTTATACTAAAGGCAATTATGCTCATCTTATGTGGAGCTATAATCGCTGGACTGTTCTCAGATCCTCTAGAGGACACTACCAACTTTTCAACTGCAAGCAAGATTCCAACCTTCTTTATAGCCTTTGTTGCAACTCCACTGGCTACCAATTCTAGTGAAGCAATCTCCTCGATAATGTTTGCAGCAAAGAAAAGGAAAAGGAACACATCAATGATATGCTCTCAGGTTCTTAAACCTGAACACTGCACAACGTTAGTGTTACTCATATTCTAATGAGTGGTGTTTTACAGATATATGGCAGAGTCACAATGAACAACACTCTGTGTTTTGGAATATTTCTAGAAGTGGTAGTGGCTAGAGACTTGGTGTGGGACTCCTCATCTAAGGCCATCTAAGGTGACAAACATTTTCCTCTTTGAATAGGCCTTGTTGCCCTGGTCCTTTACCCGTAGCCGCCACCTTATTTTTCTTCTCCGATGGTCCGAAAAGAAAAATAACTTTATGGAAAACCCAAATCATTTGAAAGCATATGAGTTTTCAGGCCCCCGACTAATAATTGTGACTAATCAATACTTGAAATTGCAAACACAAACTTAAAAGATGTACAGACCTCAAACACAAACTTAAAAGATGTACAGACCTTTCAGAAATTGCATAGGGTGCATGGTCCCTGCTGAATGCTGAATGAGGGGTGAGAAAAGCTGGCAAATTGCAGCTGACACTATGTATACTTAGATCCATGAGTTCATGAGCATAATCCACGTTATTAATCATAGGCTGCACCAAATTTACTAGGCATCAGAAACTTTAAAGCATAATTTAGAGGCTAGAAAAATGGAAAGAACACTATGAGAATTCATTTGTCTATACAGGTTACATTTGTACATGTTACATGGCTTCTTTAGAGTCTAACTTAAGCGACTGGAAGACATGCGTTCATGCTCATGTACAGAAGTAAGACCAGCGGCAATGGAATTGCAAAACTGCAACAAATGTACCAAGCTTGTGGTTCCATTATCTCCAGTGCAATTGCAAAACAATTGCAACAAATGTAAAAAGAAGATATACATGAAACAAAAGTATGAAGAAGATATAACTTACCAGTAGGATGAACCAAATCTCTAAATAGGAGCGAACTGTGTATGAGAAAATCCAAACTGCATAGCACTGCATTATAATGGACTGCTATCCATATGTATACGGGATTTTTAAGGATTGACAAATGGTATGTAGCCATATTTGCTAGATTCCTGTCACTTGCTATACCACAATCAATAATTCAGTTTATATTCTTTCTTAGGACATTTAAGTGGCAAGTATTTACATCAAAAAAGGTTGTTGCTCTGCTGCAAGTATTTTAGAGCATCAAAACCATAGATATGAAAGTGCCCATTCTTGTTTTTAGCATCACGATTACATGGCATTTAATATACCTTCAAACATCTGCGTTCCATTCCAGTTAAGGAGGGCAGCTCGAGACATTATTGCAGAGAGGCTTCCATAGTCATCCTTGTAAAATATTCTTCTATAAAAATATATTTGCATGGCCTAAAATGTCAAATCTGAATATAAGAGCATCAAGGGTCTGTGCTGCTCAAATCTAGTGCCATGGAAGGCTGTAGAGGTGATGCAAATAGTTAAATTCCATAATCTGTGCAGCATTTGATAAGATAAAGTCTCTATTCATCGATGGGCCAAATAAAGAACAATTACCTCAAGAAGAAAATAAAGAATAATGTCCATATTCCTTGTTTCTAAACTCATGATCATCATTGCAAATCCCAACGACAGAAAATTACCATGAAATCTTGAGCATGAGCTGTAGGTTTAATCCTGGCAAATTGATTCCTTAAAGATGCATAACAACCAAGAGACAAAGGAAAACATGCAAGGTATCTGCGATTAGAAGTAAATATGACGGACGTAGTTTCGTTGCACAATAATAGAGAATAGCTGCTTCCAGTTGAACGGGCTCAAAGGGAAGCTGACACAGGTCATTCAAGAGCTGCTCAGATTAAGATAACTTTTAAAATGATAATTACTCTATCCGACTACATGCTTAAATTTGTAATCAAGAAGACATAAAGAAAGCAAAAGCCCTCATGCCTGATATGTTGCTTGTGAGAGCTATAATGGCAACGGGCAGGTCCCCTTGGATTCCACCTGCCACGAAGAACCCCTATTTCCAATCAATCTGCAATGAAAGTCAGATAAAATCAGAATGCTTCGCCTCGGCTTGCCATTTTCCCTTAATACATCCTCGTGGATGCCACAGTGATACATATCGGTTTCTTTATATGCTGTATAACATGTGCTCTCTGCCAAATAAGGATGGAAATAAAGAAAAAAAAAAACCATAGAGACGATTTTTGAGAAATCGGTAAGTTTTTTCGGCAGGTAAAAACCCAAAAATCATAGGAAATCGACTTAAAAAAAAAAATCTAAAAAAGTTTTTGGCCAAACCGAAAAATCCCAAATTAACAAGATTGATAATAATATTTTATTAACATCCACGCCCTTGAGCAATGGGACAAACGTGTCGAATATAAATCAAGCAGTATTGGTAAAGTCAAAAGAAATCAAACAGATTCGGCACTCTCTAGGAGTTCACGAATATACTTGCCTATATGAGGCAAAGTATCATGTTGATTAAACAATGCATCTAGAGGGATACTCCAATTTATCATAGGATATTTGATGCGGATACCATCATGTTTAACATAGAAGTAAATAGCATGTTTTTTAGTTTCAACGTCGGTACCGCAAGAGCAAATTCTTTGGGCAACATCAATTTTCAGCCCAAAGAATCAGTGCATGTGCAAGTTCTTTTGCAGTTTTTATTAATTTGATTCAACATCGACATTTATTAATAATATGTTCATCAAGGGCAACTCAATTAGTTAGCAATCAATCCTCATAAATGGCCACACATTGCGAATGTCTAAATCTAATGCATGATGGCAAAGCCATAATGATTCTGCACCAAAATCATGATAATACAATCTCACAATTTTCCAAGGTGGGTGTCTGATTTTCGTGTGTTAGATATTAGCTTGCAAACCAATTCTGCACATTCTATGACGACCTCAAAAACCATGGGTGTATGTATGCCATTGCATAAACAACCAAATGCATCAATTTTATTCGAATGCAGCACATTGCCATGGAGAAGCAACAAAATATATAGTAAATAGGAACTTGCATCCAGTTCCAAGATTTTATAATCTTAATTTTTCAAGTGCCAACATCCGTTTGCACAACAATAACCACATCAAACAGAAATTATATTTTCATGCTAATAAGAAAGGAAATGGTGAAGTATATGTCTTATGTTTAGTTTTTGATCATTCAATAGCCTTAGAAATGACTATGGAAATAAAGGATGCAAGCAATCTATGGCAGCATATCCAATTCACATGTGCTTTGCTTTGCAGAACCAAATGTAGGTACAAGTCTCACAATTAAACAAATAAACAATGATCAATGGCACAAATAAAAGGAAGCAATCAACAGGTTGAAAGAGGAAGAAACTATCATAATAAGCGGTTTTAAAGAATGATCAGCTTCTACACAATGCTTACTCAGAGAAAATGAGGAGCAAAGTTTAATAAAGAAACATAAATCTGCAGTTTATTTGTAATTTGATGGCCCTTACCCTGTTCTGATAGTTTGGGAATGCTTGGCTTGCAGTTATCCTCCTGTGGAACTGGACAGATTACAAATGCCACCTTCAAGAATCCTGTTCAACTGCTTCTGCTTTAGCTACAAGAAACTAAGGCATCCACTGCTCACGCAAACATCCATTGAGCTAGGAAGAAAAATGGCAAACTTTGTGAAGGGAGTTGGTCCCAGAACATTCGAAATGGAAAAGACCATCTACATTAGTTAATAAGAAGAAAGAAAGAAGCTCCAGTGGAAAGGTGTGATAAACGAAGGCGGAAGCTAAAAAAAATGCAAGAATTCATCGTCAGAAATTCGAATGGAGTTGCAGGGTCAATTTGCCATATATCGTGAAGGCAATTTCTTAGAGTTTTAAATTCTTTCAGCCGGTGAGAGCATGCTAGAGTGTGCCCAAAGAAGTATCTAAGGTAGTTTTAGAGTACTTTTTTTGCAGGTACCTAATTGGTATTAAAAGTACCTAACTCAAAGCTATGGGAGTAATAGAAGAATGATGTCTTAGAGCACTTTTCATATCACCCATTATCATGAGCATGAAGCAATATCACCATATGTAAGTACCAGTGGATATTTTAGGTAGGTTCCAAAGGTGGTACACCCTAGCATGCGTTAACCCAGCAGCTGGATATTGCATCTCAATCTTCAGAGATTTCAAAGACATACTCCCAGTTATAACCCAGTTCTTGAATTTGCGATATGGCATATGAAGATTTAAGGTCTTAGTTATCTGTCAATGCACATAATATCGTAACGCTTTCTTTAGGTGATAGTGCAAAATGGGGGGACAAAAAATGCATCAAATCCATCCACTTGAGTTTTTTCATGAACAAGATGAAAAGCACCTTAAGTTTTGCATATACAAGATGGTTTGCTCCGACAATGATACGTTTTTAGATATTACAATCCCCCCAGTCACACTATCATTATCTGCAGGGGATAGTCTCGAGTCTGTCTTGGCAGAGGGCAGAGATGGTGAGTCCAAAATAAAAGTATACAACATCTTAATAAAGAAATTTGTAACATATCTGTAATTTGGAATTTGCAGTCCATGTACAGTTGTACTCTCTAAATTGTCCTATCGTAGATGTTGGTGAAGCATTCCTTTGGCTTATTTTATGGCCATAGCAACCATCATCTGTTCTTCATATTGATCTGCATGGAATGCAATGGATGGGACCTACAAACGATTGAAGGTAAACATCTCTAATTTGCTTGCTGTTAGAAATAGTTCATCTAAAAATATACCACGTTATCTACAAGAGTTGCCTGAGAGTGCAGCAAGTAAGGAACCTAGTGAAGAGAAGGATGCTATAGATATAAACATTATATCAGCTCTCCTCTTTCTACTGCTTGCCTCCATCTTCTTGTTGCTGTTATACCTATTTATGTCGAACTGGTTCATATTTCTTCTTATCATTCTATTCTGCATTGATGGTATTGAGGTAATAATCCACTGCAACTCTTTCTAATTCATGATGTTCAAAATGATGAATCTGACAATGCGGATTGCTCAGTATAGCAGTGTTCATTCTTTGCTCAGTATAGCAGTGTTCATTCTTTAGCAAATGTCTTGGTCTAAGAACAATTATTCGTTTGTTTATAATGTATGCTGAGCAGAATTTCGAACGGTTGACTACTTTAGCACATTAAGCTATAGGCCGAATGCCTTGCAATAATGCGCTTATAAAACAACTAGTTTTTGTGGTTTCGACAACAATAAAGAACATAGTTAACCATTGGTCAAGGAGCATGCTCCAGTAATATGACACATAGAAAAAGACTCTGAATTTCCATTGCATCACATCTGACATGAGCTCTACTCTTGCACACTACGTTCCCTCCTCTTGTTTTATTTTATAATTACCAATAAAATAACGCCATGTTGGCAAAGTTAAAGCAAGAGATATCACACTTGAGCCTTCCCGAGCCCCGTCAGCACATGGTTTAGGGGCAGTCGAGGGATGGGCAACCTCGGCTGCCCCTCCGCGTTCCTCGGGCACACGTCATACAATTCGTCTGATTCAGCATATAAGTCCAAGAGCGTGGTCGATTGCGATTTCCCACGTTTTGATCTTGCCGTGGAGTTCGTCTACCGTAGCGTCTTGCGTGGCTTCCTTCTTTGTTCTTGGTGTGATATGATTCAGGTGAATTCAACGTCCCGAGGCTACCCTTCCCTGCCACGTCACGTTATATCCATCCCTATAATGTGATTTCACCCTAACGTTTCGACATTCATTTCCATGCTATCTGCATAAAGCTGAGGACAAAGAATGGAAGATTAATGATGAGCTTGCATTCTACCTATTTAATAGCTATTTGTAAACCCGAAGATACGTCTGGATAATTTAATAGTCGATTTTCAAGGCCTGATAGGCTTTCCAGCATACACCAAATTAATTCTGGCAGTTGAGGATGAATCGCATTTCCTGCACCCTATATGCACAAACAAGAAAAATGAGAAAACGAAAACGAACTTCACAAATCTAGCAATATCATGCCTATCAATCTATTGGACCCAAATGCTTTCATTAGGAACTTCACTCATGCTCAGATGCCAAATATCATATTCCTTATCCTCCCTTGCCTTTCTTAAGCAACAAATCCTTAAAGAAATAACTACGGAGGTAGCTCAAGACAAGTGAATTTTGCATCAGTTAATTGAAAAAACAAGTATTTCCTACATTTTTCAGCCCCTTTATAATCAAATTTTCAACATGAGAAGTAATCACCTCATTTATTGTGAGACTAGATATAGGTTGCAAGCTCTGTAGCTATGGCCGTTGAAGCTTGTGGGGAGGGACGGAGGAAGAAATGGTGTGGGAAAACCAGGCTGGAATTGAGGAAATTTAAAAGAATGGTAAATCTATGCTGGCAAGTCTTATAGGAGTCGCACATGGAACCCCTGAAATTGGTAGGGCAAAAGCAGGAAACATATCGAATTTTGTTTTAAGACACAAAGCATATCGATAACACCACATCTGGTCGTGCATGCCAAGTAAGTTGAAAAATCCGTAAGGCCCAAGCATCCCCAGAAGCCAATCAGCAGAAAGAAAACTCGAAGAAGGTAGGAGCTTTCAATGGGCTTCGATTAAATGCTATTAAATTTGAATGATGTGGCCTATCATGTGAGTAGGTTCCCCAATGACAGGAATGGGGTGGTTTTGTTGGTTTTTTGGGGTGAAAAAACTTTGGGCCGTTGGATTCAGGTTCTTTTTACAATGGTCTTGATCTCACGGCTCCATGTGAAGGCAACCCAAAATAGAACTCTGATACAGGGACCGGATCGGGCTAGGCGGGGCTCCTGCCTGGCCGGAAATTGGTCGATGGGCCAGGCCTTGCACGAATTCATGTTTTTTTTTTACAGTAGTCTTACCTCACGGCTGGATTTGCAGGCAATCGAAAATAGAAAGTCTGATACAGGGACCGGTTGGGAATCAATGGCGGTTTTTGTTTTTTAATATTTTCGAAAAAGCAATTAGCGATAAGGTTCCCAAAAGATCATTTTTTGTCCGCTTTTGAACGCTCAAACTATCTCCGCCCTATTTGGGTTAGAATTCATAGAAAATTGGAAACCCTTCCAAATTTCCAACAAACTTGGAAGGGTTTCCACATTTGAAGCCCAGAAGGGTTTCCATAGATTTTTTTTTTTTGAATGACATCCACCATTCATAAATTTAAGTGATTTAATGTCTACAGCCCGATTTGGGCAAATTTTTGAGAAAAAAAAGTTCCTCTTCTTGGCTTGCATCGTGCTTGTTTGAATCCAAATGGCCATTTTTTTTGTAAGCTTGGATGGAATGGAATCGGTTTATCAATTTGTGATTGAGCACGTTCTATTTTCGTTTACCAATCAGCTCATAACTACAGCGAGCCAGGATTCATAACTATGACAAGCCACTTGCAATATTAAGCAGGATCAGACGGGTAAAATCAGCTCCTATTTGATCAAAATTTTGAAGAATTTGCATTATCTAATAGTCAATGTGTAGGTCTGATATTCCTTGAGAGGCAGAAACTCTGTAGTAGATTCGGTCTGCAGGTAAGTGCGTCTGAAGCAGCAGAAAAAGCTGAACTAATTTGCCAGTGGAAGCTGTTGTGCGTCTTTCTTGAACTGTAAGGAAACAGAATCTTGTCCCATCCTTCCTTGTATGAAGCCGAAAAACAGAGCATTCTTGTCGATCCAATTGGCAAAGATGCTAAATACGATGCAAATTTTTAGCCGCCGATCAAGATTTTGAGCAAGAAAGAAAAAACATCAAGCAGATGATCCAAAAAAAAGGGGAAAAAATACTCCCGGAAAGAACAAGAAGCACATCAATTTATAAAGAGCTGGAACCTGCAAAGCAGGGTTGAGCCACGGATCCTGGAGCATGGAGTTGTCCAGTGCTTACTTGAAAGGCCCAAGGTCGGAGAATTCACAAGTTTCGATAACAGGTCTGGTGCTGAAGAAGGGTGTTTTATTTTGCTTGATTGTGATGCTATCCTTTTTGAGCATATCCTCTGGCTTCTTCACATCAATGACCCATCTCTTCGAAATCTCAGTGCTATGGTTTCTTTTCTGCTTCTCAATCTCAAATTTGAGCTTCTCAGGTTGTCTGATCTTGTGAAGAACAGGGGTTTAGTTTTCTTTGTAGACAAGATAAAATCAAATCAATCACTGCTTGTATACAGAGATACGAATTATCTCTAATCTGACACTCAATTAGTTATTTCAAGTTTGTATAGATAATCAAGGACGCCCGTATATAGAGTCCGGGATGTGGTATTTCCGGACTTTTTTTGTGGTGTTTCCGGTCATCCGATATCAGCCAAGTGGTATTTCCGGCCAAAAAAGTGGTGTTTCTGGCCAAAAAAAGTGGTGTTTCTGGCCAAAAATATGGTATTTCTGGCCAAAAAGTGGTATTTCTGGCCAAAATCCAAGCAGGAAACTGCGCGGCGGAGTCAAAATCTTTGGTCGGATCCCTCTTGCAGCTTCCTGGACGGCTTGAAAATGCTTCAAAAGCCCTTCCAATCACTTTGTCTTCCTCTTTAACACTAGTTTGATGAAGAGAGGAAGTGATTTGAGCTCAGATAGAGCCGGATCAAGCAAAAAATGACCTAAAACAGTTGATTATGAGCTTAAAACTGTGAAGTGCACAGTGTCTGATAACGGGTGGCCAAAAACACCACAAAAAAAGTCCGAAAATACCACATCCCGGACTCTAAATACGGCGGTCCGATAATCAAGGTGATCTCCACAATCTGGATATATAAGCCAATCTTATGTTTGGGTGTAACTTCGTTTGCATTAATAAATCCACCACCAAAGTTATGCTGCAATTCTGTGGTTGGTATATCATTGTGCATAGATGGTGGTCATGATAGTTTATAGGTGTTACCTTATTGTATATATAACTGTATGCATAGAGCTATGGTTGGAACTTCACTCTTTTGAAGAGGTAAACATGCCTTCTACGGTATCCCTTTGCCTTCTGCTGTAAACATGCCTTCTTCAAGGGGTAAGTTCAATTTGAGCTTAGTTTCTTGTGATTTGAGTTTTATTTAGTGTTCAGTTTGAGCATTGAGTTATTCTTTACGAAGAGAACAAGTATGGAAACCTCTCTAAGCACAGATATGATTTTGACGCATCTATTTGCCAGAAATATTGATGGTATTTACAGTTCTTTCTTGGAATTAGGCACCTATTTAGGATCCGAAACGGAGAAGGCAAATAGAGAATATGAAGATGCTATGATAAAAGCCTTGTCAGTTGGCATCGATGTCTTAAATACCTAAGTTACTATGGTGAACCTGGCAGTTCACACTCTAATCTGGCCGATTTGAGCAAGTTCTTTGGCCGGTACATCTTTAAATTTCTCTCTCTTAATTAAACATTGTTATTCCCTTTTTCACATTTCAACCTTGTCATTAGTTTAGTTGTCGGATCTTCCACTTTGCTAATGGATAAATGAAATGATTTACTTAAACTGTTAATCCTTTCACCATAACTAGAACCATCTTCAGTTATGAGATGAAATGGGAAGCGCCTTGTACATGTCTGTTTAAACATGTGGGCCAGACGAAAGCACTCAAGACAAAGATTCTTTCATTCTCACTGCTCAACAGGCTAAATTTTTTTGAGATCTGAATATAGATAAACTCAACATCTCTTTTGCTAAATAAGAGGAAGAATATGTTACTCGTCTTCAAGTACTGATAGCATTTCAATGAAATCAAACGCTTTATATTCATTTTCCTCATCATGGTCCTTTAGTCTTATATTGTAGCATTTCATGGTGAACTGGTCTGCTACAGAATTACAGCTGCTTGAATTATACTACTTTTGTCTCCTTTCCAGCAAGTTTTTGCCAAACGTCTTGTATATTATGAGGCAGTCAAAGAAAGTATTTTAGATGCCATATGAATGCTAGGCTATAGACGATGATGCTTTTAATTCACTTATTCTTGTTCAGATATTCTTATGATACAATTGGTGGGCATTAGGTGATAATTGGGAGTCTGCTATGATATTTTAAACAATTTATTTTCATTTCATAACATTTGCTAGTTGCCAAGTATGTAGAACTTATGGCATTTGCTACTTGCCCGAGTTATGAAGAACTTAATTTGAGCTCGTATTATGTAGGAGCTGATTTTTGAAGATTTTTTTCTTTCAACTGTTTTAGTTGAGACAGACATTTTAACTTTGAAGATTTTTTTCCTTCAACTGTTTTAGTTAAGACAGACATTTTAACTCGTATGCTTTTCCGACAAGACTTCTGGAAAGTGTATATTAGCAAGACCCTATTCTTTGAGTAAAATGCAAACCGCAACCACATCTCAAAATACATATTATTTTAACTCCATACATTAGATAGCCTTCTACTTGTACTTGTGGCATTTGCTAGTTGCCGAGTATGAAGAACTTATGGCATTTGCTACTTGCCCGATTATGAAGAACTGATTTGGATGTTTGAAGAATCTAATTGGAATGGCAACACTTGTCCATGACAATCCTCAATGGGCATAAAATGTTTATTTTACTTGTAGTCTATAGCACCCTAAACAATATCTTATCACATCTATATTTTGGTTGTAGTCCATAGGAACTTGAACAATACCTCACCACAAGTTGCGCGAACCTTTGCAACATTGGTATGTTCTATTATATCCCTAGCATATCTTATCTTAACATATATAAACCTTATAGGTTACATTCTATGGTTAGATTATATGCTTAAAGGAGACCATATTGCAACATTAGGGGCTACATATTGCAACATTAGGGGCCAACTCGGGAAACACGTACTTCAATTGATGTTGACATTTGCTTCGAACTTAAGGATCTGCGTGAAGGACATCTTGAATAGAGGAAACTTAAGACAATGCACCATCAAGTAGTATGAAGCTTCGTTAAAAATGTCAATATTGTCAACATTGTCAATATTTTCAAAAGCAAAATCACTTATAGTTTCATCTGAATCATATAGAGATGAATCTGTAGAAGCATCCTCCTCCCATCGCTCAAATGTGTCTAAGCTCCGGATCCATAAGGAGAATGCAATGGCGGAGTGCAAGCGCAAGAAGAGCATACACCTTTCAAAAAAATTTGATCAGATGTGGAAACCCTTCCTATTTTCCCCCATTTGTGGAATAACCCTTCCTATGTTCCCATGGCATTGGAAAATAGGAATGGTTTCCATATGAATTAAAATTTGAATTCTCGGGTGACGTGCATATTTATGAGTGTGCCCCATTAATGGGCGGCGTCTATCTTGAAAAGCGTGGTCCATAAAGGAATATTATAAATATTAAAAAAAGGGGTGGAGGGGGGATTCTTTAATTGGTATGGCCTTTTTTTTGGACGAAGGTCCCAATTTAGAGTGTGCGAGATGGAGTTCTTTTGTAGGGCCGATGGGGTAGATAACGTCCTCTCCCGAGGAGTTATGGGCCAGGAAAATGGCCTCGTGGCCATGTGGCCACGAAATTCCTCGGCCGAAAATGGCCTCGTGGCCATGTGGCCACGAAATTCCTCGGCCGTAGAGGAATTTCGTGGCCACATGGCCACGAGGCCATTTTCCCGCCCATAACTCCGAGGGAGGGCGTTATCGGCCTTAACGCGTCTGGGCGAGGCATTTTGGCTAAAGATGGCCGCCATAGTCAAAACTCAAAAGCTTGGCCCAGCACTGCACTGCATTCTAGCATCAGAGCAACCCAGGACGCCGCAAAGCTTCATAGAATCAGCCTGGGATAGCTTATGCACGTCTGTTTATGGCTCATAGCAACAACAGTAGGATTCGAAGGATCAAACACAAGCAGCAGCGGATTTTGAATGGAAGAAAAATTACTTCCAATCTAAGCTTCGGCAGAGCTTCAGAGCTTTGGCAGAGCTTCAGAGCTTCGGCAGATGGCCCAATCTGAGCAGATGCCCTAATCTGAGCAGAGCTTCGGCAGATGCCCCAATCTGAGCTTCGGCTTGCTGCAGATGCCCCAATCTGAGCAGCCCCAACCTAAGCCGGATCTGAGCAGTAAGCCGGATTGAAAACCCTTAGAACTTACCTGGAGGCCTGGCTATGGCGGCTATGGCGCAGGGATTCGACCACGGCTTGCTATGGCAGAGGGCGGGATCACGTGGCAGCATAAGAAATGTTATGGTCATAACATCTGTGTTATGGTCATAACAAATTTGTTACTGGATATAACACTTCAAGATCGACGGCCGAGATTGAAACCTACGGCTAAATGCAGAGGACCAGGACGTTAAGGACTGCTCTCCGATGGATAGGGCGACGGATGGACATATTCGGATCAGGCTGTGGTGATTGCTTCAAAGCAGGTCCATCGGACATATGGGCGTCGTTCTTGCTCCATATTTTTGCCCCATGTTTTTGCTCCATATTTTTTCTCGGTTCTTTCTGGTACTTCTGTTTCAGACTTCTTGCTTCGAGTTTTGCGTGCTTCTGTTATAGACTTCTTGCTTCGGGTTTTGGACTGAAACCCTGCCTGCTTCAGATGCTATTAGCCTGCATATTCAAAGCTTCGGCGTGTGTTCGAATCTGTCCTTTGTATTGGGAGATTGGCAAATTCGTTTGTGCATGCTGGTTTGGGTTCGCCGGGATTCAACTCCCCATCCAGTATATCTTCTTATACAGATTTTTGGGTTAGAAACCCAAAAATCTTCCACCCGTTTCGAATTTCCTTCCGATTTTGTTTGCATCTGATTTTGTTATTTCTTGTGCTTCCGGATATCGCAGTGTCGTGTGCTTGTTGATTTTGATTGCTTCTTATTATATTCCGATTTTGCATCTTAAATCTGGTGTAGCGCTTTAACTCCGATTCCAGATTGGAGCAGATCTCCAGCGGATTGATTACTTGGTTCATCTGTTATCAGATTGAAGAATTTGCTCTGCGTTGAAGCTCTACATGTATTTATTGTATTTATGCATGTACACGTATTCGTTTTTAAACTTGCCAATCTAATGTATAATCCAATGGTTCAATTAAAAAAAACAAACATAAAGTATGGCGACATAAGGTATGGTGACATACCTATGGTTTAGACATAATGGTGACATAAGGTATGGTTTAGACATAATGGCGATTAGGATCAGTATAGCGATTAGATAATATTAGATAATAGCGACAAAAGGGTGAATAGGCTAGAATTGCAGCAAATGTTGTTTGGGGGTTAGTTTTTTTTTCTAGGAATATTATCTTTTTTATGATAACAAATCTCTAATGCATGTTTGTAATCTCTAATGCATGTTTGTTGTCCTTTATTAGCTTGGATACAAAGATCTTTTGTGCAGGCTTAGTTGTTTGAATCTTGTTGCTTGTGCAAATTAGGTGGTTAATAAACCTTTAAATTGTGAACAATAGATGTGCTGGACAACTTGGAAGCTCAGACATATGAAACCTTTCAAAAAGATTCAATAAAGTACTTGCAGTCAAGTCTCAATACAAGTCATTGGAGCATGACTTTCACTGTTTGTCAAGGTTAACACTTTCTTAGCATTTGTCAAAAATTAGTCAAAGCAATTTATGCAGCATTGATGGATATCGTTTCAAATGCTAAAGTTGTAGCCACAACTATGGTAAGTTATAACTATTTTATTATACAATAGACATCAAATTGAACTGGGGCCTTGAGATTTTTTCATATTAACATGGTGACAAGCAAGAAGTGCAAATTTATTGCACATTGTGCTTATCAGTTTTCATACAAAAAACAACCATGAAATTACTAATTTTTGGATGTTCAAGGGCTTTGCCCCCCCTTGCTTTGGACATGTGCAAAATCTTTTCAGCAGCTATGAAATCTATACATCCTGAATCTGTTTAGCTGTTTAGGTATAGCCATTTAGAATGTTTCTAGTTATTTAATGATTTGCAGTTTGTGAGGTAAACAGAGAATTCTAGTACAAGCTCATTTGATAAACTATTTAATCTTAAAGACTACGAATTCGTGAAAGTTCCTATGCATTAGAAACACGAAAGATATATTCCCTCTGTACAGGTAAAAAGCAACTCCTACTTTTCACATTTTGTTCATGTCAATTACCTTAATCGCAAGGCTGATTTCTTTACAGTATGATATGGAATTCTATTGCACATGTATTGCATGTTTACTTGTTCTAAATGTGGAAGAAGACAAGAATTATCCTTGATTCATATTAACAGTGAATTGAATAATGTTAAAAATAAGTTTGGAACAATGCTAGAAAAGTTTGAATCCCTTATGTTATTTTAAAATGTTCTCTCATTGTTTTGATTTTTCTACAACAAGATTGTTGTTACCTAGGGATGGGCCATTAAAGGTCCCATGTGGGCATTTGGTGGTCCATTGAAGGGCAGATGTTGTCTCGCATTAAATTAACCTCATGATTTAAGACTTTCATAGCGAACTTTAAATATATTCAACCTTAGCCCATCGTGATAAGATTTGTTTCCTTAAGTGAGCACTTCATGGGCACCCTCCCTAAATGACATTTATCTACTCTTATATAATTTATATACACCAAGATTCGATGCCTTGATGCCTCTTTGATTCCCGAGTGGGGAAAAAATAGCAAAAAAAAAAACCTGAAAAAATCTACGCTGCCGACAATGGAGCACTGCGTTCGCTAATCCGGCGCCAACTGGAGCTATTCGGCGCCATAGACGCCGCCATGATTCTGCTAGGTCAGGCCAGCCTGCCGAGTTTTTGTGCAGCGCCTTGGTGCTCCAGCCATCTGTCACAAATTTGTGGTGGATCTGTTTCCGGCAAACAGCTGTATGGATATGTGCAGACAGGTGGTAGGATCGCAGACAGCCAGAACATGGTTGAATAAGCTGTAAGTTGTTTCCTTTTCCTTTGTCTATAAATAAGAAGAGCTCCGCCCTTAAATTTTAGTTCATTTCTTTCTGCCCTGAAGCCAGCACAAGAAGGTTTTGCATCTCTGCGACCATTCGCACAGTAGTTGCCATCATTTGTTTGCTCCTTAGAGTCGGTGTTTCTAGTTTACATTTTGTTTAGATTGCAACGTAAGTTTGGTTTTCTGTTAAATGGATGCTCTCTTCTGAGCAAGTATTTCTGTTTGATGCCAACTGCTAGGAAATCAATTTGGAAAGGAGAACAATTACATTTTCATCTCTGGAAAGAACATCATGGGCAAAAGTTACAAAAATGGTATAGTATTCTTACTGCATGTCTTCATCTTTATACTTTCTGGTATCCTAGGTAAGTGCATGCATTGTTTATATCACGTGCCATCCATTACTTTAAATCTTGCATGTGCTCATTTGTTTGCCTGCTTTCCCATATTAAATGCTGAGAAGAGGGGTGTTGCGCATCCTTGGCAGTGTTGTTTGGGCTCATTGTTGCTTGGTTGCACTAAATTTTGCCAGAATTTCTTGGCATTTAAATTGGAAGCTGCAACTTGCTGATTAATCGTCATTTTGAATAATAAGTTGGCTGAGGCATTGATTATGCTAATATTTTGTTGAGATGCCCAATGATTATGAGGAGGCAAGAGTAAGGAATTCTAAATTAAATTAGGAGATGGCTTGCCCTTAGAACAGTGATTAAAAAAAACAGGGGGATGATGTATTGTAAAATTGATGCTGGAACGACCATTTATTGTGGGACACCAAGTTGTGCTCACATGCATATGGATTGCAGTAGCAACTCCTTTCAGAACTGGCAAGACTTCTCTTCTCATGTATCACAGAGCATAATAGAGCATGATGGCTTGAATAAGTTTGAACTAGTGTTTAGCCTATATCAAACAGACAATTTTTGCAGCATGAAGATGAAGGATTGGCCATAATTTCTCTCACAAAACTTCTGGTCTGTTGCTTATACTCTGTTCAGCTTATGTAAATAAAAGAGCTGGCTGCTGCATGTGTTCTTAGTCTTTTTTTTTAATTATTTCTAGTTTGGGGCCGCGCCTGCACTTATCGAACCATATGCTGTGATGCGATGATGACAACGCAGCCCAACTCTATAAGAGAACCAGAAAGATATGGTTTTACCTTATGAGAAAACTTTGCATGTGTTTGAGTTTGGCATTGAGAATGCATGCATACAGTGATTGGTCCAATAGGCATTTTCCATAGTTCCATCTTTTTGCAAGTTGAGAATGGATATTTTTTTCTCATGATGCTTCCTTTTGTTGTTGTGCAGGAAATAGCAAAGTTGCAGTAGCACATTGAACATCTGCATGGAAAATATAAATAGGCAAAATAGAAATTTGGAGAAGGGAAAGGTCAATTCTACATTGTCTCAAGTAGAAGCCAGATCAGTAAAAGCTCATCTGCCATAAGGTTTCAGTTGCAATCCCATTCCACAATGAATGTATGGATACTATGCATCTGTTCCAAAATTTAGGCAAAAGCTTCCATCTAACTTAATATTTTTAAGGCAATTTAAAGTTTTTGTCTTTGGAGTTTTGCATAAGTTGATCTATGTCATTCAGTTAATAAATAATGGCCACTTCTATAAAAGTCTCAGAAATCGAAATCTTATTAAAACTAGTTTGTCCATGTATGAGGACATGTTCCATAAGTTTCCAAATGGCTTGGCGTAGTGGCCATTGTGTAGAAGTATAAATCATATAAATACTTTTAAATTTGTAAATATACACAAAGTACAAAGGCATAGACCAATGATTGCTGTAATGATTGAAATTGCAAGTTGCAGCAAATGTTTTGTCAATTCATGATGTTGGAATTGTCGTGCTATTTTTAGTTCCTCCCCCATCTCCATCAAGCATGCACATAGAAAATCTTCCAGTGGCCGTTAGTCGAAAATCATCCAACTGCATGGAAATTGGAAGAGAAAATGCGATGCTCCATGTCAAGGGCTGTTGCATTGTGCTTCCAATCGAACATGGTTGGCAGAAGCCGATGCCGTGAAGATTTTTCTTTCTTCAACATCTTTTTTGTGCTTTTTTCGCGAACAATCTTCCTTTTTTCGTTTTCCCAACAATTGCAAACAATTATTTCTTTTTTAATTTTGTTGCTTCGACCAAAATTTTCGTAAAAACATTTGCAACAAACCTTATCTCATCAATCAATCTAAAATTCTTACTATTTTAAAACCCATATAATACAGATGATTTTGAACATGTTGGCCCCATGATTTGTGAAATAGGAAGTCCTAGCGTCACATCATTTATGACGAGTGTTTGCCAAGGATTTATGACCTAGTCATTTGTGCTTTCTATCTTCTGCCCAAGATTTAACTTGAGAAGGACAATACTAGGCGTAGACCATGATTGTATCTTCTTTGTTATTTGTTTGTTCCATTGGAACACTAAGGTTTGAAGTAGACAATATTCAATTTGAGGGTCATAGTTCCTAGAATTCTTAAAAGCCCAATTCACCATTCCATTTAAAGAAACTGATTTCATGTATTTAAATGTTGTTGCCTATTAACTTTTAGACTGGCATTTAACTCGACTAATGAATGGGTTATTTAGTAGAAAAATTTCATCTTGAAATAACATCAAGTCGGTCAAGAGAAATGTTCGCGGCGGCCTTGGCCGCCGCGATAAATTTCTTGTAATACCAATTAAGGTAGGGAAGATGTGACATGATTGTTAGGAAATCATTGGGAATGGTTCAAAATATGACTCTAAATTGCAAATGTTTTGTAGCATGATAATTTACCTTGCAATTTGCATTTTGGTATTGTTGAGAACTAATTGTAATTTTAGGGAGGATACAAAAGGACCTCAGGTTTTTCAAGCCTCCAAACAACAGAAATATTTCCTCTATTTCCCCTTGTTATCCGAACCTCCTCATCTAAATACAAATATTCAATCCATCCTTTGGCTGCTGGAAGGTTAACAACAACTTGACCTTTTGAATCCATACCTGGATTCTCATCTTTAAATAAATCCAGCCATCTCTCAAGCTGTGATTCTGGAAAACTAGGCGCAAGCACAGACGAATTAAACACTATATCCATTCTGTTATCTGCACAGGTTTCAAATTTTGCTTTGTTGAAAAGGAGACCTTCAATTGGAGGCTCCTTTTCTTCTCTGCAGTTCTGGGGTAAATTTTGTAAATTCTGCAGCCCCTCCATAACTGTAAACTGCACTATTAATGTATATTCATCTGCTTCACTATTTCCTACATGATTAAAAGTTCTGTTTATGCATATTTCAAGATTTCTGGGCTTGAATACATTAAAAGTGGCCCTTCCTAACGTGATTAAGGCTCCAGAATAACCTACCTCTTTTAGGGCTTCCCCTTTTCTTCCCGTATTCTTGAATGTGACCAATTTTCCTTCAAAACAACCCTTGTAAAGCTCCGGCGCATCCCTGTAATCCAAAAAAGGATTAAAACTTTCTAGGTCGGAAATGATTTTGAGGCATTCTTCATTCCAATGGCCGCCGGTATGATGCAGGATATTCTTGAGATCTGTTTTGAGCTTTTGGCGCTGCGAAATTACGTCTGTGTTGAGAGCCTGGCAGAAAAATCTGGCATTTGATGCGGATTGAAGCGGGATGAAAGAAAAAGGATGCAAGATTGCTCTGGATTTGAAAAAAGATGGAGGCAGGATGCCGGAATGGAGGAGCATTGGAGAAAGGAAGGAGATCATTGTGGCGTTAAAAATGCCACAGCTTGATGAAAGCTCTCCACCACATAACTAGTTCTTTTTGTGACGGGAAGTCATGCCCGTCACAATCTTCACGCCCGTCATGGCGCTTTTGGATATCCCAAGCTTGGCCCAAATCAAAAGCTTTTTTTATGTAAAAGGGAATCCACGTGGAGACCATCTAAGTACCAAGCCGAGCATGCGTTCCGGCCTTCGAAACGTGAGAATACCCATTTTTCTGTATACAGGAATGTCTGCGTGGAGCAATTTCCGGCTTAGAAAATTGGCCGGTGCGCAGATGCGCGGAGGCCAATTTTCTGGCCAGAATTTGCGACACGTAGACATTGGTGTAATATATGAAAGAAGGGGTGTCCAATTTTCTGCTGACGTGGCATTCTTTTCTTGCTTTCTTTCTGTTTGCTTTGAGCTTCGGCTATGGCGTCGTGTTGGCGCCAGGCAGCTTGGTTATGGCGGTTGTGTCGTTCTTGAGCTTTTCTGAGGCGCCTTGGGCGTGGCATCATTTTGGTGTAGGTTTTACATGGAGCGCCGGTGTTCTTGGAGGTCTTTGGATGACTGCTTTAAAGTTCTTGGAGTTTTTTTGGGGTTCTTAGAGTTCTTGGAGGTTCTAGGACTATTTTCTTGCGGTGGACTGTTGCTTTGTTGCTAGGACGATTTTCTTGGTTAGATTTATGTTTTTTTCTTTGTTTGCATGTATTCATTGTATTTAATCGTGTATTGTTCTTTTTATGCAGGTCAGGGAGATGTTCAGGGGATACAGAAGGCTTGGAGGCGAATCTTGGTTTTCCTCCTACACAGAGTCCCTACTTTTTTGTAGCAGAGTCAGTTTTTGGGGTCTTTGCATCTATAACTGTTCCTGAGTAGCTTAATAAGATGGATGCAGAGATTCTTAACAAGACAATCGTATGTTTTGTGAAGCTTGGACAGGATTTCGAAGACTTTTTATACTCTAATCCGGAATTTCGAAGCATCCCCAGTGTCTTTATTTTCTATGAAACTCGGTTATATGAAAGACGGAAATGGTGAAATTTCGTTGCCAAGGTTCTATTACCTTTTTCTTTGTAGCCAAGCACCAGCTATGGCACTTGTTTAATGGATCTTTTATGAATGCAAAAGTCTATGGTTAGAAGGCCTATGTCTATTTTTTATTATTGGGTCTTTTCCTTTTAAAAAATAAAAGGGCCTCGTCCACCTTTTTGTTCTTTATTTTTGAGTCCCCAAATTGGATTCTAAGCACCCTTTTCACAGCCAGAGCCCCCTCAAACTTTGGAACCCCCAAAACCCCCAAACCCCCAAAACGTGCTCTGCCCGCGTTTTTGAGTCCCCAAATTGGATTCTAAGCACCCTTTTCGCAGCCAGAGACCCCTCAAACTTTGGAACCCCCAAAACCCCCAAACCCCAAAAGCGTGCTCGCCCACGTTTTTGAGTCCCCAAATTGGATTCTAAGCACCATTTTCGCAGCCAGAGACCCCTCAAACTTTGGAAGTCATGGCCACAGAAGATGGGCTAGCCTGGGAAACCCAAGGCAAAGGGGCCGCCACGCAAACGGTCCCGATCAGCCATCATGGACAGGGGAGAGTCATCCTCCATGAAGAAGGAGGCTCGGGCTAAGGCTAAGCCCCCCTCAGCGCGGCCAGCCTGGCCGGAAGGGATTGATTGCTTTCAGACCACCACAGGGAACTCGCCTCGGCTAGAGAATTGGAGCCACGTCAAAGCGTGGAGGCTAACAAAGATGCCCGTATTGAGGCTAACGATTGCTCACCGGCCGGGCATGGCGGTGGAGATGGAGTCCTCGGCACCCCATGTGCTCGAAGGCAACCGGTGGTGGTCGAAGAACCGCATCACAGTGTCGGAGACCCGCACCGCGCCGCGTAGAAGATGGCCTTGGCACGGCAAACTTCGGCGACAGCGGGCGGTGGGAAATGGGCCGACATGCGGGCCGCTTAGACTCTGTATTCATCACTCGGACACCATGACACGCGAGAGGGCGGGCCTTTGCGCATGAGGCGATGGTCACGCGATGTCACCGGCCGATCGAGGAGGTTGAGGAAGCCGCCACCATCGCACGGGGAGAACCCGCGGGCGCTCTTCTGACGACCCGGACACAACTCGGGTTCTTCCGCGAAGACGATCGAGCAAAGCAAGCCTGGTTACTGGACGCCCGTGTCTTTGGGGCTCGAGCAGCTCGCCGCTTTCGAGCACGGAGCTCAAAGGGTTTGCGGCGGGGGTCTCCCTAGAAGGTTCATAGTTAGGCTGCGGCGGTCTGCGAGGTAGGAGATGGCGAGGCAAAGAAGGGCCACGCAAGAGGCTGTGCTCCGACTTCCGGGGGCGGGGGCGGCTCGCACCAGCTACCCATAGCGACCTCCACACGGCCGGTGACTAGGACCTCGCCTTGCTGGCCCCCTTTTCAGGCCACCCCGGCGCCATCCCGGCCATCACCGCACCCCGGCCTGAGGCCAGTCCCTCGCCCACCTTTGACCCCAGCCGCGAAAACTCAAAGCCATGACGGAGAGGCCACAATCGGTAGTCGAGAATCATGCGAGCGGGGGGGGAGAGTCTCGCCCACAACATTCGAACACACATTCTCGATCGGATGACATTCCCGGGGCCAGTTCACATTTCTCGAGCAGCCCGCCATGGGGCTCAGCGCCCGGGTCGTGACCGCATTGTCATATTCGCGGTTGCGGATGTGCAGTGCGTGATGCCATATTGCGCCGGGGCAAGATCTTTGAAGGAGGCGGACCGGGACCTCACACCCGCGCAATAGGAGGCACGCAAACATGAGCTTGTCAGGGTTAGAGGCATTCGCCACCAAGGGGGTGCCGCAGGATTGGTTCGGGGCATGATGCACATTTTCCGCCACCAAGCTGCTGCGCGGACCCGCGACCCAACCGCTGGTGAGCGTGGCCCCGCTTACGCTTCTCCTACCCGGCCCCCCTTCTCCTGCTCCTACTCCACGCTCCCTCATGACCCACGCCCTCTCGGCCACATCGCGCCTCAGCTCCATCTACTTCTCACTCGGCCTCTGCTTCGGAGTCCTCCCCATGACTTCGGTTGCGCATACCCAGCCGGCCGACAAATAGGAATTGTGCCTCGGGTGGTCTCATGGAATTGTCGAGGCTTCCCTTGGCGAGGGGGGGCGAGTCTCAACTTCCGGTGGCGGCCGATATGGATCCATCTTTCTCATGGAGACATAGGAGCATCTTTGAGCACGAGCTACGATCTGTAGGGTTACCAACATTTCTTGGTCTTCAATACACATGCGGGGACGGAGGGGTCATGGTGGGGTTGCTTGCTACTACCGGACAACCTTGGCACATTTGGTTACCCTCCGAGGAAGGCAGACAGGCGGCCGGTACTTGTGGGTTCGTGTGCATAATACCGGTGGCAACCCTCTTTTACGGCGCTTTGTTATTTCCCTCACGCAGACGGCACCTTCTATCGCAGCCACCCCGTCGCGGATAGGATGGACCCTTATGTCGATCTATATGATGACATCTGGCCGCCAAAGACGGTTTGGGTAGGGTCGTCCTTCTTCTGGATTTCAATGCACGGGACGAGTAGAGCAGCCCATGAGACTTGACCCCTCGCCGACGATGTCCTGCGGCTACGTCCCCGCAAAGCAACCCGCCACGAGGATCCGGCGATGCCGGTCATTCGCTTTGGAAGACAAATTGTTCTCGCTATGTGGTATTTTGACTTGATAATTTGCAATGGCTCATCCGCGGTGGCCCGCTTCGCAAGTGCACATGCGAGCCATGGACAATCGTGGGGAGGGTCTAGTGTGTGGACTATGTGCTCAGAAGTTGCGCCAAGATATGCATCTCATCGGTCATTTCCGGGTGGGCACCGACGGTCGGGATGAGGAGGTCGACTCGAATCACCTCCACTTTATTTGGACATGGTTGGCAAGCCGCGGAGAACCCCCACTATACTAGCCCCTCGCCATCCCTCGATTCGCGACTATAATTATGGCAGTGAGGACTACGCCGAGATGCTCACGGGGGCTCTGCCCGACAATTCTGCGGACCCCCCACTACACTAGAGCAACCGATTGACTTGGCTATTACGGGATCCGTGGGCAAATGGGGTGCTTTAATGAGACCTCCCAGCGTCGCCGCTTCGAGTTGGCAACATTTCTGCGTAACCGATGGTTTGATGCAGTGTAAAAAGAACACTGGCCCGGCTCAGGTCACATTACGGATCCGTGCAGCTTGCGGGGCCACCACCATGCAGCGCCCATCCGGAAGGAGGCAAAGGCGCGGTACCTTGCCGTGCATCGGGGGAGATGTTTGGCTTTCTTCGGACACTCATCCTCGAACCTTTTGGCAGAGAGTGCTAGAAGGCCCGCCGACCCTACAGGGGACATCACACCAGGCAAGGGGGAGCAGTACTACAAAGAACTCTATGACCCACGAGGGACGCCAGACGCCCATACCCCCGGGATGGCCCCCATTGGTTCTCGTGGAGGAGGATGTTGTGGAGGGCCTGCTACGGCCGGGCTTATGGGAAGGCGGTGACCTCGATGGTATGCGGCCGAAGTTACTCAAATGGGGGTGGGGCAGCGGCCGGTGCCGATCCTCACTACCGTTTTCAAGAGCATTGCGGGGAAGGTTTTCCGACAATGGACCACAAGCAAGGTTGTCCCCATTCACAAGGCGGGTGACCCACCTTTGTCCGGCCAATTCTGGGACGATCATGGTCGATTCGGTATTTGCCAAACTATTGGTCGGCATTCTCGAAAGCAGCAGATTGACCCGGCAGGAGGCGGCAGAGATGTGAGCCCTCACACAAGCGGGCTTTAGACCCCGCCACTCAACGATTGACCATATCTTTACACTGCGGGCGATTGAAGGCGGTCGGAACCATCGGCGGGACTTGTATTCTTTGCTTTGTGGACTTAGCGAAGGCTTTTGATATGGTCCCGGGAAAAGCTATGGGTTAGACTGCGGTCAAGCTGGGGCTGTCGATGCTTGTCGCGAATGCCATACACAAGCTGTATGAGAGTTGTTTTGGCAGGATGCACCGACGGGCCAAGCATTCACCGATAGTATCTGGTCCGCCAGTAGCTGCCCCCTCTCACCAACACTTTTGGCCTCTACATTGATCGGTTAGAGCCCGGCTTCGCGAGCATGGGGGATGGCATACGGCTTTTGCACCGGGTCCCCCGACTCATCTATCTATGCCGACGATGTTGACCTTTCCGCCCACACGCCCGAAGCTATGCAATCTCATCCGGATGCCCTAGACACATTACAATGGGCCGCTCTGGACATCTTGGCGTGAATCGGCCAAGACGGGGTGGTTCTCATATCCTCTTCACGCCACCCCACGCCTCCTGACTCACATATCGGGGGATGCACTGTGGAGGTCACTCCCACCTACAAGTACCTAGGGGTGGAGTTCCCCTCCTCGCTCTGTTGGGAGGCGCCCATCCGCTTATGCGGGTGATAGCAGTGGAAAGCTTTTATGCCATCGTGAGAACAAGTCACCAGGCAGAGAGCTCTATGATTGGGGCCATCGGTCCACATCTGTTTGCACGGGCCGGAGTCGAGCTCTCCTTCAGACGGGTCGAGGTTTGGGGCCCGGCCGTCTCTTTGGCGACTGGAATGGCTTTGGAGCAGTCACGTGAAGGCATTTTGGCGGGCACTTGGGGTGAAACCTTCAAATCCCCTATCAGATTCTCTTTCATGAAATGGATTCTTGCCGCCTCACCGGGCAGCCCCTATTGATAGACACATCGTCTATTTTCGTAAAAGTGGTTAATATGGGTGATGCTCGGCCCCGCGATCCGGGCTTATCTTTGTGGCAATGGGGCAGCCGCTCGTGGCCCCGTTGGAGGGGTAAGAGAGATCGATGGTTCGGCCGGATGGAGCGTCACGGGAGCACAAGCGCGCGTCGGAGTGGACACAGAGGCCGATCGTGAGAGCCTGCCACAGTTTTTCCCTCGAAAACCCTTCGGGCGGGGGTTTTTTAATCCGGGTAGTAATCCGCTTGCTACGCTTTTGTATTGGATCCCATAGACCGATTGGTCTCCGTGGACGATAAAAATACCTTCCTTCCTTCCTTCCTTCCTTCCTTCCTTCCTTTAGTGACTTGATATTTGTCTTCTAATGATGGTTTGCCACAAAAATCTCTTTTTTTTTTAAATCAAAACCTTTTTTTCCCAACAAAAAAGTTTGAAAAAAGCATTTGTAAACGTTATTACATAACTACATGCCTTCGTACACAAGTATTATGAATCAAGGTATATCATTAGTATATGTACAAACTTGAGACTTATTCGAAAAAGTTAAAGGGCTTTCAAAGTGGAAGATGGATGGAAAACCGGCCTTGTTAAACATCTGGGCGCTTTGATGGATCAGTTTGGCATTCATAAGAAGGAGGACATTATAATAGTAGATGATGATGCTCTTAAGTGCTTCTGTAATCAAGTTCAGGCTTTGAATCCGCCAAGTTCTACTCTACTAGATTACTCAAGGGATGAGTTTCTAGTACTATTCATGCCAATCATGGTTGGGTTGGCTTCTGGTATGACCGTAGTAGATGTTGTCAAAGTGCATTTAAAATTGGATAGGACTAAGGACATGGACCCCTATCTTGAGTCTTATTTGACAAAAAAGGGGTTCGTCCCTTCATGATATAATCTTTATATCAAGTCAACACAATGTGAAAACTGTTTTGTATATATGAATGTGTTTTTGTCTACAAATACTAATCAAACATCACTTTCCTCCCAATAATCAAAGTAATATTTAAAACACCTACAAAGTATATAGTATAAATTGTATTCTTGCATAACAGCATGTTAAATACCACAACACTATATTCAACAACAAGTTGCTTAATGCAACAGACGGTTTCCCTCTAAACTAAAGTGAAATAGATGAGAAGGTAAATTAATTAAAGAATACGTGGACAATAAAATAAAATATAGGAATTATTGTAGGTATTAATCCTGAGAGGACAATTATATAAGCAATTAATCTAGTGAAATTCTCATATATACACAAGGCTTTAAAGTTACATGAATTGTCGGACTTAAAGATTTGAAGTTATTGCAGTCTCAAATGTGTACATGGCAAATCGAAATGAAATGCATATTCTATTACTTCTGCAAACGCTAAGGTAAAGGAAGTCCATGCTATGGCCATTAATGTTAGATGTCAATTTGGTGCCACTGGTGGCAGTGCGTCGGTTGATGCAAATGCAAATTGCGGAACCATCCCCAACCAAGGAATTCGCATAAGCATTATATCGAATACATGGTTGGCATCGAGGATGTTGAGGAATTTGAGGTACATGTATACAATAGTGTTTCCAAGCAAAATGTGGGGCTTGGTTAATTTATTAGGAAAATGGGAACGAAGGAGCTAATATTTTACAGCCTACAAGTTGTTTGTGTAGCTGAGATTTGTGAGTCCATTCTTGAGTTCTTTTAGAGAACATCTACATTGAACTTGCAAATACGAATGCATGGGCAATGGTTGGCCTCTTTGAAACTACTTTACTATCTCAAATGCTTTGGAATTGCAAAAGTGAACTTAATGCAAACCATCATTATGTAGTAGATCAAATGAATGTTGCAAGCAAGTGCTTCGTGGTTGAGATGTACATCGAACAATGCATGGACTGCTTAAATAAAATGTATGAACGAAATATGTGGAATGTGTACTTTTCATTTCTATAAAATTGCAACATCCTTGGGAAAGGTCATGCAGGTTGGTGTCAATGTTGTTAAATACTTTGCATACCGTACGGGTACCATACGTTTTTTAAGTTTTTTATTTTTGGTTTTTCAAATCTTAGAATACGTTTTTATAACATGAAAAACGTTAAAAACGTTGCAAACGTTAAAAACGTAAAAAAAAACTTTAAAAACCCCAAATTGCCCCTTTGAAACAGATTATATAACATTTTTTAATACCAACACCATATTTGGGTTCCAATCAAATCACAAAAATGTGTATTCAATTCAAAGGTTTAACTTAATAATATAACAACTAACATAAATGTTTAGCTTATTATCATACTAGAGGTAGATAGAAGAGAAATGAATATAGGTAAAAAAGAATTATTTGAAGAAGCTATACCTTTGGAATGGTTTTGGGTCACTTCCTGCTTCTATTTGTCACTTATGGCAGTCAGATCTTCAGAAGCAATATAGAAAAAAATGAATTGAAATAAAATTAGTTGTAAAAGAAGAAGAATGGAAAAGTTACCTTGGTCGACTGGTCTTGGATTGGCACAAGAACTGTTTCCTGGTTTGCATGGTGGAGTAAAACCCTTTCTTTCATTGAGCAAAAAACCAAAATCCTGGTTCTACATGCATTCGGCATGTTTCTACATGCATGCGGCCGCTCATAGTTCCAAAATCTTGTTTGCTATACTAGAAAATCTAAATGAAAGTCATTCAAGGCATTAGCAATGGTTTTTTTTTTTTACATTTTTTGATAACCCCCGATGGTAACAAACGTTTAGAAAACGTAGGGGTTTTTTAAGTACTCTATGGTTAAAAACGGGGGTTTTTAACAACACTGGTTGGTGTGCATTGATGTAGGCTCAGATATCTTAGAAATATGGTCTGAATAGGGAATCATGTACCACCATTTTGTTATTATTCCTAGAATAAGCAAATCTTTAAGTTTACATCCTCAAAATGCAAGACAACAAAAGCATGAAACAACAAGATAATCAATAGGTCAGATACAAACAAAAGAAAATGCGAATTCAAATCAACAAGTATTGACCACAAAAGCAAATCATAAAATCTATGCCCTTGAGAAAATCTGCTGCCCTTGAACAAAATGGCATTAGTTACCATTCTAAATACAAGTCCATGGTCAAAGCACAAGAAATTGAAATAATTGTCCATTACTGCCAACATCCACATGTTCAACCTGACATATTACTACTCAAGTTGATCGTGCTGCTAACAAACTAAATCACGCTCCTCATTTAGAATATCAATGTGCTTTGCACAAGCTTGCAAACCGGCTCTTGCAACATTTACTTGCACTTGAGAAGCATTAATTGGCATAATTTGTAAGAAAGCCTCAGCTGTCATAAGATATCCCCTCAACTCATTTGTATAAACAATTGTTTCAAAAAGCTCGTGAACAATTGTGTACCTACATGTAGGGCAAGGCGAAGATAAAAGACCATTAATCTCCCGATACTAGAAAGCTCGCATATACGATGATCTCTTGTGCATATTTGCATGAAGACTTTTAAAGCCATTTGCATTAGCCATGAATATCAATATTTATAAATCCTTAGTAACTATGCAATATAAGTATGCTCAAATTGTTGCAAAACCTAAATATATTATGATTCCCTAATTATATGGCATTCTTAGTACGATAAGATAGCATGGTGGAGCATGAAGCTATATGGCATTCTTAAAGTTTGTGAGGGTGTGAGAATTAGTGTTTTGTTATAAATGAGTTCCTATCTTATTTTGTCTATGCGGTCATCATTCAACCAACATGTTCTTTCCATCGTACAACACAGTTGCAAAGGCAAGCCACAGTGTGTTAGCACCCCTTTTTTTTTTGTTAAATCACCAGGGTTAACTGGAGCGGCCCCCTCCCCTTCGGAGAAGATGCAGGAAGATGTTCCATGGAGGTTTAAAATTGCACACTTGGAGGCCATTTACTCTAGACAGAGAACATGTACTATCAGAGAATAACAGATTACAAACAAGATAGTACATCAGCAAAACAATTTCAAGAACTTGTATCTCGAGGTGCATTAGAATAAGAACAAAAAGAATAATTGGGAACAAAGCAACCATAGGGAATAAAGAAGACACTACCAAAGTGTCTGTACTCGAAGAATTCAAAGGAGGAAAGAGGACAAAGAAAATCTGAGACATTTTAACTAGGATCTCTCCAGAAGGATATTGCAACTTTTCAAGATGCGAAGTAGAGTGAATCAGCCTATATCAATCAATCAACATCTCAAAGGGAAGGGGTATCTTTTGCACAAAAATAATTTGTGGCAAAGTTCAATGGCAACAGTCCACCTAGTCGGATCTATATACAGGAACCTCAAACAGAGATATAGACACCCAAAAAGTACTAAACATAGAATATTATGGAGAAGGAAATAGTAGAGGAAGTGAATCGGAGAAAACAATTCGAAGAAGACTGGGATGATTTGATTTTGACACTGGAAATACATACAAATGACGTGTTGCAGGAAGAAAAGAGAGAAATAACAAGGGTCACATAAGAGGAAGAAACAAGCACACAACAATGGGAAACGATGTAAAAAAGCATTGGGCTACTAAATTCTTAGATATAGAACAGTGAATGAATCTCACAAATTAGATTTTGCTATCAAGAGATCAATTCTGGAGCCACCTCCCTTCCTTCCAACACTACCACTTGACGACTCACCTTTTCACCCCTAACAAATCCTCTAAAGTTATTCACTGGCACAACTCTTCTTATTGTAAGTTATTCTTGCTGTGGGTTTTTGCATTGTTTGGTGAACTTTCAGTTCAACCATTAATGGGAATGCTTTATTTCCCTTTGTTCAACCCTGTTGTAAATCTGCAGTGAAACGACTTCTCTATAACAGGTGTCCATTTGTCCACCTCAGTTAGCACTATTTCTTAGTACTTTGGGAGGGAAAATTTCAAAATCCACGAGAATCTCGGGGGCTGTTGATTTCTGCTTTCTCGAGCGGGAGAGATCTCCGTTGTTTCTTTCCATCCATTTTTTATTCAGGCTTCTTTTAATCTGATCACCGTTGATGAGGATGAGGCACAAATGGCATTTATAGTAGCAACGACAAAGAGCAAGCAAGGTGAAGAAGAGAATGGCTATAACAATTTGCGTGGCAATCATTCAAGTTCAAAAAAGTTTTGGTATTTGAGGAGAAATGGGAAATTATGATATTATACGTCATACGTAGGGTTGAGTGGTAGACGTAAATTGATCATTATTGCGTTTGTATTTATTTGTATGGAACGCTGAAATTGATAAATGTGTTATGTGTACTATAGATTCATGAACATTGGTATTTGTATTATGATGTATAGATGGTGTATGATGATGTAAGCTTTCTATTGCATTGTTTTTGTTGGAAGCATGTTTTGTTTATAACCATTGTTGTGGAGGCATCATAGGGATAAATAAGTAGTATAACTCTAATTGAAAGTAATGTATTATATCTATTCTTGGGAAGGCATCATAAGTGTAAATAACTATTATAACTCAAATCAAGAGTAATATAAAATGCGTTGGCAGCAGAACCTAGCATTAGTTGTATGAGTAGGATTCACATGACTCTGTGACATTTAAGTTTTATAGCCTTCAATACCCTTGAATGTTAAGAATCAGGTTTACAAAACACAAGGCAAAATTATTAAGGGAATATACAAATGATCAAAGGTAGCAAAATTTGCCTATGGTCACACACTTGATAATAATCTGAGCCATTGGAAAGGTGCCATAAGGACATTAATATAAACGTCATTCATTCTAGTGCCTTCATTTTGCATTCTGCTTGGGAAAATATATCTGCAACGTATCATTGAAAAAGCATGAGCCACTATAGTTACTATCAAACTTAACTCCAGCGGAATCTCTGAGACTCTGAAGCGATGTAAGAGCAGTTACAGGAAGAGCAGCAGCATCTAGAGAAGACACCTCCGATGGTAATTTTGCAGCATATTTCAGTGATGCAACTGCATACTTTGCGAATGCTCCACCAGACTGCACTAAAATCACTACAAAACCAAAGCCCCACATACGGCGTCTATTACGGCGTCGCCCGTCATCGCCGCGTCGATGCCGATGATCGACGTCGAAACGTCGATAAACGACGTCTATTTCGACGTCGGAGCGTCGATATACGACATTTATGCGTCGCTATACGCGTCGCAACTGCGGCGTCTTTAAGCGGCGACATGGCGTCGTTCAAGCGTCGTTCGCATTACCGTGGGTCGACCAGCGGCACTTCTTTGCCGAGTGCCAGCGCTTGGCCGGTGGCGTGGCGTGGCGGATGACCGCAACGCGTCGTTCAACGGCGAAAAGTACACGTCATCATGTCCGTCCAGCGTGGCGTTGCCCAGTAGCGTGGCCGACGTGGTTGCCGCGTGTGGCGTCGTTCAACGGCGTTCGGGGCGTGGTCGACATTGTCTGCAACTGCGTGGTACATCCGGCTTTCTGGCGGCTGGCGCCGACGCCGCGAGCGGCGTCGTTCAGCGGCGGCTGGCGGCGTGGCGACCCGCGCGGAACAGCGTCGTTCAACGGCGATTAAAGAATTTTGAAAAAAAAATATTTATTTAATATTATTCAATATGATTTAACTTGGACGGTTAATATTCATATGCAAAATTAACAAATATTTAATATAAATAAATATTTAGTAATATTTATTAATATTAATATTATCAATAATATTAATAGTATTAATAAATATTAAATATGAACAAAATAAATCGAGAATAAATATTTAAAAATTTAAAAATTCGAAAAATAGAAACAAATATTGATTAAATTATATTAATGGTAGATAAGCATTATTGTTTAATATGTAATTAAATGTTTAATAAATCTAAGAATAAAAAAATAGAATCGAGCATAAAATTAACATAACAAAAAAATCACAAATAATAAGAACAAAGCATAAAAATTTAAATTGAATTCAATTAATATATTTCACAATGTAATTTGCACATTACAAAATATATTAAGTCTTTAGTTGTTGCTCTCTTCTTCTTCTTCTTCATTGGCTTCGTCTTCATTTACTGCATTATATTGTATCGCAACAATTAGTTCATTGTAGTCACAAATAATTATCTAATGAATGATACACACTTCATCCCCTTTCACCTTGTAGCGATTGGCGACGCGATGGCCGCATGACCGCCTTTTGTTTGAAGGCCCTTTTCGTTCATCTTTAGCGGCCGGCGACCAACAAATGACGCCTAGTGAGAATGAGCACCAAAACTAATGTTAGTGTTCAACTCGAGAACCTACATTATAAACCAAATTTATACTTACAAATAGCTTATCCGTAAAGCCATAACCGCCGGACCAGGTCTTATTGGCACTATGGCGCCACTTGCTTCGTTCGTACCTACCGTCCGGTATTTGTTTTGTTCTAGCTTCCCCTTTCTTTGATAATATGTTGGCCTTCAAACACTACAATGCAATACAAGGACTTAGTCCACATGGCATCATCTAATTATACGACTCATGGGAGAGATGATGTACTTGAAATGCCTCATTAGTCAACCAGATAGGTCATTGCCCACTTCCTCTATCGGGACTCACGTAGCTTTGGCAAGATCTTTGTTTGCTTCTTCCGATTACCTACAAAAATATAAATAAAATATGAGTACAATGAGGTTATAATGAAGAACGAAAGAGCCTAATACAGTGGATTTAACATGTTTACCCTGCTTTGAACAAAGCTCCCTCCATGAGATCTCTCCTGACTTGAGCTCGGGATATTCTGCTTCTAAAATCTCCTTGATCCTCTCTTTTTCCTCATCATAGGCTCCCGAGTTCCATTCACCCTTGTGGACGTTATGGCAAACGCTATTTGTGACATTATTAGCCATCTTCCAAAAATTGTCGCCATCTGCAGTGCTGTGGCGCGGCAACTCTTGCTACTACACTCAACATACGACTAACATATGAATATGTGTTAGTGAACAAAAAAGGGCATAATTCAAGATGAACTCACTCATATTGAAAGAGATGCCTTCGTGGAGGTGGTGCAGGTGGTGCACGATCTTTAACAGAGCTTGAAGAGGAATTGCGTCCACTCAGGCGTGGGACGGCGGTCGCCTACGCTCGCCTTCGGGGGTTCATTCTCCTCGTGCTCGGGGAACGGCCCCAAGATTGAATTCGAAGGAGTGTATGAGCTATGACGTGGAGGGTCATGGGGGCCGGACCTCCGCCTACTTTGTTCAACAGCCTGGCGCGCAATCTCATTTTGCGGGCGACATCCCGAATTGCAAGGCATTCCACCTATCTTCAGGGTTATCGCCTCGTTGATATCTCGGAGTTCCCTGCTCTTCGTCTTCCTGCTGGATGCGAGGTCCTTTTCCGTCTCTTCGGCGGTGGTGATGAGAAGAAGATCCGCCCATAACCATTTAATTTACCTAACATTATGCATAGGAAAAGAAGGACGCAACCGCATTTACACGCTACATTTAAAAACATTAGAACGTTAAAAATAAATGGTTAACTTACATTTTATCCTAGAAAAAAATCCATACCAAATCCACACAATGGTGGAGGTGGCGGTGGTGGCGAGCTAAACCCGAACGACCAACTTCGCCTCTTAAAGGCCTTTGCAGGTTTAGGGCTGTCAATAAGGCTACCAAGCCACGCGAGAAGTAAAGTTGTGAACAATAGATATGCCATCGTGCCGCATCCCATGGTTCTTTGGACATGTGCAAAACTTGCAAGTTATTTATATGGAGTGCGATGAATAACATAGTAGGAAAGCAACAAATGTTAGCAACATGGGAAGTTCATTACAAAACATTGGGATTTGAATAATTAAAAGTGTCTTTATATATTTGGTTATTAGACAATTAAAAAAATTTAATACTCTTAAACATGGCAAGATATACAATATTGTATTCATTATTTGAGTTGTGACAACAACAATTTTGACATCTCCAAGGCATCCATGCACTTCATGTGTCGTCTTTGTCTCACAACCATGGTAGAAGATATTCCAACACTTTGTAAGGCTTCAACAACTTCAGAAGCTTTGGGTCGTGATGAGAATACGTCTTCACGTAGGCACATCATTCTTGTTTTTTGCTCCTCCAACTTGTCAAGACGTCGTTGGTACATATGGGTTGGATTAATCCATTGGGCATTGTTGTTATTATTAAACCACTCCATTCGTCGCATAGCTTGCACGAAATCCAGAAGCATCTCATAAATATATCCCAATGCATAGACATCATGAATTTCGTGTCCCCATACACGATCATCATCCTTTGATTTCTCAAACACAGTTTCCTCTAACCATGGATATTTTGCTTGTCCATCCGAAAGTAAGTACCGACACTTCAACAAGGGACGACGCTCTTTTGGCGTAAAATGAATTGCATTGTCCCAATCACCAATGGCCACCCACACATTTTGGTACTCATCATCAAAATGTAATTTGACTCTCTTGCAATTAAGCTTTGTGTGAGTGAAGTGGCCTTTGTGGATCTCAACGACACCATACGCTGGGGCAAGAGCTATCTCGGAACATCCGATATACAACTCGCATTTTGCTCCTAAGTTCAGCCTATGTGTTTGTCAGTTCTTCTTGGCTCTAGCAATTGCATTTGACCATCTTCTAAAACGTGACAAGTTATTAGGTAAATAGTCAAACAAGTGTGCAAGTGTCTCTCCATTCATGAAAGGTAGAATCACCATTGGCCCTATGGTATCCCCACTAGAGCTAGCAACTTCATATGCAAGTCCAATGGATGTAGCCAAAGCAGGATGCGGGCTCTTGAAGCGTATGTATCTTTGAGCCATCTCATACGTCTCTGCCCTATCTTTGCCCTTGAAAACCCATCCACTGTATAGCTCATCATCTTGGAAGTGTTGTGTTCCGTTGATTTTGATTTGATACGTGCGATGTGTTGGTTTCTCCTCAATAAGGTGTATCACATCCACGGCCCTCTGGGCATGGGATCAACAAAGATTGATGTGTTCATGTGATTCTCCAAAGAAAAGTGGGGCTTGCTAGGCCCTGCTCCACTAGAGCTTCCCCCGATGCAAAGCATTTTTAATTACCTCAAGCGGCGTGCATTGAGATCCGCAATGATGTTCTTGTGATCCAAACGCCGCTTCTTTGAGGAATTCCATGAAGCTACCCATTCCTTGACACGAGCCTCGGCATTGGGACTTTTAAGCTGCACTGAATGCTTCAAACATGTCTTCAGTTCATCCATGGGGTTTCCAATCATTGGCTTTACATGTGTGTCAAGGAGAGAAGTCAACATTTCTTCTTGACGGCCATTTTTGTGCTAACTCAAATTGGCACTTCCTTTTCACATGTCGACAAAATGGTCGACCGTTGACCAGCTTTGCATCTCCCGGTCGGGACTTTCGTTAGCACATATCTCATTTATGACCATCGTCTAATCTCACTAATCATTAGTGTCTTCACCGGTCGGGGCCATACCTACAAACCAATTTAGATTCATTAATCTTGCTTTGTGACTTTTTTTCAAACCTTCATTATGAATCTTTACCTACTTTCTTAAGAGTTAGTTTCCTTTTATTTTTTTTTTTTTTAAAACCAACTATTTAAATTTTTTCTTGCTCTTAACCACTCCACATCGGTGTTTCTTTGACATCCCTAACATCTTTAAAAACAACATTCTTAACTAGAAAACCGAAAATCAATAATGCAATTTTTTCAAAAACCCCGCCCTTGTCCAATCCCCAAAAGATTTCTATTTATTGATATATTAATAAAAAAAATAAACAAGAGTAGGCGGTGAGCTTGGACCCAGGAACACCTAGTCTTCTCCACTCAAGGAGCCGGAGCCGACCTTGTCCAAGTCTCCCCAAATTTTTCTAAACTAAATACATTAATCAATAAAATTTCAAGAGTAAGCGGTGAGCTTGGACCCGAACACCTAGTCTTCTCCACTCAAGGCGGAGCCGACCATGCCCTTGTCCAAGTCTCCCCAATTTTTCTAAACTAAATACATTAATCAATAAAATTACAAGAGTAATCGGTGAGCTTGGACCCGGGAACACCTAGTCTTCTCCACTCAAGGAGCCGACCATGCCCTTGTCCAAGTCTCCCCAGTTTTTTTTTTAACCTAAATAAAACATTAAAATTTTATTCTCCTACTCAAACTCAAATTCTTACCTAGAATGTCTTCGATTTCTGCTAAAAAATCGATTTCCAAGAGCGGCGATTTTGTTATTAGTGTACATGCAAAAAAATAAAGGCATTCAATAATTAGAAAACTTACATAAATAAAGAAATAAAAAAAAAAAAAAAAAAAAAAAAAGACGATTCAAATTGAAAAGATAATTGACATTAAAAATATTTAAATTTTTAATTAAAAAGAAATATATATTTAAATTTAAAAAATAAAAAAAAAAAAAAAAAAAAAAAAGAACATAAAAGAAGGGGCCTCGTCTTTCAACGACGTCCCCTTCTTTGTAAAAAAAATAGAGGAAGAATGGGCCCGTCTTTCAACGACGCCCTTCTTCCATGGAAAAAAAAAATAGAAGAGGAAGAAGAAGAAGAAAGGAAGAAGAAGAAGAAGAAGAAGAAGAAGAAGAAGAAGAAGAAGAGATAGGAAAGAAAGATTGAATAGAATGAGAAAGTGGTGAAGAAGAAGAAGAAGAAAATGAATAGAAGATTGGAAGAACGGAAGATTAGAAGGAAGAAACCAATGATTGGAAGATCATTGGAAGAAGAAGGAGGAGGATTCGATTCATACTAATAAGAGGCTTAAAATGGATTGAAGAAAACAAGGATGGAAAGAAGAGGAGGATAGAAATGGGATGGATTGAAAACAAATAAGAAAAACAAGAAGCCCTAAATCTATCAAACAACAAGCCTAATTCAAAAAAATAGAGTTGATTGATCCATTGAAATACCTTTGGATGCTTGTTTGAAGCTTGGAAAGGACCCAAGAAGGATGATCCGCGCCAAAAATCGCCATACTAAAAAACGCTCCTCCGGCCGCTTAGAACCAAAAACTAGGCGCGGAAAAGCCGGCTCATTTTCGATAAAAGTTACAGACGCCGTTGAACGACGCCGCGAGGTCGTTAACGACGTCCCGCAATAGTCGTTAAACGACGTCTATAACGACGCCTTTGTGTTAAACGACGCGTGCCCTTTTTTTATTAAGTTATAATTATAAGTTATTATTATAATTATAATAATAATGATTAAGTCAAGTGCACACACAGTTCAATCCTTACAATTGCAATTGATGGTGAATTTGACGAGAATGGGGCTCCATGTGACACATCCATTCCAAAGATTATAGTTGGCTCCCTGGAGACCTTTGGAAGACCACGACGAAATTCCATCGATAACATCATTATTATATCCTCCACACTGAGTTTGAAAGTAAGTCTTCAGTTCAATGAACAGGGGAGCCATTATGGGGTACCAAGTGAGTTACCTTGGCATTAATTTTCAAAGCCACATTAGTCCAAGTACTGATCATTTATATTACGGGAGGAACTATACAGCGATTAACAACTCCAACGTCTGACAGAAACAGTTTGTTAAACGGCCCTGCAAAACATCTCTCTGCATAAGTATGCATTGCATCTTCCTTCGTAAACTACATATAAAAGGAATCAAACCATTACACAAAGATAGAGATCGGTCTTTTCGAGGTAGAATGCATAGAATAAACTCGGTGGCTCTTTTTAATGAGATTTTTAAAGCATTGAACATCATTGAAACTCGCGGAATATCGATGGGGAGGAAATCAACATGATGCTATTGGTAACAATGATACGGATAACAAGGAATCGGTGAGAATGATAGTTGGGGAATTGCATCAAATGGAAATGACAGATGGGGAGGAGGCAACTCGGATGCCAATGATTCTTGGGGTATTGCTTCCAATGAAACTCACACATCCGGAGCGGATAATAATGGAGCACTAGTTGGCAATGATTACTTATGTATTTTATCTATCCTTCTTTATCTATCCACTTAGATTTCTCTCCATCCTTGTTTATCTATCCACTTTAATAAACCGGACTTGTGCACCATTGAGCTTCACTTGCATACTTTCATACTAAATCAAGCTTGCCAATCACGCCCGATCATGATCAGCGGTGCAAACATATGGCTCACCGGGTTGCTCTTCTCGCATACAATCTACACAAGGCATGCCCAACTACATCCATGCAAAGTCCGCAAGAAGAGCTTCTTTGATTTGCCATATTCTCGTGCATGATCACATACAACTTCATATATGGTTGCGACCTCTTCATAGATTACCGCTAAGGGTTTTGGACACGGCTTCGTGGTTCAACGACGCCTCACCTTGAATTTCGAGTTCCCGTGGCCTTGGGGAGAGGAAATTTAAGGGCAAGCACCTCCGGAGGGATTTTAGGGTCCAGCTAGCAAGGCCAACACCCCAACTCCACTTCAAGACACGCGCAAAGGTCCCGGCCGAACCGACAAGGAGAGGGCCTCCAAACGTAAACCCCGTGGGTTGCCGTGCTCTAGAAAGGGTTTACGTTTTGGGGGCCGAGTCCTGGTCTGCTGCATTTGGGACCTGGCCGAGAAGCAAAGAGCAGAGAATACGGAGCAAGGGGAACCGGCGAGCGGAGTTTGGGCCTTTCCTCCTCCCGATGTGGCAAGTAGAAGTCGGGGGCTTGGCGGCTGGCAAGACATTCGTAAATTCGCAATTAATGCATTGCACCGAAAATAAATTCCGTTTTTTGCCAGCGGATCCTAATTCATCTCCAGCACACGGCCCAATTTTCGGAATTTTCGGAGAAGGTCTAGGTCAAAGGGTTAGCATTAGAACGGTCGGGGCAGCCCGTTGCAGGGCAACCGAGCTGGCACCCTTCCCCAAGTCAAACGAGGCCGGGACCTTGCGGGGATCCCTCACAAGAGGGGAGAGTCCAGGACCCCGTGGAGGCGGGATCCAAAAAGTTCGAGGCAGCCCTTTGGCGGCGCTCCCGGGCCGCGACGCTAATGACCACCCTCCCGGAGCCCGGTTCCCCTATCCGACCGATTTGGATCCTCCGTTCAGGGGCCCCTCTTCGGGAAGGTCCAAAAGATTCCAGATCGGTCCGGGAGAACTTGTCAAACCGCGGGGCCCCGATGTCGGCCTTGTAGAAAACCGCGACTTTTTTGTCGTTAAGACACCGGGATGCTCGAGGAATGGCAAATAGACCGCCAAATCGTCGAGGAATGGCGAAATTACCCTAGGGAGCAAGTTACACGGTGGGTTTTGCGAAGAAGGAAACACTCACGCCCTCCACGGCAAGATCCCCCATGCACATCCTAGGCCAATTGACTACGAGAGTGTGATTGAAGTGAGCTACTTTGGCTTCTTGGAGTTGGTGGTCTTACGCCCACGGAACTTGGTCCCCAGGGCAATGTCGGCGTTCCTCGAGTCCATTGGCGAGTCGGTCGCGATTCGGAGAGCGGAGGTCGCCCGTCCGTCCCAGGGCCTTGGGAGAGGAAATTTGGGGCAAGCAGCCTCGGGGAGGGGATTTTAGGGTCAGCTCAAGGCCAACACCCCAACCCCACTTCAAGACACGGCGTCAAGGTCAGCCCGAATCGACAAGGAGAGGGCCTCCAAACGTAAACCCCGTGGGTTGCGGGCTCTAGAAGGGTTTACGTTTTGGGGCCGAAGTCCCGGGGTCTGTTGCACTTGGGACCTGGCCGAGAAGCGACAGCCGAGAATACGGAGCAAGGGAACTGGACGGGCGCGGAGTTTGGGCCTTTCCTCCTCCCGATGTGGCAAGTAGAAGTCGGGGCTTTGCAGGTGGCAAGACATTCGTGAATTCGCAATTAATGCATTGCACGAAAATAAATTCGTTTTTGCCAGTAGGGATCCCTAATTCATCTCGGCAAAGACGGCCCAATTTTGGATTTTTCGGAGAAGGTCTAGGTCAAAGGGTTAGCATTAGAGCGGTCGGGGCAGCCCGCTGCGTAGAAACCGAGCGGCACCCTTCCCCAAGTCAAACGAGGCGGGGACCTTGCGAGGGGATCCCTCACAAGGGGAGAGTCCGGACCCCGTGGGCCGGGATCCAAAAAGTTCGAGGCAGCCCTTCCTGGGGCTCCCGGGGCTGCGACGCTAATGACCACCCTCCGGAGCCCGGTTCCCCTATCCGACCGTTGGATCCTCCGTTCAGGGCCCTCTTAGGGGAAGGTCCAAAAAGATTCCAGATCGGTCCTGGGAGAACTTGTCAAACCGCTGTGGGCCCCGATGTCGGCCTTGTAGAAACCGCATGACCGCTTTTGTCGTTCGCACACGGGGATGCTCCGGAATGGCAAATAGACCCTGCCAAATCGTCCTGAATGGCGAAATTACCCTAGGGAGCAAGTTACACGGTCGGTTTTGCGAAAGAAGGAAACACTCACGCCCTCCACGACAGTATCCCGCATGCACATCCTAGGCCAATTGACTACGAGTGTGATGGAAGTGAGCTACTTTGGCGCTTCTTGGAGTTCGGGTGGTCTTCTGGCCACGGAACTTGGTCCCCAGGGCAATGTCGACGTCCGGAGTCCATTGGCGAGTCGGATCAGCGGTCGAGAGCGGAGGTCGCCCGTCCGGCCCCTGAGGGCCAGGGGGAGAGGAAATTTGGAACAAGCAGACCCGGAGGATTTTAGGGTCCGCTCAAGCGCCAACACCTAACCCCAATTCAAGACACGAGCGCAAGGTCCCGGGCCGATCCTGACAAGGAGGGCCTCAAACGAAACCCCGTGGGTTGCGGTGCTCTAGAAGGGTTTACGTTTTGGGGCCGAGTCCTGATCCATTGCACTTGGGACTCTGGCCGAGAAGCGGCGGTAGAGAATACTGAGCAAGGGGAACGGAGCGGAGTTTGGGCCTTTCCTCCTCCCGATGTGGCAAGTAGAAGTCGGGGGGCTTTTGCGATGGCAAGACATTCGTAAATTGCAATTAATGCATTGCACGAAAATAAATTCCGGTTTTGCGGTAGGATCCCTAATTCATCTCAAAGACGGCCCAATTTTGAATTTTGAGGAGAAGGTCTAGGTCAAGGGTTAGCATTAGAGCGGTGGGGCAGCCTGTTGCGGGGCAACCGAGCTGGCACCCCCCCCAAGTCAAACGAGGCCGGGACCTTGCAGGGATCCCTCACAAGAGGGGAGAGTGGGACGTGAGGCGGGATCCAAAAACGTTCCAGGCAGACCCTTCCGGCGGCGCTCCCCGGGCTGCATGCTAATGACCACCCTCCGGAGCCGGTTCCCCTATCCGGCCCGTTGGATCCTCCGTTCGGGGGCCCTCTTCGAAGGTCCAAAAGATTCCAGATCGGTCCGGAGAACTTGTCAAACGGGGCGCGTGGATGTCGACCTTGTAGAAACCGTGACTGCATTTTGTCGTTCGGCTTAGGATGCTTCCGGAATGGTAAATAGACCGCCAAATCGTCGGAATGGCGAAATTACCCTAGGGAGCAAGTTACACGGTCGGTTTTGCGAAAGAAGGAAACACTCCGCCCTCCACGACAAGATCCCGCATGCACATCCTAGGCCAATTGACTACGAAAGTGTGATGGAAGGAGCTACTTTGGCCTTCTTGGAGTTCGGGTGGTCTTCAGCCCACGGAACTTGGTCCCAGGGCAATGTCGGCGTTCTCGAGTCCATTGGCGAGTCAGATCAGCGATTGGGAGAGCGGAGGTCGCCCGTCCGGCCCCAGGGCCTTGGGGAGAGGAAATTTGGGGGCAGCCTCCCGAGGGATTTTAGGTCCGCCTGGCATCAACACCCCAACCCCACTTCAAGACACCAAGGCAAGGTCCCGCCGAATCGACAAGGAGAGGGCCTCAAACGAAACCCCGTGGGTTGCCGTGCTCTAGAAGGGTTTACGTTTTGGGGCCGAGTCCGGGTCTGTTGCACTTGGGACCTGGGCCGAGAAGCAGCAGCCGAGAATACGGAGCAAGGGGAACCGACGGAGCGGAGTTTGGGCCTTCCCCTCCCGATGTGGCAAAGAAGTCGGGGGCTTTCATTGATGGCAAGACATTCGTGAATTCGCGAATTAATGCATTGCACTAAAATAAATTCCGGTTTTTTTTGCCCGGATCCCTAATTCATCTCCAAAGACACGGCCCAATTTTGAATTTTCGGAGAAGGTCTAGGTCAAAGGGTTAGCATTAGAACGGTCGGGGCAGCCCGCGGTAGCAACCGAGCTGGCACCTTCCCCAAGTCAAACGAGGCCAGGACCTTGCGTGGATCCCTCACAAGAGGGGGGAGAGTCCGGACCCGGAGGCGGGATCCAAAAAGTTCCCGAGGCAGCCCTTCCCGGCCGGCCCCCGGTCGCACGCTTAATGACCACCCTCCTGAGCCCGGTTCCCTATCCGGACCGCTGATCCTCCGTCAGGGGGCCCTCTTCGAAGGAAGGTCCAAAAGATTCCGTGATCGGTCAGGAGAACTTGTCAAACCGCTGGGCCCCGATGTCGACCTTGTAGAAACCGCGACTGCTTTGTCGCTCGAGCACCGGGATGCTCGAATGGCAAATAGACCCCTGCCAAATCGCCAGGAATGGCTTAAATTACCCTAGGGAGCAAGTTACACGGCCGGTTTTTGCGAAGAAGGAAACACTCACGCCTCCACGACAAAAAGATCCCGCATGCACATCCTAGGCCAATTGACTACGAAAGTGTGATGGAAGTGAGCTACTTTGGCTTCTTGGAGTTCGGGTGGTCTTCTGGCCACGGAACTTGGTCCCCAGGGCAATGTCGACGCTCGAGTCCATTGGCAGAGTCGATCAGCGATTCAGAGAGAGGAGGTCGCCCGGCCCGCCCCTGTGGCCTCGGGAGAGGAAATTTAGGGCAAGCACCTCGAGGAGGATTTTAGGGTCCGCCCAAGGCCAACACCCCAACCCCACTTCAAGACCGCGACAAGGTCCGGCCGACTCGACAAGGGAGAGGGCCTCCGGCGTAAAACCCCGTGGGTTGCCGTGGCTCTAGAAGGGTTTACGTTTGGGGGCCGAGTCCCGGTACCATTGCACTTGGGACCTGGCCGAGAAGCAAAGAGCCGAGAATACGGAGCAAGGGGAAGCCCGGAGGCGGAGTTTGGGCCTTTCCTCCTCCCCGATGTGGCAAGTAGAAGCCTGGGGCTTTTGCAAAGGGCAAGACATTCGTAAATTCGCAATTAATGCATTGCACGAAAATAAATTCGGTTTTGCCCGGCGGGATCCCTAATTCATCTCCAAAGACACGCCCAATTTTAGGAATTTTCGGAGAAGGTCTAGGTCAAAGGGTTAGCATTAGAGCGGTCCGGGGCAGCGGATGCGGGGGCAACCGAGCCGCACCCTTCCCCAAGTCAAACGAGGCCAGGACCTTGGGGATCCCTCACAAGAGGGGAGAGTCCTGACCCCGTGAGGCGGGATCCAAAAAGCGTTCCCGAGGCACTTTTCGGGCAGCCGCTCCCCGGGTCGCGCGACGCTAATGACCACCACCCCGGAGCCCGGTCCCCTATCCCACCGTTGGATCCTCCGTTCGAGGGGCCCCTCTTCGAAGGTCCAAAAGATTCCAGATCGGGTCCGGGGAGAACTTGTCAAACCAAGGGCCCCTGATGTCGGGCCTTGTAGAAACCGCACTGCCTTTTGTCGTTCGGGCACCGGGGATGCTCCGGAATGGCAAATAGACCTCTAAAATCGTCCGGAATGGCGAAATTACCCTAGGGAGCAAGTTACACTACCGGTTTGCGAAAGAAGGAAACACTCACGCCTCCACGACAAGATCCCCCATGCACATCCTAGGCCAATTGACTACGAAAGTGTGATGGAAGTGAGCTACTTTGGCGCTTCTTGGAGTTCGGGTGGTCTTCTCTGCCACCTTAACTTGGTCCCCGTGGCAATGTCGACGCTTCAGTCCATTGGCAGAGTCGATCGCTGACATTCCCGAGAGCGGAGGTCGCTCGGGCCCGGCCCCTGTGGCCTTGGGAGAGGAAATTTGGGGCAAGCAGCCCCCGGAGGGGATTTTAGGGTCCGCGGCCCAAGGCCAACACCCCCAACCCCACTTCAAGACATCGGCGCTAGGTCCCGGCCGACCGACATGAGAGGGCCTCAAAACGAAACCCGGGTGGGCTGCCGTGCTCTAGAAGGGTTTACGTTTTGGGGGCCGAAGTCCTGGTCTGCTGCACTTGGGACCCGCCGGAAGCAAAGCAGCCGAGAATACCGAGCAAGGGGAACCGACGGAGCGGAGTTTGGGCCTTTCCTCCTCCCGATGTGGCAAGTAGAAGTCGGGGCTTTTGCAAATGGCAAGACATTCGTGTAAATTCGCAATTAATGCATTGCACGAAAATAAATTCCGGTTTTGCCGCGGGATCCCTAATTCATCTCCAGCACACGGCCCAATTTTGAATTTTCGGAGAAGGTCTAGGTCAAAGGGTTAGCATTAGAGCGGTCGGGCAGCGTTCGCGAGGGCAACCGAGGTGGCACCCTTCCCCAAGTCAAAACGAGGCCAGGACCTTTGCAGGGGATCCCTCACAAGAGGGGAGAGTCCGGACCCCGTGAGGCGGGATCCAAAAAGTCCCCGAGGCAGCCCTTCTGGCAGCTCCCGGGCTGCACGCTAATGACCACCCTCCCGAGCGGTTCCCCTATCGACCCGTTGGATCCTCCGCTGGGGGCCCCTCTTGGGAAGGTCCAAAAGATTCGTGATCGGGTCAGGAGAACTTGTCAAACATGGGCGCCCCGGATGTCGGGCCTTTGTAGAAACTGCTTGCTTTTGTCGCCGAGCACCGGGATGCTCGAATGGCAAATAGACCCCCTATAAATCGTCCGAATGGCAAAATTACCCTAGGGAGCAAGTTACACGGGGGTTTTAAAAAAGAAGGAAACACTCCACGCCCTCCACGGCCAAGATCCCCGCATGCACATCCCTAGGCCAATTGACTACGAAAGTGTGATGGAAGTGAGCTACTTTGGCGCTTCTTGGAGTTCGGTGGTCTTCCGCCACGGAACTTGGTCCCAGGGCAATGTCGACGCTCGGAGTCCATTGGCGAGAATGATCGCGATTCCGAGAGCTGAGGTCGCCTGGCCCGGCCCCGGGGCCTTGGGAGAGGAAATTTGGGGGCAAGCAGCCTCCCGGGAGGATTTTAGGGTCCAGCTTCAAGGCCAACACCCCAACCCCACTTCAAGACACGGCTGGCGCAAGGTCCGACCCGAATCTGACAAGGAGAGGGCCTCCGAAACGTAAACCCCCGTGGGTTGCCGGGCTCTAGAAGGGTTTACGCTTTTGGGGGCGAGTCTGATCTTCCTCGCCACGGAACTTGATCCCCGTGGCAATGTCGGCATTTCGAGTCCATTGGCAGAGCCAAATCAAAGGGTTCCGGTGAGGGGAGGTTGCCCGTCCTTCCCGTGGGCTTGGGGAGAGGAAATCCGGGGCAAGCAGCGGAGGAGGGATTTTAGTGTCCGGGCCCACGCTAATCAACACCCCAACTCCACTTCAAGACATGGCGCAAAAGTCCCGGCCGAACCGACAAGGAGAGGGCTCTCCGTAAACCCCGTGGGTTGCCGTGCTCTAGAAGGGTTTAATTTTTGGGGGCGAGTCCTCGGTCTTCCAGCTCCACTGGAACTTGATCCCCAGGGCAATGTCGGCATTCTGAGTCCATTGGCAGAGCCAAATCGCGGTTCCGGAGGGGAGGTTGCCCGTCCTTCCCCAGGGCCTTGGGGAGAGGAAATTCGGGGCAAGCAGCTTCCGGAGGGATTTTAGTGTCCGCGCTCTGGCGTCAACACCCCAACTCCACTTCAAGACATGGCGCAAAGTCCCGGCCGAATCTGACAAGGAGAGGGCCTCCGAAACGTAAACCCTGTGGGTTGCCAGGCTCTAGAAGGGTTTACGTTTTGGGGGCCGAGTCCTAGTCTTCTGGCCACGGAACTTGGTTTCCAGAGCAATGTCAACGTTCTGAGTCCATTGGCAGAGCCAAATCGTGGTTCCGGAGAGGGGAGGTTGCCCGTTCTTCCCCAGGGCCTTAGGGAGAGGAAATTTGGGGAAAGCAGCCTCCGGAGGGATTTTAGGGTCCGCGCTCTGGCGTCAACACCCCAACTCCACTTCAAGACACGTCGCTAGGTCCCGGCCGAATCTGACAAGGAGAGGGCCTCCGAAACGTAAACCCCGCGGAGTTGCGGGCTCTAGAAGGGTTTACGTTTTGGGGGCCGAGTCCTAGTCTGCGATTGGGCGTGGTAGAAGCCGCGTCGGCAGAACGCATAGCAAGGGGAACTGACGGAACGGAGTTTGGACCTGTCCTCCTCCCGATGTGGCAATTAGAAGTCGGGGGGCGCTTTTGCAGTGGCAACACACGATTAAATTCATAATTAATGCATTGCACGAAAATAAATTCTGATTTTTTGCCAGCTGGATCCCTAATTCATCTCCAGCACACGGCCCAATTTTCGGAATTTTTGGAGAAGGTCTAGGTCAAAGGGTTAGCATTAGAACCGTCGGGGCAGCCCGTTGCGAGGCAACCGAGCTGATTTGGAAGATTTGGAAGATGCAGTTGACTTCAAGCCACAAAGAAACATAAATTTAGTGGGCTTCTATCGGGCCGGGGTTGGAGAAAAATCCAAGCCTTTGTCCATCACAAACTTCTAAGAATGTGCATTTGAAAGATTTAGAACATGGAAGTGTCCCATTTGTAAGAGCTCTCAGGAGAGTCCAAACCACAAATAATCTCAAAAGCTGGTTCTACCAGTCCAAGTCGAAATGTCGCAGAAACCTCAGGCTCCGAAATGGCAAATCGAACCAAGAAGGCGATATCCAACGTAAGAATGCAAAAATATCTTCAAGAATCCTTCAGATCATGTTCATGCATATGTATCAATGCTAGATTGTACCCAAGAGAAAATATAACAATGTACAAAACATAGGTTTATTGAACAAAAGATCCTTGAACAATTCAGCATACTCCTCCCCGAGCTTGGCTTATGGTTTCTATCGCGGAAGTCCTCCACTTGTCCATCCCCTTTGAACCATAGCTCCATGTCAAGTATGTTCAAGGCGTCAGCCATGCATATGTCGGCGCTTAGTATCATGTTAATCTTTGTTTTTCTGTGGTGCTTCCAAACCACGACCATCTTTTCAAGAAGCACCCTCATCATGCTAGGCAGCTCACTGGTTCCTAGCAATTTGGTGATGCCTTCTCACCAATCACATACTTCTTTAACACTTTCATCCGATGGATCGTTGTTTCATAGTCCTCATCTTCGAAAGTGGAGGAGGGGGTTCACGGAGGATTCCCTTCCTTCTCATGCCCTCGGCGGCTCCTACACCAAGCTATAGATTAGAAAATAGATAAAATACAATAAAGTGTATAAACTTCTGAGTGTAGCCTTACTTGTGAAGACGGGTTCCATATCTCTCTGCTCTTGAATCCTCATCTCCTCTCGAATCTGGTTCAAGCGTGAAAAGCATACCTTCCATGGCCATGTATCCCAAAAAATAAATAAAAAAAACTCACAATAAGCGCAATGAAAAACTAGGATCAGGATCGCTCGCAATACTCAAATCATAAAAAAAAATGGGAAAAATGAAAGTAGGCCGATGACTTTTAAAAAGAGAGACGTCGTTTTAAGACGTATAAGCGTCGTTTAACGACATTTTAAAGGTCGTTCAACGGCGTCTATAACGACGTTAACGGCTATAACGGCGTCGTCTGAAATTTGTTTTGTTTTAGGTATCTTTGAGATGCCATATATATTGCCCTATTAGTCCTCCGGCTTCTCTAGCCCTCCGTCCTCTTGCTCCTGGCCCTCCGGCTTCCTCCCTCCTCCTCCTCCTTCACGGAGCTCCTCACCTACATCATCATGGCCGCTTCTCGATGCATGCCCGCTTGATGCCGCACGAGAGGCCGTCTCACGGCGCTGCTGGAGCACCTCGGGAATACCTCAGTCGAGGTGGCTAGAGGCGAACCTAACTTAAGAAAGGCGGAGTTCAAGCAAGCCATGACAAAATTTGCATGATAGGGGCAAGAAAGACCTCGCTTCGCATTCGGGAGGCCGGAACCTTCCCTCAATCTGGAGCTCGAGTGCACGAAGAAATGCATGGTGAACTCGTTGTGCTTGGCCCGTATGCTAGAGGATAGGGGCCTTTGGGAAGGGAAAACATTCTTTGAAGCCCTACTTTCAAAAGTTGCACCGGACCAACGGGGCATCGCGGGAAGTGCTCGACATGAATTCCTTGGGGAAGCAGACACACCACGCTTGGGAGGGCTTGGATTCCATGCTTCGGGAGGCTTGTTCTGACGGGGTGGAGGAAATCACCGTCGAGCACCTTCGAGCCTGCGAGTGGATCACACTGGATGCTGATATATACCACTAGATGTGCACTGGCATCCACTTTGTTTTGTGTATTTGAATTGTGTATGGGTTTTTTATATGAATTTTGTATTTTGAAGGGAATACATATATGATTTTTGTATATGAATCTTGCATTTTGAAGGGAATCTTCACATTTTATGATTAATTAAACATAAAGCGTGTACTCAACTGTATGTAGAACTGCCCTGATCGGCGCTTGCAAGCCATAGGTCTATACTAGGATGCCAATTAACTTGGCATAAATGTCTATGATAACTTCGAAGTTGCAATACTAATGTTGCCTAATATGGTTTGTAGTATACACAAATTCGCATGCCAAAGTATTTTCTTATTCATATGTGGGAAGAAAATATAATAATCATAATAAAGTAATGAAGGTTCAATCGATGGTAGTCTTCTATCATGACAATAGTCTCCCCCCCCAACCTCCCTATTCGACCGCCATCTCTTCTTCACCTTCAAATATGCGGCGGGAGCGAGCCTTACATGGAACTACGAACCACCACTGATCTTGCAAAGGATCTGGAACGAAGGTGACCTACAAAACCTCTATTACATTAGTTCCTTTGTTAATGACATATATAAATTTTATTGCATCCAAGTAAACATACTTGTTCACATTGCTCAACCCTCACGAGTGTGTCTTGACCACGATACCGACGAGTTGAATCTAGTGAATCTGAGGCCACTTTCGGATCTTTGCGTGTCGTGGCATGAGCACCCAGTACACACAAGATCAAACCATTCCGCATCAAACAACATTGTTTTGAATGCACTACCGACATCAACCTCCATGATAGTCTTTATAGTACCAATCCATTCCAACATTGCCTCGATTGGGTTTGGGTCTGCACTACCAGTCTGGCAAACTGTACTAAACTTTGCTGATATACCACAATCATAAGTGCGTTTGCCATGATCCACACTTTGTCGTCGAAAGTGAGCACCAGAAGACCATATTGATGCATATGAATTATACTACAAAGTAAAGGAACAAATGTTCAAAATAACGAACGAAACTCGTGAATTATATGCTATTAAGTTGCACTTACAAATAGTGACACGCCTTTAGCATATGCAAATTCTTCGCTAGAAACATGTTCGCCACGTTGCCTTGCCATCTCTAGTTGTTCGAGCAGCCATTTATTGTTTATCTCACTTGGCAGGACCCCTAGATGATCTGGAAGTGGTTGTTTGCGATTCTTTTGTCGATAGCGTCTTCTCTCCTCATCTCTCTTTCTCCATTTCTCCATGGGAGTGGAGTTGTAGATGAGAAACTTATTGACTTTTGCCTGTTCTTCTAGTGTGAACAATTTCTTACGTGGTCTTCCAGCGGGAACTTCTCCAACTATAGTTGGAGTGTCTTCATCGGTCCATAATCGTGGAGCATTGGGGTGTAGATCGGCCAAGAACTCGGTGACATAGAATAATGACTCTCGTGCTAACCAACCCTCGGCCATGCAACCCTCCGGCCTTGCCTTGTCTGAAGTCCTTGAGGACCTTCAAAAGCGTTCTATAAAAACATCCATCTAGGATTTTGTTGTGCCTGCAAGCTCTACGCCGTCCACTAAATGCACTAGTAAGTGAGTTTGTATGTCGAAAGAAAACTTGTTGGGAATTCTTTCTCTAGCATACAACATGCCTCCAACGACCTTAGTTAGCATGTCCGCAATTTCATTTGTCGGTATCTCCTTCCTTGTAATCCATCTAAATATGATTTAAGAAAGAAAAAAAGTTAAGTGAGAGTTCGGCATCGAAAGTGTTTTCTAAATCCGTCACGAACCTGGAAAACTCGATAGGAGACATATTGCATGTAGTGGACCGTCTACGAGGCGACCCCTCGGAACAATAGGCATAACAAAGCGCAACATCTTATGCCAATCATGAGATTTCAACCCGGTTAACTCCCGCCGTTAGAGAAACAATGCATAGCGAATGCATATATCTGTCGGAGTCTTTATTGCCTTGATCGCTTCTCGAGCGGGTTTCATACATTTTCTAGGCACGATCCAATCCACTTGTGGCCTTATTCCTTCTTCGACATTTTAACCATGCTTTAGATTTTGATCCAGCTTCTTGTAGATCTTTCGTCTTTTGCATGTCTGTGTCCTTACGTCCGGTGACATGCTTCCAAATAGGCGCCGAAACGTTTTTAAAGATGTGCATGGGATCAAGAAGATGATGGATCTTCAATTTCGTCAATAGGGTAGAAGGAAGAAGGATGCTTTCCACTTCATTCCCTTAACCTTATTTCCTTTGGCATCCCACATGTTACCCCAATCTCTCATTGTCAACCTTTTGGGAGGCTCTTGATTGCAATGTTTTTCTCTTGGACCTACATTATGAAGTCGATTTTCCATTGGCGGATATCTCTTGAAGTTTGCATAGACATTTTTGTGCAATGCCGTTGGCCGTGAGAGTTCAACTGTTCAAACCCACACAAGTGACATGCATATCCGGACACTTGGAGTCGGAGAGTTCATACAAACCAGGCCAATCGCTCGTTGTCCACATTAAGATTGCTCTCAAGGTAAATCTTAGTTAAAGACGAAGTTCTCTTGAGACATCGTAAACTTCAATACCTTCACTCCACAATGTCAAAAGCTCATCAATAACTATTTTTCAGATATGGATCTAGACTTTTCCGGCTTCGCCGGTCCACGGAACTAATAGTACTACCATTAAATGGCTAGTCTTCATGAGTAAACCACGGTGGTAAATTATAGTTGATCAACCTCTTTGGCCAAGTTGACCACGCGGTGATTGGCGTCCATAAGGATTAACACCATGGATTTGCCAACCCTAATCGAGATTTCGTGGCTCTCTTCCAAATTCGGCCATGTTTCATCAATATGCTTCCATTGCTTGCGGTCACTAACCCGCGAGAGTACATTGTCACTTTCGGCGCGTGGCGGCACACCAACCCATGAAAGCTAGAGATTCACATCGAAACAATAGCCTTATGCGAGGGATCAATGGAAAGTAGCGAACCACCTTCATCGGGACGGTCTTTCCCTTGGCATCGCATTGTACCTAGAGGCACCACATTTAGGGCATGTTTACGTGTTCTTGTAGATGTCATCCGGATAATATACCATGCAATCATTTGGACAAGCGTGAATCTTATGGTAGCCCTAAACCGGTATTTTGCCAATATATTTTTATTTCGGTCGGCGACTTTTTGGGCATAGTGTTCCCTTGTGGGAGTATTTTCTCTTGCAATAACTTTTGTATAAAACAGGACCTTCATTATACATTCAACTACAAAATTCAATAAGTCAAGTGATTGCAATTGTACTTACTCTAACAAAGCCGTATTAACTTGGCATTGCTCCATTTGAATTTGGCTTGAAGGTTTAATATCAATAAAGATATCGAGTCAATCTAGATATGCTTGCACACGGATATAATGCTTTATCGCCTCCTCAATAAAGCGTGATCTTCATGACCATCGTTAGGAGTATTTATATCGTCATCTAGGTCGTTGTCGAAGATTGGGCCAAATGCATCTAACATATGTCGGCTATGGGTTCTTCAACTTCCATGAAGTCGTCCATAGGGGCATTGTCATCATCTTCATCATCGTATTCTGTTCATCTTCATCATTGTACTCTTCATTATCGTTGTGCCCATGTTTGTACCATCTTGCTCAATGTATTCTAATTACGCTATCCGCAATGACTTTTGATGTCGCCAAATTGATGCGCTTGGATGTGGTCTTATATCCACTTGCCTACCACCTTGCGTCGATTAAGCGAAATATATGCGTGATTGATACATACATTGAGAGCGGTGTTTGTTAAATTTTAAGCATTTAATAACGAAGCGAAATATAAAAATTTTATGTCATAATCAAAGCATATATTGAAGATATAATACACATTTATCTTCAATATGTGCAATCTCATTCCAAGAGAAGAAGAAGAAGAATTGAAGAAGAAGAAGAAAAATGGTGCATTCCGACAAAAATTATATGAGTAATTTGAGTACATCATCAAAGGACCTCCGGTATTGGTCTACAGTATTCATATTCAATGAACAATTCATCACCAATACACAAAGTTTTTTTATAGCATAAACCATGATATATCTCGATCAATTTTCGGCTAAAAAATCTTCTTGGTCTTTGTTTGCCTCGACAAATTCACAATTGGTAGCCGGATTCTCGATAGAGCTATTAATAAAAGCGACAAGGTTTCCATGCAAGCGGGGACGACCATCAATATATGTGAAGCTTGCGTGAGTCACCGGGCTTGGATATTGTTAGGTGCATTTGAATTTAGGCCATAGATGAGCATGCGCCATGCGATGCTTACTCAATTTATGCCAAAGTGTAAAAGTTATATTCGGGACCTACATATGGCATTAAAGGAACGGTCATTACCATCTTTGACTTTCACACTAGTCATAATATATAATCCCGGCCAGCAGGGGACCCGACTATTTTTAATCATATTGCCTACCCCAATATGTAAATTGCTCCCCATAACAATTGGCTTGCCTCTAGGCCATGCATTGAATTTCTTCGATCTTTATACGTAAAGGGCTGGACCAAATGGACTAGTGAAGGTGGAAGATTATTTTCTTCGACATGATCTAGTACATTCCAATTTTGATGAACATTGTCATTCCCTCCAATCTTGGCAACGGCCATTGCACGACGAGTTCTATCACGTAATGGGATACTCTTTGAGGAAGTTGATGGCTTTTTTTTTGTAGGGTTTTCTATGAGCGCATTCATAGTATCAACATCATCTACTTCCAATGACAACATAACCCCAAAATCTATATACTGCTTCGAGCTCACTTCATTCTCAATTTCTTCCTAACAAAATACAAGCAAACTAAGTTAAGACATCGATTCAAGTACATGAGAGTAGTTGATTATCGTTCATAAGATTAAGTGTATTATACCTCGTTGGAATACCCCACATGTAGTCCCGAAACCTTTGGATTTGTCGGGCATTCACCATATTTCTCAACATGGTCGAGGGACAGTCTTTCTCATCCGTTTTATTTGTCCTTTGCACATCGAACAATTGCAATATAAAGCTCTGTCAAGTACAAGCGTAAAAAAAAAAAAAAAAAAAAAGTAACATCAAGATATAAAGTTAACTAATCATTGAAACATGTTTATGGTACATACATGGTGGCATTCATTTCATGCACACCACCCTGACCTCTAGGAAGACTAGGTCCACCGGGTCTAATTGGACTATTTGTGGCAATTGTTGGGGTAACATTCTTGCATAAGTCGCCATGTAACTTTCTCAAAGCTTTTACGTCTCACTTTACGTTCAAATTCTTCGGCGTTCGTCCATGTTGTTTTTCTAGTAAACAATAAAAATATTAATAAAAACCATGTAATAATATAATAATTATAAATATCCATGTTTTTTTCATGATTTTATCAAATGTTTATTCTTAAGATTGATTCATACAGCGTTTATGATATTTAGAAAGCATTTGATTGAAGGGTGCCCGAACCCGATACATCTAGTCCTCTCCATTTGAAATGGAGTCGACCATTACCTTATATTCACGCATAACCTTTCAAATCTTTTGTAATCTATGAAGATTGAAACTTACGTCGCTCGAGGTGCATAAACTTCGATACATTTAGTCTTCTCCATTAGGGATGGAACCGACCAATTACCTTGATCATGCATCCCTCAAGTTTTTAACATACTTTCAAGATTCAATCTTCTAATCTATTAGCATTTGGAGGTGTTTAACTCTAACACAAAGATTAAAGCGGAGATCTTACCTTATGAAGACCCACGGGCGCAAAAAAATCGAAACAAGCGAAAGTGAAAATAACAAGTAAATAACCCGGCGGCGGGTTTCGCCATATGTGGCGTCGTTTATCGACGTCGGTGTAACGTCGTTAACGACGCGTAAAGCCGACGTCGACCGACACCTAGGCATGCCACATCGCCTTTGCGCCGTCGATGCCCCCTCATATGCCACGTCGGATGATCATGACGTCGTTTAACGGCGTCAAATGATCATAACGCGTCGTTAAACGACCAACCGTGATTGTTTAACATAACGAAACAACATACAATACAAATAACACAAATAAATAAAAATATCGATTGTTCCCATTCATAAAATAAGCTTATACAAGCGACAACACAAATAGATAAAAAACTTATTGTTTCCATTCATAAAAAAGCTTATACATTACTTATGTCCATCGAGGGCGTGGCGGTTTGATGCAACCATTTGCATCATTATCCGCACCATTAATGTCGTTTTCTCTTTGTTTGGCTCGGTGAGCCATTCTACCGATCGTTCCCGCATGGGAGCCCCGGATGTTAGTGCAATCGAAGCTCCTTTTCACTCATCTTTGCCACGATGGTGAAGGGAGGGTTCTCGGCCGGGAGAAGCGGGGGGTTCTTTGGAGTTGTCTTCCCTTGGAGGAGGAGGATTCTTTGCTAGAAGGAACATATCGCGCGAAGGTGGTCTTCAACTGCCGGAGGACCATTATAGCAAGATAGGGAAGAACACTCAAAAATAAGAATAACAAAGATTCTTGATGGATCCACTTATAACGTGGATGTAGGGTTAGGGTTAGGGTTAGGGTTTTATTTGGCAAAAAAAAAAAAAAAAAAAATTTCTCTGCGTGGCGTCGTTAAACGGCGTTTAAAGCCAGCGATGTCTTGACCGCAAAGCCGAGCCGGCTTTGGCACCCGGCACCATGCCACGCGAGCGGGCGTGACCGCGCCGGCGTTGTGCGGCGTCGTTCAACGGCGGGCGCTGCGCTGGCGCGTCTTGACCGCGGTAGCCGCCAACAGCTTGCCCATTTCCACGCATGGCCAGGGCGCGGCGTCGGCTCTTCGTGGAAACGTCGTTGAGCGACGCGTTTACGGCGTGTTTGACCACGAAACACTGCCCGATTTGGCGGCGGTACCCATGCCTTGGAAGCGGGGCCGACCACGTCGACCGATGACCGTCGTTGAGCGGCGTCGAAAGCGGCGTTAATCGTCGTTGAACGACGATGTCGTTGATCAACGACGACGGTCCGGCGTTCATCGACGACGCGACGTCGTTGGACGTCGACGATCCCTTGTAGTGAATGTAAATGCTTCAAAAGTTATTTTGGGGGTTTTATTGTAATATTACACAGGACACTTGCTCACCCAAATAGGAAGCCAGAAGCATCCGGCCCAGCAATATCTGTCCCTTTAAAGACCTCATGCATGCATGAAGTTCAGAAACTAACAAAAACCTCCATATTTAAGTTACATGCATAAAAAGCATCAAAGTATATGGCAAGATACATGCAAAGCTTCAGTAGTCTAAGTCTACAAAGTTTGATTCATATCCTTAGTTATGCATACAGGGAATTTTGGAGGCAAAGCAGGACGCGAAATTCCTGTTTGAATCTTCCAATCAATCGGATTAATAGTTGCAGCTTCAATTTTTACTAAGTTTTGGCCCTTCTTAGGTGCAGGTATAGCTAGTTTTACATGCTGAGAACCAGGTATAAATCTCCAAAAGAAAGTGAATTTACTAAACTGCCACTTGGTTTTACTTGAATGCCTGCTCTGCATCCACGCTCATTTTTTCTTCCTCATTCTCTGCTCCAGATTGCCATAGACAGTTCTGACAACAGTCCGCCCTAAACGTACCTAGTCATCGCCCGTTTTTGCACCGAAGATGCCGAAGCAAATAGAATAGAATAGAATAGTTTTTTTAACGTCCACGGAGACCAATAGGTCATGGGACCCATACAATGGGCTAGTACAATCATTACTACTAGGATTAAAAAACCCCTGGTTTTCAAGGGAAAAACCTTTGCAGTAATGATCATACTAGACAAGCGGAGATAATGACTACTGAGGGCTCAGTAATTGCAGACGTTTATCTAGAACCTCAAGTATGTATAATGCCAAGTCATGCACAGATGGTGCTCTGAGAAGTTGTGGAAGTGTGTATGGAATGCTAAGGTCAAAAAATGATTCCGAACTATCTCAAAAGCAGGCAACTCAAAAGAGTATGGCTTTCATCTTCAATAACCTGTAACTGGCAACAGGCACATAGTCTTGCTTCTCGCGGCAATTGCGGCCGCTCCCATCTACCTGTCTCAATCCATAGCCTGTGGGACCCCGTGCGAATTGATGCAATAGCTACAAGCTTGTTCCTAGACAATGAAGCAAGCAAATAAGCTTGGGGCCCTGGTGCCAAGGTGGGATTTATGTGTGCATGATAATGACCAGTTTTCACTTGGGCCAAAGTAACTGCGTCCCATATCTTTTGAGAAAAACGACCATTGAGATATTGTTGCAAAAGCTCAGGATCAGAACTGGCAAGCATCAGGCAGTGCTCTGGTTGCATAGCCCAACGGGCAAACCATATAGTGCAATGCTGAGATTCAGCCATGGCAAGTGCAAGAACAGGATACCTAACATCATCCATGTGGTGCATCTTGCAGATATAGTGGAGATGGCGCTTCATGGCAGAATGTTGAAGAGGCCAAAAACCTGTCTCTTGTAAACGAATAGCATAGGGCACCGTTGTTTTAACTCCGAGGCTGTAAGTGAGAAAGGACTTTTGCACCCGCTCCAAGCTCTCCCAAGCACTAGCACTAATGGCAGGCCCCCACACTTCAGAACCATACAGTAAAACAGGCTCTACCAAAGCCCGAAACAAGTGGGCTTTCCGTGGCCAATCATGAATTTCTGCGCGAAAACAATTGTTTTGCATTGCATAGAGTGCTCTCCATCCAGCAGCCACCCGCTTGGTAATACACTGTTCCCAAAGTGTGTTCTTACAGAATTCTACACCAAGATACTTGTAGCTATCTACAACTTCAACTTCACGGCTATCATAGTGCATATGGGGAACATTGTGACGAGAAGATTGAACTACCAAAAGCTTGGTCTTTTGGAGATTAACACGCATACCTGTGTTCTCACAAAAACTGTGCAGAGCATGTAAATGTTGTTGCATACTAGCATAGGTATGTGCCAGAAGTGAAACATCATCAGCATACATAAGTTGCCTAATGATATAGTGTGTCAAATGTGGACCTCCGCCGCCATGATTATCAAGCCATTCTTCCAATTGATCAATGTACAAGCCAAAGAGTGTAGGAGATAAAGGGCAACCCTGACGAACTCCAATATTGCTAGTGATTTGAGTACCTGATGCTGGAAATTTAGCAAAAACCCTTTCATAGAGCCGATAAACTGCATTTTGAAGATATTGTGGAACTCCAAGTGCCTGCAAGCGCTGCCAAAGAAGCTCATGTGGTACTGTATCAAAAGCAGAAGTAAAATCCACAAAGCATATATAGAGGTCTTGTTTCAAACATCGACTATGTTCAATAAGCATGCGCAAATGTGAAAATATGGTCTATTGTAGAATGGCATGGACGAAAGCCTGCCTGTCCTACAGCACGTACACCAGTATGTTCTGCCCATGATGTCAACTGCTTCTCAGTAAGACTGGCTAAGAGCTTTGAAAATATGGAACTTACCATGATCATGCGATAATTAGAAGGGTCATGCTTATCACCTGCTTTGTAAATTGGTACAACCTTACTGACAGCCCAAGTTTCTGGCAAGCCTTCTTGCAAAGCTTGATTTAAAAGAGTTTGCGGTTCTACGAAAACTTCGGATCAAGCTGTCCACCTTGCCAGACTGTTCATCGACATAGGAAAACCTGCATGTCTCGACAGGTTACAGCATCGGAGGTCTCGAACAAAAACGTGGCAACAAAATATGAAGATAGATTGCGGCGCGAAAATATTAAGGGGAACAAAAACAATGAAAAACTCAAGACTGCATTATATATGTCTAGATAATATTAGCATACATTATATTATTATTTACACCTTTGTTTGTCTATTTGTAATACAGGAGTAGGATCCATCTGTTGTTGCTTTCCTAAATTTGTTTGTTTTATTACTTGCCACAAGGCTGCCTTCGATCCCAAGCATATTTCAATGGTCTAAAAGGTCATGGTATATTTTTAGATATTTGCGGCTGCAAGACAACGTAACAGAGAAGAAGGTGTGCTCTAGGGATATTTACACTTTCTTATATTCTACAACATACGGTATCCTATGTTTTTTGATGTATTGATATTGTGATGTTCCACATATTTATAAGCCTATTTAGGTATAAATACATGATACGTCATTATGAATAATTAATGGCACATTAATTATTCATAAGCTAAGGTTAGCTATGTTAATAATTAAATTATAAAGGTGGAAACCTAACCCAAACCCTAATTCGAATTTAGGGCTTATCCTAATATTAAAAAGGGCTAAAATACCAAATTAGCTAATATTAACCAACCTAAAGTCGCCACCTGGCCCAAATCGATTGGGCAAAGAGTTTCCAATTTGGGACACCCAAATTGGGGGTTGCACCCCAATTTGCCCCAATTCGAATTGGGGCAATTGGAGATGGAGGAGGAGATGCTGCCCAACCCTGAGATGCTATTCGACCCTGTTCCAGCCAGAAGGATGGCGACCCAGAGAGATAGTGGAGCTAGCTATGGTTCCGGTTAGTACATAGTTAGCTTAGTTGTGATTCTAGTAGGTTAGCGCCTCTGTTAGGCTTCTTTGTTGATCTATAGCGTAGCGCCTCTCTGTGGTGTGTTCTCTCTCTGTTTTCTCTGGGGTTTACCTATTAGGCTAACCCTTGATTGATATGGTGAGTATTATTATCTCTAGATCTGCTCTAGTTCTGTATTTACTTGGAATGGATGGATTTGTAGTTCTTTGTTTGACTAGACTTCTGGAGATGGAGGATTACATGGGGGGTAGAGACCTCTGAGCCATGTTGGTAGTATGCTCCTAGATAGAACCCTGTATTATTCCCAATAGATGCGGCCTGTGCACAAGAGACCACCGAGCCATGGATGCTATGGAATTGCTCAGCACCAGAGAAGGGACGCAGTGGTGAAGTGGGGGTGGGGTCTTGCACGAACATAAAAGGCTCCTGGGACTCCTACAGTGGGCTAGGCCTGATAGCCGGTCACGTAGAGGGCCGGGTATGGGTCTGACACTCCCTGGGTGCAGAGGTGTGACCCGTATGGGGCACCCTGTACTTTGTGTAGATTTAGGGGAGTAAGTCGGGTACGGATGCGGGGGTCGCTGATGCGGCACATATTCTCTAGCTCACCCATGGAACCGCTGTGATCCTGGAAGGGGACGCTTCCCCGACTTGCCTCATCGGACAGGTCTTCATGAAACCTGGAGTAGGCTCGAAAGGTGATACCTTGAGTCTGCGTCTCCGGAAGGCTATAGTGATGCCATAGCATGATTCGACTCATCTACAAAGTGTGCACAGGAGGGGCGGATGGAGTGGACAACCCTAGCCACTGTTCTATGCCAGCCAACGCCAGGTTATACCTCTGTCTGTTGATCTCTTGAGACCGAGCCGTCAGTCCATCCTCACAGGAGTCTGAACCGGGGTAGAACCTGGGGTTTGGGGTGTTTTCCTTAGGATTAGATGCATATTCTTTGCCGTTAGTACTTGGATGGATGTGCCACCCTCACTACTAGAGGATGGGTTGTTTGCGACGCCAGTTTGCGACGTATATGAAACGTCCACGTCACAAAAATCGCGTATGTTCCAATGACGTCGCACAAAATTTAAACGACGTCGCAGATAGAACGTCCCACGTCGCAGTTAGAACGTCTAATCAGATGTCGCAATGGAAAAAATCGAGTACGTTCCTATGACGTTGCATAAAATTCAAACAACGTCGCAGGTAGAACGTCAGACATTACAGTTGGAACGTTTGGCTAGACGTCGCAATGGCCTACTACGTGCCACGTCGCACTAGCGACGTATCACGTCGCAAGTGCAACGTCATTACAACGTGAAATGTCACAATTGCAACGTCTCATTGCGACTTAAAGAATAAACATAGAATAAATACAAATATGAGTTATTGAGGTGTTGGTAAGGCCTCAGGTTTGTTAGCCAGAGGTTAGGGGTTCAAGTCCACGAAAAAACATTTTGGACGCACATATATGTACGTCTTAGCAACATATGAGCGACGTCTGTAAAACATTATAAGGACATATTTTGTACATATTTGAGACGTCCATGACGTCGCTAATACATTGCACATGCAACGTCACGTCGCACATGCGACGTGACGTCGCGCTGCGACGAATCCACGGCGACGTCATTTGCGACGAGCAGGAAACGTTATTAAAGCGTATGCATGCGACGTTTGATGTCCTTGTTACGTCGCAAACGACGTCGCAAACTGCCTATTCTGTAGTAGTGCCTTCGTGGTGGTTATTTATATATGATTTATGTTGTGTGCTAACATGTATTCATGCTTTCGCAACTTAGGAGTCCCATTGAAGGCGTGGGCCGAATGATACCTCCGTGTCCTTCACCCGGGCATCTCTCTACGGATGAGGGCCCTGCTCATGGTGAGCTGATTGCCATGGGAGGGGGAAGTCCCTGTATGTATACGTCCGGAGCGCTGTATATATTCAGGGAGCGTCACAGTGGTATCAGAGCCATGATTTTGGTTGACCAAAATCATAGCACTGACCAAATCTCTAACCCGTTAGTTCGATAGTTGAACGGGAGATTAAGCTAGTTGGACTGCCTAACTTTTCGGTGATTTAGTCTTGTGCTAGGTTGATGTAATAAATTGTGAGTTTTAGGAAGTTTAGGGTGATTTTGGAGGGAAAAAGTTGTGACTGGAGGACCCAAGTTTAGATGGGCCGTAACTTTTTGTAGGTAGCTCAGATGAAGGCGAAAATGGTTCCAATGGATCGGGCACCTCCCAAATACCCTAGGGGGGCACGTTTTCTGAGGTCGAAATGGCAACACCAAGGCGAAAAGTCCAAAGGGGCGCTGCTGTCGGATAGGGTGTTTGTTTCGAAAAGTTATTAGCGTATAACGCTAACAGCGCCCCATACGGTCCGCCGTATAAAAATACGCGTCCGTTTTTCTTTAAAAAAAAAAAAAGAATTTCGGCCCGCATTTTGAACCCATGACCTCCCACTTCCAACCCAATACTCTTTCCATTTAAACAACTATTACATATAATGTTCTATCCCTTTGTTATACATATCTAATGTTCTGTTTGTCCAGTTAGCAGTTCTTTTAAGAAAAAGGTACATCATGGGATTGAACCCCTGACCTTCTACCAACACCCTTACCAATAAGCTAACTTCTTTCTTGAAGGAATATAACCCGCTTTCTAATATTTATAGTGCATCTATTTCATACTTAAATTAAAGGCGTGCCTTTGGTAAACCCACGTTGTGGAGGCAACAACTCCACCGGAGCAAGCTCTCTCCGCTATAGCCGCCGGAGTAAGCTCTTTTCGCCATAGCCGCCGGAGCAAGCTCTCTCGCCATAGCCACCGGAGTAAGCAGTCTTGCCATAGCCATGGGAGTTGACCTCTCTCTGCCATAGTCAACCGGATAACTGTTAACCATATATAAAGCTAGTATCCCCTAGGAATAAACCGACCAAATGACACGACGTAATCTAGCAAGTCCGGCCAACTTGTTATGACAACATCAACTCACTTGGTGGGACTAATTCCGGAATTTAATTAACAACGACAGGGCAACTTTCTAGAATAGCAGCGTGTATTATATCCTTGGATATTCTTTCGGCAACGATAATAATGCCCAGTTATCGGCGTTCCTCGACCTATAACTTTAATTATTTTCTTTCCGTTGGTAGATGCCTTGATAATACAATTTCTTCGGGCCTTGCCATGATTCAAATCTATACTATATTCATATGCTTTATATTAGACCTTGTCCGACGTTATATAAGTAATGTTTTATAGACATATAACTATAATTAACGTTGTCTCTCTCTAGTGTCTAAACCTTGCCTCATCTCAATTCCCAGACAAAGGATTTCTTTTTGCCCAACCAACTAGGGACTGCCATGCAGCACCCCTCTAGACCATGGGTAGCTTTAATCCTACCGCCCCTCACTACTTCTTCTCAATGGTCGTGTTCTTTTTGTGGACCATTTTCCCAGACCACGGTACCAACTCTGTAATACGTAGTGAGTGCTTGTGTTAGAACCCCCACAATAATGTCAACACTTTGTGCCAAACTTCACCGTCTATATGGATGTGATTAATCATCTGTGCCACACGCCTGTCAAAGTGACAGAAGTCTACCCTCTTTTGGAGTTGTTCTCCCGTACATTCCAATGCCACCCAACCATTGTTGATTGCTCACCTCCTTCTAGGGTACCTAGATAAGGTCTGAGCAAAATGTTTCCAACCATTATTTTAATACCTAAACGTCTTTAGGTTCTGCAAATGAACTTACATATTCCAAAGGATTACATGAATATCCCAAAGGACACACCACCCAAAGACCTCTCAAGATAGGCCTCCTCTATTCAGAGATCTTGTGTTCAAGTCTCTGGGGGTCCGTCATATGTCCTCATGGACGCTGCCAATATGGCATGACGTATAAATGCTATCTATCCTATCTCTCTATTTATTAAAAAGGTCCTTGGTGAACTCAATTCACCATGTTGTCCTAAGACATGGACGTCTTCTTCCCTAAGCCATACACCAAATCTTTAAAGAGTTTTTCAGCTCTTGCTGCCTTTCAAGCTGCAGGTATATCTTTGCATGTTAGCAAAGACTAACCTTCATGTTAGGAAATAACCTTTCTATCTAGATTACTAAATATCATGCATCAGGATTTATTCCTTCTCTTCTTCAATATGTTTTCTAAGTCTATGATCGATTTTCAGTATTCCGACCCTTACGCCTGCCACAGCTACATATTTCACTCTTTGGCTGTGACCTCTATTCAGTAGAGTCACCAATCCAATTACTCCTTTATGTATTCATTAACCGTCTTGTGGCTTTTAACCCGCTATTATATGCTTCCTATATTGTTAACCCACCTATCATTGGGGGTTATGATCCAACGTTGTCCTACATCCTCGAAATGTTAGTCATTACATTTCTCTGTCATGATGTTATGCTGTTGTTCTGGCATTCCAAATGACTTGGCATCTTCATTTAAGCCATAGTCATGGCCTAAGAGCGGGTGAGCCTTCGTAAATTACCTGGAGTCATCAAGGTGCTTGCCTTGTATTTTGTGAGCCTTTCTACATTTACCTACGTTTAATATAATCCGGGCTTGTATCAATGTTCGAGTCCTGTATATGTTAACTTGCACCCCCATGTAACCCATGGCGTCACCTCTGCCTGATCCAAGTATGGATCATGTGGGAAAGCTAGTCTTAGGTGTCTATGCAAGACACATTCGAACATTTAGCAGGTAACTGCTATTCGCTACTTATCCTGGAATTGTACTACTCAACCCCACTACCTTAAGCTTTATTCTATTGGCCGTTGACATTTATTTCAAGTGCCAACTGCCACCTCATACCCTAGCATGCAACGGATTGACGGTCCTTTGCACATTTCAAACGTATTTCCAGATCCTTCATCAGTAACTTTAGGATACCCCCGTTGCGTTGCCACCTAAATTACCTCCCTAAGATGTTTATCGTATCTGTACATGGTATGTACATAATAAACATATCTCCACATCCCACAATGCTAGAGCTCTGCTCTAACTTAGCTAAAGTGTAAGCTTGGTAGTTCCTTGAAACAAAACTTATTACCTATGTACCTTTATAATGTGGCTGAGCCACCGACTTCCCAACTGGGCAGTGGCCAACTCTATGTTGGAAATCTATATGCTGCCTACATTTTTTATAGGATCCCCAGCTACTTTAACCATCCCTTTAGTGCCTTATGGTATTCCAGTCGTGTATATACACTATCATACCACCCATGGGATTATGCCATAATTCCGAAGGTTTACTATCCCAGATGAGGAGCTTTTCTAAAGGCTTCTTTCGCTAAGGATCCTTTGTGTTCCATACCACCCATACTTAGTTACAATTAACCTATTTTTATTAAGTTATCAGGTGGACTTCAGCTTTTGATCAGCTTCAAATGCTGCCGTCTTTGACTCCCTCATAATGAAGTGGAGGCACTTAAACCTCCTGGTCTTCTAATAGGAAAACCCAATGTTTCAATCTTCGTTAGTAACTGCCATATGATTATCCAATTCCTTACCCTCTTAAGAGTTTCAAAGTCATAATCTTCTAACGGGTCTATGCCTCAAGGCAACGGATCCTCCACCTTCTACTTCAGTACCTACAATTGTTCCCCCGCGAGTAGCGTAACTCTTAAGATATATGGACTACTAGTCTATATAATCTCACTCCTTGTAATCTACACACCTCGTCTTGATTTTTATCGGGACTTGGATTGCTATGTATTGCCCTCTTCTCGGTTATCCCTAAAAGTATAATCGTCAAAGTCATCGTACTCCTTCTTTTCTTCCATCAGGGGGATGCGATATTTTATACATCTTCTTATTTCCAAAACCAAATAAATGCTCTCAGCTTATAACAATGAAGTAATTCATTGGTATCTAGAACCTTTGAGTAGCTAAGCTCTCATTATCGGTTATTCCAACACCGTTCCAACCATCCTCGGGATGTTTTTGAATGTAACATTACTGTACATACTAGACTCACTCTAGCTGTTCTCACTGATTTAAGCTCTTTTCATCTCCCTTAGTACGACGTATCTAAGATAGTCAACTCCAATTGGGATAACTTGAATACTTATCTCTGGTAAAACATACCTAACCCAATATCTTCGTATATAAGCATATCATTACGATCATTCTTTAAACCTTGTTAAGTAATATTTCACTCGCCTTGTACGAATATTCTACTATCTTTTAAAATGATATACATCTGAATATCACAATCGACATCCTCGATATGATCACCACTATAGTATTTGATACTACTAAATCCTTCTAACATCCGAAACCACTACGTTGTTATTATGAGATATAGTAACATGTGTACACCAACCCTAACTCTACACTCATATGTAATTCGTTGACGTAGCCACCTAGCTGCTTGTACTATATATGTTGTGGTTTTCACACCACACCTTCTAGACTCTCTAGCCTTCGGTTGCCTTGGTCCTCACGCTCTAGTCATAAATTCCACACGGGCACATGCCATCCTAAGTTCCTAGTGGACATACTTAATGTCTAGTATAGGAATTCTTATCTTCATTACTTCCGTATTCATATATGTGAACTAAAAGTTCTAGTATATATCTTATCTTCTTTTAGTTATGTTTTACTATTAAATGCTCCTAGTACACATATACCAACGCGGAGTTACTCCTCGCGATACACACACGATACCAAGTCCAGAGCACATCCTCCTTGGTGGGATGTTCATTGGGCACCTACCTTGTTCATACTCCAGGCTTTGGTATATTCAACGCGTCATTCTAAACTTTCTATATTTGAAACGTTGTTTACAACAACTTTCAAGCCCCTCTTGTCGTCTTCTCTTGACCTTGTGTGGCATACGTTCCACACTAGTGTCCAGTCTGTTATACGGCATCTCGATGCTCCCAGCAGACATCAGATGTGTCCATTTCCTTAATTTATATCCTGCATAATCGTCATGCAATTGACCGACGTCATTAAGCGTATCCAAGTGACTATGTCGTCATCTTAATCATGCACACGCTTGCATCATTATTGCACACTTCAGGAACATCAATCTCCTTACGAAACGCAACGTATGTGGCAATAGCTATAAAATGTTGGCCCGACATTCTATACCTGCACCATCATGGTCGAAACCTACACTTCTAAAGTGGTTTCCCTCTCACGAGCTGGGTACTCATAATCCAGTTTCCACCTTAGTATAGTGCCTCTCTAACGTGGTATATGGTAGATAATCGTAAACCACTTCTTCCTCGGATATATGGTGCTATATCCAGTCTCTTTCTACGTTGAGTGGCAATATATATGCCGCATAATAATTTTTTTTTTTTTTTTGAGGAAACGGCAGATTTATATTACTGTATGGAAAAGTTACATAGATATACATACAAAAGAACCATAGTAGGCAAACAAGCCCCACCATACAGAATGATGGCTAAGAATAACCACCAATATCCTTTAAGGGAAGGATGCCCAGTCAAAAAAAGACCACCTTATAACAGTAGTTCAGATAAAAACAAAACCAAATATAGTCTTATGATCACGTCATCAGTTTAATAATCCATGCTTCAGACTGATTTCATAGAATATCTGGCACACCATCAAGAGTGATGATAGCGAAGGCCTCCTTTGTATGAATGAACATCAGATCATCCAATTCATTGGGACCATAGCCTGTAGAATCCAACAGGTGCATGACCCAGGAATCCCGAGCGTCTTCATGGATCTTGAGTTTGGCTCGAAAATATGGCTTTATCTCCGGATTGAACCTCCAAAGGTCCTCATCCTCCAGCAGACGATTGAAAGTAATGCAGCTAATGACCTCTGTCTTAAGCCAGAATAGAGCATCAATGACCTCCATTGCTGATAAATGGACAGTAGCAGGGTCTACCTCCCGAGCATGCCCTCCTTCATGATGCCTCCTCACCAAGAGCTCTGTCAACCAAAGAGTCCACATCATTAAAAAGCAGAGAGAAAAATTGGAAGAAACCATTAAAAGTTCCCAAGGAATCCCATTGTCTATCATAGTTTAGGCCCTGTTTTGCTTTGTGAGCCATGGCAGCTTCAGCGAGATGAACCTAAAAAGAAGCTTTGAGCTTGTTTAAGTCTGGGGCCAACCCTGTGATAGCAACCTCATTTCTGTGTTTCCATATAGCCCAGCATGTGAGGGCCCGAATGGTGCCCATAAAGGGGGATCTTTGATTAAGGTAGTGCAGCAAAGAGGCCTCATCAGAGGGAATTTGCTGCACCAGGGGTAGAATCCACTGCCAGAAAGGGGCTAACCAAAGGCAGATGAAGACATGCGAACTTGTTTCCATTGAGCCACAGCCCAGCGGGCATAAGTCTGTAACTTGATTATTAAATTGAGCCCTAAAACCATTTGTTTTAAGGCTCTTATTCAGCACTAACCATCTGAAGAACCCAATTTTATTGGCACATTGAAGTTTCCAGCCCTGCCTTATAATGGTGATGGCTAAGTCCTGTTGGCAGTCCCATGCTCTGCAAACTTTAAGTTGAGATTTGTCCAACAGCAGGCTATAGATTATGGAGACTTTATATGCCTGCCCGCCACATAACCAATTTGGGGCATCAGTTGCATGTCCCACTGGATTCCTAGTGAGAGCATTATAGATACTCTTATTTGTGTCAGTGTCAGCCAGAATTCCAGCTAGATCACCCCAATCTTTCCATCTGTCATTTATTCTCATAGCCCCAATGGTGTGAAGACCTGCATGACACCATTCTTTATATTTGAGAGGATGTTTCAGAGCCAAACAACCTTCCTCTTCCTCAGCTAAATCCTGATGCCAAAAAAAGCCAAAAGTATCATTAATTGAGTCTAGAGGACGAGCTCTGAAGCACGGGGATGCCTGATTCCAAGCAGAGAAAATTCTTCTCAAGATTTTTGAAGTACCAGGGGCAGAATTGAGCTGATAGAAGGCTGAATCCGGGAGCTGATGTGGGAGGGAGGGAGCTCCCACCAGGGATGTTTCCTCCAACCAGTATTTTATAAGTTTCAGAGCTGGTGAGGGAGCATTGGACATTAGAGACCTCCAAACCAGCTTTGCAGCCAAAGCTTGAGCTTGGACAAACAAATCTTTGCAACCCAACCCCCCCTCCTTTTTGGGCAAAGTCAAATTATCCCATGACACCATTCTGGCACCCTGCCAAATATAATCTCTCATGGCTGTCTCCAATTTCCTATAAGAGGCTTTGTCAGCAATGATGGCAGAGGAGAAGAAAATGTGGGTGCTTGCAATCACACTGTTAATAATTTCCACCCTACCTGCAGTTGACAGGGATTTTGGATACATTTGTATTTTTTTCTTCATCCTATTAACAATTGGGTCCCACAAACCTGTCAGATTCATGTTAATAGCCAAAGGGAGGCCAAGCAATTTAGTAGCTGTTTTGTGACCTGTAACCTTTATACCATGAATCACCTCTTCTTCAGATTGTAAGACAATAGTGCTTTTATCCTTGTTCAGTTTGACTCCAGAGGCCCCTCCAAACAAATTTAGCATCTGTAGGAAATTTGGAAGACTGTATCCATCATTTTGGAGGAAGGCAAAAGTATCATCTGCATACTGCATAAGTGAGAACTCTCCCAGATTCTTAGGCAATTGGAGACATTGGATTTCTCTGGCAGCTAGAAGTGATGAAGTCGCCCTTGTCACCATTTCTGCAACTATTAGGAAAAGGTAAGGGGCCAAGGGACAACCCTGTCTAACCCCCCTCTTGCACTCAAAAAATTTTGATGGGGTACCATTTACTAGGACAGCAGAACAGCCAGCAACATTTAAGCTATGAATCCTGCTAATCACTTTGTCAGAAAACCCCAGCTGGGCCATTGCTTTGTATAAAAATTTCCAATGAATGGTGTCATATGCTCATTTAAAATCCAGTTTAACCAGCATGCAATTCTGTTTGGAGACAAGGTTCCAATGCAGACCCTCATGAGCACCAATAAAATTATCCAAAATGCTTCTTCCAGGAAGAAAAGCAGATTGAACTGGGTTGATGATCTTCTGCAGGGTCTCTTTGATTCTATTTGCAAGGATTTTAGCCAAAGTCTTGTAGGTAGCATTGGCAAGAGAGATTGGTCTCCAATCAGAAAAAGAGGCAGGAGCATCTACCTTGGGAATAAGAGCAATTAATCCAGCATTTATAGCAGGGTGAAGTTTTGGGGCAAACCATGCACCCTGAATAAAAGTAGTGACATCCTGCCTAAGAATGTCCCAAAAGGCAACCAAAAATTCAGGAGGGATGCCATCCGGGCCAGGGCTTTTGCCACCTGCCATTCCCCTGAGAACCTTCTCTATCTCACCTTCAGTGGGGCACATAAGGAGCTGTGTGTCATCCAGAGCTTGGTCAGCTGGTCCAAGTTTATCAAAGAAACTCTGGAAGCTATTTAAATCCACCTCCTCCTCAGCAAACAATTTGCTGTACTTTTCATGAAAAAATTCCATCAGATTTTCCTGCCCTGATATTATTTGGTCCCCTTCTGAAATGGAAACAATTCCATTATTCATAATCCTTCCTTTGGCTGTTTTAAAAAATAACTTGGAGCTGCACCTATCCATGCAATTAATGTTGACACATTTACTTTTTATTATCAGACCACGAGCCTCAGATTCTTCAATGTTCTTAACTTTCCTTTCCAAAACTCCCTCCTCCTGCTGTAATATAACATTGTGTGGATCTTCAAAAATTTTTTGTCTGACCTCCTTCATTTGCAAATATGTCTCTCTTTTTTCCTTTTTCAATTTCTCATTCCAGTTTCTGCCCCAGATTTTTAGCCAATCTTTGATTTGTCTCATTCTCATGACAAACCCTTTCATGGATCCACTAGGCTGCAATGGTTGCAATGCTTTATAGAATTCCTGAAAGTCCTGGCAAAACCTATCATTATTAAGCAGACTAGTATTCAGTTTGAAAGGAGAATTTGCCCCTCCCTTAAGTGAGTTTCCATACTCCAAGTATTGGGAAAAATGGTCTGATATTGAGTTGCTATGGTCACCTTTGATGATCATCTGAGGCCAAGAGCAATCTTTTGTGTAGAACCTGTCAAGAAGGCAGAAAACCCTGTCATTCCCAGCTCTCTTGTTGCTCCATGAGTACACATTTGAGGAAGATGGTGCTTGATAGACAAATAAGGATATCAGTCTATCCCATTGAACCCTTTCATTCCTCGTCATGTTCATCTTTTTCCCTAGTTTTTGGTCCCATTGGGGGGTATTGTTGAAATCTCCACTCAGAATCCAACAGTCAGCCTTTTGAGAACTCAACCAATCTGCCATCTCTTTCCACTGTTTTTCCCTCTCCCCTGGATCAGTAGAGGCATACACATTGATGACACCAACTACTTCCTCATTAATTTTTAGGAAAACCACCTGCCATCTGCCATTGGGGTTTTCGTAAGAACCAACAGATGGGAGAGAATTCCAAATTATGCAGATCCCTCCCTTTGTCCCATCTGCAGGTGACCAAATGGAGCTACCATTAGGCATTACCCATCTCCCAAGTTTGGAAGCTTCAAAGCTTGGCAACCTGTGCTCCTGGACTAGGATGATGTCAGCCCTCATCTCCTTCATAGCTATAATTGCACGCTTGCGTTTCAAGGGGCCCTTGATTCCCCTAAGATTCCAGGTCACTATCCTCATGGTTTTTTGGATCTAGTAATGGGCCCATATGGATTGGGAGTATAGACCTTTCTCTGCCTGGTTTTCTTAGTTGTTTGTGGTGTGAAGAAAGTCTCGACCTCTTCAATAGCCTCAGACTCATCTTCACTACTTTTCCCATCATCCCAGAACTTACCCTGAAGGTTGTCCAGTTCCAGCTCTAAACCCAGAGAGGAGGGCACTTTCTCCTTATCCTCTTCTCCCAAAGCTCCCAATTTAGGGAGGGGCAGCTGTTCCTCCTGCTCCAAAGGAATTGGAGAATCTCCTACTATTAGGCCAGTAGGGAGAATATCCTGAGATTCTAATTCCCCTCTTGGGGAATCCACACCTTGCAGCTGTTCAATATCTTCCTGAGTCACCAGATCACCAGTCTTAGATTCAGATTCCTTTCCTGGGGAGTCGACACCTTGCTGCTGTTCAGTGTCTCCCTGTGTCACCTAATCACCAGCCTTTATGGGAGACTGATCAGTCATTTGCAGGGAGGACTGTTCTTTAAAAAGATTTTTGACAGGGGGAGGTGAAATTTTGAAGGAAGGTTCGCCCTGTTCAAGAAATTTACCTCCAGAGTCATCAGACTCTAAGAAGTCGTTTATTGGAGGAACCATAGGTTCTTCAATGGTAAGGACCTTGGCCCTGTGTTCATGAGCCGGGGTTACCACCAGAGCATCAGGGTCGAGGATCCCTTTCCCCTTAGCATTGTAAAGGACCTTAACAGCATTGGCATCACTAAATCTTACTTTTTTCCTCCATTCAGTCTTCTGTATCTTTTGATTCTCTTCTTGCTGCTGTCTCTCCCTCAGTTTTTTTGCCTTTCTCTTTGCACTCCCATTGATTTTTTTTTTTAACTTTTTGGGCAGGCGTGTTTTTTTTCACCTTCCTAGGAGTGATCCATTCATCCTCTTTTTGTAACTCATTGGTTACTTTTACTGCCCGGGATCCCGTGCAAACACCTCCACCATGAAGGCGGATGCCACAGATACCACATGGCTGTGGGAGACCATTCCAAGCCAGTTTCAAAGTTCTGGAGTTCCCAAAGTAGTCAATATATTGAATACTGCAGGGAATTGGTTTTAAAAGGTCAATTTGGGCCCAGACTCTGGGGGGCCTATCAGGGGAGACCTCCAATGCAATATAGTTTCCAGTGTCTTTGAAAAGAGACAGTAGGGACTGCTCATTCCAGTACATAGGATTTAAACCCTGCAGGGAAGTCCATGCTGGATGAAAAAGCTCACTCAGATTTTGTGGGTCGAAGCCAGGGTACCATTTTTGGAAGAACATCTGGGTGTTGGCCTTGGTGATAGTTCCTTTTTTTAATAGTAAAGTAGTTGTTTGGGGATTTTCGCATTCCACTATAAAAAAAGGAAATTCAGTCCAGTAGATATTTCTGATAGAAATATCTATATCCTTCTCAAGCTCTATTTTCAGGGACTGTAACCGCACTCCTTCATGGCGCACACAGCCAATGAGACCCAAACTTGAAAGATATTTTAATTTATTCTCAACAGCAGGGTTTTTGAGCTTACCCACACAAGCCGGGACATGCTGATTCTTCAACTCTCGCCTGACCACCTCCTGGACTTCATTGCCATAGTCCAAGATAGGCTTGATCACTCCCTGTTGCCTGTGCAGAGGTCCCACTCCCATCTCAGAGCGCGTGTTCACCATATTCTGCAGCCAAGTAAGGAAATCACCGAAAGTGACACAGTTGACGATTCCTTGTCCGCTCTCGAGCTTGATCAACGCCTCAGCAAGTTGTTTCAGTTGCTCCTTTCCTTTTCTGCTCAACATACATAACAGTCCAGAAAATGCCTTTTCAATCTCAATCCTAGAACCTATACCAGTGCCCGTACCAGAGCCTGTACCCCCTTGTGCTGTCCCAACTGCCTTATCACCTTTACCCACATTTCCCAAGATCTGTCCATCTGCCAACTTCACGAACCCCGAGGTGGGGATTTCCTCCCCTTCCAAACCGGCCCCACACCCCATTTTATATTCTACCCTTACCACCTTGCAAATCACGCACACAATCTCAACTGAAAACCCTTACTACAATCCTCCCTTCTGACCAAGAACAAAAGGGATTGAACACCCCAGCTGCAAGGCTGTTCCTATCTCCTACAAATTCCCCTAACCAAGTCTCTATAACCTGAACTACAAGATCTTCTTCAATTAGGCTAAAAGGAGTGATAGCATGGAACAAATCCTCAGGGAAGATTTGGTGGAAGACCAGACTCCTCCACAATGCTGCATCATCCCCTACTAACCACCCACATGAGATCTTCCTCCCTTCTTCAAGAATGGTGAAGTATCGCATGTCTATGTTTTAGAGTTCGAGCGCCTTCCTCCCGCCATCGCCCAAATCTATAAACTCCCGCATAATAAATCAATCCTCGTAATTATTAAGTCCAGTGTTTCAATCAGATACCAAACATCGTCATACCAATTTTTCTCGAGTATCCATCCAAAATAGGGATACCTTAACACTCCTTATTCCCAACATTCAGCACTTCTACTTCAAGTAAGAGCCCAGGACCTGCTCAGTCATCACCATATAACAGGCTCAGCCCGACCAGGCATGGTTTCGATGCTTCCGCCACTGTAATACAGGACGACTGCATAGTCATAGCACTGCCGGATAGCAACCGGGGCGATACCAATTACGTCGAATGTATATGTCAGCTGTACCTATGTCCTGTAAATATAAGAGTCTCTGTATGTGTGATAAATCTATGAAAATGGCAATAGAATAAATAAGTAATTCAAATGTAAGAATATCGGGACGTCTGGTAAATGTATAAACATAACCAATGAATTAATATGTGTCCTCAGGTGATTGTAATCTATGCTAAAGATAGAGAGTGTGAGTGTGGAAACATTAATGATAATCGAAAGGAGCAAACTATTTAAACACATAATCAAATACAATAGAAGGAGATAAGTATATATGCCTTACACAAACTTCTGAGGGAATAACGAGACTTAGATTAGGTTATAACAAGGTTATGAATAATAAATCATGAAGAACGTCTGTTTGTACTTAATATTAAAGTATATAGGTAAAACTGTCTGATACAGTACAATATATAATTGTATTAAAGGGTAAGTATAACTGTAAAGGGCCTGTTAAATACTAAGGATAGGAACATACGAGTTCTTAGAACTGTAACAAAATAGGAAAACAAAATTTTGCTACAAAATTAAATTAGGGCTGGCTGTAATAAAATGAATTACAAAGTGAAGCGGGAATATAATACACATATACACAGAAGTTAATATCATTAGAATGGCTTTCTACTAAACAGTGCGCGATTAATAACTCTGTATTATAAGAACAAATAGAACTTGCTTATATCTATACTTGTCTATAATATATAATTAGTTACACGTATGTATAAAAAGAATGATTTCTAAATTAGATAAACTCTGAACGCATCACCGCGAATGAAACAGTGACACTTTCACAAATCTTGACTGTTCACTTTTGACGGTCCTAAATGATGATCATGTCTGCCCTTTACCTCTACCTTTTATATCCCAGAGTTATAAAAATGCACATTACAAGTCATTTCAAACTTGATCACTTTGAATATGACGACGTCTATGTGACTTATAATCTCACGATATCTCCTTAAGGAGGGGAGTCTTCCTTCCAATGTACGATGTGTTGCCCTGCAACAAGAGTAGTCTTGATACTGAGGACAGCATCATTTTTAAGGTGGGGAGAATGTGACGTTCCACATATTTATACGCCTATTTAGGTATAAATACGTGACACGTCATTATGAATAATTAATGGCACATTAATTATTCATAAGCTAAGGTTAGCTATGTTAATACCCAAAACCCTAATTCGAATTTAGGGCTTATCCTAATATTAAAAAGGGTTAAAATACCAAATTAGCTAATATTAACCGACCTAAAGTCGCCATCTGGCCCAAATCGATTGGGCAAGACAGAGTTTCCAATTTGGGACACCCAAATTGGGGGTTGCACCCCAATTTGCCCCAATTCGAATTGGGGCAATTGGAGATGGAGGAGGAGATGCTGCCCAACCCTGAGATGCTATTCGACCCTGTTCCAGCCAGAAGGATGGCGACCCAGAGGGATAGTGGAGCTAGCTATGGTTCCGGTTAGTACATAGTTAGCTTAGTTGTGATTCTAGTAGGTTAGCGCCTCTGTTAGGCTTCTTTGTTGATCTATAGCGTAGCGCCTCTCTGTGGTGTGTTCTCTCTCTGTTTTCTCTGGGGTTTACCTATTAGGCTAACCCTTGATTGATATGGTGAGTATTATTATCTCTAGATCTGCTCTAGTTCTGTATTTACTTGGAATGGATGGATTTGTAGTTCTTTGTTTGACTAGACTTCTGGAGATGGGGGATTACAGGGGGGTAGAGACCTCTGAGCCATGTTGGTAGTATGCTCCTAGATAGAACCCTGTATTATTCCCAATAGATGCGGCCTGTGCACAAGAGACCACCGAGCCGTGGATGCTATGGAATTGCTCAGCACCAGAGAAGGGACGCAGTGGTGAAGTGGGGGTGGGGTCTTGCACGAACATAAAAGGCTCCTGGGACTCCTCTGAAAGGGCTAGGCCCGATAGCCTGGCCACGAGGGTCGGGTATGGGTCCGACACTCCACGGGTGCGCAGGTGTGACCCGTGATGGGGCACCCCGTATTTTTTGTGTAGATTTAGGGGAGTAAGTCCTGCACGGATGCGGGGGTCGCTGATGCGCGCACGTATTCTCTAGCTCACCCATGGAACCGCTTGGATCCCGGAAGGGGCGCTTCCCCCCGCCTTTATCGGACAGGTCTTCATGAAACCTGGAGTAGGCTCGAAGGGTGATACCTTGAGTCTGCGTCTCCGGAAGGCTGTAGTGATGCCATAACATGATTCGACTCATCTGCAAAGTGTGCACAGGAGGGGCGGATGGAGTGGACAACCCTAGCCCTTTGTTCTATGCCGATAACGCCAAAGTTATACCTCTGTCTGCTGATCTCTTGAGATCGAGCCGTCCACCCATCCTCACAGGAGTCTGAACCGGGGTAGAACCTGGGGTTTGGGGTGTTTTCCTTAGGATTAGATGCATATTCTTTGCCGTTAGTACTTGGATGGATGTGCCACCCTTCATGGTAGTTATTTATATATGATTTATGTTGTGTGCTAACATGTATTCACGCTTCCGCAACTTAGGAGTCCCATTGAAGGCGTGGGCCAAATGACACCTCCGTGTGCTTCACCCGGGCATCTCTCTACGGATGGTCCGAGTTAGACGGAGGGCCCTGCTCATGGTGAGCTGATTGCCATGGGAGGGGGAAGTCCCTGTATGTATACGTTCGGAGCGCCGTATATGTTCAGGGAGCGTCACAGATATTACTTCATATTCCATGATCCATTTCCCATGTAGTCCATTGGAATATTTCCTAAGTATGGAGCCCATCTTATACATAACCACCGCTACGACTCGAAGGAGCCAAAAAAAGTAAAAAGTTTCGGCACATGCACACGCGAACCAACTTTCAAGGACGCTTACAAATATACATAAGATTATAAACCCAAAAGAATCAGCACATTGTTACAAGAGATTAGACCACAAATGGCAAGCAAACCAGACCACAAGTGGCAGCACAGAGTTTGCAACATCTAGTTTACAGAAAGAAAATTACCTTGGCAAGCGGCAGTTCACTTGGTATAGTACAGAAAACCAATGGTGAATCTCTTAGTAAAACCATGCTACAAGTGGTAATCATACCATTATGATCTTTCTTTTAACAAGTCCAATGGGGAGTTCTAAGCTTTGTTTTGAGGCCATATGGGGAAAGTCAAACACTAGTAAAGGTCTTATGAAGAGCCACCTTAGGAGAATCCTAAATAGTCATTCAAAAGGGAAGAAAAACTGGGTATTATGTCGTATTTTGCTCTAATTGTTAATATCCGAGACATGCAACTCTATATAATTTGGCTTTCAAATTGCAGTCTGACATTCTTACTGTCCATAGCTGTATACTAATTACATCTGGATTCATTGCTTTATAGATTCCAGCAGTTTTCGGGGAACAAATTGTTAATTTTCCTATTCTATTTAAATTCTTTGTTGCAAAAAGAGCTCTTGGAGATGATGATGTATACAGGAGATTGATGTATACAGGCAAGCTAGATGTCAGGTTTCCTTTGCCCAAGAAGAACCTCAACCTGCTCAATTTCAGAAGTTGCTGGAGAATCTCTAGTTTCCTTCTTCCTCTAATTCTAAATCCTATCAAATAACTTAAAAGATGGGGACAAAACGAAAGAGCCAACAATGCAAAGATTGAAATTTGCAAAGATTGCTTCTCTTAATCACATGGATGCAGTGCCCTTGGCATCATACTGCTATATGCAATATCCTTCATGAAAAGCCACCACAAATTTTCCCACAACACGTCAAAAATTACATTCAATGCACAACATGTCTTTTAATGTGCTATGCTCATTTAACTCACAATCCCAGATTACATAAGCTTTTGCACATACTCCTCTAGCTTATCAGAAATCAAGAACCCTAAAAAAATGTTCACAGCTTGATGAAAAACAAAAGAACTTCCATCCCAAGTTGCTGGATTCCTCACAAACGCCTACCCCTTCTTCCTCCTTTCCTTCTGGTGCTGTCAGTTGGAATTGGAGTCACATCCTCTGAAGTCAAATGTTATAACACCAATGAGTCTAAAGTTCCATCTTAGAGCGAAATGTAAAATTGCAATAGTATAAGCTAATACTCAACATACCAATTCGCCCAATTCGCATGCCGGAACGCGCTAAAGCTCGCAAGGCAGACTGTGCACCAGGACCTGGCTGCTTGGTCTTATTTCCACCTGTTGCTCTAAGTTTGATATGCAACGCAGTGATTCCCAACTCCTGGTTAAAATTGGGTCAAGTAAGTACTAGAATCTCAATATCATATCAATATTACTTCACCAAGTTTGAAGTTCCAAGACATGGCACACCTTACACTTCACAGCAACATCCTGTGCAGCAAGCATAGCAGCATAAGGAGAAGCTTCATCTCTATCGGCTTTAACCTTCATGCCTCCTATAAGAATGGTAAACAGAAAAGCTCCAGTCTCCATAAAAAAATCCAGAAATCAGCAGTAAAGCTTTTCCACTAACCTGTAACTCGGGAAATAGTTTCTTTTCCTGATAAATCAGTAACATGCTGCCATAAACATTCACAGCACAAATGAGAAGAACAGAAACATCTAATTAAGGAGTAAATCAACAAGAATACTTACCACAAAGGTATCATTGAAGGAGGCAAATATATGAGCAACGCCAAAGACATGCTCCCCTTCTCTCACCGTGGGACCGAGAGTTACATTCTCTTCCTTAGGCTCTTTAACCTTCTTCTTTCCTGACTGTTAAACAGTAATCCCAGTTAAATGGATTCAGATATCGAAATGAGAACATAAAACAAAGCCCAGCTAACCATGTTTGAGCGCTTGAGCACGACCGAAGGATGAGCTGGGAATCGCTGAGAAAGCCGAAACTTCCAACAAAAAATAGGGTTTCGATGGCCCAACCAAAAATTAGGGTTCCAATCAGAAATTAGGGTTTTATATTTCGATGGGCCATATTTTCTTGTGCCACTCCTTTAATCTAGATCCCCCTAGGTTAACTTTAAATACTGAATTTAGAATATTCTATCAAATATTCCGAGTATTTGGAGTGCTCAATACTCCGGTCTAAATTTGGGGCAGATAAACTGCGGCAGTCGAAAATCTTTTGGCTCTGGGTTGGCTGTATTTCTAGTCCACATGTCATAAACGACAACTTACAATGGCTCATCCTTACGATGGCATAACCATAAGCAAAACATGAAAAGATCATTCCCTGACTATGACTAAGAGTTCTACATTTCGATTCGGAAGGCTCCTCAGTCATGAAAATTCCTTAATAAAAATTTTGGACAATCATCAAGAAGGTATTGGTATATTGCTGGGCCAAAATTAATGAAATAAAAATTTAGGACAATCATTAGGAAGGTAGTGATATTGCTGGGACTAGATTAATGAAAGGAAATGAAGGATTTTCGCAAAAACTCCACCCAACTAGCATATACGGGAATATAGGAAATATATGGGGGTATTTTCGTAGATACAATACGGCAGCATTGTTGTAAATTGCCCAAACTAAATAATTGAATTGAAAGACCTACATTAAAAACAGGAGTTTATCCATATTCACATTGGGAGCATTGCTATGTTGTCTCCACTTAGTATTTCTTCTTCCATCGTTTCTCATGCCCCCATTTTTTCTTTTTTGGTTTTGCTTACCTACAATGTATCCCATGTCAAATGTTTCTATTCTAACTTGTGTGCAGCTCGAGTTCCAACCACCTATTGTTGCCTTATATTGCTGGTATCTACCTATCTTCTAGGTTTATGTTGCTTCCAATATGTTAATTTTCATATGACCTGCTTGAGGGCTTCTTGCCTTATCAAAGATCCATTTCCATAGCACAAATCGTGAAAAATAGGAACTTCTCATAATGGCAAGAAATTTTTTGTGTAGTTTAATTGTTGATCCTATTTGCATGAACAAAGTTACTAGACATATCTCTAAAACAAAGACCTTAGTACTTCAATGAAAAAGGAATTTTGTAGAAAATTACTGGTTCAACCTCGCATGTTTAGGAATGTATTTTGTATAATTTCAAACTGACACAAATTCACTACTTCGAAGAGCCATCATAAATTGGACATTAATAACGGATCTACCAACACAGGTTTGGAACGAAAGAAATGTTCGCGGCGGCCTTGGCCGCCGCGATAAATTTCTTGTATACATAATAATAATATATATGTATTCAGGATACAAATTGGAATTATATTACAAGCAGAGATTTCAAATATCCTATAGTTTGTCCATTGGCAACAATTTAGCTTATTACAGCTTGCAACTTTGGTCTCTATCCTGTGGAAGAACCTTTGCCCAATACACAAATCACAACTATGCAACCATACAACTCGGCAAAACCTACTTTAAAGCTTTCTTCAGGTGGATGCACATCATGAAGAGGCATGCAAATTATGCTTTGAGAGGTATGCCCTTCTATTCTTCTTTGGAAAGCTAAAATACAAGCAAAAGCAATGAAATTAATCATGTCACAATTTTGCAGCTTGCTACCTGTGTGAACACAGTATCATAGCTTGCCATTCCAGCATAATAAGCTATATCCGTATGAATTGTGCATTTGTGAATCCTAGCTCTCATATAAACAAAGCTAATCTATAATATCCAGGACAAGACTAAAACAACACTAAAATAGGATCCAACGATTATCTCATCTTCTGTCTGAAATAAATATCATAGTCTTCGTAGTTGGAAGGAAGGAAGGAAGGAAGAAACTTTTAATGTCCACGGAACCCAATCGGGTTATGGGACCACAAGTACAAGACGGGACTGAAGTCCCTAACCAGAACAAGGACCGAAGCCCACAGAACAAAACATAATCACCATGGCCCAGATTAAAAACCACCTGGGAAAAAACTGTTGCCAGGATGACTACACATCCAAAAATCCATGCTATTGCAAGAAGCAATAAGCATACCTCCAACAGACAAGACTTCACCAAACGCCTCCGAACCGTAACCTCTTCACAACTGTGTGCTGGAAAACAGACGCCCCCAACGCCAATTGCCCAGACGCTCAGGGAAGGCGGCGCTCAGAGAAACCGCTCAGGGAAATCGCCCAGTGGAGGTGCCTCCTCACCAAAGCGCTCCACCGATCCAGGCATGCTCTCAGGCGCATACGCTCAGGCACGCTCTCGCAGGCTCACAGGCGCCATCCGTCACTGCACCTCCCAGTAGTTGGGAGTGACTACAAGTAGAGAGCAATCTGTCATTCGCCACTAAGAGAAGCCTATGAATGCTCATTCCAGTTGAGCAACTTATTAAGTAGCGATGAGAGCATACATTTCCACATTCTATAAACATGCACATGGGCACAAGCTTTTTTTTCTTTTGGTGGGGTGCACATTTATAGTGCGTAAATAACATCAGCGACTGCTTTTAGGGATTTCTTATTAGCATTTGCTTATGTATATGTATCCAAAAAAAAAAAAAAAACCCCCCAAGTATAGGATCAGTTGCATGAAAAATACACTAAGGGTATAGAATATATATATTATAAAAATAAAAATATGTTAAAATGTTAAACACGGGCAAAGAATACATATAAAAGTTTACTAGTTTCTTTATAGGAATATTGTATGGGATATACATGCAGAGGGTTGTATATGAGTATGAAAAGGGGTTTTCTACTAGAATAGTGGTAAATATTCTAAATTTATTCTACATATTCTAAACGAGGTGCACCTCAGACTACCATAGTCGTCGGATCCATCGATCCTACGGCCTAGACCGTATGTTGAGGCCTCTGGGCACATCTCATTTCGCTTATGGTGATTTGTCGCTTATGGTAATTTGTGATTGGGAATGCCTATGATTTTGAAATATGAAATATGGGATTTGATGAAATGTGGAACCTCTATACGGCTTCGCCTAAGGTTTTAGAATATGAAGTACGAAGGCTCGAACCTCTATTAAAATGACTCAAAGTTCTAATATGACTACTTTGACCAATATAACCAGTGAGCTAACATGATTATTTTTCATCTTAAATCTATATTTTTTTTTAACAACCACCTATTCAATTGGTCTAGGGATATGGTCTATAGTTGGAATTGTTATTTTTACATCCATATCAAATACCCTTGTTATTGTGCTACATATTCTAGACGAGGTGCACCTCAGACTACTATAATCGTCGGATCCATTGATCCTACGACCTACAGCTCTCGTTTTGCTTATGGTGATTTATGATTGGGGATGCCTATGATTTAAAAATGTGAAATATGAGTTCGCCTAAGGTTTTGATGGAATATGGAACCTCCATACGGCTTTGCCTAAGGTTTTAGAATATGAAGTACGGGGCTCGAACCTCTATCAAAATAACTCAATCTGTATTTTTCATCTGTATAACCAGTGAGCTAACATGATTATTTTTTATCTTAAATCTGTATTTTTTCTTAACAACAACCCATTCAATTGTTTTAAGAATATGGTCTATGGTTGGAATTGTTATTTTTACATCCATATCAAATCTCCTTGGAACCCCCTATCATTGTGCTACATATTCACACCTTATTCCTTAATCCTATAAAGATGCGTAAAAGTTCCTGGATTTTGTGGGGTATGCAAATTACAAAATTTGCTTTATCTTACTAACAGATTCATGAAATACTACTTGGAGATTTCAATGGGAATACTATATGATGTTGTTTTCATAGTGCAAAATGTCCCCAATTATGAGGGCTCTAAGCTGCCCTAAAGTCACAGGTGTGAATATGCACCCAAACCAAAGGGGGTTTAAGGGGGATTTTAATTTAAATGTGTTGGACCCAATGGTTGTGTTAATTAATGTCAATGATAGTTATGTGTTGGTTGTTAATGTCAATGGTTGTTATGTGTTGGTTGTTATGTGTTGGGGGATTTAATTTTTACATGTTGGATGTTAATGGTTTGTGTTGCAAAAAATTTTTTTTTGCCCCTTCGGGGCCTTAGAGACGTCCCCCCTCCCAGGTGTGACAAAAAATTTTAGAATTCAAACCGGAAAAAAAACTAGAATTCATTTGAGGCTTTCATCACTGCACTTTTTGAATTTGATGACAATAAAACAAATAGAACATAAGTAAAAGTTACCATAAAAATAGATGATTGATCCCATTATTCCGAAAGTCATAAAATTTGCAACAAAAAAACCCCCCCCTATTATTATGCTACATATTGTTACTTCCGCTACAACTATTTCTCTTTCACAATGACACCATTGTTTATCAATCCATATGATTTTGAATGCTCCATCTCTAGCTTAAAGGTAATGCATGATTCACCTTATGGTTCGATTAAAGTTCCAAACCTACAATATAAATGCATTCTTGTGGCCACTATTTGACTGATCTGCGTGACATGGAAAAGGGTGGAATAATCCGCTTTGTTGTGTGCATAAGAATCCGTTTGTTGATTGAAGCTAAAGGCTGGCTGCTATGAACAATCCGGCAGTCAGGAATATCCAAGAGTTGGAAGCAAACAGAGGGCCTAAACTTGAATCTGCAGCAAATCTTAGGAAGGAAACAAAAGGGGGTTTTGCAACACACATGCACACACATGCATATGCACACATGCACACACATGCACACATGCACATGCACTTGCACTTGCACATGCACAATACACATGCACACACATGCACATGCATGTGCACTTGCACATGCACAATACACATGCACACACATGCACATGCATGTGCACATGCACATGCATACACATGCGTAGTGTTCATGCACAAACACATGCAGAGAAAGACAACAACCCTCGGATTGTTCCAACCAACGAAAATCAACGGCCCATAAAAGGTGCACTCTAGAAATACTATTTAGTACACCTCAACGAATACAACAACGAAATCATAGAAAAACCATGTGAAAAAGCGTATAAAAATCTAAAAGTAACCCCCTGTTATTATGCTACATATTAAGGGGTTTTTACCTGACCCCATCTTTGTAGATGGCATATCCAATACACATATAGGTGAATCCCTCGGGGTTGAAGGACGTCAGCCTTTATTTAATCAGAAGTTAACTACAAGTAAAGATGCAAAGACATGAATCAAATCTCAAATGATAAGCATGGACCCACCGAGCGAAACTTATGCTTATGCATAAGAGCATACATGGACACAAGTTGCCAAAGCTTCTATGGATTTCATGCCCCTGTTTTGGCTTGGACAAATGCAAATGTCAGACGAACTCCAAATTCTTCTTCTCCTTGCATTTTTTGAATACGCGAATACTATTTACAGTTAAGACTTCCTTTGCCATGTGTCTAAAAATCTGAATTCTTCTTGTATTTGTATTTCTATAAGGTAAGCATACTAATGGTAGAAGGGTTGCTTAGCCATGTCAGTAAAGAACACTCAAATGATGGCTTTCTCAACATTGCCATGCAGGAAAAGCTTCATATCTTTGCCATTTTTGCACTTGCTTTTTTCTATAATTGTGCCAACAACTTTGATCGCATATGGCCCAGCAACTTTATTCACATTTGACCAGACATGTAAGTCTCCATTTACTTGCATAGAGATCTTGGTTGAGATGTGAATATCAATTTACAAAGTACTTGAAATATTTTTATTGTTACCACAGTTTACCTTTCTGCTTGATATCGCTCATGGATATGGCAATGTCTATTCAGGTTAATGCCAACTTTCCAAGCACTGTCATTAAGCATTGTTTGTAATGCTCCTCCTGCAGATGTCACATCCATCGGAAACAAGCTTATTCATCATTTTAATCTTGTTGATACAGCAATAAAATGTACAATCTACAAACCATTTTCAGTAACTGAGCTAGTATCCAAGAAGCCCCTGAAGAAGTCGGAAGAAATCTATTTATTAATAAATATGACCTAGGATATATCAATTACACCTTGAGTAAGACTTCAACTTCCACACTGTACAGAAGCTTGGTGTGACGTTCCAGGACAGTATACGGTCCCAGGACGTATACTGTACTGCCTCGTCACGCGTACACGCCATCCCGACTGACGTGTACGCCGACATATAGCCAAGTGGGTAGCCCTAGGGGGCAACTTGCTAGAAATGTGCATTGGCATTAATGTGCACATCTCTCAATGTACACATTAATGTGGGCACACATTTCCATATGGACACCTTATGCCAAGTGGGCCATACCCATAGGTGCAATTAATGTGCACATTTTCCAATGTGCACCTTCATTAATGTGCACACATTTCCATGTGGGCACATTTTGCCACCTAGCCATTAATGGCAAGTGGGCCCATTCCCAATTATCCCACATGCCTAAAGGGGATAATTGGAAACCCTAGCCAACCCCTTGTCTATTAAAGGAGTGAAACCCTAAATTGCCCAAGTTTTCGTTTCTAGGGTTTTAGAACTTCTGTTTTGGCTGCCTCAGCGGCCAAAATCGCATCCAGCACCACTTTGAGAGAGAGTTGCATCATTAGTTTCCCTTGATTCGGCGTTTTGCCAGGATGGTCGAGCTTCAGTCGAGGGAGGAGCCACTCAAGGATGGTATTTGGCCAGCTAGATAGTCTAAACCCTATTTCAGTTATAGAATCAGTAGGTTTAGCCTATTAAATTGGCCATAACAGCCTTCTAGATCCCTAGATACCAGCCTCTAACTAAAGAACCTAACTCTATGATATAGATTAGATCTTGTTCTTTAGTTCTCTTATGATGTATGTGGATGATGTATCTCTATGAACTCCTTGTATTGGGAAGGGGGGTAGAGACCTAAAGCTTGGTAGTAGGTGCTCCTAGATTAGCCTCTCTAGCACACAATAGATTCGGCCTGTGTACAAGAGCCACACCGGGTTGTGGGTGAAGGGGCCAGACTGGCTGAGAAGGAGGTTCCTGTCCCGACTCTTGAAGCGATCCCTCCGGTGTGTAAAGCCTACCGGGGATCATTGTGACTAGGTCGATGGCTTGCCAGCTGCGTGTGGGCAAGGCATGGGCTCGACACCCGTGAAGTGGTGTTCACTTTCCGATGGGTTCGATCGAATAGGGCGGTGGCCCTCTAGTCACCTTGAGTCGGCGGGTAGATCTCTGGAGGGAGTGATCCCTACCGCCCCATCGGGCGGGAGGATGAACCCGGGAATAGCCCTTTCGGCTATGCATCCGTGAACTCTGATCGGGTCCCAACACTTTTCAACCTACTCGCAAAGTGTGCACGGGAGGGGCGGATGGAGTGGACAACCCCACGCCATGTTCTTATGCAGCCAAATCCATTGCCATGAATTACATGCGCAATGATCTCACGGAGACCCAAGCCGTCGGTCATTCCCTTGAGTCGAGCCTTGGGTAGAACTCCCCATATGTATTGTGCTCACCTTGTTTATGCAGATGTGATGGACCACCCTTCGAGGTGGCTATGTGCTTATGTTATATACTGACATGTATGTTTACGCTTCCGCAGCTAGGTAGACCCTGAGGGAGACGGGGTAAATGACCCCTTCACTCTTCCCACTGGAACCCGTCACGGTTCTTGCGGTGTTAGGTGGAGGGCCCCCTGATCGGCATGGAGTGGGTATGGGGATGAACTCCTGTTTGTATACGGTGAGTGCACCGTATACGAGTAGGGGACGTCACAGTGGTATCAGAGCAATGTTCTTGGTGACCAAGAGCAAAGCACTGACCATGTTCCCAGTAGTACTAACTTGATAGGATCCTTAAACCTCGAAAAATGGGAAAAAATTTTTCCTCATTTTTGTAGTTTTGCTAAGCTAGTAACAATCAAAATGAATAAAAACGTAATAAGACTAAAATTGGTGAGCCAACATCCAAAAAGTAGGGAGGTCTCACACGTCGCGCCAGGACAGATTTTGAGATTCTCAAAATCGGGTTGGGCGCAACGTGTGAGACATTCAGCTTTGACACCAAAAAGTTGTAAATTACAATAAAATAACTTGATAATTCTAATTTTAAGCTAAGAATCATTAGAATTGGCATGTTACATGTTTTAAAAGTACAAAATTTAGTAGTAGGTCCCACCATGTCTCACACGCGTCGGCCAGGACAGATTTTGAGATTCTCGAATCGGGCCAATAACGCGGTGAGACCCTTGCTTAATTAGGGGTTTTAGATATTTTAAGCAAACCAAAAAGGTAGTTTAAAAGTTGACCTAAAAATTGACCCCTATAAATAGACCTAGACCCCTCCCATTTCCACGTTCTGTCCTTAGAAAAATTGCTCGTGTCCGCCAAGGCGATCTTCTCGGCGCTTAGCTCCGTCGGCAAACCGCCAAATGATGGCCCGCACCAAACAAACCGCAAGGAAGCCTAGGCGAAGCCCGGATCCTCCAGCGCCGGCCGCTCCGCCTCTTCAGAGAGAGTCCCGAGAACGCCTTCTCCATGAAGGCGAATCGTCTTCAGCGAGGAAGCGGGATCGGACCGGAGTGACCGTACAGAGCTCGTAGAGGACGACCGGCCGGATATCATGCAACAAATCCTCGAGGAGATTGCACAAGAGGAGGGAAGAAGCGGGGAGCAGCAGGAGCAGGCGGACCAGTCAACAGCTCAGGACCAACCCCAAGGGAACACCAACCCACCGGAGGAGCAGCGGGGAGCGGCCCGGACCAATCAACAGCCCAGAGAAACCCCGTGGGCCAGACCCACCTACGTGAAGATCGGGGAAGAGAAGAGGAGCAGCAGCCAACACTCAGCCCCACGGAAGAAGCCGACCTTGCACGCTTCATCAGCAAGTATGAAGCTAAAGAGCGCCGCCGGGAGCAGAGGACGAAGCGTCGAGAAGACGACCCAACGACAGCCAGTGGGCCAAAGAAGAGAAAGGCCAAAGCCATCAAGGCAGCCGGCAGGAAAGTTGTGAAGGTCGGCAAGCTTGGCGGCGGGTCCCGTGAATCAACGAACCATCATCAGGCGAAGAGACCCCGCCTTCAAGCGGCTTCGGACCAAGACTACGCATGCCCGCACGGATGGAGCGAAGTCTGCCAAAACCCCTACCAGAGAGAAGGAAGTGCCCCAGCAGGTAGCACAGGAGCAAGAGGAGGCCGGATAGGTGGCGAAGCCCCCACCGTTCCCGACATGGGATAGGGTCAAAGCCCCACGGCCACAACGGGAGGCATATGTGATAGACCCTGTCAAGGTCTATCAGAAGAGGATCAAGGAGCACAACGCTTACATGGCAAAGTGGGAGGCCTACAATGCCTATTACCAGGAGCACAGGGTGAGAACAATTCAAGGCGGACATCCGACAAGAAGCCAAACATTGAAGCCGCCACCACCCAGGCCCAAGCCTCCCAGAGCACCAGGAAAGAAGCGGGCCGGCAAGAAGAAGCTGGAGAACAGAGCCCTCAAGGAAATCCGGCACTTCCAGGAGGAGCTCTGGGACTCTTGATCCCTCGGGCACCGCGTTCCAACGCTTGGTCCGGTGGAAGTCATGCGTGAGTACAACACGGACATGCTTGGCGTGACCGATGAGATCTTTGTTATTAGCTTACGAGGCAAAGCAGAGGCAAAAATAGTAAACATTTTGAAGATTCAACGGCCTGCACAGTACACGCGAAGAGGGTCACCCTCATGAGGCAGGACATGTATCTTGCCAGGCACATCAAGGGAGAACGCCCTTGAGACTTTTGTAAATAACAGAAATTTTGTTAATATAAAGAATTTTGTGGATAAATAATGTGTCTAATCTAGCTTAATTAAGTCAAGTTATAGAATTCTAGTTTTTGATTTGATAAAATTGGAGTTTTTAAGCAAAATTGAGACGATGTCTCACACGTCCGCCGGGGACAGATTTTGAGATTCTCAAAATCGGGTCGGGCATAACGTGTGAGACCATGCCCAAAAGTGCCCAAAACAGCTCCAAATCGAACAAATAAGGGGTCAATTCTGCCTAACTCGACGAGTTTAATGGAATTACAGCCTTCAATCACCCAAATTGATTAAGCCTAGCCCAATTAGGACCCATGTCTCACACGTCGCGCCAGGACAGAAAATGAGATTCTCAAAATCGGTCTGGGCGCAACGTGTGAGACCTCGTGTCATTCTCTTCACCAAATGATCTCCAAGTTGTTGCAATAGGTTCATTAGTTGTTCTTAGCATGCTCAAACCCTAGAAGTAGTCTTCAACTAAAATTGCATCCTTTAATAGGTCAGAATCACCTAATCTCAGTAAATTCTAGGTCATCCAAAAATTAGGGTTTCCCCATTTTCTATAAATAGGTCCATCATTTTTCATTTGACACCCTGCAAGTTTGCTCTCCACTGCTTAGGCGATCTTCCGGCCCCCGAGGGCTTACGCATTCGTTTGATACCCCTTCCTTGCTAGATCAATGGCCACCGCCGACTTCAAACCGATGGTACAAGTGCGGCCAAGGTCTATACCCATGCTTCTGGAGGCAGATGTCAATGACATCTTCCAAGTCTTTGGCAAAGAAATTGACATCCAAGCTACGTTAAATGCAACCCCAGCATATAGACAAGTCCTAGCAGAATTCCAAGCTAGGGTAGGACCCTCCCTTGTCCAGGTCCCCCCTTGCATAGGCTATTTTGTTCCCCGCCCATCCCTTCAAGCAGCCTTGGGGGATGTCCCCAACATCGCCAAGTACCTGACCAACAAAGCGCAAAGGCTGCCAGACTACATGGTCCTGACAGCCAACAGGACCAAGTACTTCTCCTACACCGCGGCTTTAGCCATCTTCTCATCCCACCGTGCCGAAAACCCAATGGGGGCAACCTCTATCCCTCCGATGGAGGTGGACCCCATAGCAGCGCAGGAAGAAGAGCAGATGCGCTTGCAGTATCAGCAAGAGCAGGAAGGAAAAGACGAAGAAGAAGAGGAGTCCGACGACAATAAGTACACGGAGCTCGACTCAGATGAGGAACGGCCCAAGTTAAAAAGTTCCTTGAGGACAACCCGTCTATGAATATAATCTCTGTTGCACTTTAAATGTTTTGTTGATATATTTTATTCCACAATTATACCAACAAACCATAAACAATGCGAGAGAACAAGTAAAACTAACCATATAGCCATGAATTACTTGTGTATGCAGTTAGAGGCCTAGGCTCAGGCGAGCGACAACGCCAAGACCTTAGGGAAGAACAGACCCGCCCTGCACCACCCAAGGCAAAGGAACTTATTCAAGAAATGGAACCCATGACCCCAGAGGAGGAGATATCCCCATGATGAGGACGGACCTTGAACAGATAAAGGCTCTATTAGCCGCCTGGGAGCAGGTTCGGTGGGCAATGCTCAATTGCCACAAGCATCAGCTTCCGGGAAAACGGAAGGGACAAGAAGAGGAGCAAGAGAAGGAGATCCCCGAGCTCTGGATTCCTCCCACTCAAGCTCGGACTTCGGACTGACTCAGGAAGAGGAAGAGCAGGCCCGGGACAGGGAACAGGATGGAAGGCAAAGGAACACCAAGAGGGAAGGGCAGAGAAATACCCCGGATGGACGACAAAGGGACACCGGGGCCCCTCGACTACCGTGAAGAAGGTAGATTCCGCACTGGGCAATGTATGGAAGGCCCGAAAACTGGAACAGTTCTCGGGGGAGAACAGGTCAGGATTAGAAGCAGAGGCATGGCTGGACGAGATGAGTGAGTACGGCAATGCTTATGGCATGAAGGATAAAGACAAAGGAAGAGTGGCAACAGCCAACTTGAAGGGAGCCGCACGGATTTGGTGGAAGGGTTATGCAAAGGCACATGGCTTAAGCAGGGATGCTTGTAAGTTCAGGAAGTTTGCTAAAGCCTTCAAGCGCCATTACGTTCCAAGGGAACATAAGTCCAGCATGATGCAGCAGTTCTATAGGCTCCAACAGGGAAACAAATCAGTCCAGAAATATACAGAGGAATTCATGAGGCTGAGGCTGTATGTGCCAAAATTGGGTGAGAAGCATGCAGTAGAAAGCTATATTGAGGGGCTGAATGAGGAGATCCGCAAGCTTATGAGGGCAATAAACCCTAAGACAGTATCAGAAGCAGAGTCCAAGGCTATAAGCTTGCAAGGGACGGGACCTCAAAATAGCGGGCGAGAGGCAGAACATTCTGTGACAAAGGCAAGGCGACGTGGAACTATAGCCCTAGAGCGGCTGAAGTCCAGTCCGGCTAGAGCCCCATATGGTGGCAAACTGTGGGAAACAAGCAGAGAAGAAGCAGGTGTCCTTCAAGGACAAGCGGGAGGGGTCAAACTACTCCAAAGCAAAGGCGATCCTTTTTGGCAGGTGATGCCCAAGGAAAAGAGGAGAGTGCATAGAAAAGCGGCTTTGCTTCATGTGCTTCCAGCCGGGCCATAGGACAACCGAACCGCGCCTTTACGCCATGAGTGCGCCGCTTAGCTTTGAATTGGGAGATTGGGACACTGCTGACGACGACGGCGGCGACGAAGGTCGCGACTACATTGAGGTGAGTGTCATATCTTTGCCGCGAATAGATCTGAAAAAGCGAGAGCCGGTATAAAGTAATTTCCACGGTAGGGAAGGCTAAGACCAAGTCATTCATAGTCTTGATAGACTTCGGGGAAGTAGCCATAACTTTGCATCCCCGAATGGTTCAAATGTTGAAGTTGAAACCACTAAAGTCAAAGCCAAGGCCCGTTGTCTTAGCAAGTGGGGCAAGAAGGCGCGGGAGCAAGAGAATTAACCCGACATCGACTTGCCGTGGATTAATATCCAAATGGGGGCAGAAGTAATGGGCATTGGCAAGGCAATGACTTGATTATAGGAATGGAGTACCTTGGACCAGCAAGGGCCATTATCGATTGTGGAAAGCGGAAGGTGACCTTCCCAACACCCGACGGCAAGATTATTGAGATAACAGGTAAGGAAGTTATTTCCATCATGCAGTGTATGTCTTCTAAACGACTGTTCAAGTGCATCAAGAGTGAGCAAGTGGCATACATTTTCAAGCTTGAGATTAGTGAGCCGGAATCGGAAGGAAGCAAAGAAGACAAGGTGCTCAGCAAGTTGCCGAAGCAAATAGCTAAGCTGATCACGGAGTTCCATGATCTCTTTCCAGATGAGATCAAGCAGCTCCCTCCTTATAGGGGAGTCGAGTGCGAGATAGCACTCGAACCGGGAACAAAGCCAACAAGCAAGGCTCCATATAGAATGACAACGCAGGAGTTGTCGGAGCTGAAGAAGCAATTGCAGGAGTTGCTCGACCTAGGCTTCATTAGACCTAGTGTCTCGCCATTTGGAGCGCCCATTCTCTTTGTAAAGAAGAAGGATGGCAGTTTAAGGATGTGCATAGACTATAGGCAGTTGAATAAGCACACCATCAAGAACAGGTATGCGCTTCCCAGATCGGATGACTTGATGGATCAACTCCAAGGGGCAAAGGTCTTCTCCAAAATCGACTTAAGGTCAGGCTATCATCAGATCCGGATAAAGGAAGAAGATATTCATAAGACCGCTTTTAGAACGCGGTATGGGCACTACGAATTCACGATAATGCCTTTTGGCTTATCGAATGCCCCCGCGACGTTCATGAGGCTCATGAACGACATCTTCAGGGAGTTTTTAGACACCTTTGTGATCGTATTCTTTGATGACATTTTGGTGTATAGCAGATCCCTCGAGGAGCACGCATACAACAACACTTGAGGAGGGTGCTAGAGAAGTTGAAGAGGCACCCGGTTATGCGCCAAGTTGTCGGGCGTCACGCCAAGAACGGAAAAGGTGGAGTATCTCGGTCATGTGATCTCAGCAGAAGGCATCTCGACGGATCCTGCAAAAATTGAAGCCGTCATTCAGTGGCCGGCGCCGAAGAATGTGCATGAAGTCGGGTTTTTTCAGCCCTAGTGGTACTACAGGAAGTTCGGAAGAACTTTGCTAAGATAGCAGCCCCGCTAACGACTTGACGAGGGCGGAGAAAGTGAAAGATTGGGCGAGCATTGGCACAAGAAAGCCTGGGCAGTGGTTTGAACTGTTGAAGGAAGCTTTAACAACCGCCAGCCTTAACCCCGCCCGAGGAAAAAAGGCAAGCTTGTAGCGGCACGCGCAAAGTAAGATAGCTACAGGGGCGATTTATGCAAGAAGAGCGTGTAGTAGCGCATTGACTCCGTGAAGATGAACGGCGCCTTAAACGCCGCTACCCAACGCACGATCAGGAATTGCTTGCAGTTGTCAGGGCATTAAGAATTTGGAGGCATTATCTTTTGGGAAGGAAGTTCCAATTGGATACAGACCATCAGAGCCTCCAGTATGTATTCACGCAACCACACCTCAACCTGAGGCAGAGAAGGTGGATGGAGTTCCTTGAAGAGTATGACTTTGATATAGTCTACAAGCCAGGGAAGCTCAATGTGGTAGCAGATGCGCTTTCAAGGCACCCCCTGACAACTAGAGTGCATTGCAATGCAATTTCGACGCTCTCCAGCGACTTTGGTAAGAAGATTGAAGAGTCTTTGCCAACGGATATGGATTTCAAGAAGTATGGGCAAGCCTCTCGAGGGAGGCTAGAAACGGATAAGGAGCGGGAAGCCTTTAAACATTATAAGAAGGAAGGCAACCTGTTATACCATAAGAACAAGTTGTGCGTACCCGAATCATCAGGTATAAGGAAATTGATCCTCCATGACACGCACAACAGCCCAATAGCTGGCCATGCGGGATTCATGAAAACATATTTCAAAGTGCGCAGCAGCTATTATTGGTCAGGAATGAAGAAGCAAGTAGCTCGCTACATCAGAGAATGCCAGCTATGTCAGTAGACAAAGGCGGAGCAGCTCCGAATTCCAGGAGCCTTAGAGCCATTAGCGGTGCCAAACGCTAAGTGGGAGGTGATTAGCATGGATTTCATCACAGGGCTCCCAAGGACCGTAAGAGGGAAAGATGCCTTGATGGTAGTGGTCGACAAGTTGTCGAAGATGGCACATTTTGTGCCTTGCAGGACCACAGATACGGCTATGGATACAGCGAAGCTCTTCACCAAAGAGATCTTTAGGCTTCATGGCATGCCAAGGGAAATTATCTCCCGAGGGGATCCGGTTCATGAGCCTTTTGGGACCTCTTTGCGACAATCCAGACGAAGCTATCCATGAGCACGGCATATCATCCTCAGACAGATGGCCAAACGGAGCGGACCAACAGGATTTTAGAGGACATGCTACGAAACTATGTCTGGAATAAGCAAGGTATGTGGGAAGAATTTATTTACTTGGTGGAGTTTGCATATAACAGCACCAAGCAGGAATCATCCCAAATGTCGCCGTTTATGATCAATTACGGCTATCGATTGCCTAACTCGGACACTTGGCACAACCCCGTGTCAAAAGTGGAAGTTTCCACAGCCGAGATGTTAGCCGATATGCGGCAGACTTGTGGAAGAAGTTCGAGGGTATCTGGCGGGCAAGCAAGAAGTCGTCGAAGAGCATCGCCGACAAGCATCGAACAGTCAGAGAGTTCAAAGTTGGAGATGATGTTTGGCTCAAGATCAAGGTAAAGCAGGCAAAGCTCAGGATCGGGAATTGCAAGAAGCTTGCTCCAAGGTGGGCTGGACCTTTCAGAATAGTCAAGAGAGTAGGCAATCAATCCTACAAACTAGACTTGCCAGCACACCTAAAGATCCATAAGGTCTTCCCGTGAGTTTGTTAAAGAAGCACACTCCAAATCCGGACGAAGTCTTGGACACTCAACGTTGTTGGAAATGGCCGGAGGAACAATTTGGAAATAATTTTAATTGATTCTTGATAAAGCTTTCAAGAAAACGAGGAGATCAGAATTCCTCCAGTATTTGGTCAAGTGGAAACACTTGCCAGTGGAAGACGCGACATGGGTACTAAAGAAAGATTTAGTAAAACAGTACCCACAGTTTATGGAGCAATGGGACGGCAAGGTCATCTCCGAAGAAATCGGCTCAGGCATGTCGATTTGTGTAGATTAATTCTATGTTAGTTAAGATTAATCTACGCATGCAACCTATGCTTGGTATGGGTCGCATGCGTTGTTACCGATGATGGGACCACTACGGTGATCTCTAGGGCGTGGTGTAATGTCAATGTAGGCATGACCGCGTTTCCGCTTGGTGAGTGGAAGGTAGATTAGAAAGTCTACTTCTGTCCCACGGAAGTAGACGACCTCGAGAGAAAGGAGGTCATGAAGGAATGCACTGATAGGAAAAGCACCTCTAGCCCCATATATGCTTTGATAGGAGGAATCAGGCCTTCACGCCCCATATACGGGAAGGACCTATCCTCCACGCTGGGCAACTAGGGTGTAGGCATGAGCGGCATATAGGCATATAGGCGCTGTCTCCGCGGCCATAATGGAAGATTCACCCTCTTCCTACGCCGGGAGATTAGCCATGCATCCATGTAGATAGGTGGGGTGGTCACCATATAACCAAAATTTTATTAATAATTAAATGGTACTAACGTAGTGTCGACCTGCAGGCCAATAGAGCGCTCCGGAGGGCAAGGAGGTCGAGCTACGAAGACTTGCAACACAAATTTTGTTGGAATGTGTTGCAAGGAATGAAGAGTACCTCGGACGTTAATTTTAATTTTGATAAACTTAATTGTCACGTTAAGTGAAATTTTTGAGTAGCCTGTTTTAATGATGTTATGAATTGATAAGTTATTTCATAATATAAGGGCGTGATAATGTCCTAAAAATATTATCTTAAGGTAATCTTAATAAATGTGTAAGTATCATAGTAGTTTATCGTATGTATCAGGTTGATTGCAGGTTAGGATGATCCTAAGGTGGGGAGACCCACGATGCTGCGGACAACATCATTTCAAGGTGGGGAGAATGTGACGTTCCAGGACAGTATACGGTCCCAGGACGTATACTGTACTGCCTCGTCACGCGTACACGCCATCCCGACTGACGTGTACGCCGACATATAGCCAAGTGGGTAGCCCTAGGGGGCAACTTGCTAGAAATGTGCATTGGCATTAATGTGCACATCTCTCAATGTACACATTAATGTGGGCACACATTTCCATATGGACACCTTATGCCAAGTGGGCCATACCCATAGGTGCAATTAATGTGCACATTTTCCAATGTGCACCTTCATTAATGTGCACACATTTCCATGTGGGCACATTTTGCCACCTAGCCATTAATGGCAAGTGGGCCCATTCCCAATTATCCCACATGCCTAAAGGGGATAATTGGAAACCCTAGCCAACCCCTTGTCTATTAAAGGAGAGAAACCCTAAATTGCCCAAGTTTCGTTTCTAGGGTTTTAGAACTCTGTTTTGGCTGCCTCAACAGCCAAAATCGCATCCCAGACCCTGCCTGAGAGAGTTGCATCATTAGTTTCCCTTGATTCGAGCGTTTCAGCAGGATGGTCGAGCTCAGGTCAGGAGGAGCCACTCAAGGATCAGGTATTTGGCCAGCTAGATAGTCTAAACCCTATTTCAGTTATAGAATCAGTAGGTTTAGCCTATTAAATTGGCCATAACAGCCTTCTAGATCCCTAGATACCAGCCTCTAACTAAAGAACCTAACTCTATGATATAGATTAGATCTTGTTCTTTAGTTCTCTTATGATGTATGTGGATGATGTATCTCTATGAACTCCTTGTATTGGGAAGGGGGGTAGAGACCTAAAGCTTGGTAGTAGGTGCTCCTAGATTAGCCTCTCTAGCACACAATAGATTCGGCCTGTGTACAAGAGCCACACCGGGTTGTGGGTGAAGGGGCGAGGACCGGGCCGAGAAGGAGGTTCTGTCGACTCTTGAGCGATCCCTCCGGTGTGTAAAGCCTACCGGGGATCATTGTGACTAGGTGCGATGGCTTGCCCCCTGCGTGTGGGCAAGGCATGGGCTCGACACCAGTGAAGTGGTGTTCACTTTCCGGTGGGTTCGGTCCGAATAAGGCGGTGGCCCTCTAGTCACCTTGAGTCGGCAGGTAGATCTCTCGGAGGGAGTGATCCCCACGTGCCCCATCGAATCGGGAGGATGAACCGGGAATAGCCCTTTCGGCTATGCATCCGTGGGCTCTGATCCGGGTCCCAACACTTTTCAACCTACTGCAAAGTGTGTACGAGGGGCGGATGGAGTGGACAACCCTACGCCATGTTCTTATGCCGCCCAAATCCATTGCCATGAATTTCATGCGCAATGATCTCACGGAGACCCAAGCCGGTCACCATTCCCTTGAGTCTGAGCCTTGGGTAGAACTCCCCATATGTATTGTGCTCACCTTGTTTATGCAGATGTGATGGACCACCCTTCGAGGTGGCTATGTGCTTATGTTATATAATGACATGTATGTTTACGCTTCCGCAGCTAGGTAGACCCTGAGGGAGACGGGGTAAATGACCCCTTCACTCTTCCCACTGGAACCCGTCACGGTTGCAGTGTTAGGTGGAGGGCCCTGTATCGGCATGGAGCTGGTATGGGGGATGAACTCCTGTTTGTATACGGTGAGTGCACCGTATACGAGTAGGGGACGTCACACTTGGGTTGTTCATTTGCCTAAAACACTCCCCACAAAGAGTTCACTTCTTTTGATCCAATTAACAACCTCTAATCTGCTATAGTTAGATCTTAAAACATACATGTTTTTCTAATAAACCCCTGTTGATTTAAGCAGCTATGATTCTATAGTCTACCACTGGTGCAAGGTAAGCCTTTGATAGTGCCTCTGTCGTTGTCTCTGAGAAGTGCTGCCTATGCCACCACAAATCCAGAACCAAGGGAAAGCCTCTGCCAATGCAAATTTAGAACCAAAAAGGTGTCTTCAACCTGTAAGCCGACTCCAGCCCTAAAATCAAAATGTAAAGGCTCGACCTTTGCATCTCGAGCCCAAGGAAGGTACATACAAAAAATACTGGAGAGCTGTGTATAACATATACATACATGCCCAACCATATAAGTAAGAATTACACTAGCATTGCGCAGTCTATAAACCCCAACATACCTCCATAGCATTATATTAACAGACTCATATAGAAACCATAGCAAAATGGCCGTATAAATATACGTTTTGCACGATGAACCATTTTTTGATATTTGTCCAACATCTTCTGTGTAGTAACCTTAAGCATAAACCCTAATAAATGCGTAGAAATCTTAAATTAAGGTTCTGTAATTCAATTCTTATTATTTCAAGTTACTATTCTGATGTATCAAAATTATGAATGTTCACGTGTACCTCATGTATGGGCAAGGAAGGTCGAGATCCTAGAAGCCATTAATAGTATGCTTCTATGAAGAGAATTCCTTAAATCCCTTTAATTTTGACATGTGCAGAGCTCACCTGGTTGCTGGTGGCATGTTATGACTAGAACGAATAAGTGAGGCATTGATGTATGGCAGGAACCTTGGTGTATTTTGTTTCACAATGGGCTAAGTCTATTAGTTTGTCACCGTGTATGGGCAGAGTATATGCCCGACACCTCCTAAATGATACGTCCTCCGAGGGGTTAAACTGGACATGAATGTGTTGCGTCACGATATTCTAGCTCCCATAGTTGCATGTTGTACTGCGGACGAGAGTGTTCTTTTTCTTGCCTCATCGAACTGAAGGAGATGTAATCCCAAAGTGATCCCTTGGGATCATATCTCCGGCAGGCTATAGTGCCCATCATGTTTTAGCGTATTAGCAAGTGTGCACAAAACATATGGGTGGAATGGACAACCATAGCTAATGTTATATGCCAACCGAACACTGTTCTCATGATTTTGTCTATTATTACCTTGAGGACTTGACTGTCGATCAAACCAGGGGAGGAATCTTCCTCATGTGATGTATTACGTGATGTTGTTGGTCTTGTTCGATGATAGTTAACCCACCTTTTGAGGTGGTATGTCTATATGTGCTATATGGTTATATGCTTTCGCACTGCAATATATGTCATTCTAGAGAAGGAATGGAAAATGACACCTTCCTATTCTTTGCTCGAACACTTGGCCATCACAATTGGTTCGAGTTAGCAGAGGGATTTTTCTATCCTGGAGAGTAGAGATTGTCGTACATGATAGAGTGATATCTCTAGCAATGCCAAACTAATATTTCGAGTCCAAAGATAAAAGAGTCATTGATGATTCTTATAGTACAAGTACCTTGTCGGAATGCATTTCGGAAAAGCTTGAGTATATTAGAACATTACACACTTAGACATAATGTTCCAAGATTTCTAAGCAATGCAGTTGAGTCCAAAGTTCACCTAAATTAAGAGTTATGTGCTATTGGAACTTCCATTTCACAAAATAAAAGAGAATATGGGGCCCAAAGATTACTGGTTAGACATCACTATTTGCAGGTGCCAAGCTCCAATTAATTCTTGGAAAAGTAAGACTGCTCATTTTCATGCTTCCAATTCCTAGGATGGGTCCTATGATACAATTAGTTGGCCGATAAGTGAAGTGGTGTTCTCATTGAGTCCTTTGAAACACTGAGTACAAATTGGTTCCCCGTACTAGGGGTTGAAGTTTTGAAAAAACATGCTCCGAAACTAGACAATCATCGAGAGCATGAATAGATAAAGAGACGAATCATCCTCCATGTAGGCTAAGCAAAAATGAGGGCTGCTCCATCGCTAACATATGTCAGCCGAGAATACTCCGATAAACAGGATGGCGAGACTCTTCAAGGATGAAGCGCGATCCCTCACACCGTGATAACCGAGATACTCCAAGAGTAACCTATAGAGTCAAAGTTGTAACAGGAAAATGACATATTAGGGAGTTAGGCGCCCAGCGCATCAATACAATATTGTATCAAACCAATAATAAGGCTCGGTGGCTCCATTGGCCACGCCGAAAAAGAAACAACAGCCGACCAATCGGGAACCTTCCACGGAATGAACATCGTAGGAAAACCATCCGACTAGTGTTGCCTCGGAGGCTACATCGCCACGCCGAGAGACAATGAAAAGAAATTATAACTCGGAGGCTACAGTGCCACGCCGAGAAAGAATGAAATAATGAGTAAGCCTCGGAGGCAACAGTGCCACGCCGAGAAAAAATGAAAAATAAGAACATATGCACTTTCAAAGAAGATAGAAAGAAAACATGGAGGTTATCACGACCTCAGGATGATCCGAGAGGTATAGAAAAATAGATAAACATAAAGATGACAGACCGATTAGAAGGAAATGGAGCAACTTCAACAAAGGAATATGAGAAACAGAAAATCAACCGTAGATATGACCCAACAAGCTCAGATAATATTGAGGGAGAGGAGGGCGGGAGACTTGTGGAGCCAGAAATGAGGAGAATGGAAAGGAACTCAAGAGAACGCCGATGACTAGAAATGAGGAAGGAGGCGATATAAATAGGAGATGCAAGCTGGGGCGTCCCCATATCGCAATATAGGATGGGTCCTATGATACAATTAGTTGGCCGATAGAAGAGGAATCTACCTCAAAAAGAATGGAGCCAACTAGGACAACAGGGCAAAGGCAAACGAGGGGAGAGATGGACAACACAGAATGATTAGAACAGACTAAGCAAAGGGGGCAGACAAACTGTGAAGCAGAGGGCAAAGAATATGATATATGAACACCAACAAGGAAAAGGAGAACTAAGGCGACTCAAGAGGAGACCTGGTAAATATATAAAAGAAAGCGATGTAGTCAAGAAGGACTAACTTAATACAATAGTGCAAATAAGCAAAAGATAAAGCGAAGGGCTGATGGACTCAATGAACTAATGGAGTCAACCGGGTAAAAAAAAAAAAAAAAAAAAAAAAAAAAAAAAAAGAGTAAGGCAACAAACTGAGAAAAAACAAGGCAACTAGACGCAAAAGCAGAAAGGGCATGATGCACATGAGTTAACGGGGGAAGAAATAGAAAAATAATAAAATAGGAACTAGAAACAAGCTACAAACTTAACGAAAAAAGTGACAAGGAAAACACCGAAAAACATAAAGAAATAATACAGGATAATGCTTGCATGTACCATAGCATCCAAAACCTCCAAAATCTAAATATAGCGGTGTAAGCAAGACAGATCAAATGCACGCAAAACCATAATGCTAAATCGGATAATATACTAAAAAACATGCTAAATAGATCAAATTGAGTAAGAAAGCTATAGGATTAATGGGACAACGAGTAAGAACCTTACAAACAGACACAACGAATATCCTAACGACAAATCTAAAGGGACCAATTTAAATGGAAAAACTGCCAAAAACAAGATGCTATGAAAACAATGAGGGCAAGAGAGATGAGTTTCAATCAAAGAGATAAGCAAAGAAATTGCTATACACTAGTTTACCTATGAAACAACTCAGCAAATGGGTCCAAATTTTAAAGAGACCAGACTGGACCGAAATAATAGAAGAGGCTAACAGGATAAAAGAACTCAAGGACCAGAAGGAGCATGCAAGGCACAGAGGGAGACCTGGAATAGACATATGAATGTGCACAATAATAACGAGAGCGATTGGGTAAATGGGACAATAATAGGCCAAATACATAAGGGATAAGATAACTATAACATAGACAAAAAAGATGTCGAGCAATATGAATACGTAAAACAGTGTGAACACGCCAGAATGAAGCAATACGCAGGCTTGGAGAGCAAAACCAAATGAGAAAGTCCGAAATCACGAGGCAAGTGAGACTATAGAGATTAACAGGGCTAATGGCCAAATCGGGTAAAATGAGCAGAGAACAACGGGTGCAAAAATGAAGCAAAGGAGCACACGAACATCCAAAACAAGTTCGTGGGAATGCAAGACATACAAAGGGACCTATCCAGCATGAATGATAGGATAATAAAAATACTGGACAAAAATAATATCCGCAAAAGAACATAATGTGGCCAATAGAGCAATGAAAGTGTTGAATCAACGTGACCAAACATCTCAAGTAGAACAATTCTACGAAAGGGGCAAAGAAGAACAACATGGAACATAGTAACAAATGAACGAATAGAAAACAAAGGAATCAGAATAAGAAAACCAAAAACATGACGAACATGCAAGGAACAAAAAAGACAAAGACGTCCACATACATAAAGGCCTAAGGAGGGCATGTACGCTCGTAGAGGAGACAACTGAAAGACCAAGAGAAATGCAACTCTGTGAACATCTAATAACAAGTTTATGAGGATGCAAGATGTACATAGCGGCCTATCCAACATGAACGATAAGAACAGAAATTAATGGTCCAACAAATGGGGCAATGTCAGTAAAAGAACACACTGTGGCCCAGAGAGCAATGAAAGTGACCGAACCAACGTGACCAAAAAATGCAAAAGAACAATGGCACCAAAAACAAAAAGGAACAATATGGAACATAGGAACAAAAGAAGGAATGCACAAGGAACAACCTGAAACATAGAAAACAAATGGGCTAAGGTCGCACAATGCAAAAACTGAGAACATATGACAAAAAAGCGTGCATACACCCTCAAAGGCAATCATGAGAAACAACTGAGAACATATGAGAAAGGAGCGTGCACTGACATACGCATACAAAAAGAAATAAAGCTCGAGAACTATATAGGACCTTAGAGCAACCTTAGAAAAAACGAAGCAAATAAAGTGGACGGAAAATGGGATCAAGAATAGATGGACATAGCACAACTACTGAAAGATATAGAGGAATGAAAAATAGACGAAGGGCACATCACAGGATACATGGAATAAAAGAAGCCACAGAGCAACCGGGACTAGTAATGCAAAAACGGTTGAATGGGACGAGACATCTATGATAGAACTTGAACGTAAAGGAAGAGAAGAAGGGGATTAGCAAGTGAAAGAGAAACCTGATGACAAAAAACAAGCAAGATAGATGGAGGAATTAAGAATAGGGAACGAAGCAAAAGAACATAGTGAGGATGCGAACATGTCAACAAATGGAGAAATAAGATAGATAACGGAATCGAGAATAGGAAGAACATAGCGAGATAGTGACATGCCAAGAAATGGAAAAAATAAGACCGTGATCAAACTTCTAACAAAAAACTGCAACAATGCGACCTATGGAACCTAATAGGATAATAGCGCAAAAGGAACCAAAGATGAGCCGAAGGGAAAACGGAATCGAAGAAGCATCTGGAACAAAGAAACTCATCAATGGTGCAAAAATGGAAAAGGTCAAAGTGGGAAATTTTAGCAAGGGAAATTGGATATACCAGGAATGAAAAGAACAAATAAAATAAAAAACTCTTGCGACTCTAAATTAAGCACGCACGCATAGAAACAAAACAGCCTTAAAAAACAAAGCAAAACCAAAGATAAATCATAAACAAGCAAACACGACTAAGCAAGGAATGAATACTACACGTTAATCTTGTCATAACGATCGAAAATAGAAAAATGCAACTTGAGGCATGTGTGCCAATGATGTGGAGCCCAAAAATAAAATCACAACTAAGGTTGCAACCGGAGAGACCTGCATCTATGCAGACATGCTCAATCTAATATATATAACAAAAGAATGAAATAATAGAAAAATGGACTTAGAATAAAGGAAAAGAAATCAAGCCCCAATAGTTACGCATATCTCAACTCTAATCTGTGCTGATCAAAAGGATGGAACAACTGTGGGTATCTAGAAATACCCCCAACCAGTAAACAAACAACACGACAATTGACCATAAGCAGTCGCCAGAATGGACATGAAGCATGACTAAGAACTAGGAGAAGCCGAGGCTATTGCAACACTAGAAATGAGCGCAAGCATGCAACCAAAACGAGAAGGAAAATAAGGGGGGAAGAATGCTAGAAATGAACAGAATGCGCCTATTAAAAATTCGCCACAACGTTAGGAAATACAAACTCTATACCATAGAGAAACCTCTTGCCAGGTCTGGATTGATAATGATGCCCAAGCACGTGCAATGTAACCCGTAAAAACTAGATGCACAAACTTGAAATGAACCAACAAGCACTCTCACGGGATGACTGACGCATATTAAAATTAGACAAACAACCTGTCAACAACTAGCACCAACCCACAGCAAGCCCAATGTATGGTTAACAAGTGGCAACCTAATCATATCCCTGCTAATGTAAGATCAACACCTTACAACCTCTCCAAAAGGTCCATGCACACACGAAGGTGCCATGCAAAGATAAATATATCTTTAAAGTCTTACCATCAATGGGAATCTTGCATGTCAAGAATGAGGCACCTTGGATAAACACAATCCCGAGTAAAAAACATCTCGTCAAAGCGTTTCGTGGTGAATAAATGATTTGATGTTAGCATGATCATTCCCTGGAACAACCTGTCTATATAGAAACTAAACAAAGAGTCACCAGATAAGAATGAAAAAAGAGAAAATCCCTTGCCACTACGAACTTGACAAATGAGATACACCATTGAGCTCTAAGCTAGAGGGAATAGAATAGAAGTGAGAAGGGGCAAGGAACGTAATGGACGGATGGATGACATGAGTCATCACCATTTACATGTTCAAATCGAGCCCAATTAATCCTAGATCAATTATGAAAAACTCAAAGCAATCTACAAATAGATAATAAAGGTAAAAAAAAACCACTAGACACACACACCAAGACGGAATAAAACCCAAGCTTCATAGAAAAACTCAACCTTAGCCAAAGGCATTCTATCGAAAATAAAATGCAGCGCAACCTTTTCTAAGTCAAATCATGCATATATCACAAAGATAGTGAAGCCATGGAACTGAGAACGATCGCACAACAACAACTACTGTAGGTACTAACGACTAATCAATCTACTGCAAGACAAGGAAACGTTGTGGGGCACTCTGGACTAGGGAGCAACAAGGTATAACCAATTAAAATGCCAAGGGTCTAGGAAAATTTAATAATTCAGAGGTAAAAATTCATAAAATGACCCTTGAAGGTTTAAACGTAGAAACAAAAAGTGAGCACCAGAATACTGGGGCTCACCACCGATGGCACAGGTAGCCATCATCATAGCAGGTAGCAGGAACTGCGGGCTGCTTCCGGATGGTCCGGGCTGCAAATGGTGCCGCCACGTGGCCCCCGCCACGCAGCGGCATGCCTTCCACGTAACGTAAGAGGCGGTAAATGTAAGGAAGGCTGAAGGCGGTGGATTTCAGAGAAAGAAAAAGCCGTAATCAAATGAAGAAAACAAGGCGTAAGATAGATCCGGGTAGGTCGAGGCAATAGGGCAAAGGAAAACGATCTAAAGAAATCTTGTCGGCGAAAGCATGGCGGGGAGATAGAAAACTACGGGCCAAGAACTACTCCGCGGCACGTAATCAACTAACCGAAATCGAACTAAACAAGAATCAAATCAAACCGCCACCATCGGTGAGAGCGAATCCCGCACGAATCCTCAAAGATCGAAATCCTCCAATCGATCGTTGTTTGAAACTTATGCAGACAAGCCACAAACCCCGCCCCATTCGACACGCAAGTAAATCGGATCAAACCCATCCAAATTGGTCCAACCAAAGGCGGTTTTACGCCTTTTACCGCAAAAACTTTAAGAAAAACACACACAAGCAATAATTGGGAAGAAGCGGGGCAATTTGTTCCCAAAAGCTCTGAGAAAAATGGAAAGTGACGAACCAATTTAAACCTTAATCTTGACCTCGAGGACAAGCCTCTATGCCATCAACAAAACACGCTTCGAGAATAACCTAGCTTTTGACAAACGAACGTCTATATATGCAAATCAAGCAGCCCAAACCAAGCAAGAATAGATCTAAAACTACTGAGACAAATCCAAGGATAGAAAAGGAACACCAGATTCCAGAACTGAAGACTATCAAAGTGGTTAACCGACACCAAGGCCATGACATCATATCATCTAAAGGACTCAGCCGATTCAAAGTCACGGCAAACAAACCATCAGCACTTGTGAAAACCTGAACCATATGCCCAGAAAACCATATCCACACAGAATTGCATACCTGGCAACGAAGAAAGTAAAAATTGATTCGTACTCAAAATTGATTCGTACTTGGTAGGAGTACCTGGTAGGAGAAGAGGCATGGAAGGAACAGACTTGTGGAGCCAGAAATGAGGAGAATGGAAAGGAACTCAAGAGAACGCCGATGACTAGAAATGAGGAAGGAGGCGATATAAATAGGAGATGCAAGCTAGGGCGTCCCCATCCAAGGAAGCAATAGAACCGTGGCATTGGTGATTTTTAAATTACATCTAATGTTCTTAGGCTTCTTGAATGATTGAACATGTGTTTGAGAAAGTTCGGATCCATCAAAAATTATTGTCTCAATCAGGATATAATGCCTAAATTAAAAAAAAAAAAAGCTTCTTGAATTGCCATAATGAAAAGATATGAATATAAGTGTGGATGAAGATAAAAAGATGTTGTCCAGATTAAACATTGTAAAGTTTAAGAAAGAAGAAGAGCTAAACTTCTAACAAGTATCCTATTTCGATCTTGTTTCAGAACCACATTGACTGCATGCACTTGAATAGCGTAATTGCCTAATTTATTGTGTGCTTTTTATTAGCAGGCTTGCCAAACCCCCTATACAACAATCCTTACAATTCTAACCTATCCACGTGCTCTTCACATCATGCCAAAAATGATGTGGCATGAATCTTACCATTGGATTTCTTAATTTTGTATCTTACGGTCCAGGAATTAAGAAAATTCCTCAAAAATTCCTTTGCCTCCTTTGGCGGTGTCGACTTATGGATCGTGTTTGACTTGCATTGCTGTGAACAAAACCATGTGCAGTAAAAAAGGAGTGAATAGTACCATACCACAATCGTGGCGATTGTTTAAGGCCATAAATGGCCTTGTTCAGCTTGCAGACTTTAGTTTCGGCTCCTTTGACCTAATATCCTTGTGGTTGTTTCAAGTACACCTCATCATTGAGTTTTCCATGCAGAAAAGGCTGATTTGACATCCATTTGCTGCAGATCTAAATGCCATTCTGCTGAACAGAGGTAAGTCAAGCAACAGGAGCAAAGGTTTCATGGTACTCTATACCTGCCTTTTGTGAGCATCCGCGTTCCACCAGCCGTGCTTTATACCTAGAAACCTTGTTATATTTATCATATTTGAGCTTCAAAACCCACTTACATGAAATGGCCTTCCTCCCAGGAGGTAAGGTGCACAAGTTCCATGTGTGATTCTCCATCAATGAGGACTACTCCTCATCCATAGCTGATTTCCAATGGGACTGCTGGAGGCTTTGGAGTGCTGTTTCATATGTATGTGGCTCCTCTGTCGAGGCACTACTAAGCAAGGCAAGATAGGCTGAGCTTCGTGGCTTTCTGCTTTCAATGTATTCCAGCATCTTCTCAGTATGTTTCACAACTCGAGCAGATCATCTTGGAGCAGAAGCTTCTTGCACATCTGGAGGAGCACAATCTCCTTCTGAATCTGGTTCAGAGGGGATATCCATATCTCAAAAAGGAGTATCAATTGCAAGGATCATCGTGATCAGAATCTGAGTCTTTATTAGCTGTATCCTCAAGAGTTTGCAGAGGATCTATAACCTGAGCAGTCGTGCTACTGCCAAGGCTGAAATCATGTTCCTGAAAGACAACACTTATGCGAAAGATCATTTTGCGGGTGGCAGACACATGCAATTTATAAGCTTTAATATTGTCTCCATATCCGACAAACATACATGGCGTAGCGCATGACAGTTTACCAGACTTCCTTTCGTTCTTGGAGAGATGTGCATAAGCTGTGCAGCCGAACACTTTGAAACCTTCAACATTAGGCTTCTTATCAGACCATGCTTCTTCTGGTACACATCTTGGAACTGCCTTTGTAGGGACCTGATTGATGATGTATACAGCGGTATTGACCGCTTCTGCCCAAAACCGTGACTCAATACCTTTGGAGAGAAGCATGGACCGTGTGCACTCAAGGACAATCATGTTCTTCCGCTCTACGACACCATTTTTGTTAATGTTCAAATGCCACAGAAGTCTGATGATGAATATCATGATCTATAAGGAAGGCTGCAAATTCACCGCTCACAAATTTGCCACCTTGGTCAGTTCTAACAACCTTGACTTTCTTTTCCATAAAGGTTTCAACTTCAGTTCTCCATTGTTTAAAGTTGTGGAATGCATCCGACTTGTATGCCATGAAAAAGACCCAGCTCTTTCTAGTAACATCATCAATGACAAGAAGAAAATACCTGGAATCTCCCACAGAGACAATGTATGCAAGCCCCCAAACATCCATGTGGATCAAATCCAAAGGCTTTGTTGCACGTGTACCTTTATACTTGCCATAAGACTTCCTCCCCAAGGCACAACCTTCACATATACCTGTAGGAACTTTTGTCTCGGGTATGCCTTGCACGAGATTTTCAATTTTCATTTTCTTCAAGGCAGGAAAGTTTGCATGCCCTAACCTCTCATGCCAGTTTTGGTTGGCGCTGGAGGATGTGGCATTCAGGGCTATTGACTGTTCCTTGCACCAGCTAAGCCTATATAGACTTCCTTCACGCACTCCTGGTGCTAGAATCAAATGATTCTTATCTCGAACGAGACATTGCCTATTACCAAATGTGGCAAACATACCAGCATCATCAATCTTAGAAATAGATAGCGAATTAGCTTCTAAACCAGGAACATAGAGAGTATTCTTGAGTTGAGTATTCCATGTTGGTAAATCCAATGTAACTGTACCTACTCTCTTAATTGTAAGCTTGCCCCTCCCAATTTTTACTTTCTTGTTGTCCTCATTCTCAATAAGGCCTTGAAAGAAGTCCTTTTTCCCTGTCATATGGTCACTGGCTCCAGAATCCAGAAACCATACTCCCTGTGACAGTTCTGCAATCATACCATGATGTGAGTCTATCCATGTACTTTCTTCATGCGTTAGTGTTTCTAGCTTCTCTTTGAGTACTTCAACAATGTTTGAAATCCATCCACGGCATATGTGAAAGAATATGCATATTACCCTGATGATCCATATCAAGGTACTCTGCTGATCATTGACAGGGCTAGCGAGAACGCTCTTTCCACTGAGATCAGGGAGTAACTACTTGCACTACCATCACTATCATGAGAATCACTTGTGACCACTTTAGAGGCCTTGTGCCCTTGTGCCTGCTACTTGGGTTTCTTACAATCCTCCTTGTCTAGCCTTTTTTGCTTCCTCTTTCTTCTGTCAGGTTCAGGACAATCCCTAGCAATATGCCCGAACTTATTGCAATTATAGCATCTTCTTGTGTCATTTCCTTCTGCTCTTCCAACAAGAGCTTGAACTTCCCTGCCACTGGTCTTCTTCCCACTCATTTGATTTTTCTCTTCCATCAAAATTTGTTGACAAGCCCACTCAAGCTCTACGTGTTCTACAGATCCTATCAGATTCGTCACGTTGTTGTACGATCCAGACAATCCTAGAAGCAATGCTCCAACTACAAGGTCATCATCTAGACCTTTTTGCATACCCTGTAATTGTAAAGCAGCTGCTTTGATCTTGGAGATAAACTCATCTACAGATGTACATTCTTGAAGCTTAGTGGTGAAAATCACTGAGTAGAGATTAGCTTGCTGAGAAAAGCATTTCTTTTTGTATGTGGCCTTGGCACTCTCTGCGACCTCTATTTGAGCAATGAGAGTATCATCCAAATATCTCATCAACCGATTTCATGCTTCCCAATCTCTCTGCAACCACTTCAGTAAGGCCTGCCTATCACTTGGTTTCCCTTTGCTGTTAGTTTGGGTAGTCCCTTTCAGAATCTGAGCAGTGGTTAGAGGTTCAGCTTTTGGAACGGTAGCTTCTGGACATGGCTCATCTCCAGAAACTAAAGAGAATTTAGTGAATTAACCAGTTGATCAACAATCTTTCCAATGTCTAGCAAGATTTTATCTTTGAATTAGCACCAATCATTAAATCACCAACAACATGAAGTATTTTTCAATCAAAATAAGAACGTATAGGGAAGCCACAATATGGTCTCTAATTCCCTATAGTTCTATGGTGTCATGCTCCCTTAATAATAAGGTTATTAAGCACAATAATAACCATTGAAATAATTTCAAAACACTGTAGCACAGTCACTGTAGCTCGAGCATTGACCCATTTACTGTTCACGCATTGACCAGATTATTTGCTGCCGGATCGTGTCCTCTTTCACTGCTCTAATCCATCCATCAAGATGTCCAACCTCTGTTTAACGGATTCCTCCCTATATCTTAGCAAATCTGGCAGTTTCGTGCCAGATCAACCTTCTACTTTGAGCTTTTCATGTTTCTTATTTATCCCACAGGCATAAGTTCATTTCTCTGACATTCGAAACAATATCCCACATGCCTGAGGCTGTTCGTCGGCCTTGTGAACCATTGCAATTTGAATCATTAAAAATAACCCATTTAGAACCATTGAATGAAATAATGGTAGCAATGTAGTGTGGTGTGTGGTCACATGTCCAGTTGGATGCTGCCTAGTGGCGTGACGTTAAAATACTATCTATCTATCTATATTCAATGATAGAGCATCCATGTTTCATGATTATGCTATAACCTTCACACATTGTTTCTCAAGTTTATCCCTTGAACCAAGATGTTTAATGATAACTTATAAGCTGATAAACCTTCACTCCTCCTTCAGCTTATAAGTGTACAAGTCTGCAACATTTAATCTTGCCCTGAACTTTGCAAGCTGATAACCCTTCACTCCTCCTTCAACTTATAAGAGTACAAGTCTGCAACATTTAATTTTGCCCTGAACTTTGCAACTTTAGTTTCTGGTAGAGCTTTAGTGAATACATCTGCAACTTGATTATTTGTATCAACATATGTCATCTGTATGAGCTTCTTCTCTGCTAGATCCCTTATAAAATGCATGTTTAGCTCAATATATTTGGTTCTATCATGATAGACTGGATTCTTGACAATTGCTATACAACTCTGTCTGTCAGTCCAGATTTCTGTTGGTGCTTGTTGTCTACAACCTATTTCATTAAGCAACCTTCTCAACCACACTAATTCTTTGGCAACAAGGGAAGATGCAGCATATTCTGCTTCAGCTGAGCTCATTGCTACTGCAGTTTGCCTTTTGCATTTTCAGGTTATCACTCCTCCTCCTAAGAAGATTGCATAGCCAGATGTTGATCTTCTAGTGTGCAGATCTCCTCCCCAATCTGCATCACTATAACTCATCATGGTTAGATCTTCTGAGTTAAAACAAATACCATGTGTTTGAGTTCCCTTTAGATATTTGAGCACTCTTTTAGCTGCCTCCCAATGTACTTTAATAGCATCATGATTTCTCCTGCTCAAAATGTTAACTGCATATGCTATGTCAGGCCTAGTACTGTTTGTCAAAAATAGTAGGCAACCAACCAGAGCTCTATAAGGCACATTTTGCATTTCAGAAATCTCCTCATTAGTGATATCATGATAGGGATCTTAGAAGGTTTAGCTTCAGTTAGGTTAAACCTCTTCAGCATATTTCTTATATGTGTGCTTTAAGGCAGCTTTGTCCATTTCAAATGTTCCTCACAACTTCAATTCCAAGAATTTTTTTTAGCTCACCTAGGTCTGACATTTGGAACCTGGATTTTAAAATATCTTTGCATATGTTCAGAATTTGTAAAGAGCTTGCAACCATAATGCAATCATCTACATATAAGGCGATGATGCAATATTCTCCATTTTGCTCAAATCTATAAAGATTCCCATCATTTTGCAATTTCTTAAATCCCTGTTCTTGCAAGAAATGATTTATACATAGGTACCATTCTCTTGGGGACTGTTTCAGACCATAAATAGCCCTGTTGAGCTTCCAAACCATATCCTTGCCATGTGAATATCCTGGAGCCTATTTCATATAAGCCTCCTCTTCAAGAGTTGCATTCAAAAATGCTGTTTTCACATCCATATGGTGGATTTCCAAATTCACTGCATTTGCCATAGCTAACAAAACTCTGATGCTTGTAAGTTTGACTATAGGAGAGTATGTTTCATCATAATCTCGTCCCTTTTTTTGTGTGTATCCCTGAGCAACTAATCTTGCCTTGAATTTCTTACTCCCATCAGGGTTTAATTTAATTTTGTACAACCATTTGCTTCCAATAATATTTTGCTTACCATCATATTTAACCAACTCATATGTTTTGGTCTCTTGAAATGATTTAAGCTCATCATCCATGGCTGCTATCCATTTATCTTTGTCTTTACTTTGTTGAACTTCATCAAAGCTTTGGGGAACAACTTCATCCTCTAACATGGCCATAATTTGCTCATGTTCAAATGTGACAACTCTTCTACTTATCCCTAATTCATTTCTCCCATATAGTTTTCCTTCTTCTAATTTAGCTTCTTCCATTAATTTTTCTGCCTAAGTTTTTCTCTTCTTCTTCACTATATGATGGTCCTCTGAACCTTCTTGACCTTGTTCCTCTGCTGGTACATTTGCCATCTCTGGAACCTCTATTTCTGCTGAATTTAGATTTTCTTCCTCATTATCATCTGCATCATCAATTTCAAACTCAGGTTGTGCCTCTGATTTTGTTATGACAGTTTTGACTCCTTTCTTGTATCTGTCCTTGTATAGTATGTTCTCATTGAACAAAATATCCCTTCTAATTATGACAGATTTAGTGTCACGAACATATATCCTATAACCTTTGGATTCCTCATCATACCCTACAAGAAATCCTATTTCTGCCTTGTTGTCTAGTTTTTTCCTTAGCTCAACTGGAACATGAGTGTACACCAAGCATCCAAAAGCTTTTAACCTTTCATAGTTTAGCCTTTTGTTTGAATTCCATAGAATATCTGGAATGTTCCCTTTTAGACTGGCTGATGGCAGCATGTTTTGTATTAGAACTGCAGTAGATAATGCCTCTTCCCACAATTTATTAGGCAGACCACTTCCCTTAATCATTGCTCTTACTGCATCCATTAATGTTCTATTCTTCCTTTCTGAGACTCCGTTTTGCTGAAGGGAATATCTGCAGGTCAGCTGCCTTTTAATCCCATGAGCTATGCAAAATTTCTTAAATTGTTTAGCAAGGTATTCTCCCCCTCTATCAGACCTAATGCATTTAAGTTTGAGACCGGTTTCTCTTTCCATTTCTGCCACATATTGTTTGAATGCACACAAAGCTTGAGATTTCTTTGCTAAACAGTATGTCTTGCACTTCCTGCTATAGTCATCTGTGAATGTTATAAAGTACCTTTTGTTGTTTCTACTTTGCACATTCAAGGGACCACATAAGTCTGAATGTACTAATTCTAGAACTTGCTGAGCTCTGGTCTTACTTTTATGGAATGGCAGCCTGTTTAATTTCCCTAAGGCACATCCTTCACAAATAAACTCATTTGCCTGGTTATCATGGTAACTTATGTAGCCATGCTTCAATAAGGATTTGAGATTTTTGTAATTTGTGTGTGCTAGCCTTCTGTGCCACAAGTCAACACTGTCTTTTTTTTTTTTGAAGAATATAAGAATATATTAAACCACTAGAATGCGATCAAGTACAATGATAAGTGTGGTGCTAAGAAATGAAGCACCCATCATGGTCCACAATCTGTAGGAATGTCGACCAAATTTCCCGCTTAACTGTGCCAGACAAGCTTGAGACTTGGTAAGCCTGCCACAACTTATGCCTCAAGATCGGAACCAACACTGTCTTCTTGTATTGTATTTATGCTATGATGCATCACATTATTCATTTCAAAACGATTTCCAACCCTTTTGGCAACAAACTTTAATTCATTATTCATATACACATTACATTTATCTCCTTCAAAAACCACTCGATACCCCAAATCACGTAACTGGCTAACAGAAATCAAATTTTTGATTATTGCTGGCACACACAGAACATCCTTTATGTTCACAACATTCCTTTAAGATCTTCTAACTGTAAAAGACCAGTCCCCTTCACCTCTTGAAGAGCTCCATTCCCTACTTGAATTTTCCTGGAACTTGTAGTGGATATATTCTTCAACAGATCAGTAGATTGCACTACTGATCTTTAGCTCCACTATCAACTATTTGTTAGTAGCAATACTATCATTTATCACAGCAAATTCAGCATGTACCTCATCTTCATCTTCCTCCTCAGCCACTCCTTTGGAAGAAATTTCTTGTTCTTGAGCAATATATGCCTTATCATGCCCTCGACCTCTTCCTCTTCCAAATCTGCCCCTGCTTGACTCTCCTCTTCCTCGAGATTTGCCAAAATTCTTGGGAGTTGGACACTTTGATGCTACATGCCCTCTCCCTCCACATGTGTAGCAATTAAACTCCTTCTTAAGTCTAGGGCACTCATTTTTATAATGCCCTAACTCATGTCAGTTATAGCATACCACTTTTTCTTTTCTTTTGACAACCAACACTTCAGGAGTTTCATCATTCTGGCTTTGCCGTAAGATTTTCTTTTGTTCCCATTCAGTTCTTAAAGTCACTTCAGCTTCTTCTCTGGATCTGCATGAATTTCTAATAAACAAGGCTAAAGTTTCATTTTCACCTATAGCTCTGGATATTTGCAAGATCTGACTTCTTTCTGAGATTATAACTCCAGCTCCACTCAAATCAACAATTAAGTTATCAAATTTGCTAAAAAACTCTCCCACATCTTCATCCTCTCTCAGCTTCAAACCCCTTAATTCATTTTCAAGCAAGTCTATTTGTGAAGATGTTTTTTCCTCATAGTGTTTCAATAAAAATTTCCACATCTCTCTAGGACCAAGAGATCTAAGCTTAAGACGAATTGAGGGACTTACCTTACAAGATATGATCCCTTGAGCTTCTTTGGCCTTAGCTTGCAGAGATTTGCCTCCACTAGAGCCACTAACTCCTCCTTATGTCACACTTGCACTGCCAGCTGTAGGCTGAGCTACTGTACCAGCTGCTGATCCTGTAGAATCTGTTCTAGTCAGTATTCCTGCTTCAGCACTAGCTGCCCCATTTGGATCAACTAGACCCCAGAGGTCTTCCACCTCTAACACATATTTAATGGCATCTTTCCACACCTGGAACCCTGAGCCACCTTTGTACACATCAATAGTGTTCAGCAAACTTGCAGCAAATCTACTAGACATCTTATAGCTCTGATACCAATGAAGAGAATTTAGTGAATTAACCATTTGATCAACAATCTTTCCAATGTCTAGCAAGATTTTATCTTTGAATTAGCACCAATCATTAAATCACCAACAACATGAAGTATTTTTCAATCAAAATAAGAACGTATAGGGAAGCCACAATATGGTCTCTAATTCCCTATAGTTCTATGGTGTCATGCTCCCTTGATAATAAGGTTATTAAGCACAATAATAACCATTGAAATAATTTCAGAACACTGTAGCACAGTCACTGTAGCTCGAGCATTGACCCATTTACTGTTCACTCATTGACCAGATTATTTGCTGCCAGATCGTGTCCTCTTTCACTGATCCAATCCATCCATAAAGATGTCCAACCTCTGTTTAACGTATTTGTTATTCCTGTGCCTCCTGGTACAGGACTATTCATGCATACGACAGACCAGGTCAAGCTCAAGGATCCTCAGTCAGCCACGGGTCAGCCATCAAAGGCTCAGCAGAAGACCAAGCAGCAGACCACGCAGTCAAAGCCTGCGTCCGTCAACAAGAGGCGCCGCTCAGACAAGTGATGACCCGTCACCGCCCGTGTCAGCGTCAGCGTGATTCTAGGCATTTAAAGAGGCACCGCCAACATTCCTGCAAATCAGGCCTCCTTCCAGGAGTTGGCACCGAGATCAGTCAGAGTGTCTATATTGGGCCCAAGGCCATTGTACTATATATATGAGTAGAGCTAGCATATGATGGCTAGATGAGTTTTGAGTCTTGTCTCCTTTCAGTTTTTCTCTCTATTGCGAGAGCTCATGTAAGTTCATCATTGATATCAAGGAAGCTTATCGTTTTCCTCTCATTTGTTCTGTTTTCTTCTTCTTCTTCTCTTCTTGCAAATCCCCGTGACATAGTCCCCCGGATTCTCCTGTTAGATCCACGGGTCCTCACAGAGGGCTGTCTTCCAGGAGTTCCCGAACCCAGACCCCAAACAGTATTCCTCCCTATATCTTAGCAAATCCGGCGGTTTTGTGCCAGATCAACCTTCTACTTTGAGCTTTTCATGTTTCTTATTTATCCCACAGGTATAAATTCATTTCTCTGACATTCGAAACAATATCCCACAGGCCTGAGGCTGTTCGTCGGCCTTGTGAACCATTGCAATTTGAATCATTAAAAATAACCCATTTAGAACCATTGAATGAAATAATGGTATTCATTCCATATTCAATGATAGAGCACCCATTCATGATTATGCTATAACCTTCACACATTGTTTCTCAACACATATTTATCCCTTGTACCAAGATGTTTAATGATAACTTATAAGCTGATAAACCTTCAGAAACAATGTGCTACAAGACCTTTTCTGAAAGCTTTCCTTTAACCTTTATGAACCAGTAAAATGCATTTGCATGCGTGAGCTTCTCAATTCTTCCCATAGCTTGATCGATTTGTTTATCCCCTTTGACTGACCTGCTCTGATATCATAATGAATACAAGCGTAATTCACAAGGCAGAAGAACATCTATATTAGAATGATCTCGCTGAACTTATACATGCAATCATGAGACAAAAATAGCAGGCCCTCACCGCCATGCTGAACTTCAGGAGCTAATATGTAGCAAAATAACAGGGGGTTCCAGGGGGATTTGATATAGATATAATTCTTGAAACCATAGACCATATCCCAAAAACAATTCAATGGGTTATTATAAAAAAAAAAACATGGATTTAAGATAAAAAATAGTCATATTAGCTCACTGGTTAGATTGGTTAAAGTAGTCTTATTAGGATATTGAATTATTTTGGTAGAGGTTCGAATCCCCGTATTTCATATTCTAAAAGCTTACATACTATCAAAACCTTAGGCAAACTCGTATTTGACATCTTAAAATCATAGGCGTCCCCAATCATAATTGAGCATAATCGAAACGAGAGGTGTCCAGAGGCTCCAATATACAGTCTGGGCCGTAGGATTGACAGATCCGACGACTGTGGTAGTCCAGGGTGCACCTCGTTTAGAATATGTAGCAAAAGGAACAACCTAAATTAAACCACCAAACATCAAATGAATGTAACACCTTGCTGATGGGTGTCTGATTCCAATACTAAGAACTATGAAATGGTATATCTTGCAGCTGAAGGTTAAGAAGACATGGATCTCTGTCTAAATAGCTAGGTGGAGCATAAATTATGTAATGATGGCTAGGTTCAAAAACTAGTATGCTATTATTGCTACAGCTGGGAAGGTCTTTAGGCTAGCAGCCGCAGTTTGATACCACTCTGCCGGCGTATTCTAGCTGGTGAATTATGTATATCATTCATAAGACCCTCGGTCACTAGCCATGGATCCATCGTTTTTTCATGTAGGCTCATTGTTGTTTGTGTCTCCTAAGGAAAAGCATGGAAGCTTAGCATAGCCTCTTTTTGCTTGCATCCATTTTGGACTTCTAAATAAGAGCTGGATATTACTACAATGCACATTTCCAACAAAAGTTGGCCATTGAATTGATATGATTATTTGGTCAAATTTTACATGTCAATTTTTGGCCCTTAAAACCATTCTATTCTAATAACAACTGGGTCTTTTTAATGTTGAAATTACAGGTTAATACCTGGTCGCGATCTTGGAGCTCCTGGACCTGCGAAAGCCGATGGTATGGTAAGTATATCTTTCCCTTCGTTTTAGATATTGCCAGCATTTTATGTTGCTCCAAATCTAGTATTGAAGCATATTTCGAGCATTTGGATACGTTGGCCACTGACCAGAGAAAAAAAAAAGGTACTGAGCATAGCCATAATTGAGTAAAAACAATTACTGCTCAAACCATGCCATTGAGGCATTAACATTCAAAATATAAGCAATGAAAAAAAAATAGCAGCCCCAGCTCTAATGAGATTGGTATCCTATAGCTGAGCTTGACGTATTTTAAAAAAGTTACGTGTTTGATTTAATCCATCAATGCAAGAATCACAGCATGTCATTTGTTTGCCTCAAAGCTTCCATGACAAATATCCGGTGCAAATAATACAAAGAATGCAGGCTCTTCTAGCAGAATTTACAAGCTGAATAGTGAGATTAGAGGCTACTCAATTCACCTAATGAAGCAAAACCACTGCAAATGCTTTGGAAAACTGAGCATATATAAGAGATACATGTCTTTTAGTGTATGCTTATTGTCTTTGTGGCGCGCCTTATACATATCAGGTAATTGTTGCATTACAATGCTTATTGATATTAGTTTCTTTTCATTGATTTTAACAATGCCTTTAGAACTTGGATGCACATCGGTGGTTGTAGTGATTGCAGCCCCTGGTAATTATGGCGATCTTCTGCTTCATTTGATGTTTATTGCATAATTTGAGAATATGAACATATATTGCAGCCCAAGTATCCATATGTAGCATAATACCAGAAGGTTTTCTTTGTGTTTTTGTACGCTTTTCACAAAGGTTTTCCTAAGATTTCATGGCGTATTCGAATGGATGTACTAATGCGTACATCTAGAGTGCACCATTTCTTAGTCGTTGATTTAGCTATTTTTTTTCAATGGTCCAACATCCAAGGGCTCACAACAAAAGCCCTCTTTTTATTTTAGGGGCTGAACATGCAAGCCTCGTGGATAGCATTTCAGGGCATTCTTGCAAAAAATTAATGTTCTTGTGATACAGTGGAAACAGATTTGGAGTGGAAGCATTAGTGCTTTAGTGCAGAGGATGGCGCCAAAGCATTTCTTTCGAAGGGCTTACATACATGCAACCATAGTGCATACAAACCCTAGGGTTTCAGAATGGTTAGCAGCAACGAAGTTTTTTCATCTACCTTTTGGGCTCTAGTTGCAATTCTGGCTTCAACACGCAGCTCCATCCCAGTTTACCAACTCTTATCTGTCCACAAATATATCCGGTTCGTGGAGCCAGAAGACAAGGGTAAGGAGCGGCAGATGGATTTGATGCAGCTTGGCTCCTTCCTGGATTTGCGGCTAGGTTTTGGTGCAGAATCATGAAGCAAATTTGTGGGCTTATCAGGGTTTGTGCAGATGTTTTTGTGCAGATTGCAGGTTCTGATTAAGTCCTCCATTTCGGCATACCATCAACAGGAACTAGCAACGGTTCACTAGATTATGATCAGGAATTTTATCACGGCCTTACAAATGCGGTAGGATCAAACACTTGGTCTTGGAGAGTTCATGTGAATATGGTTTTTCATTGCTTACCCTTATCTTGCAGGTGATTCAAGATATTACTTTCAACAGTGATAAAATGGGATAGGTGGATGGCGAAGTACTATTGATGATGCAGCAGTCGTTGCAACTGGGAAGGCACATGCTTCTGGAGCAGTGGCATCCACATTTCATGACCGTTTGAGCAAGGATATGCATCTTTGCAAGAAAAGCTATGGGTATTATGTCCCTTGGATATATTTCCAGATATTCTTTATGTCCATATGTAGACCCTGTAGCAGGAAGCAATCACATCAAACCTGAGATGGGGAACGTAGGTACAAGAAATGCTTGTCAAATCCAGTTGTTGGAACTTGGCATTGAACCATTGGAGAAGTGGGATGTCCGTTGAAGGCCAAGTTGGGTTGAAAGAGAAGAGACAATTGATTGTGTTTCTCGTGATCAATCAAAACTAACTAGCATGGCGCTCATGAGATGCACTCTCATTATATGTCAAAGGCTGAACTGAAAGTGCAAACAAGGCAGCTTCCAACATGGGCGAAGCCCAATGTATATTCTACTGCCTATTTTATTAACCTGAAAAGTTATATTTGTTATCTGATTGTTGCTAAGACATCTATACTTGCAGATACAACGAACAAGGTTTATTCTTTTGTTTGTAAATCATGTTTGTAAAACAGATGCGGTCTCACGAGTCTGCTAATCTTCGTCATTACCCAGATTCTCACCGAAGGTCATCTTAGCTGCTGGTATGTATTAATTCAGATTTTTTTAGACAAATTAAACAGACAGTACTAAGGTGTTTGAGATGTATCTAAGTGTATTTCATAAGCGAATAAAGTGTACCTGAATAAAGTGTTGCATCATAGTTATATTAAAACATCCCATTGGATACTATGCAGGAGATTTTGAAGGAGAATTTGAAGTTCTGGGGGAAATCAACATACCCAACTATCTATGGCCATATGGAACTTATATTAGTGCTGCTGCATGGCTTGGAGCATTTAGACCATTATTTGGAACATCTCCTTTCATCCTGTACGATTGTACTCCTTCCGGCTTGTCAAATGATATTGGAAATACAGACTTGGGAGTAAGCATGGGATGACGCCTCTTTTCTGCAGACTTGGTTACATTTAGAACATAAACTATTATGGCTTTTTGCCAGATGGATCTTTAAATACGTCTATCAAGACATTTTAACATTCCCACAGCTCCAATGACAAGCATGATGCTCTGTCTTGCTCTACCTTCACTGTTGGATCCATGTTCGATGAATATGGCATCGCCATTATTAACAACATGCTTATTAGTGTTCAAACTATTGCATCAATGAACATTATCGCTACAATATTGAAGCCTTTAAACTTTATATCATGGTTTCTATTTCTTTTTGCTATTTTAAATTCCTAAATAAATAGATACCAATAAAACGTTTCTAATTATGTCTATAATATCATTACAAATAGTTTTTACTTCGTTCATCAATTCTTAAGGCCCCGAAGGGGCCAAAAAATTTTTGGGTTAACACACAAACCATTACATCCAGCACTCTAAAATTAAATCCCCCTTGAAACCCCCTTTGGTTTGGGTGCATATTCACACGGGGGGTGATGTAGGGCAGCGAGAGCCCCTATAATTATGTTTTGCATGTATAAAATCAACACCATATAGTATATTACCTCAAATCTTATAGTATTTTGCGAATCTTGTTATACAGTATAGCAAATTTTGTACATCTATACCCCACAAATGAGGAACTTTGTGTACGGTGTAGATTAAGGAATAAGGGGTGAATATGCCTATCTAACAGCTCTCGTTGCCCGGAGTCACCCCCCGTGTGAATATGCACCCAAACCAAAGGGGGTTTCAAGGGGGATTTAATTTTAGAGTGCTGGATGTAATGGTTTGTGTGTAGCATAATAACAGGGGGTTTTCTTTGTGTTTTTGTACGCTTTTCACTAAGGTTTTCCTATGATTTCGTGATGTATTCAAATGGATGTACTAATGCGTACATCTAGAGTGCACCATTTCTGAGCCATTGATTTTAGCCTTTTTTTTTTCAATGGTCAACAACCAATGGCTCACAACAAAAGCCCTTTTTTTGTGCGTGTGGTGCACAATGGGCACATGAAGGCCATTGATTTTAGCCTTTTTTTTCAATGGTCAACAACCAATGGCTCACAACAAAAGCCCTCTTTTTGTGTGTGTGGTGCATAATGGGCACATGAAGGGCGCATGTAGTGCAGTTTCCCCACTGGCAACACATTTCTTATCATAACGTTTGATCCATAGATCTGTTTGAGATGATTTTTGTTGCATTGGAAAGCTCTCTCCGAGATCTTTTTGATAGTGTATAATATGGATATGTTTGGTTAAGTTATATATGCTAAAACAGCAATTTTTCGGCCGGGTTTGGTAGGCTTTCACATCCTACCAGCTGATTAATACAGGATTGCGCTATTGGATATTGTTTTATGGCTCATTCCGAATGAAACTTGCAAAAAATTACCATGCATTTTTAGATTTTGAGGCAGTTATTAAGCAAATTCCAAGGCTTCTAGATCCTTGTGCTAACAAGCAGAAAAGTTTCCCACTTTGGTTTCTCACCACAAGAATCCGTGGAGGCCAAAGGCTGCTGTGAAATTCCAGTTGAAAAATGTTTGTGTATGGGTGTTGCAAACTTTATGACTTTCAGAATAATGGGATCAATCTGCTCTATCTTTATGGTAACTTTTACTTATGTTCTGCTTGTTTTATTGTGATCAAATTCAAAAGCTACAGGTGATGAAAGCCTCAAATGAACTATTTGTTTTATTGTGATCAAATTCAAAAGCTACAGGTGATGAAAGCCTCAAATGAACTATTTGTTTTATTGTGATCAAATTCAAAAGCTACAGGTGATGAAAGCCTCAAATGAATTCTAGTTTTTTTCTGGTTTGAATTCTAATTTTTTTGTCACACCCGGAGGGGGGGGACGTCCCTAGGCCCCGAAGGGGCTAAAACACAAACCATTAACATCCAACATATAAAAATTAAATCCCCCAACACATAACAACCATTGACATTAACAACCAACACATAACTACCATTGACATTAATTAACACAACCATTGGGTCCAACACATTTAAATTAAAATCCCCCTTAAACCCCCTTTGGTTTGGATGCATATTCACACGGGGGGTGACTCTGGGCAACGAGAGCTGTTGGATAGGCATATTCACCCCTTATTCCTTAATCTACACCGTACGTAAAGTTCCTCGTTTGTGGGGTATGCAAGTACAAAATTTGCTATACTGTATAACAAGATTCGCAAAATACTATAAGATTTCAAGCGACAAACTACTCTTATGATTTGCATATGCAACGACCTAAGACACTCTGATTTAGTTTTGAAGAAGTCTGCAAGCGCATATGTGTCAAGCAAACTCTCATATATTCGACCATTGGCAATGAACATATGTCGTTTATATACCATATCTCTTATTGACAATGTCATGAATGGAAGCTTCTTACTAACTATCCATCAATGCATAAAAGTTTGTCTTGAGAAGTTTGCCCACTAGGAAAAATATATTTTGCTTTAAAGTTTTCAGAATTGTAAGTTACATTATTAAATGTTTCCATTGCTAACAAGCCCGACGAATGCCATCAAATATGGCAATGAGATGCTGATTTGGTTGTAAATATTCTTCATTATGGGAAACATATAGCATAATATTTTGTTGTAGATGTATTTTTGTTGCAGTTCTTGCTTTCATTCCTACTTCATTCCTATTTACAGGAATCAGAGTACTTAACAATCTAGAAAGTGAAGTTCACTTACATTTTATTGAGTTTTGGCCTATCCATCTTCGTGCTCTCATTTGAAATATATATGCTAGTTCTAAAGTTCATGATATGCGTCAACATTAGGTGTGTTGTCTGTCGAAGGACTTTAAATAACTTTTGTGCCAAACATCTTATCTTATATCAATCATATATATGTTCTTATGTTTGTCGCGCTTATCCGACCGTCCGTTCGAGATCCGACGGCCCACGTTGCTTGGGGATACATCCTACGGCCCAGATGGCTTGGGAGTTTATATATAGATTCTATATAGACGATCCTACGGTCCAGGTTGTTCTTGATCCTGACCGTCGGTCCGATATCCTACGGCTCAGGTGGCTTGGCACATATCTTACGGTCTACATGGCTTTGGGAATTATATGCAATAGATCCTACGGCTTATGTTGCTTTCATATGGTGAGATCTCGATCGTTGATCGAGTCTAAGATCCTAAGGCCCATATTGAATGCTCGGTCCTTAAGGAGAGTCTTTTAAAATTTTTATGTCATTTGAGGGATTCGAACCCTGGTCATCAACCTCCCCCCCCTTCTAACCACTAGACCAAGCATTGGTTCATTAAAATAATTAATGTTTCAAATATAGTTAAGCGTAATGTTCTAATTAAGATAAAATAGAATATAACATTCTAGATAGTTCTAGAAGGTTCTAGAATGTTCTAGAAGACACTAGAAAGTTCTAGAAGACTCTAGAAAGTTCTAGAATTTTCTAGAATGTTCTAGAAAGTTCCAGAATTCTAAAATGTTTTGGAATATAAGATAATTGTTCTAATAAGTCCTAGAATGTAGGGGAATCTTCGGGGATGTAAGGGAATAGGGAAATACTTCCAGAAAGTTCTAGGATGTTTTGAAAGTCTCAGAATGTTCCAGAAAGTTCTAGAATGTTCTAGAATTTTTTAGAATGTAAGGGAATCCAGGAGAATTAAAGGGAATCTAAGGAAATCTCATAAATGGTAAGAGAATCTAGGAAAATATTTATAAGTCTAAAGGAATCTCTTAAAATCTAGTTGAATCTAAGGGAATCTTCATAATATTTAAGGGAATCTAAGAAAATCTTGATGAAATCTTAGAGTTTTTTTAAGATTTTGCAAAGAGCCACAATAGAATGTTCTAAAATGTTTCATAATAAAGGTGTACAATATAAATCTTGAAAAAAAATGTTCTAGATGCTCAGGACAAGCGCCTCAGTATTACAATAGAAAGTGTTTTAGAAATGTTGCACAGATCCAAAATAGATTATTTTGGAAGGTTCTAAATGCTCATGGGTAAGCACCTCAATCAAAATTGAAAATTCTGAGAGAATCTAGGGGAATCTTCATGAATGCTAAATATAGTACATAGAATGTTGAAGAATATAGAGGAATCACAAGAGAATCTCAATAAAATCATTGGTTACCTAGAGCACGACAGGGCCTTGCACCGTAAGAACATGCTAAAACTGGAACAATGTGCCATAGGACGCATTAAATTTCTTGTATATATATTAAAAAATTATAGTGTAAGTATGTCATGAATAAAACCCTAATAAGAACGACTGAGATCATCTGATTGCACCCGAAGGCCAAGATTTATCGCACGACTTTCCACCACTATGATTGATGATGCTTTGATCTCTTAAGGGGAAAGGGAAAAGGAAAAAGGAGGAAAGGGAAAAAGTGAAGGGCAAAAAGGCGAGGAGAAAAGAGAAAGAGGGAAAGGGGAAAAAGAAAGAAAAAAGACAGAGGAACAGGTAAGGGGAAAGAAAAAGAAAAGGAAGAGAGCAAGGGAAGAGGGAAGAGGACACCGAGAAAATTGGAAGAGGGAAAGGGTGAGGACATGAGGAAAATGGAAGGGAAAAAAGGTAGGAGGGAAGAGGAAAAGGGTGGTGAGAAGAGAAGGAGAAAGGGCATGAGAAAAGGGAAAAGAAAAGGGGGATGGAGGGAGGGGGCAGAAAATGATACACTGGAAAAGGGGAGGGGAGAAAGGGTCGGAAAAAGAAAAGGAAAAAGAAAAGGGGCGGCAAAAGGAAAAAGGGCACAGGAAAAATAGGAAGAAAGACGGTGGAAAACATTTTGTTACATTTGTTTATATTAGGGTTGGCATTGCTTTCTGCAAAGCATCTCCCTAGTCCATGAACAATAAATTGACTCATGTTCCACTAGTAGATTCCATGAAACATACTTATTTACGTGAATGGTAGGTCCAACGGGACTTTTTTTTTCTTTTTTTCCTAAGCATAGAACTTCGAAATGCCCCTTTTATCCCTTTATTGCCGTAGCCTTCTCAAACTAAGAAAAATTGAGCATCAGATTTTAGAAAATTTTGATGCATTTTGCATTTTGAATTCTTGCAACTTACACTTGTCCCATACACACATGTCTTGACAAACAATTATACATGGCATTGGGGCAATCTGTATTGCCTTTGCACTTTGTTTCCTTAGAAAGAACTCGCGGACAATTCATCAGAACCTTGAGGAAGAAAGAAATCGTGTAAGAAGACCCTATGGGTGAATTCTTGAGAAATGTCAATTTGACTGTTCATCCCGACATTAAGAGTATATAATATGAGGACACATGTTTAAAGCAACATCTTTGAAGGCTGCATGGGTTCTCTTAGAACATGGTGGAAACCTTGGTGCCAGCAAGAGGAACATGATAATTTCGGCCAGAGATGCTTCCTTGAAGTTGAGCAGTGCCAACTAGAAAATCTGCAATAGTGGCAATGGCCCGTGCAGGGGGATTTTATGTGGATTTGACAAAAATTTAGCAGCTTTTTATGCCAAGGAGCAAGGGTGCCATGTTATGATAAATTTTTGGGCTGCCACTTCATACATGTATGGGGGAAGGGCACTTGGGACCCCTTTCCGGGTGGACGGTGGGGTCCCGCGACCGGCGATAGTCGGGGGGTCACCGCCACCGGCACCAAGGGGAAAAAGCGCCTTCCCCACAATATAGAAACAGGGGAGATTTTTTTTCTCCCCATTTCCCCTGTTGCGAGCAATGGATTTGCAGAGGCGCAGATAGTTTTGGCGAGGCGGATGCTTCAACTCGAATGAAGGCTCTGGGCGAGTTTTTCTTGATGCCGAATGAAGGCGCTTACAGTTCCGGCCAGTTTTTCTTGTTTCCTTTAACTCGAGTTCTTCTTGGCGAGTTTTTCTTGAAAGAGAATCGAAAGTATTTGGCGGTTTCGCCGGATTTTGTTGTTTCCTTTAACTCGAGTGCTGCTTGATGCTTCAAACTTTATATTCCTCGCAGTTCTGGCGAGTTTTGCTTCAAACTTCTTGCATGCAAACAGTTTCTTGTATTTTTTGTAAGTTTCTTCCGCAGGTAAGCTTTGTAGGTAAGATCTTTCATGCATGTAAGCTTATGTCTGATAAAAATAGAAGCTGCGGGCAAAGATTAGGGCTTCTTGAAAGTGAGGGCTCTGTAACAAAATTAAGCTTACTGAATCTCTTATATGGTCAAATCCGGCAATGGGAAAGGGGCCCAGATGGAGATAGCTCCGACCAAAGCCATGCCCTGTCACTCTGCTCCAGCAAGAAGGGGAAGATCAAACAGCGCAGGATTTAATGAGACAAAAGGGAAGAACCCTAACCAGATCCGGCAAGAAGAACCCTTATTTCGGAGCAGAAGGATTTTTGGGCCGGAGACACCATTTCGGCCAAATTTTGGATGGATCTGGATCGGAAGAAGAGATGGAGCAGGATTTGATGGATTTAAGGGGTGAAATGGATTGGATCAAAGGCGAGAAGAGCGTGGATCTGAAATATGGGATGTTGCTAAGAAAGAACCAGTTGAAAACACGACGAAGATGACCGCTTGAACCTGTCACCCGGAATCAGGGTACCCAACTGCCATTCCGGGTTGTAGGCCTTGCCACGTGTCAGCACGTAAATGCGCCGTAGACAAAAAAATCGACCCTGTTTCTATATTGTATTGGGGGATGGAAGCTGGGAAGCTGATTCCAAGGGGTCCTGCGACCGGCGAGAGCCGGGAGCGGGTCCTGGAATCAGCAACCCAGCTCCATCCCCCCACAACATGGTAACTGGGGAGGGGGGAATTTGGCAGCTGATTACCGATTGATGACCTGTTAAGCGGAATTGGAGCGTGGTTTTCCATTCCAGAGACGGAATAAGCTCCCCATTTGCCATGTTGTAGGCTAGAAAAGTGCAAACATAAAACATAAAAAAAAACCTTTGCCGGTTGGCCGCCATAGCTGGAACGGTAACACGGCCCGGTTATCAACCACGCGGGGCCTATGCTCACTGTATATAATAGGGCGCCGGAGCTCCCAGATCTGTGCCCATTGCGACCAATCTGGTCTTCACTACTTCTTTCTCACATCGTCTTCTTCTCAAAAACCCTTCAGTCCTTCATTTTGGTATTGCTCTGCTGAATCCATCTTGTTCCCCCCTTTCCCACATTTGGCCATGGCAATTTTCGGGCAATGCAGTAGACAGCTCCGTCGAGCTTTGGGATCAAATGGGTTTCTTCGAAATACTTCCAGGTTCGTCTTCTCTGAAATGCCAAAACCAAGTAGATCAAGCTCATTTTCAAGCAATGCTTTTAAAGACTCTCCTAGATTTGGAAGATTTTATAAGGGATTCATCCCTGGGGCAGCTGCATCTGTTTCGGCCATTGGTGTCGGTGCTGTGATTATGTACGTTTCTTCAGCAAATGAGGCCATAGCTTCTGCTGATGCAGAAGGGGCTACAAAAGTTCTTGTAGATCCTAGCCCAATGGGATCTCCTGTTACGACAAAAAGTGGTCGTGTATTGCCTAAGCTAAGAGTATATATAGGTTATGATCCCAGAGAGCATGATGCTTATGAAGTTTGCAGGCATTCTCTTCTAAAACATGCCACAATGCCAGTAGAGATTACCCCCATTAAGCAGTCAGATCTAAGAAAGGCAGGCCTTTATACTAGATCTAGGGATCCAACAGAGAGTACAGAGTTTTCTTTCTCAAGATTCTTGACACCATTTTTAGCTGGTTATGATGGATGGGCTATGTTCGTAGATTGTGATTTCCTGTACACTAGTGACATTAGAGAGCTTGCTGAGCTTATTGATGACAAGTATGCTATAATGTGTGTTCAACATGATTATCAGCCAAAGACTGCTACTAAGATGGATGGAGTTGTGCAAACTACTTATCCCAGGAAGAACTGGTCCTCCATGGTTCTGTACAATTGCTCTCATCCAAAAAATCGCGTATTGACCCCCATGGTTGTGAATTCTCAATCTGGTGCATTTTTGCATAGGTTCTTGTGGCTTGATGAAGGTGATATTGGTTCCATTCCCTTCACCTGGAATTTTTTAGTTGGCCACAACAAACTGCCTCCAGGTGAGGTTTCTCCTCCTAAGGCTATTCATTACACCACTGGTGGACCTTGGTTTGAAGCTTGGAAGGATTGTGAATATGGTGATCTATGGATCAAAGAAATGGATGAATATAGAAGAACAAGCATGATTCAGAAGGTGATTCAGGATGATTTTAATAAGCTTTTGGATGCTAAGATGAATGAGAGATCTAGCGAGTTCGACTCAAAGCTATGTGAACTGGAAAGTAGATTGGCTGAGGTAAATGCATTACAGCGTTTGTTACTGTTTTATTTGCAAGAAAAAATGTCATCAACTGCTGGAAGCAATGGGAAAGAGAAGCCCGTGTCTGCTACTGCTAACAACAATGGGAAGGAGTACTCTAAAGAATATTCATTTGAGTAGTACAGAAACTCAAATTTTTGAAGATTCGATTAGTTAGCTACCATTACTTAATTTGTGGCTCGATATTGTGTAATGCAGGTTTCAAAATAACAGAGTCCAAGTAATAGAATAACATGTTAACAGCTCAGCTATTTGCAAACTTCAATACAAATATGTTGCTGATTCTTGAAGAACTTTATATTATGGGTTTTAAGTAGGATACAGTACCATTTGATGATATTGGTTAGAGACAATAGAAATCTAAGAGAGTGGATCCTTTTTTTTCCACTGAATTCTCAGATAAGTTTGTAGTTGGTTCAGATAGGAAGAGCGCCTCTTTGCCATGTATATAGTGTGTGGAAGGTTAAAGGAAAACTGCCACTCCATCAAGGTCAAGATATATGTTGGCTGTCAAGGATGCTTGTTAAGCTATAAGGATAATGTGTGATAAATCTGACTTAAAATGTGTTTCGAAATACTCGAGATGCAAGTATGACCAAAATTATTCAAGCTCTCACAAAAACTAAAGAGTACTATGCATCAATCTATCTCAACATTCATAGACGAAGAGATACCCAAAATGCTTATATTTAAAAAAAATATGAATCGGGCCATCTAGACAACTATATGTTTGTTTTCTAAGTAGAGATTAAGGTTTCTATAATAGACAAATGGTGTCGACAATGACAAGAATTACATCATCTTCCTTGTTTCTATAGCATTCTCTTAACGCCATGCACTTTTTTTCATCACTATCAAGTGCTCAAGGAATAAATGTTAAACGGTTCAAGAGACCTCCGTGTATACCTATAGATGTCAAGGAACTTTTTTTATAGTACTTGCCTTGGTGGATAAGATGTTGAAGGTGGCAGCGGTACTCAAGAAACTTAGACTCATCATCCTTTCATGTACTAATTACTCACTTAGAGCATAATGATATGTGTATGAAATTCGAGGGTGGTTACTCACACATACCTATGCTAAGTTGCACTACAATTTTAATCGTAAGCTTATAGTGCTATTAAGTTCCCAAAATGTTGTTTGGGTGTGGTATTACATATGATTGTGCATGGTTTAAGGGTGTATTCGTATGCCAAAATAGTATTATGCTGATGTCAGTAAATGTGGTGTGGGTTTTATAAGGTGTGCCATTTTTTTCCCTTTCTGTATTAGGAAAGTGGGATTCGTGTCGAATTTGGGCGTCAGGGCAGGGCATGGCGGAGTTCTTCTGTGGGCGGCTGCTTGGCCATGGCGGACTTTCCTGGCGGGGTTGAGGCGGCGGCCGTATTCAAATCGATTCGGCGGTGATAAATATGGAGTTAATGCGGGAGGGTTCGAGGCCGCGAGGGCAATGTGATCGAGAATCCGACATCCTTCCTACGCCATAGCCAAGAGCATGTTGATTTCCGCCATAGGCAAGAAATATGATTTCGTTTTTGTCTTTTAAGCCCTCTTCCTTCTTGTGCTTGTGTTTTGCCCCAGGTGTTGTCCGGTTTGGCGAGATGGTGTTTGATTTTGAGGTTTTCCGGGCGCCTTTTGGCGGGGGTTCAAATCCCCATGCTTCCTCCTATCTTTGCGGCGGCCATGCGAAATTTCAACTCCCCGTGCTTCATTGTGTTCTTTGTTTCTTTCTTCTTGTTGGCAGAATGGCAGTGGATGCATAGGAGCCCATTCTTCAGCAGCAATGGAGGTCCTGTAACATGTGCAGCAGGTTGGTCTGCAGTTCGTCAAGAGAATGAGGTTCGGCCATGCATTTAGGAGGCAAAACAGGTTGAGTTGTTTGTGAAGCATCAGGGTACTGGTTTCGGCCAGCGAGGTTCAACTCCTCCTGCTTCATTGTCTTATTTGTTTGTTTATTATGTTATGAACTGCAGTAGCATGTGCAGCAGGGTTAGGATTGGGCTTGCATGTAGACGGATCCCCTGTAAATCTTTTTGCAAGTCACATAGTTGTGCACAATATTGATTCATAGCAGACACGCTGCTTTAACTGTATGTTTGCAGAACAGGTTCAGATGGTTGGTACTTGTGTATGTACCCAGTTGACTCCAATCGAATACATTCTCGTGCACCTTAGGGTGACGTGGAAATGGGGTTTTGACCCCATCTTGACTCGGGTTCGACGGTTCTCGTTTAGGGATAGGGCATATCATTGAGAATATGCCCTTTTTAGATGGTCAGGATTAGCGATTATAGAGGATTAGCGATTAAGTTTCTTCCTGGAAACCCATGGGAGTTGGTTGTCATTGCTTTTGGGGGGAGGGGGTTTTACATTGTATTGAATCCCATAGCCTTTTAGCCATTCTAATATATTAATGTTAATTTCAATTATCTTCTTATCATGATACGAAGATGTTGAAGATGTCCTTTCAGAAGGCACTTATCAACATAGGGTCTCGGTCGGAGATGATTTCCCTTAGCATCCCCTGCGATCTGAATATTTCCTTTGCTTAAAGCAAGACGGTTATATCTGTAGTTTGACACGACAAAAAATGAGTCATCTTTGATGCTTGTCGAGCATTACTACTAAGGCGCCATGGCCCCTTGCTGTTCTTGGAAGTCTGGTTATAAAATCCATGCTCACAATCTTCTATTTCGCATTTGGCACTACCAAGGGTTCTAAGGTTCCCCAAATTCAGAGTTGCTCTCCTTTCGTTTGTTGACATAGCTGACGCTGTCGAATGTAGTTGGTAATGCCCTTCTCCATGCCAGAAGTAACTACTTTTTATTTTATCATGAATCCCATGTGGCTGGCTACTGGGCTATTATAAGTATCATAAAGCATTAACTTCCTTACTCCTGATGCCTCTGGGACGCAACGATTGTCCTTGTGATATAAAAGGTTGCCTTCCTTTTTATATCTTTTATAAGCTTCTCTTCCTTTATCTGTCCTTGCTTCCTTGCAAGGACTAGCCCACACTTCCTTGAATTCTTTGCTTGAGTGCAAAACCTCTTCAATCTTTTTGCTGAATTCATTGGAGAAGATGAAGATGGCATTGCAATGCACTCGAATCTCCAATGGTCATCGAGAGAGTTTGTCATCAACCACATTTAGTTTACCAGGTTTATAGACTATCTTGAAGTCACACTCTTCGAGGAATTCCATCCAACGTCTTCACCTCAAATTGAAGATATATTCGAGGCTTTGGTGGTCTGTATCCAACTGAAATCACCTCCAAGCAAATAATGCCTCATATGCGTAAAGCCCTTATGAACCTTAGACATTCCTGATCATGGGTGAAACAATGTTGCTCGACATCGTTCATTCTTTTGGAGTCGAATGAGATTACTCTTCCTTCTTGCATGAGGACTCCTCCAGTTGCCACTCACTTGCATCTGTTGGTAATGTGCAAATTCAATCTTTGACTTTCTTATGCTTAGTGAGATCTGAGAAAGGGGCTGCTCACTTAGCAAAATCTTTTACAATTTGCCTATAATAATCCGCAAGGAATAAGAAGCTTCTCTCTTCGAACATGTTCTTTGGAGCTTGTCAATTGACTATCACTTCAATCATTGCTGGATGGTGGAGATTCCCTCTGGTGTCACTACATGCCCGACGTAAACCATCTTACTTGTTGCAAATTAGCACTTCTAGATTTTAGCATAAAGACGACGTCGTATCAACTTTTCTAATACTCTTCTCAAATGAAGCGGATGTTCCTCCATGGACTTACTGTAAATTAAAATGTCATCCAAAAAGAATGATGACAAACTCGTCTAAAAAATTTATAAAGATGTCATTCGTCAAACGCATAAATGTTGTCAGGGCATTTGATAGACCAAAAGGCGTCATCGTAACTTATAGTGATCATATTGCATTCTAAAACCTGTCATATGGATGTTTTCCTCCTTGTTGATTTGATGAGATCCAGATCTTAGATTGATTTTGAAGAATTGCTCCCTGGAGCTAGTCCATTAAGTCGTCTGGCCTTCGCAATGCGTACTTGTTCCTTATCGTATGCTTATTGAGTTGGCATTATACTTCCATCTTTCTTCTTCCCAAAGGGAACGGTTGCGCCGAATGGTGATACGCTTTGCCTAAGGAATCCAAGTTCCAACAACTTCTTCCATTGCCTCTTGAGTTCTGTTATCCGGCTTTGCATCTAGTGCAAGAATAATTCTGCATTCGATTTTTTCGATTTTCATCCGAAAAGATGTCATGAAGCTCTTTAATTAGTTCACCATTGCTTTAGATAACTGATTGAACTAAGGTCTTCCGTCATATACTTGCGATAGAGGTCGATGGCTTGCAACCTATAATTTATATGACCCCATCTCTTTTAATGTACTTACCTAGCTTTTTGGGTGACATACATTGCATGGCTGAAATGACTTCCTTAAATTTATTGTAAAGTGCTTGCCATTTAGTGTTAGGATAGACATTTCTTGATTTTGGCAACCAATTATTCCCTTAGCCGGGTTTTAATTATTCCATGTCTACTATGCGGTCGTACTTGTCGCTAATAACTTCGGCACTGATGCTAAACTTTGCTCCGCTTAAGGTAATGTCGAAGTTGACTCTTGTTCCTTTGATGCTGCGAATTGTTCCGTCTTGCCATACTTTTCGGTGTAGACTCAGATTTAGGAGTCTTACCATTAGAGGTATTTGCCATCTAGGAGATGAAAAGTTAGAGTTAATGAATTATTTACATAAGTCCTTTGGCCACAAGGTTTTTTTCATCATGACATTTCCTTTGGTCACAAAAGTCTATGCAATCAAATAATTATTCTCGTTCTAGATCTAATCTAGACTCTAGGAATTACACCTTTACCCTCTAGAATTAGTCTCGCCTTTGAGTTGATGCCATCTAAGAAGTTGGCGGGACTTGTTAAATTGTTTCTCTTCCTTGGGTCGGATTATTCCTTATGTTATGGAGGTAATGTTATACATGGTCAATAATTATCCTAGTAGTGAATCCTGCTTAGCGAGGTGATCAGGCTCACAAAGAGGTTTCAATATGTTGGATATCCGTCAACAAATGTGTATAACTTTAGTTACTCGATACATGTTTCTTCCCAATCGTTGAAGCTTTGCTCAATTCTTGGGTCCATCCTTTTAAATAATAAAAAAAATCCACGCGGAATTGCTTTTCGATCCCATTATGGATGTTATCATCTATCTAATATCTTCGACTATCTAACCGTAGAAACCCAGGCTTTCTAAAAGCTCGTCTACTCATCATTCATTGGCATAGCAAGGCGATATTGCCTACAAGTTGTTGAAGAATCTGACCTCCTTGGAGTTGTTGTATAATCCTTCATAGACCTTTGTCTTTTTGTTGAACATCTTCTATTTGTGCTCCCCTGGATGTCGAGGTTGTCTTCCCTCATTAGGGGTATCCATTCTAATGGACTTGATGACGTGGTTGATGATGTAAGATCTTTATGTCGCTTCCCAAAAGCTTGGAGGTCATGTTCTTCACTCTATAGAATCTTCCATATTGAATCATCCTGTCTTGGAGGTTAGAAGATTTGAGGATGGTTCTTCTAACTCCTCGTCCGATCCTGTTTTGTTGACTCTATCGATCTCCTTCATGTCTGCTCTTGACAGGTTCATGTTGCTAATATAAGAGTGATGACAATGTTGTGTGTTTCACCATTTCGAATTGTTCAACTTCTCCTCCTTCTTAAGAGTTAAGCCTATTCGCATCCATGTGCAAGATCTCTAACCTTGCAGTAATCAATTATTACTATTGTCCTCATTTTATTGTTGCTAGACCTCTAATCTCTAAGGCTAAAAGGTCATCGTGATCTTTCTGCAAGGAAATGGTACTATCAAGGTTGATATAGCTACCACGGAGAATCGGAGCTGACAATGACGAAGTTGGTTGCAGTTTGGCCGTACTCTTATTCTTGAACGATCTGGCCTCAATGGCATGCAATTCATTTTTAGTTAAAACTTCTATGTTTGAAGTCTAGATCTAATACTGCCATGAGCCTGCATGTCTAAGATGGTTGTCCTCCATAGAAGGTGTGCTCGGTGTCCTCTCTTAGAAACTTCTGATGTAAATAATCGATGAAGTCATTTATTTGTTGGTCGCGAAGCTATGTACCTAGATGCTACTTTCCTTCGCAAGCTCTGGGATGCAGATGCTCTGACGCACGTTAAGCTGGCACACTATCAGCAGCAGGTCAATCCCAGGCTCACAAGAGGCCCACACCAGTACTTATACACCCAGTTGCCCATGAAGAAGCGCAGACTTATAGCTTCCATTCGCACGGGTGCACATCGCCTCCGTATTGAGACATGACGTTGGGCTCGGGAAACACGAGAGCAAAGGCTTTGCCAGTGTTGCCACCAGGGCACCATTGAGGATAAATGTCATGCCCTCCATGTGACGCTCCCTGAACATATATGGCGCTCGGGCGTATATATACGGGGACTTTCCCCTCCCATGGCAACCAACTCGCCATGAGCAGGGCCCTCCGTCTAACTCGGGCCATCTACAGAAAGATGCCCAGGTGAAGGACACGGAGGTGTCATTCGGCCCACGCCTTCAATGGGGCTCCTATGTCACGGAAGCGTGCATACAAGGTTAGCACACAGCATAATCATATCATAATTAACCACCACAAAGGGTGGCACATCCATCCAACGGATAATAACAGAGAAGATGCATTTAATACTAGAGAAAACTCCCCAAACCCAAGGTTCTACCCCGGCTCAGACTCCAGTGAGGTTCAACTGACGGCTAGGTCTCCAGAGATCATCAGACCGAATCTTGGCATGACATTGGCTGGCATAGAACATCGGCTAGGGTTGTCCACTCCATCCGCCCCTCCTGTGCACACTTTGCAGAAGAGCTGAATCAAGCTATGGCGTCATTGTAGCCTTCCGGAGACGAAATCCCAAGGTATCACCCTTCGGGACTACTCTGGGTTACATCTCCCCGGTCTGATGAGGCAGGTCAGGGAAGTATCATTTCCCAGGGTCGCAGTGAATCCATGGGTGAGCTAGAGAATGCGTGCCGCCTCAGCGATCCTCGCATCTGTACCCGACTTACTCCCCTAATTCTACTCAAAGTACAGGGTGCTCACACAGCTGTACCCAGGGAGTGTCAGACCCATACCCGGCCGGGTTCACTGGCCAGCTATCCGGCCTAGCTCACTGAAGGAGTCCCCATAGCCTTTTATGCTCAGGCGAGACCCCACCCCACACTTCATCCCTACGGCCCCTTGTCTGGTGCTTCAATCATGCCCTAGATTCCACAGCTCGGTGGGATCTTGTGCACAGGCCGCATCTAATGGGAATAATACAGGCCTTTATCTAGGAGCATACTACAATACATGGGCTCAGAGGTCTCCACCTCACTTTAAACCTGCTTTCAGGAAGAACTAACAAAGATACTAGCAAAGATATATCCATCCATACATCACAAAGCATAATCCATAATTGAGAACAGTTCTAACTATCAAACAAGGGTTAAACATAACCAAAGACAAGCAGATAAGACTGAGAGAGGCGCTGGCCCTAGAAATGTCAAGCTAATCTATCCACTAACCCGAATTCCTGCTGGATCCATTGTCATGTGGCATCTCCATCTTCAATCAATCTGGGCGCCCAGCAGCTCCTCTCCTTGGAATCGATTTGGGGACTAATTGGGGTTAGGATCCAATTTGCTGACCCAAAGTAGCAGCTTCCTGCTGGCCAATCGAGTTTGGCCAAGTGTCCCCTTCCTAAATAATCAATTAGCCCAACTTAATTAGCTTAATTAGATTTAGATAATTATCCCTTAATTATAGGCAATTAACCCTTAATTAGCCCTTTATTAATTTAGCATAGCTAAATTAATCCCTTTTAGGTCAACCCCCTAGGTTAACATACCCCATGGTGGCGTATTCTCACTGCGTGACGTGTCAGTATATTTATACGTATACCGTATAAATACGTGGAACGTCATTCTCCCCCCCTTAGAAATAATGCTGCCCTCAGCATTGGGGTTAATTAAAACAAATGATAGACATCTTAATAAGGTATTTGTACAAAAAGTGAAGTAATGTCTTATTCCCGAAGGTAATAGACATAGAATTTAAAAACCACATAAGTGTTTAAGCACCAAGGTGCATTTAACATTATCAGGAGAAAAAGAAGTTTAAAGGACCGAAGTCCAGTAGTAAACAACACACTACAAAGATCGACTTATGTAGACAAGATGAAAACTGGAAAATTTTGGGCCATCAGCAACCCTCTATACATGGGCAGGTCACCTACCGCTCACCGGCCTGCACATCTCAATACATCAGTATATATACACATTAATTAAGTATGTTGTGGTTGAAGGGACCACCCCCTATATAAAAAATAAGAGAAAAACCTATCTACTAGGGAGCCTATCATGCCTATAGTTCGCAATTCATTGCGGCATAAGGAATGGCCAAGTTCCCATTATAGCCGAGATGAATGCGGCCTATCAACTATATGCTTTCCAAGCAATCCGCGGTCATGCCGACATTGACAATACACCACGTCCTAGAGAACACAAAGGTGATCTCATCATCGGTAACTACTTGTATTTACGATGCATCTACCCCCACAGCTCACTGCATGACCTATGCCGAATCAAGCCTTCCAAGCTTACCGCCGGGTGCGGGGTTGATGACATCGTTGATGGTGCGGCCTTGAGATTCCCGCATAAAGTCTGGATAATGTTTATCAAGGTCAATCTTCATCACCCAGGTAGCATCCTCAGCTGGCAAGTGTTTCCACTTGACCAAATACTGTAGTATTTGAGTCATTCTGGTCTGCTTATAGGCCCGATCAAGAAGAGCTTCATGCACTATCTCTAGATGCTCTTCTGTCATTTCAAGGAGGGTGGGTGTATCCAATATCTCCTCTGGATCAGCAGTGTGTTGCTTCAGAAGGCTCACGTGAAAGACCTTGTGGATCTTCAAGCAGGGTGGCAAATCCAACCAATATGCCTGCTCTCCAACACGTTCAGTGATCCTAAATGGCCCAACCCATCTGGGTGCCAATTTCTTGCAGTTACCAATTTTGAGCTTGACTTGTTTAACCTTAATCTTAAGCCAAACTGAATCGCTCACCTGGAAAATTCGTTGGGTCCTGTGCTTATCAGCGACACTTTTCTGACGACTACGGGCAGCCAATAAATACCCACGAACTTCCTCAACCAAAGCTTGCATTTCCAAGAGGAGTTGTTGAGAAACCTCCACCTTAGAAACAGGGTTATGCCATGTGTCTGGAATAAGACATTGATAACCATAATTTATCATGAAGGGAGACATTCTAGAAGACTCCTGTTTCATGCTGTTATAGGCAAACTCGACCAAATAAATATAGTCAGCCCATTGAGATTGCTTACTCCACACATAACTTCTGAGCATATCCTCTATAATGCGATTGATGCGCTCTGTCTGCCCATCCGTCTGAGGATGATATGCTGTACTCATAGCAAGCTTGGTCTGGATGGTAGCAAAGAAATCTTTCCAGAATGCACTTACAAACTTGGGATCCCTGTCGGATACTATCACTCGTGGCATCCCGTGTAATCTGAAGATTTCCTTTGCAAAGAGCAAAGCTGTATCTAAGCCTGTGTCTGTGGTACGACATGGCAAGAAATGAGCCATTTTTGACAATTTGTCGACCACGACCATTAAAGCATTATATCCGCGGAGGGTACGTGGAAGGCCCACAATGAAATCCATGGTTATCACTCCCACTTGGCGTTGGGCACATCGAGAGGTTGCAACTCTCCTGGAATCCTTAATTGCTCGGCCTTGGTTTGCTGACACACTTGACATTGCTTAATGTATCTGGCAATGTCCTTCTTCATACGCGGCCAATAGTAGCTGGAGCGAATCTTAAAGTAGGTCTTCATGAAACCTGCATGTCCAGCTATAGGGCTATTGTGTGTATCATGGAGAATAAGATGACGTACGCCTGAAGTTTCGGGTACACACAACTTATCTTTATAATATAACAAATTGCCCTCTTTCTTATACGAGCGAAAAGCTTCACGCTCCTTATCTGTCCGTGCCTCCTTGGCTAAACTGTTCCACACTTCACAGAATTCTGGATCCGTGGCCAAGGTCTGCTCTATCTGTTTTCCGAACTCACTGGTGAGCGTGGAAATTGCATTACAATGGGTTCGGGTTACCAGAGGATGACGTGATAAAGCATCCGCAACCACATTGTGTTTGTCCGGCTTATACATAATGTCAAAATCATATTCCTCGAGAAATTCCATCCATCTTCTCTGGCGGAGGTTGAGATTGGGCTGGGTAGAAAGATAATGGAGACTCTGGTGATCCGTATCTAGCTGGAATCTCCTACCAAGAAGGTAGTGTCTCCATATCCGTAAAGCGCAGACAACTGCTAACAGTTCCTGATCATGGGTAGGGTATCGTTGTTCGGTCTCATTCATCTTCTTAGAATCATAGGCAATAACCCTCCCTTCCTGCATTAGAACTCCACCGGTAGCAATCTTACTAGCATCGGTTGCTACTAACTTATCCTTTTCCGGGTCCGACAATGTGAGGACTGGTGCTGACGTCAAAGCACCCTTAAGCTTCTGGAAACTTCCTTGGACCTTTGCTTTCCAGTGTTCCATCCAATCCTTGACTTTCTCATGCTTGGTAAGGTCGATGAGAGGCGCTGCAATCCTGGCAAAATCTTTAACAAACTTCCGGTATCCTGCCAATCCCAAGAAGCTTCTGACCTCTGAAACATTACCTGGAATGGGCCAATCCTTCACTGCCTCTATCTTTGCTGGATCTGTAGCAATTCCCTCTGCTGAAATGACATGTCCCAAATAATCCACCTTCCATGTGGCAAACTTGCACTTAGAGAACTTGGCAAAGAGCTGGTGACGCCTTAGCTTTTGCAAGGCCATCCTAAGGTGCTTCCCATGCTTCGCAAGGGTCTTACTATAGATGAGAATGTCGTCAAAGAATATAACAACAAAATCATCCAAGTACTCCCGGAAGATATCATTCATCAATCGCATAAAAGTTGCAGGGGCATTAGTTAAACCAAAAGGCATAACTGTGAATTCATAATCCCCGTATCTAGTGCGAAAAGCGGATTTATGGATATCCTCCTCTTTAATTCGTATCTGATGATACCCAGAGCATAAATCAATCTTTGAAAAGTACTTGGCCCCTTGCAATTGGTCCATAAGATCATCTGCTCTAGGTAAAGCATAACCATTCTTGATTGTATGCTTGTTGAGCTGCCGATAGTCAATGCACATCCTCAGGGAGTCATCCTTTTTCTTAACAAAGAGAATAGGAGCGCCAAAAGGTAAAACACTAGGCCGAATGAAGCCTAGGTTCAATAGCTCCTGGAGCTGCTTCTTAAGCTCCGCCAACTCAGGAGGACTCATACGGTACGGGGCCTTACTGGTAGGCTTAGTACCGGGTTCCAAAGCTATCTCACATTCCACCCCCTTGAAAGGAGAAAGTTTCTGGATCTCATCTGGAAAAAGATCCTTAAATTCCCTGAGAAGATTGGCAATGTTCTCTGGCAATGCATCGACTACCTGCTTCTGTTTAGCATCCAACTCAATGGAGGCAAGTCTGATGACGCAAAGTATTGCATTCTTGCGTATAGCCTTATCTAACTGCCTGATAGACATGGACTGCATAATGGGATTCAATGGATCACCTTTTATAGTTACTCGGGCTCCATTAGCTGCGTTGAAGGTCACCTCTCATTTTTCGCAGTCTATATTGGCTTTTGCAGATGCCAAAAATTCCATGCCAACAATCAGATCATATTTGCCAATATCCATTAGCTCGGCACCAAATGCAACTGGTGCTCCTGGCAGCTGCATTTTGCGGTTAATGCGACGACCATTTGTATGTATGATCTTACCACTGGCTAAGGTTACAGGTTTTGGTCGGGATCTCAAAGTCTCAAGGTGCAACACCTGGGCCATTCTAGGAGAAGCAAAGTTGTGGGTACTACCCGTATCGATAAGAATTATGAAGGGCTTACTGTCTACCTGACCTATAGTAGAAATAACGGCAGGCTGACTTTCAGCATTGCCGGTTTCAATGGCTGCAAGGATATGAGACGCACCGTGAATGTACTCGGGAGCCTCCTCATCAACAGGTGGTGACGACTCGAGGGCATCCCAGTCGAGATCGGCCATGGCCAACTGAGCAGTTTGTGTGACATAAGGGCAGTTCTACATCATGTGCCCGGGTCACATACACCTAAAACATGCCTTATCCCTGCGGAGTTGTGCTTGAGCCTCCTTGGGAATAGACCGTAAGAGGTCCCGAATGGAATTACCCACATTATTGGGCTTATCTGGCACGTTGAAGATGACTTTCTTATCCTGTCGCCCATTTGAACTTTGCTGAGGGGGCCCAGGACCTGGAGAACGAGGCTTATACGGTGTATAAGGGCGAGGCCGCGAATAGGAGGCAGGACGCTGGTACTGGTTCTTTGGTGTCTCCTCTTCGAGGCTCAATGCCTTAGCCTCTGCAACTGATTTTGGGTCTATGGCCTTAACCATGCGCTTGATTGATGGGGCCAACCCTTCAATATAACCCTCTACGGCTCTCTTCTCATTCATACCTGGCACATACAGCCTCAAGCGCATGAATTCATCCGTATAGGCTTGAACTGACATACCCTTCTGCTCCAACCTGTAAAAAGTCTGTATCTATTGGCACTTGTGCGCACGGGGCACATAATGCGACTTAAAAGCCTTGGCAAACTTTTTAAACTTGCATCGGCTTCTGTCTAGATGCTTGGCCCTAGCATAGCCTTTCCACCAAATTCTAGCCGCACCGGTAAGATTGGTGGTGGCAACCTTTCTAGTATCTTTCTCGGTCATACCATAGGATTTGCCGAATTCCTTTATTTCGTCTAACCAAGATTCCGCGTTAAGACCCCCCCTGGACTTACCATCAAACTGTGCTAATTTCCTGTTCTTCCATATACTGGTAATGGCAGTGTCCATGGTTTTGCGGTACTCCTTATCTTTCCTAGCATAGTGACCTGACGACACGGATGATTGTGAAGATTCAGAGGTGTTGGTCTGTGAAGACGTGGCACTCTCGCTAGAAGAGCTTCTTCGTCGCTTAGCATGGTGTCTCCTTTGTACAGGCACGGGTGCTAGTGCCGGTGCGGGTGGTTGCTCGGTTGTGGACTTGGCGGTGGTGGCGGTAACTCGGGTCCATTTTCAGGTGTGAACTGCGGAGAATTTGCGTTCAGCACATAGGTCTGCAGCTCTACCAACTGTCTCTTAATCAACAAGAGCTCTTGCTCGGGTGTTAATCTGCCAGCATCCGAAGGGGGTGCCAAGAAGCATTATGTACACCGTCTATATTGACCATAAGAAGGTGTAAGCGGAAGTAATGTTATACAAAGTGTCATAATGAAGATAAGGACAATGAAAGAGAATTAAGGAAAGTAGCTTTATTATGAAGCCAAAGTGACAGTTACATTGAATTAGGGGTGTTTTAACAAAACTTGAGACTGTACAATACAAAACTAGGAATTATACATTGGACAATTTTAACTAACACACACTTCATGAAAAGGCTGTGAAGATCAGGCCTAGGGCTGCGCGAAAGGGTACAGGATGGAATAACGAATACTCTCCCATACTGCCCTGACTACTTTGTAGCGAGCCCATGCCTGGATGATGACATCCTGGTAATCTAACGTAGGACTAATGATGAGCAAATTGAAGAGGTCTCTCAGTGCGTAGAAGATCTGCCATAGATGGTCATTTGCGTCGGCAAAAGCCTCGTGCTTCGTCATATCCCAGTAGTTCCAGGTACGACGGAGAGTCTGTTCTAGATGCTCGAAGGCGCGCTCACGGAGGATATTGACAATTTCAAAGCCCTTACTTGGATCGTAGGGCTCTCCTTCTTCCACGGTTTCCTCTGCCTCATATTCGTCATCCCCATCCTGACGCTCTCCATACTCTTGACCATAGTCTTGCTCTGGAGGTAGTTGATCTTCTCCTCACAGTTCTTCGGGTATTCCGTCTTCGTTCTCTTCCACCTCATCGTCTGTAAGACGGCAAGAATGAATATACAATACTGAACGATTTCTTATACTTCAGCTCTAAAAGAGAAAAACAAATATCGTAGGGAAGAAACAATTTAATGGTACTCAACGATACAATAACAAAACATAAGAAAACACTACATATATATATAATATGATGGCTTATTAGAAAATGCCCATCAAAGATTACATTTATACGCAATACAAGGATTTAAAATTGTAAAAAAAAAGATATCTAAGAACTAGGTTCCTCATCTTCCTCCATAGGCTGACGAGGCGGCCGGTAGCGCATTAAGGTGGTGCTGGGACTAGCAGAGAGGGCGGCTCGAGCTGCTGCCTCCGGTGGTAAGCAAGTGGCCAAGGGTGCTGCGACAAGGAGTCGCATACTAGCGCAGCCCGCCACGTCCCCCAATGCCACAAGAGCCAGATCACGTCAGACCAAAGTGATAGTGGTGGCATGATAGTCAATCTTTTTATGGCCCACCAAAGTGGATAGTGCACGGAGTGCCCACCAAGATGCTTCCGATGTAGGCCCCAAATACTTGGAGAAGAAGAGAACCTCACCTTGCTGGAAGGCAGAAAGGAAAAATCGGGTCAAGTGATTGCCCATTGCCTTGATTTGTGGATCCCTTGAGGTCTCTGCTTCCTTTTCCAAGTTGACAGGTATCTTCTCCTACACTGCTTCTTCTTTGTCATCCTGAAGACTTATCTTGGTATCACAAAGATCTTCTTCCTCTTGATCCGCCTCTGCCATAGTGATCTGCAATGGCTGACTTGTAGGAGGAGGTCGCATGATGGCCTCAAACTGCTCCTCAGGAGGCTGTGGCTCATCGGACAATAGGAACTGCCAGAGAGACAAAAGGGTCTCAAGGGCTCAATCTCCTCTGGCTGGAATGCAAACAAACCTTGAACTTGCGGCGGATACACAACATGCGTTGTGAAATCGACGAAGTCTTCCTGGCAGTATTCCGCAAGGTCATAGAGGACTTCTATCTTTCGCCGGCCCCCATGTCGGCGATGACGCGGTAAGCCCACATAATATCCTCCAGAATTAGATACTCTTGGTTGTTCAAGAGTATGGTAGGGAGGAGATTTAGCCCTTCAAGCTTGAGGGTTTTATCCCGACTTGCCGGTGCTTCTGTAGCTAGCTCCTTCCATCATGCAAAATCCTGCTCGTCGACGACTTCATCGTCTTCTGGGTCAGGGGGTACTGGTGTGGTAGACTGCTCTGCGGCTATCTGCTCATCCTCAATGTACTGGTCCATGATGATTGCCAGCGCAAATCGAGCCTCAAAGCAGAGTTCACGAAGTCAAGGTAAAGCTGTGAATCGTCTTCGTTGAAGACACATGCAGGCACAATCTCTTCGTTGAAGAACTGAAGGAAACTAGCATAGTCAGGGCCCAGTCAGGGTGCGCTTGCATGTTATGGATGAGATCCACTTGCTGGAGCAGATGAGGATGAAGAGCATCAAAGGGAACCGCGGGGTCCCAGTGCTCACCATCTAGGTACCACTGTTGTAGGGTTGGACGAGCCATGACAAGGAAAACACAAGGGAGGAGGAGGAAAGCGCTGAAGGCAGAAATGAAAATGAAACCCTAATAGGCCAAAAAGTGACTTTATACTTTTTGGCACGTTTTCCTAGGTCATTAAAAAAAAATATATATTTTTTTATTTAATAACTTACATTTATATATACAAAAGGTGACGAGAAGACACAATTTTGATTTTATAACTTCCACAAAAGGATATTTTACATAAATATCTGTCACAAAATTTTTACAATAGAAGAGAAAGAGATTTTCAATAATTAGCGAAATTCCCCTCGGATTCTTCGCGCGAGCTGGATATCCTTGGGCATTATAGTAACTCTTTTAGCATGGATTGCACACAAATTAGCATCACTCAAAATTTCAACAAGGCACGCCTCTGCGGCTTCCTGAAGTGCGAGTAGAGCGAATGCTTGAAACCTCAGGTCGGTCTTGAATTCTTGGGCAATTTCGCGGACCAGACGCTGGAAAGGTAGCCGGTGTATTAAGGGTTCCGCCGTCTTCTGGTATTTCCGAATCTCTCGGAGGGCTACCATACCCAGTCGGAATCTGTGGGGCTTCCTCGGCTTAGCAGGCGGTCGGGACAAGGGTAAGGACTTCCCGCCGGTCGTGGGATGTTTTGCTCTTTGCACTATTTGCTCCCGACGCTGTGCTGACGTTTTCTTGCCGATTTGGGCATCCTTCTGCAGCCGGGTCTTATACTGGACGCCTCCCCTTGTTGGCTTCGTCAGCTTCCTCTTCCGGTTACCCCATCTTCCCTCAGTTTCCTGCGCAACATGTTGATCCCCCTGCTGATCAACATTCTGATCCCCGCCCTGCTGTGTTTGGGCAACCTCCTCTTCCCTATGGGTCCGCTCTGTCTCAGCATCCCGAGCCTTCCTGTCCAGGTGCACTTGTGTTCGCCTTGCAATTTCCGTATGGTACCGGTCCGGGTGAGCTTGTGTGAAGCTAGGTGGAACGGTTTCAAAGATGAAGCTGTGTAACTCTTCATTCCAATAGAAAGGGGGAAGATTGCAATGGTCCCTGTACATAAGCACATGGCCTCTACCAATGTAATAAAAACGGCTAGCTCGCTCTTCTGGGAGGCCACTAGCTATTTGCTGGAGGTCCTCTATCCTAGCAAGGTGCAAAATCCTTTGGGCTTCAGTTCGGATGAGCTCTACGGGATCCTCCTCTGGGCTTGCTAGCGGATAAAACTTAACTATAACATAAGCTTGGTCAGGCTGCTGTACTAAAGTGTAGGCTGCATTAGCCTCATTCAGCTTCATAAGGAAGCGTTCATTGAAATGGAAGATAGGGTATGGGATCAGGGTAAAAATTAGTGGCTAAACTTAGCCAAATGGCGAAATTTTGGCCTTGATTGGAAAAAAAACGGCTAAACTATGTCCCTTTTTGGGGCAAAAAAAAGAAAATATTAGCCAAGTCTATTTCACGTCCCACCTCCATTTCGTCCAACTTTAGCTAATCGCAAGAAAGTATAAGTGCCAAAAATTGGAAAGTTTAGCCAAAACTTAGAAGCTTTTAGGTCAAAGTTTGGCGTACTTTAGCAAATTACTCTATAACCTTTGTTTCTACTATGCTCAGTTAATATTTAGGTCTTGAATTAGTGCAAAATAGTCAAACAATAGAAGATTTTTTTATTTTTTAATAAAAGTTTAGCCAAAAGTAAGAAAGTACAGGTCGCAAAATTTGAAAAGTTTAGCTTAACGATAGAAGCTTTCGCTTCAACTTTTGGCATACTTTAGCCAAGTCTATTTCACCACTTTGGATATAAAAGTTCCTTAATTTTTTCCCTGTATGGGATTCTGCGGTTGTCAATGAAATGGGTCACAAGCAGGTCTAGAACAGTGTCGATCATGTTGCTATCATCAGAGAGATGGTCTACTTAGGGATAAGAAGTGGGCGCTTGGGATAGAATAGGTGGCGTTAGGGTCAGAAGGGAGGCGCTAGGCAGTTAGGGTAGCAGCAGGGTAACATGCAAGGTCGGCTATGACGGCAGGCGAGCTTTACTCCGGCGGCTATGGCGGCAGGAAGACGTCTCAACAAACACACTTTTCAGAAAAAGAAACACAAATTTGAATCTAAACTTTTTTTTTCAAATCTTTTTTTCAATTAAAAAAAAAAAAATCCAAGCGGCGATTTTTATACGCCAAGAACCATATGGGGCGTTGTTAGCATCATACGCTCCTAACTTTTCGAAAGAAACCCCTCATCTAGGAGATGAAAAGTTAGAGTTAATGAATTATTTACATAAGTCCTTTGGCCACAAGGTTTTTTTCATCATGACATTTCCTTTGGTCACAAAAGTCTATGCAATCAAATAATTATTCTCGTTCTAGATCTAATCTAGACTCTAGGAATTACACCTTTACCCTCTAGAATTAGTCCCGCCTTTGAGTTGATGCCATCTAAGAAGTTGGCGGGACTTGTTAAATTGTTTCTCTTCCTTGGGTCGGATTATTCCTTATGTTATGGAGGTAATGTTATACATGGTCAATAATTATCCTAGTAGTGAATCCTGCTTAGCGAGGTGATCAGGCTCACAAAGAGGTTTCAATATGTTGGATATCCGTCAACAAATGTGTATAACTTTAGTTACTCGATACATGTTTCTTCCCATTGCTCAATTCTTGGGCCCATCCTTTTAAATAATAAGAAAAATCCACGCGGAATTGCTTTTCGATCCCATCATGGATGTTATCATCTATCTAATATCTTCGACTATCTAACCATAGAAACCCAGGCTTGCTAAAAGCTCGTCTACTCATCATTCATTGGCATAGCAGGGCAATATTGCCTACAAGTTGTTGAAGAATCTGACCTCCTTGGAGAGAAGCATGAAAGGGTGATTGAATTTTTTTGTATATTGATGTAAAAATTTGAACTGGATTAAAGTGTTTGTAATGTACATTTTGAATTTTACATGGAGTTGCCTATCATTAATAAAGGCGGTTGATGTACAATATTCTCCATAATTATACCAAATCCTCCCGAAATCTTGTACTAGCTTCTCTATCAATAAAATCTAAATATCTTGCCTCGCGAAAAAAAAAAAAAAAAAACTTTGGCGACATTTTGAACTTTCCTCAATCGATCAAACATGGCTCCTGATTCTACCTCAACTAAAAACTTGGTCCGAATCGATTATTATAGCTGCTCCTAAATCGAATGCATTTCAAGAAACAAATGTATCTTGAAGAAATTGAAATCCCTTTCCTTCAAGCAAAGAATACAAATCCCTTCAAGCAAAGAATACAAATCGTTAATAATCGATTTTTTGTGCGTGATGTTGTATCCCCTTTTTCGCAGAATGGATCGATGTCTTAAAGCACCAGTTGAAGAAGAAACTATGGAAGAAGGATTGGACTCTCATGCAAGCACTTCGAGGTCAAAGATCGGGTCAGATTTCAATCCTCCCGTTGATGAAGTTTTCGAAAGCATCGTTACAAGGTGCAAAGAAAATCGAAACAGAGGGTTTGTAGGGGTGGATACGTGACAAAGCCAATTAGAAGAAAGGTGAATGCTTTCGTAAATCTCATAATGAATGAGGATCTAATTTGACTCCAAAACAAAGAAAGTATATTTGCAAGAAGATTATTGCAGACAAAAGATTGCAATTCCTATTTGAGCGGGCCATTGGAAGGCCTCAAGAGGCTATCGCGGAAAACAGATCCGGTAAAGAATTTAAAGGATGGCCTCCAAGACGCCAAAAATGCAAATAGCAATGACAGACTTTGCCGCAAAGGATGGTGGTTGGAGAGGAAGGAGAATTACGTAAGACTTCACTAGCAGCCTAAGTTGCTGAAAAATACATCCTAGAAATATGAAACTAGCAAAGGAGAGAAGGAAAAGAATGTCACTAGGTGGAACAAATCAGGGCATTAGCAGTGTCGAAATCCAAGAACAAATAATGATAGATCGGCTATGAAGGATATGGTTGCTCGTTTTGGTTAGATAACTCAAAGGTTTCACCAAAAATTAGAGATGTCATGAAGAAGAGGACACAACCAATTCAATATATTGACATTACAATGTGCACGATCGTAATTTAGTCAGAATTGCATCTTGTTTTTCGTAATAAAGATGTTTTTTTATTTTGTAACACCGATGTAAAGTTTGTAGATTTCTTTTTACTTTTGGCGTAATAAAGATGTCTTTTATTTTGTAACACCGATGTAAAGTTTGTAAATGCATTTCTTTACTTTTTGAATGTAATGTAGATGCACCGCCCTAGTTATTCTACATGGAAATGTCAAATTATTTCATGGCAACACGCATATGTATATTTGTTTACATGTATATTCGGATGTATATTTGTTTACATGTATATTCCGGATGTATTGTAGATGTAGGCAAAGAACTAAGAAGAAATTAGTGTGGAGATGTATTAATTGTCAAAAAATTATGTGACTTCATAGTAAATGAAATAAAATTCATGTCGAATGTACATGTATGTGTGGGAGTTTAGGGTCTTGAATATGTAAAAGATTTGTATGTAATGTAATGTAATGAGGTGACTAATTTTATTTCAATCGTAATTTTACAAGTGAATTATTCCGTAATTTTGTGGATCAAGATCCGTGAGGTTCGGATTGGGCTTAGGCAATTTGAATACTTAAAACCTTCTTGCATTAGAAAGCTAAAGGAAAGAAACACATATTGTTGCGCGGAAACATGAGCAATCGATCTGCACAAGCTGTGCATTTAATTTGATGAGGTCAAGACTCCATAAAAATTGTTCGCGGCAATTGTGGTGTGTGCGCAGATCCAAGCTCATGCCGGAATATGTCAAGCCAAGGACAAGACATTTGATAATGTTAGCACATTTTGGAGGGCTATGGTATGTGACAGAGCAAAGCAGTGCAACGAAAGTGGCATAAGCTACAATGTATCAAATCGATTGTGGAAATTGTGGGAAACAATTAATTGAGTTGTGTCCAAGAGAATACAAGGAGCAGATTGATCAAACGCTTGATTGGCAAGTCTATGGTTACGTTAATGAGCCCTCAAGAAAGGAACTTCACTAAGACTAAAGCTAATTGACAAGAAAGGCAGCCCAAAGAATATGTTGGATAACATGTTTGATCATATGTCAAGTTTGTATATCATAACTTTGTGGCACATTGGCGAGCAAACAATTCAAGGAATCCATGAAGAGTCTTCGATGATATCAGATATTAGTTGTTGATTTCTGAGAATTATACTTTGAAGCCATTCAACGAGATTCAAGCACAACATTGGTACAATGAACAAATCAAGATATTGGTCCACATCACGATGTTCAAGGTACAGTGGTAAAATGAGGAAATGTGTGCACTTCTTTTTATTTTAGATGACAAAACACATGATACTCACTTTGTACAAAAAGCATTCAAGATGCACCTCAATTGGCGAAAAGAAAATGGTGCTGGTCATAATGAAATACCACTTAGTTTGGTCCGACGGTGTGCAACCCAATTCAAGTCGAGAAGAGCTTTCTATCATGTAACTAGGTATCATCAAGAGCATAAGATCAGAATGCACTGGAATTTCTTTAGCTCAAGACATGGGAAGGGCACACATGATGGAGAAGGAGCCATAGCCAAACTATGGCTCGAGGCGTAACAAAGAAAAAAGGATGGGAAAGTGATAAAAAATGCGTAAACCGCATGTGAGGTTCTTGAAGAGAAAAATTTCTGATGTGGAAAGGGTATTTTGGAAGGTGTCCGACATTGACCGCTCCCAAAGATTTGATGTGCTCCCAAAGTGAAAGGGGTGCAATCTCTTCATTGCGTATCATCCATAGATCCAAATGATCCAACAAAGTTAATGTGTAGATCTCTTTCATGTTTTTGTAAGGCATGCATCAATTTTGATTGGCCCGCTTGTGAGAATGCCGATCATTTGGCGGTGGGAGTTGAGAAAACTAGAGCCTACAACAAACAGGGACAATGTTGAAGAAGATGGGTACGAGGCAGAGGACTTGTGGGCAAATGACGTGGACAATGTGGATGAGACAAAGGGTGTTGGAGATTATTTTGCATCATTCACATCCCCTGCACAATTATGAAAGGGTCCCTTATTATCTCATCCAAAGGTAATGTAAATGAAACATGCCCTCAAGAAGACACCAAGGATGACTATGGAAATGAATTTTATTGTGGTAATGAATTTATAGCTGGTAACTACTTTGAATTGATTCCTGGTTGCCATCAAAAAGTAAAGCTTATTCAAGGAAAGAAAGTTCTTGTCCACCAAACATAAGATTAAAGGTACATCTTATGCATATGAACCGACTAACTATTGGCATGAAATGTTGTTGGAAATTTGCCGTGAGATTGTAGAATCGTAATACGCTAACCTCGTTGTTGAAGTAACTTTTCTATGCACTAAGGCATGGACTTGCAAACCGAATGTAATCAGAATGTGAACCAGATTAAAACACAAACATTAATATATTGTTTATATAGTTCCAAGACTGTTATACTTAGTGTAAGTTGTAAAAAACATTGTATGTAAGGTCTCAAGATTCAAGATTCAAGACTCAAGATTCATCCGAAGGTCCTCAAGAAGTGTGAGATCAAAGAATGGTCCCTGTTCCTAAAAATTGTGAGAAGAGTGTCCAGTGATAGTCGTTTGAAGTTGGTGAAGTCTAACAAAAGCAAGACATGTGCTTCTCGCTCGTTGCCATTTATGATAGAGATTGGTAAAGTATGGTTTGAGGCTATTGAATCTCCAAACCTCAAATTTTCAAAGACTTTGTTGATTGCTTTTGCATGCACAACTTCCTCGTTTAAGTTGAATGAGAATACTCTCTAGTTCTCGCTTTTAGATAATTGGGATTCCTCATCCCCCTTGTCCGCCGCTCCCATAGCTCGATCCATGCTTCCAACATTGTTAAGTCTCCTCTCAGGCATCCGTGTAGAACATCATAAGCAATTGTTAGATTAGGAACTAAAGCATGTTTAAGAATAGAAGTACCTCCGAACTCGTGGAATGCCTCTCCGCTTGATTTTGTTCAATTGGTTTCCCCGTTTCAAGCATTGATCTCCTCAAGAATCGGCGCCAGATGAGTTTGCATTTGAATTGGGGATATGGATTGTGATCTAGTCGCTCGATCTCCTCACGCCATCGGAATCAACCGGGCCACCACGGGTAAAAAGGAATTTTTATCCCCTGTCTATTCCCTTTCCCCTTTTTTTTCGATATGGCTCGCACTACCATGCCAATGATTTGTTCCTTAACCAATGATTTGTGCCAATGATTTGTTCAACATCCTTTTCTCAAAAATCTATCCCATCGCCCTCTTTTTTCAACCCAATTGGCCAATGGTTGATCTTTGGCATATATCCCACAAGCCTAGCTCAAATGAAAGGGCTATACTCAATGTGGAATATTCCTTTCAATGTAATAAGGAATATTCCTTGTAACTATGGGTGCACTTAAAACAAACTAAAGAATATTCCTTTGAAGGTAATAAGGAATATTCTTGATAACTAGCACTAAGGAATATTCCTTTCAATGCAAAAAGGAATATTCCTTTCAAGGTAATAGGAATATTCCTTGTAACTATGGGTGCACTTAAACAAACTAAAGAATATTCCTTTGAAGGTAATAAGGAATATTCCTGATAACTAGGCTAAGGAATATTCCTTTCAATGCAATAAGGAATATTCCTTTCAAGGTAATAAGGAATATTCCTTGTTATCTCTATATTGTTGACTCACGCTTTACCAAACACAATACGCATAGGTACACAATATGCCTTAACATAATCCATTCATTTGGCATTTGTTGATTTGGCAATTGTTGATTTGGTAACATGTGGAACATTGAATGCATGTGGGATATTTGAGCCCATTACTAAAAAAAAGGGTGGACTAGGATTACATCTTGGACAGTTATGACACGGGCCTCAGAATCAAGTTTACAAAGCCGAGCCATAACTTTTCAACATCTAATCTCTATCCACACTTATCAATGAAGCAAAGAAAACCCTATTTATATATGCGCACGATTTTTGTGATATATGCATGTGGGATATTGCTAACTTTGTGTTAGGGTTGTGCTAATCGTGATACCAAGCAATTGGTCTCATAATATGGTTCAACCTATACATTTTACATTTGCAAAAATATTGAGGTGGGTGGATCGGCCCCCGAGGTGTGAAATCGTATGCATGGATACATCCCTTTCCTCTTCTCGCTTAATTCCCAAAACAAAATCGTATGCATGCAAACATCCCTTTTATTCCCAAAATTCTCGCCCCGCAGCCTTCATTCGATCCCCATCGCCTATTCCGGTCATCTCCTTCACTCCTTCCCCATCTGGCCCATCTCCTTCACTTCCGCCATGGCCAAGTTCAAGACCACACTCCGCAGAACACTATCCCGCCATTGTGCTCGCTCCTCCCCGCCAAAGACGGCCCTCCTCTTCCTCCTCCCCCGGAGGATCCGCGGTCTTCCTCCCGGAGAATCCGTGTCTTCTCTCGGAGGCCACCCTTCTATCAGGCCGTATGGTTCACTCCACCCGGAGGTGGAGAAGCTCATTATGGATCATCAGCCGCCGCTTCGTTCGGGTGATCGAGTGGGTGCATGAGGTTTACCTCGACGAGGAGCTGACTCCTCGAAATGAAGATGTATGCCATGGAGGACGACCTTCATATAGAGTCAAGATGGCCTCAAGATCAAGCCTTGTTTTTGTAATCCCCGGTTTCAATTTTTTGGTAATAGTCCTTGTGACTATTCTTTGTAAAGCTTTTAATTAAATACGTAAGCAATAGTCCTTGTGACTCCATTTTTGTAAAGCTTTTTCATTAATGACGTAACTCCTCTTCTCTACAAATTGTTAGACTATTTTTTTGCTTTAATCGTTTCTCTCGAAGTTTCCAATTTGTTTTTTTAGTTAACGAACTATTTCTATCCTTTTCTCAGATAGATATAAGAAACATGTTTGGTACTTAGTTTGCAACTCAAGTTTTTGGTGCAACTCAAGTTAATGATGCTTTTTGTCATTAATTATAAAATGCAAAGTACAATTAATGAAATAGTATACCAAAACAAACATTAAAGCCAACAAGGAATTTCAAGGTGCGAGAATTTATGATCCGCGACACTAACAAAATATGGTAACCAAAGACCCAATAGGAAAATATGTTTGAGTATTTTTCTTTAAATGCACCTTGAAGCATCTCAAGCATCGCCAAAAATTTCTCGGATGTTGGTCCGTAAACCTCTTGAACAATACCATCCGCATGAAATGAACACTAAACTGTTAGGGTGTGTATACCACACCAAACCATGCACTATACCATGCCCCACACTATCATATTCACCGTAATCCAGCACATCCCACCACACACCACACCGTTCACCACACACCCCACCACACACCACACCATTCACCACACACCATACACCATAGACCATACACCAACTATCATATTCACTTTAACCAGCACATCCCACCCACACACCACACCATTCACCACACACCCCACCACACACCACACCATTCACCACACACCATACACCATAGACCATACACCAACTATCATATTCAACGAATCCAGCACATCCCACCACACACCACACCATTCACCACACTCCCCACCACACACCACACCATTCACCACACACCATACACCATACACCATACACCAAATGGTGGAGTGTGGAGCGGTGGTGGAGTGTGGTGGTTGGATGGTGGGTCTCACACACACACACACACACACACACACTCTCTCTCTCTCTCTCTCTCTCTCTCTCTCTCTCTCTCTCTCTCTCTCTCTCTCTCTCTCTCTCAATCAACTGCCACAAATTCTTTAGTAGCCAGAGATGTGGTATGGCCTGGTTCTATGTTGGCCAAGTTAACTTATTCTTTTCATGTGGCACTTCTTAATTTTCCCCTTATTCCTTGGAGCCTTTACGTCATTTTATTAGTCCAACCTTTGTTTGCTTTTTTTGTGAGTTGCCTTTCTTACTTTTTACTTTTTACTTTGTGATGCATGGCCAAGATAAGGTCTTTAACCTTTTGTTTGTCCTTTTCATTTCGTATTTTTTAAAGGAATGTTTGGTTGTAATATTTTTAGTTTGTTTGTCCCTTTCATGTGCATTCCTTCCACTTCTTTTCTGTTTCCCCTTGCCTTCATATTTTTGCTTTCTTTGGAGGCTGATTCACACTTGGCGGTGCTGACATTCCGGGAGTCTTTTTGCTTTTGTGGCTATCGGCTTACTCTTCTATTGTCTTCAACAAGTTCCTTTTTCCATATTGTGGACGTTTCTAAGGTATGCTTTGGTTTCTAGTTTAGCCATTTTATTGCATCGACTCTCTTCTTCCTTGCTACATTTCTAGTTCAATTTTGCTTTATCAATTCTTGCCTTTTGCATTTCGTATATCCTCTCTTCTTGCATTCTGTTTAGTCCAAAACTTGTTCCATAATTTTTGGTTCAATTTGTGAACCTTCAACCTGCATTTTTTAACTCTGATATGACAGACTTTTTCTGCTACAAGCTACTTTTATGGTTTATTTGCATCTATCTTTAGTTTGCCAGCTAGTAGTGCTCCTGTTTTTTTTCCTTCTTTATCTGTAACTTAGTCTTTTGCATGGTCATTCCTGCTCTGCTGTAACCTGCCTCTTGCAACTATATTCTCATGTCCATGTCGCTGCTTAAGTATTTTTTCTGCTCTGCTTTTCTACTTGATTTGGTCTTATCATGACACATCTTGTTCCTTCCTCCTTTTGTCTTTCTTTTGCTGAATTTTTCAAACATTTTGCTTTAATCTTACATGTTCACAGTCTTGTTTTCTTTTGATGTGTTGGGTTCTTGATTTTGCCCCTACTTACAGTTGCATTATTTTTGCACTTTTCTTGCATGTGATACACTACTTTTGCATTTTGTTATTGTTTTTGATCTGATGTTTCTTTATAGTTTATAAGCTTGTTGCATCTTTGTTGTGCCTTTTTGTCCTCTGTATGCAAAAGTTTTTGTGCCCTTTCTAGAATTGTTTGACTGTTTTGATTCTGAAATTCTATGCTTACTTTCCTGCTCTTATTTGTTTGCCTTTTCCAGAGTTTCTTTTCTTGCTGCATTTTTTCCTCATTTTCTTGCCCTTGATGTGTTTGTTTCTAACATTTTGTTCAGACTTATGCATGCGTAAGTGTCATCCTTGTCTATGTTTTGTTCCTTTTGCTTTTGCCAGTGGTTCCCTTGCTTCTTTTTGCTTTCCTGGGGTATTATTATGCTGGTTTCTTTTGTTCTTTTGTTCTTTATCATTTTACTTGACTATTTTTTGTAGCCCTTGCTTCATAATATTAGCAGAAACCTTGTGAAATACACATAAGAATGCTAAATCTGTGAATGCAAGCAGTAAAAATGTTTCATAGTGAAACACGCCTAATGAAATACACATTAGGATGAGACATTTTATTACAAGAGAGCAGTCACTCCGCTGTTAATATTAGCAGTTACCTTGTGATTACACACAAGGCTGCCAGTTCTGAATACAAAGGGGTACTAATATCTAGTTATAAGAGAGTAGATTTGAAAGTATCTAAGAGAGTTATTGCTAAGAAATATGTTTACAGTAATATATGGTAATATCATTCTTAATGTATCATGTATGCTTATATCTTTATTTTAGCTTTGACATGGATAACAACTGGGTGGTGGCTATGACACTTGCAGTTCCCAGGTCTAGTTACTATTCTTATACTAACTTAAGCTCCTGGATGGTCTGCAGGTACCACGCCTCTACCCTTGAGCAAAAATGTAGATACATGCATTGGAAATTAAGGATGTGGTGAGATCCTTCTTGTAACGTACATAAACTTATTGAATTGTACCATGCTGACAACATTTAGGACTTTGGGCTGTCTGAAATTATACAACATGTAATGTAGGATATTTTATGATTCCAAATGATATTTTATGATTCCAAATGTTGTACTTGTTCCATGATCAAGATATGAATTTAAGTGGCTTTTTCTCATGTCATATGATATGAAATTACACACTATGTGCACAGTCACCCGCCCTGCACCCCTTAGTTGGAGTGCTAAATTTATATTCTGATCAAATACAAGTACTTTCATGGAATATAGATTATTTTGATTCACCTACCATATCTTAACTAACTAAATGACACTTCTGAATGTGGAACAGATGGCACGAAATGAAGCAAGCCAGACTTGGGCTAGTGAACTATTGGAGCTTGGTTATCTGGAAGAAATGCCAGCACCTTCACCTTTAGCTCAAGCCTTGCTCAGTCAGATAAAAGACAGGGAGTTCCATGAATTCCTCATAAGGCATGAACAGGCTAGTCAAAATGATGGTGAGTCCATCCTAGCCAATTTTGATATTGCTATGTGGTTGGAAATATTTGGAAATAGGAACCCAATGGATAAACTAATGCACTTCAGGAGCCAGCTTGCAAACATTCTCAGAAAAGATTATGAGCAGATCAAAGAATGCCTAGGTACCATAAATAAGTTCATAGTGGCCCTGCTGCGAGCAAATGTGGAAGGGGTACATAACCTTACCACTGCCATGCCTACCATGCCTGTTAAATCTCATCCTTTACTGCAAGGAAAGGAGTTATGTGAAGAGGCAACAAACATTATAAATGATGAGCCTCAAGCCCAACCAGATGACATATCTCCTGAGAGCTTCAAAGCTCATATATACCCTATTATCCCTGTTAGGGTTGTGGAGGATCTGGCTGCAAGCAACGGCAATAAGATGTGGACCATGTGGTCATTACAACTAGTGGCCCCTTTCAGTCTTGATGCTTTAATCACACTTACAGCTATCAATGCATTGATGAGTTTAAGGCAGAATGTTACAGAGATGCTATAAACAATATGAGTTCTGTGCAGGGCGCAGGTAATTTTAAAAGACATCTCCATGGAAGTGTTTGATGCTGGTAGATGCTCCAAACCAGTTAAACTTCACTGCAAAGGTAAAATTCCCCCTCTGATCAAACGGAGTAAGGATTATTATAAGCTGGTCTGGAATTACAACAGACCATTCATAAAATGTACATGCCAGCAAGGTGACCAATGCCCCAAAAGCAATATCTTATGGTTTGATCATGCCTTATGGTTCTTGGCAAATAACATGGATAGCTGCTGGATGACATCTGATAAACTGGAAGTGCAATTTATATCCTTTATACAGTGTCTGCTTCTTGATTCTACAAAAGAAGCTATAAGAGCTTTGGTGGTCTTCATGTACACCAGAGAATTAATGATAACAACAGCTGAAGAGTATGCAGAGGGAAAACAAGGTTACTTCAGAGTTATGGTGAAAACGAAGGGCCACGCTTATATTGAACAGTTATTTCTTCCACAAGAATTCAGTGCAAGTTTGGCCAGAAAACGTAATGCTCCTACAAAGAGGTTTACTTTAAACCTAAATGAAACTGCTAATGAAGCCAATTCTGTCATGAATTCTGCTGTTACATCTCATTATACCACTAGGGGACGTGGCAGAAACAGAGGAGGCAGAGGAAGGTATTTCACTCCTCAACATTCACGTACACGTGGATACATACCAAACTCACAGGTGAGCTTTGGTAATGGTAGTCGTGGTAGCAGCAGTCAAGCAACTCCGGCAACTTCTGTTACATCTGTCGGCCAAGCACTTGGAATGTCTTCATATATAACTCCAAAGAAACTAAAATATCAGTGATCAATTTGATCTTGATGTCTCTGATCTTGGAGTGAAATTATCCTTGTTTTTAGTCATTTGGTACTCTTTAATGGAATTCGCAGCAGCTCAGTCTTAATATCTAATTTGTACTTGGTGTCTTCATTCCGAATCATTCAAATTGGTGCTTCATTTGCAAGTTCCTTTCATCCAAAACAAAGCTTGTTTAGCATAGTTTTCATAAGTCTTTCCAAATATTTCAAGAAGGATCAAAAGTAATATAATAGAACAGAACACGATTTGTGTGTTCACATAACTAACAATGCTGAAATTTGACTCTTACATGGGCAATTAAAAATGCTCTAGTTTTCACATGATTTGGGTAAATATGATTCACGAGGGCAAAGAGAATGGAAGATGATAAGGACGAAATACCCTATGATAATAAACAGATTGAAGAAGCTTTATTGCTTGGCAAATCAGTAACAAAAGAAAATGGGAAGTTTCTGCTGACAAAAGAAGCAAAAGAAAAGAAGTTCTTTATCCATGTGTTGTATACGTGCAGGGCATTTGAACACATAAATATCAAGACACTATTCAGAAGATGCCTAGAAGAAGTTTACCAAATGGATGGGGAAGAAGTTCTGGAGCAAGCAAAGTTCGGGTGGAAATATACAAACAACATGCAATCGTACTGGTATGATCCTAATGATACCTTTTGTAGTTTTTCATGCTCTAAAATTCCTGAATGCGATTGTACTATTTCAAAGAAATTTGAGATGTTTAGAAAGGGATATGGGGAGTTTGGCTCACATGTAACTACCATGGACCTGTCAATAATCTCAAACAAGATATTGAAATCTGAAACAGCAAAGGGCCTAAACAATATTCCTTTAAGAAGAGTGTCAAAATTAGAAATTGAGGAAACACTGCTAACAACATGGAGCATTCTATCAGATTATGTGGCAAACCAATATAATGTTCCATACCAGAATGGACATGTAAAAATGATCATTAGATCATACATCAATGCATCATTGTGGACAAATAAAAAAAATCAGAAACTCTGATTTGGATTGGAATCAAAATGCCATGCAAAACTTGAAATGGCTAAAATCTCATGTACATGTTGCTGGCATAGACAAAGCAGCAAATACAACGTCATTTATCTGCAAAAAGGTATTAAGATTGCTAGCATTGGAGAGATTATCCAGTGCAGATTTTGAACCCTATAAAGATACGACTGGTGAATGGTTACCAATAAGCAGATGTCAACAAGAAATTTTAAGGGAAATACAAGACCTATTGCCGAACTTGACTGTTAAAAGTATCAAACTACCAAATTTTATGGGAATATATAAAGCCCACAAGGATGCAATGAGATGGTTAACAAATGCTGCCAGTTGCTTATTTTCAGAAGTAGCGACTCTGCTGACATCTGTATTACAGAATATAGCAGAGTTATTCAAGAGAAAGTACATAATTATGATAATTTCCTGAAAATTTTCCATAGAATTGAGACACAAAGCTTTTGGGTATTTGATTCAACCACACAAGTGGCTTTAAATCTACCCAAATCTATTCATAACATTTTTGTTGGGGATATCTCCAGATGTTATGAATGATCCCTCTACTCGGTGATGACAGTCTAGATAATGCAATTTCATGGATAATAAAAGAGGCTTTCTCCTTCGCAAAGCAGAAAGGCCTAAAATTGTATGCTTTTAACCATGAATTGTATGCTTATTCTAAGGTAGCTTGGAAAAAGAAAGACTTTAAGTCAAATTGCCGGATGGAGATTTCACAAATGGAAATCATAAATTGGAATAGATGGCTCATAAACCACAGTTATATTCGCTTAGGCGATAGAGCATGGAGACAGATCAAAGGTATTCCAATGGGCTTCTCATGTTCGCCTATGTGGTGTAACCTATATTTAGCCTATTATGAATACAATTTCATTGTCAAGTTAATCAGTTTACGAGAATTTGAATTGCTTAAACTATTCAAAGAACCTAACAGATTCATTGATGATCTGTGTGTTCTCAACAATCCAAAAATTCTGAAATTTTTGAAACCAGGTTCATACGTTGACCCAAATGATCCATTTACCATATATCCTCTGAACTTTTTAGAGATCAAACCAGAACTTGAAGATATGGAAGTTAGTGAAGATAATCTATATTGCACAAAGGCTCATTTTCTCAGCCTTGAAATCAATATTATTGATAGCCAAAGAGGAGTTTATGTGCTAAAGAAATACGATAAGAGACGTACAGTTCCATTTAGTTATTCCCAATACATTTGGCTTTCGTCAAACAGACCAATTAATAGTGCTTATAAAATGGTCTTGTCTCAAAACTATCCATTGTTTTATTACTCTAATAATCAAGAGGATTGCATGGCTGAGATACTATGGACAGTAAAAAGAATGCATGCAAATGGGCTCCATACCACACATCTTATAGGAACCGTTATAACAGGTCTTAAACGAACATCTCTACCTAGAAATAAATGTGATATATCAAAGATTGTATATGCATTGGAATGCATGCATGGAAAGTTCAATGAAGAGACTCAATGCTAAAGGTAAGTAATGTCATTATCTGAATCAGTATAATAGAATGAACTAGAGTTGTATTTGGTGAGCAACCTGCACAGTATACCCTATGGGAGGTGGCAGTGTTGTCTCCCCAAGTTAAATATGATCAATCATATGATCATTTTACTATGGTATAGTGTGCATAGTGCTGTGGGTTGGATGGTGGGTCACACACACACACACACACACACACACACACACACACACACACACACACACACACACACACACACACACACACACACACACACTCTCTCTCTATATCTCTCTCGCTCTCTCTCTCTCAATCAACTGCCACAAATTCTTTAGTAGCCAGAGATGTGGTATGGCCTGGTTCTATGTTGGCCAAGTTAACTTATTCTTTTCATGTGGCACTTCTTAATTTTTCCCCTTATCCCTTGGAGCCTTTACGTCATTTTTTTAGTCCAACCTTTGTTTGCTTTTTTTGTGAGGCCTTTCTTACTTTTTACTTTTTACTTTGTGATGCATGGCCAAGATAAGGTCTTTAACCTTTTGTTTGTCCAACCAAGATGTCTTCATTTCGTATTTTTTAAAGGAATGTTTGGTTGTAATATTTTTAGTTTGTTTGTCCCTTTCATGATTTTCGGTTAGACGTGCATTCCTTCCACTTCTTTTCTGTTTCCCCTTGCCTTCATATTTTCGCTTTCTTTTCTTTGGAGGCTGATTCACACTTGGCGGTGCTGACATTCCGGGAGTCTTTTTGCTTTTGTGGCTATCGGCTTACTCTTCTATTGTCTTCAACAAGTTCCTTTTTCCATATTGTGGACGTTTCTAAGGTATGCTTTGGTTTCTAGTTTAGCCATTTTTTTGCATCGACTCTCTTCTTCCTTGCTACATTTCTAGTTCAATTTTGCTTTCTCAATTCTTGCCTTTTGCATTTCGTATATCCTCTCTTCTTGCATTCTGTTTAGTCCAAAACTTGTTCCATAATTTTTGGTTCAATTTGTGAACCTTCAACCTGCATTTTTTAACTCTGATATGACAGACTTTTTCTGCTACAAGCTACTTTTATGGTTTATTTGCATCTATCTTTAGTTTGCCAGCTAGTAGTGCTCCTGTGTTTTTTTTCCTTCTTTATCTGTAACTTAGTCTTTTGCATGGTCATTCCTGCTCTGCTGTAACCTGCCTCTTGCAACTATATTCTCATGTCCATGTCGCTGCTTAAGTATTTTTTCTGCTCTGCTTCTCTACTTGATTTGGTCTTATCATGACACATCTTGTTCCTTCCTCCTTTTGTCTTTCTTTTGCTGAATTTTTCAAACATTTTGCTTTAATCTTACATGTTCACAGTCTTGTTTTCTTTTGATGTGTTGGGTTCTTGATTTTGCCCCTACTTACAGTTGCATTATTTTTGCACTTTTCTTGCATGTGATACACTACTTTTGCATTTTGTTATTGTTTTTGATCTGATGTTTCTTTATAGTTTATAAGCTTGTTGCATCTTTGTTGTGCCTTTTGTCCTCTGTATGCAAAAGTTTTTGTGCCCTTTCTAGAATTGTTTGACTGTTTTGATTCTGAAATTCTATGCTTACTTTCCTGCTCTTATTTGTTTGCCTTTTCCAGAGTTTCTTTTCTTGCTGCATTTTTTCCTCATTTTCTTGCCCTTGATGTGTTTGTTTCTAACATTTTGTTCAGACTTATGCATGCGTAAGTGTCATCCTTGTCTATGTTTTGTTCCTTTTGCTTTTTGCCAGTGGTTCCCTTTGCTTCTTTTTTGCTTTCCTGGGGTATTATTATGCTGGTTTCTTTTGTTCTTTTGTTCTTTATCATTTTACTTGACTATTTTTTGTAGCCCTTGCTTCATAATATCTTCGTTGCCACATCACTATGAATATTAGCAGAAACCTTGTGAAATACACATAAGGATGCTAAATCTGTGAATGCAAGTAGTAAAAATGTTTCATAGTGAAACACGCCTAATGAAATATACATTAGGATGAGACATTTTATTACAAGAGAGCAGTCACTCCGCTGTTAATATTAGCAGTTACCTTGTGATTACACACAAGGCTGCCAGTTCTGAATACAAAGGGGTACTAATATCTAGTTATAAGAGAGTAGATTTAAAGTATCTAAGAGAGTTATTGCTGAGAAATATGTTTACAGTAATATATGGTAATATCATTCTTAATGTATCATGTATGCTTATATCTTTATTTTAGCTTTGACATGGATAACAACTGGGTGGTGGCTATGACACCTGCAGTTCCCAGGTCTAGTTACTATTCTTATACTAACTTAAGCTCCTGGATGGTCTGCAGGTACCACGCCTCTACCCTTGAGCAAAAATGTAGATACATGCATTGGAAATTAAGGATGTGGTGAGATCCTTCTTGTAACGTACATAAACTTATTGAATTGTACCATGCTGACAACATTTAGGACTTTGGGCTGTCTGAAATTATACAACATGTAATGTAGGATATTTTATGATTCCAAATGATATTTTATGATTCCAAATGTTGTACTTGTTCCATGATCAAGATATGAATTTAAGTGGCTTTTTTCTCATGTCATATGATATGAAATTACACACTATGTGCACAGTCACCGCCCTGCACTCCTTAGTTGGAGTGCTAAATTTATATTCTGATCAAATACAAGTACTTTCATGGAATATAGATTATTTTGATTCACCTACCATATCTTAACTAACTAAATGACACTTCTGAATGTGGAACAGATGGCACGAAATGAAGCAAGCCAGACTTGGGCTAGTGAACTATTGGAGCTTGGTTATCTGGAAGAAATGCCAGCACCTTCACCTTTAGCTCAAGCCTTGCTCAGTCAGATAAAAGACAGGGAGTTCCATGAATTCCTCATAAGGCATGAACAGGCTAGTCAAAATGATGGTGAGTCCATCCTAGCCAATTTTGATATTGCTATGTGGCTTGAAATATTTGGAAATAGGAACCCAATGGACAAACTAATGCACTTCAAGAGCCAGCTTGCAAACATTCTCAGAAAAGATTATGAGCAGATCAAAGAATGCCTAGGTACCATAAATAAGTTCATAGTGGCCCTGTTGCGAGCAAATGTGGAAGGGATACATAACCTTATCACTGCCATGCCTACCATGCCTGTTAAATCTCATCCTTTACTGCAAGGAAAGGAGTTATGTGAAGAGGCAACAAATATAATAAATGATGAACCTCAAGCCCAACCAGATGACATATCTCCTGAGAGCTTTAAAGCTCATATATACCCTATTATCCCTGTTAGGGTCGTGGAGGATCTGGCTGCAATCAACGGCAATAAGATGTGGACCATGTGGTCATTACAACTAGTGGCCCCGTTCAGTCTTGATGCTTTAATCACACTTACAGCTATCAATGGTGGAGAAAGCATTGATGAGTTTAAGGCAGAATGTTAGTTAAACTTCAATGCAAAGGTAAAATTCCCCCTCTGATCAAACGGAGTAAGGATTATTACAAGTTGGTCTGGAATTACAACAGACCATTCATAAAATGTACATGCCAGCAAGGTGACCAATGCCCCAAAAGCAACATCTTATGGTTTGATCATGCCTTATGGTTCTTGGCAAATAACATGGATAGCTGCTGGATGACATCTGATAAACTGGAAGTGCAATTTATATCCTTTATACAGTGGCTGCTTCTTGATTTTACAAAAGAAGCTATAAGAGCTTTGGTGGTCTTCATGTACACTAGAGAATTAATGATAACAGCAGCTAAAGAGTATGCCGAGGGGAAAACAAGGTTACTTCAGAGTTATGGTAAAAACGAGGGGCCATGCTATATTGAACAGTTGTTTCTTCCACAAGAATTCAGTGCAAGTTTGGCCAGAAAATGTAATGCTCCTACAAAGAGGTTTACTTTAAACCTAAATGAAGCTGCTAATGAAGTTAATTCTGTCATGAATTCTGCTGTTACATCTCATTATACCACTAGGGGACGTGGCAGAAACAGAGGTGGTAGAGAAAGGTATTTCACTCCTCAATATTCACGTACACGTGGATACATACCAAACTCACATCTGAGGTTTGGAAATGGTAGTCGTGATAGCAGCAGTCAAGCAACTCCGGCAACTTCTGTTACATCTGTCAGCCAAGCACTTGGAATGTCTTCATATGTAACTCCAAAGAAACTGAAATATCAGTGATCAATTTGATCTTGATGTCTCTGATCTTGGAGTGAAATTATCCTTGTTTTTAGTCATTTCGTACTCTTCAATGGAATTCACAGCAGCTTAGTCTTAATATCTAATTTGTACTTGCTTCATTCCGAATCATTCAAATTGGTGCTTCATTTGCAAGTTTCTTTCATCCAAAACAAAGCTTGTTTAGCATGGTTTTCATAAGTCTTTCTGACTATTTCAAGGAGGACCAAAAGTAATATAACAGAACAGAACACGATTTGTGTGTTCACATAACTAATAATGCTGAAATTTGACTCTTACATGGGCAATTAAAAATGCTCTAGTTTTCACACGATTTGGGTAAATATGATCCAGGTTTGAAACGAGGGCAAAGAGAATGGAAGATGATAAGGACGAAATACCCTATGATAATAAACAGATTGAAGAAGCTTTATTGCTTGGCAAATCAGTAACAAAAGAAAATGGGAAGTTTCTGCTGACAAAAGAAGCAAAAGAAAAGAAGTTCTTTATCCATGTGTTGTATACGTGCAGGGCATTTGAACACATAAATATCAAGACACTATTCAGAAGATGCCTAGAAGAAGTTTACCAAATGGATTGGAAAGAAGTTCTGGAGCAAGTAAAGTTTGGGTGGAAATATACAAACAACATGCAATCGTACTGGTATGATCTTAATGATATCTTTTGTAGTTTTTCATGCTCTAAAATTCCTGAACGTGCTTGTACTATTTCAAAGAAACTTAAAACATTTAGAAAATGGTATATAGAGTTTGGTACACATGTAACTACCATGGATCTGTCAATAATTTCAAAAAGATACTGAAATTTGAAACAACAAAGTGCCTAAATAATATTCCATTGAGAAGTTTGTTAAAACTAGAAATTGAGGAAATACTGATTACAATATGGGGAACATTATCAAATTCTATGGCAAATCAATATAATATTCCATACCAAGATGGACATGTAAAAATGATCTTTAGATCATACATTAATACATCATTGTGGAGAAATAGAAAAATCAGACACTTTGAATTGGATCAGAATCAAAATGCCATGCAACTTGAAATGGCTAAAATCTCATGCACATGTTGCTGGAGAAAGCATACACCGTCATTTATCTGTAAAAAGGTATTAAGATTGCTAGCACTAGAGAGATTATCCAGTGCAGATTTTGAAGCCTATAAAGATGGGACTGGTGAATGGTTACCAATAAGCAGATGTCAACAAGAAATTTTAAGGGAAATACATGACCTACTGCCGAACTTGACTATTAAAAGTATCAAACTACCATATTTGATGGGAATATATAAAGCCCACAAGGATGCAATGAGATGGTTAACAAATGCTGCCAATTGCTTATTTTCAGAAGTAGCAACTCTGCTGACATCTATATTACAGAATATAGCAGAGTTATTCAAGGAGAAAGCACATAATTATGATAATTTCCTGAAAATTTTCCATAGAATTGAGACACGAAGCTTTTGGGTATTTGATTCAACCACACAAGTGGCTTTAAATCTACCCAAATCTATTCATAACATCTTTGTTGGGGATATCTCCAGATGCTATGAAATGATCCCTCTACTCGGTGATGACAGTCTAGATAATGCAATTTCATGGATAATAAAAGAGGCTTTCTCCCTAGCAAAGCAGAAAGGCCTAAAATTGTGTGCTTTTAACCATGAATTGTATGCTTATTCTAAGGTAGCTTGGAAAAAGAAAGACTTTAAGTCAAATTGCTGGATGGAGATTTCACAAATGGAAATCATAAATTGGAATAGATGGCTCATAAACCACAGTTATATTCGCTTAGGAGATAGAGCATGGAGACAGATCAAAGGTATTCCAATGGGCTTCTCATGTTCGCCTATGTGGTGTAACCTATATTTAGCCTACTATGAATACAATTTCATTGTCAAGTTAATCAATTTACGAGAATTTGAATTGCTTAAACTATTCAAAGAACCTAGCAGATTCATTGATGATCTGTGTGTTCTCAACAATCCAAAAATTATGAAGTTTTTGAAACCAGGATCATATGTTCATCCAAATGATCCTTTTACGATTTATCCTCTGAACTTTTTAGAGATCAAACCAGAACTTGAAGATATGGAAGTTAGTGAAGATAATCTGTATTGCAAAAAAGCTCATTTTCTCAGCCTTGAAATCAGTATTATTGATAGCCAAAGAGGAGATTATGTGCTGAAGAAATATGATAAGAGACGTACACTTCCATTTAATTATTCCCAATACATTTGGCTTTCGTCAAACAGACCTATTAATAGTGCTTACAAAATGGTCTTGTCTCAGATCTATCCATTGTTTTATTATTCTAATAATCAAGAGGATTGCATGGCTGAGATACTATGGACAGTAAAAAGAATGCATGCAAATGGGTTCAATACCACACGTCTTATAGGAACCATTATAACAGGTCTTAAACGAACGTCTCTACCTGGAAATAAATGTGATATATCAAAGATTGTATATGCATTGGAAGGCATGCATGGAAAGTTCGATGAAGAGACTCAATTCTAAAGGTAAGTAATATCATTATCTGAATCATTATGATAGAATAAACTAGAGCGATACTTGGTGAGCAGCCTGCACACTATACCCTATGGGAGGTGGCAGTGTTGTCTCCCAAGTTAAATATGATCAATCATATGATCATTTTACTATGGTATAGTGTGCATAGTGCTGTGGGTTGGATGGTGGGTCACACACACACACACACACACACACACACACACACACACACACACTCTCTCTCTCTCTCTCTCTCTCTCTCTCTCTCTCTCTCTCTCTCTCTCTCTCTCTCTCTCTCTCTCTCTCAATCAACTGCCACAAATTCTTTAGTAGCCAGAGATGTGGTATGGCCTGGTTCTATGTTGGCCAAGTTAACTTATTCTTTTCATGTGGCACTTCTTAATTTTTCCCCTTATCCCTTGGAGCCTTTACGTCATTTTTTTAGTCCAACCTTTGTTTGCTTTTTTTGTGAGGCCTTTCTTACTTTTTACTTTTTACTTTGTGATGCATGGCCAAGATAAGGTCTTTAACCTTTTGTTTGTCCAACCAAGATGTCTTCATTTCGTATTTTTTAAAGGAATGTTTGGTTGTAATATTTTTAGTTTGTTTGTCCCTTTCATGATTTTTAGGTTAGGCGTGCATTCCTTCCACTTCTTTTCTGTTTCCCCTTGCCTTCATATTTTCGCTTTCTTTTCTTTGGAGGCTGATTCACACTTGGCGGTGCTGACATTCCGGGAGTCTTTTTGCTTTTGTGGCTATCGGCTTACTCTTCTATTGTCTTCAACAAGTTCCTTTTTCCATATTGTGGACGTTTCTAAGGTATGCTTTGGTTTCTAGTTTAGCCATTTTTTTGCATCGACTCTCTTCTTCCTTGCTACATTTCTAGTTCAATTTTGCTTTCTCAATTCTTGCCTTTTGCATTTCGTATATCCTCTCTTCTTGCATTCTGTTTAGTCCAAAACTTGTTCCATAATTTTTGGTTCAATTTGTGAACCTTCAACCTGCATTTTTAACTCTGATATGACAGACTTTTTCTGCTACAAGCTACTTTTATGGTTTATTTGCATCTATCTTTAGTTTGCCAGCTAGTAGTGCTCCTGTTTTTTTTCCTTCTTTATCTGTAACTTAGTCTTTTGCATGGTCATTCCTGCTCTGCTGTAACCTGCCTCTTGCAACTATATTCTCATGTCCATGTCGCTGCTTAAGTATTTTTTCTGCTCTGCTTCTCTACTTGATTTGGTCTTATCATGACACATCTTGTTCCTTCCTCCTTTTGTCTTTCTTTTGCTGAATTTTTCAAACATTTTGCTTTAATCTTACATGTTCACAGTCTTGTTTTCTTTTGATGTGTTGGGTTCTTGATTTTGCCCCTACTTACAGTTGCATTATTTTTGCACTTTTCTTGCATGTGATACACTACTTTTGCATTTTGTTATTGTTTTTGATCTGATGTTTCTTTATAGTTTATAAGCTTGTTGCATCTTTGTTGTGCCTTTTTGTCCTCTGTATGCAAAAGTTTTTGTGCCCTTTCTAGAATTGTTTGACTGTTTTGATTCTGAAATTCTATGCTTACTTTCCTGCTCTTATTTGTTTGCCTTTTCCAGAGTTTCTTTTCTTGCTGCATTTTTTCCTCATTTTCTTGCCCTTGATGTGTTTGTTTCTAACATTTTGTTCAGACTTATGCATGCGTAAGTGTCATCCTTGTCTATGTTTTGTTCCTTTTGCTTTTGCCAGTGGTTCCCTTGCTTCTTTTTGCTTTCCTGGGGTATTATTATGCTGGTTTCTTTTGTTCTTTTGTTCTTTATCATTTTACTTGACTATTTTTTGTAGCCCTTGCTTCATAATATCTTCGTTGCCACATCACTATGAATATTAGCAGAAACCTTGTGAAATACACATAAGGATGCTAAATCTGTGAATGCAAGTAGTAAAAATGTTTCATAGTGAAACACGCCTAATGAAATATACATTAGGATGAGACATTTTATTACAAGAGAGCAGTCACTCCGCTGTTAATATTAGCAGTTACCTTGTGATTACACACAAGGCTGCCAGTTCTGAATACAAAGGGGTACTAATATCTAGTTATAAGAGAGTAGATTTAAAGTATCTAAGAGAGTTATTGCTGAGAAATATGTTTACAGTAATATATGGTAATATCATTCTTAATGTATCATGTATGCTTATATCTTTATTTTAGCTTTGACATGGATAACAACTGGGTGGTGGCTATGACACCTGCAGTTCCCAGGTCTAGTTACTATTCTTATACTAACTTAAGCTCCTGGATGGTCTGCAGGTACCACGCCTCTACCCTTGAGCAAAAATGTAGATACATGCATTGGAAATTAAGGATGTGGTGAGATCCTTCTTGTAACGTACATAAACTTATTGAATTGTACCATGCTGACAACATTTAGGACTTTGGGCTGTCTGAAATTATACAACATGTAATGTAGGATATTTTATGATTCCAAATGATATTTTATGATTCCAAATGTTGTACTTGTTCCATGATCAAGATATGAATTTAAGTGGCTTTTTCTCATGTCATATGATATGAAATTACACACTATGTGCACAGTCACCCGCCCTGCACTCCTTAGTTGGAGTGCTAAATTTATATTCTGATCAAATACAAGTACTTTCATGGAATATAGATTATTTTGATTCACCTACCATATCTTAACTAACTAAATGACACTTCTGAATGTGGAACAGATGGCACGAAATGAAGCAAGCCAGACTTGGGCTAGTGAACTATTGGAGCTTGGTTATCTGGAAGAAATGCCAGCACCTTCACCTTTAGCTCAAGCCTTGCTCAGTCAGATAAAAGACAGGGAGTTCCATGAATTCCTCATAAGGCATGAACAGGCTAGTCAAAATGATGGTGAGTCCATCCTAGCCAATTTTGATATTGCTATGTGGTTGGAAATATTTGGAAATAGGAACCCAATGGATAAACTAATGCACTTCAGGAGCCAGCTTGCAAACATTCTCAGAAAAGATTATGAGCAGATCAAAGAATGCCTAGGTACCATAAATAAGTTCATAGTGGCCCTGCTGCGAGCAAATGTGGAAGGGGTACATAACCTTACCACTGCCATGCCTACCATGCCTGTTAAATCTCATCCTTTACTGCAAGGAAAGGAGTTATGTGAAGAGGCAACAAACATTATAAATGATGAGCCTCAAGCCCAACCAGATGACATATCTCCTGAGAGCTTCAAAGCTCATATATACCCTATTATCCCTGTTAGGGTTGTGGAGGATCTGGCTGCAAGCAACGGCAATAAGATGTGGACCATGTGGTCATTACAACTAGTGGCCCCTTTCAGTCTTGATGCTTTAATCACACTTACAGCTATCAATGCATTGATGAGTTTAAGGCAGAATGTTACAGAGATGCTATAAACAATATGAGTTCTGTGCAGGGCGAGGTAATTTTAAAAGACATCTCCATGGAAGTGTTTGATGCTGGTAGATGCTCCAAACCAGTTAAACTTCACTGCAAAGGTAAAATTCCCCCTCTGATCAAACGGAGTAAGGATTATTATAAGCTGGTCTGGAATTACAACAGACCATTCATAAAATGTACATGCCAGCAAGGTGACCAATGCCCCAAAAGCAATATCTTATGGTTTGATCATGCCTTATGGTTCTTGGCAAATAACATGGATAGCTGCTGGATGACATCTGATAAACTGGAAGTGCAATTTATATCCTTTATACAGTGTCTGCTTCTTGATTCTACAAAAGAAGCTATAAGAGCTTTGGTGGTCTTCATGTACACCAGAGAATTAATGATAACAACAGCTGAAGAGTATGCAGAGGGAAAAACAAGGTTACTTCAGAGTTATGGTGAAAACGAAGGGCCACGCTATATTGAACAGTTATTTCTTCCACAAGAATTCAGTGCAAGTTTGGCCAGAAAACGTAATGCTCCTACAAAGAGGTTTACTTTAAACCTAAATGAAACTGCTAATGAAGCCAATTCTGTCATGAATTCTGCTGTTACATCTCATTATACCACTAGGGGACGTGGCAGAAACAGAGGAGGCAGAGGAAGGTATTTCACTCCTCAACATTCACGTACACGTGGATACATACCAAACTCACAGGTGAGCTTTGGTAATGGTAGTCGTGGTAGCAGCAGTCAAGCAACTCCGGCAACTTCTGTTACATCTGTCGGCCAAGCACTTGGAATGTCTTCATATATAACTCCAAAGAAACTAAAATATCAGTGATCAATTTGATCTTGATGTCTCTGATCTTGGAGTGAAATTATCCTTGTTTTTAGTCATTTGGTACTCTTTAATGGAATTCGCAGCAGCTCAGTCTTAATATCTAATTTGTACTTGGTGTCTTCATTCCGAATCATTCAAATTGGTGCTTCATTTGCAAGTTCCTTTCATCCAAAACAAAGCTTGTTTAGCATAGTTTTCATAAGTCTTTCCAAATATTTCAAGAAGGATCAAAAGTAATATAATAGAACAGAACACGATTTGTGTGTTCACATAACTAACAATGCTGAAATTTGACTCTTAGCCTACATGGGCAATTAAAAATGCTCTAGTTTTCACATGATTTGGGTAAATATGATTCACGAGGGCAAAGAGAATGGAAGATGATAAGGACGAAATACCCTATGATAATAAACAGATTGAAGAAGCTTTATTGCTTGGCAAATCAGTAATAAAAGAAAATGGGAAGTTTATGCTGACAAAAGAAGCAAAAGAGAAGAAATTCTTTATCCATGTGTTGTATACGTGCAGGGCATTTGAACACATAAATATCAAGACACTATTCAGAAAATGCCTTGAAGAAATTTACCAAATGGATGGAGAAGAAGTTCTGGAGCAAGTAAAGTTCGGGTGGAAATATACAAACAACATGCAATCGTACTGGTATGATCCTAATGATACCTTTTGTAGTTTTTCATGCTCTAAAATTCCTGAATGCGCTTGTACTGTTTCAAAGAAATTTGAGAGATTTAGAAAGGGATATGGGGAGTTTGGCACACATGTAACTACCATGGACCTGTCAATAATCTCAAACAAGATATTGAAATCTGAAACAGCAAAGGGCCTAAACAATATTCCGTTAAGAAGAGTGTCAAAATTGGAAATTGAGGAAACACTGCTAACAACATGGAGCATTCTATCAGATTATGTGGCAAACCAATATAAGGTTCCATACCAGAATGGACATGTAAAAATGATCATTAGATCATACATCAATGCATCATTGTGGAGAAATAAAAAAATCAGAAACTCTGATTTGGATCGAAATCAAAATGCCATGCAAAACTTGAAGTGGCTAAAATCTCATGTACATGTTGCTGGCATAGACAAAGCAGCAAATACACCGTCATTTATCTGCAAAAAGGTATTAAGATTGCTAGCACTAGAGAGATTATCCAGTGCAGATTTTGAAGCCTATAAAGATGGGACTGGTGAATGGTTACCAATAAGCAGATGTCAACAAGAAATTTTAAGGGAAATACATGACCTACTGCCGAACTTGACTATTAAAAGTATCAAACTACCATATTTGATGGGAATATATAAAGCCCACAAGGATGCAATGAGATGGTTAACAAATGCTGCCAATTGCTTATTTTCAGAAGTAGCAACTCTGCTGACATCTATATTACAGAATATAGCAGAGTTATTCAAGGAGAAAGCACATAATTATGATAATTTCCTGAAAATTTTCCATAGAATTGAGACACGAAGCTTTTGGGTATTTGATTCAACCACACAAGTGGCTTTAAATCTACCCAAATCTATTCATAACATTTTTGTTGGGGATATCTCCAGATGTTATGAAATGATCCCTCTACTCGGTGATGACAGTCTAGATAATGCAATTTCATGGATAATAAAAGAGGCTTTCTTCTTAGCAAAACAGAAAGGCCTAAAATTGTGTGCCTTTAACCATGAAATGTATGCTTATTCTAAGGTAGCTTGAAAAAAGAAAAACTTTAAGTCAAATTGCTGGAGGAGATTTCACAAGTGGAAATTATAAATTGGAATAGATGGCTCATAAATCACAGTTATATTCGCTTAGGTGATAGAGCATGGAGACAAATCAAAGGTATTCCAATGGGCTTATCATGTTTGCCTATTTGGTGTAACCTATATCTAGCGTACTATGAATACAATTTCATTGTCAAGTTAATCAATTTACGAGAATTTGAATTGCTTAAACTATTCAAAAAACCCAGCAGATTCATTGATGATCTGTGTGTTCTCAACAATCCAAAAATTATGAAGTTTTTGAAACCAGGATCATATGTTCATCTAAATGATCCGTTTACGATATATCCTTTGAACTTTTTAGAGATCAAACCAGAACTTGAAGTTATGGAAGTTAGTGAAGATAATCTGTATTGCAAAAAAACTCATTTTCTCAGCCTTGAAATCAGTATTATTGATAGCCAAAGAGGAGATTATGTGCTGAAGAAATATGATAAGAGGCGTACACTTCCATTTAATTATTCTCAATACATTTGGCTTTCGTCAAATAGACCAATTAATAGTGCTTACAAAATGGTCTTGTCTCTTTATTATTCTAGTAATCAAGAGGATTGCATGGCTGAGATACTATGGACAGTAAAAAGAATGCATGCAAATGGGTTCAATACCACACGTCTTATAATTATAACAGGTCTTAAACGAACGTCTCTACCTGGAAATAAATGTGATATATCAAAGATTGTATATGCATTGGAATGCATGCATGGAAAGTTCGATGAAGACACTCAATGCTAAAGGTAAGTAATGTCATTATCTGAATCATTATGATAGAATAAACTAGAGCTGTACTTGGTGAGCAGCCTGCACACTATACCCTATGGGAGGTGGCAGTGCTGTCTCCCAAGTTAAATATGATCAATCATATGATCATTTTACTATGGTATAGTGTGCATAGTGCTGTGGGTTGGATGGTGGGTCACACACACACACACACACACACACACACACACACACACACACACACACACACACTCTCTCTCTCTCTCTCTCTCTCTCTCTCTCTCTCTCTCTCTCTCTCTCTCTCTCTCTCTCTCTCTCTCTCTCAATCAACTGCCACAAATTCTTTAGTAGCCAGAGATGTGGTATGGCCTGGTTCTATGTTGGCCAAGTTAACTTATTCTTTTCATGTGGCACTTCTTAATTTTTTCCCCTTATCCCTTGGAGCCTTTACGTCATTTTTTTTAGTCCAACCTTTGTTTGCTTTTTTTTGTGAGGCCTTTCTTACTTTTTTTACTTTTTTACTTTGTGATGCATGGCCAAGATAAGGTCTTTAACCTTTTGTTTGTCCAACCAAGATGTCTTCATTTCGTATTTTTTAAAGGAATGTTTGGTTGTAATATTTTTAGTTTGTTTGTCCCTTTCATGATTTTCGGTTAGACGTGCATTCCTTCCACTTCTTTTCTGTTTCCCCTTGCCTTCATATTTTCGCTTTCTTTTCTTTGGAGGCTGATTCACACTTGGCGGTGCTGACATTCCGGGAGTCTTTTTGCTTTTGTGGCTATCGGCTTACTCTTCTATTGTCTTCAACAAGTTCCTTTTTCCATATTGTGGACGTTTCTAAGGTATGCTTTGGTTTCTAGTTTAGCCATTTTTTTGCATCGACTCTCTTCTTCCTTGCTACATTTCTAGTTCAATTTTGCTTTCTCAATTCTTGCCTTTTGCATTTCGTATATCCTCTTTTCTTGCATTCTGTTTAGTCCAAAACTTGTTCCATAATTTTTGGTTCAATTTGTGAACCTTCAACCTGCATTTTTTAACTCTGATATGACAGACTTTTTCTGCTACAAGCTACTTTTATGGTTTATTTGCATCTATCTTTAGTTTGCCAGCTAGTAGTGCTCCTGTTTTTTTTCCTTCTTTATCTGTAACTTAGTCTTTTGCATGGTCATTCCTGCTCTGCTGTAACCTGCCTCTTGCAACTATATTCTCATGTCCATGTCGCTGCTTAAGTATTTTTTCTGCTCTGCTTCTCTACTTGATTTGGTCTTATCATGACACATCTTGTTCCTTCCTCCTTTTGTCTTTCTTTTGCTGAATTTTTCAAACATTTTGCTTTAATCTTACATGTTCACAGTCTTGTTTTCTTTTGATGTGTTGGGTTCTTGATTTTGCCCCTACTTACAGTTGCATTATTTTGCACTTTTCTTGCATGTGATACACTACTTTTTGCATTTTGTTATTGTTTTTGATCTGATGTTTCTTTATAGTTTATAAGCTTGTTGCATCTTTGTTGTGCCTTTTGTCCTCTGTATGCAAAAAGTTTTTGTGCCCTTTCTAGAATTGTTTGACTGTTTTGATTCTGAAATTCTATGCTTACTTTCCTGCTCTTATTTGTTTGCCTTTTCCAGAGTTTCTTTTCTTGCTGCATTTTTTTTCCTCATTTTCTTGCCCTTGATGTGTTTGTTTCTAACATTTTGTTCAGACTTATGCATGCGTAAGTGTCATCCTTGTCTATGTTTTGTTCCTTTTGCTTTTTGCCGGTGGTTCCCTTGCTTCTTTTTGCTTTCCTGGGGTATTATTATGCTGGTTTCTTTTTGTTCTTTTTGTTCTTTATCATTTTACTTGACTATTTTTTTGTAGCCCTTGCTTCATAATATCTTCGTTGCCACATCACTATGAATATTAGCAGAAACCTTGTGAAATACACATAAGGATGCTAAATCTGTGAATGCAAGTAGTAAAAATGTTTCATAGTGAAACACGCCTAATGAAATATACATTAGGATGAGACATTTTATTACAAGAGAGCGATCCTCATTTGTTAATATTAGCAGTTACCTTGTGATTACACACAAGGCTGCCAGTTCTGAATACAAAGGGGTACTAATATCTAGTTATAAGAGAGTAGATTTAAAGTATCTAAGAGAGTTATTTGAGAAATATGTTTCTGAGAATATATGGTAATATCATTCTTAATGTATCATGTATGCTTATATCTTTATTTTAGCTTTGACATGGATAACAACTGGTGGTGGCTATGACACTGCGGTTCCCGTGTCTAGTTACTATTCTTATACTAACTTAAGCTCCGGATGGTCCGCAGTACCACGCCTCTACCCTTGAGCAAAAATGTAGATACATGCATTGGAAATTAAGGATGTGGTGAGATCCTTCTTGTAACGTACATAAACTTATTGAATTGTACCATCGCCGACAACATTTAGGACTTTGGGCTGTCATGCGAAATTATACAACATGTAATGTTAGGATATTTTATGATTCCAAATGATATTTTATGATTCCAAATGTTGTACTTGTTCCATGATCAAGATATGAATTTAAGTGGCTTTTTCTCATGTCATATGATATGAAATTATACACCAAATGGTGGAGTGTGGGCGGTGGTGGTGGGGGGTGGTGGTGTGGTGTGTGGTGGTGGTGGGGTGTGGTGGTGGGAGGTGGTGGTGGTGTGTGGTGGTATGATGTGGTGTGGTGGAGTGTGGTGGTGTGGTGTTGTGGGGTGTGGTGTGGTACAAGGTCACAAAATATATCAGTCGAAACAATCAAGTAACTGTTTTGATTGACCAAAAAGGGTACAAGGCTTCTTTAAATCAGAAATCTTTTTTCTTCAAAAAAAAAAAACTTACATAGTCATAAAGTATACTATCAGTAGTATACTATTCAACATAGTGTCATTTACACATTCCTTATGATAGGAAATGTGAACACAAATGTGAACAAAAGATATATATAAGCCTGTTACATAGTTCATCTTGCAAAATCAGATACTCAGACTCATGATCAGCTCAGAAATCAGAGGACTGCTGGCTGATACGTTCTTTTGGATTGGCATCACAATGCATGACCAAAGCATCTATTAGAAATTGTCGTCGTGACAGGGCGTATTCATGAGAGAACCATTTAGATGTAATCTGTGACATCCATAAATCAGGGTATTTTTTAGTGGCCCCGGCGGGCCAGTTGGCCACACATTCATATTTTTCCAGAAATGGTTGGCTACGCCAAAGTAGGATACGTTGATGCCCTGGCCGAAGGGTAGTGGCCAGTTCAAAACACGAATTTGTACATTTTACTCGTTTCATAGCCAATTCGATATTTACTAAATTCGGCTAGGCACAGGGTGTGGCCAATTCGATTTTTTGTACGTGGGAAAAAACTTATCAAGGTAGCCAATTAGAACCTAAGGTAAATTTTAATAGGTAAGGGGGTGACCATATTACATCTCGTCCATATGTCCATCTAAGAATCGCCACTTATAGTCCTCTAAGATTAGGGTTTCATATATATTTTTTAATTTGACCGAGCTAGCATCAGAAACTGCCCTTTCATACAGGTTTAGTTTATTCTACCCTGTCGAGCCTGTGTTTTTCCTGTTCTTCTCGTATGCATTTGTTTCATTGTTCATGTGAATATAAATATAAATGGGATGTTAGTCTCTGAATATGAATGGGATGATAATTTTAATATTGTATTTTATTGTCATTTGCAGAGCACTCCCGATTTGTATTCACGATTTGGTTGAGATGGAGATCCATTCCCATCTACAATCTAAGCTTTAGCTTCATCAATTCAGGTTAGTTTTTACCCTTTTCAGTTGTGCAAAATTATTCAGATGTGCAGAAGTAGTTGTCGATGCCAATCATCAAATTTATGCAGCATGGAGGGAGCTTCACAAAAGGGAATAAATGAGTTCTTGGGACCTGCGGCATCAAGGACAAAGCGGCGCATCACTATATCATCGTCTACGTCCACTTTCATAGGCCAAATTGAGGGTCTTGATGAAGGCTATGAATTTGCAGATGATAAGGACTATGATCCAAAGCAATTTGAATGTATTATTTGGGGAAGATACCTAGGTGGTTGTGGGCAACGTCGTGTTTTCACTACCAAAGCATGTTCCTATCTTAACCAACACAAATTTGCTCGTAGCCAATTTGTCAATGTAGCAAAATAAAAATATCATAGTTGCGCCAGTTCAGTTACGCCATCTTAGCAAGAAGGTGCAAAATATCGCCAGGCCAAACTACGCCAAGTTATTTATTCTACATGGCCAGTAGCCAGTTGTTTCTGGCCCTATAAAAATATAGGGCGCTTAAAAAATACCCTGCCATAAATAAGGTTAGAAATATTTAAAGGAACATGAGATGCAGTACATACAAGGGAAGGCATACAACTTACTTCCATATCTCTACCAGAGACAAGAGCTTCAACATATTTGTGCATAAATCCCATCACATACAACCCACATGATGTTAAATCGGGCTGCTGTGGCACCTCTACTTGCTAAATCCGATTAACATTATTTCTCTTCATGAAATCGACGCCTCTAGATACTTGACCGATCGATGTGGTTAACATTTGTGTGTGCAGCCTACATATCACGAAATTTAGCAGACCGAATTAGCGAAGAAAAGCAAAGCAACAACTTAAAGTATTACATACCCTTTGATTGCTTTTCGTCGTCGATAACCCGTAAGAGGATTCAAGGCGTGAATTCACGGTGCGGTGTAGGATCTTGAATCGATGGTGCGGCGTAAAAACAGCCCAAAGACAAAATGGTCATTCTCAAGGATAGGTGCAAGGATATGATGGCATTTAGCTACCACAATCCCCTTCATCCCCGATTTCACTATTTCAATGACATTCGGTGATCCTTCAAATTTTGATTCACCCTTTCTTTTTCTTTCTTTGGTAGCTTCTCTAAACCTTATATAGTTGTAAGCGGGGATAAAAAGATTTTGCTCTTCCACTCGAAAGGCAATGTCTCATACAAGCACTGGATTAGATTAAGATTAACATTAGAGACAAGGAATAGCAACAAATCTGGCTCGATTACAACCGGGTTATTACCGCCATAAAGATCCACGGCGGCTACTCATTTTAGAGTTAGTTGCACATAAAATTGCTATGTCGATGCAACCACTTTCATTTCACCGTACGGACGGTTCTTGAATGGCGTGAATGGCGTGAATTCCATAAGTTTATCCTTGTCATCATTTCTGTTGTTAGATCCAAGATGTTAGTGTCATATTAACAATTGATCCATGACAATAAAGCATAAATTGATACCTTCCAATCTCTATTTCCAGTGGTTTAGACCGAAAAGCGAGTAGAATATAATAAGCTCTTCAAGTATAAGTAAGTCAATGTTAGTGTCATATTAACAATTGATCCATGACAATAAAGCATAAATTGATACCTTCCAATCTCTGTTTCCAGTGGTTTAGACCTGCAAAACGAGTAAAATATAATAAGCTACTGAAGTATAAGTAAGTCAATGTAAGCTAGCAATTACCGTTTTGCAAACGGATGTCCCCGCCCGGTTTGCACTCTCTTTTTCCAATTTGTTTTGGCATCGGCTTTGACCATAAATTTAGTCGTTGCCTTGGCTGCAATCTCCAAGGCTTCTTCAACATCATCTAGCTCCTTTGAATCGTCGCAAGTCTCGAAGACAAGAAAGTGCTTCATTCTAATGTTTTGAAAGCAAGACAAAAAAGAAACACGCACCGCCAAAGAACAAGCCTTTTCCTCAACTTGAAAAAAAGCTAGGTTTGGATCGTTTTTCAATGTCGTCACCAACATCTTGAGTAATTTTAGACCAGAAACACGCCAACGTAAGTTTCAAAATACAAAAAAAAATAAATAGAAACTCTGAAAAGGAGAGAGAATTACTTTCTGGGCTTTCAGCTAGTTGCTCCAATAATAGCAGCTCGGCTTCAACAGGTGGCATTAGAGGAAAAATGAGATCACATTTTGTCCCATTAAGGGATGCTTAAAATGCCATGTCAGCTTTTTAAACTGTCCAATAAGAGAAGAGCTCCAGTATATCTCATTCCAGTATTATGTGGCAGCCTGTAATTAATGCAGCTACAACTAACTTCTGTAGTATCATTTTTTCATTATAACTTTTGATCTAGAACTCCGATTCAAAAACTTTTTGTAGCAATGGGTTCGTCTTCACAAGATCTATCTAGTGATAACCCATTCATACATCTTTTACGATATAAATATGTAAGAAATAAGCAAAAAATCATATTTTTTTAAGGTTAACGCATATGACCATATTGAAATACATCATAACCACATATCATTGGAAAGATCTTTTCATTCCGCATCTAATGCAACAAATGCCGCAACATTTTGACAAGTGGATCAAAAGTTATGGGGGAAAAACGACAGCAATGAAGTTGTTGGTGCTGCATTAATTGCAGTTAATAGAGGGTAGCCATTCCATTGGAGGATTCTTATGGGGATGAAATGAGATCTCAAATTTCCTCTAATGGATCTCTTTTTGGAAAACAACCTCTGCTGCAAAATATTGAACATTAGTGAACTCTAACTACAACAGATGCAATCTTAATGTAATCAGAATGTAATCACCCTACCTTCCGCATACCCCTCTGTTTGTAAATCCTGCACTGATTGCTTATGAGTTGTTGCAATTCTCAAAGGTGATGTAGATGTGGATGGACTTCCAACATCGATAGCAGCAGCATCTTTTGTGCCAGGTTCAGCAATTGGGATGTCTGAGAATGGTAAATGCAACCCCTTCTCAATAACATTCTTCTTTTCACCTACAACATGAAATTTTGCTATATTCAGAATGAATTGTTTAGTTTACCTGCAGTTTTACTTCTTCCTTTCTTGATACTACCCATGTCTGCATTGACACAATTGGGTGTCAATAAGAAATGTAAACACTTGATTCAGAATCAAGGGGAGATGTAGAGTAGATAGAAACAAAATCTGAAGAAAAAACAATCAGATGCAAATCAAAACAGAACAAATGTAAGTAGGTTTTTACTACAGGCAAACTTTCTGCTGATAATGTAGCGACAAAATAGAAGTACATTAGTGTTACATAGCTATCACAATGTAAAGGAAAACCAAATACTAAATTCAAATGTATTTCAGAACAAAATATTTTATCAATACACCCTATCAAATACATCATTCAGCATTGAATGTAAAGGAAAGTCAAATACCAAATTCATATGCATTTCTGATCACATGTAAATGCAAAGTACAGTCAATGCAATACACCCTATTAATACACCCTGTAAAGGAATTCCAGAAAAGCACTTCATGGCACATGTAAATGTAAAGTACAGAAGCAAATACATTTCCTCTTTACAGTAAAGACAAAACCACCCCAAATCAAATGTTAATACAGTTACGTACATGATGGAAACTAACTACATCTAAGTACACTCAAACTAATTATGTAATCAAAATAGAAATAGATGTACCTTGAGGAAGGGATTCCTAAAGCGTTGTCGCAGTCCTCGGACCATGAACAATCATGTACACATGTATTCGTCGTTAAAACCCCGAATATAAGACAAAATAGACAATATGTATGACCACAAAGTGGAGATATTACCATGGTCGAAGTCAAGGCAATCATTGCATTGCTTTGCTGCAAGTATTGCTTATATGTGAGAATGAAGCTCCGTCTTGCTGCGAATATGGAGCTGGGGCTGCAGGCCTATCGGTCCGATCTTTCCAAATGCTTAGTCATCTCCTTTATTCTATTCTCACGGTTGGAATTAACTTCCAAATCCTTGCTGATTTTTTCAATGGCAGCTTCTAATTCTTGCAAATCAACCTTTAAACAATCAATGGGAATCATTAGAGCATCTAAGTCAGACAATATAACTTGATTTCTCCTCCTCTAAATGGGATGCCAAAGCCATTTGCACATCAGTTGGCTTCCGCTTGCTTTTAAACCTGCCATAATTCTTTGAACTGCTCACATATTTTTGCATCTTTACTCTTTCTGCACAAGTCTTGTCAAGAAGCTCTTATCACTCTCATGCTTCAACAGTTCAATTTCCATTGTTTTCCTTTTCTCTTTTAAAGTCTCAGATTTCATCAAGCATGGAGGCAGAATCTAATGGTCTTGTTTCCCTCCACCTTTTCATCATTTCCAACAAAGCTGCCCCAATTCTACCACGAGGCATACATTTAATAGCTTTAACATTGGAAGACTTTATCAGTAGCTAATTACCAGTCAGAATCTTTTTGAGAGCCTTTTGAATGAAGACTTGCACTTGCCTTCACCTCATCCCAATCAATGCTTACTCCTTTGTAATGAAGTGCATATGCTCGGGCAAAATACAATGGAATGTGATGATTTGCAATGTCCCTCCTACAAAAATGTGCTCATACAGTAAAACAAATCGCCATCCAACCCGGGCTTAATCTCGCACTCTTGATAACCCCTAACGGCTAGGGGCTTCAGAACCCCAAACATCGCACTATTTGCACTAGCCCCGGAAACATGCTATCAAAATTGTTGCTCCTAAGCTGCCTCGATGCTTACCTTGTCAAACTCGGGCAAGCAAGACCTCCCGATCTGAAGAAGACCCACTCTTGAGTTTTTGGTGGCAGGTTCTAGTGGGAGACCTTGGCATGGGCTTTGAGGTTTGTTTGGTGAGGAGATTTCCTTGGAGATGTCTTTGTTCCAAGTCTGTTTCGTCATGATCTCTTCCCTGGTGCTTCAGCTCTCTGAAAATGCAAGCTTTTGGCTATGGAGGTCCTGATCTTGGTTACGGAGGTTCGAATGTGGATGTCAAGCTTTCAGCTATGGAGCTTCGAATATGGATGTCAAGCTTTCGGCTATGGAGATTCGAGCGGGAGGAAGGTTGAACAGAGCGCGGGAGGAGAGTTCAAAATTATTTGCCCTATTAATGATTCATTCCAAGAATAATAATTTCTGGGGGGGAGGGATTTCCTTACATTTTGAATTTGTAAATGTAAAATACAGGCACTTTTTTTGCCCACCCTTTCATGCTTCTACCCAATCCTTCATAGACCTTTGTCTTTTTGTTGAACATCTTCTATTTGTGCTCCCCTGGATGTCGAGGTTGACTTCCCTCATTAGGGGTATCCATGCTAATGGACTGACGTGGTTGATGATGTAAGATCTTTATGTCGCTTCCCAAAAGCTTGGAGGTCATGTTCTTCACTCTATAGAATCTTCCATATTGAATCATCCTGTCTTGGAGGTTAGAAGATTTGAGGATGGTTCTTCTAACTCCTCGTTCGATCCTGTTTTGTTGACTCTATCGATCTCCTTCATGTCTGCTCTTGACAGGCCCATGTTGCTAATATAAGAGTGATGACAATGTTGTGTGTTTCACCATTTCGAATTGTTCAACTTCTCCTCCTTCTTAAGAGTTAAGCCTATTCGCATCCATGTGCAAGATCTCTAACCTTGCAGTAATCAATTATTACTATTGTCCTCATTTTATTGTTGCTAGACCTCTAATCTCTAAGGCTAGGAGGTCATCGTGATCTTTCTGCAAGGAAATGGTACTATCAAGGTTGATATAGCTACCATGGAGAATCGGAGCTGACAATGACGAAGTTGGTTGCAGTCTGGCAGTACTCTTATTCTTGAACGATCTGGCCTCAATGGCATGCAATTCATTTTTAGTTAAAACTTCTATGTTTGAAGTCTAGATCTAATACTGCCATGAGCCTGCATGTCTAAGATGGTTGTCCTCCATAGAAGGTGTGCTCGGTGTCCTCTCTTAGAAACTTCTGATGTAAATAATCGATGAAGTCATTTATTTGTTGGTCGCGAAGCTATGTACCTAGATGCTACTTTCCTTCGCAAGCTCTGGGATGCAGATGCTCTGACGCACATTAAGCTGGCACACTATCAGCAGCAGGTCAATCCCAGGCTCACGAGAGGCCCACACCAGTACTTATACACCCAGTTGCCCATGAAGAAGCGCAGACTTATAGCTTCCATTCGCATGGGTGCACATCGCCTCCGTATTGAGACATGACGTTGGGCTCGGGAAGCACGAGAGCAAAGGCTTTGCCAGTGTTGCCACCAGGGCACCATTGAGGATGAATGTCATGCCCTCCATGTGACGCTCCCTGAACATATACGGCGCTTGGGCGTATACATACGGGGACTTTCCCCTCCCATGGCAACCAACTCGCCATGAGCAGGGCCCTCCGTCTAACTCGGACCATCTACAGAAAGATGCCCGGGTGAAGGACACGGAGGTGTCATTCGGCCCACGCCTTCAATGGGGCTCCTATGTCACGGAAGCGGGCATACAAGGTTAGCACACAGCATAATCATATCATAATTAACCACCACGAAGGGTGGCATATCCATCCAACGGATAATAACAGAGAAGATGCATTTAATACTAGAGAAAACTCTCCAAACCCAAGGTTCTACCCCGTCTCAGACTCCAGTGAGGTTCGACTGACGGCTATGTCTCCAGAGATCATCAGACTGAATCTTGGCATGGCATTGGCTGGCATAGAACATCGGCTAGGGTTGTCCACTCCATCCGCCCCTCCTGTGCACACTTTGCAGAAGAGCTGAATCAAGCTATGGCGTCATTGTAGCCTTCCGGAGACGCAATCCCAAGGTATCACCCTTCGGGACTACTCCGGGTTACATCTCCCCGGTCCGACGAGGCAGATCAGGGAAGTATCCCTTCCCAGGGTCGCAGTGAATCCATGGGTGAGCTAGAGAATGCGTGCCGCCTCAACGATCCCCCCATCCGTACCCGACTTACTCCCCTAATTCTACTCAAAGTATAGGGTGCTCACACAGTTGTACCCAGGGAGTGTCAGACCCATACCCGGCCGGGTTCACTGGCCAGCTATCAGGCCTAGCTCACTGAAGGAGTCCCCGTAGCCTTTTATGCTCAGGCAAGACCCCACCCCACACTTCATCCCTACGGCCCCTTGTCTGGTGCTTCAATCATGCCCTAGATTCCACAGCTCGGTGGGATCTTGTGCACAGGCCGCATCTAATGGGAATAATACAGGCCTCTATCTAGGAGCATACTACAATACATGGGTTCAGAGGTCTCTACCCCACTTTAAACCTTGCTTTCAGGAAGAACTAACAAAGATACTAGCAAAGATATATCCATCCATACATCACAAAGCATAATCCATAATTGAGAACAGTTCTAACTATCAAACAAGGGTTAAACATAACCAAAGACAAGCAGATAAGACTGACAGAGGCACTGGCCCTAGAAATGTCAAGCTAATCTATCCACTAACCCGAATTCCTGCTGGATCCATTGTCATGTGGCATCTCCATCTTCAATCAATCTGGACGCCCCAGCAGCTCCTCTCCTTGGAATCGATTTGGGAACTAATTGGGGTTAGGATCCAATTTGCTGACCCAAAGTAGCAGTTTCCTGCTGGCCAATCGAGTTTGGCCAAGTATCGCCTTCCTAAATAATCAATTAACCTAACTTAATTAGCTTAATTAAATTATTTAGATAATTATCCCTTAATTATAGGCAATTAACCCTTAATTAGCCCTTTATTAATTTAGCATAGCTAAATTAATCCCTTTTAGGTCAACCCCCTAGGTTAACATACCCCGTGGTGGCGTATTCTTACTGCGTGATGTGTCCGTATATTTATACGTATACCATATAAATACGTGGAATGTCACACTCCAGATCTGCCCAGCATTTGCCCATATCAGAGAGTGGTATGTTCGATTACTAGTGTCTGGCCAACCGTTGCATGAGTTGTTGAATACGGGGTCATACCTCCAGGAGGTTATGGATGTTCGGACTCAGTTGTGTCTTCCGGGACGGCATTGAACTATCCTAGTTGTACAACATGCCAGCAGACTTATTACTGCTAAGGTTTTTCCCTCAAAAACCCTTCGGAGCGGGGGTTTTTTAATCCTGTCAGTAATACGTTTGCTGCTCTCTTTTTTATTTGGGTCCCATAGGCCAGTCAGTCTCCGTGGATGCTAAAAATCTATTCTATTCTATTCTATTCTATTCTATTCTATTCTATTCTATGACAATAGCCCGTCTTTGTGGAGCCCTTTCTCGGAGCACTATGACACTTAGAGAATATTCTTGGCTAGAAGATGTTCCTCCCCTACTATGATCAACAGCGTAAGTGCCTTGGTATTCATCGGCTGTTGAGTAGCCCTTCTTGGCACTCATCTATTTGTCCTTGATGTCTTAATTGTCCTTTCTACAGTCTTCCCTTCATTATTTGTGTTTGGCTCTCCTGTTTACCGTGTTTATCGTTGCCCGATGAAGTCTCCTTCATGCTTTCGAATTCTTTGATGTGGTCGAGCAGCTCTCATATTGAAAGGGTCAAAGGTCTACAACGAAGGTCCGCCTGGTCTATTTGACTAGCCAAACGTGCATAACATACAACAAATGTCTATGTCTACCGACTCTAGAGTGAGTTCCTATATGCGTGTATTCTACCTGCTGAGATGGGTTGGTCAAGACTCCATGTCTTTGGGTAGACTCGGTGTATTGGGCTAGAAGGCATCGATAAAATGGTTTCTAAAAAATTATCTATGAAATCAACGGTATGGCTGAAGACACTTGATACTGTTGCATCTATGGCATGTGTTGGCATGTTATAGCAGCAATTGCTAAGCCCTTGGCAACTAGTTGGGTTGCTAAGAAAAGTTCTCGAAAATAAGGCTACTGTGTAGACAAGGACATGCTTGACAAGCTAAGTGAGAAGGACAAAATATGGGCTATTGGTCCTAATCTTAAAAGATCTTAGACACGAATATTTTCTAACACTCTTAAACCTAAATATAAATAAGGATTATAATTCAAACATAAACGATTCTCGCCCTCGGTGGTTGGCACCGGGGGGTTTTGGAGGGGTTCATCCTTGTGGGTGCTACCGCAGGAATTCTTTTAAGATAAGGTTGAAATGGCTTGGAAACTTGGATTGGGATAGTATAAATTAGTATACTAGGTAGGTAATTTATTTTAAGCTCTTTTGTTGGTCTAGCTACTATATTTATCAAAAGGCGACCCATGATGCGCCCTTTATGCATACGAAATTGTGGGAACTTTTCCTGGCATGGGATGAGGGGATGAGTCACCTGGGCTCACCAGTGAGACGAGACTGTGGCGTGGGATGAGTCGAAGGGCTCACCAGTCAGACGAGACTGTGGCGGGAGATGAGTCGCATGGGCTTACTAGTCAAATGAGACTGTGGCAACCTTTTCTGGTGCGGGATGAGTCACTTAGGCTCACCAGTCAGACATGTTAGATAACGTAGGGGCTATTCATACACCTTCCTTCCACCATACGGATGAGATTGTGGCGCGGGATGAGTCGCTTGGGCTCACCAGTCAGACGAGACTGTGGCAACCTTTTCTGACGTGGGATGAGTCGCCTAGAGTCAGACGTGTTAGAGAACGTAGGGGCTATTCATACATTGGCATAGGTCACAGGAACTTAGGATGAATCGCCTAGGCTCACCAGTCAGACGTATTAGAGAACGTAGGGGCTACTCATACATGGGCATAGGTCATGGGAACTTAGGGGCTACTCATACATTGGCATGGGTGTTATACAATGCCATAGCTGTATACAACTAGCAAAGTCACTCACATTGGCATGAGGTATACAATGGCATGGGTGTATACAACTAGCAAACTCACTCACATATGGGGACTCTCTTTGGCTTAAAGTCAAGAAGGTGGCTTGTTGAGGCTATATCTTGATCTACTAGTTTTGATGAACTTGGGAACTGTCTGCTTATAGCATCATGAATTGTAAACTGTCCATCATTACAAGTATTCCACAAAAGATTCATTGTGAGATTGCAACAAGCTTCAGTTGAAGTTGCAAGTTATTATATGGTTCTAATAAGCTACGTAAAGGTTTAAACCTAAAGGTTATCTAAATGGTTATTAACCTATGGTTTAAACTTGAACGAGGCTGAATTCATAATGTGGAATATAGTTTCCCAAATATATGAGACGGTTAAGCCTTAAAATTTGGAGGCAACTTGTCTCAAAGAAGACACCTGTTATAACATAAGAGAAACCGACGGCTAAACCGACTAAATTCATCTGTATATATATGTAAAGACGACTCAGATTAAGCAGTGATTGATTGGATTCACAGTTGAGGAGGAATGATCGCCTTCAGATGTTGTAAATGCTCACAAATATATGTTATGATTCGATGCTACAGTAAATCCATAGTTATAATTTCAATGGTTAACCAGTATTGGTGTTTGAATTATTAAAAACCATTGAATTGAGATATATCACTTAAAGGGGTTGATCATTCTAGTGTCGTTTTGCAATCTTTTGAGACTGGAGATCGAAAAATAGTGACCAATTATAGAACCATTTTAATAGGAAGCACATTTGCAAAAGTGCTTGGCAGTCTGCTGGAAAACAGATTGAGCTCTTGGGCAGAAGATAATGGTAAGCGCTCTCATTGTCAGGCAGGATTCAGGAGAAGGCATAACACCTTGGACCATGCGCTCACTCTTCGTGTGCTCATAGAAAAGGCCAAATCCCCAAACGCAGCGCTCTATATTGCTTTCATAGACTTTGCTAAAGCATTTGATACGGTCCCCAGAAGTGGATTAGGTGAAAGAATGGCCCAAATAGGAGTCCCACATGAGATCAGAGAGGCCTTTTTCCAACTCTACTCAGAAGTGCTGATCAAACTCTCACATGAAATGCACACGGAAGTGAAGAGTACAATTGGCGTTCGATAGGGCTGCCCATTGTCTCCATTCATTGATGAACTGGAGGATTGGTTGAAGGCACGGTCAGTTGCAGGTACAAAACTAGGTGCATACATCATCCAACTTCTGTTGTATGCTGACGATGTGGTGCTGACAGCAAGTAAGAAGACTGTGTTACAGGAACATTTGGACAGCCTAGAATCATTTTGTGCAGCAAAACAAATGAAGGTAAACATTTCAAAATCCAAGATCATGGTGTTTGGAACGAGGGATAGACCGAAATTCACTTATCAAGAACAGGAATTAGAGACAGTAGAGTGCATTGTTTAAATCTTTGGTTCAAACAGTCTTGCTGTATGGCGTGCCCATTTGGGGTCCAGGTACATCCTCCAGGCTATGGTGTCACATAGAATCCGTCCAGAAAATATTTTTGCGGGAAGAACTTGGGATAAAAGCTCAGACTCCCTATGCCATCATGCTAGCAGAAGCTGGGATGCTCCCACTTGAGCTTGAAGCACTGTTTCACTTAGTGAATTTCGTGAATAGACTTAAAGAACAAACATCAGAACGCCTTTCTTTCCAAGCTATGCATAGCTCAGAACAATCGGGGTGGATGAAAGATTTACGAAGTTGGGCGAGTGAATGGGGTCTGTCAGATCTGAATTGGCCGAGTGATAAAACAGATGCAATGTTTTTTACGCCTTCAATCAAAAAAAAAAAAAGATAAAAAAGATGCAAGAGCCCTTTTGGAAAAGCTGGCACTTGAACGCTTATGGTTGAATCCAGGCAGTCGGATGATGCAGTATAAGATGAATATTAATCATCTCACAGAATATAGAAGTCAGGGATATCTAAATTCGGATATCTCCAGATCACATAAGCAGATTATTGCCGGGTACAGAACGAGTTCACACATATTGGAGATTGAAACTGGGAGATGGTTCAGGATCCCTGCTGAAGAAAGAATCTGTAAATTATGTTCATCAGGTAGTGTAGAAGATGAGTGTCATCACTCTTGCAATGTTCGGCTTATGCACATATAAGAGAGAGCTATGGTATACAAGCACATGATTTTTACTCATTGTTAACAGTGCCACCCATAGTACTGGGATCATATCTGAAGGCGGTAGACACACACCGATCCTTATTATTGTCATTAAAGATGTAAATAGCTCTGTTTTTGGGCTCCATGGCCTCTCAAGGCCCAAGAGAGCAATAGACATAAATTAAATTAAAAAATTAAATTAAAATACTATCAAGCTACTTAGAAAATGGTCAGTGCTTGATCTTGGTCAATCAAGATCATTGCTCTGATACTATTGTGACACTCCTTGCGCCATATACGGCAGCCCGCAGTATACGACGAAGGACCTTTCCCATCCAACAGCTACCCGTCGTATGGGCCCTCCGTCTAACTCGCATCTAGGGTGGCCAGACTATCAAGTAGAGGATATAGAGGTGTCATTCTGGCCCGTCTTCTAGGGGTCCCTATATCAGCAGAAGCAAAACATATAAACATAAGCACTATCAATAACATAACAACAATACACTACCCCGTAGGGTAATGATAAACCATCTGTGACGACCATACGAGTATTCTTATCATACGAATATTATACTCGTATATACAAGGGATGGTCATCACACATAAGCACTAGCAATAACATAACAACAATAAACCACCCCGTAGGGTAATGATAATCCATCTATGACGACCATATGGGTATTCGTATCATACGAATATTATACTCATATATACAAAGGATGGTCATCACACGGATGCAAAAAGGTAGTTGCACAAGACAGAGTTCGAACTTTTGCAAGTCATGCACCTTTACCAAGTGCGCTACTAATATTATTGAAGACATCCTTCATGTCTTTCTCATATGCTAGAGTAGTTCCAAGAGGTTCTAGAATATTCTAGAACCTACATGCATGTGTGACACTTGGTGTAATCTCATCCATTGGAGTGGCACGTTCCTGACCATTGGCCTTGATATATAAGGAGGCACCTCCTTCTTGTCGAACCATTCCAGTTCAACGCTAGTCTTGACCCTTCTAGGCATTTGTCTCATGTTCCTGCTTGGCTTCGGCCATTGTACTCTTGATTCCTATTCATATATCAGATTCTTTGCCGATCGTGGCATGTTTCTTCCGTATTTCTTACGTATTTTCCACGTATTTTTCTTGTTTTTGCGTAGGTTCATGACACCATCCATCCAAGTCACCGAATACGACAATACATCATATATATCGAATACATCAAATAGAGGCTCCTACCCAGAGCTCAGACTCAAGGGGGAGTCAATTGACGGCTGGGGGCCTCCAGATAAAACAGACCGAGTTATGGCAATGACTTGGCCCGGCAATAGACAATGGCTAGGCAATGGCTAGGGTTGATCACTCCATCCACCCCTCCTGTATGTACTTTGCAGATAGGCTAAATCTGGCTCTATCATGACCGTAACCTGCTGGAGACGTAATCCCATGGTATCACCCAATGAGACTACTCTGGGTTGCATCTCCCTGGTCCGATGAGGTAGGAAGGGTTGCATCTCCCCCTCTCGAAGTGCAGTGGCTCCATGGGCAGCTAGAGGATCGTGGTGATACATGTCCATACCCGACTGAACTTTCCAAAATAAAAGCCAAGTCGATACCTGCAGCTCTTGAGAGTGAGGGCGACACCATTGACCCAGACGAAGTGACCGACTATAAGGCTAGCCCGCTTAGCAGGGACCTCCCTCCACTTTGCCACTGACCTCGTTATGTGGTGCTCAGTCACTCCATAGCCTCTGTAGCGAGGTGGGCTCTATGCATAGGCCGCAATATAATAATGGGGACCAATGGGTCTAAACTAGGAGCATCATTTAAATAATGGCTACTAGATCTCTACCCCCCTTTCCAATACACAAGAGGTACAAACATAAGATCAACCATCATCATATATCAAGATAACATGATAAATAACAAGAATAACGATTGATCCTAATCACATACATCTAACTTATAGTTAGGGTTCATTGATTAGGATTCATGCTCAGAACTATAGGCTCTAGAATGGCTCTACTAGGACACAATGTACAACTCAAATGGAGTCTACTCAAAGTACCTGCTCCTGACGAACTGCCTCCGGCCCCCTGGTTCTCCATCTCTAGCAGGTGGTTCGAGTAGATGACCCTTCTCTGCAACACTTGCGCTTCCAGACTGCTACTGCAACCTCGGTTGTCGAAGACGATCCTCGAATCGGCATTGTGGACATGAACTGGTGGATCAGAAGTTGGTGGAGCCAAAAGTGATCTAGGTTTAGGGTTTGGCCTTTTATGTGTCAGGGTTTACACGAGGGCCACTTGGCTCCAATAGGGCGCGCCCATGTGGCGGGTCACCTATAGAGTAAAACCATGTGGAAATGGGTCACCTCCTAAGGTTGGCTAAGTTATGTAAATAACTTGGCCACGCCCCCACATTTGGTGCATACAAGTCTACTAATGTAGATTTGTATTATGACGTGGGCCTAGGACATACGTATTTATATCCTATATTCTAGGGGAACGTCACAACACCTCTATGTTTCGGCCAATTCCGAAAGTACTGATGATTAGAATATGAGAATTTATCTGGAATTCGAAGCCAGAAGGAAAAGAGAATCGAGAAAGAGATTGAAACAAAGGGAAAAAGAAAACATTCTACCAAATGAGAAGAAGAGAAGACAATGACTTAGTGACAGAAGATTGCAGAACTCTCAAAAGAGCTAGATGATTCTTTTAATCATATTGTCAGGAACGTTTCTGAGGATTTGGACAAAGGGAGAGTTCTTCAAAGACTTTTCAAGAAAAACAAACATTTGCCATTGCAAGCAGATGTACCAGATCTCAGGGATATTGCTGTAATACAAACCATGATTGTGAATGTTAGAGAGACAACGCCGACACAAAAAATGCAAAGAACAACTGATGTCCTGCAAGCAAGAAAGTGCACCTTCTTCGACAGGAGGGATCAATCAATCTACAATTTCAAGCGTTCTATCTGTTCCAAGAAAAACTGTTGCCATGGCATTTAAAAGGCGTATATTTGCAGAGTGTGAAGCTGGCCCTTGACCAATGTTTAGAAGGAAGAGAAGAAGTGATGCATTCTTAGCTGAAGAAATAGCTGAGGAAGTTTTGGGATGAAAATAGTAGAGTAGAGGAAGCATTCGACTGATAATGGTAAGAAAATTGATCATCCTATTCATTTGCTGGAGATGACACAACTAATAGTTTCAACCAAAAATTTAGAATGTTGTACACTAATTTTTTCATTTTCTTTTTGTTCAAGTTCAATTGTGCCTTGCTTTTGAGAAGGAACATCCTGATATAAAGATGTCCTAGCAGGCTTTTGAGAAATTAAAGCCAAGCTATGTAAGAAAACTAAAAGAAAGAGGGACTTGTTGTTGCCAATACCATTTGCACCTAGAATTTGCAAGGCAGGTCAGATCCTTATGGTGTTCATAAGGATTGTAATTGTAAGTGCAAAGTTTGTGGCCCATGTCTGATCTGTATGGCTAAGGAGACCACTATCAAATCTAGTGATTATTGGAGAATGGTGGTTTGTCAAAAGGATGAGAGTGATGAGTGGCATAAACATGCGTGTGTCATGCAGACTTGTACAAAGTGTGGGTTAAAGAAGTGAGTACATGGTTTCTTTTGTTTCAAACCTATAATTTTACTTTTTATTTGATACATTTGCTATAATATATTGCAGGCTGCCAACATATTCTAAAAAGAGGAATAAGCAGAATACTTACAATGTGAATTGGAAAGTACTTGAAAAGGTAATGACTTTACAAAAAGGACAAAGAAATTCCATTGACATAAGATGATATAATAGCATTACTAGAAGGACAAGGAGACTCGATCTACATAAAGTGATGAATCAACATGCCTTTGTTTTATGCAAACCATCTTATGAAACTCCACCTGCATAAAACAATTACAAACCATCTAATATTGTCATTGCTAGGGATGCATAGATTGTCAATAAACTTAAAAGATGGCAATCAAAACCTATCTAGATAAACAGATAATGGTTCTATTGCAATTACCATTTTCTTAACATATATAATTATTGGAGGGCGATTCTTTTGGTATATTACTTATAGATTCCTCTCTATAATTGCGACACATCAGCTATTTTTGTGCGCAACACTATGCAATTTTTTTTGACACGTCGCATAAAAAGAAAGGGCAACTGGGGCGTGTTCGACAACTGTGGCAACCCAACCACTGAAGCATCTCCTGCGGATGCAATCGCCCTCGTGAAGCACCCAGCAACATCAAGCTCTTCAGTTTGTTGGAGTAAGATGCCGCATTAGAGCACCTTTTAAGTTTTGAAGCGAATTGACTTAAGAGAAGTTGCGCCAAGTTTTTCTTGGCTATGGCGCCCTTAAAGAATCTTTGTGGCCAAAACGCGGCGCCTATAAGGGCATAGCCAGATCGGCTTGCCCTAAAAACAGCTAGGATTTTATGCTGGCCGAGCCCCGCTCGAGCATTCCATGGCGGCTACTATTCGACAACGCCGATTCCGATCTTCTCGGTTCTCATTTTTAGGTTTTGAAGAGAGGGTTGGGCGCAGAGAATCTTGCGCCTTCCCCGAAGTGCTTGGTACTTGTTAAAATAGGGGTGGAGAAACTCATCGGGTAACTCTGCGGATAAAACCCTCCGTGGATAAGCCTAAAATTGATGAAATGGGTTTGATGCACATTTTTAGATGGGTTTTTGTGTGCTTCAATAGTTGAGCTATGGATGTTTCAGAGGTACATTGGAAGCAATTCACCTAAAATGGGTTGTGATTTGGGAATGATTTGAAACTTTCTAAGCCGAATTATGGCCAAATTCTCGGCGAGAAATGCATTTAATGATGTGCTTTGTTGATAAGAGTCGTAGTAGTAATAAACGGGGATTTGAATAAAAGTTTAGATCTACTTGGTGTATTTAGAGAGAAAGCAAAGATGGGCAGGAAAGAATGGTATTTCTAGACGCTTTGGGATCGGAAATATCCATTTGGAATATGGGCCTAACTCATTTACTCAATCATTTTAGCTTTGTTTTAAGCTTCCCGCATATTTTCTCGATTTTTCGGGATTTGTGTATAGACTTGAGGTAGATCTATGCATTGTCGGTTTATCTAGCTTTCCGCCAGTAGTCTAAATGATATTCTCTGCTGCAGAACTAGGAAAACTAAACCCAGCTTTCACTCTCTCTTATTTGCTCCTTCAAAGATCCGGCTATGCAGCCTGTCTCTGAGGACTAGCAATAAGGCCAACAGTTGGCTTCTTGAATTTCGTGGAAGAGGGATCCCTGTTGTAAAATTGGATGGCACATGAAATTTCATCAAACGCGCTGCTTCTTATAAAACTTCATGTTTGGAAGGCATCGACTTCGTCATACAGTCTTGGAGTAGGCTAAAATCAAATCTATAAGGGCCAATTTGGCTTGAAACTTGCCGAAATCCATAATCAAAGGCCGATTTTGGAATTCAGAGTAATCTGGTCAATGAGGCCGAGATAAAAGCTATCATACTTTGTTAATTTGGGATTATCCGGTGTGGAGGAAAAAGTTTTTGGAATTTTTTTTGTGTGTTTTCCTAAGATTGTTGGTTTTTTTTTTGCCGGAAAAGTTTACCGTTCATCCAGAAATGGGAAACAATTCTTTTTTTTTTTCGTATGCTCTGGAGGAGTGGGTTTAGGGATTTCGGCATGGATGCCATGATTGGTTTTGTGTAATTTTCATCCCGCTTCTATTCCTAATCCTTGCCTCTGTGTTCCTCATTCCGGCAAACATGGCATGGAAGCCACCACTGTGAGATATGTCTTATTTATTTTGGATAGGTGCACAACTGCGCCGGTGGGTGGAAGAATTTGACTGTAGAAGATGCAGGTTCGATTGGGTATTTAGCCGATTTTGCACCGTTCTTTGTGTGTTGACACATTTTCTGTTTGTTTAAGCAGGCAGATTTGTGGTATCTACACTTTCCTGGATCACACAGGGATGGTGATTGGGGTTTGTTCATTCAAGATATGCTTTGTTTCCATGTGATTTTCGCAGTAGAAATTTGTTAAGACTTTATTATATATTGTTTAATGACGAGGTATGCTTTGTTTCGATTTGATTTTTGCAGTTTTAGAGAGCTTATTTCTTATTGCTTGATGCTTCAAGTGCCCCACAAGAATTTTTTTTTTGTATAACTCTCTATCTTTGGACAAGAATAATTTGCCGTAAATGCACATCAAACATTCAGATAAGTACTGCTACCTTTAGTGCTCAAGAATTGTTTCTCCTATGATGTAACCTGGCAAGCTGGGTATCCACGTATATTAGCTTTCTTTGTTCTGGCTTGCATAAAATTTGATGAATTGTGCCCTAGATTCATGCATTTAGATTCATGCATTTCTTAGTTCACCATGGCTCAGAAAGAGGTCTAATAAGGAATAAAACCAACGCACATATATATATGGTAAAGGTATGAGATGGACCATGGTATTTGAGACATGGCTTCTACAATCACTTGAATCTACTTTGAGACAATACTTGAATTTACTTCTGATGTTGCTGCATGTTCTACAGATATGAAGTCCCAACACATCTCCATCTCGAAGGACAAGCTGCCGCACTATGTGGATGCCAGAGTGCAATTGATTCTTCAAGGAAAACTAGGTACAATTCTCAGCCCACGAAAATTAATTTTCCTTCATCAACAGGTCACATGTGATGGTACATCAGGGAACTAGAGATCATGAAGCAGACCCATTTGGACCCTATTTACTATCATTTTGTGATTCTTATCATATTATATTAGTCAGATTCTTTGTTATTTCATCCAATTTCGTGTTTTCAACTCCTTTTTTCGTTTGACTTTCATGAGCCTAAAACTCCTGTCTTATTTTGAGTCTGCAGTAAGTTATCATCGCCAATTCTTTCTGTGGCATGGATGCCACTTTCCATCTACAGCCATGATTTATGTGGACCATGATTTTGCTTAGGCATATCTTGCCGAGTTGCAATTAGCCTTCTATGAACCCGAGCAGCAGCAAATCCTTTAAGCATATCTGTTCATGGGGATAAGTTTATCCATTCTACATTAGTTGGGTAAATTCTCTCTTTTGCAGTTAGGGATATAGGAGATTCTCTTTGTTAATAGAGATATATCTCATATTTTCAAGATCCAATAGTGGAAGCAATATGTATATGAACCAGAATAAACGATTATTCTAAATCGTAGTTGCACCACAAAATGTAAGTGGTTCACAAAACATTTCTCATCGTTCAGGATTTGATAACCATTTTTCAGTCTCCCATAGGTTATGCATTATCAATCATGGTGGTAATGTTGTTTGAAACGTTCTAACTAGATTCACATTTCTGTTTTGTAACAAACAAGACTGTGGATGAACCATCAAGCAAAGCTCAGCCTGGTATAGACGGAGAGCTCAATTCACCGAAATATCATTCCCAATGCACTGGCTATTAAGGTGAGCGCTAGCATTTTTGAGCTCTATTATGATCTGAGTGGTTTGTATTTGGGGGGAAATTAAGTCTGTAATTATGGTAGGTTCTTCATATCTTTCAAATAAAGATTTGAAGCCTGTGTTGGCCTGCGAATCTCACATACTTTTGGAATATGCACTAAAGCCGCATACAATTTCTGCTATTTTCAAACTTGGAAGGACTTTGAATTTGCAGTACTTAAAACTTTTGATATCTATCATGGTACTCTGAGGAGACAGCTGCATCTTTGGAGTTCACATTTTACAACACTTTTGGATTTTAATCTTAGTTGGTCAATTCAGTATCAATATCATCATTTCAATTCTTCTCAAATAGTGCATTGTTCGCAAGTTCTTGCTTTATTCACAGGACGTATGGCAATAATCCTTACAAACTAAGGTGCTTAAACTTCTACTACTATCAAAGGACTCGCCCAATCATGTCGTCATCTTTTCAAATTCAATACTTTGTCCCAATTTGGTTGTTATGCACTCCCATTATTTCAGATAACTTCTATTTCATTTACTAAAAATCTTAAGCAGAGCATTGATCCTCAAGCACACAGTTCTATTATTTTAAAATGACAATTGGGTTTGAGATGGTATATCGTGAACTATAATTCTATTTTTGATAATGATTGTTGCTTTAACATTCCAACACAAATTTGTTTAGGTTCATATCGAATTGATTGCTGCTTTAACATTCCAACACAAATGTGTTTAGGTTCATAGTGGCAACGCTTCACCATAGAATCGTCTCCATATAAGTTACCATATAAACAAACGCAACTTACTACATATGTACACAATGGTTTTTTATCCTCAAGGGATCTTTCTTGGCCAACAAACAACCACCCCTCCCCCTTCAAATTGTTACTAAAGCCCGACAACGCCGGGCACCATAACTAGTCTATTTCTAATTGCAATTCGGCCTTTCTGGGCAGGTGCATGCTTCTATTGTTTCTGGGCAAGCAATTGCTAAAGGTTTTGGTTTTAAGGATGGTTGATAAGGATGGTTTAAAGGTTTTAAATTGCTTTGTAGATGTAAGCCTCTGACCTATCTCAGAATATGCTGAAAGGAGAAATTCCGGTGGGTCTTTTAAATCGGCGAAATCTAAGCTTGGAGCCAAAGCTATGTAAGAAGGGACTAATTAGAAAAGACCTCTATCCTGCTATCTGCTTGCTGGGAAAATCCATTCATCGGAGGCTAATCTGCTGAAGTATCATTCTCTTCAAAAGCCTTCAAAAACCTTGGATGGAATTCGTACCAGGAGGTTTTGCTCCCTAAATCGTGTTAACCACCCACCCGATTATCGGGTCTCACTCTTTTACTCCATCGTATTTAAACCCTTAAAAGCTAAATTATTCCTACACGCATCAGACATTATTTCAAATCACCCTTTGGAAAAGCTCCTATGCAAGTCACATACACATAATGAAAACCTACAATTTTATTGCAAGAACTAATGTCGTTCAGAAAATTAAGGATTTGTTTAGAGAAAGCTCCGTGCAAGTCTCAAATGAAAACCTACAAATCCAAGTTTTACACTATATATAGTTTTAGAAGACTACACTATCGAGTTGAATCTAGATGAGTTCTGAATACTAATTGCAAGACAAGTCCTACTATTTGAAAATATTGGGCTTTTCTTTTTACCTCTAAATTTGCAAATCAACCATGCAATATATTTTTAACATTCAAAGTCTATATGCACAAGGCTTGGCACACATGAGTTAAGGGGACAATGCAAAAAGCTCAAGCCAAGAATGATTAGGAGCAATGTGGTGTTAAGGGGAAGATGTGAAAAGTTTAAGCTAAGAATAATTACATAATTTTGATTACCATCCATGTTCAAGATATTTTTGCTACAAAATCTTGAGGACATGAGGTAATTTCGGGCACCATATCATCCTTGATGCAAAAAAGATGGCAATAGTCCAGGTTCAACTTCTGCATGTTCTTTTGCATCTCATGGATGTCCAGAATTGAGATCTATTCAACTTAGCACAAAACTTCTTTTGCAGCAGCCGCTGCAATAAATTTCTTGTAGGCTTAATAGTTTATCAAATTTCCAGATTGGGCTTCGTATTTTAAGAATTCTAGATTGGGCCTCCCTTACTTTTTGCTTTAAGCATGTTTAAGAAAAGCAACCATGTTTAGAAGCAAGCCCTAGCAGATTACGTGGAGCTCCCGATTCTTGCCTCCAACAAGTTCATGCACACTGTAGAATGCAAGACAAAGGAAGAGGGGTGCCCATGGCAGGTGCATGCTTCTATTGTTGCTGGAGGACCGGGGCAGTGAAGTCTGTTGTCGCCGAACATAATTGTGGCGGAATTCAGAGTCATGGCAACAAGGAGGCTACTACAAGATGGTTAGCAGGCAAGTATTTGGGGAAATTTAGGGACCACCCTAAATACAGGCCCAGAGGATTAGTAGTAAATGTGAAACATGATGCAGGCATAAATGTGTCTTATAAGCTAGTTTGGCAGGCAAAGCAAATTGCAATGGGGCACATTCATGGAGGGCACATTCACTTCTATGCTTTGTTGGAAGGGTATTGCAAGCAACTAGTTGCAGCTAATTCAGCCTCTATTGCAAGCATACAAAAAATAGAAGATGATAGATTTTTACGCATGCTTCTAGCATACAATGCTAGTGTTGTAGGATTTAACAATTGCAGGCCTTTGGTATGTTTGGATGGAATGTTTTTGACAGGAAAATACCTTGGTGTTCTGATTTGTGCAACTACTGTAGATGCAACAGGCCATTATTTCCCATTAGCTTTTGGTATCTCTAATAGCGAGAATAAGGCAAACTGGATTTGGTTCTTATAAAACATTGTAAATGCAGGAATTCACATTCCAAAAAACTTAATAATCATTTCTGACTGATAGAAGGAATTGCTTTTGGCTGTTGATTTAATGTTTTGCTCGAAATATCATGCCTTTTGCATGAGACATCTCCAAGATAACATGAAGAAGTGGTGCAACAACTTGCAACTCATCAAGTTCTTATGGAAAGCTGCATATGAAGATACAGTAGATGCTTATGAAGCGGCTCTTCTGAAATGCGCGGTGTTAGTGATGCTGAAAAAAAAAGAAGCTATTGATGCTATTTTAGCTCGTGCAGATCCTTCCCATTGGGCAACATCACACTTTCAAGAACAATGCTTTGCCCATCTCACTTCAAATATTGCAGAAACGTTGAATGGCTGGTTGCTTGAAGCAAGACAAGCCAATCATTTATATGCTGGAAATTATTCGTAGAAATGTGACTGGAAGGTAGCAGCATGGTTGATTGAAAGAACTAATGCAAAATGGGCCTTGGTCCCAGAAGTCGAGCAAAAGCTCAAGGACTACACAAACAGAAGTAGTCTAGTCATTACATAGTGTTGCTTATAAAAGATGATGTTTTTGAGGTTCATAAGAGCAAAAGTCTCACAAAGTGAACATTCCAGTAAATATATGTTCATGCAACAAATGAACATTGCCTTGCTCTCATGCGATTGCAGTCATTTTTTACAAGAATTGCACATACAAGACTTTGCCCATGAGGCGTATTGGCTTATTGCTTGACCTCCTATTGCAACACATATGGTGGTGCAATTTACCCTTAGTGGTGATGGAATGTGGAGGATATATAGTTTGCTAGTTCATGAAAGCGTATTTTTATAACATAAGGTTTACATGGTTTAAGGGCTGTATTGTATCAAAAAGAGTATGAAAATAGGGCAATAAGGAATCTTCAAAACCCCTGTTTTTAGGGAAGGTTTTTTTCTTTTTAGGGTCGGCCACCACCACCGAGTTCTAAGCGAACTTATTTTAGAAAGTGAAGGGAGGGTTGATAACGGGTATGTTATCAGCCCTGAAGAAAGGGGCAAAAAAAACGTCGGCTGCATCATCGGTCGGGCGTGGCGCCTATGGCGTGATGCTATGGCGACGAGCAGCCTATGGGCAGAGGGCGTCTAGGGTAGATATGGTTAGGGCAGAGGGCGTCTAGGGTAGCTATGGCGTCTTGAAGGCAGAGGGCTCTTTGCTGCAGTAACAGAGGTAGTTAGGGTTCTTATCCTTCGGAGGCAGCAGCGGGAGCTTGCATTGGCGATCAGGACTGGGCTTCGGGATGCCAAGGCCGAGTTTTCGTTTAGCCAGGTTTCTAGCAGTTTTGGCCTCAGAGGAAGGAGGCGTGGAGCTTTTCAGGGCAAGTCAGGCGTATCCTGAGCTTCAGGGTAAGCTTGTCATTTTCAATCATTTGTGTTGTTGGTTCTCTGATAGGCTCATATCTGATGATAGCTTAATGCAGGCCGATCACTCTATGCTGGCAATTAAATCTTAAGTACGGGCGTAAGGTTAATTTTTCAGTTTCATTACGGAAAGCCAGAATGTTTTGTATGTGTGAAGAAGCCTTTGAAAATGGAAGAAGGGGGTTCAAATCCCCCGGTTTGTTTGTCCATTCTGTTTGTAGGTGCTGAAGAAGCCTCGGCATTCACGGCTGGCAAACTCTTGGGCTGCTTCCTACTGTAGCAGGGAAGCTTGTGGGGGAAACCTGACTGCCTGCTAATTTAGAAGCATGATCCGCTAGTGGCAGTTGCTATTTTGAAGTCAAATGAAATCAAATTCCCTTGCAATGGATGTCAACGGCCCCTTAGAAATAGAGCCACATCAGCGTTTGACCCCATCTCCCGATGAGGTGTAGGGATGGGATCACACTAGAGGGCATATTCCTCAGAATATTCTCCTATCTAATGGCTGGGAATTCACTAGAGGGCCCATCTGCGATAAACAGAGGGTGAGTGCATCCTGCCACCAGCAACTAGACATCCCATTGAACGACCAAGAACTAGGGGAGGGTGGCCACGCAAGGCGCCGTTGCCATTTAAGGATGTGGAAAATGGCCAGCTCAGATACGTTAGGGTTCCAATTAGGGCTGTGAAGAAAAAAATGAAGGCTGCGCACAGAGAGATGAAGGCTCGTAGATAGCTCCTGTAAGCGACCACTATGAGGCTTGTCCACCACGAGGCATCTCCAAATGTCGTTTATGGCTGCTCGCTTCCTGTGATTTCAGCTCCATAATTTTCTGCGGAGTTGCCCTATTCATTTCAGAGCTTCTAGCTGTAGAAGACGCATAATGACTGCTTCCAGCATTATTTGAATGCCAATGGGCGTCTACAGACTCCAAATCGATCTTCAACAGGTTTTTTCAAGCCCGAACATCCAGAGTTCTTGTTTCAGCATATTATTTTAAATTTTAGGATTGAAAACACAACAAATGTTTTGTGAATGCCAAGTGATTCTTCAATTATGGCACTATCGATTTTTTTTTCCTTCCCTTTGGGGTGGTTTTTGTTTCAAGCAGATTGCTTGTATTTCATATTTTTTCGATTTGCATTTTTCCGACCAAAGATGTCGCAACTTGTACTTCAGGCACAACAGATGCCACTGCTATTGGCACTCATGGTTCTACAAAAATTCATGCACAAGAAGAGCCAATTCATTGGCATCAGAGGGCTAATGAGTTTTAAATATGAAGAGGGCAATTCAAGAGATGAAGATGGCAATCCTTGCTAATGAATGTAAGGATTTTTTTAAAGGCTTTGTTGATTATATTTTATAGTGCTATGCATGCTAATCATCGTTGTATGACTATACTTAATTCAATTCAAATAGATAACTCTGATGTGTCATAACAGGATTTTATAAACAGGAGTTTCTCATACTTCTAGATGATTATTGAGAGTGGATGCAGGGCTTAGCTCCATATCGTAATTTAAAACTAATGCCAATAAATAGTATGCAGGCAAGTTCTTGTATCCACATTCATTTTCATGCTTTATCATATTTTTCATTTTTCAGTTATAGAAGTGTACTTGTTAGATTGCACCATCAAAAACATATAATTCTAGCATGTTGAAGCCGTAGACTGTACTGTTATCTTTCTTCCAATTGTGTGCATCATTTTTTATGACATACAAGTGAAGGATGCCTGAAATAACAGCACCAACAGTTGCTGCTGATCATGCTGATCCAAAGAGTATACAAGAGCTTCTAACAGGTTTGTTATTATGGCCATCCAATTACTGACTTGTCAGTGCACTCTAATTAGTGCAAAAATTATTTGAAAATGCAGGTTATGATACGATTGTGTGTTTGCAAGTGTGTCTGCACCAAGCTGGATCTTGAGTACCATGGTTTTTCAAAAATTCCAAGTCATCTATTGGATTGAAACATCTTTCTTGAATCCAAGGCACAAACGAAAGAATTTGAATATTGTAATAGTTTTTGCTCATCAATCTTATTAAAGTATAAGTTTGATGGATATTTTAAGCTTTGAATGTTACTTGGAATCTGAATGTTACTTAAAAGATAAGTTTAGGAATTATTGTGACAAAAAAGTGAGCAAATTTGCATGGCAGCCTTAAATGGCCACCCTGATAGCCTATGTGGCTGCCCCCTCAGCCTTGGTGGTACCAATATCCCTACCACTTTGGCACATCATAAGTTGAGCTGGGGTTGCCAGCTTGGCATGCAATAAAATTTGCAGCCTACATGGACTTGTTGGGCATGTTGCCATGCGGCATGCATGGCCTGCAAGATGTTTATATCATTGTCGCAGCAATCTCCCCCTTAAGTGCGCAGCCAATGGACACCCTCCCCTAAGCGCATTTATAGAAGAATGTTCTATAGAGAAGCAGACATTTACATGGGGGAAAGACAGGTCACAATTGCTGCACTCTCAAAGCTCCCATCAACGATTGACCTCTGGAATTTTTATTACTGATCTGCTCGAAATTGATTTCTTTTGATGCCACAGGATAAATTTCTTGTATGATGCGCTCATCCTTTCTGGTCTGATTAGAATTGGTTGAGGTATGAAATCCCTTTCTTGTGGCACTTTTCCAGCAAGTTTCTAGAGTGCAAAACTTTGAATCTCTTCTCTAAATCTCTTCTTGCACAACGGCAAATGTAAAGCATGTGTTCCTGTGTTTTGCTACAGGTCTTTTGTATGGCTTCAAGGTGCTCAGTATAATCTTACCTTGGATTGAGGGATCCCGGAGGTGTGATCCCGGAGGACGGCATCCCGGGAGGACGTGTGATCCCGGAGGACGGGATCCCGCCGTTAACTGCACAGTTAAAGACTACTGCGCAGTTCGTAGGCCATTTTTTGGCAAGATTGGGGCAGCGCCATTCTGCTGCGGCTTCGCCTCCTTCCTCCTCTGGCGATACCGATCCTATCCTCCCACCGATTCCGACCACCCTAGCACAAAGCGCCATCCGATTTGGAGGAGAATCGAGCAAGAAAAAGCCACACAAAAACTTCCTGGTTTTCCCTATAAGGGTTCGCTTTTTGTGCGATATCTGCTGAAGGGGATCCCGTTCTCCGGGATCACACATCCTCCCGGATGCCGTCCTCTGGGATCACACCTCCCGGATCCCTCAATCCAGGGTAAGATTATCCTGATCCGCTTCAAGGCACTTGGGATGCCATTCTGGCATGGACCGGTGGGGTCCCGCGACCGGCGTTAGCCGGGAGCGGGTCACCGGTCATGCCGTAATGGCGCACTGAAGCGACTTGAAGCCACAATATGGTATTTGGGGAGCTATTTCGGTGGCTATGGCGCTGTTGTGATGCATTCTGGCTATGGCAGCTCTTTGCGCTGCGATTTTTGACAGAAAATCAAAGGCAGTTCTCTATTTTCAGAAGCCTCTTATAGCAGATTTTTGGCAGTCTGATAGCATTTTGGGGCAGATGTTCAGATGGCGGATTCATGGCACAAGAATGCAGACAATGCATGCGGCCATAACCGTGCTTGTATGTTTGACGTTTAGCTTTTCTTCCAGTTCTGCCTTGTATCAAAAACAGGGTTTACAGCAGAGCAGAGCTCCGCGTCCACCAAATCCAGCCAAATCAGGCACCAAATCCAGCAGTTCAACAGTTCGGCAGCATCATGTTGTGGCAGATTTCAGATGGCCGATTCATGGATTAAGGGGTTTTTGGAAGTTCCTGTGACAGATTTTCGGCAGCATCTATTTTCTCCAGCAGTTCTTTGTTTTCTATGTTTTCTGGCCTAGCTCTGACATCTCTGGCCAAGAGGCATAATAGATTGTTAGAAAGCTTCTGATGCCATGGCAAGCTTCGCAGAAACACAAAAAAGAAATAACGGACTTACTTTTTCGAAAGAAAGAACGGACTTGCTCTATCGAAAGGAACACAGAAAAGAAAGAAAAGAAAGAACGGACTTGCTCTGCTCATTGTTAACCGACTGGAAACCGGCAACGCAGAATGGTAGACCCAAATACCATTCTGCAATGGAGGGGAATGCCACATGTCATCACGACATTAATAGACAGCCATAAATAGCGACTCAAATACCATAAATACCATATTGTATGCAAAAAATATGACCGATTCATTCTCTGCTCCGAATCTGGGGCCCTGTTTTCCAATTTCTGGGCCTAAACCTTTGTTCCCAATTCATGCCCATTTTTATTCCCCAATTCATGTTCAATTTAGTGGCACTATGTGTTCTTACAGAAAGCAAAAAGTAAAGGGAGGCCCAGTCTAGGAATTTTTAAAGGAGTCGAATATGAGAATTTCGTGAAAGATTAAGCCTAAAATGGTAATTTGCCCTTGTTCCTTTCTGCAGAATCTTTGGCTTTTATATCTTTTTACCTACGGCGGAGCAAGACAAACTAATAATATCTAGGTTTGTCCATTGTGCATGCCATCTCTAGGTTGCCTACAAGGTTGTTTTGTTATTATGCTAGATATTTGGCACTCCTTGTGTGTGCAATGTGCACTAAGCATTATGGGACGTATGATTCTAGAAAACTTAGAAGTCTCTTGTCTGTAATGTGTAGAGTATGAAAATAGTATCCAAATTTAAGTCAACAAATTTAGTCCAAGCTCAGGATACAAATGTACCTTTACATTTTTTATCCAAAAATGCAAGCTACCACTTAAGGAGAAGTTAGTTTCGGGCTTGTATGGCTTTGGTTGAGCTCAGAAGATCGCCATGGCGATCTCTAAACATTTTCATTATGTTTTATAGGGCATGTTATCTCTATGGGATCACGGTGACGATTCTTCTAGGTTATTTGCTTTTGTTTCTTTATTGTATAAAGTTAGAGAATTGCGGATGCGCTTGAAAACAAAGGAAGATACACAAGGGACATGTACTGGAATACTAGAAATACCTGATAGATCAGAGCCAAATACAAGGGATTGAGCTAGAAGGCCCAAGACTAGTGTTCAACAAGAATGAGACTCCTCTATATATACCTAGATCAGCAATCAGGATCGTAGCTCTCCAATGGATGAGATCGTGCTGTGTTATACATGCACCTAGGTTTTGGAATGTTCTCAAACCTCCTAGAAACTGATACGTATATGAGAAAGATGCAAGGTAATATCTATAAGAAATATAGGTAACTCGGTTGGCAAAGGTATATGCCTTGCAACTAGAAAGTTGTAAGTTCAAATTTGGCCTCGTGGGTCTATCCTTTTGTATCAGTGTGATGACTATCTTTATAGATACGAGTATAAATAATCGTAAAGACATCACACCATCCCCCTTTCATGACGGCGATGTCTGTGGAGTTGAAGCCAGAATACTCTGACTGAGCTTATCTCTATTAATGACGATGAAACTCCGCAATTTTGTCAAGAGCATTAGACAAATTCTCGACAGATTTCCTCAATCACTTGGAGAATATCCTTTCCAATCGACTAAATAATAAGGAAGACACCGTACGAACTTGGAGTCTAAATTTTCTCGAACTTCAAATTCCTCGTGATATGAAGTCGAACTGACGGCAGAAGCTCCAGACGAAACATCGCTAACTCGATCAATAGTTTGATAGGGACCCAAATACCGGTAGTGGAGCTTGTTATAGTGACAGATCAAACAACAACACTAACTGTAAAAGAAGGAGCATCTTGGCGATGTTGATTTGCATGATGATGATAACATGCTTGGGCCTGGAGAAGATGGTGTTGAAGATTATCCTAGAGCATTAGGATTGATTGAGTCATATCCTGGGGCAATGAAGGACCATTAGGGATGCATGTAGAATTAAAAAAGAATGGTGTTTGGCCCATAGAAGCATGGACAGAATGATTATTAGCAAATTTTGCCTGAGGTAGCCAATCAACCCAGCCATCCTGCTGATAATTAATGAAGCACTATAAATACTGCTCAAGAGTCTGTAGTGCATATGCATTCCACTTGCTCATTGTTCTCTGGGTGATGTCCGGAAGAGATTGAACATTTCACATGCAAGAGTTGCAGAAGACACTTTCAGAAGGCGGCAACAAACTGAGGACCGTGGTCACGAGTAACGGTATCTGCAAGATCATGGAGTCGAACGACTTGCCGAAGCAGAAGAGCAGTTGCAGATTCACTGAAGATGGAGGTACTGTAAGGAATGAAATGCCTCATCTTGGAAAAGCGAACACTGACAACAAGAATGGCATCATAGCCCTAGGAAGATGGAAGCTCGAGAATGAAATCCATCGAAATGCTCTTCCTATCACGACCATACAGATATTTGTATCATACGAACATTATACTCCTATGTACAAAAGATGGTCGTCACACGGATGCAAAAGGGTAGTTGCAAAAGACAGAGGTTGAACTTGCAACTTTCTAGTTGCAAGTCATACACCGTTGCCAAGTGCGCTGCCACTACTTGTTAAAGATATAAGGAACATCTTTCTCATATGTGGGGTTGTTTCCAGGAGGTTCTAGAATATTCTAGAACCTACGTGCATGCGCGGCACTGGCGTGATCTCTTCCATTGGAGAGGCGCGATCCTGACCATTGGCCTAGATATATAACTCCTTCTTGTCAAAGCATTCTGGTTCAACGCCAGTCTTGAGCCTTCTAGGCATGCTTGCCTTCGGGCCATTGTACTCTTAATTCTTGTTCATATATTAGATTTGTCGCCGATGTTGGCGTATTTCCTCTGTATTCCTTACGCATTTTTCAAGTATTTTCCTTGCTTTCGCGTAGGTTCCAGAGATAGGTTGCGTACGTACGAAATTAAAAATTTCGACGTATAAAGTAAAAAAATATGTATTTTATTGTTTAAAACGTATTTCACGAAAAATTTTTGCCGCCGTCCGAAAACTTTTTTTTGCTTACGCGAAATCTTCTAAACTGCGTATGTGAAAAAACTTTCGTGTACGCGGTTTTATAAAACCCCCGGCACAAATTTCAAATTTGAATTTTTTGTACGCGGTTTTTATTGTTTTGCATACGCGTCGCGTATGCGAAATAGTAAAAACCGCGTACGTGAAAAAGCGGAAAAAAAAGGGGAAGAAGATTTTTTCCACCGCGGTACGTAATCGCAGACGCGGGAGGAAAAAAAATCCCACTTTTGACGCCGGAAAAGGCTTAATTGTTTTTTTCACGTACGCGAATTATATTGTTTCTGTGACAACCATACGGATATTAGTATCATACGAACATTTTTTTTTTTTTACGTACGCGAATTATATTGTTTCTGTGACAACCATACGGATATTAGTATCCTACGAACATTATACTCGTATGTACAAAAGATGGTCATCACACGGATGCAAAAGGGTAGTTGCACAAGACAAGGTTTGAACTCGCAACCTTCCAATTGCGAGTCACACACCTTTGCCAAACGCACAATCAATTTTTATTGAAGATGTTCCTTCACGTCTTTCTCATATGTGGGACTATCTCCAAGAGGTTCTAGAATATTCTAGAACCCCCGCGACACTTGGCGAGATCTCATCCATTGGAGTGACGTGATCCTAACCGTTGGCCTAGATATATAAAGAGGCACCTCCTCCTTGTTAAACCATTCCAGTTCAACGCCAGTCTTGAGCCTTCTAGGCATCTGTCTCGTGTTCCTGCTTGCCTTCGGGCAATTGTACTCTTGATTCATGTTCATATATCAGACTCTTTGCCGATCTTGGCGTATTTCTTGCATATTTTCAACGTATTTTCCTTGTTTTCGCGTAGGTTCATGACAGTTTGAACCGGAATCCCTTACCGATTCTTGCCTGCTCTGATCCTAAGCATTTTTTTTGGCTCGTATTTGGTGATTTTATATCTATGGAGGAGATTTTGACTTTATTACAGCAGGTCCATCAGCTTGTTCAAGTATGCCAGCAGTTGCAGTTGGACAATAAAAAGCTTAAGGAACGTGTTGCTTCACATGAATCTGCTTCTAGCTCTAGATTGAGGCTATCAGAGCCTAAGATCAGCCTACCAGAGAAGTTTGACGGCACTCGGTCCAAGCTCCGTGGTTTTTTGAATCAGATCAGGCTTGTGATCCAGCTCCACCCTCATAGGTATCCCATGGCCCGGGAACAAGTTGGGCTGATTGGTTCTCTCCTCACAAGGCCAGCTCTAAGTTGGATTGCTCGTTTATTGGAGAAAGGAGCTCCAGAGTTGCAAGATTTTGTTGCTTTCACTGCAGTGCTCGAGGCGTACTTTGAAGACACCAATCATCAGCGCACAATGGTCACAAAACTTTGCAATCTAAGGCAAGGCTCTCGTCCAGCTTCAGTATATGCATCAAAATTTCGTCAAATTGCGGTAGATACTGCCTGGGATGACGTTGCACTTCAAGATTGTTTCTGAAGGGGGTTACGTGAGGATGTCAAAGGTATGCTGTTGTCTATGGAGGACCCTCAGACTTTAGAAGAAGCCATCAGATTTGCAGTTCGATGTGATAATCGGCTCTTCGAACATAGGCAAGAGAGACGTAGTCAGGTCTTCCCAATCACACAAGCGCCTGTAGCTATGCCTTCCCCGGTCTCATCTGTAGAATCGAGCAGGTCCAGACCTGAGCCTATACAGATTGATTGGGCAGTTCGAGGATCGTTATCTACTGCCGAGAAGCAGCGTCAGAGAGAGGCTAATCTTTGCCTCTACTGTGGGGGAACTGGGCATATTGCTCGTGGATGCCCTGTGAAGCGCCCAAATCAGTCGGAAAACTTCAGGGGCCGGTCCGAGTAGTAGGAGTCTGTCGTCGACTGGCCGGCTTTTCTCAGACTCCTTACACACTCCCATTTATGACAAGGAGTTGTTAACGATAGTGGATTCTTTCGAGGAGTGGAGACGTTTCCTGGAGGGATCTCCTTATAAGGTTATAGTCTATACAGATCATCGAAATCTAGAGCATTTTCAGTCTGCTCGAGTATTCAACTGTTGCCAAGCCCAGTGGCATATTCAAATATTATCCCGTATTGAAATATGATCAAGTACCGTCCTGGATCCCTCCAAGAGAAGCCTGATGCCTTATCTCGATGCTCTTACCTTGAGCCCAAGCTACGCGATCCTGCATTTGATCAGCAATCACAGGTTATTCTAGGGCCTGATCAGTTCCAGCTTATGGCTCTCACTTTGTTCGAAAGGCCTCATGATACGGTCTTGTTGGAGTTTGTTCGAGCATCTCTGCCCCCCGATCCATTGGCTCAAGATGTATTCTCACACATTGGCTCTGCATCATCTTCTCAGCAGATGCGATCAGACTATGATCGTTTTGAGGTTCGAGATGGACTCCCATTCCGTAATGGGTTTCTGTAGGTGCCAGATGGTGCTTCTAGGCTTCAGGTTCTCCAGGCTTGCCATGATTCACCTATGGCCGGACATTTTGGAGTAGCCAAGACTCTTGAACTTATTAGTCGAGAGTATTGGTGGCCTGGGCTTCGTCGCTATGTCGAAGCTTTTATTTGATCCTGTGGCATCTGATGTCGAGCAAAGGTTCCAAGGCATCTTCCGCATGGCCTTCTTCACCCACTGCCGGTACCAGATGAACCTTGGAATAGCATTTCTATAGACTTTATTCCGGAGTTGCCACTCTCTCAGGGTTATGATGCCATCATGGTTGTTGTTGATCGTTTCTCTAAGATGGCTCATTTTATTCCCTGTAACATCACCATCACCAATGAGAGAACAACGGATCTTCTTCTTCGTGAAGTAGTTAAACTTTACGACTTGCCCGATACTATCGTCAGCAATTGTGGACCGCAGTTCGTCGCAGGTTTTTGGAAGCGGCTTTTGGAGTTATTACATATCGATCGCTCACTGACATCTGGTCATCATCCAGAAAATAATTGGCAGGTAGAGTGCACTAATCAGACTCTAGAGCAATATTTAAGGTGCTTTATCAGTTATCAACAGGATGATTGGGTCGATTGTCTTCCACTAGCTGAGTTTGCCTATAATAACTCAGTACATGCCTCCATGGCTAGACTCCGTTTTTTATTGAATTCTGGTCAGCATCCTCGTTGGTTCCTTAGTATCGTTGGCGGTGATTCTGTCAATCCTAGTGCCGAGTCTCGACTTGAAAGACTCCAGGCTCTTCAATCAGATCTTCAGCATCATCTTCACCGAGCACGGGAACATTATCAGCATTATGCCGATTTGCATCGGCAGGAAGCTCCTAAATTTCACATCCCTACCTCACGTCCCTGCAACAAGCTTGACTATCGTCGCCTTGGTCCTAATCGGATCACGGCTCAAATCAGCAATATAGCATTCCAGCTCGAGCTCCCTCTAGCTGTTCGGCTCCATCTAGTATTTCATGTGTCTCTATTGAATCCTACACGGTTAATACTTTCTCGGATCGCGTTCCTCCGCCGCCACCACCAGTAGAAATTGATGATCATGAGGAGTTCGAGATTCGAGAGATTCTGGACTCTAAGTTTCTTCATCGACGATTGTATTACTTTGTCGATTGGGAAGGTTACTCGCCAAGTGATAGAACCTGGGAGCCTGCCAAGAATCTGACTAATGCTCCTGATAAAATTGCAGAGTTTCACTGACGTTACTCAAACAAGCCAAGTTTGAGTACTCCGGCCCCAGCTCCGAGGACTCGTCGCCGTCGTAGGAGGGGGATGGTGTGACAACCATATAGATATTAGTATCATACGAATATTATATTTATATGTACAAAAGATGGTCATCACACGGATGCAAAAGGATAGTTGCACAAAACAGAGTTTGAACTCGCAACCTTCTAGTTGTAAGTCACATGCCTTTGCCAAGTGCACTAGCAATACTTGTTGAAGATATTCCTTCACGTCTTTCTCATATATGGGACTATCTCCAGGAGGTTCTAGAATATTCTAGAACCTAAATGCATGCGCGACACTTGGCGAGATCTCATCCATTGGAATGGCACGATCCTAATTGTTGGCCTAGATATATAAGGAGGCACCTCCTTCTTGTCAAACCATTCCAGTTCAACACCAATCTTGAACCTTCTAGGCATCTGTCTCGTGTTCTTGCTTGCTTTCGGGCCATTGTACTCTTGATTCCTGTTCATATATCAGATTCTTTGCCGATCTTGGCGTAGTATTCCTTCAGTATTTCTTGCATATTTTCCACGTATTTTCCTTGTTTTCGCGTAGGTTCATGACAGTTTCACGTACGCGAAACAACTCGCATACGCGGAAAAAAAAAATTCCATCCTTTTTGCGTAAGCGTTTTTCACAGTTTCGCGTACGCGAAAAAACTTTCGTGTACGCGCTTTAGTTCTTTTCGCACACGTGAAAATCTTCCGACGCCGGAATTGTTTTTTGCCGTATTTTTTACGTATTATATGGCAAATTTGTATCGTATCATACAAATAATACGTATTGCATATAAAACATACGGAGTATTGAACCTATCCCTGGTAGGCTCATGACAGTTTGAACCGGAATCCCCTGCCAGTTTTTGCCTGCTCTGATCCTAAGCATTTCTTTATCCATATTCAGTGGTTCTTGTCACTATTGTCCTTATTACAGCAGGTCCAACAACTTGTTCAAGTATGCCAGCAGTTGCAGTTGGATAACAGGGAGCTTTGGGAATGGGTAGCTTCTCATGAATCAGCCTCTAGCTCTGGGAGGGGGGTCATCAGAGCCTAAGATTAGTTTCCCAAAGCAGAAGAGCAGTTGCAGCTTCACTAAAGATGGAGGTATTGCACGGAATGAAATGCCTCATCTTGGAAAAGTGAACAATGACAACAAGAATGACATCATAGCTCTAGGAAGATGGAAGCTCAACAATGAAATCCATGGAAATGCTCTTCCTATCACGACTATATAGATATTTGTATCATACGAACATTATACTCCTATGTACAAAAGATGGTCGTCACACGGATGCAAAAAGGTAGTTGCACAAGACAGAGATTGAACTTGCAGCTTTCTAGTTGCAAGTCACACACCGTTGCCAAGTGCGCTGCCACGACTTGTTAAAGATATCAGGAACATCTTTCTCATATGTGGGGCTGTTTCCAGGAGGTTCTAGAATATTCTAGAACCTATGTGCATGCGCGACACTGGCGTGATCTCTTCCATTGGAGTGGCGCCATTTTGACCATTGGCCTAGATATATAACTCCTTCTTGTCAAAGCATTCCGGTTCAACACCAGTCTTGAGCCTTCTAGGCATGTTTGCCCTCGGGCCATTGTACTCTTGATTCTTGTTCATATATTAGATTTGTCGCCGATGTTGGCGTATTTCTTCCATATTCCTTGCGTATTTGTCAAGTATTTTCCTTGCTTTCGCGTAGGTTCTAGAGATAGATTGCGTACGTACGAAATTAAAAATTTTGACGTATAAAGTAAAAAAATACGTATTTTATTGTTACGTATTTCACGAAAAAATTTTGTCGCTATCTGGAAAATTTTTTTTTTCTTATGCGAAATCTTCTAAACCGGGTATGCGAAAAAACTTTCGTGTACGCAGTTTTATAAAACCCGCGGCACAAATTTCAAATTTGAATTTTTCGTACACGGTTTTTACTGTTTTGTATACGCGTCGCATACGCAAAACAGTGAAAACCGCGTACGCGAAAAAATGGAAAAGGGGGGGAGAAGATTTTCTTTTCCCCGCGTACGGGGGAGGGAAAAAAAATCCTGCCTGTACGCGAAAAGGCGAATTGTTTTTTTCACGTGCAAGAATTATATTGTTTCTGTGACGACCATACAGATATTAGTATCATACGAACATTATACTCATATGTACAAAAGATGGTCATCACAGGACGCAAAAGGGTAGTTGCACAAGACAGAGTTTGAACTCGCAACCTTCCAGTTGTGAGTCACACACCTTTGCCAAGTGCACAACCAATTTTTATTGAAGTTATTCCTTGTCTTTCTCATATGTAAGACTATCTCCAAGAGGTTCTAGAATATTCTAGAACCTAAATGCATGCGCGACACTTGGCGAGATCTCATCCTTGAGTGGCGCGATCCTAACCGTTGGCCTAGATATATAAAGAGGCACCTCCTTCTTGTCGAACTATTCCGATTCAATGCCACTCTTGAGCCTTCTAGGCATCTGTGTCGTGTTCCTGCTTACCTTCGGGCCATTGTACTCTTGATTCCTGTTCATATATCAGATTCTTTGCCGATCTTGGCGTAGTATTCCTTCTGTATTTCTTGCATATTTTCCACGTATTTTTCTTGTTTTTGCGTAGGTTCATGACAGTTTCACGTACGCGAAACAACTTTCGCATACGCGGAAAAAAGAAATTTCCCGCCTTTTTGCGTACGCGTTTTTCACAGTATCGTGTACGCGAAAAAACTTTCGTGTACGCGCTTTAGTTCTTTTCGCACACGGGAAAATCTTCCGACGCTGGAATTGTTTTTTGCCATAGTTTTTACGTATTATATGGCAAATTTGTGTCGTATCATATAAATAATACGTATTGCGTATAAAACATACGGAGCCTATCCCTGGTAGGCTCATGATAGTTTGAACCGGAATCCCCTGCCAGTTTTTGTCCGCTCTGATCCTAAGCATTTCTTTATCCATATTCGGTAGTTCTTGTCACTATTGTCCTTATTACAGCAGGTTTAACAACTTGTTCAAGTATGCCATCAGTTGCAAAAGGAGCTCTGGGAATGGGTAGCTTCTCATGAGTCAGCCTCTAGCTCTGGGAGGGGGGTCATCAGAGCCTAAGATTAGATTGCCAAAAAAGTTTGATGGCGCTAGATCCAAGCTCCGAGGTTTTTCGAATCAAATTCAGCTCATTATACGGCTCCACCCTCACAGGTACCCCACAGATCGGGAACAGGTCAGATAGTTGGCTCTCTTCTTTCTGGGCCAGCCTTGAGTTGGTTCGCTCCCTTTACTAGAGAAAGAGGCTCCCGAGTTGCAAAATTTTGCTGCGTTTACTGCTGAACTTGAGGCGTGCGTTAGAGATACCGATTGGTAGCGCACATCAGTGAACAAGCTAGGCAACCTCAAGCAAGGTTCTCGTCCGGTTTCAGTTTATGCTTCTGAGTTCCGACAGATTGCCATAGACACAGCCCGAGAAGATGTAGCTCTTCGAGACTGTTTTTGAAGAGGCTCCGCGAGGATATAAAGGATATATTGCTGACTATGGAGGATCCTAGAACCTTAGATGAAGCTATACATTTTGCGGTTCGTTGTGATAACCGTCTTTTTGAGCATAGGCAAGAAAGACGAAATCAGCCTGTTTCTCTACTTATCACAGCAGTTTTGGCACCACCCACATTCCCCGAATCAGTTGGCCCGGTGCCTATCTAAATTGATCATGTGGTTCGAGGGCCCTTGTCTGCAGCTAAGAAGCAACACCGAAAAGAGACCAATCTCTGCCTCTATTGTGGAGGGGTTGGCCATATCGCTTGTGGATGTTCTGTTAAGTGATCAAATGGTTCGAGTCCCGACCGAGTAGTAGGAGTCTCTCACCGATTGTCCGACATTCCTCCAACTCCTCTCACAGGTGACGAAGGTTTTATTCCCTCGGACAAGATCAGTAAATGATTTTTTATCTCTATTATATTGGAGTCGGAGGTTCTGAGGATACTTGATAGTGGTGCGAATGCCTGCTTTATAGATAATATATTCGCTACTAAGCACGCCATCCCTAGAAGCAGGATCGAGCGTCCCAGATCTGTTGGTGTGGTTGATGGGCGTGAGATCTCTTCAGGTGCAATTACAGAATGTACTGCACCTCTTCGAGTTTTGTTCGAAGAAGCTTCTTGCAACGTTTCATTCAATCTCATTGCTAGACCACATACACCAGTAGTCTTGGGACTTCCACGGCTCGAGTTGCATAACCCACAGATCGGTTGGCGCTCTAGATCCTTTCGATTTGTTGGTTCTAGCCCTAGTTCCAGTTGATCTGTAGTTCATGCCTCTGCACCAACATCTACTTCAGTCCGGCAGTATCATGGGCTTCTGATTCCATCTTTGATGTTCTTGTTTCTGCTCCATGTCATGTCTCTGATTGTGACCATGGTCAAGATGATGTCCCAGCTCCAGTTCTTGCTCTAATTCCTGCCCTAGTTCCTGTTCCCATTGCTTCTGCCCCTGCTACTGCTACTGCTTTCATGGAGGCCTCTTCAAGCCTTCAGCTCTGTATCTCGAAGATCTCTCTTCACAAGTTTATCAGATCTAGTAGGCAAGATCCCAATTCAGCATTTGCAATCCAAGTTCATCCTTCGACTAGCTCTGCTTCAGTAATGTCTGCTCCTGTTCTTTCTGATAAGTACAAGGATTTTGGCGACGTTTTTGATAAGGACAAAGCTAGTAAGCTTCCGGAGCATTATCTCTATGACTGCACCATTGATTTTCAGCCGGGAACACCCCATATGGCCCTATCTATGTCGCCAACAAAATTGGAGACTTTGCGGACCGATATCGAGGAGAATCTTGTGACTGGATTTATACGATATTCTTCGTCACCCATAGGAGCTGCTATCTTCTTTGTTTCCAAGAAGGACAGTTCTTTGCGGTTGATTGTATATTATCGCTGCCTCAACATAATCGGTATCCTCTTCCTCTGATTCCAGAGTTACATGAGCGACTACAAGGTGCACGATACTTTATCAAAATTGATCTTTGAAGTGCCTATAATCTTATCCGGATCAGGGAAGGTGATGAGTGAAAGACAGCCTTTCGAACTCGGTATGGTCATTTCGAGTATATCCTCATTCCTTTCGGCCTTACCAATGCGCCAGCAGTCTTTCAACACATGACTAACAATGTTTTTTGAGAGTTTTTTGATCTCTTTGTGATCATCTATCGGGATGATATTCTGGTTTATTCAAAGACTTTGGTGGGACATGAAGAACATGTTCGGAAGGTCCTTCCGAAGTTGTGGGAACATGGACTTTATGCCAAGCTGGAGAAGTGTCAATTCGAGTAGGATAATGTTGAGTTTCTTGGTTATCGCGTCACACTTTAGGGTGTTTTCCATGGATTTAGAGAAGGTCAACACAGTTCTTAATTGGAAAAGATCTTCCTCAATTAGAGATGTACAGTGCTTCTTGGGGTTTACCAATTTTTATCGCCACTTCATCACGAACTATTCGAAGATTGTCTTGCCTTTGACATGTCTCACTAGAAAGGATGTTCATTTTGAATGGACGATTGAAGTAGAATCAATATTCATCACTTTAAAGCATGCTTTTACAGTAGTACATGTACTTGCACATTCGAATCCTTCGTGTCCCTATATTCTCGAAGCTGATGCATCAGATTTTGCTCTTGGCAGCATCTTGTCGCAAGAGAGAGATGATCATGAGCTGCATCCAATCGCCTATCATTCTTGAAAGTTCCAGGCTGCTGAGATCAACTATCCTATTTACGACAAGGAACTTTTGGAGGTTCGAGAGATTCTGGACTCCAAGTTTTTTCGTCAGCGATTGTATTACTTGGTCGATTGGGGAGGATACTCACCAAGTGATAGAACTTGGGAGCCTGCCGAGAATCTGACTAATGCTCCTGATAAAATTGCAGAGTTTTACCGATATTTCTCAGATAAAAGCCAAGTTTGAGTACTCCAGCCCCAGCTCCGAGGACTCGTCGCCGTCGTAGAAGAGGGATGGTGTGACGACGATACAGATATTCGTATCATACGAATATTATACTCGTATGTACAAAAGATGGTCGTCACACAGATGCAAAAAGGTAGTTGCACAAGACAGGGAGTTGAACTTGTAACCTTCTAATTGCAAATCATACACCTTTGCCAAGTGCTCTACCACTACTTCTTAAAATATTCCTTCACATCTTTCTTATATGTGGGGCTGTTTCCAAGAGGTTCTAGACATGTATGCACGACATTTGGCGTGATCTCATCCATTGGAGTGGCGCGATCCTGACCATTGGCCTAGATATATAAGGAGGCACCTTTTTCTTGTCAAAGCATTCTGGTTCAATGCCAGTCTTGAGCCTTCTAAGCATATGTCTCGTGTTCCTACTTGTCTTTGGGCCATTGTACTCTTGATTCTTGTTCATATATTAGATTTTTCATCGATCTTGGCTGTATTTTCTCCGTATTCCTTGCGTATTTTTCAAGTATTTTCCTTGTTTTTGCGCAGGTTCATGACACTTCCAAGGACTTGCTGGAACTGGTAAGGGCTGAAGCAGGCCATATGGAAGGTGCTTCGAAGCTTTTGTACGGTAGTGTCACGTGAGCATACAAAAATCTCCACACTAGAGTGGAGACTTGGCTACCAATAATCTCGAGCAATGAGTTCCAAGATCAATCCCAAAGTTCTTTGGAGAGAAGGAATGATATGCCTCAGAACTTGAAGTCGAGAAGCATCATCAAGAACATATAGGATATCGTGGCAAAAAATTAGACTATTACGGATGTGAAAAGCATTGTAGTCTATACACTGAGGTGAAATATCAGAGAAAGAGCATGAATCAATGTGAGAGAAAATACCTTGAGCCAAAGAATCTATGGGATGTGCAGTCCGAATTGCTTCCAGCAAAATATTATCATGAGGAATCTCGAACAATGAAGTGGTTAGAAGTTGCAATCAATTGAGACAAAGAATGGCTTGGGACTGTTGATCAAATATTTGTTTTCCCTAGGTTCAAAATATGATCTGCGAGCAAGAGAATCCAGTTTTCCTTGAAGCATGCTAGGCCAAAATTTATTGACGAAATCAGAAGGGAATAACATTTGTGTATGCCGTCGAGCCTGGCGACAATTGAGAACGAACAGATTGGAAATACTCCAGTTTCAATGATCACTATACATGGTCACCTTAAGGGAAGAGCCTTTAAGAAATCATCGCCACTCCTGAAAAGGAGTCAATAGTCACAGCAGTTCCTTATCGCAACTAGTATATTTTATTTCAACAGCCTGGTTTCGGGAATGATATGCGATTGGGTGCTCCTATGACAAGGTGTCCCCAAGAGCAAAATTTAATGCATCAACTTCGATAATAAAGGGATGCAGAGGATATAGATGTGCAAGGACAGGTACCGATGTGAAAGCATGCTTCAAAGTGATGAATTTAGATTTTTCTCGAACTATCCACTCAAAAGGAATATTCTTCCTGGTGAGATGTGTCAAGGTAAGACAATCCCCGAATAGTCCTTGATAAAGCGGCGATAAAAATTGGCAAACCCCAATAAGCATTGTACATCCTTAACCAAGGAAGATGTTTTTCAATCAACAATTGTGTTGGCCTTCTTTGGATACATGGAGACACCCTGAAGGAAGTCGAGATTATCCTGCTCGAACTGACACTTCTCCACCTTGGCATAAAGTCCATGGTCTGAAAGCTTTTGAAGGATCTTCAGGACATGTTCTTCACGCTCTTCTTGAGTCTTCAATTACAACTGCATCATCCTTTTTGGAAATAAAGAAGATGGAGCACCTGCAGGTGACCGAGAATATTGGATAAACCCAGTCGCATGATTCTCTTCGATATAGGTCCGTAAGGCTTCCAACTCTGTTGACAATAAGCCATGTCTAGGTCCATATGGTGGGGTCATCCTGGGCTGGAGATCAATGGGGCCATCATAGGGATGATGCTCCTGAAGCTTGCTGGCTTTGAAATTGTTAAGAGCATAAAAAAATCTTTATACTTGCTAGGAACGACAGGGACAAACATCACAGAGACAAAGCTAGTTGATAGATGAACTTAAATTGCAAATATTGAGCTAGGATATTGCCTTCCAGATTTGATAAACTTGTGGAGATTCGAGATACGGAGCTGAGAACGTGACTGGAATGATGAAGTTTCTACAGAAATAGGAACATGAACAAGAGAAGGACTAGGATCAGGAAGAAGAATAGGAACGGGAATGGGAATAGGAACATGAATGGGAACAGGATAGGGGACATGAAACAAAGAGGAGAGAGGAACAGAATAAGGACAGGGAGCAGATAAGAATTGGAACATGAACAAAAGCGAAATCTGAAGCCAATGACACTTGATAAATGTTGATGTTGGTACAGAGGCAAGAACTGCAAATAAACTGGTGCTAGATTTAGAACCAACAAGGAGAATGGCCTAGAATGCTTAAGATAACATCCACGAGCAATATGGCCAACTCCTTAGTAAAGGTAAAGGTTAGCATCTTTCGGCGTTGCTTCTTAGCAACAGACAAGGGCCCTTGAACCACATGATTAATTTGCATGGGCACTGGATTATCTAATCCAAAGGCACCTAATGGAGCAGAAATTGGTTCTATATATGCTTTCAAAGGGAAAGTCTGATGAGTCTTTCCTTTATCACATCGAATTGCAATTCTGATGGATTCTTTTAGAGTTTTCGATTATCCATAGATAGCAACATATCTTTGACATCCTTACGAAGTCCTCTCTGAAAATAGTCACGCGGAGCAGTATCATCCCAGGCAGTATCAATCGCAATTTGACGGAATTCAGATGCATAAATTGATGCTGAACGAGAGCGTTGCCTGAGATTGGTAAGTTTTGTAACTGTTGTGCACTGACGATTTGTATCCCCAAAGCATACCTCGAGCTCAGCAATAAAAGTAGAAAATTCTGCGAATCTGGGACTCCTTCCTCTAGCAAAGGAGCGACCAACTTAGAGTTGGCCATATGAAGAGAATCAATCAATCCAACTTGGTCCTAAGCTGTGGGATATACGTGACAATGGAGCTGAATCGCATGTCGAATCTGATTCAAAATACCAAGAAAGTTGGACCGAGTGCTGCCAAACTTCTAGGGTAAGCTAATATTAGGCTCTATTGGCCTCAATCTAGAACTAAAATCTGATAAATGAGAAGCAACCCGTTCTTTGAGCTCTTTATTGTCCAACCACAACTGTTGATATAGTTGAACAAGCTGCTAGACTTGTTGTAACCAGGATGAAATCTCCTCCATAGAGATAACAACTACCAAGCATGGATGAGAAAATACTTAGGCTCTGAGGAGATAAAAAGGGATCGGTTCAAACTGTCATGAAGCTGCGCCAAAAAAAAAAAAAAAAAATATATATATATATACAAAGAATATGCTGGAACACTAGAAATATTTGATAGATCAGGGCAGAGTACAAGGGCTTGAGTTAGAAGGGTCAAGAATGGCATTGAACCGGAATGGTCCAACAAGAATGAGACTCCTCTATATCTACCGAGATCAATGGGTCAGGATCGCACCACTCTAATGGATGGATCGTGCCAAGTGTCGCACATGCACCTAATTCCTGGAATGTTCCAGAACCTCCTAAAAACCGATAGCTCACATGAGAAAGGTGCAAAGCAATATCCAACATGAATATAGATAACCCAGTTGGCAAAAGTATGTGGCTTGCAACTAGAGGGTTGTGAGTTCTAACTTGGCCTCGTGCAATCACTCTTTTGCATCTGTGTGGCGACCATCTTTGTACATACAAGTATAATACTCATATGGATGTCATGAAATTATGTATCAAGGAAGGATGTAGAAAGAGGGGTGTGTATAAGGAAGGATGTAGAAAGAGGGGTGTGAAGTGGTTCTAGAGATGAGTTATTTTCTTTGCTTGAATCTTTTGTTTTTTTTTTTTTGTTTATTGGAATTTCTTTGATCTGCAGATTTAGCTGCTAAAGTAGAGCTTGAATCTTTTGTTTCTTTTGGTTTATTAGAATTTCTTAGATCTGCAGATTTAGCTGCTAAAGAAGAGCAACACAAGCGGGGGACTCCTAAAACCGGTTTGCAAGAAAAAACACGACATACCTAAGTCTAGAAGAGGGGATATTGTACCATCTGAATCTTTGTTTTCTGTTGCTAGTGTAGAAGAAAGCAGGGAGCATGAATCTAGTTCACTTTGGAAAGCTCATCTCACAAAGAACGGGAAACAACTGCACTGCTAAACGCACAATATCAATTGCCCACTTCGATTGCTCTGCCAAACAAGAAAATGCAAACTTAAACCAATTTAAGCGGGATTTGGCATCAGCCTAAGCGGATCCTCGTGAAAATACCAACAATCTCCATTCGATTCATATTTCTTCTTACTCAAAACATCAAATTCAACTACTTGTAAGAATTTGTCATCATAAGGATCGGAAAACAGGGGGACAACTCGGAAATGAATCACAAGGATCGGCAACTAGACAAGTCGGCAAACTAGTAGACAAATCGACAACCAAATCTTTTTAAACCCTAAAGTAAAAGGGTTCGATGGTTTCATACCATTTTCCAACCCTTTGATAAAATACTGCCGTCACACATGCACATATAGAATTCACAAAAACATTATGGTCATGCCTGCACATATAGGTAAATATAATCACAACCACACGATTTTGCCCCTCATCAAAAGTCAATGGCCAAGAAAGGGTGCACTCTAGAAATACTATTAGTACATCTGGGTGAATAGACAACCAAATCATAGAAAAACCTTAGTAAAAAACGTACAAAAATACAAAGGAACCCCCTATGATTATGCTAGATATATTTGTTGAGATGAACGAAAAGCCCATCTATCAAGAATTTTTGCTGTGGCTATATGCTATCCACCACCCAGTATCCACCTTTTTAGAAAACATGCTGAGATGAATGAAACTCTATCTATCAAGAATTTTGCCAAATGAGCCCAATTCTAGAATAAGGAAGCTCACACTTCTAGAATGAGGGAGATTAGATACAATAGGCCCTAAAATTTTGGTGTCTATGACTCTTTAAGAATTGTTTGGGCATATATTTGGTTCAATGGTAAAAGTGCAACTATGACGTGCAACCAAAAGAGATGATGTGACAAATCCTCATTGTAAAGAATATATTGATCACCTTTAGGGCTTGCTATGCTTTAGATAACCACGGAGCTGGCTTAGGCACACAGTATAAATACACAAAGTTACATATTCTCTATTGCGCTCCGGAATCTGCACAGGGTAAAACATGATCTATCCGAGCCAAAGTCTACGTCATGCTAACCAGCAAAATGTAACTGCAAATATTGGACATAATAAGTTGGTTATATGCTTCCAGCCACGATTTCAAAATTTGACACCTTATTTCCCATGGCTTCAAACATGCCACTCTGATTGTTACTTCTTTAAACTCCCAGTACTAAATAGAATCTCTTACAGCATTGCATCTAACATGTAGGCATGTCACTGGGCTTTTATAGGAGTCTAGGACATCATTTATCAGCAACCTTGGACCATTTTATCAGCAAGATTTTACAAGCCTAAAAATTGTTAGCTTGTGCCATATTGACAGTCCTTCCTTTCTTGAACCCATCTTTCTCTCTTGCTTGGATGAGCACCTTTCTTTCAAACTGCTTCCATTTTCAGAAGCCTCCCTTTTCAATTCGTGGCTTTCTGGTGAAGCAGAATCACAAATTTCAAGTATCCTCCTTAGTTTTTCAACAACTTCACTCATCTTTGGTCTTGCTTTGGGCTGATCAGAAAGGCACTGTGCGGCAAGTACTGCAATTTTATGGGCTGCTTGTAGAGAATAATTACCACCCAATCTTGGATCCATTATCAAATGGAACTTCCTCTTAACTGCTATAAAAGGCCTCACCCAATCCAAAAGATACACCTCATTCTTCGGTAGATTCTTATCAACAGCAGGCCGACCAGTCAATACTTCAAACAGTACAACTCCAAAACTCCAAACATCACTTTTTGCAGTAAGATGTCCAGTATGAAGATATTCTGGTGCAGCATATCCCGCTGTGCCAACAATCTGCGAAGTCCACCGTAAACAAGCATTGTGGCCTTCAGTTATGATATTTGGAATGAAAAATATAATCTAGCAGCAATAGCCTTTTTAATACTTAGAAAAGTGATGTACATACCGCTGTAGAGACATGACTATTATTAAGATCAGGTCCCTGCCTTGCCAATCCAAAATCTGAAAGCTTTGGCTCTAGATCAGCATCTAACAGAATATTGGAAGTCTTGAAGTCCCGGAATATTACCTAAACATCAGAACAACAATGTGGTAAGCAGCCCATTGCAGCATGGCCATAGGCATGAATTAAACAGTAAAAGAGAAACATTAGCAGCTACATGACACAGTAAAAATTTTGTTTCTGCTCTTCATAACTAAATTGAGTTTCTTGAAAATGACGTAAAAACAATTGCTATTCTTCTTTATACGATATTATTAAGGACACTTATTTTCCAAGTGAGAGCAAAGAACAAATACTTTAGGCCTGTCCAGAACCTAAACAAGACACTATCAAGACTTTAGCCTTATCATCCCCAGTCTAGAACCAAAAGACTCAATTAGCAGCCTAAAAATAAAATATAACGCTTCAAATGAATGTTATTATCAAGATTTTGATATGTGTTCCTATTTAACCTCAATTACCCTTCCCTCTGTTAATACATATGCCACAATATACATATGAACACAGTTGTGTTGTGCTAAATTCCTTGCAACCGCCATAAATCTAGAACTCTCACGTGCGCCAATTTAGATTCTATCATAACTGTAATTCCCAACAAAAAATGGAAAGAACCTTACCTGAAAATCCATTTCCTCATGCAAATAAGCTAGGCCCTGTGCAGCCCCTAAGGCAATTTGAATTCTTAATTTCCACGGAAGCACAGATTGCCCTTTCCCAAATAGATGGGCATCAACACTTCCATTTGACATATATGCATAGACCAGTAACATTTGCGGTCCTCGACTGTCATCCTCAGAACAGTAACCAATAAGCTTCACAAGGTTTGGATGGTCTACAACACCTAAGTATTTAACCTCTGACAACCATTGTTTGCGGCCCTGCAACAAACAGGAAACAAATATATCAATAAATTATTGAATCCTTCAGAATTCTTATGTATAAATCCTGAGGACAGACACTAAGATATGCAAACACAAAAAAACAATCTAAAGCACAAAATATTGCTGCATCGAGGAACATTGCAAAATTAAGCGAAGGTTGAATATACCATGACGGCAAAAAGTGTCTATCTGATCATTTTACAGGATGTGACATTGGAAGATTAGATTAGGAAAATGAGAAACATAGCTAGGAAAGCCTGAATGTTTTCCTGTGCTGTACATGCATCCTTTATCTGTCTACTCATCATATTTATCAAGAAAGCTTAAATACATGCATAGTAAGTGACATTCTGTACCTGCATCCCTTTCCCATTCAATTGCTTAACTGCAACTTCAATCTTCGCATCTCCAGCAGAACCTTTTAATTTAATCCATCCTTTATATACGGAGCCAAAACCCCCCTCTCCTATTTTATTGGAATGGTGGAAGTTTTTCGTTGCAACTTTCAGCTCAGAAAGGCTGAAAACGCGAAGATCATTATGCCTTACGGATATGCTTGGCAAAAAACCCGTGTCAGGAGAACCGAAGCTAACATCAGTTTGATAATTTAACTCTGAACCCGATGGTCGTGCTTCAGAGTTAAATCCCCCACTCGAAGATACTCCACTCGAAGAAATCCCATACGAAGCTTTTGTGGGTTTAAGATCAGAATCCTTTCTCTCAAGTTGAGTAAAATTAAAACACTTCATATTCTGCTACTGCTAAACATTCATAAGCTTCGCGTTTTTGCTACTACCTAAACCCTAGCCTCACATGAAATCTGAAAAATCCCACACAAGGGATCAATGAACACCAGAAGCACGGAAATTAAGTCTGATGCAGCGCATTGGTAGCTGATTGTGTAATTTACTTGTTGCTTGAACTCCAGCTATGGGCTTTTCTCCGGTAGAAAACCAATTTCTTAAATTGCTGAGAAGGAAAACCCCTGGAAATGCCTTTCAAAACAACAAAAACTAAGAAATTATGCTCAGACAACAGCTTGCTCCGGGTCTAAAAGCTGAGCATTCCGGCAGGGCTGTGGCTAAGTCGCTGGATTGGGTGCTAAAAAGGCTGCTGTGCGCTGGGCTCTCTTTCGACGAGTTGTCAATTGGCACGAGATTTTTGAAACTTCTTGCAATTTGCACATTATAAAAATGACCCTTTATCTTCCAAACTTAAAACAGTGGTTTCAAAAGAAGACTTGTCTTTAAAGCCGACTTTGTTAAAGCTCATTAGCTTTCCTTTACACTGGGTCCAGTCCCAGTGTCCTCCAAAAAACCGTGGCTCTTTTAGAACCATTTGTCTCCATTTGACGTCCTCTTATTTGGTCAATTTCTTCTAGAATGAGTAAAGCGTCGTAATAATTATTTTCTATTTGAAGTTTTTCTTGTTTCTCAAATGTTTTCCATTTGATTATTGTCCTTACCTTGGACTTTTAAGCAAAGGTTACTTCTTCATCTATGAAGCCAAATCACCATGTGTGAAACATGATAACAACATGGAAGATGGGTCGCCGGAAGCAATTCTGTGCTGCCCTGTCTAGTCCCCTATACTCCAGAATGGGAATAGGGACTGCAATTCTGCTTATCCGGTGAAGAATAGTAGTAAAAGAAGAATAGTAATGCGATGCAGTAATCGGTAAGAACAATAGGCTCCCATTTTCCATGTTGTGGGGACGAGGAAATTGGCTTCCCCTTCTTCAGTGGACAGGGGACTCACTCCCAACTGCCGCCGGTCGCGAGGCTCCCCTTGTCCACTGCAGAAGGGCGTCCCAATTTACTCCCCCCATACATGATGGGCTTGAAATGCGGGCAAAATATTGGCTCCCCTTTTCTTGGGGTTCGATTCTAAAAATTTGTAAGTCGAATACCTTGCTTGTGTATTTGAAATACCATAAAAGTTTTATTTTGTAAGAAAATGATTTCTATTATGATAATGTTAGTCAGTGCGTTGGTTATTAAGGACTTTTGCATGGGTTCAATCTTGGCTTTTGACATTTTTTGCTCTTTGGGTATTCGACATAATCAATACTCTTGTACTTACACAATACTCATGCGAATTTACAAGTCCGATACCATTTTTGGTATCTTACTTGCAGGATAGAAGAGAATTTACTAGTCTAAAATACCTATTTGGAATCGATAATTGGGAGCCAATACAAGCACTACTTGAAATGTCTAGATACACTTAAATCGTTAGTTGTCTTGTTATTTCTTTATCATTAGATATAACTGAATAGGACAGAGATGATGTGGAACGTCTAAGAAAAGAAAGGTGCGTTGGACCATAAGGGATTAGCATGAATAGCCAGCAGGTGTTATTAGCAGTCTAATCAAATGGTTAGAAAAAATTGGCAAATGGGTTTTTCATTTGGCTTCTGCATGGATCATATGTTCCATTCGAAAAGAATGAATCTTTATATTCAAAGGTCATGTTTTTTCTGATGCATAGGATCGAGGCCCAATAACGAATTGCCAAAGCATTCAGGTGCTCATCAATTCATTCACATTCACAATTACTCATGAGCTATTGATTCCTTTACACTATTTAGAAGTTGCATTGTGGATTTGCTCTAGTGGATATTTTCTCCATTGAGTTTTTAATCCACATTGTAATTTGTGAATTGGTCAAGACTAAAAATGCAAGGAGCGCCTAAAATCTTGGTTTTTTTGTCTTTTACCCCCAAAAGTAGTTCAAACTACTTTCTTGGCATTTTTTTTGAAGAACTCTCGATCCCATCTGCTTGATCCCCGATTTCCTTTGGATCGTCAGCTAGCCTTGTAGAGGCTAGCCCTCCTTTGTAATTAGAATGCAAAGATCTACATATGGATACCAAAATTTTTGCAATTCTCAAACAGGAAAGCAGATTATCTTGTGGTTTTCTGGTTGGTCTATCCTCTGAGCTTTGGAATTCTCTCATTATCAGGGGCCTTTTTCCTCACCAAAACTTCCATTTTGAATGCACTTTTGTTCCGGGATGTGCAGAATTTGAGATACAAATTGTTGATTCTTGGTTGGAGGAATTTATTGGTACCAGAAACATTGAAGCTTCAGCAATTATTCGTGCATACTCCGAGCAGTGGGACACAAAGATCACAATCAAGTTGTTTTCGGATACAGAATTGGGAGATTTCTCATCAAATTAGAGAAATTCCTCTGATCATAGAATCTTTTCTGGCATTGATGGCTTTGAGGGGCTTCCCCACTCTTTAATAGATAGGCGTTTTGGTTTTCTTTCTTGACAATTCCTACTCAAATTTCCCTCTTTTCTTCATATTTACCTTCCTCTGTGTCATCTCTCCCCTTTGTTGTTTTCTCCTGAGCCTTTTTCAATGGATAATAAAAATACCTATAGCCCTAAATTTCTTCATCTGCTTCATTCCTTCTCTGCTCTGTCGCCTGAGGACCATTCTGTCACTCTTCACAAGTTAAGCTCATTCCATAAGAATCCCTGTGATTTCATTCTCTTTGGCAATTTCGCTAACTCTGCAGGTGAAATTCAGGCAATGGATCCGAAAACCTACAAAACTCCAGTCTGGGATAACTTCTCAAAAGATCCAGACATGTGGGGTCGTGTTCCATTACTTGATCCTGTTTCAAAAGTACCTCTGCCATATGGTGTCCCGAAGCCCACTGGAGAAATCCAATCTGATGACACATATGATGGTGCCCTAAAGGAGCTTCGACCAATAGAGGGAAGCAAGCAAAAATTATATCATGGTATTTCCCTTGATATCCCATCTGTTCATTCCAAAATGTCTTCTCTTAAAGATTCAGCAGTTCTTATTAAAATCACTAGACCTGGGATTCAACTCGATAAATTATGGTCCTTTTGCCTCAATTTACAGAAGGGAGTTCTTATCAATGCCATGTACTGGTTGAATTTTCCTTTTATCATGGTTGAATGTGGCTCTCAAAGAACTGCCAATTATTTTCTTAAACTTGGCTCCCTTACCTTTGAATCAAATTACCTGGCCTTTTTAAAATGGGACCCTAAATTAAACTCTGAGGACATGGAAAATTTCTGTGTAGCATCTACTACCTTGCAAGGTTTGAATCCAATTTATTGGAACGAGGATTGCTTCAAACTCCTTTTTAATTCCATAGGGAATTATGTCTGCACAGAATACTCCACCTCCAGGTCCCCAAGAGCCTTTATTCAGCTAGGCATATCTAAAAATATCCCAACATCTATACCTTTCTTGGATGCCTTTGGCCAAAACTCCAATCTACTTCTGAGATGGGCTGGTTTACCCCCTCAATGCCAGGTTTGCTCGAGAAGACATTTTTGGTATAGAGATTGTATCTCTGGAAACACAAATACAGGCACTCAGAATGAACAAAAATTTGAGAAAATACTACCTCAAGACAAGGGAAACAATTTTGAAGGGAACACTTCCAAGGAAGCACTCAAGCCTGATAAGTCAGCAAATTCTACACTGACTAACCCTGGAGTCTACCTTGGAGTCAAGCCTAGTCAGGGTCATCATTGGACTAAAGTCAATGGCAGTGTCAGAAGAATCAGGAACAACCAAATGAGGAAATCAGAAGGTGTTAATAGCCATTCCAACAATATCTTACCTCATCAGAACTCAAGAGTTGGCTATGCATCTCACTCAGGTATCAAAGTTCTGCAGAACTTTGAAAGAAATAAAGAAAAGGGAAAGGCACCTATGCAGATTATTGAGCCAGTTGCAAATACAGAGAAATTGCATAGCATGTTAAATCAGGTGATGGAATCACATAATCTCTCAGAGCATTTAGCTCACCCTAAAGTAAAAGGTGTTCCATTAAATAATAAAAGCCATACTCTCCAAACCCGACCATTTTAAAGGGATCTGAAAATTTGTGACCAAGTTCTAGCAAGAAAGTATTGGTTACCCACATGTCAAATTTAAGGAGACACCACAATCTTCAAGAAAAGCCCTTCAGAAAGTCTCAGCAAATCTGCTTAATTGCAGACCTGATACAAATATTGGTCAACCCAAGTGTATAACTTCATCTTCTGCAACAACTTCAAATCAAGCAGCTGCCACAAGTTTACCACCACCAAGTCAACCCTCGATCTTTGCTCAACTTTGTCTTACAACCTTCTCTTGGGTTAAACTCTCAAATGCTAATGAGGACTCCATCATTGACAAGGTTCACTGTTCGAACAAATTCCAGGTACTTGCTAGCTTAAATGTTGATCAAGATTTAGATAAATTATTGTGCAATAAAGCAGATAAGCTGTGCCAGGGAGATGGGTTTGTTCCCTCTCATTTTCACTCTCATAAAGTTGCCACTACCATCACCATCTCTCAGCCATTTACTGACCCCCTAATTGATTTATCCAACACATCCCCTCCCAAGCCTTGCTGTTCATCATCAATTTCAAAGGAAATCGAGGTCCAGTTAGCAAGTCTGCAAGATGGTCTATTGGCCACTAACAAAGCCAGGTAATGGAGTGGGATCATGAGAGAGTACAAGATACGTGATGCAGAGGTTGAGGTTGTTCAGAAACACTGCTCAAAACATGGATACGACTCGGGAATTTTTATAGACCCTCACAATTTGGATCTTTGAAACTTCGGGAGATTAGAATGAATGCAAAGAAAGAAGACACCCCTGAGAGGCAAGTTCCCTTTTTCCTTAACTTAAATGAGATTGATCCTAAGGATGATAATTTAAATTTATTTGAATTCATTCCTGGGGGTTGCTCAAATAATGAGAATGAAAGTGATAAAGAAAATTGGGGGAATGAGAGCTTTCTGTCTTCTTGTCCTGTTATTAAAAATTCTAAGAGTGCTATTAAGATTAAAAAGAAGAAGAAGGTCTCTACCAAACCAAATGTCTCATCCTATCTGCACAAAACTCCAGCTGAGAATACTAGGAGCAAAAAGAACAGGAAATTCAGGTAATAAAGGCTATCTTCTAGTTCCCTTCCTAGGTTCTGGTTTTCAATGAAAATTATTACCTGGAATGTTAGGGGGGCTAAAGGCCCAATAAAAAGGAGAAGAATTATCTCTCAGCTCAGACATTATAAAGCTGACATAATTTTACTTCAAGAAACCAAGCTCCCTAAATTTGAGAGCTCTAGCTTATCTGAGTGGATCTCTCTAGGCTCCTCCTCTATTTGGATTGAGGCTTCTGGAACCAGTGGTGGTTTGATAACTATTTGGAAATCCTTGACTCATGTCTCCTATTTTAATAGTCCAAGTAAATGTTGGCAGGCAGTGATTTTCTCTATTAGTAATTCCAGCTTTGGTATCATTAATGTCTATGCTCCCACCAATCCTAAGGATAGAGAAGTTATCTGGCCTGACATTAACACTTGGATCTCTTCTCAACCTGCTATGGACTGGGTTATTTCTGGTGACTTCAACAATACTCCAAACTGGAATATGAAATTAGGAAATAGAATTAATATGTCAACTATTGAGAGGGATAATTGGAACACCTTCATTTCTGATACCAACTTGATCTATGTTCCATCTTCAACTGCAAACTACACTTGGTCTAACAAGCAAAAGAACTCTGATAGAGTCTACTGTGCACTCGATAGGTTCTATGTCTCCAACTCTGTCACATCTTTTTGGGATAATTGCTATGTGGTTAGTGATGAGGCTACCTCCATCTCTGACCACCAACCTCAATTCCTCCACACTAGCCATCTTCTGAATCTTCCTAGGGAGGGAAATGTTCCCTTTAAATTTAATTGTTCTCTTCTGCAAAATGAGCATTTCTGTCATGACTTTAAGATCTACTATAACTCTCTGCACAATAGCCAGATCAATGTGACTTCTGCTAATGGCTCTGTTAATGATTCTCAAACTATGAAATGCTTCTACTCGAAAATCAAGCAGATAAAATCTTGGATCAAAAACTGGTCCAAATCCAATTATAATGAGAGATCCAAACAGAAAGATAGTCTGTTCAGTCAAATGAGAGATCTTAGATCTCAACTTCAAAGAGACCCTTTGTTAGTCCTGTACCTCCTGGTACAGGACTATTCATGCATACGACAGACCAGGTCAAGCTCAAGGATCCTCAGTCAGCCACGGGTCAGACATCCAAGGCTCATGAAGACCAAGCGGCGGACCACGCGGTCAAAGCACGTGGGTCGTCAACAAGAGCGCCGCTTCGGACAAGTGACCCGTCACGGCGTCGGCGTCGTGATTCTAGGCACTTCAAGAGGCACCGCCAACATTCCTGCAAATCGGGGCCTCCTTCGAGTCGACACAGAGATCGGTCAGTGTCTATATTGGGCCCAAGGCCATTGTACTATATATATGAGTAGAGTTAGCACATAAGTTTTTAGATGAGTTTTGAGTCTTGTCTCCTTTTGGTTTTTCTCTCTATTGCGAGAGCTCATGTATTTTCATCATTGATATCAAGGAAGCTTATCATCTTTTCTCATTTGTTCTGTTTTCTTCTTTTTCTTCTCTTCTTGCAAATCCCGCGTGACATAGTCCCCGGACTCTCTGTTAGATCCACGGGTCCTCCGCAGGACATCTTCAGGAGTTCGAACCCGGACCCCAAACACTTGCGGCTGCGGGTGCGATTTTATCCTACTTTCTTACATCGCCATAATGCGTGTAAAGTAATTTCATGCGGAAGAACTCCTTTCTCGAGCGGCCTCTCGCTGGGCGCCATCGGCGTCCGAAAGCTGATTCGCGACATGTATGGATCTGCTTATGACATAGAGGGAGGCCATCTTCCGGTCTAGGGCTCGGTCGGCGCTACCCACCCTGCGTGTCGGTCGTCGTCCGGTTCCGCCCCGGCGTGCAAACATTGCTCACAACCTCAGTCCCCCTCATCACTATCGGGGGGCCTTATCGGGCTCAATCTTCTCAACCGTACTTTCACACCCGAACATGCCTACATCCATCATTCTTCGGGCCATCGCCTCTTCGCCCAACCATCATCTCCCAGGGTGGGCCGCGGCTATCCCCATGTCTCCCTTTTCGCCTACCGGGAATATCCTTTCCCTACGTTTCCCACTTGCTCTTCACATTTTACAACCTTACGGATCTCAAAACCAATGCTCCGGCTTACTTGGGTTTCTCAGCGCTTGATCACCCCTTCATCGAGGGTCCTTTAGGCACAATCCCACATCCACCTCAACCTCAATATATCCTCACTATCACGTTTTCTGCCCCGGCACTTTCACATCTACCTTTTCGGACTGAAAACCGACTTATCCCACCTTTGGCAACACGAAGGCAAACCGTTAGACCAAAGTCGCGCAGGCCCACATGGAAGAATTTGAGGCTCTGGCTGTCCTAAATGGTCACGCAGCGCAACCTCAACTGAAATTCCACATCTTTTCCACCACCCCGCATGGCTCTCCTCATCAATGGCTCATGTCCAACAAAAGCCATTGGAAACAAGACTGGTCCGAAATGCGCCTTTGCTTTTACGTCTCATTACGGGACCACGGATGATGATCAACTTCATCTCAAGCTCCTCCAATGATCAACTTCTCCAAGGACTTCCTCCCGCTATTCGACTCATGCCTGAATACCTGCGTCCAAAAACTTTGGAGCGGGCTATCGACTTCTGTCAATCACTTCGTCAATGTTTCCCTCGGCGTGGCTCTTCAAGAGCTCCGTTCATTCCACCTGTCATGGTTCCACAAGCGGTACATTTGAGCCTCAACACGCTAATCCGCAGTAGCGGTCAAATCTGGTGCCATATTTGCAAATACCAAGGCCATTTGGCCAATGAGTGCAACTCCACCAATGGCCCGCCTCATTGCAAAAGCGATGCAACATGTGCAATCATGCCGCGTAAAGAGTGCACTTCGCACTCATCCCCACCGTTCGCAACAAAATGGTTTATCAAGTGCAAACCACACCCCTCGGCAACAATCGCACTATCGGCCACCTCTTGGTGCAGCCCACGCAACTCTATCGACCGCGGGACCAACCACGGGGATCAACCAGCGTCCTCCTTTTGATCCTTCTAAAGCTCGGTGTTATCCTTTGTCAAGAATGGGGTCATACCACCCGCGGCGTGTCCTCAACTTCCACAAGTTCAGTGCGGCTTCACGGCACAAATCAGACCACATCGGTCCGCCTCACGGCTTACCAACTCTGGCTCGCTAATGGCAAACAAGGCCGCGACCGGTTCTTAAAGCCACCAAGAGCGCCTCGGCAATCACGCTATCAACCAGCTCCAAACAAATCAACCTCAATTTGGATCAACAAGCCCAAGAGGAAATTTTTCGGGGCACTTAATCCTCCAAATACGGCCCGTCAAATTGGGTTGGTTTAGTTTCGCACGCCGGACCAAGGCATCCGTCCCTTGACTATTATTCGGAAGGACACATAGCACGCCTTTGCGGTAGACACCATTCCTCATGAGGACGAAAAAAGGTTCACTTTGCACCGACTTGGCAAAACTCATGCCACATGTCATGCCCAAAGTTAAGCCAAAGCATTTTGAACCTCATGCAATTTCTTTGAAGGCCGCACATTGGCAAATGTTCATGCCACCACTAGAGCTCAACAAAGACAAGATACCCCTTCAACATCTCAACCTCCACGCTCTCGGACATATCCCAATATTGCGGCCGAGGTTGACTTACTCAAAAAAGTTGTTGCTTCCACCGCCACGCACTCCGCACCCGGTGGAACCAGTGAGATCCTTTTTTCTCATGTACCTCTCGAACTCCAAGAGGAGCTCGCCAAGATCAAAATTCCTTTAAGCTTGGCCACCATTTTAAAACTTCGTCCCGCTCTCAAGGACCGGTTTCACTCCCAATTGTTTTAGTTGGGGCTGTGGCTACCTCTACACCCACCGGTCCATGCCACGGTGGGAAATCGACAAGTCAACCATGTACAAATCGATGGAGGTAGCGCAGATCAATCTCATCACGGATAAACTCGCAAACAAATGGGCATCACACAACTCTTTCGTGCCCCATATGACATCAAATTGGCTAATGGCCATATCCGCGAGACCTCAAAGGCGTCACACCTATTCTTCACATCAATATTGGTGATCTCCGCTTTCCCATGGAATTTGGGTTTGGAAAGGCTGGCGAAGATCCGGTGACTATGAAATCTTTGGTAGGCGGACCTTTTCTCCGCCGGGCAAAAAGTATCCATTCTTGGGCCACGGACGGTTAGTCATCGATGGTCATCTCAATGCCACCATGGACTTACAAGCGAGGCGGGATCATTTTCGTTGACAATGCGGAACCCTCTCTCTCGAACACCGATTACGAAGAAGCTCGAGAATATTTATCAAGTCCGGGCTCCACTGCGGCGTATGCCCTCATCCTCCTACCCGAATATCTGCTGATCCTTGGGTGAAATGACTCTTGATCGTGAGGAGTCGCCGCTGCCTTGCTTGACCCCTACCGGCTCCTTGCAATCGAATCCAACGCGTTGATCACTTTTGAATCGACACTCCTACAACTCTGTTGATGTACATTTGTCATGAAGCAACCTCTCGCTAGATGAAATTGAGCAACCTCTCTTTTTCACCACGCGCCAAAGTGCCACGCGATCCGGTTATGCTCCAACCTCCACGCACACATTGTCCGGGATACTCGAAGTAATACCCCATATTCGGACTCGAAGTCGAGATTGTGGATGTTGGCAACAATCAACTGTCGCATTCTTTGCAAATCTTAGGCTCCTTATCGTAGCAGGGCCGTCAAGGCCATTCAAAAATTCAAACACATTTTAAGCTGGAGTTACAAAGATCTTGGGGAATCAACAAAGCTTGGGGAACTCACCATTCCTACCAAATCGATGCACGCGACCCGTGTAGCAACGGCGATCTGAGGCTCAACCCTAATTACCGTGATCGCGTCAAGGCGGAAATTGACAAACTCCTTCTTTGCGGGTTTGATCTATGAGGTCAAACATTCGAATGGGTGAGCCCCATCGTCATTGCCCTTAAGCACAATGGTAAGATCCGCGTCTGTGTGGACTATCGAAACTCAATCGGGCCACGGGGCGTGATCATTTTCCACTTCCCTTCACAGACCAAGTTCGGAAGAAGTGGTGGACATGAGATGTACTCCTTTATGGATGGTTTTTCGGCTACAATCGGATCTCCATCAAGGACTCTACGATCAACTCAAGACCACTTTCACCACCCAGGTGGGGCACTTTTTGCCTACAAGGTGGTTCCTTTTGGATTATCCAACTCTCCTTCAACATTTCAACGCATCATGCTCTCGGTTTTCATGATTTCATGAAGGAAAATCCCTTCTTGCAAATTTTTCAAGATGACTTCTCGCCCTCTGGTTCCATGGCTGACCATTTGGATAAATTGGAACTTCGTCTTCCGAAATGTGATGAGTCCAGGCATTAGTCTCAATCCTGAGAAATGCACCTTTTGCGTCACTTCGGTGTCTGTTAGGCCATGTTGTCGACCAAAGCGGGAATCACCACCGATCCCGCAAAAATGGGTTGTGTGCTCAAGGCTCAAGCACCCGCCAATATCAAGGAGACACGCTCTTTCCGGGAAAGGTCAATTATTACTCCACCTTCATACACGGGTGGCAGCCATTGCGGATCCCATTCATAAACTCACGGTGACGAATCCACGGGCTTGGAATTCCGGTGCGAAGCCGCTTTCCAACGGTTGAAGCTTTTGCTTACCCGTGCACCGGTTCTTGTTCCTCCTCAATGGGACAAGCCCTTTCACGTTCATGTCGATGTCGGCGTTTGCTATTGGAGCTGTTCTTTCTCAAGAATATGATGCGCTGCGACAAACCAAATCGCTTCACGCCCGGTAGAAAACTCACTTCTGCTGGCGCAACCATTACGCCGCGGGCGTGAAGCTTTGGGTCTCATTTTACGTGTCCAACGCTTCCGTCATTACCTTTTGGGCAGTCAAATCAAGTTCTTTGTGGACCACCAAGCACTCCTCTATTTGATCAACAAGTCCACGCCACGGGCCGCATTGCTCGTTGGGTCCTTCTTCTCCAAGAATTTGCTCCTTTGAAATCGTTCATAAGGTGGCAAATCTCATGTTGTTCGGATTATCTTTCACGCATCCACACGGATGATCCCATGGCTGGGGTCTCGAGATGCCTTTCACGATGCTCAACTCTTTTTAGTCACGGCAACACCACATTGGTTCCATGATTTTCAGCAGTACCTCCTCACGGGTGCTCTTCCACCGTAAGGCAGGCGGCTCTCTCACGCCAAGCGACAATCCGAATTCGCCATCAATTTCTCCGAGAGGTCCGTGACTACACCATGGTTGCCGGACATCTCTACAAAAGGGAAGGACACCATCCTTCGACGGCGTGTTCTACCTCATGAAGTTCGGACATTGTGCGAAGCTCATCAAGGGCTCTGAGGTGGTCATTTTCATGGTGACACCCGGCACGCAAAAATCCTTCTAGCCGGGTATTATTGGCCCACGCTCTTCAAAGATGCTCACGCCCGCCCAAGACGTGTGACGCTTGCGGCCGGTGGGGGGGGCCCACCGCGGACGCTCTTCCCTTGACGCCGGTCGCCACGCCCACTTCCCTTCAAAGAAATGGGGAATGGACTTTGTGGGACCTATAGATCCTCCCGCGCGGCACACTCGCGTCCCGATACATTCGGTTCTCACGACTACGCCACCAAATGGGCGGAAGCTTGTGCACTTCCGCACAACACTGCAGCAAGTACGGCTAGAGTCCTCTATCAACAAATTATCACGCGATTCTGCTGCCCCACGGGGCTGGTCGGGTGGACCGTGGTGTTCATTTCATCAATCATACTATCAAGGAGCCGACGGATTATCTCCCGATACATCATCACAAGAGCACACCTTACTATCCTCAAGGCAATGGGTTGGCGAAAGCACCAACAAAACTCACGGTCACCATTCTCAAGAAAATTTGTGACGCTTCTTCCATTGCAGTTGGCGGACAAAACTTCCTACTGTTCTTTGGGCCTACAATACTTGTTTCAAGATTGCTACTGGTCACACTCCTTTTAAATTGGTTTATGGTCAGGAAGCTTTCATGCCGTTTGAATACATCCTTCCCACACTCCGTTTTCAACCGGCTCACGCTCATAATCCACCACCGCGCACTCAAAGAAGCGGGTCTATCAATTAGAAACAGTTGGATGAACTTGAAGGGATGCTTATATTCGTGTTCTTCATGGACAACAGTTGCAAAAATCTTTACATGACAAACGTTTGAAGACAAAAACATTCAAAGAAGGAGATTTGGTTCTTCTTTATGATTCCAGGTACAAAAATTTTCCGGGTAAACTCAAGTTTCGTTGGCTTGGCCCTTATCAAATTGTTCAAGTGGTTAGACCAAGCGTTTTCCAACTAGCTGAGTTAGATGGCACTCCATTACCTACATTGGTTAATGGTTTTCGTCTCAAAGCATTTCATCACACAGAAAGTGAACATCAACACACAGAGACAGTTCAAGAAGCAAACACCACAGAAAGTGACTAGAAAGTGGTATATTATAGTGGAGATTTTTTTACAAAATGTGGGCGCAGCCCAGCTATTTCCGCTATGGGCACTGCCCTATATACAACGGGCTCAGAGCCCTATCTACTAAGTCCTAAGAGGAAAAACCCTCTACTCCGGGTTCGGAGCAGAGGTGATGCGGAGGAGATGGTAGAGGTTACGCTCCGGATCCCCCGAAGGTGCGAACCACCTCCATCTGTTGGTCTTGGTGGGATGTTCAGCCATCTGGCACACCGGCCGTCCATTCGAATGCCACGGTTGTGGTGGCGCCGAAGATCCGCAACAATTCATCTTGCAAGTGATCCACTCTTGACAGTTAGTGGGCATCGTGCAGTCTTCGTTCAAGCCAGCAGCAGCCATACTGAGCGCCATCGGATGCCTTCGTTCCTCTCGGTTCGTCTTATATAGCCCACTGAGGCACTCCTTGTCGACGTGGACCAATCACACAAATCGCCAACGTGTTTGCAATGCAAGGTTGTTTCTAAAATGAGAATCTTTTCTCCGCGCATATCTAGCCATGGTACCTTCCGACACATTCCTTTTAATGATATCCCACCCGAGTTGCCGGCATTGAATGCCATTCCTTCTTTACACGCCCGTCGAACATTAATAGGTGTCCTTTGCCATCTGTCACATCCGATCTTTCTTTCACGTCTCATCCTCACCGTTCATTGCTTCTCCCTTACGTTTTTGGGACTTAGCCAAATTTTTGCCTCTCAATACCCTTCTTGGCATCTTTTGATTTTGGCACCATCAACGGTTCGGTTTAGCACTCTTCATACCTCTTAGCCTCCGGTTATTAAGCCCTAAAACACACCTTTTCGTTCCTGCGCCTTTGTCCTCCGTGCTTTCGACTTTTCGTCTTCCGCCTTTGGCATCCCTCTTAGATTACGCACATCATTCCCATGGCTGCCCCAAGATTTTCTACACTTCAAGCTTCTGCTCCCAAGGATCCGGCCCTTTTGCATCAGTATCCTTCTTGGCCCACTTTCCGTGAAGCCCTTGTTGGCCCAAATAAAGAAGTCATTTGAGCGACACCAGCTTTTTCTGAATTCTCTCAAATGGAACTTCCGGCTCCAAATCGACCCGGTTGAAGGCGGTTCATCGCCAATATCGTTAACGCCCGCAAGGTTACACCAGCGTGTGGTCGATGGCACCACTATTTCGTTGACTCAACATTTGATTTACGAGGTATTTCATATTCCCTTGCACACCCCTTGTGTATCATGGAAAAGTGCCGCTATGCTGCAACTATCTGGGGATCTCGATGTCGCAGAGTTTGGTGCACCTGCTTATCATGCCAATGTCCATCGTCTGACCAATATCGACAAGCCTCACGAAACCTTTGTAAAATTTCTATGGCGAAAATTCCTTGGGTATTCTATCAAGAACACCCATATCAATAAACCTTTCTATAACTGGTCCTCCTTTGCTACACACTCCAAACACCACATAGATTGGCCCCAAATGATGTTCTATCGTCTTCTCCAAGAAATGGACCGCCGCCGGGTACCACTTCTATTTTCGAAGTTTCTGTGGGAGGCCACTTTCAAGCCCTCATCCGTCATTACTTCCCTCCCACACCACCAAATTCTCATAATTCCACTCAGCGCTCCCTTCCAATCACTCACCAAGTTGGCACTTCACGCCCGTCTTCCACTGGTCATGTCCACAGTCACACCCATGTCACTGTCTCTTCCTCCGCTACACCATCCACTTTACACCATTTTTCCCAAACATCCCAAACCGGTGCAACAGCAAGCTCCACCACCACAACACCCTCGCCGGGGTTGTTGTATCGAAGATCGTTAGGATGCTCAAGCCTGCTTTGCTCTCAAGTTACAAGAATCCCAAGACGCTCTTATGAGCGGGGTTCAAAGGGCACTAGAGGCCTCTGATGCGGTACACCAGGACCTTCAAGCTGCGACTGCCCAAGTTGCAACCTTGGAGGCCAAACTTCAAGACAAGCATGAAGCTCTCTTACAGGCTCATGCAGATCTCAAAAGTACACAAGCTCAAGTCAGCCAACTTGCAGATCAACAGGCTCAGCTCCAGTCAGAAATTCAGACTTTATTGGAGCACAACAAGTCCAAAGCCGCTCTCCTGAGTACCAAGGACGCGGATATTGCTAAACTCAATGCCTTGTACTCCGAACTGTGTGAAAATTTCAGCACTCAAGTTCAAAATCTTTCAGCGGGGACGCTCAAGTAAGCCTCCTTGACGGCTCAGCTTTCTACACAGACCTCTCAGCTCACCTCTCTTCAAGATCAGCTTACAGAGGTGCAGAAACAGAAGATACTGGATGACGCGGAGATTGCCGTGCTTCGTCTCAATACACCGGGGAAATCTTCCTCCCAGGTCAACCCTTCTCAGAAACGGGTCCGTGACCAGTCACGCCTGCTGCTTGAAAGGGACAACTGGATCCGTGATCTCGAACAACAACTGCAGCAAGCTATTCAGTCTGCTGATGAGGCTCAAGCAAAGCTTGACGCCCATACTGCCATTCTTCACAGAATGCCTGTTGACTTCCCAGTTCCCTCCTGCTATCATGATTATGTGGTTGCTCGACGCCACCTCTTCCTTTCGAAGTGGCATGCGGCCGATGGCCCTGTGGATATTCCCCTGAGCAGTGCAGATTTTCTTCGGATTTGGCCAGAACTCTCCATTGAAGACAAAGGGTTGTGCTGTGCCCTTGTCGTCTTTGATCTCATACACTGTGCCGATCCAGACTTTATCACCTTCAGAGTGGTTCAGCCCATGGCTTACATATTTCATGATTTCTATCTGGGTGATACACAGGAACACTTTGGAAATGGGCCACGCCAGCTTTTCCAGGGTGACCCCACTGTGCAATGGGTGCTTCAGGATAACAATCCATATCTTGCGGATCCTGCTCAGACCCAAACTCTTCATCAGGAGTACATGCCTGAGCTTGCCAATCATTTATCTCTCTGGCAAGCGGAAGCGCTGCAACAAATCAGGAAGTATCTAGGACATCCCGAGGATCTTCCCTATGCACAAATTTATATGCAGCACCTCGCCGGTTACAATCAGTTACAAGCTCTGTTGGATAGCAAGACGGTCCCCACGGGATGGGATAGCCCTCCTGTCCACTCTCAGCTCTCTGCTTCTCTTTGGGATCGTTGGTGTCAGGTTCTTGATCCAGATCTTGTCAGTCAATTCAGGGAGACCGCTCAGCAACCCACGCCCACGGGCATGGTTCCGTCTCCCTATGCTTCCCTGGGCGTACCTCCACGCCCCAGGTTCCTGACTTCTGATTGGCGCCTTCCTTTTTGGACCAAGGTCATGGATGGTCATGCAGGCTGGACACCACCTCAGATCTCGACGGATCTCCGGTGGGATCCACGTTTTGTTCGCCGCTCACATTGGGAAGAAGGTGCCACTCTGGACAACACCACCAATTGGATCTACATTGCTAATGAGCGTGGTTGGCAACAGCCCGCGGATGCACTTCATGGTCTCAACACCTTCTTGCAGAATGCCTCCACCTCACCTGATCCTTCTGTCCATCTTCAAGCAGGATTTTGCGCTGCTCTCAAATGCATTTTGCTAAGCTCCTTAAATCGGCAGCGTCCCATTTTTCATCGCGCAATCCGAATGCGATTGTCGGTGCCTTTGGCCTTCGGACTGTCTTCTTATGGAATGTCGATTACATTTCTTGACGCCCACGCCGCCTTTGAAGACATGGCGCTCTCGCTTTCTTATTGATGCCGATCCCGCCCTTGGCCAAAACACTCCTCAAGCTCTTCAATCACGCCGGGATCTCATAAGCCCGGTACCATAATGGTGCCCGGCCTCACTCCGTGAGGATCACTTTCGAAGGCAGATGGCTTCCGCCCTCCGGCGCTTCCTCCTTTTCTTCCTCACGAGTGTCGTTTGGTGGGGGAGTGTTAGTCTGTACCTCAGTACGGGACTATTCATGCATCTGACAGACCAGGTCAAGCTCAAGGATCCTCGGTCGACCCGCAGGTCAGGACATCCAAAGGCTCCTTGAGAAGACCAAAGCGGCGGAAGACCTTGATCAAAGCCTGTGGCATCAACAAGCCCGCGGACAAGTGACGGCCCGTCCCTTGCCCGCGTCGGCGTCAGCGTGATTCTAGGCACTTCAAGAGGCACCGCCAACATTCCTGCAAATCAGGCCTCCTTCCAGGAGTCGGCACCGAGATCAGTCAGAGTGTCTATATTGGGCCCAAGGCCATTGTACTATATATATGAGTAGAGTTAGCACATAAGTTTTTAGATGAGTTTTGAGTCTTGTCTCCTTTCAGTTTTCTCTCTATTGCGAGAGCTCATGTATTTTCATCATTGATATCAAGGAAGCTTATCATCTTTCTCTCATTTGTTCTGTTTTCTTCTTTTTCTTCTCTTCTTACAAATCCCGCGTGACATAGTCCCCCGGACTCTCCTGTTAGATCCACGGGTCCTCACAGAGGGCTGTCTTCTAGGAGTTCCCGAACCCAGACCCCAAACACTCCTTACAATATCAATCTGCAAGTTGGGGAGGAGATTCTGGAAAATAAAATCAAATCAATTGAGGAGATTGAAGCTAAGAGTTATGCCATCAAATGCAAGATCAAGTACAATAAGGAGATGGACTGTGGCAGTTCTAAATTCTTTTACAGAACTGCTAGAAATAGATTACTCAATAACTCCATCATTCAAGTTCAATCTGAGAATGGTACTAATATTGATACTTCTACAGAGATCAAGAATTTCTTCCATGATCAATATGCTGCCTTATTTAAGGAAAGTGTCCCTAATGCTCAAACTCTTCCCAAAAGCAATGCTTTTCTCTCTCTAATTTCTCAGATTACTCCTAATAATGACAATCTAATGGATGACTCTATTGCTGCTATTCCAACTGAGCAAGAAATCTATAGTGTCCTTATAAGTTTTAGTAAAGGCAAATCCCCTGGTCCAGATGGCATTCCACCTGAGTTTTACATTCATTTCTGGGAGTTTCTAAAGCAGGATATTGTTAAATTGGTTCATGGCTTCTGGAGGGCTGATCACCTGCACTCCTCCATCTCAGCTGGTTTTATCACTCTCATTCCTAAGGTTGACAAGCCTATCTCTTTTTCTGATTGGAGGCCTATCTCTTTAACCAATTCCTCCTATAAACTGTGTGCCAAGATTATTGCCAACAGAGTGAAACCTTTCCTGCAAAAATGCATTGATATCAAACAATCTGCTTTCTTGCCCAATAGATTCATCCTGGACAATTACATTGTGGTCATGGAGGGTCTGCACTGGAATAGAATATCCTCTCAGAATTGTGTTCTCCTAAAGTTAGATTTTAAGAGGGCTTTTGACTACATTAAGCTGGGACTTTTAGAATTTGCTTTGAAAAGGATTGGTTTCCATCATAAAATCATTTCCTTGATATTTGGTCTTAACTCCATGGCAAATTCTGCTGTTCTAGTGAATGGTTCCCCTTCACCTTTCTTCAAGCTAGCTCGAGGTGTTAGGCAAGGTTGCCCTCTAGCTCCCTACTTATTCCTAGTTGTGGCTGAAATGCTAACTAAGGCAATTGTCTTTCATCAAAACAATGGTTCTATTAAAGGCCTTGATCTTCCTTTAAATAATGGCAGCCTCATTATCTCTCAATATGCAGATGATTCTTTTGCTTTCCTTGAGTCTAATCCTGAGAACATTGCAAAGTTCCTGAATATTATTGATTCCTTCTCATCTGCTTCTGGAATTTATTTGAACATTGGAAAAAGTATTATTATTGGAAATTCCCCCCATGATAATCTATGTGGCATTAAAATTCTGGATGCTATGCAAGCTTCAAAGCTTTTAGGGATGCCTTTATCTCTCAATCCTAGTATTAAAGGTCTCTGGGACCCTATCATTCAGAGAATTAGGAAGAAACTGAATTTTTTCAGAAACACTCTCTCTCTGGCTGGAAGAACCTTAATTGCAAACTCTGTCTTGTCAGCTTCTCATATTTACTTCTCCTCTGCTTTGGTGGCACCTAAATGTATTTACAATGAGCTCGAGAAGATCATCAGAAATTTCATTTGGAAAGGCTCACACTCAGTCAATTGGGACACTGTCACTCGTGCTAAAAAATATGGTGGCCTTGGCTGTAAAGACCTATATCTCCAAGCATGTGCTTTGGCTGGTAAATTTATTTGGAGAACTCTTGAGGGGAACAATTCTGTAGCTTCAATTTTCATCAGGTACTGGCTAAACTGCTCTTATCCTGAGGGACATCCCTCAATAAAACATTCCCTGCCTGAATCTGCTTTCTATCCTTTACATCCAGGTACCAACACCTCTCCTCTTATGCATAACATGATTAGAGCTTGGAATGTTGTTCAAAATTGTTTTGATGAGCCTGGTGTGGAAGATCATGATATGAATTCTTCCTTGTTTTGGTCTGCTGGCTTCAAAGACAGCAATGGGAATACTTTAGCTTTGAGACATCCCAAAATTTATAAAAAATGGCTCCATCATAGTATCACTCATGTCAGGAATTTATATTCGAATGGGCATCTCATTTCTTGGACTAACATTAGGAGGCTAATCCATGGAACCTCCAGTGATAAAGCTGTCTACTTTCATCTCAGAAATATCCTGGATAATAATGCTAATTTAGCAGAGAGTGGCAATGGTCTTATGTGGAAAATAAATGGTATCAACAAGTATAAAGTTAACACAGTCTATGCTCGTCTGAATCACAAGACAACTTATGTAAAAGCCAGGACAAAGTGGTCTCTTACAGAAGAGGAATGCCATAATTTATTTAATAACACTTGGAATTCCTATTGTCCTCCTAAAGTAAACTACTTTGTCTGGTTAATTGCTCAAAAAAGCCTCCCAAATCTGGTTTCCTTATCTAAGAGAAATTCTACTATCAGGCCTACATGTCTTTCTAATTGTTCCAGTGATGAAACCATGCAGCATATCTTTGAATGTCCTAAGCTGCTACAATTTTGGACTTGGTTCTACAGTAAATTTGGTCACCATTTCTGTGTACATAACCAATTTAACTTGTTAAAATGCATTCAGAATAATGATGCCTTCAAGAACACTATTATGTTTACTGCTCTATGGAACATATGGAAAGCAAGAAATAGGATAGTGCATGGTCATAAAAATTTCTCCTTATTCTGGATTAAAATGCATTTTCAATTGGATCTAGAAGCTTTTGGTACTGCTCACAAAAGTAAATTTGCAGATTCTTATGACAGGAAATGGGATGCAATTGGTAAATTTATAGGTGGCTTTAACATTTTTGTTTCAGACCTTCATGTAATTAATTCTAATGCCCCTTTTTCTGATGATATTGATAGAGTACCTGGAATTTCTCAAGGGTGAGGGCAGAAACAGATTTGACACAATGTTAAGCTACCATGAGGCTACCTTGTACTGCAACAATACAGGTGTCACAGATCTTGAGCCTCCAGGGCCTAATGCAACAGCAGATGAAGTGAAACTCTACCAGGTCAGAATCAACAGTAATGAAAACACTTGGGCTAAGATATATTGTAGGGAGGTGGTACAGATGTATTGCATTTTCAACTTCCTCTTCATGTACCACTACTCTTTGGTGATAGGCTGACTAAGCGAATCTGAGGGAATTATACTATTCTCATAAGATGATGGTGACTTGTATGGCACTTTGCTACCGATGGGAAAAGAAGATATTCACTCCTGGTGATGGAGAATGGATCGAGGAGTTCAACAGTTACAAGTTTGGTACAGATAAAGGCTTCTACTGGGTATACAATTCCATATTCGACCAGATAATGCAGCAATGAGCTATCACATCCATAAAAGCCACTCCAAACTCCACACTTCCCCTTTCTTTTTTACATCCAAATTCCTATCACATTGCCATCTGCTAATGCTCAATACTTTATCTATTGCTTGTTTAACTTTATGCTCTAGCTTTTTGCTTGGCTTCTTGTTCATGCAGGTTTTTGGACTTCTGCTCACAGCAGGAGTTTATGATTTTTGCTACATCAACATAGTGCAAGATACATCATATATTTATCTTGTTACTCAAACTTGGATTTGCTGGTCACATAAGCTCTTTCAAAATACTTGAAGATATATATTATTACTTGTCTTCATAAACTTGTTAAATTTTTGGTGGCTGATAATGTGGATTCTCACCACTTGCCACAACATTGTATGGCTTTAATTAATTAATGGAAAAAACACCTCTTACTCTCTCAAAAAAAAAAAAAAAAAAAAAAAAGAACATTGTAATTTGTTTGTAGCTTTCTTTGAATCATAAAGGCGCATACCCTTCAAAAAAAGAAGGGGGAGGGAGGGGAGGGGGGGGGATTATCATGATACATCAAGCAAAAACTATCATAATAAATTAAAGTGTTACGCAATATGTTTTGTGAGACATACAAGGTTAGATATCAAGCAACAAGGTCTATCAATAAGAATCAACAACTAATTACCAAAGCATCCAGGTGCTCATCAATTGCTAATGAAATGAAGAGCCGTATTTGGGAGCACTGCCTTCACATTCACACTTACTCATGAGCTATTGCTTCCTCTTCATACTATCCGGATGTTGCATTTGGGTGCAATGGATTTCCTCTAGTGGATATTTTTTCCACTGAGTTTTTAGTCCCCATTGTATTTTGTTTGTAGCTTTCTTTGAATAATAAAGGCGCGCGCCCTTCAAAAAAAAGGGCCCGGGGGGGGTGTGGATTAGCATGATACATCAAGCAAAAATTATCATAATAAATTAAAGTGTTACGCAATATGTACAAGGTTATGTATCAAGCAACAAGGTCTATCAAAAAAGAAAGTGCACTTGGAATGGATATTGTCAGAATATAGAATGTGGCTTACATGTCAGCAAACATTTACTTAGCTAGAATAAATAGAGGTATACAAGAAATTTATCTCTGCGTCCAAGGTCGCCGCAAATTTCTCTTTCATGACTCACTTATTGGTTGAAATGGTTCATCAAGATTCACCTAGTCCTAAGATATTGAAAAGATTCCTTAGATCTCTAAGTTTCCATGAAGATTCCTCATACTTACTCCTCCAAGTCATTGAAACTTCCCAAGGTTACTTCATATTGGGTGGGATTCTTTTTAGATTCCCTAATGTTCTCTTGAAATCAATGGCACGACATTCCTCTATAACTATCTACTCTTTGAAAAGCTCTCGACGAGTCAACTCCAATGATGCCAGTTCCACTCGATTCTGACACAATGACCGCAAGTCATAGGCATTTGAGCTAGTTTCTAAAAGGGTGCAATATATGATGTGTGATTCAAAGATTAAAATATTATTTTTTCTTAACATGTGTCGTAAATTGGTGCCATTAATTGTTCTTCATTAATTGCAAAAATTCCTTGGGCTAGGACTTCTCCTTCCCTCTTTGGTCCAATGGTCAATGTTGGCTGCACAAATGTATCTATATGTTAACGCGCCACCTCTTGTAGTAGCGGCATCACATGAGATGGCATGTCGCCATTATTGAAAAAAAGAAAAGAACCTTCCTAACTTTATTAAAATTTCTATGTGGTGATTTTTTTAAAATTTTATTTACCGAGTTCACTTACTGGTTTGAATAGTATCTATTTTTAAATCGTGCAAAAGGCAACCTTAAATACATGGGATTTCAACATACTAGAATTCCTCTAGATCTTTAAGATTCTTTCAACGTTCTATGGAACTGCCCTCGCCCTCGAGATCCTTGTTAATTCCCCAAGTTTCTTTCTCCAAGATTCTCAAAAGTTCCCATAAAGTCTTAAAGATTCTCATTGATTCAAGATTCTTGAGATCCTCTCAGATTTTCAAGATCCCATTGGATTCCATCAACATTCTCTTAGATTCTTTGAAATTGTCTTAGATACCTTTAACATTCCCTGACTTCCTTGTGCATAGTACCACTCTTTTGAAAGCTTCCCACAAGCCGATGTTTGGCTTTACCCAATGTTCGAAATCTGTTTAATTTTTTTTAGATTCCATCAATTCTATTGGATGACTCAAGATTCTCTACGATTCTCCAATATTTTGTGAAGATTCCTCGAGACCTCTAAATTTTTGTGAAGATTCCTTGGATTTCCTCGCAGAAATCCCTAAGTTAGGTTTTTTCATATTCTATGAGATTTTCTTTTGATTCCCTAAGTTTCTATTAAATTGGATGGCACGATGCCAAATCGAGAAAGCTCTCATTAAGTCGAGTTCAAAGATGTCAGTTCCACTCAGTTTTAAAATATATCACTACAAGTTACATGCGTTTGAAGTAGTTTTTTGGACCTCGTGATGGCGAGGCATTTTCTGCAATGGTACACTACAGTTCTGTGAGCAAGATACCAAAACGATAAAGCCAAATCAATAGTATAGTGAAATCATGATTGTTTGTTGGTGTGTTAGCATCACCATGGTGGCGGCATTGTGATCATCAGTGTGCACATTGTAGTTACCTTAATGGTGATGGTTACTCATTTATCTGGCACAGTGTAAGACCTCAATGCTATAATATATAAAAAAAAACAGCTCAAAAATAATACGCACTATAAGTTTGAAGAGATTTGAACCCCTACTGAAATTGTCCAATTTTCAACAAACTTAACAAAAAGCACGTTCTTAGTTAACTGAATGAGAAACCATTATAATCTTAGAGTTGATTGAAACTAAAACATGCCTCCTAGAGGGATCCTATCCATCGATCATTATGTAGAAAATGGCTATAAGTAGAATCCCTCATGAAAATTATCAACACCGAGACTGTGAAAAAGACATTTAATAGTAGCACACCTGCCATATATGAAACGAACCTTGCCCCTTGGCCTAGGCCATTGCACCGACACATTTAACATCCAAGTTAAATATTCATAAGACTTATATATACTTGCTCAATATTTATGCTCCCTTAAATCAGGTATTTACATACGAGACCAAGCTCATCTAATTCTGGGCACACCAATAGCTTCCACTAACACCACTGGTCGATCCGACGTTTCCTCCACCAAGGTCATCGAGACGAATAAGAAAATCTTCTCCGTAGCCACCCCATCACTGGACTCTCCCTCTCAGTATTGTGTTCTCAGCTCAGGACGTACCCTCTTAAACATACACAAATATAGTCCACAAGGACTAAGTGGGGAGGAAACATTTTGGAAGCATTCACAACATCAACCGCAAAGCAATCGTATATAACATCCAAGATAAGAAGACAATAGATTTACCTGCTCCACTATGCCCCTGCATTAGTTAGAGCTCATACTACAAGCATGTTTACATTCATATCAATCTTCTGTATGCATGCACATATGCCAAGCGTAATCCTTGGGTTGCGACCCCAAGGAGACCACTCTCTCCATCTGTACGTACAGGGTTTTCACAAGGCTCTGCCTTTAACTCATCTGACTAGCCATTCTGACCCCGATGCGTAGTTTACACGGCCACTCCACCCCTCCGAAGGTAGGCCGTAAATGCAACATGCCATCCCTCTAGCCATCTGGCATGGATGCGGAGTCTCACGGCCATTCCACCCCTCTGAAGATGGTCCGTTTGCAATGCAAGATGCAACATCATCCATCATGACTTTCCAAGATAGAATATCATTAATATCCTTACAGGCTGATCAAATACGAAATATTATAAAATCCTCATGCATCTTACTTTCAAGAACAACCACAGAGCAATGCAATACAATAAAATGAGGTTCATACCAAGATGTTTCATAATTAAGTGACAACATCTCATTGCCAAATCCCAAAGCAAGAACATGAAATCCCTTAACATATAAACAACTATAACTTCCATGTAATACTTCCATGAGACAATTCACATATTCTACTTCATCATGAGGTCTAAACTCATGAGATGGACTACCACTCAAAATCTCTACTAGATAGGCCATACCATATTCCTAGCAACATATAATGCAACGCTCATGCTCCATCCATCTAGCACCATAGAATCCACCCATTACTCTATCATCATTGTTTGATTGTGTAATTCATTGAGAGAGCCAATGCAGTTTGTTGAGTAAGGTATGTAGTGCTGATTTAGACAACATCAATTTTTGGTATGTTTCATTCCTGGTCCCCATTTAGGACCTCTTGTCTTGACATATCTATGCATTACTAGAGCTTGTTATTGCTAGCAACAGATCATTTCACTTGTACTTCCAAGTTCAAAACTTATCTGGCAGTACAAGAAAATTAGTTAAGCTAAAAGAGGAAAAAGATAATCAGGCCCTGTGAAATGATAAGTCCGAGTCTTATAGTTGCTTAGCAGGATCCACATGTAGTGGAGGGGAAAAATGCATTGGGATAGTTCATAATTCTCTTAACAAAATTTTAACCAAAAGCCTGAGTTTCCCTGCCCACTAGAGCATGGAGCTTTGATATGTTGTATAAATGGGATATAAATAGCTATGACCGATTCAGAGACACTCTTATAGACGTCTTGTCCTATTTGCCTTCAAATAACCTTATTAATAATCATATCTTACTCATGTGGCCTCCTTAATACCCTTTATGTTATTTTTTTTTTTACCACTATTGGGTTAGGTCCAGTTCTGTTTCTGTTCATTTTCTATCTTCAAAATCTGAGTTTCAGGAAAAAGTGAACATAGAGCTGCATAAAGACCCTCCTGAAATACCAGCAGATGGCTTGGGAGATGGCGACCAAGTGAATTTCGAAGTGGAGCAGAATGTCAATGAGGAGCATAATGTCAATCTTGAAGAGCCAAAAGCCAATCTCGATGAGCAGAATTTGTAGTTGGAAATGACATGGATTGGGAAGAAAACGAGAGGGAGATGGAATATCAACAGCTTGTTGGTGCTCATGGTACTTCTCCTTGGGCACAAGAAATGATGGAGGGGTTGCTGAACAAAAAGATGTTCCTAGAAGTTGCATCTGCTACTCCCCTTCTGGCAAAGGAAAGGGAATTGGGTACTTCGAAGAAAAAGAAGAAGGTTCCCACCGCAAAAAATTACAATGGATCCATACCAAAAGAAAGGCAAGAAGGGCAGAGGCATCAGACAGAACCTAAGTCCAGACTTTGATGAAGCCACTATGGCTAAGAATATTGCCCAGTATAGATCTATTCAAAGAGGCAAATGACATTGCAAGTCTGAAAAAATTGAGTAACCTCTACGTTTAGTTTACTTATGTGTTTCTTATGGAATCCTAGCTCTTAAAGTCTGTTCAAAGGTGTTTATGCTAACTGATTGGTTTGGCTACAGGTAGATATTTGGATGTGTTTATTCAAGGTGGGTCTGATGTAAAACCTTATGTTTCAAGCCTCTATTATGAACTAAAGCTGATTTTTCACACTCGTACAAGATTTCAGAATTTCCAACTTCTGAAAACTGAACCTACAACTCTACATATTGCTCTAAGAGAAAGCTTTTGTGATGAGCAACTATTTTATGCCTCTAATATCAAGTATTCTGGTGTTTTTCTTATGCAATTATGTGGAAGTCTTTGATTTCAGAGCATATGCTGTAAATAAGATGTGCAAAACATTTTGGATAATTTGTTATCAACTTGTACGTAGATTATACGATTATGTTTAAGAAGTATAATCAAGTTGTTCAAGATTGGACTAGATGATGGATTAGTTTGAAGATCCTTTAGGAAGGGCCGTTAAGAATTGTGGTAAGAAATTGAATATTTGTTCTTGCGATCTTAAGGATTTTTATTAACAAAACATGCAATTCCTTTGCCAGGCTCTATTTTCACGTATATGATGGGCTTTCTTCTTGTTATTAAAGTTTGACTATGGGCAGCTTGGAATCATTGAATGGAAGGAAGCCTGGCAAAGCAGAAAATATCTCTTTTCTTAAAGTGTTCCTATTTAAATTTTATAAATTACATGCTTAACTAATATGGAATATGATTATATTTCAGGAAGGATAAAATAAGCATCTCCATTAAGGCAGGTTAGTTGGCTACGGGTCATTCTAAATGAGGCACATCTTATAAAAAAAACCCAAATGCTCATCACACAAACATAGTTGCAAAGTTGAAAGCAGAACGAAGACGGGCTGTTATATCTAGAACTCCAATACAGAATGCTCCCAAGGACTTAGTCAGTATGATGGTGTTTTTTCAGTTGGAGCCATTAAATATCATTCTGGAACCGCACAATTCAGCGGCCTCTATTAAATGGAGAACAAAGTGGTTTCTTGAGTTTGCAGGTAATATGCTTTTCTGTTTGGCTGAGAAATTTCGTGGTTTAATTCGAAGCACCAGTAATTTTCTGTGCTTTCTTGTTTGTATTTGGAATGGCCTTTTAGGTATACTTCACAAATTTTCATGTATATATTCTGCTTGAAGAGATATTGCTGCATATTATAAACTGCATTCAAAGATGTAACATTTTGGTTTAAAGTAACGAAGAAAATACATGTTAGCAGGATATTTTGATGGTAATTCCATATTCACTGTTACGTCTCTTTCATGGCTTAGTATCTGCCATTGCGTTTAGGTGAATAAAGGACATGAAAAGACATAATAGCATGATATTTTGATGGTAATTCCACAATTACTGTTACGTCTCTTTCAAGGTTTAGTATCTGCCACTGCACTTAGGCGAATAAAGGACACGAAAGTTGATGGATGAAAACTTATTGAATTACCTGTAAAGATTGTGACAATTTACCCTGTTGTTCTTTCTTCTGAAGACCGTCGCCTTTATGATAATGTTGAATCACAAGGCAGAAATGTGCTCCAACATTTTCGCACTTCTAGCATTATTCTTGAGAACTATTCAACAGTTTTGCAAATTATTTTACGCTTGCGTCAAATTTGTGATCATTCTTCGTTATGCCCAGCACAAGCTGAATTGCTGAAGGCTTCTATAGGCAAAGGTAGCATAGTTAATTTGTTTTAATTTCCATAATAATTTTGTAAGGATAGAGCATTACGTTCTGCCTCAAGCAAAAACCAGATGTGCGCAGAGACTTCAAAGTGGTAGTAGTAGTACTAAAGTACCTTGACTGGCATACTAGAGTTGCATATGTTTGAAGGCCTGGCATTGGATTCTGAAGTTGGATGTACTGTTGCCTGCTTAAAACAAAAACTGGAGATGCGGTTTATTTTATCATAGAAGATTAATGAGCTGCGCTATCCTAGTTGCCTATGCTTGGTATCCTGGTACATGACATTCTGAGAAGGAAAGCAGTTGTAACAATGGGTTCTACATATTTATTTTGAAAATCTATATTGTTGTACAGACAATACAGAGAAATGCTGCAGTAATATAAATGATTGAAAAAGCACTGTATGCAGGATGACATTGATTGCATGATTGAAGCCTAATAGAGGGTAGTGGAGGGTCTGAAGGCATCGGAATCTACATTCGTTATGTCTAGAATAGATTTGCCCTCAATATGATCATATTTTCCTATGGCAACTATTATATCTTGATAAATTTGCATTGCCAAAAATGAATGTTCCTCTCTCAAGTTTACTCTCCCTGAGAACACCTAACAGGAAGCACAATGTCTCTTCTGAATTACTCAAGATATTAACAATTTCGTCCATACACAAGCACTTATTCATAGTCTCTGGAATAGCAAATGTATTATCAGCTTTCTTCAATTCAAATAGGTGATCTAAGTTATGTGAACTACTGAGAAGATCAACACTGGATAAAACCCTCACGGGCATCTCTTTGAAACCAACAAGAAGATACATGCGGCGGGCATCTCTTTGAAACCAACAAGAAGATACATGCTCACGAGCATCTCTTTGAAACCAATAAGAAGATACATGCTTACCCTCACGGGAATCTCTTTGAAACCAACAAGAAGATACATGCTACAGTTAGTGAAACCATTATGGTCAGGATTAAAAAACCTCGCCCATTTTGGGTTTTCAAGGAAAAATCCTGCAATAGTAGAGTCACTAAAATAAAGCTAGGGCTCTAATAAAGTACATCCTCATGCTGACTAGCCTTGTTGGGTTAAAAAACATCATATAATAGAACTGAGTGGAAGAACATCGATATAGGACCTTCTCCAAATGATCTCATCATCTCGTGACTAATGTGTGGAAACACACACTTAAAAAAGCCAAAACATATCATTGATTATGTGTAACATCTATCTGGCTTGCCACAACTTGAAATCGCCATATCATATACAAAACCTTTTTAACTACTTCTTGCATGTGCCTTTGAAAGTGCTAAAACATAAAGAAATGGCCTCCTACTTTAACCCTGCAAAAATAACAAGGAAAGACAATATGATAGAAACATGAGGTCTCCCTCCTGCACAAGATCCTCTTAGGCTCCCCTGGCTTGAGGCCTGCAAAATAACAACAAAGATAAAGGCCATAGAGCTTATCAAGCACTAGAGCCTCCATCCAGGCACGAGGGCCTCCAACCAGGCACGATATTCAGTACTAGAGCCTCACAACGAGATATAAGGGTCTCATATTCAGGCACTAGAGCCTCTCAATCAGGCACAAGGGCCTTAACCAAAACTAACCATAAGCTCCATGGATCAACATCACCTATATTGGGTATGCATCCATGGAGAGTAGGTTAAGAACCCCTAGGGTTCCATATCTAGCATTATAACAGGGGGTTTTTTTTTGTGATTTTATACGCTTTTTGGCATGGTTTTCATATAATTTCACGGGCGTATTCACGTGGACGTACTAAACGGTATTTCTAGAGTGCACCCATTTGTTAGCCATTGATTTTAAAGAAGAGGGAAAATCGTGTGGTTGTGGGGCTTTTATTGTTTGCATGTTTTTTTAGTTTAGGTCTCAAATATTAGGTTAATATTAAGATAAGATAAGATAAGATAAGAAATCAAAAAGCAAAAAAAGCAAAAAAAGAACCAGGGGGACATGCAACGATCGCGCATTGGAACTCTAGGTTTTCAGGAGCCCCATCGGATCTGCTTTCCCATCGGACTAAGGCAAGGAACGGTTACAGAAGGAATCGGTTTCTTTCAGATGGACGGCGAGAACAAACTTCAATTGTGCAAAAAGCAGCTTAAGGATTATGTCATTCAACGGCTTCCTGCTTCGAACCCCTTTATTCATTTTGAAGCGTATTTCTTTCCTCCTCTTTGAGAAATCTTTCTACAGCAAGGCTATTCTAGTATCACAATGCCATATCCAAGAAACGGGGCTCAGCCGTGACCACGAAACAGGGCAGACACGGGTTTAGGCTTAGAAATAGGCTGGCACAGATCTCTTGAAGCCCAACATAGAAATAGGCTGGCGTGGATCTATTGAAGCCAATGCAAAGTAGAGAGTTCATCAAAGAGAAGAAGATGCTCAAGAATCAGGGGTAGTCAGGCCCATGGAATCAGATGCTTCAGACACGGGTCCTGTACATTCTGCGATCAGGCCCATGCCACCAACGCATAGAAGATCTCAAAGGATCTGGAAACTACTTCAAGGAATTTGTAGCGTTATGCTTTAAGTTGTACTGTCCAAATCAATGTTTGAGATAGCACCTAGGTGTGTTGCTTTGTATTGCTTTGCTTAGTTGCAGAAGACTGAAGAGGGCTACGAAATTGTACTGAGGAGAAGAGTGATTTTGCCCTTCAAGATTATGGCAAATATTATTGCAGGAGGCTTTAACCGATTTGAAAGATCTGAAAAAAAAAATAGAGCAGATTTTGTTATTGCTGCTGGATCAGAGCAGAAGGTAACTTGAGCTTGATTTGCAAAATTTAAAAGTGCTGGAATTTAAGAGTGGCAGATTAAGCAAGTTAGAAATGTAGATTTTAAATGCCAGGTAAGTTACAATTTGCCTTTATGTGATTTCTATTTTATGTAGTTCCACATTTCCTTCCCATAAGGATTTCTTTGACAGGGTCATTTGTGTAAGAATGAAATGGCAGACTTGCAAAAAAGGATGAGCTTGGTTTGGAGCATCATATTTTTATTAAGATTTGAAAGCTGGACATGTTTTTGTGTACTCGCAATGATGCTGCATATCTTTTCCCTCTTTCTCGAATTGACGCAGTCTCGTTTCCTAACATGAGCAATAAAAAATGGCAGTGTTGGCACTTCTAGCTATTGCAACTGGTAATACCATGGGGTTTCAAGCTTGTCATTTATGTATAAGAAAGATGGCAGGCTTACAGAAATGGTTGAGTTAGTCGTTACAATGAGCAATGATGTCTTCAAATCTTGCTGGCTTTTTCATTTACTGTGATTAAGCATAACCTTTTCATCAATTACTAAATACCTCTTTCAAGCCCATCATATCTTATTTCATGTTGTACCATATGGATGCTAACAAATGTACATCGGTGGATTTTTGGTTAACATGGTTTGCAGCATCAGATATATATCAAAATTTCGAAGCTTGCATATTTCACGTATACTAAAAATGATATCTGTAGATCCGGTTCCTTCCTTTTAGAACATGATTTTTCATTTTATTTTGATTTTTATTTTTTTGTTTACCTCAGAGTTTATCTATGTTTTCTAATATAACAACCAACATAACTACTACTAACATTAATTAACACAAACCATTACATTAAACATGTTTAAATTAAATTCCCCCTTAAATCCCCTTTTGTTTGGGTGCATATTCACACGGGGGGTGACGTAGGGCAGCGAGAGCTCCTGTAATTATGTTTTGCACGTACAAAATCAACACCATATAGTATATTGCCTGAAATCTTATAGTATTTTACAAATCTTGTTATACAGTATAACAAATTCTATACATCCATATCCCACAAACGAGGAACTTTGTGTACGGTGTAGATTAAGGAATAAGGGGTGAATATGCCTATCCAACAGCTCTCGTTGCCCGGAGTCACCCCCCGTGTGACCTCCATTCAGGCATGAGGGCCTCACATCCAGGCACGAGGGCCTCACAACTAAGCACTAAGCCTCACATCCAGGCACGAGGGCCTCCAACCAGGCACGAGGGCCTCGACTAAAAATCAACCATATGCTCCATTGAGCCAACACATGAGGTTTTCAACATCAACTTAAAATAAGAACACAAGGAGAAGTCAGGTGCATGGGTGGGTGGGTGGGACTTGACGCTTCAAAACAAGAGAGGAGAGAGATGCACGTAGCTGATAGAGAGAAATTGAAAGAAGAACAACTAAATAGGGCTCATGCCAAATAGGACAAACTAACTCAACAACTAACTACCTCAGTAGTTCAAGAAAATGTATTTACCTTCTAATCTTGTAGAAAAGAAGGTAAATCTCATTTCTAGAACTACTAAGAAGATCAACACTAGATAAAACCCTCAGGGGCATCTCTTTGGAACCAACAAGAAGATACATGCTGAAAATAGAGGCTGTGTACCACTAAGAGTTTGAAAATCCTGAAGGTCGGCTCTGGAAACACAAACAAGAAAGGCTATCGCTGAGTTGGTTGGTGGAACAAACTAAAAGTGAGAATGGAAGTTGTGGTCTTGCTCGTCCTAGGAGAGAAGGTGATGTCTTTTTGGCCCAAGCAATGGAACAGGAGAATCCAGGTAAAAAGGTGAAATGTCTTAGTGGGTTTTAAATCAAAGTGAAAGGTTTTTAAAATTCTTTCCATCTTACAGGTCAGAGTTGCCGAAGAAAGGCAGCGGTTGGGTGATTTGCGATTGTCTTGCTCACCTTCACCATCTCCACATGCATGCAGGATTTCACAGGTCTCCATCAATTTCTAAGAATTTCTATCCTGGCAGCCCGAGTCCGGTTTATGAGAGATAATGGTGTATATATTTATATACAATATAAAAGGCTCTCAGCTGCATCCTCCTGTACATTATTGCAATTTTATCATATCAATAAAATGCCCATTTTTTCATTCAGGATTTGGTCCATTGCAACAATGTGTCACTTACTTTAAGCTCCCAATTTGGTGCACCTCCCTAAATGTGAATATAAGTTTCATCTTTAATGGCTTTAACCACCCACCTCAATAGCAAAAAAAGGTGCAACAATAATTTGACGATAGTAGTAACTGAAAATGTGGCGAACTTTCTGACCGCTACCTTGACGAAAAATTTGATGTGTTGTGTGACGAAAATCCAGACGAATATTCTGACGATTTTAGTGACAAAACGTGCTACGAAAAATCTGATGCAATTTTTGTTGAAAATTTCGACGAAATATGTGACGAATTCGGCGACGAAAGTTTTGACGATATTTCTGTTGATTTTCCTGACGATTTTTTTGACACCTATCGTCAGAAAACCTGACGATTTTCCTGACGATTATTCTGGCTCTCAATCATCAGATAATATTCGTCAAAGAAATCGTCAGCCAGTAGACTCTGGCCACTAGCCTATTTTATGAAGACTATCTGACGATTTTTCTGACAAAAAATCCTTATTCTCTTGTAGTGAATGTGGATGGCTCCTTTAAAAATAATGGTCCCCTTTGAAGAGATGAATATATATTAAACTATAGACTTCTAAAACTGGAGAGCATGGAATCCATGATGTGTTTATGTAGGATTCCTTTCTAATTCATTGTCACTATTTGGTTGCAAAGGTCTAGTTTTTCTCAATAGAGTTAATATGGTTGTGACATCAAGAGGTACTTCATGTGACTGTTAGGCCACTTCACTTTTGTAAGAACACATTTGATTGCATATTATCTTACCTCGTGAAAGAAATATCAGAACTTGCTTATAAATGTGATAGACCTATTGGGATACAATCTGGTGGAATGGATCAAGTGCCACCACAGATTGGATTTTGTGTGTATGGCTTTTGTAGAGTATCACTAGATTAGGCCACTTAACCATGGGGCAACCTACACTCACCCTTCATGGGAGAGCAAAGTAGGAATCTTATTTTAGCTTTGGACGCGTGGTAAGAGTACCATGACACATGGTCAAAAATTTTATTTTTCCGAGATTTGTTTTGCTAAGTGTGCTAAGTTGTTTAATTTTTAGCTACCTCCTTAATCACAAAACCCTAACTACTTAATGGAGGTAAAATGCAAAATATGATACATGTCATAGCAAAGACAATTCTTCTCAAACGGGAGATATCACTTCTCATTGTTCCAAACCGGAGGAGGGTAATGACGTGTTAAGTTCCACTAGCTTTGTAGATTGCAAATAGAATCTTGGTAATAATCCCTCATATCAATTAAGTATAGAAGGTATGTGAAAGAGGCAACCTGGATGGATTAGCATCTTGTTTGAATTGTAAATATCCATCTACATACAAGGAGTTGAGAAATTGGAATGGCATTTGTATGAATAGAAACTTAATCAACCACGCACGTAAATAGAGATTTAAAAATCCTTGCTTGACTTTCTTAGATAGTTATTCCAACTATTGTGAATGACATTGGAATCTATTAGTAGGTAGAAATGCACATAATCTATGGTCTTCTGGATGACGAGAAAGAATTTGTGGAAGTTGTGGCTAATGTAAATGTATGTAAGTAATCCTTGAGTGAATGATATTAAAGGAATGTATTAACAATTAGTAGATAGAAATATACACGGTCTTTGAAAACTTTTAAATGTAATGACCATAACTAGCTAGCTTTATAAATAATCTCCCCAATCTGCTACTTAATAGAATACAATCTGGATCTGTATAGGCATGTTCTCTCAATAGTTGCTACAATCTGCTGGTACAAAAGAGATCTTCATTGCCCTTGTATCGTAGGTAACAAGATAATTCTGTTGCATTATGTTTCCAATGATGCCGACTGGACTAAGATCGCCTTCTTGTAGAATGGCACGTGACATCAGCAAGCACATGACATTGGGATTGACCATGGCCATCTAATTTGAAACTGGAGGACTGAACGAAGCCCCCTCGAAGTGGAAAGTGAGGGGAGGAACCTGCACGTTAGGGGCACGTGAAACATCAAAGCAGAGATCATGGCCAGGTACATGAACTTGAGGCACGTATGGCATTGCATTGACGAATGCACGTGCTACATCATTGAACACACCTTCCTCGAGGATGGTGAGCATAGTACCAGAATCAATCATTGTGCCATGAGAGTTGAGGTCTGAATATGGTTGATTGCGGTTTACAATCATGTGATTTCCTACACTGACGCTATGAAGATGGTCATAGTAGATTCCCTTGCCAAGGATCGGTGTAGAACTGGCCAAAGGATTTGGGGGAGGGGCTCCAAAGAAGAGGCATAAGGCCATAAGGCGCGGCAGTAGGAGAATACTCCATCAATGGGCAACTGAGAGACAAAAAAGAGGTCCTGAATTTAGTCCGGCAATACCATCGCCATCAAAACGGCCAACCAGAGTATTGGAACAACCGAAAGTTATCTTGGCCGGTGGGGAGCCAGGCAGAGCAATGGCTTCTGTTGCATACGCCCCCTTAGTGTAACTCGTATCAAAATATTTTTTTTTTTTTTTGAAGGATAAAGAATTCTCCATTTATAGATAAACTATTACACAGCCTTATAGCAGATAGACACCCTCCTGAACAAGTTTGAAGAAGGGATAGCTACAAAGCCCTTTTAGAATGAATGTAGATGCCTTCTTCTTAAGGTGGTAGCTTGATGAAAGTCCCAAACAAGGGAAACATCACCTTCGACCACACACTTGAACTTTCTAAGCTTCTCTATGAGCATGTGCAGTATTTGTGTGGCTGTAGTGTATGCCTCTTTGCCTAGAGTGAAAGAATTACGCCTTTTCCATATGACCCATAATGCCCATGATCTGACAATATGAAAAGCTTTGCGTTTTGAGACTAGCCATTCTACTGGATATCTACCTAGAAGGAGATCGTTGGTCCCCAGTGTATTGTTGAACATATCCATGCACCACGACCACACAACTTGCAGGTCAGTGCACTCTACTAAGAAATGTTCCTGAGACTCTTCATCCATCTTGCACAATGGACATAGAGGGCTCACGTCAGCTTTGAATTTGGATACCCTTCTGTTTACCATAGGAGCCCTATGAATTACTTGCCATAAAAAAGAATTCACTCGGGGAGGGAGAAGTTTTATCCATACACTCCTCCAAATTTCCTTCAACTGTGTGTCAGTGACTTGCACATTCCATTGAGCTGGTAGCGATAAAGTACCTTTTGTCTTCAGACGCTTATATGTTGATTTCACAAATGACCCCGCCTGCAAAGATTGATCGAGAACCCAAGGTTTCTTACTCGTGCTATTTATGTGGTTTGGAAGACTTACTGCAATACATTCCCACATTGTTTTGTCGTTATTCTGGAGGCCGAATTTCTGCTTGAATACCATCCATTCTGTTAACTGACCACCTTCATACCACATTGCACACGAACCAATGCCACAGCTGATCCATCTTCTCACCACTCGATGTCGCCTAAAAGGGGCGAGGACCATTCTTATTCTTGGTAGTTGATTTGGAATCCACCATGGTGGAGTAGTACTCGCTGCACAATTACTGATATTCAATGTGAAGAGCTTTTTCACCACGTCCCACACGGAAATGAGACCTCTTAAGAACGGTGAGGCCTCAGAACTTGGTTTCAAGCCATAAAATAGAGACCATGGAAGAGATACTTGTGCTGATACTTTAGCATGTGTGCAGGAGAAACGTATGGCCTGCGCTATGAGTTGGAGGCCTGGTGACTTCGTTTTCTCCTCTAAAATATTCCACATGAATTTGGCTACTAGTATTTTGCTTTGTAGGGCTAAGTCAATCATGCCTATTCCCCCTTCTTCCTTATCTCTTTTACATTTCCACCATGCTATTTTCACTAGTGCTCCTTCCTCGTTGCCTCCCCACACAAAGTTTCTAATTGTCCCTTCCATTTCTTTTACTTTCTCTGGTGGGGCTATGAGGAGAGATGAGGCATAGATGTGCGTGCTGCATAGCACATGCTTCGCTACTAGCCAGTGATAGTTTTGTGACTTTCCACCAATTCAGATGCTTCTGTAATCCTAATATCATCTCATCCCATACTTTTGTTGAGGGTACTTTAATTCCCACTGGGATTCCAAGAAGGTTAGAATACTCCCCAGCTTTTATGATTTTCCACGAGAGGCGCTCTAAACACCTGGGATGTGGTCCTTCCCCAGCCCATTGCGCCGAGCATTTCTTCCAGTTGATGAGACATCCTGAGGCCAAGGAGAAAGTGTCTAACAACTGACTGGCATTCTTTAGATTGCTCTCCTCTACTACTAGAAACAAAAAAGAGTCATCTGTGTATTGATTGCATATCTGCTGAGATCCATCCCCCATTTGAAGACCTTCTACTAGACCATCCCTTGAGGCCTGTAGAAATAGCTGTGAGAAAGCTTCTGCTGCTATGTTAAATAAAAATGGGGCTAGTGGGCATCCCTGTTTAATGCCTCTTTCAATGCCGAATATAGGAGAGGACTCCCCGTTGAGAAGAACAGATAATCTCTTAACACTTCCAGTAAAAAATTCCCCGCAACCCAATTTTAACAGCATTTTATATAAAAAGCTCCACCTGATACTATCGTATGCCTTAGTAAAATCCAACTTGATCTTATCTTTTTGACCTGTGTTTTTAGCCCAATACATACCCTCAAAAGCTGCTGCTATATTGTGCAGAATGTTCTTTCCTGGGAGAAAACCTGACTGGACGGGGGAGATAGTTTCTGCAAGTATGGGCTTTATTTTCTCTGCCATTCCCTTTGCTATTATCTTATAGAATGCCGACAGCAATGTGATGGGTCTCCAGTCGTTGATAGTACGTGGGTCTTTTCCCTTTGGAATCAAACCGATACAACCTGTATTTAGCTTGGGATCCAGGTGGTCTGCTTGTTGGAAGTCTGTATAAGCTGAGAATATATCAGTTTTAATCCATTCCCAATAAACCTGAAAAAACTCTATTGGAATCCCATCCATCCCCGGACACTTCTCTTTGTCGAGGGCGATGACTGCCTGATGCAAATCATCTATAGATAGTGGGCGGCTCAACATTTGGTGTTGCTCATTTGTTATGACTGGAGACACCTTGGAAACCACTAACTCTTCAAACTCGTCCTGGAACGGCATTCGCTTCTCACCGAAGAAGCTTTGAAAGTGATCGTGAAGAAACTTATGAAGCCCATCACAACTTTTTAGTATCGACCCATCATCAAGTGTAATGCTAGATAATGCTGTTGACCATCTCTTATGCTTGGCAGCCTTAAAGAAAAACTTAGAGCATTTATCTGAAGCCAAGTTAAACCTGCCTTGCTTCTATTCTCGACAGTCTTAGTCTCCTCTGACTTTTTAATCTCATCCATTAATTTTTTTCTCTTCTGTACCATCATTGGGACCTGCTGCTTTGAGGGTTGTCAATTGACTGTATAGTTTGTCCAAAGATGCTCTCTCCTCCTGTACTTTTTCTCTCCCCCACAGTTTAGCAAATTGCTTAATATTTGCTAGTGCTACCGTTAAGGCCTTCATGCCTGAGTCTTTTATAAATGCCGCTTGCCAAATTTCTTTGCATTTTGCAGTAAAAGCAGACTCTTTCAGATACTTGATATTCATTTTAAACACAGTTCTTGAAACTTTTTTCCTACATTCCTGGCATGAAATTACCTGAGGATTATGATCAGATATCGCATTGTCGGTGCAGTTTACTCTACGAAGAGTTGGAGAAGTGGCGAGTGTATTGTAGTTCACGTAACACCTGTCATGTCTAGCGTAAGCTCTACCCTGTCCCACCCAACCATTGCACCATGTGAAACCTTTATCCCCCTCCAGCTCAATAAGTCCACCGGCGTCTATCAATTTACCCCACTGCTCTTTTTCAAAACCATTAACAATGTCAGATGTTGCACCACGTCTGTCTTCTGATGTCTCCACCATATTAAAATCGCCCAGCATTAACCATGCTATATAATTACCAAGACTTTTGATTTTATGTCTGAGGGAGGCCCATAGTGCACCTCTTCCCCTAGGATTGTTATGCGCGTAAATATTTAAAATTCCCCATGATTGGTTGTTCTGCTGCCACACAATGATGGACCACCTTCCAAATCTATCCGACATAGATGTTGTCACCTTAACCGTGTTTTTCCATGCGATTAAGGTACCTGCACTAGATTTTTCCTTTGCCGAGACAATTCCAACATACTCATTCCCTATTATTTTAAACAAGACATCAGCTTCCTCCTTCTTACACTTGTGTTCTTGAAAACATATGATATCCGCGTTCACTCTCTTTAGTGCTAGTGAAAGCCTGTTGCTTTTAAACTCCGAAGACTTTACTCCTCTGATATTCCAGCTCACGATTTTGAAATTCATTATGAGTTTTAAGAGTATGGCCAACACCTCTATTTTCCACATCTAGTTTCCCTTCGATAGCAACTCACCACCAGCGGGGTTGCTAAAAGAGGGGGCTGAGGCTTTTTTTCTTTTCATCTCACCCATGCTGTCTACATACACATTTGCATCCATCTTATTCTTCTTGCCTATTAGAGCGAATGGGTTATCCAACATTTCCATGTCATCTGCTGTATCTATTTCTGACCCTTCGAAGTTATCCTTGTGTATCACCAAAGCCATTTTTGGGTGCCACACATCATCTTTGCCTGTTGTACCTGCAAGCTCCCCCTTCTCTACAGAAGTTGCCTCCGTGATATATTTAGACAACGACGACAATGGCTGTGGAACCTCTGTAGTTTTTAGAGCCACTGTGTTTTGGGAGCCTCTGAACTTCCTGGCAATATTTCTAGCTCTTGTACTGTGTTTGGAGGCTACCACTTGCCACTGAGCCTTCCCGATTGGGATGTCCTCTTTGGATTTTGGTCTATTATGAGGCGTATTTTCAAACATATTTTCAGGAATGGGTGAGAATGAGGAGATGGCAACGGTTGTTTCTAGAGTGGGTGTAAATGGAGGGGTGACAGTACACTGGAGAGGTTCAAGTGTCACTTGACTAATTTCTTTATGTGTAACACCAGCCATAACAACAGGTTCCTGCTCTCTATCTTTGGCCCCACGGAGGCAATGTTATCTTTGGCACTTGTGTGGTGCGACTTGATTCGCCTTCTAGCTCTAAGTTGGGGAACATCCTCCTTATTTCCCATCCATTTATGAGCTTAAGTAAAAATTTAAAGCAACACATTCCGCTTTTTCTTGTCACTCCTTTGGGGATATGTGCATTTCTTTGGGATAGCAACACGCATTCTAGGCCCTTTCGCGAATTGAATGTGTCACATGACATGAGCCTAATGTGTTAGCAATAGACTTTAAGAACTCACGGAACTAGCAAGTCTGGTGGTAGATCTTCTATTTCAAACCAACATGGGATTTTGATAGCAGAGGTTTGTTTAGGAGAGAAGCCGACGTATAAACGATCTGTAATAAAAGTCTCCGCAAAAAGGGTGCTTTGCTTTCGGGCAACTAGCCTATCTACCGCTGCTTCACAATCAAACATAATAAGAAAGAAGTTGTTGCCCAGTGCCTTAAGCGATTGGTGTTGGGGCAAACCTAACCTCTTCAAGTGTGTTGATAGCCACGTGCTTAATCTGCGAAGCAGGTCCAAGAAGCCCCCTGTAAAAAAGCCTACAACCTGGCGCGAGATCAAGCTTTCTAAATACTTTTTATGCACCTCGTGATTAATTTCTGCCACTGGAAAATTATCTTCTACCTCCACAACTCTGTTGGTGCCAATGGCCATTCCTGGTTTACTGCTTCTAATTTCTGTCCCAAGGTTCTGAATGAGGCCCATCTCAACCATTTGGAGCGCCTCTGTGACTCTTGTGCTTCTATTCTTATCTTGAATGTGGTTCTGAATCCACTCTGAAAATCTCGGCTTATTTACTACTCTCACTGAATCCTGTCCTTTCCACGCTGAAGATGCTTTCTGCTGCCTTTTCTGCCTGATAAGCATCTACCCTCTCATCAGTTTGATGCACCGCACCTGCACCTGTGCCCTTCCCCTTAATTATATGGCCTGCTCCTTTCTCTACAGTTGTTATCACATTTGGTGTAGGTGTTTGAGTCACACCAAATACAGTTGCACCTTTATGTGTGCATGTGTTGTTATGGTTTTCAACATCCATATTTGTACTGTCACGATTTTGTGTTTTATTTTGACAAGCAACAACTGGATTAGACTTACCTGTAACGCTTATATTGCCTTGTATTTTCCTTGCTAGATTTGTATGCTCCGTGGTGTTCTTTGCTAATATAGATTCTACCAGCGCAGCTGAATTCTTCCTTAGCTCTGCCAGCTTATCACCAACTATGTTTTTCTTCTCTTCCCGCTCCCGCCCCTTTGTTATCTCTGTTGCCTCTTCCATCATAGAATCTAGACAATCACCGAGTAGCAACCCCTGCTGTGTGGCTATGTTATGCTCATAATCGGCAATGCCTACCCCGGATAGTCCCCCTTTGACACTGATTCCTGCCTCTGCTCCTAACATTGAGTTTTTCAATTTTTGGATAGCCCCAAAAGCACTCACACAGGCATTGGGAGTCTGATCTTCCCTTCCATTTATCTTCCCTGCTCCTATTTCGTTTGCCCCTTTTGGGGAGTGGTCTATGCTATGTAAGACAGGGGTTCTTGTAGCTAGGCTAGAACTCTTATGAGACGGACTAATGGATTGATTTACCTCTTGCAAGGCAGAAGCCCCAAATTTTGGATGGGATTCGTTGGAAGCCCCTTCGACTGGGGAAGGTTTACTGGGAGCCCCACTGGCCTGACGAGCAGCTGTTGTCCAGCCCTGAGCTGCGATAGAAGAGTGAATCGGAGGCCCTATGCCTCCGTTGAAATCACCTGGGTCTAACCCAGGCCTGTTACCGGCTGCCGCAAATGCGGCCGCTTCAGCTGCGCCTCCGTCCATTTCTATTTCCTTGCTACATCCTCGTATCAAAATATTGATACACATAAGAACAAGAATATTCAGGACGATTTCTAAGAAAAGGATTGGGACGAGGGGTGCAAGAAGCACCAGACAAAGGGCCACAACCATAATAGGGATTACATCCAAGGGTGGAAAATGAACTAGACTGCCATGGAGCACAGCTTCCTTCATTTTGAGGGCATTCAGAGCAAGGGCCACACTTTAACCAAACTTGGTCGCTTCCGGTGTCCATTTGTACCCTAAAAGGCTTTGCCGGAGTGCCCATCTATAAGTCCATCATATATCCAGATTGTGTGCTCGTAAGGGGGTTGCGACCATTGTGTCTAGCTTGCCAATATGCACTCCTTTTCTGGCTGCTTTCAGCCCCTCGATGCAATTTCTCAGATGTTGGCAGGCCCTTGTGTACATGAGTTATATTCATTCTAATTTGCTCTGCTGCATGCGTTTGCGGGACTGAGACTGAGACTAGGCCTAGTACGAGCAATAGGATCCTCCATGATAATGTTAGAGAAGTAGACATTGTGGAATTGCATTGTGAAACCCTGGAAGCTCGGTATTTGTAATTGTTAGTTGTTCCTTTAGATGCCTTTACCCAAAAGACTAAAAGGGTTTTCAAATTGGCTGCGATAGCATGTGAAAATGGTATGGGCTGGGAAGATTATGTTACAGTGAAGTGATGATGAAGTGCTGCAGAATTTGGGAAAGCACCTGAATGAAAGCATATCAGCTGCAAGGATTTAATTTAAAGATGGCTACCTATCTAGTAAAATTTTATCTTGTCATTTCTTGGCAGAATTTCTTGCCGGAACTTGTAGTGAAACAGTTGTCAAGAATTAGATGAGTTGGTTCAAATCTGCCGATCTAATGGAGCATATGGAGCAAGGCTTACTGAGGCTGGATGCAGGAGGGCTTGCTTCTATTATCTCGCATCCACAAAAGTACCATCAAGTATGACGAACTGAGGCATTCCAAAACCATCAATTGGAGGCATTTATCCTGAAGCTATAATGGAACGGGGCACCTTGTGAGTAAGCCTTCCTTACAGACTTATTTGCCTTTGTAGATTTCATGGTCTTTTACTTCTCCCAGGTTACACAATTGTCGAAATCCTAGAAATTTGGAGTGGATGCGCGAGGCAAATTGTCCTGTGTATGCAATTTAACCTTCTAATTACCTTGTAGATTAGGTCAGTTCTCGCAAATTCTTCCCAGGTAGCAGATATTACCCACCCTTTGCAATAACCTGCTGGCGAAAAGATATCATCTGTTTCTTAATGCTGACTAGAAACTATGACTACTAAAGCCTTATAAACAGATTGATGGTGGTGGAGTGCCAAGTAGAGGGCTTCAGAAACTAATCCCTTTATTGTGTTGATGGTCTATTCATGGAGGTAAGATGTCAAACACATGTTTCATTCATTCTAAACCCCTGCTTTATGTACCAGTGACTGAAATAGTTTTACTAATGTTTTGGTAGTCACATTGCAAAAAGCTTGCTTTCTGATGGAACATGCAATATGCTGAAAACGTGCAGGCCTTGCTATGTTTTCTCATTTATCCAATGGCAATGCTGATGTGTGGACTGCATAAGGAATAGAGCCAGATATGCCAGATTATTAAAGCTTCTCGTGCTAATCCAATAGACCATGGCAGAATATTGTAAACTTGCAGAGCTATGTCTTTCCGAGAAAGGACAGAAAACCACGCGGAGAGTAAGATGACCATCTTATACATACGAGGAGACGAAGATAACTCCAGGCATGGTATCAATTTATCGTTCATCTTTTATAGGAATGACATGTGCTTATGATAGTCTAGAAAGCTCCCAACGAAAAGCTAACAAGGGCAGAAATGCTTTCATATGCTTTGCAATAGCTATACAAATGCAGTCTCTGGACAAAAATGCTTTGCTGTTTACTGCTATCATTTGCAAATGCTCAAATGAATGCTGAAGATTTACTTTTTCGTTATGAAAATGAACCATGCGATAGGTTATTTTCTCATATTTCTGTCTTCATTCTAGCAGTTGCTGCTGCAGTTAGCCCTCAAACAAGGTTTGCTAGACCATCTCCAAAGGCTGGTACATCGTGCAGGTCTGGTGTTTCTTTTTATTCTTGATACATAAAGATGGTTGCTAAGTAAAAATTGCATATATAGATGGCTAAGCATCCAAATGGCATGCAGCGGCCTGGTAGTGGATAGTTAGTAGCACCCAATCCACAGGCTATGTTTGCATACCTATCCACTGATAAAACTGACCGAACACAATGGATATGACTAGAAAATATGCCCCGTCAATGAGATTTGGCTACTGATGGAACATGTGCAGACTTTTATCATGGATCCTTTCTCTTGTTTCTTCTATAGATAAATAGCTATAGATAGATAGTGGATCGCCTTGCTAGGCACTCTTGAGTCTATTATAGAAATCTCAAGGATCTTAAGTTTTCCTTTAGAAAATTGTTTTGTGTTCTTTTTGCAGTCAGAACTTGCAAATTGGAAAACTTTCATACTTTCGTGTGGACTTCCAAGTAAATAAATTCCATGACGCCAAGTAAAACATGGAGCCACGACACCAAGTAAAACCTAGAGATGGCCGCTTACTCTTGAATTAAAAGATATTCAGTATGCAAGCATGCAAGCCGGATGTGGAGATGGCCACTTACTCTTGAACTAAAAGATATTCAATATGCAAGCTGGATTTATAAATGGCCACTACACTTGAACAGTATGCAAAGTAGTTGGTATGTAGGTTATTAAGTTGCAATGAAGACTACATTTCAAACGAAAGCAGAATGGTCTTCAATTTCAAATACAATATTTCTTTCTCTATTTCCTATTGTTGAGTTTCTTAAGTCTACGTTACAAAAAGTGGAGACTATTACTAAAGAGATTCAGATGGGCACATTTATGGCAACTTTTACGGGTGATGTGGCATGCTTTTTTTTTTATGTGGCATGGCTAAAAAGATGGGATTCCCAATTCAATACGATGTGTATCTATACCACAAGTATTCATGCTGCTAGAATAATTTCTTCCATGGCTATAATGGTGATGTACATTAGTAGAGAGAGAAGTCAGTTTTGATCAATTGGACGTGAAAGGTTGTTTCTCCTTAAAACTCTTTATGGTCTTGATTATTGGAAAATTTTGATGGTCGAATAACCACAACTTCTAAGGTAAGATTATTGTGCATATGCGTGATCGTCTCTTTAAATTGAAGAAAGGTGATAATACATTTGTTATTCTAGAGACCATGAATAAGTGCTTATATGTGGATGAAATTCTTAAGGCCTTGAGTGATTCAGAAGAATATTGAGCTTAATGTTAGGTGTTCTCAAGGAGAGTAAACTTGACAGAGGAACACTCATTTTTGCCAATGGCAATTCATCAAGATACAGTAGTTGCCATAGGAAAATGTGATCATATTGAGGACAAATTTGTTCTAGGCACAAATATAAATTCTGACGCCTTCAAAAACCCTCCACTACCTTCTATTAGGCTTTAATCATGTAGCCAATGTCATCCTGCATACATCGCTTTTTTTTTTGGAAGAACTGTGCCATCAATATATTAAAAGAATGGTAATGTTACAAAGCAAGTGAGGAGGAAGGAGAACTGCCCCAAAGAGACAGTGATACCCCAACACTCCACAACAAACTCACAGAAAAACTGCAATTCTACTGCTGTACAAACCGACCATCACCATCTACAACACCCAAGAAGTCCTGCCAAATGGCAAACTTCCGCTCTACTAATCCCGGGAACACCAGAAAGCTTTGAAATACCTTGTACCTGAGTCGAGGAATCAGAGAGGCTGCATGCTGCTAAATCCCCTGAAAGATCCACAACCGCCGCCGCTTCCAAATCAGCCACACCAACCAAGCCACGCGCAGATGCAAGGCACGCACAGATACACATGAAGCAGCAACTGCTGGCTAGCCAATCTCACCTGAAACAGAGCGCTGACCCAATCCCAGGCAGGCTGCAAGTGAGGGCATAAAACCAGACAATGCTCCACAGTCTCACGATGAAGGCCACAACAAGGGCAGAGAGGGCTCACACCCGGCCTAAACTGACTCATAAGGGCATTCGCCCTGATACAGCGGTGCACCACCTGCCACAGAAGCACCCTAACCTTCAGTGGGAGAAGTGAGCTCCATGTCCACGTCCAAACTGAGCGCCATCGAGAACCCGGAAGCTGCAGAGACCACTTGCCTGAAGGGGGCAAAGTGTCATGAATAGCCAGCACCCGGTAACAAGACTGCACAAAACAAGAAGACACAACATCCGGATAAACCTTCCAAACCTGTACCACCACATCATCCTGAGGGACTATAGGTATGTGTAGCAGAATACTCCCCGCCACTTGTTCCCAGATAGCCCGGTCACTGCCCCTCAGGCGAAAGTGAGCTTGAAAGAACTCCCACGAAGCTAGCTGACCACCCCAATACCAATCCTCCAAGGTGAGCGCAGCAGCTCGCCTCCAACGGGCCTGCGTCCGAGCATGCACAGTGGCAACCAAGGGCAAGTGCGGAGGGGGCAGAGGAACCCACAAGAAAGGAGAAGAGTGGTGATAAACTGAGGCATAATCTAACTGGAAGAGCACACGCACATGATCCCAAGCCCGCAACACCCTCGTGAGAAAAGGGGATGCATGTGGGAAAGGCCGGAGACCATACAACAGTGCCCAGGGCAACTCCACATGCACAGACGGCTTCCGAACGCCACACAATGGCGAAGAGACTGCAACAACAGTGCCGCACCAGGAGAAGATGCTCCATCCTGCAGAGTGCTCCAAACAACACTTCCACCAAGCCACTTTAACAACCGCCCCTTCATCATCCCCGCCCCACACAAAATTTCGAACAATCTTATCCAAAGCCTGTATCTTACCCTCAGGAGCTGACATCGCAGATGCTGTATACACATGAGTGCTACAAAGTACTGACTTGGCAATAGTGATCCTACTTGCCATGGACAACTTGCTACCCTTCCATCAATTGAGGTGTTTCTACAACCCCTGCAAAATCTCATCCCACAGCCTCCCCATGGAAACATCCCCTCTAAAGGGAATACCCAACAGCTTAGTACACACATCACCTGGAAGCACCTTCCAAGGGAATAGAGCTAAACAAGGGGGAGGCAGAGTCAGCTGAGCCCATAATGCGGAGCATTTACCCCAATTCAGAAGAATGCCCGAGGCCAAGGAGAAAGTATCCAACAAACCCTTCACATTCCGCAGATTCCTCTCTTCTGCCACCAAGAAGAGGAAAGTATCATCAAACTGGTTAATAATCTGGCGGCTACCATCCGCGCCAAGCCCATCCACCACCCCTCCTCCTCCACTGCAGTAAAAACAACCGAGACAGAGCCTGCGCCACAATCGTAAACAAAAGCGGTGCCAAAGGGCACCCCGACGCACCCGCTCTGCCTAAGGAGAAAAAGGCGGAGGGTTCACCCCCGCACACCACCATAGCCCGTCTTTGACTTATGCGACTTCATGATCTGTCTCTCGTAAAGCGTGGACCACAGCCCAACGCTAACATCGTGGCAGACAAGAACTCCCAACGGACACTATCGTAAGCTTTGGCAAAGTCAAGCTTAAGATAGCCAATGCCTTGACCTGTTCTCCTGGCCCAATAAAGGCCCCCATAAGCTGCGGCAACATTAGTCAAAATGTTCCTCCCGGGGAACAAACCGCATCGCAGACCTTACTAATGGAAGAAGTCAACACCGGCTTCAACTTCTCTGCCAGGGCTTTCGCAATAATCTTGTACACAGAGGACAACAAGGAGATAGGCCTCCAATCATTAATGGTAGAAGGCTGCTTAACCTTAGGAATCAAGGAAATGCATGCGTATTCAAGATCCTATCCATTTGAGAAGACTGCAGCAACTCAAGATACACCTGGTACACAGACTCACCAGCCCACTCCCAATAAGTCTGAAAGAACTCCACAGGGATGCCATCCAGCCCAGGACATTTATCCTTGGCCATGCACATACATGCCTTCGCTAAATCCTCTCTAGAGAGCCCCTGCTCCAAGCTCTCACGCTGGTGAGGCAGAATAGATGGCTTAACAGCCCCCAAAACAAGCTCTTGCATCTCCTGCTCATAGGGAAGATTGCGCTGTGCAAAAAACCCTGAGAAATGAGCATGCACATACCGCTGCAAATCAGCGGGATCCTCCAAAGTCCGGCCATCAGGCAAAGCAAGGGACGCCATAGATGCTGCATATCGCCGCTGCCTAGCTGCTCTGAAGAACACCGACGCACTTGTGTCCCCCTCTTCAACTAGGTAAGGGCCACCTTCACACGCGCCTCCTGCACTTTAACCTGCTCCAGAGCACCAATACGCTACAATACTGCATTCTCCCTAATGCCATCAGAAGGCTGCGCCCGAATCTTCTCCAACTCCTGATAGAGACCATGCAACTCCTGTTGTTCCTGCTGCACACGCTGCCTACCAAAGACCTTGGCAAAATGCTTCATCCTGGCCAACGCAGTCACCATATCAGACATACCCTTCAGAGATGAAAAGGTATCAAGCCACAACTCCTGGCACTGGGCCGAGAAATCCGCATCAGCCAGAAGCCGGGTGTTCAAACGGAACACCGTCCTAGAGGGCCGAGAGGCAACCGCACCCTGACTGGACACAACCTGAGGGTAATGATCAGAAATGGAGGTAGATAGAATGTTACTCCGGCGCAAAGAGGGCACACCATCCAGTGCGCATGGGGAAGCATAGCATCGGTCATGCCTAGCATACGCCCGGCCCGCACCAATCTGCCTATTACAATAGGTGAAAGACAAGTCCTTAGGGACCTCAACCAAGGCCAAATCCTACAACAAACGAGACCACTGGTCCCTCTCAAACCCATGCACAATCTGGGTTCCAGAACCAGAGCGATCCTCTACTCGCTCTACCATATTGAAGTCCCCTAACAGCAACCAAGCGACCTGCAACCCACCAAGGGCTTGACAATGGAAATTTATCAAGATACAATAGTTGCCATAGGAAAATGTGATTATATTGAAGACAAATCTATTCTTAGACATAACGAATGTAGATTCTGATGCCTACAGACCCTCCACTACCCTCTATTAGGCTTCAATCATGCAATCAATGTCACCCTGCATACAATGCTTTTTCAATCATCTATATTAGGTTTCTTCTATTCTTTTTTTTCTTTATGGTTAAACTGACTCGACTCGACTTAACTCACTTCAATTCAATTCATTTCATTTCATTTCACTCTAGCACTGATATCTCCCTTTGAAATTAATAATGGCTCTTCCATACTATGAAATATATTTCTTACCCTTTGTACCATTGAACCGTTGCAGCAGAAATTATTTCCTTTGCTATCCATACCATACGTCATGAAATTCGAACACTCTTTTTTTTGAAGAACGACAAACTTTATTGAAACACCAAGCCAAAAGCCAGATACAAACACAAGGAGCCCAAAACTAAATTATTATACTTAACCAATGTCAGATCATCTAAAAACCATGATATATGCGGTTTTTTATGCATGATTTTATTTGATAGAAGAAAACCACATATCATAGTGGTTTGTTGGGATTGATAGTGGTTATGAATGTTGGTTTTAAATGTGAAAGTTAGTTTGTTAAAACTTGTTATGGTTTATGAGATTGTTTCATGTGTACTATAGTAGTCCATCAAAACTAGTAATGGTTTGATAAAATAACTCTACGACTTATGACATGGTCTGAAAGCTAGTTTGATTTTGCCCAATATTACTCAATCGACATTATATTATATTATATTATATTGAATTGAATAGAATTGAAAAGATTTTATTATCATGTTAATCCTGCAGGTCCTATGACCATACATGAATGGTATGAGTAAAGTTTCAAACATCAAAAATGGCGATAGAAAAAGTTTACTGCTTTGGAATATATCTTAATGCACACTTTGACGCCGCAGCAGTGTTGTCCTCATGAACAAACTAGGTGCACAAATAGGTGACCAGCAATGGCAGAGGTACAAATTTCTAATACCTAACAGTGATGTGCAGCGGCTACAGATCCACACTGTCGTAGAATTTTTTTACCTTCAGGTCAAATATGGGTGATGCGACAACTTTGATGACTAGGATGGTGATATCATTGATTTGGTGATGTGGCATGATGATGTGGACGTTTCCCAGTGGCGACAAAGCTGCACGATCCTGGGACCCATGTTAAATGCCAAAAGGTATTTTTTCTGGTATCTCAGCAACGATAGAACTGCACTAGCTTGGTAGCCATTGGTGATTCGATCACTACCTGAAGGATTTACGAGGACATGCCATAGTATTTGGTTGGCATAATGATTTATGAGAATGATTGGATATATAATATTGGTAGAATGAGCAGTAAGATTGGTCTCATTCAATCAAAGTGGCCATTAACTTGACATTCTGTCATTTATCTCTGCTTATAGTATTGGCATATGTAAGCATAGATGTATCAGGACATTCAGGTTCCAAGGCCAATTTGGTTTTTCTGGACGTATTCTACCATGACAAGCTAAGTACCTTTTATTCTCTTTCAAGTTTAATCCAATTTTCTTCTCAAATGCCACTTTATATAAAAAAAAAATTTGATCTAAGCATTCTTATCCTAATGTATCATTGTACAATTTATCAGCACGCTTATTACTACCAAGGTTTCTCCCTTGAGAACCCTTCGTTGGGGGGAGGGGGTGTTTAATCATGGCAGTAATACATCTGCCGTTCTTTTTTATTGGGTCCCATATGCGGATTGGTCTTCTGAACGACAAAAACCCATTAAATTCAATTCAATTATTATATATCTATGATATGGAATCAACACATATAATAATTTTGAAGTAAGTGGTTAAATTTAACAAATGCATTAAAAGAATACTAAATGGTAGGTGGACGTACTCATATGTTTATCTTATGAAGATGTCAATATTTTGTTCACACTAAATCATCAATAGGTGCATATATTTGCATCTAGATATACCGCACTTATGCCAATAGAAGAAGAAGGAGCATCTCACTAGAGACTAATTGGACTATGAGACATGCACATCAAAGCAACATTGATCGATAGGTCTTACCAATATTCCGTATTTAGGCTGTAAGTTTTAGAATTCCTTATTGTGGCAAGTGCAAATACATAAGCCCCCTCAAACTTCCAAATATTACACGAATACCTTACCCCAACGAGAAATAACGATTTTTTTTTTAGGGCAATAACTTGTAATATTTATGAGCTTTTTTTGCAATATTTGCAAGTTTATAACTTGATGGTTTGGTTGATGAAGGTTCAAATATTGTGGATTTATAATGAAGGAACATATTTGGGTTGCCTTTTGGCAAACTTAGTGTTTGTTTTAGGTTCAATAGGGACATTAAGAGTAAATTAGTTTGTTTGATGTCTACTCTCTAAGACATGACTTGCCAGCGCACTCTAAGTAAGGAATAGCCACTTTCTGAATGATGCTAATTGCTATTACTTATAGCTTTTGACTCTTTTGAGCTTTGATTTGCAATATTTATAATGCTAAATGTTGAGTCTGGTATTGAAAGGCAATGGTGGCTAATGATATGTGCTTCGTCTTATAGTTGCGTATTAGCTATAAATAATGGCCCATCCATATGGCAATATTGAGTAAGAGGATGGAAACTAAAGAATATAATGTCAAGGATAGCTTTTTTTATTATTCTTTAGGCTTTCGTTGACATAACCTACAATTCCTTAGACTATGGCATTCTTAAGATGGGTCCTAGATCAACACATATCAGAAGTGAAGTGGTATTCTCATTGAGCTCTTTGAAAAATCACTGAGTACAAATTGGCTCCCCCCCCCCCACTAGATTAAGGAATTTGAAAACCATTGATATATAGAAAATGCTCCGAAACTAGACAATCATCGAGAGCATATCAAATGATAATAAAGGTAAAAGTATAATCCATCTGCTATAAATATCGAACCAAGGCAAAGGTCGTGGCTAAGGTAACCTTCTTTATATGACAATCGATAGGCCTTCAAGAGCCCTTCGCACAATACTGTCACGACCCCATATTCATGTTTGTGAAGAACATATGTATGCAAGCAGAGAGTTCTCGTTTCGTCGCAATTTTCGAAAGGTATGACAACGATCGCAAAAGTGCTAATTGAGACCAGCTGAAAAAACCTGCAAGCTCAAAATTGCTCCCCAGTTAAATGTTAGTAAGTGATTTAGGGACTTTGTTCATGATAAAACCAAGTAGAAACGATATCTATGAGTCATCCACTCGAATAGAGACAAGAAAAGCAACATAAAGAAACATCGGTTGAACTAGAAAGAACATCCATATGATGCTACCTCGGAGGCTACAATGCCACGCCGAGAAAATAAATAACAAGTTGCCAACAAATTGAGGCAAGACTCCCCATAGGTGTCCCAGAGGCCATCAAATGCCACGCTGAGAAAATATACAAAATAAACAGCCGACCAATTCCAACTGGTGCTGCCTCAGAGGCTACAACACCACGCCGAGAATATATATATAAAAACCTATAATCCTTACATAGATGGCTGATCATGAACATCAAATCCTGCTAGTCAGAGGCTTCAATCCTACCTAAGAGATAAAGTTCACAAGTACCAACTTGAACAAACATCTGACTGTTTACCACATGAATCCCAGATCAACACATAGGGGAGGGTGGGATGGGACACTAGAAGCAAGAGAAGATGGAGCAATCAAGGTAGGAGCTCAAGAGAATGCCGATAACCTACCATAGCATAATGAGGCTATAAATAGAGCCAATAGGAATAGGCGTCCCCATCCAAAGAATGTTGGTTATATTGCTATCGCAATAGAACCATGGCATTATAATCAGGTGATGGTAAGTGTAAAATATGGCATGATCAATCCTATAAATGTCTACCATTCTGATTAGAGATAGCATCGTTAAATGTAAACATCTGAAACATTGAGTTGAATTTGGTGCAGTTGTTTAACCACCAGCAACATCACACACATTTCAACTCTCTTTTCAAAGTTCCTTGCATCTTCAATTCTCTTTTCATTTTTCCCTTGTGGTTGTTGCAAATAAATACCCATAGAGAAGTAGCCTTTCTAAGGATCAAACGTTTAAAATGCATAACCTTGCTATAGCATACTTATATGCTTTGCTAATAGTTTAATTCTCTCTACGTTGTAGATAAATTACCGCAACCTTACTAGATTAGGTTACAACACGAGGATAGTTGCAGTAAATGGGCAGTTTCCACGTCCATGATATGGAAGTGTTTTGTTTTGTCGGGGTTGTTCGGTCTGTCTTCCTTCTGTAAGGGGAATTTTTGAGGAGGTTAACCCTCTTCTCAAGAAAATTAGGACAAATAACCCTTGAGGCTGGGTGCCGAGAGGTTGTTGCCGTAATTTCTGAGAGGGGAGGGTTGATCTCCCTTAAACTGCAGTCCGAGCACATTCTGACATCTTTTGTTCTTCTGTATGTGTTAGCACTTTGTTGTTCCTTGAAATTCTTCTATATATGCTTCTTTTTTATTTCATGCAACAACGTGATTTCTAGGTGGGTTTCGGTTCCTTAGCATCCTGTTTGGGTTCAAGCTTAAGGATATGATTTTGGAAGGATATGAAGCTCTCGCAGGAAAAGTGGTCCAGATGTATAAAAATAAACAATCAGAGCTCAAATGCCATGTTTCCTTTTGCTGAGCTTTTGCGGAGCAAATAGTTGCTATAGTTTAATCCTTGCGGGGGTTTGGCCATGGCCATGGCCGACGAAAAGAAAACACTCGCCCTTCTCAACTCCTTCAGTTTCTCAAGATAGAAAGGAGCCCTTCATTGATCTCTGCAAGAAAAATAAATGGTAGATATCATGTTGCATCTGCACCAAACAACTGCAGAATGGAGCAGATTTCTTTTCAAATTTGCATCCTCGAAAGAAGGAGGCATGGATTCGTGTGGGCTCTATCTTTATCCGTTTGGATTATTTTTTCTGTGGGTTCTACTATAGAATGGGCCGCCATATATATTGCTTGGCATTCCTGAAATGCCATTACTAGATCACAAAGGAAGAATCAAGGGCGCCAGATCTGCGCAAAGATCCAAGCATTTCTGGTTCTTGGAGCAAATGGCCTTGGAGCATTTTTTGTTCTAGTATTTTGCGGATTTTTTCTCAAAGAGCAAATGGCCTTGCAAAGCAGGAATAGAGATATGGAATAAAGCAGGAATGATATAAAACAGGATATGCTGGAATAGGCTTGAAACAGAGCTATGCCGGAACAGATTTTGCGACAATATCTTTTGTTGAAAAAAATATTCACGAGATTATAACGATAATCACTGAAATATTCTACAAAAACGAATATTCGGATGATTATGGGAACGGTCAACTCGATAGAACTTATAAGGACTGCGGTTTAAGGCACGGTTTAAAAGATAGAAACAAATAAAACCTATGGTGCGGAGCACACATCGAAAAACTAGGAGTTAGTCTCCTAAATTTCCAGTCACAATCTTATGTTCCGGTTCGATTTTTTATTTTCCGGCAAACAAATTATGGGGTTTCTTTTAAAATCCAGCAAATAATCTTGAGTTAATAATTTTTTTTGTCAGCTATGATAATGCAACGGCTGGAATGAATATGAATGGCCGAGATTGCGATCCTCCTTTGATCTGTCTTACATGATCTAAACTTAACGGCCGCGATTAATGTGCAAAATCGTGATCCCCATTTTGTTTTTGCTTTCCAATTTGCCGCCTTCGTTGTGTGCCTTGCAGAGCAGAGCAGAAACGATGACGGATTGAAGGCGCCGCGCTGCTGTAGGTATTGTCGCGCTGCTGCTATGGGATCTGCTTGTTTCTTTCTCTTCTCCGCTTTCTTTATTCTTTTTTTCCTATTCTTGATCTTTCTAGCTATGGAAATAGTGCAGTGAGTCTTGTAGATGCTTTCTTTTCGTTCTTTTGCATGACAGTTCTCGCGGGTTGTAGATTTGTGGGAGACAGGTGGAGTCAAGCAATCCTTTTGATCATTTACAGAGATAAGTAGCATCAAGTAGCCAGGAAAATGCTATGGAGCATACATAATCGGGAAGCCAGCATAGAGCAGCTAGGGTAATGCTATGGGCTAGGGAAATGCTATGCTATAGGAAATGCTTTGTCCTTAAATTATTTGGCGCTGCTATTGGGCGCCTTAAAGAGCCGCCTCATGGATCCGAACCCAGAACCCCGTACCCAGCAGGTTTGCTTCCTTCTTTTTGTCCACATTTTTCACAGCTTTTTATGCCAAAGCTTTGTCTCATTTCTTCGACCTCACCGGAAGGATTCGTCGCTTCGATTTCAAACAAAATGGACCTCATCTGCAACAAAGGAGTTTTCTTTTCTGAAGCTATCACAGATGTTACTCTTGACAATTTGGGAGATTTTTTCCCTTCTTTCGCTAAGATATTTCTGTGATAACAGCAATTTTCCGGCCGGTTTGCTCTTCTGGATTCTGGATTCTGGATTAGGGCTTCACATATTCCCTTGACTTGCCCTAATTTGTTGGTCCGATTTGATTCAAGATCCGTCTAGGTACCCATGGACACTCGGGACATCCCCAACCCAACTTCGAGAACCGGACCTGGACCCGGACTCAGAACGCCTGCCGACATGCCCACTTGGGAGGAGCATACAGGCGGCCCACGGTGTAAGAGACCTAGACCTAGCAGTCAGGCCAAGGGAGAAGCCTCTTCCATGAAGAAGGAGGCTCGTGCAAAGGCTCAGCGGCAAGCTCGGCTTCACCCGGCCAAAGACGGTCGGCAGACCCGGCTTCTTGAACCTCGGACGATTCCACAAGGATGGCACACCATTCATGCCATGAGAGGTGGAGACAAACACAGCGGCGATGGTTGAGGATCACACCACTCAGATCTCACACCTGGCAGAAGAGCAACAAGCCTCCGTCCCCCAAGTGCTTAAGAAGCAACTGGCTATAGTAAAGCAACAGTTTGCAGGCATTGAGACCCAAGTGCAACAATTGCTTGACAGTATTCGCTTGTTGCAGTTTGAAAGGGAGCAGGATAGCCAGACTCTTGCTGGCCTCCGGGCACAAATAGACACCATGTCTACCAGAGATGAAGTTATAATGAAGGACAAGGAGAGAATTGAGCAGGAGATAGTCACTGATATCTCCCGTCTTCGATCAGACATTGCAGATGTCATTGCCACTCAGGGGGCATTTCAGATAGCAACTAACGAAAGTCAGTTGCTACAGCAAGCCCTTCAGAACAGGATCAGCACGATGGAGATCACCTTCACATCGACAGATGATGTAATTGCCTCTAGGATACAGAAGTTGGAACAACGTTCCCTTGTTCAAGAGCAAGAGGCACACGAAGCTCACGAAGCTACAATCCAACAGGGGAAAGGACTCCATGCCAATGCACACGAGGCCTTGCAAAATTGTGTATCCGAGTTGGAGCGGCAGAAACAATTCCAGCAGGAGCTGAGCTCTCGGCTTCAGAAGGAGGAGGCAATCTCAGGCACCTCAGCTGCCACCCATGCTCAAGCACCCATGCGAAGTCGGGTCTAGGCGTGCACCCCACGCCCTACTTCACCATTCCCTTCACGCCAACAGGACCCTCCTGTTCATGGACATCGGACAGTGCCTTCAACTCACAGACAGCAACCGGTACATGCTGTCCCAGCAAACGTTGATCCACGTGAGCTTAGTGAACGCAGACGGAGAGGTCATAATTTGGTGATCCGTGGCCTGCCGGAAGAAGAGGGAGAGAATCTCATTCACCGACTCCAGATGCAGATCATCAATCATATGACATTGCCTGGGCCTGTACACATTGCTCGAGCCAGCCGTCATGGTGCTCGACGTTCTGCCTACAACCGTATTGTCATATTCACAGTAGCAGATATGCAAGTACGGGATGCCATACTGCGCCAGGGCAAGCAATTGAAGGGAACATCCTTGTATGTGGACCGAGACCTCACCCTAGCACAACAAGAGTCCCGCAGGCGTGAGCTCATCAAGGTTCGAGGCATCCGCTGTCAAGGAAGAGCTGCGGGACTAGTTCGAGGCAAGATGCACATTTTACGCTCACAGAATGTTGCTGCAGACCCTCCAGACCCATTCATTTGCAGCCCCACCTCCCCTCGATCATGCTCCTCCACCGTCGCTCCAGCCCCATGCCCTGCTGCCCACCGCCACTACTCCTCGGTCATATGCCACCCCAACTCCCACGCTTCTCACTCCGCCCCAACCCCTCTCGCTTCTCTCTGTCCACATGACTCGATTCGCTACCGCTTCCCACTCTTTCCCCACAACTCAATCTGCGCATGCCTCTGCTGCTAACAAATAGGGAATGTGCCTTCAGGTGGTCTCCTGGAATTGTCGAGGTTTCCCATGGCAGAAGGGGGATAGTCTCAACTCTGTTGCTGCAGGTATGGATCTCATCTTCCTCATGGAGACATGGGAGCACGCAGGACACAGGCTACCTGTTAGGCTATCAACATTTCTCAGTCTTCAATAGCTGCACAGGCAAGAGGGGACATGGAGGGGTTGCCTGTTATTACCGGGAGCCTTTGGCACAGTCGGTCTTCCTGCACAAGATTGTCAGACACAACCGGTACTTGTGGGTGCGGGTGCAGAATTGTAGTGGCAACCCTCTCTTCTTGGCTGCTTGCTACTTTCCACATGCAGAAAGCAAGTTTTACCATGCCCACTCAGATGTGGATAGGCTAGCTCCATATGTCGATCTATATGATGACATACAACAACATAGATAGCTGGGTAGTGTGGTACTCCTTGGGAACTTCAATGCACGGACAGGAGTAGAGCAGCTCATGAGACTTGATCCTTTGGCTCAGGATGTGTTACAGCTGCGCCCTGCGGAGGCGGCTTGGCCACGAACATCATATGATAGTCAGGTCACGCGCTTTGGCAGGCAGTTGCTTCTACTATGTGGTGTCTTTGACTTGGTAATTTGTAATGGCCTGGCACCTGCAGACAAGAGAATCAGGGTGGAGGATCTAGTGTGGTGGACTATCTATTAGTCGCTGAGCAGGATGTACATTTGATCAACCACTTTCGGGTAGGCACAGACAGTAGAGATGAGGAGACGGGGACTCGGATCACCTTCCACTCTACCTGCAGGTTGGCTTGGCGGTTGCTAGAACCCCTTCTATGGCAGCTCCTTGTATACCTCGCTTGCGATTGGATTATGAGCAGGCAAAGGATTATGCCGATATGCTCATAGATGACCTTTCAGAATTTTGCGTGCCCCCACGCTAGAGCAAACAAATGGGTCGGTGATTGAGCTCCTTGGTACCGATTCAGTAAAGATGTTTTGGGATAGCATGCCGAGAGGTATCACGAGGGACTGCAACATTCCCCGTGAATCGGTGGTTTGATCTTCGAGTGTAAGGAATACAAATGTCGGCTCCGCCAGATCCACGAGATCCCCGCAATGCCCACATGCCACCACCAAACGCATCGTGCTTTCTTGAAGGCAAAGAAATCTCAGAGTACATTGCACGTCATCAAAGGGAAATGTTTTCCATGTTGAAAAGCCATCCTAGAATCTTTTGGCGCAAGGTTCTTCGAAAGCCAGCCCAGCCTACGGGGAACATCACTAATGAGCAGTGGGAACAATACCTGCAGCAACTCTATGATCCTCAAGGGACACGAGCACTCATACCCCCACAGAATGGTCCGACATTAGAAATCACAGAGGATGATGTTACCCAGGGTCTGCAGCGTTTGGCCAATGGGAAAGCAACGGACCTGGATGGTATGCAGGCAGAGTTGCTCAAGTGGGCAAGGGAGCCTATGGTACCAGTCCTAACCACTATGTTCAGCGAGCTCACGGGAAGGATTCCCCCAGCAGTGGACCACAAGCAGAGTTGTCCCCATTTACAAGGCAGGAGATCCACATAGTCCAACCAATTACCGAACAATCATGGTCAGTTCGGTGTTTGCCAAACTGCTAGCTGGCATTATTGAGCAACAGTTGACCAGGTGGGCAGAAGCAACAGGTGTGCGAGCTCTCACACAAGCAGAGTTCAGACCCCGGCATTCAACCATTGATCATATCTTCACATTGAGGACTTGGTTAAGGATAGCAGAAACCGTCGGCGGGACCTGTATTGTTGCTTTGTTGACTTTGCGAAGGCTTTTCACACCGTGCCTCGGGAAAAGTTATGGGAAAGATTGCGGCAACTAGAGGTTCCTGTGGATATGCAAAATGCAGTATACAGGTTGTACGAGAGTTGTACAGGCCAGATGCGGATGACGGGACAACCATTCACTAGCAGTATTGGGGTCCGCCAGGGATGTCCTCTTTCCCCAACATTGTTTGGTCTGTACATTGACCAGTTGGAACACCGCTCATGGACAATGGGGGTGCGGGGACCCAACTTTTGCATCAGGTCATCAGACAACTCATCTATGCAGACGATGTTGACCTCTTAGCTCACACTCCAGAGGATATGCAGTCTCACTTAGATGCTCTGGATACATTCTGCCAGGCCACAGACATGAAGGTCAATCTGGCCAAGACCAAGGTGGTTCTAATCTCATCCTCGCGCCATCCAAGGCCCCCTTCATTCACTTATCGAGGGCAACAAGTGGAGGTGACATCCACCTACAAGTATCTGGGAGTGGAGTTTCCTTCTACACTATGCTGGGACACTTCCATAAGATTGCGTGTAGCAGCAGGCTGGAAAGCACTCTATGCAATGCAGAACAATAACCACAGAGCAGAACTATATGATTGGGGGCATCAGGCACATCTGTTCAGGGTATTGGTAGAGCCCGTTCTTTTGTACGGAGTTGAAGTCTGGGGCCCAGTGGTGTCCCTTGCTACTTGGAGCGACTTAGAACAGGTGCAGAAGGCCTTCTTAGCACGGGCACTCGGAGTGAAATCCACGGTCCCATATCAAATTTTGTTGCAGGAGACAGGTTTCCTGCCACTTCAGCGAGCGGCCCTTGATAGACACATCGTCTATTTCCAGAAGGTGGTAAATATGGATGATGATCGTCTACCGCACTTGGCTTATGCAGTGGCAATGGGACCACAACGACTCAAGAATTGTTGGAAGGATAAAAGAGTGCAGTGGCTAACTAGATGGAATGTCCAGGAGCACATGTGCATCCAGGTAGAAACAGAGGCAGATCGTGACAGCCTGAGATGTTACCTTGATGCTTGTTTCTCCAGCAAGCTTTGGGATTCCAGGGCTCTGGAGCAAGTCAAAACATTCGCCTCCATTCGCACAGGTGCCCACCATCTCCGGATTCAGACAGGTCGATGGATTGGGGAGCCACGTCAGGATAGGGTTTGTCGGTGTCTTTTGAGACGGGAGCTATTGAGGATGAGTGTCACACTTTCGAGCTGCCCAAAGATATGATCGATTCGGACACGCTATGCTCGATTGATTAGACTCGATGAGCCGCTACACATGATATTGGGGCACGACTTGGTGCGCTCACTTTCGGATCATACATTCAGGGAAGTCTTGGACTTGAGAGCTCGGATATGCCCCGATCCAACCATTTAATTGATGTCGCTAGTCTTATTCTTTGCCACGGTTTTCCTCGAAAACCCTTCGGGGCGGGGGTTTTTTAATCCGGGCAGTAATGTGACTGCTGCGCTTTTTGTATTGGGTCCCATAGGCCGATTGGTCTCCGTGGACGATAAAAACAATTCTATTCTATTCTATTCTTTACTGTTCAGCTCATCCAAACAGGTGAATATAGTGCTTCCTACCTATTTTCATAATTTATTATGCTCCTTTGAAAAATTTAGATTGGCAACGGGCCAAAGCAGGAGCAGGGCATGTAGCAGACGGATTTGGAAGAACCAACATTATCAGACCATTGCTCCAGACGGTAGCCCCTTTATTCTGTTTGTTGTTAAGTTTGTTAAGTTTCTCGTGTAGAAAAGAAATAGCTTGTATATCATGTTATCAGTGTTAACTTACGCTTTCATGTTCAATTTGCTTTTGAAATAAAAAATCGATTAAGCACGCACTTTTTGGGCCTGAAAGATGTTGTTGGCATGTAATGACATGAAGGGCAGTTTACATCAGCTTCAAAATCGATTTTGGCTTAAGTTCTGTAGCTATTCACTGAATGCAAATGCCTGGCTGCCTGGCCATGGACGTTGGAAAGCCCCTTTTATTCATCCAGGTATGGGTTGTCTTGCTTTCTTGATAGGTTTTATCCCATCCAGAAACCCTGAACTTGAAGTCCATTAAATGCTTTGTATATTTTATTAAGATTGTTAGGCTTGGATGATGCAGTTTATCTAGGATTGTTATAATATCGTTGCCTAAAAATGGATTTATTCGGGTTCGATTCCCAAACGGCTTCTTAAAAATAAGCAAAGCACAATTAAGCCAAAATTAGTTTTTGAATGAAAGAACTTTATAAAATTGAGATCAATGTTTAAAAGTAGAATAAAATGTTCGAAATTATCTAACATATCTAATTATTGGTGGCAAGATTCCTTCGTCGCGCAAAAGCAGGGGCCCTGCTTCTCAAAATTGAGCTGTGAGCACGACACGTGTGTAAATCTAGGCAAGGCAGCACCCAACAAGAAGGCAGCGCCTGCCGTTTGCGCAGCAAGGATCCGTTTGCCGTTTGGAGCAAGGATTTTGATCTGAGCAAGCAAATTTTTTTCTCCAGTGCCGTTTTGCTTGGTCTCTGCTTGCTTGCTCCAAGCGCAGCAAGTGTGCCACAGATCAGATGGACCCCTTTGGCAGACCGAGATCTGACTATCGTTTTGTCCAGGCAACAGGGCAGATCCGCAGCCATGGCCATCCCTGGTGCTTCCTTCTTCTCAGATCTCGGATCCAAATGATTCTAAGTATCTGGGCATGGATCTCAGGCACGGATCTGGAATAGATCTGGGCCTTGAAAGCTGGAAAAGATGCCTATACTTGTTCTGTGTCCTATATTGTGAGCTTTACCATATGAAAAACTGCCGTAGATCCATATGCCCGTTTAATCCCCTTGCTGATATGCCTAATCCGGCGGAAAGCTTCATTCAAGGTTTCAAGTTGTGTCCAAAAGCATTGCCGAGTCTAAATCCAAGTAGCGAAACCCATAGATCTGTGCATAGGCGAATTTTCAATGGAGATTATGGTTTTGTTTTTAGGTCGAGACAGTATTAACTTAAACGGAGTGTGTAATATGAAGGGCTCTAGATTAGAAGTCCATCTAGGTTTTTCCCACTTAAGCTCGCTTGCTTCATATTCATTCCCCAATCTATATCTAAACTCTGCAAGTCATTTAAATCACCCACCCAGTAGCCTAAATATGATATTTGGCCTTACACGGACACCAATTTCAGACTTTGTGGTAAAGCTCGCAACTCTCGAAGAGTTGCCTATGCTATAATACATCTTCGGGATACTTGATTCCAGGTAGTATCCCCTTTTTCTAATCTTTTTAGTGCTCTTGCTTTATTAACCAATTTATTTAAGGTTTCTAATTGTTTGTTTTAATTCACTTACCCAATGGTACACATTGTCTAAAGACTATTGAGTACGGCCGGACGTGCCCTTGCATTTGCTGATGAACACACCGTCAGTACGTGCCCTGGGGTCATACATCCAGGAGGTACTGGACCTGCGAGGTCACCTTTGCCCCCGCCTGGCTGTCCGCTGACTAGGCACTACGGGGGTGGTGCATGACTGTATATATTGGCATGTTTACGCATTTTATATGATTGCTTACAGGTTTGTCGGCAGGGTGATTCTTTCGCCGCGGTTTTCCTCGAAAACCCTTCGGGGCGGGGGTTTTTTAATCCGGGCAGTAATCCGCTTGCTGCGTTTTTGTATTGGGTCCCATAGACCGATTGGTCTCCGTGGACGATAAAAGTACCTTCCTTCCTTCCTTCCTTTGCTACCATGGTATCTCAATGCTTTAATTCTCTTCTTCCTATCATGTACATGGCTTCTAACTCGTCCTAGACGAGCTTAATAACCCACCCCTAGGAAGCAATAGTTCCTAGCTAGCGAAACAATAAATCCATAATCTACCATTTTTGCGCAGAATGCATGACTGAAATAGAATTCAAAGATCCAAATCAAGGCTATAGCAGAACAATCTCTCAAACTAGGAATCTTTGACACTAGGACTTCCTCACATTATCTCGCATAATCATAGTTCAAACCTGCAGAACATCCAGGAACTACGTGTAGCACAAGCTAAGAGATATCTACTACACCTTTGTATCATCTTCAAAATACACCCATGACTTCTGATGTTGGGTCAAATGATCTGCTCAACTATGATGCCATTAGAGAAAGAGAAATGTTCGCGGCGGTCTTGGCCGCCGCGATAAATTTCTTGTAACATTTAAACAACATTGATCTCCATGTAGCCACATGTTCATATCCTATTAAACCACATGTTATTTATTGGTAAAAACAACACATGGAGGAGGAAAAAAGTCTGTGGGGAATAAAAAATAGATACACATACACGTGTAGCTTTTAAAAAGGTTAAAAAAAAAACACACATCCATAGCTTTCTGCTATTGTTTTGCAGAAACAACATGAAAAAACTATACATGGACCAACAAATGGGGTGGTTGTGCACGGACCAAAAGACCATTAGCAATGTGATGGAGAAACTCATCATCGTTTATGACTTGAAATGGCAATGTTTCTCAACTAAAAGCATTCCTCATTTTGTTCACTAAACCAATGCCAATCAAGACAATAAACATTCACTATCTTAGTGCATAAACTATTGGTAGTTAGTCCATAAAAAATTACGACATTTATTGTAGGAAGCAACGTTAATTCATAAAACATAAGGTAGGTAATTTCACTAGAAAAACACTTTAAATTAGACAAATAATTAAAGTCGAAATTGTTAGTGGTTTATGGCCTTACTAATCAATACACAAAGTTAAAATTGAGCAATAAAGCACTACTATAAACCAAACAAACAAACTATCATAAATAACCATCATGCATAACTATGGTAACAAGCTAAATTGAAAAGTCATACATAAGAACCACATCGTGTAACTATTAGTGGTTATTCAACACATTAACCCACTTAGTAACATTTGTTTCTTATAGTGGTTTTATGTAGAAATTGCTGTAAAAAACTAATATTGATTATTTTTTGGGCCCCTTGTGAAATGCAGAGGCGGGAATAAAATTTCAGAGGATAATCATGACCCACTGAATAGAACCATCAGCCTATGCATAAGACAACACACTCAAATAGGACTCAAATATCAACTGTCGCTTGGCAGGAGCAAGCGAGAACAATGGTAGGCCTTAGCGATTCTAGCTTGTGCGTCCTGGAGGATTACTGCAGGGGGAATATCCAAGCCCTGAAAGATACACAATCTTCTGCGCTTCCAGATGGACCACAACAACCATCCTGATGTTAAATGAAATGCTTGACTCCGCACCTTATTCCAAGTATCTGGATAAATAGCCAGAAGCACTTGCTGACTTGTCAATGTCACATGAAAAAGAGAGAGCAGCCAAGACCAAACAGGCTGGAGATGATCACATAAAAAGAAACAATGCTCAATGGTCTCATCCCTTTGCTTGCACAATGGGCAGAGAGTTGACACTCGAGGATCAAATCTGTAGACAAGCACATTCACCCGAGGGCATCTGTGAAGAATCTGCCACCAAAGCACAACCACCTTAGGATGGAGTAGTTTATCCCAAGCCCAAGTCCACATACGTCTCCAACCAGGAGGTGAGAGCTGAAGGGACCACTTAGTGGATGGCGATAGGATATCACCATTGACAAGCAGCCTATACATAGAGTTCACAAGCCTATGCTCGTGAACACTTTGGTGGAAAACCCACATGTACCCTTTGATAGCCTCTGGAGCAGCCAATGGCAGAGTACTAGCAACCTTTTGCCAAATAGGTCTATCCCAGTGAGACAATAAGAATTTTGTTTGAAAGACTTGCCAAGTCGCTAACTGGCCAGAATCATACCAAGCTGCAACAGTTAAGATTCCTGCTAACCTCTAGCGCCGTTGAGTTAATGGATGAACTGAGGCACAAAGTGGGAGATTATTTTCCACAGGTATCCACCAACAAGGGGCACTCAACTGATGACATGCAACAAGATCAATACGAAATAAGGTCTGTACTGTCTCCCAAGACTCCAGCAAGCCTTTCAAAAAAAGGGAGGCATTAGGAAAAGGGCATAGCCGATAAAAGAGACTCCAAGGAAGAAGAGGTTTTAACGAAGCTTTCCCAAAAGGAACACAATGACCAAGTGACTGCTTCATCAACCGCACTCCAGGTGAGTCAACCATATCCTTAAGGATCCTTCAAATGAACTTAGAAATCAGAATCTTACTCTGTAGATGGAAATTAGAACACTCTTATGACATAATGATTTCAGAAACTCTAAGGTACGTGTTGAACTCATTGAACTAATGAATATGTCTGCAAGACCTAAGCTCATATATTGATGTAACTCCATCTATATGCAACTCATGATTCAGATCGATTAGATAAAAGTTCATTAGAAAAACCTTTTTAATCAAAAAATTTCTTTACTAGCTAGAGATAATGCCACAGTTTGATTCTGTAAATGACATTGCTCTATTAGTTTTGTGTTTTCCTCCTCCGTGCTATAACCTTCAATAGAAAATTATATGCCTGAACATTCCTTGCAACCCGCCTAGGGCTGTTGTTGCAGATAATTCACTGGTGGAGGTAGATGAGCTAGTTTTGTTTCTTTGCAAGAAATGGATGAAGGAATGAATAAAAGGAGGGTATAGAGATGGAGGTCCATGGTCCTTCTAAGGAAGGATCGAGCAAGGGTGCGAGAGCTAGCCTTAGTGCTCTTTCTAAATGTCCCAAGTGCAGAAATAAAGAAATGGGATGTCGTCGCTCTATGGGCATGGGGTAAGTCAGACATTAATGTTCTGTATTTGGAGCTCATAATAAAAGGTTTCGTTTACCGTGCTGATGTCCAGATATTGCCATGGAAAACTATGCAATGGGCAGAAATCACATCATGGACCTCTATAAGTCGTGGTTGGATATATGAATTGAATTGAATTGATTATTCACGATCTCTTAAAGACCCTATGGTCTAGGAGACAAAATGTTTACATAGTAGACGCATTTCTTAAAAAAACCTTATGACCTGGCTACTTACTTAGTTGTGCATCACGAACAAGCAACATTTCCGTGAGGAAATTTGCTAGCTTCCATGATGGCAACTGAAAAAAAGTATAAATATTCACACAATCTGCTTCCTGGATCTTGTGCCGCTCTCTTACAGATTTATAAGCTGCACAACTGAGCAAAACGTGATGCTCGTCCTCCACTTCCCTTGTCTGACATATCTGATATATGCGACTGGACCTTGGTAATTTATGCCACCTTCCACACTCGACTTGTAGGTGATGGGAGCTAACCCTCATCCGACAAATCTGGTGTCTAGATGACATAGGCAGATGGTCTATCAAGTACTGTTGTGCTGTGTACATAACCATGGGATTTATTTCACGCCTGTAAAAGTTCATCTTGCCTTGTGGATTGGCCCAAAATCTCTCGATCACTTTGGTCCTGACAAGGTCCCGAATAGCTTCTTCTTGTGATGGCATATCGTTCATACTAATATGCCATCTTTGCAGCCATAATTCTCCATCTGCATACCAGCCACTTTCCTTGCTTTCTTCCATTGCCTTATATGGTAGCCTTTCATGTGGTAAGGCTTTAACTCTGGTTACATAAACAAGGTATTGATAGATTGCCTCTCCCTCCAATGGCAATATACCAACTTCAGCAAGCATCATGGCATATGGTGTTTGGAGTTTAACTCCTAGCTCATCTATTAGATAGCGCTTTTGGACTGCTTCTATATCTTTCCGATTTTTTCTTCCTAAACCGGGTCCCCATATCTGGCATCCATACAATATTACAGGCATAACTAAAGCTCGATATAAGTGAAGCCGCATGGACCAGTCCCATAGCTGAATTTTTCTTCATTTAGCTTGCATTGCATATAAAGCTTTCTTTCCACCAACAATCCTCTTATCTACGGCTGTATTCCATCTGTAATTTTCTGTTATCTCAATTTCCAAATATTTATAGCTATGAAAGTGTTCAATGGGCTTACCTTTAATCTGAAAAACATGTTTTTTCCTCATGCCAAACATCATAGACTGCCATTCCTGCGTGATCGCAAAAGGATGATAACAACTCTATATGTTGTTGCAAGCCTTCCGCTGTTCGTGCAAGGAGCACTATGTCGTCTGCATATAGAAGAAGCATGATAAGGTATCCTACGAGCACTACTCCGTCATAGCAATTTCTGTCAAGCCACCCTTCTACTTCATCAATATAGATGCCAAATAAGGTTGGAGATGCAGGACAACCCTGTTTAACACCAAGATTACTGATTATTTGCTTATCACATTTCTTATTCAATGGAGTGCTCAATTCAGCAAGCACTTGCTCATATAACCTTGCTACAACAAGTTGCAGTCCCTTAGGAACATCAATAGCATCTAATCTATCCATAAGTTTTTTTCTGGGTACAGTATCAAATGCCCTTTTCAAGTCCACAAAACATGCATACATTGCCCTATTTTTAGACTTCTCAATGGCTACTCTTATTGTCGCTAGATGGTCTGTAGTGGAGTAACCTGTACGAAAGCCGGCTTGCCCAATAGCTCTAATATCCTGATCCTCAGCCCATCTAGATAACTTATGCTCCAACGCTGTCCCAAAAAGCTTTGCCATAAGACTGCTTATCATGATCGTGCGATAGTTGCTTGCTTTCGTTTTATCCCCACCTTTATGGATAGAAACGATACGACTTAACTGCCATTCCTTCGGAAATCCCAAAGCCATAACTGAGTTAAACAACTCAGTAATCTCATTCACTACTGCGTTTCCTGCCCATTTCATCATCTCTGCTCTAAGCCCAGCTATACCTACAGCCTTACCATTTGCAAGCTTTTTGATGGCCTCTACTATATCCTCTGATGTAAATATGGGCTCCAATGCCATATCTCCTATATCTATAGGCGTCTCATCTGCTTTATATAACAGCTCATGTGCATAGTTATATAAGTCAAAAACATCTACATCACTTTTTGCAGTGTGTGACGTATTCAACTGTTTCCAGAAGTCCTTTGAGCAATGTAAGAGCTTATTGTAAAGCTCAATTTGCCGCTTTTTCAAAAATATAGTCTTCTTCCTCTTACGTAACTTGCAGTATTCTTTTAAGTGCATTTTCTTTTGCAGCCCACATAGTATCTTAAACTTCCCTCTCGCTATCTGACATTCTTCATCAAACCAAAGTTTATCTCTTCTTTTCTTTTCCTCTTGTGTAGAGAAAATATCTCTTGCAGTATCTAGTATTATATTTTGCAGATTCCAGCAGCGAAGGTGCACATCACTAGGTGGATTCCAAGATTTAAGAGCTTCTGTCATAGCTTGCGTATATATATCACGCTTAGCATAGTCTAACAACATATTCAATTTGATGTTTGAATGGCGTTTTTGGTTCTGTCTATGAAAATATTGCCTTTCTATTTTCAGCTTAAATAGCAATGCACAATGCTCTGATTCTGGGCATTCTTCCACCATAAAATCACTTATCAGCCTTGCTGCTGTGTGTACATCTGTCACTACATAGTCTACAACACTGTTTCCATTCGCCATCTTATTTGTAAAAGTATGTGACAGCGGGTATCTCATGCATCCATTTAACAGTAGCAAATCAAAGCAATTGCATAGCGAAAGTAAATGCTTACCCATTGTATTGATGCTCGTATCCAGCGAGTGTCTCTGCCAATCCTTGCCTGCTATCTCCCATGCTTCCTTCTCACAGATCCATAAAGGATCTTTGCTTTCAGCCACTTGCCATGATGCTTGCAAATTTGCTGTGCGTGCATTAAAATCTCCTGTTAAAATTACTGATCCAATCTGTGAAAATAGAGCAATGTCAACGCTTAAATGGACAAATGGATCTTGCTGTGAAAGTCCTTCATGCTTGTAAACCTTTGAAGCTTGCAATGGGGCAAAATAACACAAACATAAGAAAATTGTTCCTGGCTGGCTCTTTATTTCCAGCCACATATATTGTAAATGCTCACATGTTTTTTTGATACTGATTAGAGGGGCAAATTCAGATTTAGCATAGCATGCTAAGCCTCCTTCCCCTCTTCCCAATCCTGATGGACATTCCTTTGATGTCATGCTAATTAACTGGAATCCGCACTTGGTGTAGGCAGATTCCTCGCCTCGTGTGCCCATGTTTCCACTAAAAGCAACAGATCTATTTTCTCCCAAAATATTTCTGCTGTAATTGATTTTATGTCACTAAAACCTCCAATGTTCCAGGCACAGACACGTAGAGTCTCAAATTCCTAACTGTTCTTTGGAGAGTACTTGCGGTTTGTTAAGACAGCCACTTCTCCTTTCATGAATGCCCAAAATCCATCATCACGGTGTTGTTTTACTTTAGCCCATTCTTTCTTTTTTGTCTCTAACTGTCTCTGTGTCAAATCATTTTCTAACCAGATCTTCTCTCCTTTGAGATGGATTTGATGCTTAAGCACCCTCTCTTTGGCAGCTTTGCTTGCGAATTTAACAATGATGGGTCTGTTTTTGTATGCCATCTTACCAATTCTGTAGGCTTCCTGTACCTCTGGTTCATGTAAGTGCATGATTGTCTTGAAAAATTCTGTTACCGTCTGCATAACGTCTTCCTCCTGTAATTCTTCAAGTCCTGTAATTTTCATATTGCATTCTTTCTTTTGCCTTTCTGCCTTCTCATTCAAGAAATTATCAATAATTTCTTCCTGAGGTTCTTGGAATGCCTGTGCATTGGAAACAATTTCCAAAATCTGTTTAACCTCTCTGCATTCTGTGTTTCTAGCATAGCCAACTTTTCTTTGCTTTCTCTAAGTTCTTCCAATAAGAATTGGATAAGTTCCATTTCATAATTACCTGGATCCTGGTATGTCCAATTAGTGCCCCCAGGTGTCTGTGCTACCAGAGGTAGTGCTTTGATTGGAGCTTTAAGCGGACTGGGTCTAACAGAAGGACCCGGATTTGGAGCACGACCACCTGGTACACGGCCACCTTTTCTGTCCATTTTGTTGACAGTTTTGTTAACAGTTGGGATGCAGCTCGCTATGGTACAACCGGGTGCTGGGACTAAGTTAACGATGGCCTAATTTGGTCAGTTAGGTTTTTCTGAAGGCGCCCGTTTGATCGCTTAGAATCAAAGCAAAAATTGTTAGACTCAAAAATTGTAACAGACCCATAGGAGACCGTTCAAGTAGATCTTGGTGTCGCATTCCCGGAGACACCGGCATAAATGGATAGAAACGACTGCTCATAAACGTCTAGATAGTTTTTCCCAGTTGGTTAAGGGCATATTGGTTAGGAATGTTACATTTTGTATTGTGACGCTCCCATAATCTATACGGTGCTCCCATCGTACAAATACGAAAATTTCCCTCCCGTGGCGACTACTTCACCATGGAAGGGCTCTCCGTCTAACTCGGACCACTTGCACGGAGGTGTCATTCGTCCCATGTTCTCGATGGGAATCCTATACAGCAGAAGCGTACATACATATTAGCACACAACAATCATGCTCAAATAATATACCACCACGAAGGGTGGCCCATCCATAATCATCAACTAAACGACAATACAAGCACAAGATAACATACGTAACACGTCATAACAAAGGCGCTACCCTGGGCTCAGACTCCACGGGGTCAACTGATGGTCAAGGCCGCAAGATATCATCAGACTGAAGTATAATGTGGCATTGGCTAGCATAGAACAATGGCTAGGGTCGTCCACTACCCCTCCTGTACACTTTGAAGGTAGGCTGAAACATGCTATGGCGTGGTTGTAGCCTTTCGGAGACGCAATCCCATGGATTCACCCGGGTCTGATGAGGCAGGAAAAGGATGAATCCCCTCCCGAATTACAACAGTTCTCTGGGTGTGCTAGAGGATACGTGCCACATCTGCAGCACCCGCATTCGTACCCGACTTAGCCCCCTAAATCTACGCAAAGTCCAGGACGTCCACATAGGCACGTATCCTGCGACCCAGGAGGTGTCAGACCTATACCCGGCCCACACGCAGTGACCGACTATAAGCCTAGCACACTGTAGCAGCCCCAGTAGCCACGCTCAGCAAGGTTCCGCCCCCACATCACCAGTTGTGTCCGTTATTTGGTGCTGAACCACATCATAGCATCCACAGCCAGGTGGGCTCTTGTGCACAGGCCGCATTTACTGGGCTTTAAGGGTTCTAGCTAGAGACGTCTCTAATTCTAGCAAGCTTTCAGGTCTCTACCCTCCCTTTAACCCCAGACACACGGCAAGAACAGAAAGAAGGAACATAACCACAATCAAAGCATCCATCATCATCCTAGAAAAAACTTTGTTCTCATTATGTTTGAAAGTAGTGATGCAGTGGACTCTTTGGTATCAAGGGGGGTTGATCCATTTGGTGGGGAATATATAATGTACCAGTATTACTCTCCTGGCTTTACACCAGATACAGTTTGTGCATTAAAGATGCCTTGCTGGTTCTCGTTACCTAATCTTCCTCTTGATCTAATGGCTCAGCAATTTCTAGTTGCAATTGCAATGGGACTTGGGGTTCATATCTCACACTCCATCATGAATGGTCCAAGGATTTGTGTTTCTATGCCTGTGGACTCGCCTTTACCAGATTGTGTAGTTGTGAAGAGCGGGCCTTGGTATAAGAAGTTGGATCTTATGCTTCTGAATGGTCCAGAATTAGCCCGTTTGTTTCTTGATCAGGAGGCTTTTGCTAGCTTTCGTCGAGGTACTCATGCATCTCAGGCATCTGTTCAACATTCTTCTTAGGTTCAAGCTCCTATTGTTATTTCTTCATCTATTCATGATCAATCTTTGCCAGTTGTCTTGCATTCCTCGGCTATGGAAGATGCTCTACACACAGTTTCAATGGTGTCGTCCTTAAGACCGTCAACTGCAGCTATAGTTCCTACCACTCTCCCCGTTGTTGCTTCTGCTTCTCATGCTTCTGAGGTTGTTATGGCTGATGGTCCTAATCTTCAGTGGACTAAAGAGTCATGGCAACAAGTCAATTGGAAGAAGGCAGCGAGGAAGAAGTCGGTTATGTCATCTCACGAGGCTATCCTGCCTCGTTCTTTTCAGTGGCATGATAACTTGATATCTGTTGATAATCATCTTGATGTTGCAGAACATGTTGATTGTGATGAGGCAGAACATGTCAAGGTGGCACAGGGAGTATGATTATGTACTGTGTTTGGGTGGTTTTGCTTAGTGGACCATCTCGTCCTCTAGGTTTTGAGTCCCATGTCACAGGTCCCTTGTATGTATCTTGATATTCCTTGATAATAGATTGTCGTCCTTCAAAAAAAAAAAAAAAAAAAACATATAAAAGAGAATTTAACCATCTCATCTATTCAAAGAAGTATTAGCTGAAGCACAAACTATCTAGAGACTAACTGGTCTCTTGGCTGGAGCCATTGTCACGAAAGGCTTCCATTCTTCAAGTCTGATCACAACAGCTGGTGGTTCCTCCTTCCTCCCCTCTCCCCAAATCGATTTTGGGGCAGAGATGGGGGTAGAACCCCAATTTGCCCTCTAAAATTGGCAAGTCCTCCTTGGCCAATCGATTTGGGCTAGGTGGCACTGCCCAATTGGTTGACTTTAACTAATTAATAACCTAATTAGTCTAATTAGGTTATTTATTCACTAATATTCTAGCATAGCTAATAAACACCTTCTTAGGTTAGCCCAAATTATCCCCTATTGACCCTTAAGGGTCTAATTATATACTGGTGACGTGTCATAGTATGTATATGTATACTGTATAAATACCTAGAACATCACATTCTCCCTCCCCTTGGAATAATGTTGTCCTCAGCATTAGGGTTAATCTAGCTAGAAGAAAACAATTAAGTCATAAAAGATAATTCCACTTGCTGAAATAATACAAGGTTACAGGTAGTTGTTGTAGGGCCAAAGCCCCTTAAGAGAAGATAAGAAATACCATGACAACAAACTTAAATAGGGCACTCATAGAAAAAGAGCAGTCAAATAACAAGAGATGGCCCCAGACCGAGGCCGAAGATCTTCTGCAGTACGTCAGTACGCGCTACTAGCCTGCAGAATTAGTGTACATCAGTGTGTACTGCAGAAGTGTACATTAAATAATTTAAGTAGTGTGGTTGAAGGGCCCACCCCCTTAAGAAAAGAAATATGAATGGAAGAATCCTATCATGCCTAAGGCTTGCATGTCGTCTCGGCGTAAGGAATGGCCATATTCCCATTATAGCCATAGACGGATGCGTCCTATCACAAATGCCTATATGCCTAATTCCCCATCTAGAATGCATGTAACCCAACCCCTTAAATGATCCATGTCGGATCTTTCTCATATGATCCCTGTCAGACCCCTAAGACATAGCTGACCATTAGGGTTGGAGTTGATCGCATCCTAAATGGTTCGGCCGTGGTATTCTCGCATAAAGTCTGGGTAAGTCTTGTCCAAATCCGCTTTGAGAACCCACGTTGCATCCTCTGTGGGTAAGTGCCTCCACTTAACCAAATACTGCAAGATTTGAGTTCAGCAGGTTTGCTTATATGCACGATAAAGGAGAGCTTCAGGCACAATCTCCATTTCATCTTTCGTCATTTCTAGAAGTGTTGGTGTGTCAAGGATCTCTTCTAGATCGGGGTTATGCTTCTTGAGAAGGCTCACATTGAAGACTTTATGGACCTTCAAATGTGAGGGTAGCTTCAACCGGTAGGCTTGAGAACCTGTCTTTTCGGTTATCTCAAAGGGTCCCATCCATCTCGGTGCAAGCTTCTTATAATTGCTAATTTTGAGTTTGGCTTGCTTCACCTTGATCTTTAGCCATACGGACTCACTGACCTGAAATTCCCATGGTGTCCGATGCCGATCAGCCAGACTCTTTTGCCAGGCTCTAGCAGCTAATAAATACCTTCGAACTTCTTTGACTAGGGCTTGCATATCTGTAAGCAATTGTTGAGAAACTTCCACCTTGGAAACTGGATTATGCCACGTGTCTGAGTAAGGCATTGGTAGCCATAATTGATCATAAAAGGAGATATCCTTGAAGACTTCCTGTCTAGTACTGTTATAGGCAAACTCTACCAAATGGATATAATCTGCCCATTAGGATTGCTTGTTCCAGACATAGTGGCGTTGGCCATTTGTCTGCAGGTGGTAAGCTGTGCTCATAGCAAGCTTAGTTTGAATAGTGCTGAAGAAATCCTTCCAAAACGCACTAACAAACTGATCCCGGTCCGATATAATGGTACGGGGCATCCCCTGAAGGCAAAACACCTCCTTGGTGAACAACAAGGCAGTATCTAATGCAGTGTCTGTGGTTCGACATGGCGCCATCTTTGAGAGCTTGTTGACCACCATTAAGGCATCAAATCCCCTTAAGGTCCGTGGAAGCCCCACGATAAAATCCATGGTAATTACTTCCCATTTTGCATTAGGCACATTAAAGGGTTGCAATTCCCCCAAGATATATAATTGTTCTTGCCTTTGTTTGCTGACATCGCTTAATGTACCGGGCAATGTGTTTCTTCATCCCTGGATAGGACTGTTATATGTATCACGGAGAATGATCTTGCGGGCTCCTGACATCTTGGGAACACATAACTTATCTTTGTAATAAAGGAGATCACCTTCCTTGTTATAATGGCAGAAAGCCTCCCTCTCTTTATCTATTTTGGCTTCCTTGGATAGACTTTGCCATATCTCCTGGAATTCAGAATCTGCTAGAAGAGCCTGCTGTATCTACTTACTAAAGTCGTGGAGAGTGTGGAAATACCAAACAAATATGTCGGCCAAAAAAAATAATAAACAAATAATTTTTGGGAAAATTAAAAGTGCTCCTGACGATTTTGTTGACGAACAATCGTCAGATAATAAAAAAAAGCGTTAGATAATCATAATGCCAAAGTTTTTTTGTTTTTGACTTGCACGTATTTTTGGACTTAGGGTTTATGTAGTAGTTTTATGTCGTCTAAGCTACTCCAAAAAAAAAAAACAGTGATGACTCACTCTGTTTTCCACTCTGATCATGACTCACTCTAATTCTCACTCTGATCATGACTCTGGTTCAGCGTCTTCAATGCCATCAACTGATGACTTTGCACCAATGAGGTTTGTGTCCCCCCTCCCCCTCCTTTATCTTGTATTTTTTTAACGTGAATGGAATTCATGGCTTCCCTTAGTGATAGAGCTTCTTCATCATCTCGCTCAAGCAAATCCAAAGTAGCGAAACCTTGGCTTCGGAATGATCCATTGGAACGGCTTGCAAGGCAATATGGCAATTGTTGGTGTAAGAAATGCAAAGGCAATAGCAGAAGAATGCATAGTATAAGATAAGGACACAAAAGGAAGCATGGTTTGATAAGAAATGCCCCACCTCCGTCTGAGCCTGAGTTGAAAGCACATCAAGAAGCAGACGAGGTAAGAACATGCGGCTTGCAATTTTATTATTTGTCTCATAGCAAAATGTCTAATATACATCTGCATATGACTTGTTGTAGTATTTGGACATGCTTGACAAAAATCCTGCACGTGTCAATCCAATAGGTAGTCCTACGTCTTCATCATCATCAACTGGTTCATTCCCCTTCATTTGTTCTGGTTCAAGTTCAAGTTCTAGTTTAGGGGAAACTCAAGAAGTTAAGAGAGGTCACACAAGGGGAAGTACATTGGCTAATGTAATTAGGAGCCGTTTTAAAAAAACCTCGCATGACCTTGCTCATGCATGTGAAACTGAAAATGACATGACTGATCAACTCCCTCATCATCTCAAAGCCTTGGTTGCCCCATTTGTACGAGCATCCTTGGGTTGCAGGGAGGGGGAACTACCTCCAATGTTGAAAGAATTTATGTATTGGGGCCATAAATATATGATACTAGCTCCTTCTTTGAAAATGCCACGAGCTAGAAGGGGGTTGTACATAATGGACCATGTGAATGTACAGCCTGGTCACTCAGTTGTGTTGATGGTATATGGCGGTTCCACGTACCCTTGGGGAGTATGGCATAAACTTATTTCTTTTATGCCTAGTATGTCTACTTATGCCACAGGTCACATTGAGTCACAGGTTTTGTAAAGACTAGATTATGAAGTTTTAAAGTGGCCCGCCAGTTTTTGAATTGAGGTAAAGATTCAGTAAAATTCATTCTGTTTGTTATGTTCACAATTTCGAATTATCCAACACGTATGTATTTGTATGAAGTTGCCCATTAAAGAATCCCATGTGCTCAACTTATGGTTTTGGATGCCATAAAGTTTACAAACTCAGTTGTTTCTCTAAATCTAAGGTTGGAAAACCATGTATTATTATGTTAAGCGTCAGCATAATAGAGAGGGGTTTCTTTTTTTCCTCACTACAACATAAATGGTTGTCTCATTTTGGGTGACAGGACTGAAGGTACTATTGTTACGTATTACCAATGTTCAACAAATTCATTTAATCCTCCTTACTAGTTCAAGAAATACATGATATCAAATACTAATCGTGTGGCCTGGCTTTCCACCAGCCAGGATAACTTTCGGTTGTACTAATACTCTTGTTGGTGGTTTTGATGGTAATGGTATTGCCAGACTAAATTCAGGATCTCTCTCTTGTCTCTCAGTTGCCTATTGATGGAGTATTCTCCTACTGCCTCGCGCATTATGGTCAGGATGCTGATAGCGCCCTCTTCTTTGAAGCCCCTCCCCCAAATCCTTTGGCCAGTTCTACACCCATCCTTGGCAAGGGAATCTATTATGTCCATCTTCATAGTATTACTGTATGAAATCACGTGACTGTAAACCACAATCAACCATATTCAGATCTCAACTTTCATAGTACAATGGTTGATTTCGGTACTACGCTCACCATCCTCGAGGAAGGTGTGTAATAATGTAGCACGTGCATTCGTCAATGCAATGCTATACGTGCCTCAAATTCATATACCTGGCCACGATCTCTGCTTAATGATGGTTCATGTGCACCTAACGGGCAGGTTCCTCCCCTCACTTCTCTTTGAGGGGGCTTCCTTTAGTCCTCCAGTTTCAAATTACATGGGTCAATCCCAATGTCATGTGCTTGTTGATGTCACGTGCCATTGCAAGAAGGCGTTCAATCGGCATCATTGGAAACATAATGCAGCAAAATTATCTCGTTACCAATGATACAAGGACAATAAAGATCTCTTTTGTACCAGTAGATTGTAGCAACTATTGAGAAAGCATGCCTACATAGAGCCAGATTGTATTCTATTCAGTAGCAGATTGGGAGAGATTATTTAAAAAGCTAACTAGTTATGGTCACTACATTTAGAAGACTATGTATATTTTTATCTTGTTATACATTCTTTTAACATTATTCACTCAAGGCTTACTTATGTGTGCATTACATTAGCCACAACTTCCACAAATTCTTTATCATCATCTAGAAGATTAAAGGCCATGTGCATTTCTGCCCACTAATGTCATTCAAAGCTGTTGGAATAACCATCTAAACAAGCCAAGCAAGAATTATTAATCTCTACTTATGTGTATTGCTGATTAGGTTTCTATCCATACAAATGCCATTCCAATTTCTCACTCCTTTCTTTCTAAAGCCTTCTTGGCACGAGCCCTTGGGGTAAAGTCCACAGTTCCATACCAGATCCTACTCCAGGAGACAGGTTTCCTACCCCTTTAACGGGCTGCATTGGAACGCCATATCATTTACTTCCAGAAGGTGGTCGCTATGGGTGATACACGTTTGCCCAACCTTGCTTTGGCCATGGCGATGGGTTCCCAACGCCTGAAAGCCTGCTATAAGGACAAGCAAGCTCAGTGGTTCTCAGGTTGGGGTGTGCAGACAAACAGATACGTATAGGTACAGACAAAGAAAGATCACAAGGCACTTAAGCTGTACCTAGATGCAACTTTTTTTAGCAAGCTCTGGGATGCAGATGCTCTGACGCACGTTAAGTTGGCACATTATCAGTAGCAAGTCAATCCTATGCTTAGGAGAGGTCCACACCAGTACTTGTACACCCATTTGCCCATGAAGAAGTGCAGACTTATAGCTTCCATTCGCACGGGTGCACATCGTCTCCGCATTGAGACAGGACGTTGGGCTCGGGAAGCACGGGAGGAAAGGCTTTTCTAGTGTTGCCACCAGTGTTGCCACCAGGGCGCCATTGAGGATGAATGTCATGCCCTCCAGATCTGCCCAGCGTTTGCCCATATCGAGAGCGATATATTCGATTACTAGTGCCTGGCACACTATTGCATGAGTCTGGAGACACCGACATAAATGGGTAGAAACGACTGCTCATAAACGTCTAGAAAGTCTTTCCCAGTTGGTTAAGGGCATATTGATTAGGAATGTTATATTTTGTATTGTGACGCTCCCAGAGTCTATACGATGCTTCCATCGTACAAATACAAAAATTTCCCTCCCGTGGCGACTACTTCACCATGGAAGGGCCCGCCGTCTAACTCGGACCACTTGGGATGGCCAAGCGTCCGGGCGAGGGACACGGAGGTGTCATTCGTCCCATGTCCTCTATGAGAATCCTATATAGTGGTCCTTTGGTTTGGGTGCATATTCACACGGGGGGTGACTCCGGGCAACGAGAGTTGTTGGATAGGCATATTCACCCCTTATTCCTTAATCTACACTGTACATAAAGTTCCTCGTTTGTGGGATATGCAAGTACAAAATTTGCTATACTGTATAACAAGATTCGCAAAATACTATAAGATTTCAAGTGGAATACTATATGGTGTTGATTTTGTACGTGCAAAATACAATTATGAGGGCTCTCGCTGCCCTACGTCACCTCTCGTGTGAATATGCACCCAAACCAAAGGGGGTTTAAGGGGGATTTTAATTTAAATGTGTTAGACCCAATGGTTGTGTTAATTAATGTCAATGGTAGTTATGTGTTGGTTGTTAATGTCAATGGTTGTTATGTGTTGGGGGATTTAATTTTTATATGTTGGATGTTAATGGTTTGTGTTGCAAAAAAAAAAAATTTGGCCCCTTCGGGGCCTTAGGGACGCCCCCCCGGTGTGACAAAAATTTTAGAATTCAAACCAGAAAAAAACTAGAATTCATTTGAGGCTTTCATCACCTGTAGCTTTTGAATTTCATCACAATAAAACAAATAGAACATAAGTAAAAGTTACCATAAGGATAGTTCGGATTGATCCCATTATTCTAAAAGTCATAAAGTTTGCAACACCTATACACAAACATTTTTCAAGCTATGCTGGCTGACCTTTGGCCTCCATGGATTCTTGTGGTGAGAAACCAAAGTGGGAAACTTTTACGCTTGTTAGCACAAGGATCTAGAAGCCTTGGAATTTGCTTAATAAGCGCCTCAAAATCTAAAAATGCATGGTAATTTTTGCAACCTTCATTCGAATGAGCCATAAAACAATATCCAATAAGCGCAATCTGTATTAATCAATTTGGTAGGATGTGAAAGCCTACCAAACCCGGCCGAAAAATTGCTGTTTTAGCATATATAACTTAACCAAACATATCCATTTCATACACTATCAAAAAGATCACCGGGAGAGAGCTTTCCAGCATAATAAAAAATCATCTCAAGCGAGCTCACGGATCAAAAGTTATGATAAGAAATGTGTTGCCGGGTGGGAACCGCACTACATGCGCCCTTCAAGCCCTTCATGTGCCCATTATGCACCACACACACAAAAAGAGGGCATTTGTTGTGAGCCATTTGTTGTTGACCATTATGCACCACACGCACAAAAAGAGGGCTTTTGTTGTGAGCCATTGGTTGTTGACCATTATGCACCACACGCAGGGTTTTGTTGTGAGCCATTGGTTGTTGACCATTGGAAAAAAAAGGCTAAAATCAATGGCTCAGAAATGGTGCACTCTAGATGTACACATTAATACATCCATTTGAATACATCACGAAATCATAGGAAAACCTTAGTGAAAAGCGTACAAAAACACAAAGAAAACCCCTTGTTATTATGCTACATATTGGAAGCATACATATATATTAGCACACAGCAATCATGCTCAAATAATATACCACGATGAAGGGTGGCCCATCCATAATCATCAACTAACCGACAATAGAAGCACAAGATAACATAAGTAACACGTCATAACAAAGGCGCTACCCTAGGCTCAGACTCCATGGGGTCAACTGACGGTCAGGGTCGCAAGATACCAGCAGATGGAAGTATAACGTGGCATTGGCTGGCATAAAACAATGGCTAGGGTAGTCCACTCCATCCGCCCCTCTTGTACACTTTGCAGGCAGGCTGAAACATGCTATAGCGTGGTTGTAGCCTATCAGAGACGCAATCCCATGGATTCACCCTATGGGACTACTTCGAGTTACATCTCCCCGGGTCCGATGAGGCAGGAAAAGGATGAATCCCCTCCCGAATCACAACGGTTCCCTGGGTGTGCTAGAGGATACGTGCCACATCTGCAACACCCGCATCCGTACCCAACTTACCCTCCTAAATCTACGCAAAGTCTAGGACGTCCACATAGGCACGTATCCTGCGACCCAGGGGGTGTCAGACCTATACCCGGCCCACATGCAGTGACCGACTATGAGCCTAGCACACTGTAGGAGCCCCATTAGCCACGCTCAACAAGGTTCCGCCCCCACATCACCAGTTGTGTCTTTGGTGCTGAACCACATCATAGCATCCACAGCCAGGTGGGCTCTTCTGCACAGGCTGCATCTACTGGGTTTTAAGGGTTCTAGCTAGAGACAAGACAAGACCTGTATTGCTGCTTTGTAGACTTCACCAAGGCTTTTGATGTTGTGCCTCGGGAAAAGCTTTGGGTAAGATTGCAACAGCTGGAGGTCCATGCGGAACTGCAGAACGCGGTGTACATGTTATATGAGACATGCTCAGGCCGCTGCAATCAACAAACCAACCATTCAAGAGCAGTATCGGGGTCCACCAGGGATGCCTTATCTCTCCCACACTGTTTGGCCTGTACATTAATCAGTTGAAGAGATGGCTTGCTAACAATGGAGGCGATGAAGCTCAATTTCTACACCAGATTACTAGGCAACTGATCTATGCTGATGATGTGGATCTCCTGGTTTACACTCAGATGTGCAATGCCATCTCGATGCACTTGACATATTTTGCCAGGCGACTGACATGCCAAGATCAAGATGGTCCTCATATCATCCGCACGCCAACCAAGGGCCCCAACCCTCACTTATCGTGGCCAAAATGTCGAGGTGGTACCCACTTACAAATATTTCGAGGTGGAGTTCTCGTCTGCCATGAACTGGGATAATTCCATCCGGTTACAAGTCGCAGCAGGCTGGAAGGCACTCTATGCAATGCAAAAACAATGGCTAGAAAGTGGAGCTATATGATTGGGCCCACCAATCATGAATTTGCTGAACATTTGTAACGTGCAACAATAATACCTTCAGTTCCCTGCCACCTAAAATGAGACGACCATTTATGTTGCAGTGAGGAAAAAAAAACCATTTCTGTTGTGCCGACACTTACCATAATAATACATGATTTCCAACCTTAGATTTAGACAAACAACTGAGTGTGTAAACTTTATGGCATCCAAAACCATAAGTTGAGCACACGAGATTCTTTGATAGGCAACTTCATACAAATAAATACATGTTGGATTATTTTGAAATTGTAAACATGACAAACAAAATGAATTTTACTCAATATTTACCTCCATTCAAAAACTGGCTGGCCACTTTAAAACTTCATAATCTAGTATCTACTCGATGTGACTCCAGACAATGTGGATGGCTCCTTTGAAATTAATTGTTCCCTTTGAAGAGATGAATTTATATTGAACTATAGACTTCTAAAATTGGAGAGCATGGAATCCTAAGTGTGACAGGCCATTTGGGATGCAATCTAGTGGAATGGATCAAGTGCCACCACATATTGGATTTTGTGTACCATGGCTTTTGTAGAGTATCACTAGATTAGGCCACTTAACCATGGGCAACCTACTCTCACCATGCATGGGGGAGCAAAGTAGAAATCTTATTTTAGCTTTGGACGCATGGTAAGAATACCATAATGTCAAAAATTTTATTTTTCTCGAATTTTCTTGTTAAGTGTGCTAACTTCTTTAATTTTTAGCTATCCTCTTAATCACAAAACCCTAACTACTTAATGGAGGTAAAATTCAAAAAATGATATATGTCATAGCAAAGACAATTCTTCTCAAATGGGACATATCACTTCTCATTGTTCCAAACCGGAGGAGGGTAATGACATAATAGGTTCCACTAGCTATGTAGATTGCAAATAGAATCTTGACAATAATCCCTCACATCAATTACGTATAGAAGGTAACCTCTCGATGGGTCAGCATCTTGTTTGAGTTGTAAATATCCATCTACATATAAGGAGTTGAGAAATTGAATATCACTTGCATGTATAGAAACCTAATCAACAATGCACGTAAATAGAGATTTAGAAATCCTTGCTTGACTTGCCTAGATAGTTATTCTAACTACTTTGAATGGCATTCAAATTTATTAGTGGGTAGAAATGCACATGGTCTGTAGTCTTCTAGATGACAAGAAAGAATTTGTGGAAGTTCTAGATGATGAGAAAGAATTTGTGGAACTATAGACTTCTAAAACCGGAGAGCATGGAATCCATGATGTGTTTATGTAGGATTGCTTTCTAATTCATTGTCACTATTCGGTAGCAAAGGTCTAGTTTTTCTCAAGAGAGTTGATATGGTTTTAGCATCTAGAGGTACTTCATATCATTGTTCTACATTGCTTTTGTAAAAACATATTGGATTGCATATTGTCTAGATCTTACCTGGCGAAAGAAGTGTGACAGGCCTGTTGGGATGCAATATGGTGGAATGGATCAAGTGCCACAGATTGGGTTTTGTGTACCATGGCTTTTGTAGAGTGTTAGGCCACTTGACCATGGGCAACATACTCTCACCGTGCATGGGGGGAGCTCTGGATGCATGGTAAGAGTACAATGGTGCATGGTCAAAATTTTTATTTTTCTGGAATGACTTTTGTTAAGCGTGCTAACTTTTTTAGTTTTTAGCTACTTCCTTAATCACAAAGCTTTAACTACTTAATGGAGGTAAAATGCAAAAAACGATATATGTCATCGCAAAGACAATTCTTCTCAAATGGGACATATCACTTCTCATTGTTTCAAATCAGAGGAGGGTATTGACGTGTTATGTTCAACTAACTATGTAGATTGCAAATAGAATCTTGACAATAATCCCTCACATCAATTAAGTATAGAAGGTATATAAAAGGGGCAACCTCTCGATGTGTCAGCATCAACCTTGTTAATTTGGAATTTTTGGGCATGGCAAAAAATGTTTTTGGAATTTATTTTAAATGATTTCCCTAAGATTTTAGAGGTTTTGGCAGCCGGAAAGAAATCCCGACTCCAAAAATCGAGAAAGAATTTTGGCTCTAATGTATTTTCTGCATTTCGATTTCATTCCACGAATCTATGTATATTACTATGCATGCACGAATCCGGATAGCATGCACAGATGCATCGCCTATCTTGCTGGGCCTTCATCTGATGCTTATTGATTTCTCGAAAGGGGCTGGCATCTACTGTATTTTGTCGATTTAAACTTTCTAGAGGTGCAACTATCATTTGGGTCTCGATTTTTCACCATACACCACACTTATATTAGATTTGCTCACAAGCATAGAGGTATGCTACAACCTCTGTGTTTTAATTAGGCTCTTTTTCGTATTTGTTGTAAGAGTCTGGGTGCCTTTGATTTCTCCTTGCAGCCTTTTCCAAAGCATTTGTTCTGGTGCTTTATGGAAGTATTCCTTGTAGGGGCTTGGATTGCCACGTAGAATATACTTTGGGACCCTTTCAAGAGCTGTGAATATCCATTTTATTAATGTTCTCGTATGGATTATGGTTTCCATTTGCTATTTGATAATTTTGCCTTACCGTGCTATCATACAACTATGTAGTAGCTCGTCGGCCTTCCTGTTATAAATTCTAAGTTGTTATCCTATATATCTTTAATGGCTGCAAAAAAACAAGAGAAGCTGTAATAGGAGATAGTTGGTATCTACATGTGTGAATCATGTCATTGTGCATTAGGTAGGTAGATGGAAGAAAGAAGGAAGGGAACATTTGAAGAGAATGGTTTGTTTTATCAACACAGTTAGAGACTGCTAGAGCCCATGAGTTCAATTAGTGGCAATATGCCAATGGGTAACATGTTGTATGAGTAGATCACGATTATTTGCATTAGATTCATAGAATATAGCACCCATATTTTCATCTGTATTATAGCATTCGGTTTGGACATCATAATATAACATGAACAATATGGACTATTAGATGCTGATGATAGGAGGACATGACGAAACAACTATTTATTATCCTTGCAGACAGACAATCTATTTGTTGCAAGGATGTGCTTCAATGTGCATCAAAGAAGCAGAATTTTCTCCAGGATAACCACATGGATCCTGTTTATAGAGACTCCACTTATGCAAGTACTCCCAACAAGCGAGTTTTACCATGGTTGATCTCTTACTTGCATCTGAAAAGGGAAGCATAATATCTAATTACTGGCACAGCGTGTGGTAAGTCTTTTTATGCTCGCAGATAGTCTATGCCATGTAATACTTGAAAATACTTATTTAATAATTGCAGACAATCCGTGCCATTGAAATTTGAGATAGCGTAGTTATGAAGTTTGGCCAGAGTCTAATTGAAAACAAAAGACATGTGGATGGCTGAGTCAAACAATCCCATATGATATCTCAAGGACATTTCGTTTCCAGTATAAGTCTATATCAGTGACATTGATAGGTAAAGAGTAAACATAAAAAAATGTATTACAGTTTGGCATATGTCAAATTGCTTGCAGATGTCAAATTTTTTTGTGGGCATGATGGCTAGAGATTCTTACTACTAGAGGATATTTGATTTGTAAGCTATGTTTGGAGATTCTAATCTATTTACTTTCTCAATCAAGACTATAATTAGAGCTATGTATGATTATCCATCTGACTTTTATAGGACACTTACATCACATGGGGCTTATCTTTCATGTGAGAAAAAAAGACATTGGCAACTTTGTGGTGAGCTACAGATTTGCACAGGCCCTTTTCCAAAAGCTAGCCAACTCTTTTTATCTTTGAACTGGGAAAGAAACAAGCAAAGACAAAAACTGCCTTCCAGTCCTTAATCTCTAAAATGCACAGATTTCCAATCTTTGAGAATGGCACTATCACTGTAAGGCTCTTGTTTGTATAATGAGTTATGTTGTACACTTAACAAACCTTCTTGCAGTCGGTAGAAGTCCAATCTGTGACATTATAGCATGCATGTCCATAAGAGCAATATTTAGCAATATCTTTTGCTGTGGAAAACCTTCAAGTATTCTTTCTAAAGAACTTCCCAAATCCATATCAGTGCATTCTACAAAGTGTTTGATTCAATTTGGATATAAAATGGCACTTTATATATCTATCTCAATGGTTGTTTTCCATCCGGAAGTATGGGATGGGATTTTGGACCTATAGGAGATAACAGATTATGTCTTTACCCATTTATTCTCTCTCCTGTAGATTGCGTAGTAATACATAATTTTGTCATCGATGTTTGTCTAGATAATACCTTTGCCCTTTCACTCTGTCCATTTGAGCTTCATGATTTCAACTGCAAAAGCAGTAAGAAGCATACATCAACAATAGCTTTAACTTATATGGAGTTTGTGGTTATGCACTTTCCCGATTACAACTTGATTTCAGCTACAAAAGCAGTAACATGCACACATGAACAACAATTTTAGCCTATGTAGAATGTGATTTTGCACTTTTTTGGAGCAATAGTAACATTATTATTGTCAAGATACAAGTCTGAACCAAATGTCAAGCTTTCTGTGCTCAAGAATCTGGAATGATGTGCCCGTGCACAATTAAAAGCTCGGAGATGAATCAACAGAAGAAGGTTGATGTAATCGTTCTGCATGTATTTGAACAGGTTGGCCAACTTTTCATAGTTATTGATTGTTGCTTTGTTGGATGGTTGCACGAATATGACCGTTCTGGATATCTATGTGTTGATTTAATGCAAATTGAAGCCCCGTCAATGATTTTAGTCTTGTCATTTTATTGTTCACAAGTAAAAAATCTTGCTATCTCTTTTTGTGAATTGTCTGTTGTTCTCTGCCTTCCTATCATAAGGGGATGCCTTTTTCAAAGCTACTCAATCACTATGTAATATTTTGTCCGAATAATGCAGATGGAAGTCTAATTTCCCACATGTATATTCATGGAAACCACAGGACCCAACAAAAACAAGTTTGTTGCAGTGCTGTGAGACACTTGATAATTTCTAAATGCAGAAAATTTCAAACTAAAACCATAATTACCAAAATGGGAATGTTTTGAGAACATTTTGCAAGATTTTACCAAGTTGTCTGTAGCCATTCTTTCCAAGATTACCAACATAATTACCAAGATTTTGCATGAATATGACCGTTCTGGGCATCTATGTGTTGATTTAATGCAAATTTAAGCCCCATCAATGATTTTAGTCTTGTCATTTTATTGTTAAGAAGTAAAAAATCTTGCTATCTCTTTTTGTGAATTGTCTGTTGTTCTCTGCCTTCCTATCATAAGGTATCCAATATGATGCCTTTTTTCAAAGCTACTCAATCACTATGTAATATTTTGTCTGAATAATGCAGATGAAAGTCTAATTTCCCACATGTATATTCATGGAAACCACAGGACCCAACAAAACAAGTTTGTTGCAGTGCTGTGAGACACTTGATAATTTCTAAATGCAGAAAATTTCAAACTAAAGCCATAATTACCAAAATGGAAATGTTTTGAGAACATTTTGCAAGATTTTACCAAGTTGTCTGTAGCCATTCTTTCCAAGATTACCAACATAATTACCAAGATTTTGCATGAATATGACTGTTCCGGGCATCTATGTGTCGATTTAATGCAAATTTAAGCTCCATCAATGATTTTAGTCTTGTCATTTTATTGTTCACAAGTAAAAAATCTTGCTATCTCTTTTTGTGAATTGTCTGTTGTTCTCTGCCTTCCTATCATAAGGTATTCAATATGACGCCTTTTTTCAAAGCTACTCAATCACTATGTAATATTTTGTCTGAATAATGCAGATGGAAGTCTAATTTCCCACATGTATATTCATAGAAACCACAGGACCCAACAAAACAAGTTTGTTGCAGTGCTGTGAGACACTTGATAATTTCTAAATGCAGAAAATTTCAAACTAAAGCCATAATTACCAAAATGGGAATGTTTTGAGAACATTTTGCAAGATTTTACCAAGTTGTCTGTAGCCATTCTTTCCAAGATTACCAACATAATTACCAAGATTTTGCACGAATATGGCCGTCCTGGGCATCTATGTGTTGATTTAATGCAAATTTAAGCCCCATCAATGATTTTAGTCTTGTCATTTTATTGTTCACAAGTAAAAAAAATCTTGCTATCTCTTTTTGTGAATTGTCTGTTGTTCTCTGCCTTCCTATCATAAGGTATCCAATATGATGCCTTTTTCAAAGCTACTCAATCACTATGTAATATTTTATCTGAATAATGCAGATGGAAGTCTAATTTCCCACATGCATATTCATGGAAACCACAGGACCCAACAAAACAAGTTTGTTGCAGTGCCGTGAGACACTTGATAATTTCTAAATGCAGAAAATTTCAAACTAAAGCCATAGTTACCAAAATGTTTTGAGAACATTTTGCAAGATTTTACCAAGTTGTCTGTAGCCATTCTTAAATCAATCTTTTGGCTCTCACTTAAATGCAGGGATAGCATAACTGTTGGTGCAGACATAACATAATCGTTCGTGCCTCTATCTAAACAGAGGTAGTTATAGCCATAGTTGCCACCTAAGTCTGAAAAAATTGAGGGGGGCTGCAAAAAAAAAAAAACTCCTCACTTTGGGCTACTATTGTTTGTTTTGAAAATGTTTAAGTGAAAAATCATAAATCATAGATTATGCATACCCTTGGATTAGTTTGTTAAAATGCAAGGGCTTGCTTTCTTAAAATGCTGGAACATAGAAGATATTAGAGTTCATAAATCCTCACTTGAGCCACTGCCTACTGTTTATCTTTGATGAAAATTTTAAGTGGAAAATTATAGTATGTAGGGAAAATCATACCCTTGGATTGTTTCCTAGACCAAAATAAATATTAAGTAATGACTTTGACCCACAACGCAATTGCTAGACAAATTACCTGCAATCCAGTAATGACTTTGACCCACAACGCAATTGCTAGACAAATTACCTGCAACCCATGTTATATCCTAAACCACAAAACATTGATATAACTTAAATAGCTATATATACTTGCTATTTACACCAACATGAAAAAAAAAGCATGCCACATCACCCGTAAAAGTTGCCATAAATGTGCCCATCTGAATCTCTTTAGTAATAGTCTCCACTTTTTGTAATGTAGACTTAAGAAAGAGAAAGAAATATTGTATTTGAAATTGAAGACCATTCTGCTTTCGTCTGAAATGTAGTCTTCATTGCAACTTAATAACCTACATACCAACTACTTTGCATATTGTTCAAGTGTAGTGGCCATTTATAAATCCAGCTTGCATACTGAATATCTTTTACTTCAAGAGTAAGTGGCCATCTCCACATCCAGCTTGCATGCTTGCATACTGAATATCTTTTAATTCAAGAGTAAGCGGCCATCTCTAGGTTTTACTTGGTGTCGTGGTCCATGTTTTACTTGGCGTCATGGAATTTATTTACTTGGAGGTCCACACTAAAGTATGAAAGTTTTCCAATTTGCAAGTTCTGACTGCAAAAAGAACACAAAACAATTTTCTAAAGGAAAACTTAAGATCCTTGAGACTTCTATAATAGACTCAAGAGTGCCTAGCAAGGCGATCCACTATCTATCTATAGCTATTTATCTATAGAAGAAACAAGAGAAAGGATCCATGATAAAAGTCTGCACATGTTCCATTAGTAGCCAAATCTCATTGACGGGGCACATTTTCTAGTCATATCCATTGTGTTCGGTCAGTTTTATCAGTGGATAAGTATGCAAACATAGCGCTGTGGATTGGGTGCTACTAACTATCCACTACCAGGCCGCTGCATGCCATTTGGATGCTTAGCCATCTATATATGCAATTTTTACTTAGCAACCATCTTTATGTATCAAGAATAAAAAGAAACACCAGACCTGCACGATGTACCAGCCTTTGGAGATGGTCTAGCAAACCTTGTTTGAGGGCTAACTGCAGCAACTGCTAGAATGAAGACAGAAATATGAGAAAATAACGTATTGCATGGTTCATTTTCATAAAGAAAAAGTAAATATTCAGCATTCATTTGAGCATTTGCAAATGATAGCAGTAAACAGGAAAGCATTTTTGTCCAGAGACTGCATTTGTATAGCTATTGCAAAGCATATGAAAGCATTTCTGCCCTTGTTAGCTTTTTGTTGGGAGCTTTCTAGACTATCATAAGCACATGTCATTCCTATAAAAGATGAACGATAAATTGATACCATGCCTGGAGTTATCTTCGTCTCCTCGTATGTATAAGATGGTCATCTTACTCTCCGCGTGGTTTTCTGTCCTTTCTCGGAAAGACGTAGCTCCGCAAGTTTACAATATTCTGCCATGGTCTATTGGATTAGCACGAGAAGCTTTAATAATCTGGCATATCTGGCTCTATTCCTTATGCAGTCCACACATCAGCATTGCCATTGGATAAATGAGAAAACATAGCAAGGCCTGCACGTTTTCAGCATATTGCATGTTCCATCAGAAAGCAAGCTTTTTGCAATGTGACTACCAAAACATTAGTAAAACTATTTCAGTCACTGGTACATAAAGCAGGGGTTTAGAGTGAATGAAACATGTGTTTGACATCTTACCTCCATGAATAGACCATCAACACAATAAAGGGATTAGTTTCTGAAGCCCTCTACTTGGCACTCCACCACCATCAATCTGTTTATAAGGCTTTAGTAGTCATAGTTTCTAGTCAGCATTAAGAAACAGATGATATCTTTTCGCCAGCAGGTTATTGCAAAGGGTGGGTAATATCTGCTACCTGGGAAGAATTTGCGAGAACTGACCTAATCTACAAGGTAATTAGAAGGTTAAATTGCATACACAGGACAATTTGCCTCGCTCATCCACTCCAAATTTCTAGGATTTCGACAATTGTGTAACCTGGGAGAAGTAAAAGACCATGAAATCTACAAAGGCAAATAAGTCTATAAGGAAGGCTTACTCACAAGGTGCCCCGTTCCATTATAGCTTCAGGATAAATGCCTCCAGTTGATGGTTTTGGAACGCCTCAGTTCGTCATACTTGATGGTACTTTTGTGGATGCGAGATAATAGAAGCAAGCCCTCCTGCATCCAGCCTCAGTAAGCCTTGCTCCATATGCTCCACTAGATCGGCAGATTTGAACCAGCTCATCTAATTCTTGACAACTGTTTCACCACAAGTTCCGGCAAGAAATTCTGCCAAGAAATGACAAGATAAAATTTTACTAGATAGGTAGCCATCTTTAAATTAAATCCTTGCAGCTGATATGCTTTCATTCATGTGCTTTCCCAAATTCTACAGCACTTCATCGTCACTTCACTGTAACATAATCTTCCCAGCCCATACCATTTTCACATGCTATTGCAGCCAGTTTGAAAACCCTTTTAGTCTTTTGGGTAAAGGCATCTAAAGGAACAACTAACAATTACAAATACTGAGCTTCCAGGGTTTCACAATGCAATTCCACAATGTCTACTTCTCTAACATTATCATGGAGGATCCTATTGCTCGTACTAGGCCTAGTCTCAGTCTCAGTCCCGCAAACGCATGCAGCAGAGCAAATTAGAATGAATATAACTCATGTACACAAGGGCCTGCCAACATCTGAGAAATTGCATCGAGGGGCTGAAAGCAGCCAGAAAAGGAGTGCATATTGGCAAGCTAGACGCAATGGTCGCAACCCCCTTACGAGCACACAATCTGGATATATGATGGACTTATGGATGGGCACTCCCCCAAAGCCTTTTAGGGTACAAATGGACACCGGAAGCGACCAAGTTTGGTTAAAGTGTGGCCCTTGCTCTGAATGCCCTCAAAATGAAGGAAGCTGTGCTCCATGTCCCGAAAATGTCTTGTATCCATGGCAGTCTAGTTCATTTTCCACCCTTGGATGTAATCCCTATTATGGTTGTGGCCCTTTGTCTGGTGCTTCTTGCACCCCTCGTCCCAATCCTTTTCTTAGAAATCGTCCTGAATATTCTTGTTCTTATGTGTATCAATATTTTGATACGAGTTACACTAAGGGGGCGTATGCAACAGAAGCCATTGCTCTGCCTGGCTCCCCACCGGCCAAGATAACTTTCGGTTGTTCCAATACTCTTGTTGGCCGTTTTGATGGTGATGGTATTGCCAGACTAAATTCAGGACCTCTTTCTCTTGTCTCTCAGTTGCCCATTGATGGAGTATTCTCCTACTGCCTCGCGCCTTATGGCCAAGATGCTGATAGTGCCCTCTTCTTTGGAGCCCCTCCCCCAAATCCTTTGGCCAGTTCTACACCCATCCTTGGCAAGGGAATCTACTATGTCCATCTTCATAGCGTCAGTGTAGGAAATCACATGATTGTAAACCGCAATCAACCATATTCAGACCTCAACTCTCATGGCACAATGATTGATTCGGGTACTACGCTCACCATCCTCGAGGAAGGTGTGTTCAATGATGTAGCACGTGCATTCGTCAATGCAATGCCATACGTGCCTCAAGTTCATGTACCTGGCCATGATCTCTGCTTTGATGTTTCACGTGCCCCTAACGTGCAGGTTCCTCCCCTCACTTTCCCGCCGAGGGGCTTCGTTCGATCCTCGGTTTCAAATTACATGGGCATGGTCAATCCCAATGTCATGTGCTTGCTGATGTCACGTGCCATTCTACAAGAAGGCGATCTTAGTCCAGTCGGCATCATTGGAAACATAATGCAGCAGAATTATCTTGTTACCTACGATACAAGGGCAATGAAGATCTCTTTTGTACCAGCAGATTGTAGCAACTATTGAGAGAACATGCCTATCTGAGATCAGATTGTATTCTATTAAGTAGCAGATTGGGGAGATTATTTATAAAGCTAGCTAGTTATGGTCGTTACATTTAAAAGTTTTCAAAGACCGTGTATATTTCTATCTACTAATTGTTAATACATTCCTTTAATATCATTCACTCAAGGATTACTTACATGCATTTACATTAGCCACAACTTCCACAAATTCTTTCTCGTCATTCAGAAGACCATAGATTATGTGCATTTCTACCTACTAATAGATTCCAATGTCATTCACAGTAGTTGGAATAACTATCTAAGAAATTCAAGCAAGGATTTTTAAATCTCTATTTACGTGCATGGTTGATTAAGTTTCTATTCATACAAATGCCATTCCAATTTCTCAACTCCTTGTATGTAGATGGATATTTACAATTCAAACAAGATGCTAATCCATCCAGGTTGCCTCTTTCACATACCTTCTATACTTAATTGATATGAGGGATTATTACCAAGATTCTATTTGCAATCTACAAAGCTAGTGGAACTTAACACGTCATTACCCTCCTCCGGTTTGGAACAATGAGAAGTGATATCTCCCGTTTGAGAAGAATTGTCTTTGCTATGACATGTATCATATTTTGCATTTTACCTCCATTAAGTAGTTAGGGTTTTGTGATTAAGAAGGTAGCTAAAAATTAAACAACTTAGCACACTTAGCAAAACAAATCTCGGAAAAATAAAATTTTTGACCTTGTGTCATGGTACTCTTACCACGCGTCCAAAGCTAAAATAAGATTCCTACTTTGCTCTCCCATGAAGGGTGAGAGTAGGTTGCCCATGGTTAAGTGGCCTAATCTAGTGATACTCTACAAAAGCCATACACACAAAATCCAATCTGTGGTGGCACTTGATCCATTCCACCAGATTGTATCCCAACAGGTCTATCACATTTATAAGCAAGTTCTGATATTTCTTTCACGAGGTAAGATAATATGCAATCAAATGTGTTCTTACAAAAGTGAAGTGGCCTAACAGTCACATGAAGTACCTCTTGATGTCACAACCATATTAACTCTATTGAGAAAAACTAGACCTTTGCAACCAAATAGTGACAATGAATTAGAAAGGAATCCTACATAAACACATCATGGATTCCATGCTCTCCAGTTTTAGAAGTCTATAGTTTAATATATATTCATCTCTTCAAAGGGGACCATTATTTTTAAAGGAGCCATCCACATTCACTACAAGAGAACAAGGATTTTTTGTCAAAAAAATTGTCAGATAGTCTTCATAAAATAGGCTAGTGGCCAGAGTCTACTGGCTGACGATTTCTTTGACGAATATTATCTGACGATTGAGAGCCAGAATAATTTTTCGTCAAGGTAGCGGTCAGACAGTTCACCACATTTTCAGTTACTACTATCGTCAAATTATTGTTGCACCTTTTGTTGCTTTGAGGTGGTTGGTTAAAGCCATTAAAGATGAAACTTATATTCACATTTAGGGAGGGTGTACCAAATTGGGAGCCTAAAGCTAAGTGACACATTGTTGCGATGAACCAAATCATGAATGAAAAAATGGACATTTTATTGATATGATAAAATTGGAATAATGTACAGGAGGATGCAGCTGAGAGCCTTTTATATTATATATAAATATATACACCATTATCTCTGATAAACCGGACTCGGGCTGCCAGGATAGAAATTCTTAGAAATTGATGGAGACTTGTGAAATCCTGCATGCATGTGGGCATGGTGAAGGTGAGCAAGACAATCGCAAATCACCCAACTGCTGCCATTCTTCCGCAACTCTGACCTGTAAATGGAAAGAATTTTAAAAACCTTTCACTTTCATTTAAAACCCACTAAGACATTTCATCTTTTTACCTTAATTCTCCTGTTCCATTGCTTGGGCCAGAAAGACATCACCTTCTCTCCTAGGGCGAGCAAGACCGGCTACCTATTTCAAATCAATTATAAGAACAACACCGCCTTAGACAATATTTTCTGGAATGAAATGTGAGCCAAATGTAAAGGCTGGCAGTCAGGACTTACATGCTAGTGATTTTCTAATAGTTGCACATTGTCGACTTGGATAAGCCAAGGGGTGGCAAATGTAAAACTGGAAACAAGACAATGCAGCTTTTATTTACTGAATTCAAGAGCTAAAATTGTGGTACCAAGAAAACGTTCCTGTACTCTAATAGCAATCGATCAAAGGATATTAGTCATAAAGTAGGAAACACTTCATGAAGTTAACTCACCCTTCTTCTGTAACAAGGAAATCAACGCAGCTATCTTCACACTAGCCTTTGTTCCATTTTCCAGATTATCAATCTCTTCAACTTCTTCACCAATGTTGGAAACAAAAATATCAACAGAATTTAGTGGTGAGCAGCATAAAAAGCACTGCCTTTTATCACAAGTAAACATTTTCTCAATACATCGCATGCAGAAAACATGCGTGCATCGAGTAATAATAGCCATTGTTGGAGGACATAAGCAAATAGGACAGTCAAACTCATCTGCAGTTTGGACCAATAGCTTCTGCAGCAACTCGAAACTTACGATTGCAAGTTCTGTAAAAATCAACCACATGCATAAATTGGCACGAGATAGTCCATCTCATTAATTTTAAACTTTACAATAAAACTGCTAGTCCATTTTCTATTTTAGAAAGGGAAGCAGGATCTAGCGGGATCTAATACCAGGATACCAAGCATAGGCAACTAGGATAGCGCAGCTCATTAATCTTCTATGATGAAATAGGGGGCACAACATTCTTTGCAATAATAACAACACTAATTAAAGACGAGGTATGATGAGTTGGATGGAGAGGCACAATGATTGAATTAGAAAAGTAATGCTTAATCATTGGCCCTTCTAGGCAACTAATATGTTTTATGAAAAGAGAAGTAAGATTATATTGACCTCTGGAGATGCAATTCACACCAACAACATGAAGAAACCTTCAATATTTAATATGCATTCCAGTATTTTCATTTAGCTTCAGTGATACTTGTTTTCACACGGGCAAAAGTTGGTCCCGTTTCAATGTCATATAGATCTTCTACAAGATTTTAAAATGAGTAGGCTATATATCCCTTGAATGTGGGATATCCATGAAACATATATAAATTACTATTCTTTATATACTTTTCTATATAGTTGATGTGTAAAAACATAATATGTTATAATAAATACCATGTTGGCTCCAAAAGGCTTTAGAGTTTTGCTCCATTTCCTTTACACCTCACTGATTTGAGCACCATAAAAATCACACACAATCATGTTTAAACCACGGGTATATCTAGGTCTTTGCCATGTTAAAGCCACGCAAAAAGAAAAAACAAACAAATACATGACGTTTTTGTGGACTTAGCAGGATTTTTTATTTCCTTATTTAAAGCTAATTTAAGCATGGCCATGTCCAATATTTACACGAATTGTCATTGAAACAAGGCCGACAAATGCTGAAGGCATTTTCTCTTAAATGGTAATATAGTACAGTTGCAAAAAATCACAATCAAGCAATAAGTTGTCCACTTGCTTGGACCACTAGCAAAATATCCATAATTCCACGATTCTTTTTCGAAGTGCATCGCCATAATTGACTAGGACTTAGAAAAGGGTCCACAATGGTGATACGCGACGAAATTTCCAAACACATGTCATTTTTTTAACACTTCACCGAACACATGGCTCGTGTTTGACCTCTCACCAACAAATAGGAAGACTAGCCATCCAACAGTATGATATAAAACTCAAAAACCAACCTCATGACAACCAACCTCATGCGAAAAGGATCATTCAGGTATGGAGTTCAGTCTCACATAACCAGGGCCAGAAGACAAAACCAATCTCATGAATATCATCTAGAGTATGGACAGTTTAAGCCGAACCAAGTTTCAGATGACAAGAATGGAATTGAACTTTATCATCCATAGGGTGTAAAGTGAGCTAAGGAACAATACACCCATTAAAGAAACTTCTACCTTGAAGGGTTTTTGAGAAGACACTATAATAATAATAATAATATAATAATAATAATAATAATAAATGTACTGCATAAATCACACAAATTACAAAAAACAACTTGCATGATTAATCGACCTTCATATTGGTCTGAAGCTCTAGCCCATACATATGGCATCAAAGTATGTATAGATAAAAGATCAGCTTTATAATGGCGTGATTTGATACATGAGGGCTAGCTTTCCAAAAGCCAGCTTCGCGACAACGAGATAATTTAGGGTATGCATAATCTGGCCTCACAGAACCGACCACAATGTATCACTAGCTTTCTGAAAGCCAGCGTTGCGACAATGAGATAATTTAGGGTATGCATAATTTAGCCTCAGAGAACCGACCACAATGTATTGGTGAGTAGGGTAGATGATATGGGGTCGAGTTGAGGATCTAGGGACTTACTAGGGGGCCACCTACTAACTAATAATAAAGAAAACACGGTTTCCTTCAAACAAACAGGTAACAAATAAACAAGCCTAAATTAAAAAAAAAAGGTATAGAGAAGGGAAAAAGAAAAAGCATCCTAATACGGATATCCAGCCACAAAAGGAATATTCGGTAAAGGGCGATGGACGGTTCATATTAAGCGGAGTCTTTTGTTCGGGGCTATGAGAGCCGTCGATGTCAGGGCAAATAATGAAAGGCCTTCTTTGCAAGGTAAAAGAAGGAAAACAACGGAAAATAGGAGAAGGGGAAAAATTCTGGGAATCAACCTTTGCGCAAAAACTGCGTTGTCGGAGTTGCGGCTATGGTGGATTCAGAGCCCCAGTCAGATTCTGGCTGTGTCACCGTATCGCCATAAACAATCTATGGTTCCAGAATGGCTTGTCTTAGTCTAACTTCGACATAGCCCCGATTCTTCGGTTTCTTCTTATTTTTTTCGATATCTGCTGAGTCTAGATCCAATCCGGCTATGGCGATTTTAGATCCACAAAGGGCGATTTTGGGGGTTAGGAGAAAGGATTCATGCAAGGGCAGCTGACCCCATCAGGGGGTCTTTAACTAAAGCTTATTGCAAGAAGCAGGAACTTGGGAAGAGCCTAAGAAGTTAGATAGCGTTATATTGGTTTTGAGATAGGAGAGGTTAGACATGGCAGCAGACGTAGGGGTTCATAATCATAGTCGAGTTATAGGGCGAACAGTGGATGAAAGGGAAAATGTTGCAGGTAAAACTATGGAACCAAGGGTTCGGGAGGTAGTCAGGTCGTCACAGATTGGAACTGCATCACAGCTTATTTCTGGGGGCATAGCTGGAGCAGTCAGTAAAACTTGTACTGCTCCCTTGGCTCGTCTTACTATTCTCTTTCAGGTTTGGAATTGTATTTGGTTGAACACAACTTCTTAGACTGTTCTTATCTTTGTATCTCTTCTTTTGGCAGAGGATTGATTATTGATTAATTTTAAGAGTGTAAGACGCAAAATTTTGTTATGGTCATCTTTTAAGAATCCGTCTTTGCGATTATGGAGGGTAATTGAATTGTATTTTGTTATGCTCAACTTTTAAGAATCCATCTTTGCGAGTAAGTGAATTTTATTAAAAAATAGAGAAACCTAAATTTCTGAAATCTGTTAGAAGCAGAAACGGGACTTATGGTCTGCAGAAAAACATACATCCCACCAGAAAATTATACAAGAATTGGGGATGAGTCAGAAATTCAAGGTTCAAAGTTTTATCCTAGAGGTCCCCTAAGGAGGCCCCCTCAACTTAAGATGCATGTTTCAATCGGGCTGAGAGTTACATAATCTATCATTCAGTGCCCTTTAGTTGAAAAGTTCTAGTGACAATGGCTTACTCAAGAAGGCACTCACAATTAATTATATACGTTAGGAGCAATGTCTTTTCTGCTAGGAGATGTTTCTGTAAACTCTGGATGTTAGAGTAAACTGCACGTTCTGCACTGATTATAGAAGAATGCATGTGTACTTTTTGTACTAAAGTATGGAAATATGTACATCAAGGTCCAAGGGATGGGTGCAGAAGGTTCACTATCTCGCCCAAGTATTTTGCGGGAGGCTTCAAGGATTTTTCGAGAAGAAGGTTTTAGGGCGTTCTGGAAAGGCAACGGGGTTACTGTTGTTCATAGGCTTCCATATTCTGCAATCAATTTTTTTGCATATGAAGAATATAAAAGGGTAAGCAGATTTTGTTTCTCTGTCATGTCATGTCGTTGTGCTATTGGAAAATTACTTGTATCTGACTGGTTTGGATATGCAGTTCCTGATGAGCTATACAGGAATGGAACACAGACAGGAAAGCTTAGGAGTTGGCATGGGAACAAGGCTTCTTGCAGGTGGTGCAGCTGGGCTCACAGCAGCATCCTTGACATACCCTCTTGACCTTGTGAGGACACGGTTAGCCGCACAGGTGAGCTGGGCATGATGAGGTCTGACTGAGAGAGCACACATCCACGAAAATGCAATAACTGGTCTAGTATATTTAAATAGGTGTAAGACTTATTTGAAGCATATTCATTGGCAGGTGGAATGACCCCTGTGATTTGGGAAATGGCTGCAGACAAACGTTGCATATTATAGGGGCATCACACATGCCCTTATCCAGATTTGTTGCGATGAGGGCTTCAGGGGACTATACAAAGGACTTACAACCACGCTACTGGTAGAGTAATCTGTGGGTTTGTTTTTATTCAGATCTAAACACAGTTAATAATAATGACTTATAACACCTTATTTTGACTGTAATAGTGTGTTGGGCCAAACATTGCCATAAATTTCTGCGCGTATGAGACCTTGAAGTCCTCTTGGGTTTCTCAGAGGTCTGAAGCTCTATATATGTTGTGTTAAAAACTTCATGCAAGATATAACTTCTTTTGTATTTACTTTACAGGCCAGAATCTCCAGCTATAGTTGCAAGTTTAGCTTGCGGCAGTATAGCTGGTATTTGCTCGTCGACAGGTATGTACAATTATCATATGCCTGTTGCTAAAATGTCCATTTGAGTTACTCTTTTCTTTCTATGTTTTGTAGCTACTTTCCCAATCGATTTATTGAGGAGGAGAATGCAGTTGGAAGGTGCTGGAGGACGGGCTCGTGTTTATAAAAGTGGTGCCATTGGTACATTAAGTCACATAATCAGGACAGAGGGGTTTTGGGGTCTGTATAGAGGAATTCTACCAGAGTATTTCAAGGTCATACCAAGCGTCGGAATCGTATTTATGACCTACGAGTTCATGAAGAGGATCCTTCAGCCTAGGCCATGGGAATGATCAGCTGTAGTTGCCTTATGTATTCCGGTTATGTTGACAAGTCGAATAAAATTCTTACCTGAACTTGGTAATTTAAATCAATTCTTGAAGATCCTCATTGGTAATTGTCACACTTGACTTGCATCATTGCAGTTCTGATCTTACATAACTGGATAAGGCAGAGGCCTGATGGCCAATGTCTCTTACTGAAGTCAAGAAGTGAAGAAAATGCCCAGATCGATGGGCATTTTAGATAGTTGATGCCCTGGCTTTGTGATGCTCGTTTTGTAAGTAGTTGCCAAACAAAGTGAGGGTCTACAGAAGTTTTGACTATGTAAATTGCTCAAAATTTTAATGAAAGATATTCTTTGGGGGAGAATTATTTTATGACTATTATAAGTCGCAAATTCTGTGTTATAATCAAGCGTATAGATTTGATTCAAGCCGCGAGTCAAGGTACCGTTATCGTTTTGTTGGTTCCAGCCGTGAGTCAAGGTACCGTTGTCATTTTGTTGTTTCCTTGAGGAAGATGTGAACTGGCATGAAAAGGTTAGTATATGCATTTCAGAGTTTTGCGAAGGCAAGACGAGAGGCCTTCTAAAGGAAGTAAGAAGTGATCTTTATGCAGTGAATGGATACTTTCTCCCTTGGTTGTGCAAGATGGTTTGTATTTTGTTTTTCCTATAGTTGAGAGAGTTCTGATTTTTAACAAGTCTATTTCTCAGGTGTTTCCTTGTCGTTTAATTTACACTTGGGTCGGGGCTCGACCTTTGTAAGGAATTTGCCTTGGTACGTCTATGAGGCTAGTTTCCATGGAGGAGGAGGGAATGAACGTGAGGGGAATGGTGCGTCTATCATGTTAGTTAGCCTAGTGAGGGGGGTGGACTTCAACACGAAATTGACAGTGGGTGGGTGGGGAACAAAGGTTTGGGGCTCAAAGGTTGGTGAGTCTTGAAGGGGAAAGGAAGGAGTAATTTGAGTGAGTTTTGAAGGGGAAAGGAAGGAGTAATTTGAATGGCCTTAAGGAAATTTTCAAGTGGATCACGAGCAACGGAGCCGTGAGTGGCGTCACCAGGTCACTTGAAAATTTCCTTAAGAAATTTTATGGTCATTCAAATTCTTCGACGAAATTTTAATCCAGCTTTAAATTTTTGCATGTTCTTGAGATCTTCATGTTTTTGCCTTTTAATTTGCTTTCTGCCTAATCCAGCTTCAAATTTCTGCCAGTTCCTTATTGGATTTTCGTCTCACAAACTCTGCTGCAATTCAGGCATATATGTTTGGCTTCCAATAGTTCCTACTATAACTGATTCTGGCGATTCTATGATAGATCCAACTTGGGGGGATCCAATCTTCTTTGTTTTTGCAAATAGAAACTCTGGCCAATTTTGACATAGATCTGTCAAGCGTAGCCAGATTCAGGTCGAGTATTTTTGCCAAATAGCTGTGGCACTGAAGGAAAAAAACGCAAAAACAAGCATTGCAGAAGTAGTCATTGAAGTGGAGAAGCGACAACACAGAAACACTCTTAGAAGGAAAAAAGGCACCAAAACAAGCATTGGAGAAGCGGATCGTTGGGATGGAGCACAACCAAGATGCTTCATGTTGAAGTTGAGAAAAAAGCATATGTAAAGCGGATCATTGTTTTTTTTTTTTTTTGAAGGATGAAAGTAAATAATATTAATATAGCGTAAGTACAAGAAGAGCGATACTAGGGTACCCCTGCCCACACATGGGCGAGCACCCACACAACACATATACCTACCTACGACTCATGGGATAAATCTGCCAATGCTGTCTACAATGAGAAGGGTCCTTTCCCAGATAGCTGCCTTAAACTGCTCCTTCCGAGGAGATGCCAGGTAAGAGAGATATAATTTGTACCTTAACTGCGGGATCAGAACCCGAGGCTGTACCTCCTCATTCCTGAACACCTTCATGCGCCGACGCTTCCAAATGAGCCACAAGTAACCACGCTTTTACATAAATGGAAGGCGGACTGACTGAGGTCGGGACCACCCCCGAGGATACACCCCCAAGAGAACACTGTTGACTCAAGCTGATGTGTGAAAGAGGCGCTGGACTCCACCGCCATGCCTATTTGGATGTCGAAAGCAGAGAAACATACAATGCTCGGGGTCTCCACACGTGCACCACACATTGGACACGATTCCACGATCCGCGGATTGATCCTGTGCACCCGTGTTCACCCCTCGGGGGCCGATTGCACTATCGCCATAGCAAACACCCGAATCTTGGGGGGCGAGATTGGGTTCCACACCCATCTCCAAATGCTGCTCTAGTCATCTCCTGGCACCTGAAGACTCCAGCCATCTGAGTCGAGGGGTCAACCTTTGGATGACAACTCCACACCCACGCTTTGTGGGGTTCGGGCGGCGCATTAGCCACCCATGCCCAAATAGCACAATCCCGTTCCTGAAGTCGGAACTTATGGCGGAAAAGCTGCCAGGGTGCAAGCTGCCCGTCAATATACCACTCCCCCATCGTCAGCACCCCATGTTGTGCCCATCTGCGCTGGACCCGTGGATCGACGGATGCGGCCAACACCGGAGGTGCTGCACCTGGACCGAGCGGGATCCACCATGGTGATGCCTTTTTGTCATGCTTCATGTTGAAGTTGAGAAAAAAGCATATGTGGAGTGGATCATTGTTTTGTCATTGGAGAACACAGAAACACAGCGGATCATTGGCAGAAATGTAGAGGCAATGTTACCCAAGAACGTCGACACAAGGTCAATATAGTTTTTCCCCGTTTAAGACTTTGTTGAATGAGGGCGAAATTTGAAGATGGTTAAAATTTTGTGAGTGTAAAGGTTTGGGACTTAAGGTTAGTAAGTGGGATGGACTTAAAAGGAAAAAGTATGAGTTGACACTGTGGGTGAAGAACAAAGATTTGGGGCCCAACCTGTGTAGGAAACTTGTCGTGGTGCATAAACCATCATTCAATTAAATTGGGATTATGTCTTAATTTTGGGATAAATTTTATATTGCACTTTTTTAGTAACTTTGTTAAATTCACTTTTTTAGTAACTTTGTTGCCCTTAGACTAGAATAGACGTTAACATATAATCACACACGGGAATATAAATTCACACCTTAACTTCAAATTACAAAATCATATATCATGAAACTCAAGTAGTACACAACTTTTATTAAAAGTGATTGATACATAGTAACTGTTTATCATTTTTCCACCAACATCCCCAAGGATATGAGAACCTTATTCCTTACATCCTGAGGTATTGTAACTCTCGCTGTTTTACTAGGAATAGTTTTTGGAGTCCATGAGTACAATACGGTTTCAATGTCTAGCCAAAGATCGGGATCACTAGGATTTCTCCTCCACCTCTTTGTCCAACAATCTGAATATCTTTCTTTATGGGTGACATTACTCAACTGATGTACTTTGGACACCACCATTCCACGCCGCACCTTATTGAAGTTAACATCACCTTCTTCTTTGCAAATATCGAGATAGTCCATCCCAACCACCTTTGGATAGGTCTCTAGATCTGCTGGTTTTACTACTACAAATTGGTGGCACTCCACGTCGATTAGAAGGTTCATAACAATCCATGCCTAGATATTTTGGCCTATCCTTCTTAGGACCAACATAGTGTTTATCAGTTGAGGAGGAGCATATGCCTTCACAATGCTACTAATGGTACCATCATCTTCGTCGGCACCGGCTAATGTTTTCCACTTACTTTTAGGGAACCACCCTTCCGGCAGTACATTCGAGGATGTGTCTACCTCATCCAACAAGTTGATCACCTTCTTCCAATAATCTATCAATGCGATTAGTCTCATCGAATTAGTTTGCCAATGCTTGATGTAGTCATTGATGCCATCCTTAGTCAAGCCCAATTGCTTGACTTCTTCAGTTGGTTTTAGAGCTTTTGGTTGACCAGGAGGTATCATAGGCTTGCCATTTGCATCCCTGCGCCAAATTTCTGCCCCACCTCTCCACTTCTCCTCTGAAGGTCTCATTTTCCATTGCATGATTGGAATCCCTTCTCTCACCCAAAAAGTGAATTGAAGAGGTCTAGAATGACCTTCCATGTCGAGAGCATAACCATCCACAAAACTCTTCCAATCAGGCACTTCTTCTATGATAGATCCTATAGGAGATGGATTTGTACATCCATGAAATATTTCCAATAGCCTGGGAAAGTTGGTAGCTGTCTCTTTGTCTCAATACATGACTATATTTTCCAAACAATGCATCCACATCCTCATGAGTATGTCCGGGCATTAGGAACCCCAAATTGACTCTTTCAAAAATACCCACAGCTGTTAAGTAGGATAGGAAAGAAAACATCCACCTATTCTTATTTTGACCAGCACAATTATCTAGTTGCAAGAGGAGCTTTCTGGGCAGATCTCGAGGTTTAGCACGAGATGTTGAAGCTCCAACATGTTCATTAGGTCCATTCCTCCTAAATCTTGCCTTGCTAAACTTTTCAATACTATTAGGGGTTCCATCCAACAATGCACTATGTAGTGCCTGGCTAGCTGTAGGATCCTGTAGGTGACCATTGTAACCCTTCTCATAGTTTCTTAAACACCTCATGATACTCCCAATGTGAAAAAATCGGACCATCACTCCACAACTCTAAACTGAAATGGCCATAATAGGTCTGAGACTGCCCATGCAATATTGCCCCAGTCATTGAAATCTGCAAAGGGTATGATCTTCCACATGACTTAGGAATGTACTTGAATTGTGGAAGACAAGTCTTCTGTTGGTCCATTTTATCATGTATAATACATAGATAGTTATTAGGTTCCATTGCAGATAAGGTCCTCCACATCCAATAAGTTGATCTACATGATAGTTGATCTGTCATATGGTCCTTCATATGTTCCCTTATCTTTGCCCTTAGACTTGGTTGCACGCAGTCTTATCTAGTGTCTCCTTCAGCTTAGCACATAAATTGCACTTGGCAAAGTTGTTTGAAGTTGCTATGGTCACATGCTTGAAATGCTTATTCCATAGCCTACTAAAAACTGGGTTTGGGATATAGAGGCCACTCCAAGTTCAGAAAGCAATGCATTTATTTCCTCTAATATGCTCTTCGGGTACAATGGGATGGCAATCTCTTTTCAACAATAACTCTACCCGATTTCATCCTTCTTACTCTTATGTGGCATGTTTTACGCATTGAAATCCACATATCTTTCAAATATTTCCTTTGCGGCTATAGTTCTTGAGGTAGGCCTTACGGGCCGGTGTTCCCATGCAATGCAATTTTACTACCATTTTCATGTCTCTTTTGCCGGTTATTTGCCAAGAAGAGGTTGGAATTCCATGTATAGCCATCCATGCTTTTGAACATATCCACTTTCCATTCAATGAATCTTTTCTTCTTTGATCTTTCATCTGAATTGCATAGCCAAATATGGTGTACATGAAATTCCTCTGCTATCACACTTATGTTCACGATATGTAGCTCTTGCTCCCACCAACTCCTCTATTGTGAACATTCTAACACAAGAAGCCCAACAACATTCACCTCCTCTAACCTTCATCATAGCTTCGGAGAACAATCATAATCGACTTGCATCTTTTGGTGGGATAATGTTTGAAAGTTGGAAGTGGCCTCTTGCTACCTTTGTGTGAACATTGTTGACAATGGTTCTACATCTATAGGAAAGCGTGTAGTTCCCCTCAGGTTGAATACAGTCCCTAGGCCATGCAACAATAGTTGGAACCTCTAGTTGCTTCACACAAGCTAGGCATTCTTGTTTGCCTGAACCCTTTTCCTTCCAATTGTCATATAATTTTGAGATTGCCACACCTAACTTTGTCCTCCCCTAATCTTTCATCATTCTTTGCATTGATAGGATGCGCTAGAACAATAATCCCTTCTCCCTCTGCTGCCTCTCATTTGCATGCATGCGGGATCTTGACCTTTTGTTTTTCCAATCAACCAGTATAAAGTACAATTTCCTTTCCTTTGGCATCATCCTTTTCATTTGAGGCCTTTTCCTTTCCTTTGCCATCATCAACATCATTTGGAGTCTTTTCCTTTCCTTTGCCATCATGAACATCATTTGAGGTATTTTCCTTTCCTTGGCCATCATGTTCATTAGTTGGGGATTTTTCCTTGCCTTGATCGGCATCATTAGGGGCTTTATTTTTAGCATTTTGCATGCCATTGACCTAGAATGCATAAAAATATATAGTAAGTTAGCATATCCAAATAACCTCTCAATAACATGTTCATAAATGAAAGCCTCATATGTCTTATTCTATTTGATCATTCTATTTATATAATGGGATTCCCCAAGTTATTTTCCTCAACATTATATATAAATAAAACCCTCTACTTATTAGCCTTATAACTTGTATCCTATAATAACCTTTGTAATAAATTTTAACCTTGTAAAAGGGATAACCCTTATGAGGGTTAACCTTAAAAGGTTAACTTAACCATTAAAGGGATAACCTTGGTATCCTATAATAACCCTTATAATAAATTTAACCTTATTATTACAAGGGATAACCTTGGTATCCTATAATAACCCTTATAATAAATTTAACATTGTTATTACAAGGGATAAAATCATGGTCCTTAAAACAATTAACTTAGTGCAATAAATTTTCGCGGAAGTTATAATGGCGCGTGTACGAAATTTTGAAAGCGATTATTATTTCAAGTTAGCATTCGTTTTGAACTTTTCTCTCTCACTTTTAAGCTTCCAATTCGGGCATTCAGGCGCTTCCAATTTCTGCTTTACGCTTCCAATTTCTTCTCGGCTTCTATTTGCTTCAATGCGCTTCTCGGCTTCTATTATCTTGCTTCAAACTTGGCTTACGCTGCTTCAATCTCGGCTTCTCGGCGTCTATACGCTTTGAACTTCGGCTTCTATCGCTTTTTATCTTTTTTTATCTGCGCTTTCGGCTTCTACAATCTGTTTTTATCTGGCTTTTCGAGTTTTTTTGCTTCTACAATCTTACTTTTAGGGTTTTCGGCTCAAAGGTTTTTAAATAAAAAAGGTTTCTACTCGGCTTTTACGCTTTTACGCTTTAAACTTCGGCTTCTATATGCTTTTTCGGCTTCTATATGCTTTTTCGGCTCAATACAAGGTTCTATACAAAGGTTTGTAGGCTCTATACAAGGTTTTACGGTTTTTGGCTTTTCGACTTTGAATAACTTTGGTTTTTGTGTTAAAGCTTCTCAATTGCTATTGCTTTTTCTCCAAATTATTTGCTATTGCTTTTCTCGGCTTCTTAAGGCTTCTCGAATCACTTCTTAAGGTTTTCGGGTTAGTATTTCTTGTTATTTACATAAAGTAGTTATTTTCCATAAAGCATGTTATTTACTTTTACATGCATCGGTTCTATTTCATATCATATCCGTTCTCTATCATATCATATTACTCTATCATTTCTATTTCATATCGATCTATGATCTTGCTCTATGATCTAGATCATAGATCATAGATCCTGAGATCTTCACTAGCTCTTCCTCTATCTCGTTTCTAAATAATGAACTAAAACAATGAACTAAATATTGAACTAAACAAGGAGTATTATTATTATATATCTGCTCTAGCGGCTTTATATTTTTGATTACATTTCGCGTGCATTACATTACGCATTATGCATTTTGTTAGAATAATATGTTGGAATGGGAGAAATCGCGCTTGGCGCATTTCTATTTTTTGGGTTACGTTTTCCACTAGGTTAATCAAATCGCGCCCGGTAGCGTTTTAGTTGGCATTTCAATTTCATACGGCTCTATACAAATCGCGCCAGGCGCGTGTGAAATAGATCTGTGCTAATTACTTTCTCTCGTTCTAGTGCCATGGATTTTCCTTATGCATGGACACTGGCTGGTTCAAATACACTGGCTGGTTCTAGTTCCCTGGACGACCATCAACTCTGGACCCTGTACAAGATATTACTTGAGTGTGCTGTTCAAAACGTTCAAAGAGAGTTGGAGAATCCATTAGACAGCCTGTATCAGGGGCCATGGGTACACTTCCATCGCATCTATGGACATATCAGACTCCTCATGCTCTTAGTAAGGCTCATGCCAACAAATAAGTACAAGGATTTGATTTATAGTATCAGGGATCGATACAACACTCTGGTTTGGAGACTCGACATCCTCAGGAAAGATGAGGATCTGTCATATCGGGGGTGGTTCAGGTGGGACTTCTTGCGGGATTAGGCGGATGAAGTGGGCACTGTCGACATATTGTAGAGATAGAAAAGAATTGGCGCTGGCGCATTTTTGGAGAAGAAGAAATGTACATAACTTTTTGGAATATGAATACAAACTCGGCGCTGGCGCAATTTGCACTATACTTTTTACGTCATTAGTTTTTTTTTTTTTTATATGCAATGTCGAAAACATTGAATCTGTGATGCCCTCCAAGATTATGACCAACCCCAAGAAACTACATATTTTCATTAATGTGTAGTTTCATGGGGTTGATATGATTGGCTAAAGAGCATCAAAGAATACAAAGTTCACAACATCACTTGAGATGATATGATATATTTTTTTTTTTGAATATCCAAATATACATACCTTTTTCGAGACGTTCTTTTGGCCATGCTACAAATGTGCCCACGCTTCACCTAAATGTATATGCCCTTAGGGATGTCTTCTTGGAAGAGCCTCATCTTCATAATTGCGGTTTAGAATAGAAATCTTACGAAACTTGTTCCAAGAGGAACACCATGACACATAGAACTTGGATTCAAATCTTGATTTTACACAATCCTACTCGGGCTTCAAGTTTCTTTGTTAAAAGATAGCATTCTTCTCGACAGCGATAAAGAACCGAATGCATTGTAAAAATAGAGGGCGAAAAATTGAGAACAAGAGAATGCATTGAATTCACCATAGTTCAGCCAGACATCGAATGGGAATTGAAGGCGGCTCGATCGAATGGATTGAAAGGCGGCTCGATCGATCGAATGGGATCGAACGGATCTTGCGCTCTCGATAGTCGATTGTTCTTGGGCGCTCGATACTAGGAATGATCTTGGGCGCCCGATAGTAGGTGGCCGATTAGGTGGTAGTAGATTGCCACATATCGTTTCTTGAAATTAATAATTAATTGTTATCTTGAAATTGCACTAAAAAGAAAAACACAATTTAAATTTGTAAATGAGCCGGACGGGCGGTTAATTAAAGGCGGTATAAATTTAAAAGGGCGCAAATTTGAATTTACGGATTTGTAAATCGGCGCCCTAGATTATGAACATACATATAAGTTTAAACCAAAACCCCGATCTCATACTATCCGCGACTTGCAGTTCTATGGCGTCTAGAGGATCGGCGGCGGCCGAATTTGGTAGAGGTGGGCGACAGCCCAAAGCACAAATCAAGCACGGAGGTGGCTTGAACAAGCGAAAGTTTTGATCCAACAAGCGCCTCGGGTAATTGATCTTTTTTTTGTTTTGTAATTGATTTACGTGTCCCTTTTATTGTTAGGTTTCTAGGATGTTTTTCAACCGGTGTATTTTTACGTGTATCGTGTCTCGTGTATTGTCTACCTTTCATATTGTTTCGTGTCATTTCTCTTTGGTTTTATTACCTTGTTTTGTGTGTTTTTGTTATAATCTTCTCCTTTACTCAGATATGTTTTTGTTGGAACAATTCTCCATTTTGTATAATGTAGACCGTGTAAGTCTTTATACGTATTCTCAGTTCTTTTTGACAAGTCTTTTTTTGTAGCCTAGTATGTCTCTTATAAAAAAGAGAAGTGTCATGTAGGTCCCCTCTTAAGAGCGCTCGGCGATTTATAATTATGAGTGGTTTTGGTTGTCTCGCTACTTTCCCTATGTACAATTTATGTTTTTGAAAGTAAAGGCGTCTATGAAAAACGCGGCCAGCGATTTCATTGCTCACCACATGATTGTAACTTTCGGGATCTTCTAAAAATGTGAAAAGAAAAGCAAAACTGCTTAGCGGGGTCGAGGGGACATCTGCACGCGAGAAAAAACCAAGAACGGATGAAGATGTATCGATTCTGATTTGGCACTGCGTTGTGACCATTGGCGATCGGCCGAAATAATGAAGGCTCGGGTAGAGCCTCCATGTCGAAGAAGATCTACCAGAGGGCTCACGAATGGTATGTGGAGATCTTCAAGACTAGCGGAAAGCGCAGATCTGATTTTCATGTCTAGAGTTAAGGAAAGCAGATCAAATGAAGAAACAAGGTATTACGATCACATGCGAAGAAACGGGGCGATTCTTCTTGTTCCGTGATTACTTGAAGCGGGTCGAGAAAAATAAAAAAGTATTGAAGAAGTTAAATTCTCGGTGCTAGTTCCTTTAAAGAGAGCGCCTAAGAGCGGATGAGGCCGCAGATAACCTCTTCAAATTTGGCTGGTCGGTGGTGATCTATTGACACCAAAAAAAAAAATATGTGAAGGTCTCTCATTTTGTGAGAAGAGCAATCAAGTACAAAGGCCGTCGGCTAGTGCGTACCTACAAGCTTTAAAAAGAGAAGGAAGATGCAAGTTCTAGAGCGGGGAAACACCCGGGCGTTCTAGGCATTACGGATATGACTAGTGATGATGACAAAGGCGAGGCGGTTAGAGGCCATGAGCAAACTCAAGAAATATGTCGACAAGTATCCACGGGCCTTAGCTTCACGCATCCTATCCATGTCGACGGGCTTTTCAGGTCCACGAAGGCTATGTTTGTCGTGAAGATTTGACAAAAGACGCAATGGAAATAGTCGGCGGCATGATAGAAAACCGGGGTGGGTGCCAATGCGGCGGATGTGGTGCCTTTTGATATGAAGGCGAAGAAGGTGTTGATATGGAATAAACTTGAAGATTTAGCGGCAACCTCGATATTCACTTCATGATAATAGATGGCCGGCATTGGTGGAAGCGCGAAGGTTTTGATGAGTCAAGCACAAAAAAGCTGGAAATCGGTTATTCTATAGGCGTATTGATCGAGAAATTGCCGATTCCTCGGTGGCTCCACAACGGCGGCGAGAATTAGCGAAATCGGCGCTCTTGAATGACATGGGAAAGACATTCTGTACAAAAGGTATTTTATGTTCCACACATAGCGTTCCAAATGGCGCCCGGTGGCGTTTTAAGCTAATCGCGTATTTATTTAGAAAGCGGCGCTGGGGCGATTTCTTCATATGGGCTGCGATTTTCTAAATACGTGATTAGCAAAACGCGGCCTGGCGTTTTATGTTGTTATTTGTGTGGCGGATTTACAAGCGGCGCTGGCCGCGAATTCTTCATCATGAAGAAATCGGCGGCGCCCGCGTTCTTTGTAAATACGTGATTATGCTTGGCGCTGGCGGCGTTTATATTGTTACTTTCGCGACTGTTTATTTTTTTTTATCTAACGGCCCATATTTTGCGGTCAGGTATGTGGAGCGATTAATGTGCGCTTCGTAACCAATGGATCGAATATGGAAAACCAATGCCGACCGGACAAGGGCAATCTAAGAGTGCGAATTCAAATTACTAGAAAGGACATCGTGCCAAACCATAATCTGAGGACAAGAACAAGGCCACTAGATCAAAGAAGAAAAAAAGGGGATGCACAAGCTGGGCGAGAAAGAGCAAACGGTGCCAAAGGATACGCAAGATTGTTTTTCTTGACCCGGTATGGGAAAAGTGGAACAATTTTGGGACGCCTATTAGGAAAAGAAGTTGCGGATTCGTATGGCGGGTTTCCTCATAAGATCGTCTATTTTTGATATAGGTATCCGCGAAATGAGAAAGGCACAAGGATTGGATGATGCGAATTAATCTCGTTCTAGATAGTTGCATCGAGAAAGGAAGTTATCTACAAGAAAACGTCATAAACAAAGCACTTGACATCTTTCGAAGATGCATGCGAATCGATAAAGAATATGAAAGTCCTGAAAAAAGCTGTTGGTGAAGAACTGCAAAGGCTCTCAGGAGACATGATGTTATCAGAGATAGGCTTAATGCAAAAGTACAACGTATCTAATGATGACATTAAGAAATATGTATTTTGGTCAAAAGATTTTGTGAAGCAGCAAAAGGCGAAGAATGTGGCAACTCTTAAGGGGATTCACGAAGGTTCGTCGACCTAAAAAGAAAAGTTGCTTTGGTGAAGAAGGCGGCGGAAGAGACGAGTCTCCTTTTTCTATAAGGTGTCCACTTTGGTTATAAGTGTGCCATGCGGAGGTAGGTGAAGGGCCAAGCCCGACATCACTCTATTTGTTCTTGATAGCCGTGGCACGAGATGGACCACAGGGATGATTCTGGCACCTTCTTCAACACATGCGGTGGTTTGACGATCGAGATGCATTATACTATCGTGACGGTTTGCCACTCAGGCATTTCCTACGATATGCACTAGCTGCTTTGCAAATGATGTCGAATGCATTAAAGTGATGAGGCAAGCAGTAATGATAGATGAAAACAAAGATAGTGAGTTTAGTACCGAAAGTAAGATCTCACATGTGCTAGTCCTTATGATAGCCATTATGGATGATAAAGAATATGAAAGACTCAAGGGGAAACCGGAAGGTGAGAAGATTGCTTGGCGTGCTATCGGCTAGATGAACCCCTATTGAAGAATGTTTTTTTATGTCGAATCAATTGCGAAGACAAAGGGAAAGGGACTTGCAGATGTGGATGTGGACACGGGCCGAAGAGGAAGAGGAAGAGGAAGAAGAAAAGCTGGGTCGACCACGTCCTTAATTCACCAATCAAGTATGAGCTCTTGGCCGAGGGCATAAAGGGAGGCTGAATAGTCACGGGTTTTCTTTGGCCCTTCGAGTTTTACGATTGAAGCCTTCCGCCGTTAGAGTCTACGTGTTGGGAGTTTCATGTTGGAGGTTATGTAGCCGGGAAGCTCTGAAGCTAGCTAGGAAATGCCAAAGTGTGGTCTCGATGGTCAAGCCAAGGACTTCCTCGATATTTTTTTCGAGAAAGTGCTAGAGGTGGCACCTAGGGGTCCGCTAGGTAGTGCAAAAATAAAGCTTCCAGCTCTAAGTCCGGCTTACACCGCGCAGATCCGGCTGCAGAGGCGGGAAGAAATGAGAAAGCATATAGAGGGCATAAAGAAGAATATCGACAGCAAGCGGCTTAACTATGCGGCCGAGGCGTGCCTATCCTTCCAATCACATTGGAAAATCCGGCGAAGTGGATGTAGGTAGCACCAAACGAAGAAGACAAAATCCTAGATGATACGATTGGATTCGGAAAGCTTCGAGTCGGGTTAGCATAAAGAGTAATGAAGTATCAACCATAGTTCAAACACTAAGTGATGTGGTGACACTTCGGCGGACCAAAAGGCGGCGAGAGTAAGCTCATCATTGCGGATGTTGAGCGGGGAACCGAAAAGGTATGTTATTCAAGCGAAATGAAAATGGCGCCGGTAGCGATTTCAATTCTTCAACAAGCAAATTGAAAATCGCCCGGTAGCGATTTCAATTATTCAACAGTGAAAAAAATCGCCAAGCGCGATTTCAATTTTCTTTTCCTTGTCTCACAAGTGTGTGCTTTATTATTACAGACCTAATCCGGTTTCCTCCAAAATTTCGGTGTTCGATTTGAATGGAGTGCTCGCAAAAGCGTTACCTAAAGCACAATTTCCTTTATCATGGTATGCCACGAAACCATTTGAGACATATCTGAAATGGGTATATCCGGCCCGTATCTGAAGGAGATGTTAGACCAAGCTTTCTTTTTATTTCGTTGTGCAATTTGGTCGTCGATGGAGAATAGAAATATACAGGAAGTTTTGAGAGTAGTTCCTGAGTTACATAGAGATTGGGCATCTGTTTGGGATCAGAGCAAATGTAAGTCATTCAATAACCCAAAGGATCCTACAGGTAAAAAAATATTTGTGAAATGCTTGAGCGACATGATGGATGACTTGGGCGTTCAGGAGAAGGAAGACATCATTATAGTTGATGATGACGCCTTGAAGTGTTGCTTCAATCAGTCACAGTCACTAAATCACACTCACCCCGATTTTTGGTCCACTGTGGAAAACATCAGTTTTGGTAGGTCTACATGTCCTGTTTTCAAAGAATCCTACATGTGGATTTGTGGAGGTATGGTTTTGTTCGATAATGGTGTTCTTTTTTCAGTGGACTAAAACATCCACTGTTGTTTTGTAGTTTCCTATATTGTGACATGTCATTTTATAATACAATCCACTGTAGGAAAGAATACTTGAATTTCTACATGTCTAATAATTCTATTGTCACATGTCTTTATAGATGTAGGAAAGAATATTTGATTCTCTACATGTCCTATGCTTCCATTCACATGTCTTTATAGTAGTAGGACAGAGTACTTTATTTACTAAAGCATTGTAGGAAAGAATACATGAATTACGACATGTGTAATACTTCTATTGTCACATGTCTTTATAGAAGTAGGAAAGAATACTTGATTCTCTACATGTCGTATGCTTCCATGTCACATGTCTTTATAGTAGTAGGACAGAGTATTTTATTTGCTAGGGCATTGTAGGAAAGAATACATGAATTACGACATGTGTAATACTTCTATTGTCACATGTCTTTATAGAAGTAGGAAAGAATACTTGATTCTCTACATGTCCTATCCTTCCATATCACGGGTCTTTATAGTGGTAGGACAGAGTACTTGATTTGCTACATGTGATGCACGTGCACGATCACATGTCCTTATACTAGTATTCCATGTAAGATAAGTTATTTCAACTACTTCAATTACTTAACGCCTATTTTTGCATAACAAAACCATCAAGAATTTGATTTGTATTCCTTGAGGGGTGCGGGGACATTTGCAACAAATCCCTAAGCATTAATGTCATAGGACCACGCAAAATCCTAACAATATCCTAACATTTTGGATATTGTTAGAGAAAGACCATTAAACCACGCCACATTTTTGCATAACAGACCATTAAGAATTGTGAGATGTATTTCTTTATGGAGGAAAGGACCATTGCAAGAAATCCCCAAGCATTAAAATGGCAAGACCATGCAATATCCTAACATTATTCCCCCATTTTGGATATCGTTAGTGGAACACCATTAAACCGTTCCTACATCTTGGTATAATTTAGACCATTAAGAATTTGAGATGTAATTGTTTATGGGGAATAGGACCATTGCAACAAATCCCCAAGCATTATAAAATGGCAAGACTACGCAATATCCTAACATTATCCCCCCATTTTGGATATCATTAGTGGAACACCATTAAACCATGCCTATATCTAGTTGGTACTAAGGTTCGCTATAGACGATCCAATAGTTATCCACGTCATCCAATGGTTTTAATTGTATCTAATTTATCTTATCCAATGGTTCTTTCTAACGGTTTCACTAAGAATCCAATGGTTCCTTGAAAAACAAGATAACTTATTGCACTTAGACGATTTGCACTAAGAATCCAATGGTTCTTTGAAAAACAAGATAACTTATTGCACTTAGACGATTTGCACTAAGAATTAGAGATGTAATTGTTGGAGCAAGCAAAATACCACAGCTAACACCTTAAACCTAAACACAAACTCGGGAAAACCTTGCTCGGGAAAACCTTGCTTCCGAGTCATGTGCACCGAAGGTATCGAGCTCCCTGCATGGTAATCCTCTAAACTAGTGGCTAGATGTTATAGTTTGGCAGCTCCCCAATTCCAAACAATTGCATCGAGAATATCTTTGTCATATACGTATAGGAATCCTTTAAATCGTTGACTAAGCTTCCTAAGGAGTATGGATGCAATAGAATTGACAATTCCTATTTGAAACGATTAACTATCCATTTGGCACTACTTAATTTGTTTATCGAAATTATTTTCTCGGTCTAGACTTAGTGTGATTTATCTAGGCGATGGTGAAAATTAGTTGCTCGTGTCCCATAAGGAAAGTTCAAACCCACAGAAGTAGCCGAAGTAACCCTTGCCGGTCTTATCCACTAACTTTCTTCGTATTTAGATTAGTGGGTAATGCCTAACTATCTAATTCTTTCTCATTGTAACTTCCTTTTTTAAGATACTTCGTTTGAGGATTTCTCAATATGCTTATGGATGATATTGCATTATGCATAAGTCGACCACGTTTTGGCCTCCAAAGCGTAAACCCAATGGGTTGCTAGGTTATTGTGGGGTTTACGTTATGGAGGTCGAGTTTTTTATTCGGTTGCACTTGAGACATGGTCGAGAATTTGCTGCGATTGAAAACGTAAGAAGCAATAGAACCCGGCGAAATGGGGTTTGGATTTACCGAAGCAGGCTTTCCTACCAGTGCTCCTCCGGGAGGGCAAATGCCAATGCCTCCCTTCCGGAAACTCGGTTTCCCTATCCGACCGTTGAATTCTCCATTCAAGTAACTTGCTTCGGAGCAGGCTCAAAAATTCAAGATCATGTCGGGGAGAAGCGTATAAAACCATAAAGTGTCTGCACTCGAGTGTAGAAACCCAAGTGTTTTGTCGTTCGGGCAGTACAAAGGCCCCGGAATGGAGATTTGACTTCGCCATATCATCCGAAACAGCGAAATTACCCTAGGGACCAAGTTACACGGTCATTTTTTGCAGCAAAAGAAACACGAACCCTCTACATGGCAGTATTCTGCACCCTTCGCTAAGGCCAATTCACTACGAACGTGTTGGACATGAGCTACTTTGGCGCTTCCGGGAGCAGGGGTGGTCTTCTACCCACGAAACTTGGTCTCCAGGGTAATGTTGATGTTTGAGTCCGTTGGCGGTCGGATCACGATTCGGGGTGGGAGAGTTGCGTCCGTCGTGGCGGGGACCCTCCAGAGAGGACCTTTAGGTCGAACTTCTTCTGGAAGGTTTTAGGGCTCCATCATCTGGCGTCAACGCCCTCCCACTACCTCATGACATTGTGCAAGATCCTGGTCCAATCTGGCTAGGGTATAGCCTCCAAAACGCAAACCCTGTGCCTTGCCAGGTTATTGTAGGGTTTACGTTATGGAGGCCAAAACGTGGTCGATTGCACTTGGGACTGGTGTACTTTTTCGAACATGCATGCGGAGCCATGGTAAGCGGGAAATAACGAGACTTTGGATCTATTGGCGATCCCGAATCATTCCAAAAAAAAATTTGCTACTACAAAATGTGTTCTTGACTTCTAATTGCGACCTTTGGGAGGAGGATAAATCCAAACCCCATTTCGTCGGTTTCTATTGCTTACGGTTTTCAAGCTGCGACTTCTCGACCATGTCTCAAGTGCAATTGAATAAAACTTCGACCTCCATAACGTAAACCCTACAATAACCTAGCAAAACTGCCGGGGTTTACGTTTTGGAGGGCATACCCCCGGTCGGATTGGACCGGGATCTTGCACAATGTCATGAGGTAGTGGGAGGGCATTGGCGCTTGAGGAAGACGGGAGCCCTAAAACCTTCCAGACGGAGCCCAAAGGTCCTCTCCGGAGGGTCCCCGGCCCGCGGACGGGCAACTCTCCCACCCGGGCGCGTGATCGACTGCGCCAGCGGACTCGAAGCGGTGACATTACCACGGAGACCAAGTTTCGTGGGCGAAGACCACCCCCGCCTCTGGAAGCGCCAAAGTAGCTCATGTCCAACACGTTCGTAGTGAATTGGCCTTAGCGGAGGGTGCAGAATACTGCCATGTAGAGGGTTCGTGTTTCTTTTGCTGCAAAACATGACCGTGTAACTTGGTCCCTAGGGTAATTTCACTGTTTCCGACGACATGGCAAAGTCAAATCTCCATTCTGGGGCCTTTGTACTGCCCGAACGACAAAACACTTGGTTTTCTACACCGTCGACTGCAGGACACTTTGCGGTTTGATATGTTCTCCCGGACAGATCTTGAATTTTTTTGAGCCTGCTCGAAGCAAGTTACTTGAATGGAGAATTCAACGGTCGGATAGGGAAACCGTGTTCCGGAAAGGGAGGCATTGGCGTTTGCCCTTCCGGAGGACCACTGGTAGGAAAGCCTGCCTCGGTAAATCCAAACCCCATTTCGTCAGTTTCTATTGCTTCTGGTTTTCAACTGCACCATGTCTCAAGTGCAACTGAATAAAACTCGACCTCCATAACGTAAATCCTACAATAACCTAGCAACCCACAGGGTTTACGTTTTGGAGGTCATACCCTGGTCAGATTGGACCAGGATCTTGCACAATGTCATGAGGTAGTGGGAGAGCGTTGACGCCAGATGACGGAGCCCTAAAACCTTCCAGAAGAAGTTCGACCCAAAGGTCCTCTCTGGAGGGTCCTTGGCCACGGACGGGCAACTCTCCACCCGGGGCTGTGATGCGACTACGCCAGCGGACTCGAAACATCGACATTACCACGGAGACCAAGTTTAGGTGGGCAGAAGACCACCCCTGCTCCCGGACGCGCCAAAGTAGCTCATGTCCAACACGTTCGTAGTGAATTGGCCTTAGCGAAGGGTGCAGAATACTGCCATGTAGAGGGTTCGTGTTTCTTTTCTTTTGCAAAAAATGGCCCGGTGTAACTTGGTCCCTAGGGTAATTTTATTTGTTTTGGCCGACATGGCGAAGTCAAATCTCCATTAGGGGCCTTTGTACTGCCCGAACGACAAAACACTTGGGTTTCTACCGCGATTCATTGCGGGACACTTTGCGGTTTTATCGTTCTCCCGGACAGATCTTGAATTTTTTTGAGCCTGCTCGAAGCAAGTTACTTGAATGGAGAATTCAACGGTCGGATAGGGAAACCGGGGTCCGGGAAGGGAGGCATTGGCATTTGCCCTCCCGGAGGAGCACTAGTAGGAAAGCACCCTCGGTAAATCCAAACCCCATTTCGTCGGTTTCTATTGCTTGTGGTTTTCAAGCTGCAACTTTCGACCATGTCTCAAGTGCAAGCGAATAAAACTCGACCTCCATAATGTAAACCCTACAATAACCTAGCAAACGACGGGGTTTACGTTTTGGAGGCCATACCGGTCGATTGGACCAGGATCTTGCACAATGTCATGAGGTAGTGGGAGGGCATTGGCGCAGGAGAAGGCGGAGCCCTAAAACCTTCGAGGAAGAAGTTCGACCCAAAGGTCCCTCTCGGAGGGTCCCACGGCCACGGACGGGCAACTCTCCCACCCGGAACCGTGATCGACTCGCCAACCGGACTCGAAACATCGACATTACCACGGAGACCAAGTTTCGTGGGCGTAAGACCACCCCGCCTCCCGGAAGGCGCCAAAGTAGCTCATGTCCAACACGTTCAGTAGTGAATTGGCCTTAGCGGATGGTGCGAGAATCTTCGCCATGTAGAGGGTTCGTGTTTCTTTTCTTTTGCAAAAAAATGACCATGTAACTTGGTCTCTAGAGTAATTTCATTTGTTTTCGGACGACATGGCAAAGTCAAATCTCCATTCCGGAGCCTTTGTACTGCCCGAACGACAAAACACTTGGGTTTCTACACTACGATTGCGGGACACTTTGCGGTTTGATATGTTCTCCGGACAGATCTTGAATTTTTTGAGTTGCTTTCGAAGCAAGTTACTTGAATGGAGAATTCAGCGATTGGGATAGGAAACCGGAGTTCAGGGAAGGGAGGCATTGGCATTTGCCCTCAGGAGGAGCACTGGTAGGAAAGCCTGCCTTGGTAACCTTTGTGATGTCCGTCTCCTGGGGTCTGGCCACCTAGGCTCCATCGTGCCACCTTGGCTCCAACATGCTACGTGGGCTCCAACATGCCACCTAGGCTCCAACATGCCACCCACGCTCCAACATGCCATGTGGGCTCCAACATGCCACCTAGCATGCCACCTAGGCTCCAACATGCCACCACGGGCTCAAGCGTGCCACGTGAGCTCCAACATGCCAAGTTGGCTCCAACGTGCCACCTAGGCTCAAGCATGCCAAGGTGGCTCAAATATGCCACCTAGGCTCCAACATGTCGCCACATATGGCTTCAACATGCGTAGGCTCCATGGGTCAAACATGCCACCTAGGCCCCGTGGGCTCCTACATGCCAACGTGGCTCCAACATGCCACGTGAGCTCCAACATGGCAAGTTGGCTCCAACGTGCCACCTAGGATCAAGCATGCCAAGGTGGCTCAAATATGCCACCTAGGCTCCAACATGCCACCTGGGCTTCAACATGCCACGTAAGGCTCCAACATGCCTCGTGAGCTCTAGCATGCCACCTAGGCTCCAATGTGCCACCTAGGCTCCAACATGCCACCTAGGCTCCAACATGCCAAGGTGGCTCCAACATGCCACCTAGGCTCAAGCGTGCCAAGGTGGCTCAAACATGCCACCTAGGCTCCTTAAGATTAGTTGAAAATATTGGAATGACTACCTTGTATGCATAGGTTCATTTGATGTTAGTATATAGTTGGATAAAGTTCACTTATCTCCCTTAGTATTAGCTCGATATATCTTGCTATGGTGGTGGTGGTAATGGTTTGATGTTCTAGGTTGAATTGTCATAATTAGGTGGAGGTGAATTGTTGGTGTATGCTAAGATTGAATTGCATAATTAGGTGGAGGTGAATTGTTGGGTATCCGAGATTTGAATTTTCATACTTAGGTGGAGGTAGAGTGTTTGGCCTAGGAGGAATAATGGGATTGGGTGGCAAGGGTGGCATGACTAGGGGGTGTGGCTGGAAGTAGAGGTGGTGGATATGTTGGAGGTGGACGTGGTGCATATGTTGGAGGAGGAGGTGTTGGATACGTTGGACTGCATATAAAATGGAATCAAATTAGTGAAGTTCAAACTTTCAAAGAGGAGATATAAAAAGAAAAGGGTTGATACCATTATGCCACCACTAATGTTCTACCGAGAACTCGTTATTTTTTATGCTTTTGCCCCTGGTATTTTTAGTACGAAATCCATTGTCTCTAATGGAACATCCAACTAGAGCAATGGATAAGATTATGACAAGAAGCTGAATAATCATATCCATTGGAATTGATGGTTGTATGGTAACGCTCCGAGGCAAGGGGTGTGCATGCAGCGCTTCCAAGCCATTTTGGCCATGGCCATGTGGCTTGAATATAGCAAGACCCATAAGGAACCATACCCCGTAAAAAATAATGGAACATGTGATCACATGTTAAAAAATTAAAGTTAAAAATCAATATACATAGTGACGAGATGGATGGCCTAGATTTTGGCCAAGATGGACGGCCGAGATTGTGATCCGCGTAGTGTAATCTTATTGGTTGCAGTAATGGGATGGATGGCACAGATTTTGGCCGAGATGGACGGCTGGGATTGCAATCCTGGTTTGGCTGAATTAATTGCCAGTCTCCCACCTTTGGCTAGTTTCCCCCCATTCGAATCTGAAGTTGTCACCGTGGGATCGGACGGAAGCTTGGCTATGGCGCCCTCCAAAGATCGTCTTCGCCGGACCGCGACAATAGCCATCGCCACCACCGCCACTCACGAAGATGCGTCGGCATTCTTCCTCATTAGATCGGGCTCAAAACACAAACGAAAGGGATAGAGAAGATTCGGACCAAGGCAGAAGGGATGCTCTCAGCAGCAAAAGCCGAGATAGAAGGGATGGCCAAAAGCTTGGGATGTAAAAAAAAACATAAGAGTAGGAGGCATAGTTCTGAGAGGATTGAGGGCAATAGAAGCCGGAGTCCCTACCGCAGCAGAAGTCGAAGCTCCAGCAGAAAGGTGAATTATGACAAGGATCTACATAGTCGGGACAGAATCAAGAAAATTGCCGAAAGAGATGATATTAAACCGTGATGCGAATGGGAACTTTTGCTAGTCTTATTCTCGCTGCGGTGTGTTAGTTTTCTAACAAGCATGAAGATAATTTGAGAATAGTTTAAGCCTCTGCGTTATGAGCATAAAAGGTTTTTGCTAGCATTCCGGCTGCGTGTGCGGGTTTAGTAACTAGAATGAAAGTTAAAGCGTGAATTTGAGAGTGTTTAAGCCTTTATATTAAATAGGATAAAGGGTCCAAATTCTTGATGATGCCACGGTGTATCTACATAGTCGGGATGAGAGAATCGAAGAAAATTGCTGAAAAGAGATGATATTAATAGAAGCCCCATGCGTGTGTGAAAAAAGACCCATATAGGAGGCGGCGGTTTCTTCCTACCTTGGGCGCGACCGGATGTTACCTAGGCCACAACATCTGAAGCTGATCTGTAGCCATGGCCTGAAGCGGATCTGAAGCCACAGATTTGAAGCCACGACATCTGAAGTGGATGTGAATCCATAATGTCCTGGCGCTCACCCTTCAAAGCCCGAAGCTCCAACCTTGCCCTGCAGAAAATCGAAATAATCGAAATGGAAGCCTGAAGCTTCCAAGTTGTTTCAACCCATTTCTGGTATTTCTATCTTTGATGTAAGCTGATCTAACCTTAATTCTAACTCTTTTGCTTCCTCTTTTTTTTTTTAGCATGCAAAGGAGCCAAAAAGCTGCTCTTGGAGTTTTGCAAGGGATTTCCGCTGCTATTGGAGCTGAAGTTTGAGGTGTGTCATTTGTTTTTTGTTGGAATTTGAGATTTAATCATATTCTCACCAGACTTTCTTTACTTTCTTTGTCAGAGAATACGTAGAGGAAAATGAAGAAAACGTTGCAGCAGTAGAAAATGTTGCAGCAGTACTATTGCATGGTAACAGTTTTGTATCACTGGCATGATATTTCTTTAATAATAGGCAAACCATTTTTGTCAGATTGTAAAACTTAAGTAGTAAGGCACTGCAATAAAAAGTCTTTTTGTATAATTTTAGTGTTTCAATGCATCCATTGCCAAGGTTATGACTTATGTTCTGGATTTTTCTCTCAAACCAATAATTCACTTAACAATACAACAAAAAATAAGCCGCATCTTCTCCATTACTTTGTCAATTAGAATCTTAGAATTCCAATTACAATCGAACAATATTATGCTTTATGGGTTTGTTTGGGTTCGATTCCCAAAAGGCTTTGTTATTTTAAAATAAACAAAATCAATAAACAATTCATGATATATTAACTTTTAAATTATGGTATAGACTAATTTTTTTAATTGTGTGCCACGTGTTGATATTTTATTATTTAAAATCGTGCTTTTTCATTTTAAAAGTATGCCACGTGTTAAAATTTTATTGGTCAAAAGGCACATTAGAAACAACACCTCTCTTTTTCTATGTGTCATAATAATGTTTTTCTACATGTCCTTATTTTAGAAAAACAATAGTTAATAGCATTAAAAACAATAGCACCCTTTAAAACTACATATGGAGGAAAAAATATCAACACATAGAAAGATGGAAAATATTTGAAAACAACAACTATTTTAAAACAATACATGTGGGTTTCTTGAATATTATATATCCTTTTTTGGGAAAACAATATCAACTTAAAGAACTACAAGTAGAGAAAAAAAACAACACACATATTGAAAAGGAAAAAAAAACTGCCTTTTACAGTTTTCCATGTGTACTAATATTGAAATTAATATTGTACTACTGTTGTAATTTAGCTTTTCACGTGTGGTAATATCGAGACCTACGCATGGAATTTCGAAGATAAAAAACGCATGGTTACATTAAAAAACAACAGCGAAGGAAAAAAAAATACACGTTGACAAAAAATCACAAAAACTATGTCAATTTTTTCTACGCGTGGATTTTTTTGCCAAAAGACCACCATGGAAAATTTTTGCCAAAAAACCACTGTCTCTTTGTGCAAATCCGGATAAACGGGCCACGTGGACTTTTGGGGCCATTTTGGTGTTGTTTTTGGCATAAAACAACACTTCCGTACAACTAAAAAACAACTGTGGACCAAAAATCGGGGTCAGTGTGAATCCACCATCCTATCATCCTGAGGATTTTGAAAAAGATGACTTCCTGCTTCGTTTTGTCAGCATCTTGCACGAAATAGCTACAGGAAAAAAGGTCGAAGAGATACAAACACTATACCCGCAACTTAATCGGACAGGGGAAATTGACAGGGACCTAGAGAAGATCGTTCTAGAAAGGGAACTTTTTTGATATATATATATATGTATACAGGAAATACACTTTCCAAAAAGTTTTGAATATGAAATATACTTTACACCAAACTCTTTCGAATATATATTGTGTTCTTATATCAGCATTATTGGTTCTGTGTACGTATTGTTCTTTTATATTACGTGTATGGTTTGCTATACTTGCAATAATTTGTATGTATATACCGTCAATAATTTAGGTGTCTATAAATACGTATGCATGAAATTGGCAAACCATCGGCTTCGGCTTCCATATACGCTTGTTATTATGGCACATTCTATTACCGCCGGATGAACCACGCTTGAGACCTCTGCAGTGCCGCGAGCTAGAAATAGAACCGGGACTGGCTTGATGTCGTTGCTATGAATCCCGGCCCGCTTCTATCATGATCCCTTTGATGTTGTAATCCATCTTATATGGAATCCGAGCATGGTTTGTTCATGATCGAAAGGATCTCAAAGACCGCTGCTACCGCTTTGTCGGCGATGATTCGGATTAGTTTTTAAAGTTTATGTTCCACTATAATACGTTATTTATGGGAATAAAATCGCGCCACGCGCGATTTGACCCTTGAAAATCTCTGTTCTGTAGCAACTTGCTTGCTGTTATTTATTCGTAAAACACTACAATTTCAATGTTTAGATTTCGTTGTCGTCGGTGATTGTACGAATTAATAAGCAATTTCCTACTTTTTATATTGCCAACATTCTTTCATAATATGGGTCATTTGGACCGAATATTTGGATGCCCTTGCATTTCAACATAAAATGCATCTTCCTAGCCCGAAAATGAACTCAGTGCAAAAGTGTGGTTAATTCAATATAATGGTCAATAAATAGCTTATACGGCGCGATTTTGGAATAGACATAATCCCAATTTAATTGAATGATGGTTCATATGTAAGATTAGTGAGTGGGGTGGGCTTCAAGTGCACATGAGTTGAAGGTGGGTGAAGAACAATGCTTTTAGACTTTTAAAGCTCACAAGAAGGGCAAAATGCAAGTGGCAAATCATATTTTCGAAATGCAAAACCACAAAACAAAAGAGACTGGATGAACATCTAGAATGTGCAACGGCAGAGCAAAACAAAGACTTAGATGAGTACCTGCGGCAGTATGTCTTATTGAAGGAGACGACCATGGGCAAGTTGACTTTTATGCTCTAGTATCAAATGAAGAAATATTCAAAGATAAATGTTATTTCTTTATCTTTAACAAGATAGTTAGGATCATCATTTCCTTGTGATATTATAGGTAGACTAGAAACGAAGCCAACGTTGCTGAGCTATAAGAGATTTGAGCAGTTTTCCCTTCCTCTTTCTTTTCTTTTCTTGCTTTTCCTTTTTTGGGTTGCCCCTAGGGGGCAAGCAAACCCTTGTTTATGTGGGTTTGTGGCATATCCTAAGTATATGCTGGAATATACTTATGATATCCTGGTGAATGCTCAAAACTTGCTCTTCCCTGTAAACTGGCGGTAGCGATTCTGGCGGTAGCGATTGTTGCTGGGCAGCTGGTGTGGAAACTGACTAACCGGCACCGTGGGCATGTGTTCTATGCAAGATCCGGCAGTTTTTTTCAGTTTTCTATGGATTGGCAGTGGAACATTCAGGTTGCAAAATAAAACAACGATGTGGTGTCAACAATGCTCATCTTCTTCTGCTACGAATGTGGCTGACTGATTTTGGTAAGGATGTTTGCTGCATAAATTAAACACTCTGTGTTGTTCATCGATTATAATTGCAGGAAGTTGTTCAATCGAGGTCAATCGAGGTTCAGGTATTTGATTGCAAAGGGAGAAAGTTTAAAATGGAATCCACAGACCAAGCAAGGCTCCAGCTCTTCCCAATTGGGCCCGGGGGAATGGCACTCATTTTTGCAGCTTTTAGGCTTAAAAACAGCAGCTCAGAATGGGATTTTTTTCGCAAGTCCTCATCCTCAGGTAAGAATTGAGAGTTGTTTTTGGCTGGTCCATTGACTAATAATGCATGTCTTTGCATCAGAAATTATGTACAAAGTGTTATGGTCATGGCAAAATGCTATGTGATCTATGTAACGCGAGTGGTACAGTTAGATGGAAAGGAAAACTCAGACATGTGGGACCATGCCCAAAATGTTTTGGTTCCTGCTTAAGAACGGTAAATTATCTGTATATCTTGCCAATCAAATAAAGAAGTTGTCAACTTCCCATATTTCATGTTTCAAATGAATTTAGCTGTCCTTCTGCCTTGTTTGAACCTGCTTGTATCTTGTGTTCTTTGGTGCATATGCATCTCACCTCTAATAAAATCTAGGTACTGGTTATAATGCATGCTTAATGCTGATATGGTTAAGTACATGCGTAACCAGGGGCAAAAGGAAGCTCCAAACTGCAGGGCAATCTGAGGTTGCTACCATGAACAAATAGAAGGCATTTGGACATGTTATGCCATTTTCTGCTAGAACTAGACAACATATTAGTGGCCTCTTCGTACATGATGGTTTCTGCTACTCAGATATCCAGAAGCACGTGCTTTATAAAAGTCTCAGATTTCCTTAACATTCGAGGGAAAGCGAGGAAGCTTATACTGCTATGAGAGGCGAGCTGCTAATGTTTCTCTTTTACTGTTTAATTCATGCCTATGGCCATGCTGCAATGGGCTGCTTACCACATTATTGATCTGATGTTTAGGTAATATTCTGGGACTTCAAGACTTTTCCAATATTCTGTTAGATGCTGATTTAGAGCCAAAGCTTTCAAATTTTGGATTTGCAAGGCAGGGAGGTGATCTTAATAATAGTCATATCTGTACAGCGGTGTGTACATCACTTTTCTAAGTATTAAAAAGGCTATTGCTGCTAGATTATATTTTTTATTCCAAATATCATAACTGAAGGCCACAATGCTTGTTTACAGTGGACTTCGCAGATTGTTGGCATAGCGGGATATGCTGCACTAGAATATCTTTATACTGGACATCTGATCGCAAAAAGTGATGTTTGGAGTTTTGGAGTTCTACTGTTTGAAATATTGACTGGTTGGCCTGCTGTTGATAAGAATCTAGCGAAGAACAAAGTTGCAAAAGGAAGCTTCAAACTACAGGGCACTATGTGAGGTTTCTGCCATGAACAAATAGAAGGAATTTGAACATGTTATGCCATTTTCTGCTAGAACTAGACAAAATATTAGTGGCCTTTTCTTACATGATGGTTTCTGCTACTCAGATATCCAGAAGCACATGCTTCACATGAGTAGTGGCATCACAGGATGAATTTGTGCTAAGGTGCTATGCTTGAATGAGGATTTTTCCATCTCTTACCTGTTATCCAATCACGAGATTTTTTAGAAGTAACTAGCCGTGCATTACAGCTTATAGTTTCTCCTTATGTTTTGTCAAAGTGCGTTGTATCTGTATTCTCAGAAGATGTATATAGTTTCTTCTTATGTTTTGCAAAATCTGAACGAAATGCAGGTTTCCGTTTTGCAGGTCTAGACATCTTAGATGTTGTAAGGCGACGGTCAAACAATTTCTGTTAAATATGCTAGCTTCAACATTTTACTATTTCTGCACATAATTCTTTGTCTATTTTGTCCACAGAATGTCAATGTGAGCCAAAGTATCTACCTTCGAAGTGCACGTTATTTTCTAGTTTTGTACCGACGCTTCTATGAGTTTACTTTCTAGTATTTTTGTACCCACACGTGTTGAATAAATCTGAATGTTTATTAGTTAAAGCTTTTGGTGTAGCTTTGCAGCCAAGATAGATGTGCTAGGCATTGCCAAGATATAATGTGCTAAAACTAATGGGCCTTTCTGCACATAACTTAATTCTTTGTCTATTTTGTCCACGGAATCTGATGATCTTTTGCAGGGTTTACAGGAGCAGTCATGGTCTGCCAAAATCGACTTGGTGTCTCGGTGTTGTTTGTCAAATTGAGAAGGCAGATAGCTTTTTATGGCGCATAGCTTTCTGATCAAATTTTGGTGGTCTGTGCATGGAGTTGCAGAGGACGGCAAGCATTGATACTGGAGAAAGAGCATATTCTGAGGGTAATCGAACAATAGGTGTGTTGGCGTTTACAAATTCATAATAAATTCATCTGTTTCTATATTAGTGTTGTTTCTTCTATTTCTATTGCTCACTTCGTTTCGAAATATACCTCAGAAATTGATAGTTGCTTCAGGGCTAGCTCTTCATGTTATTTTGGTGTCCTGATAGTAGAGAGCGCCTTGCCTCCACCAGCATCGCAATGGTTAGAGCGTTGGATATTATACTAGCCACGTGATAAAATAGCAAGTTAGCCATTACTTACATTCACATAGTTTCCACTATTCATTGTTGGGCAAGGGCAAACAATGTCAGGATAACGTTGTGGATCTGGACAAGGAATATACTTGTTCATCAAAGGAAGAGCAAATGATAAGGTTGATGTCAGCTCGTATACCAAGCACACTTCTATAATCTGAAACGAAAAACACTTTTATTAATACAATGCAATGTCTTCTTTTAGAAATTTGAGAACACCTTCACGCGATTTCGTTTCTTGTGCAACACATTCCGACGATACGATGATAGTATACAAGTTAATTAATTAAAAAGTGCACCTGCAATAATAGCCCCGCTTATAACCACTGCTCACATTCTATATAGTACATAAAAGTAACAAATAAGGTGCGCACCTAACAATCCACCAATGACACCAAGCATTGCCATTGGCCAAAGCTCGTAGAAAGAATAACCATCTTGGTCCTTGCCAGGGATTGTAAGTGTTTCCGACTTAAAAAAAAAAAAAAACAAAAATCTCAAGCCCCATCCTGACATATCCCAAATAATAAATCCTCCAGATCCAAATTGTCCACAATTTCCATGTGCGCACCAGCCCCTGGCAATTCGAACCATCACAGCAACAACAACAGAAGTGAAAAATACACGCTAGATAAGCTGGCTTCTTCACCTTCCCTTACAATTCAAGTACATCATCACAGTCAAGACAAAGTCAACAAGCCACAAAAATACAAGTGAAAAACTAGGGCATCATCTACAAGGTAGTAAAAAATGTTTAGACATCTCCTAAGTTTTTGAAAATATCTTGAATCTATATTTGTTGACATATTTTGCTGCATCTTAGAAGAGTTCTCCTAATGAGATACAACAACAAACAAAGACACGGATATGCTGATGTGCTTGTCTGCGTACCATTGATGTGACCTCTTCCAATGTGAACATGATGCCTCCAATAAGAGCTCTGAAGGCTGCTGCTACACCAGCTCTACATCCACAAGTCACCTGCAATTCAATTCTACGAATAACTAGCTAGACTCCCAAACAAACTAAATGATAAACCATTAAGAAAGGATCTTACAAGATCTCCCATCTTTAGTCGTACAAGACCATTGAAGCCTATGCTTCTTGGCCTTCTTCATTCTGCTTTCTCATAGCCAGGACTGCATTCTAAATTGTGCAATTGACACAGTCAGATCCATTGTTTAATTTACCACCAATGCTTCTAATGCATTGATTGCGCACAGATTGTTATCGGTAGTATGATTTCTGTAACAGTCCAAGCTCACCTAACTCCACCACGAGAATCCCTGATAAAGAGTTCACTACGAGATTGCTGGTGCAAAGTTGAGAATACTTTCCAATCTGTGAAGATGTGGAGCTCCATTTTCTGATAAATCGATCAATTGTAAGAATGGATAATCCACATCACAAATAAGTAGCCAGAAACTCTCTATGAAGCCTAGCTTCTTCAGTTTAGGCCCACGAATCGTAGTTGGAATGCTTCTAGTGAGGTCGTTATTTACTAGCTTTCTATCTTTGTTTTGTTAAATAATGTTGATAAAGTGCATCCGTTCCTCACAAAGCAGTCACGATGTTCTATGACCAGCTACTCTCATGGAAATGTTCTATGACCGAGTTACTCTCATTTCCATGCTGACAAAACATGTATTTCCATTCTCTGCTCTATTAGACTTGTCTTTATGCTTCTGCAATACTTGCTCCATGCCGAGCACCAAAGATTTCTTCAGGATAATACCCATAAAGTCATGGTATCAAGTATTCTATTGTTTTGAAGTAGCAATTTTGATTGATTCTGAAAACATGACTTTGACAAATGATTTAAGCCACTTCACCCTCCGGCCATAGAGGGCAACCCTTCGTGCGCAGCGATGGGCGATGGGCGATGTCAACGGGATGGGCGATGTCAGGTAAGTATACACGCTCATGCACTCACTCGTTCAATCATAGATATTGTAAATTTGCAGATTATATGTAGATTATTTTAGACCGTAACCGTGACCTCGGGTGAGAGAAATGTTTTGGCAATCGAGATATAAATATCTCAAAATGCCTCTAACCGTGACCTCGGGTGAGAGAAATGAGAAATGTTTTGGCAATCGAGATATGAATATCTCAGAATGCCTCTAAACAATCCTGTGAAAATGAAATAAGGTATTAGGTTGAAACAAGGGATACCACTGTGTTCTAAGATTAGAGGCTGAAGCACAGAAGGAAATTGTTAACTCATGAAATTACAGGGAGATATGGGAAAAGGAACTCGAAAACTCCGACTTCTGGCGAATTCAAAATACAGAGCCGTTAGAACGAGCTGTATTTAATTTAATTTAAGTCAAGGGGATGATGACGGTAGTTAACCTAATTCTAGTTAATTCAATTCAATTTAAATGTTAACAAATAAGTTGCTAGAAAATAATATTAATTAATGTTAAAATGTTAGGTAACCGAATTTACGTAAATATCTGAATCACTAAAAAGATATGCTGACGTGGTAAATTGCGGGCGATCGTGAGAATATATGAATAATAAATTATAATGGGGGGAATTAACACCTACAATTGGCCCGAAGTAACCATTACAAAAGCCAGACCTGGGGGGGGAAGGATAAGGAAATAATTATGGTTATAGAGCTAGGAGGTCGTAGTACGAGTGTCAGAGCAACAGGCAGCAGACAGGTGGAGGATACACGCATACGAAAATAAGGAGAACAGGATAAGACAAGACCAGCAATTAAGACAGGCGGGCGTAATAAAGAAGCAGGAATTTAGACAGATTTCGTAACCCTAAAGGCTATAACAAGAAGAAGGTGAAGAGCAAAGCTCCGCCTCCGAGTGATCCAAGCTCTCACAGCTTTCTGAATTCCCTCGAGCTCCGACTCCAGTGCGGCGCCCGACCCTGCTCCAGCAGAATTCGGAGCTCGTAATGGATAAGGGGAAAAGAATCGTCAGCAACGAAGAAGGAGAAAAGAAGTCAGCTGTGAAACGTCCGAGATCTGGAGTCCCGGGTAATCTTACCGTGCCATACAATCCAGACCTTGAAGACTTGAATCCATGGTGCATTTGTGAGCCAGAGTGCATATGTTTGCATAAAGGTTTAGGATCATGCATAAGCTGTGGACGTGTTCACTGCTTGTTTTACGACCGCATTCACCATGCGCAGTCGATGAAAGTTGCCGGATACAACCTGGGTCTTCTAGGAGTGCTCGGGGTTCTGTCAGATAAGAACGATACAGTTCGGCGGCAAGATCTGGATCAAGTGATGCAGTGTTTCAATAGACTTCAGATGCATGCGGCTATACAGAAATCTACCAGCTATCAGCATAGCCTTATGATCGGCGACTATGGCAAAGTCTGTATCTTCTGCTGCGAGAAGAACTCGGTAGATTTCTTATGCCAGGCTTTTATGCATAGGAACCTGGAAAAAGTCAAGAATATTGGGAAGCCATCAACAGAAAAGAAGCAGAAGAAGTAAATCCATGCGACAAAGCATCAAGGGAAAGGCGGGAAGAAGGGATAAGTGGAAGGGGCAAGAGGTGGATAGGACTTAACCTTAGGTTCTTTTTGTTTTGTCCTCCTAATGCTCTTGTTTTTGTCTTCTTTTTGAATCAATTCTCTTTAGTTTATGCATCAGATATGATCCCTGCCAATTGTTAAGATGGGTAATCTGTAACAGCCCTCGGCTGAGTATGACTACTTAGATGAATTAAGCATACCTCATGAGAGAATACCATGCTTTAAACATGGTTGAATGTTTACATGTTATATGTACACGCTTGTATTATCTCAGTTTTGAGAAATTTTGAATAGTAAATCGGAAGTAATGGTTGTCACTGATGAAACAGCTTCATTGTATAGCCTAGATTGCCTACTTATTATGAATTGATTGTGGTCTAAAGCATTATACTCCATGACGAAAATGAACAAATGGTTGGAGAATTGCGGATATCCTCATACAGTCAGAAAGGATCAGGCAACAAGACATTTCGGTTAACATATGGTAACAGGAGGAAGAGCTTCAAAATATGGGCGATCCGGTTTCACCAACAGACACAGACAGGGGGTAAGTTGGTAGGATATATGATAGCAGGATACCTTTGACAACAGATGGTAAAAAGATAGCAGGCAAAAAAACCAAAGAAAGACGGACCATACTACGGCGGGGACAGAGGATGAACGAAAAAGGGTGGCGAACAAGTCGAAGCTGGGAAAACATAGGACAGGGGGGTGACAGGTAAGCAAGAAGATAAGGAAACGGTGACAGGTCGGGCGAACAAAATCTCAAGGGAACAAGTCTCCTAAAAGTAAAACTGGACCAGTGAAGGTATAAGACAAAAACTACAAGAGCCGCAGAGTAAAAGGTACTACAAAAATAGGTAGAAATGGCACAAAAGTGACATTTATCCTCCGCCTTTTTACCAGGCATAAACGTCACTTTTGTGCCATTTGGGGAGCACAAACGTCATAAATGGCACAAAAGTGACGTTTATGCCCGGTAAAGAGGCGGAGGATAAAAGTCACTTTTGTGCCATAACAAAGTTTAAAATGAAACGCACTAATTTGCTCAAAATGCACTTCAAAAGGAATCTTTGAAAGATTCCCTAAAATCCCCCCAAAAAGGTCCCTTTTCATGGTATATTTGTGACAAGTGTGACAATTTGAAAATTTTAGGCATCATTTTTGAGGGGGGGTGTGAACTTAGCTTCCATTCAAAATTGTGTGACATCCCTTTTTGGCCCCCCTAGTTTGGTTTGAGAAATAGTAATATTTTCAAAAACTAAACAAAATAGACATTGAAAAAAACAGCAAGCACACTAAAGTGCCAAAAAGGTATTTTATTCAAAGTTTTCAAAATCAAGACAAAACTATGAACAAAGTCGTAAAAATGCAACACATTTTGACATTGCCTCATTGAAGCAAACATTTTCACATGAAAGTATGCCTCATTGAACAAACTTACACTTTGAAGCGCAAGTTGGAGTCGAAGACGCCGCTCTTAAATCTTATATACTTGCTCTCATTTGCTCATCCGTCTTGCTATAGACTTATGTATACCGCGATGACAGTGCGTGGACATAACGTCTTCAAAATAAAATTCTGGGTGGTATAAATTTATACTACAATAGGTAGTGTTGTGCGGATATAACATGCCAGAGAGTTCGCATGGTATAAATTTATACCGCAAATGGACTCGAGCGGTATAAATTTATACCGTAAGAGGACTCGAGCGGTATAAATTTATACCGCGAGAGCTCTCTCGATTCACTGCGAGAGCTCCCACGGTATAAATTTATACCCGGTGAGCTCCCTCATTATCTGCATGAGAGCTCTCTCGGTATAAATTTATCCGATGACAGCTCTCTCGGTATAAATTTATACCGCAGACAACCTTTAGACAATCAATTTATACACATATATGTGTATATATATATATGATAATATATATACATACTTACATATATATATCCGAAGAAAAGAGAACTCTTGCGGTATAAATCTATACGGAGAAACGGTATAAATTTATACCGAATTGCATATATATATATATATATATATATATATATATATATATATATATATATATATATATATATATATATATATATATATATATATATATATATATATATATATATATATATATCTATAAATATAAATATATATTCAAAGGATACTGTTTAGCTCTCTTTTGCCATCATCTGCCAAGAAATGAGGCATTAATATTCAATGTTCTCTGATTTTCTCTTCTTTGGCCCTTGCTCCTATGGGTTGTAATGGTCATGGCCAATTTCCAAGAAATGCCTCAACTCCTATGGCCAGACAATTGTCTTAATATGGTTTTGCAGTGCATAGATATGGCTATAAGACACCTTTGATATCTGCACATATGACCTAATCCATGTATCCATATGGTCACTTTTCACTTACGGCTTCTATGATGCCTTGCATAACTTGAATTTCTCTCGCAATGAAATTTTCGTAGCATGTTATGCTGTTGCTATCAAATGCTGTCATATTGACCATGTTGTATAAAGCATTTCATGGCAGAATTTCCCTAGCCAGTGGGGAACAACAAATGTCATATGTTCTAGTCTACACTAGCTTGACCTATACGAAATGTCGAGATGCCATAATTAATTTTTTATCCACTATATTCTTTATGCAAAGAAATCATCTGTGGACAGTAATTACACATTGATGTTTTTATTGGAGTTCGAGGCAAAGCCATGGCCTTCCATTTATTATACGTATGTTATGCAGCAATGCCATTACACAAGCGTTCTAAGGGCATGCATTAAAGGGTTAAGTCAATGCAGTGTATATGGAATATCCATGATACCACATATTTTTCTGAATTGTCTAGTGCTAACAGCTATTGTTGGAAAAAATTCCATGATTACCTATGGATATGATGGGTAAGATTCACACTCAAATATGCCCATAAAGTGTCCGGAACCTATTTTTACCAAAAGCCTTTTGCTTTCGGCACTAACCCTAAATCAAAACTAGGGTTCGAAGATGGGGACTGCGAGTTTACTGGCAGAGCAGAATGCAAAGAAAAAAAATATTCAAGGGCCGACCTGACTTATCGGCGCGCCAATGGGATCCTAAGGACAGATTCGACCAGTTTTCCACATGCTTGAAAAAGATGGTTGCTTTGAGGCTTCTAATCAGCTTAATAAGGATGATCCGACCTGCATTTTCAATGCTTGCAAGTGATGGGTGCTCTGAGACATCAAATCGGCCAAAGGGTCTCTTGTTCTTATTTTTATTTGCATGTAAATGATTTTGGGGCTAGCTCGGCTCATGCAAAGCAATGGCCGGCTCCTGAGATCAACGCTTTTTTATTTGTTGTTGTGCTACAACTTTGCCGTTCAAGTTAATCTGTGCATATTCCAGCCACTTCGATCCTGTTGTGTCTTATGACAATATCTGTTTACTATCTGCTGAATCTATCTTTTGCAAGCCCATTTTTCTTGGGCAGCAGAAGATTACCAAAGCGAGGGCTCCTTGAAGTGCATTTGGAGGTTTGAAACAATGTGGAGAACCAAAGGGTCTTCAAATATTGCATCCACTAATGCTGAAATGATCAAAACTCGTAAAGCTGCACCAATGCATATGGAGCAGAAGACGAATATGACGATGGCGTCCTTCTTCAAAATCAGGTTTTTTCAATTTGTCCAGCATAACTTATGGTTCTAGTTGACCTCAAAACTGGGCACATAATGCTATGTCTGTGATTTCTCAATGTTTTACGCATTTATATCTATCTTTTGCTTACTGATTTAAGTTGCAAAGGGCAAAGGGCGATAAGCCATGGAATTCTCCAGCTTACCTGACGCCCCTTGTCTAGTTACCGATTATTTTGCTAACTTTGACATGGTTGGGTGCAGGTAACCGGAGTTCCATTTCCTTTACTCCATTATTTTGATTGTATTGATGTCTTTGGAGCGTCTTTGATTCAAGGACCGCACTGCATATAAATGTTTGTACAAGTGTTTGTTTAAACGCATCGCATAAACCAGTATACCCTAATCGCTTTTGTTTTTGGAATGCAAGATTTTTGGAATGCAAGATTTTTGAAAAAAAAGGCTGCTGATGCATACTCTATCTACATGCTGTGCATTATTTATGCTCTTGCTTTATTTCCTTTCCCTTGGGAATAATGTCTACCTTCTTAAAAAATGAGATTTTAATAATAACATGTCTGCCCATTTTAAAGGTTGTTCTGCTTTAATCTACCATGTTGCAAAGGTTTAAAATTGCTTATACATTTTTCAATATGTTACATAATATGTGAAGCACGTAAGCAGTTGGGTTTCGCCCTGGAAAAATGGTCTATTCTATGGTGAAGATTTGATCTTTAATTGCATTACATGGCAAAACTATATGCACTTAAATACTGGGCTGTTGAATACAACTGATTTCTGATAGTAGAATCCTAAGTAGGCATGGTTCCATGAGGCTTCCCATTGATTGATAATGGGTCTGATAAGCCTTGGCCTCTGGGAGGTTAAGGCAAAACTGGCTATATATTCATGGACTTCGGATTACTGGTTTAACTGGTATAGGCCTCGGGAACCATTTGCCTACATGCTTCCTCTTTTTTGCATTTGATATGAAGGACAACTAATACTCTACTTAGCAGGACATCACTTGAATATTTTTGAAACTTGAAATATGATGCTAACACCTATTATTTTTTAGGCAATGCCTCTGAAGGCATACAGATACAACGAGTCTGCTGTTGTACCTACAAATATGGCAGTACAGTTAGTTTTTAGACGTTTTCAATTGAAAACACTCCACAACCATTTTGATACAGGCTTTAAAAGAAATGTAAGGAGGGAGAACGCCCTACCAGTGTGTTTCTGGATACAAATAATACGCTAGCCTTTGCTGGTACATTCAAAGATGAAAGGTATGACCTTCTGATGTCTAATGCACTTGCATATGATTGCTAAACTAAAGCCATTTATGAGGCCACCATTAGATATCTTTTTGTGCTTACAAGCCATTGATGCTTATGTAATACTGAATATGGGGTGCTCCCAATGCTAAATATGGGGTGTTCCCAATCTACATTGTTCACCACGTGAACTAGGTTTTTTAACCTAACCTGATATTAATCATAAGGCATTCCGATACAACAAATACAGGATATATTGGGAAACTCATTCAGCTGTATTTGCAGAAAAGCTTTGAGTATGACACTTTAGAAAGCTGTTCTACAAAAATTTAAAGATGACCAATTATTGGCCTACTATTTGACATCTAATCGAGGTATTTATACAATCAAGTTATGTTATTTGTTGATGTTTAGTTGGCAGGGAGGGCCCCTATGGTTGCATAGGGACCCTCTCAGCCCTTATGCTCTCACCAATAGGGACCAGCCTTGCCTTCCGGTAGGAGGTAGGCCCAAAAATTTATATATATATCTATAAATATAAATATATATTCAAAGGATACTGTTTAGCTCTCTTTTGCCATCATCTGCCAAGAAATGAGGCATTAATATTCAATGTTCTCTGATTTTCTCTTCTTTGGCCCTTGCTCCTATGGGTTGTAATGGTCATGGCCAATTTCCAAGAAATGCCTCAACTCCTATGGCCAGACAATTGTCTTAATATGGTTTTGCAGTGCATAGATATGGCTATAAGACACCTTTGATATCTGCACATATGACCTAATCCATGTATCCATATGGTCACTTTTCACTTACGGCTTCTATGATGCCTTGCATAACTTGAATTTCTCTCGCAATGAAATTTTCGTAGCATGTTATGCTGTTGCTATCAAATGCTGTCATATTGACCATGTTGTATAAAGCATTTCATGGCAGAATTTCCCTAGCCAGTGGGGAACAACAAATGTCATATGTTCTAGTCTACACTAGCTTGACCTATACGAAATGTCGAGATGCCATAATTAATTTTTTATCCACTATATTCTTTATGCAAAGAAATCATCTGTGGACAGTAATTACACATTGACAGTTTATTGGAGTTCGAGGCAAAGCCATGGCCTTCCATTTATTATACGTATGTTATGCAGCAATGCCATTACACAAGCGTTCTAAGGGCATGCATTAAAGGGTTAAGTCAATGCAGTGTATATGGAATATCCATGATACCACATATTTTTCTGAATTGTCTAGTGCTAACAGCTATTGTTGGAAAAAATTCCATGATTACCTATGGATATGATGGGTAAGATTCACACTCAAATATGCCCATAAAGTGTCCGGAACCTATTTTTACCAAAAGCCTTTTGCTTTGCAAGACTAACCCTAAATCAAAACTAGGGTTCGAAGATGGGGACTGCGAGTTTACTGGCAGAGCAGAATGCAAAGAAAAAAAATATTCAAGGGCCGACCTGACTTATCGGCGCGCCAATGGGATCCTAAGGACAGATTCGACCAGTTTTCCACATGCTTGAAAAAGATGGTTGCTTTGAGGCTTCTAATCAGCTTAATAAGGATGATCCGACCTGCATTTTCAATGCTTGCAAGTGATGGGTGCTCTGAGACATCAAATCGGCCAAAGGGTCTCTTGTTCTTATTTTTATTTGCATGTAAATGATTTTGGGGCTAGCCTGGCTCACAGAACAGCGGCCTGGCTCACAGATCAACGCCTTTTATTTGTTGTTGTGCTACAACTTTGCCGTTCAAGTTAATCTATGCATATTCCAGCCACTTCGATCCTGTTGTGTCTTATGACAATATCTGTTTACTATCTGCTGAATCTATCTTTTGCAAGCCCATTTTTCTTGGACAGCAGAAGATTACCAAAGCGAGGGCTCCTTGAAGTGCATTTGGAGGTTTGAAACAATGTGGAGAACCAAAGGGTCTTCAAATATTGCATCCACTAATGCTGAAATGATCAAAACTCGTAAAGCTGCACCAATGCATATGGAGCAGAAGACGAATATGACGATGGCGTCCTTCTTCAAAATCAGGTTTTTTCAATTTGTCCAGCATAACTTATGGTTCTAGTTGACCTCAAAACTGGGCACATAATGCTATGTCTGTGATTTCTCAATGTTTTACGCATTTATATCTATCTTTTGCTTACTGATTTAAGTTGCAAAGGGCAAAGGGCGATAAGCCATGGAATTCTCCAGCTTACCTGACGCCCCTTGTCTAGTTACCGATTATTTTGCTAACTTTGACATGGTTGGGTGCAGGTAACCGGAGTTCCATTTCCCTTACTCCATTATTTCAGTGTATTGATGTCTTTGGAGCGTGCTGATTCAAGGACCAGACCAGACATAAATGTTTGTACAAGTGTTTGTTTAAACGTACTGCATAAACGGTATACCCCACTGCTTTTGTTTTTGGAATGCAAGATTTTTGGAATGCAAGATTTTTGAAAAAAAAGGCTGCTGATGCATACTCTATCTACATGCTGTGCATTATTTATGCTCTTGCTTTATTTCCTTTCCCTTGGGAATAATGTCTACCTTCTTAAAAAATGAGATTTTAATAATAACATGTCTGCCCATTTTAAAGGTTGTTCTGCTTTAATCTACCATGTTGCAAAGGTTTAAAATTGCTTATACATTTTTCAATATGTTACATAATATGTGAAGCACGTAAGCAGTTGGGTTTCGCCCTGGAAAAATGGTCTATTCTATGGTGAAGATTTGATCTTTAATTGCATTACATGGCAAAACTATATGCACTTAAATACTGGGCTGTTGAATACAACTGATTTCTGATAGTAGAATCCTAAGTAGGCATGGTTCCATGAGGCTTCCCATTGATTGATAATGGGTCTGATAAGCCTTGGCCTCTGGGAGGTTAAGGCAAAACTGGCTATCACTAATATATATACACGTATATCACATGCTATGGGCATCGTGGACATTTTATATAAAGGTGTCATCTCGGCCGTTCACCCTTGGGGAATAAGAGGTGGCGCAATTGTGGCCCTCAGATATGATGGGGGGCATTGGCATGCATGGGGGCATGCACCACATGACTGGACCGTCGGATATGAGGGAAGTTAGATCTTGACCGTTGATATTAAGGTAAGGAAGGTGACATGAAATTGCATGATATTTAATGAGAGGTGAGATGTCAAGCTAAGGAAGGTGACGTGCAATTGCACTATATTTAATGAGAGATGATATGTCATATATTTAATTTAATTCGTTTACTTGAAATTGGGTGAGGCGGCTGGTGAAGCTCCGCCAGACTCTGTGTATTGCTTCCGGAGGCGCTGAAGCAAATTTGAGTAATCCAGGCTGTGAGAGATGGAGTAGACGTGCTGAATCTATCAGTCAGACCCAATACGCCACCCAGCAGCAGAAGTGCGACATTTCTGAACATATTTGATCTGGCTCTTCCTACGGCAGTAAAGGCAGGGGTTTTTGTAGCTCAGGCAAGAAAATCTCTCGATTTGATTTTAGAAAAGGCTTAAAGTTGATGATTTGAAGCATTTTTTGCAGCTCTGACGGTAGGAAATGGCATGTATAAGCTCATTTTGGTCAGGGATGTGACAGTGAATGCTTCAAATTTCTACTTTAGCCCTGATGATTGCCAGTATTCGACCCTTTTCGACAGAGCAGCTGTGGAAGGAAATATTTATTTCAGGAGTTTTTGGACTATTATGATGCAGTTATTGTTCGGGATTTGGATGGAAAGGTCTCAAGCTTCAATGCCATAGCCAGGATCGGAAATGACAGCGAGCTGTTTTTAATGCTTCCTCTGCTCCATGGTAGCTCTGTTTTCTTCAAGAGGACCGGATTCTGGAGCCTTGCTTGGTGCTTACATAGCCCGTGATCACCAGTTTTGTTTGATGTTTTGGTTTCCAAACACCAATTTTGCTGTGAAAAAGTTCACACATTTAGGTGGATCCAATTTCACTGCAGCGGCACCGTATTGATCTTTGCTTTGTGAGTACGTTTCTTTTTTCTCTTCCGTAAAAATTCCTTCCTTCCTTCTGTAAAAATTCCTTCCTGCATCTGGGTTTTGGCTAAATTCCTTTCTTCTGGCTCGCCAAATCGAATTCAAATGACAGGCTGGTTCAAATGACGGTTGTATTGGCAGGGCTTTTTGTTGGTACACACTATTTATCTGTTAAATCTTAGGTCGGATCCAAAATATGCTGATATGCTTGCAACTGCGTCTGGAGACAAAATCGTAGGTCGGATCGTGTGTATGTGAGACAAGAACCAAAATCGGTTTTGCATTTCGGCATGCTATTCCCCCTGTGACTATTTGTTTGTTTCTTAATTTCAGATTGTATATGTTCAGCCACATACTCTGTACGTTAACAGACTAGGATGCAGCTATTACATCTGAACGAACCTTCCAAAACGTTTTTGTGGTGGTCCGTCCTTGAACCAGAGGTCATCCACCCTTCTCGGTTTGGCAAAAATGATATTTATTGTTTGGAAGCAGAGAATGAAGCCGTCTAGTTGGTTTGACTGGATCTATATCTGCTTCTAAGCTTGGTTCGGCCGGACTGCTTATCTCTGATGCTAGCCCTATCGTGCTGTATAATTGACCAGCTTTAAATCAAATCCCATTTCGGGCGCTTAGGCTTTGTTGGTTTTCACAATCCAACTCATACGTTGTAACTGCCTGGTAACACACAGACTTTCTTTATTGAACTTAGGAAAAGATAATAAACTGTTTATTATTGCTATGCAGAGAAGGAAAAGATAAAGATCTTGAATTGAAGGGACGTAGCGATAGTGTAGATCAGCTCTGCTAGGACCCAAAACATGCTGATATGCTTGCAATTGCGTCTGGAGACAAAACCGTACGTCTTTGAGAGTGAGTAGTATAGATTGTTCTCTTCATTATTATTCATGCCATTTTCAAGGTTTAGATTAATACGGTCCATGAGTTAAGGGGTATATAACAATTAATCAGCTAACAAAAGGACAAAGGAGAGAGGACCAAATGCGACTTAGGAGTTGGATTTGTACACCATTGCATGTCAGTCACTGCAGAATAACCTTGGAATTGTACAGCAGCTTATATTGTATACAAATCTGACAACATTAATCTAACCTGTCCTGTCCTAAAAGAATGCTGCTTATCTTTGTAGAGGTTTTGAACACGGTAGTCAAATTCTTTGGAATATTTGGAAGTTCTAAGTGGAGTTGCTGGACCGTATTTTGGAACATGTTTGCTCTTTTCACTTTGAAATATAACTCTAATTTGCTGTACTGCAGCTGGAAAGTGTTCCCATCAAGTTGAACTTAGCGGCGAGAATATAAACATCACATTTAAACCAAATGGCACCCACATTGCTGTTGGTAACAGAGTATGTAAAGTGTCTTGGTCTTTGTTTTCGTTAATGATTTTGAGCCATGAAGTTCGCTTTTCTCTGAGCTTAACCACTTTAATTATTTTTTTTTACTTCTGTCTTCCTCATGAAACAGTTGGTAGATTTATCACTTATGCATAAATATGGTCCAGGATGACGAATTAACTATCGTTGATGTTCGGAAGTTTAAACCCATAAATAAACGCAAATTCCCTTATGAGGTACTTTTTTTAATACAATCCTTCACAGTATATCAAATGTTTCATGAGTACATGTTTAACTTTTAGGTGGGCATGGAATTCAACTGGCGAGTTGTTCTTTCTCACAACTAGAAATGGTAAACTGTTTCTATGAGATTGGCAGCTGGCTTTACAGTTACTGCAGACGAGAGCATTTCTGGTGCCAGATTCGTAGTTCTTGAGCCATTATAGTTGGGTTTTTTTTCTTCTGCGAAATCCGGGCTTAGCCTTGGTATTTTTCGGCTATTAAAGTGCACTCGGCTTGGCAGTTGATGGGCAATGCATTGGCAGAGGTTTGCTCCCGCCCAAAGTTGTCCTGCCGTGGTTTCAGATGTACAGGGGTCATAACCAATCCGTTTTCTGCAGTCCGGCTTGGATACAAGTTCATCTACAATGGGTTATTTCATTGTTTATTTCATTGTATACATTCGATGCATTATCGGGAAATAAGTGCGAAGTATAAAAAACGCACCTTCTATTCTCTTCCTTTTTGAAGGGTGAGGCTTGGAAAAAAGCATTTACGTCATTAAAGAAGCCTTAGCAAAATGAGTGCTGCATGCAAACCACACAATAATTAGAATCTCTTTTTTGTGTCAAAAGTGTGCCCCCAATTGTTTTTCAACTATGTGAAGGCTAGATGTGATGTTGACAAAGAACTATGTCAGCATATGCTAATTGCTTTTAGTAGCCAAATAGAGGGTTATAAGATATTCACACGAGAATGACGCATAGGGTATGCCACCATTCCTCGAACAACTTGATTGCATAGTATATGCCACCATTGCTCAAACAAGCTTAGTGCACATGACATTGAAGTGCATAGGATATGCCAACCTTTGCTCAAACAAGCTTATGTGCACATATGATTCAAGAGTACATAGGATATGCCAACCTTTGCTCAAACAAGGTTATGTGCACATATGATTCAAGAGTACATAGGATATGCCAGCATTGCTCAAACAACTTATGTGCACATGTGATTTAACGAGCAACATGCAAAAATTATAAAGTAAGACCATATACCATGATGACCAAGCAAAAGTTCATGCGAAAGATGAACAATTAAAGTAGCACCAAGTTTCTGATGCATTGGAATTGTTTTGGCAACTACATCTATTGTGGCAAGCATTATGATTCACATGATTCTTTGATAATTCCTTCCAAATCTAGAGATGTTTCCATGTTTATCATTTAGGTTCTATATTTAAGAACAATTACCTTGACCGGATCAAGTTTTTTTTATGAAATAAGCTAAACGTTTTTGTACGTTATGTTCTACATTCATGCATAGGCATATGCCCCTACATATTTCACGCATCACATGATTGCATTAAAATATCACACACCAAAGATATCCCTCACAATTAGACGTATACATTGAGTTAATCATAATCTGATGCCAAGGATAACTACAATCTCAGGTAGTGATAACTTTTTCTATTTTGCTACCAACATACATATATGGAGCCGAGCTTTTGCTTTTGTCATGTATTTTCGACTTAACACATGCATCGACTAATACTTTTGACTTTGACTTCTTCACCTATAGGTCAACTCTTTTCACCTTAGTTCAAATTTAGCTTGTGGTCCGACTTTCTCGCTAAAACATATCTTGGGGAAGTAAGAGAATGTTCATAAAATCTTTAAGAATCTTGATAGAATCTTGGGAAATCTTGGGAAATCTAGGGAAATCTTCATAGAATCTATGGGAATCTTGGGGAATATATAGGTATCACGAGAGAATCTTTGAGAATTTAAGGGAATCGAAAGGAATCTTCATAGAATCTTCAAGAATCTAGAGGAATCTTGATGGAATCATGTAAAGTCTAAGGGAATATTCATAAGATCTTAGAGAATCTAGAGGAATCTTAAGAGAATCTTTGGGAATCTAAGGGAATCTTTCTAAAAGCTTCGATAATCTAGTGAAATCATGATGGAATCTTCGAGAATTTAGGAGAATCTTCATATGATCTAGAGCAATCTAGGAGAATCTTCGTCAACTCTTGGAGAACTCAGTAGAACTACATAGAATCTTGGGGAATCTAGAGAAGTCTTGTGATAATCTTTCGAAATCTAGGTGAATATCAAAAGATTCGTTGGGAATCTAGGGAAATCAAGGGAATATTCATAAAATCTTTAAGAATCTTGATAGAATCTTGGAGAATTTAGGGAATTCTTCATAGAATCTAGGGAATCTCTATAGGATCTTGGAGAATCTAGGGGAATCTTTGTAGAATCTTAAGGAATTTTTGTAGAATCTTAGGGAATCTATGAGAATATCAATAGAATTTCTCGAAATCTAGGGAAATATAAGGAAATTTAGAGGAATCTTCATATAATCTTGGTAAATCCAGGAGGATCTACATAGAATCTTGAGGAATGTTTGGATAATCTTTGGGAATCTAAGAGAATCTAAAAAGAATCCTTATGAACATAGAAGAATCTAAGGAAATCTGGAGGAATCTTTATAGAATCTTCATTGCATTATTCTGCATTGGCTTCCCGTCGAATTTGTGCAATCCCTCATAGTACAAACACTTGTATATATATATATATATATATATATATATATATATATATATATATATATATATATATATATATATATATATATATATATATATATATATATATATATATATATATATTCAGTCCAGGGGTAAAGTATATATCGTGTAAAATCTTTTGGGGTCTTTCTTACTCGCCAAAGGGTTTGGCAACTGAAAACTACTAAAGTAACACACATAAGGGATAATTTTACACACTTTTCTTAGTTTTTTAGTCTAAAAAGTTCTAAAACGGTTCTAAAATTTCTGAGCTTGTAATGCAATGTTAGAGCATAAAGTAGTCGAATCATGTTGTTATTTCTACTTTTTTTTTCTCTACATACATGCGAACTTCACTTGAGGCTGACTAAAAATTGCTACTAAAGGCAAAGAACTCCAAAATATTATGGTGACACGGTGTTTGACTAGAAAGAAAACCACGTGGTTTATCGAGGGGGCGAGGAGTAGCAACCCCTCGGAAGTTTACCTATTTATTTACAAAATATTTAGGAAAGGGTAAGGCGGACGAATACTTCTTTGCCCGGAGAAATGTGCATGGTGCCCTTCGCTACTGAGATGATGTAATTGTGATGAATATGCTCAACATTGCTAAGGGATTGACTATCTCTCACGAGCATCACCATGTTGTAGATTGGTATGTGCGTTCAAAAATACATCTCAGAGAATAAAAAAGGAGGGCATGTAATCACATGGCTTCATTACTTCAACTTTTGTATCCTCGGTATAAATTTATCTTTGCATCATCAACTAAAACTTCAAACTTAACTACAAAATATCGTGGATGTATTGGTAATTGTAATACTATGTGATGCAAAAACAATGGTTTGTCATTCAAGAAGTTTGTTCAACTGCCTCCCAATGTGTTTTAAGGTCCATTAGGATGTTCAGCCAAAATGGTTGTGAAATAACAAATTTCCTGTCTTCTAAAACAGCTAATATAAAAATTTTCAGGGACAAGGTACAAAAGCATCTAATTTCTTCATACGAATTTGCCCCATAGTAAATCTTTGAATTTCATTGTAGTTCTTTCCCCCTCTACAATGGGTTTTTTTGTGTGTGTATGTTTTTCCTTAATACTAATCTTCTTAAAATGTCTGTTTTCACGAGCAGTTTTATAAATCTTTGGACTAAAGGTAATAAAAAGGCCCTTTTTAGAGGGATTTCAGAATTTTATAAATTTTCAGAAGGAATCTTTCAAACGCACTTCTTAAATAAGTGTGTTTCATTTTAAACCTTGTTCCATTTCTACCTATTTTTGTAGTAGTGGGGGCAAGCTACGGGACAGAGGGGCTAAGCCTCCGCCGTACACCAGGATAGCGAGGGCTAGACCCACCAACTGGTAACCCGGACAACTATAAACTCGTTAACGTCTGGAGAACAACATATGACTTTTAGCGGGGTATGAAGAATACCTCACTTGTCGAAAATTGTCGACACAGAGTAAAAGGTGGACGGGGCAAGTTACGGGACAGAGAGGCTAAGCCTCCGCCGTACACCAGGATAGCGAGAGCTAGACCCACCAACTGGTAACCCGGACCACTAAAAACTCGTTAACATTTCGAGAACAACATATGACTTTTAGCGGGGTATGAAGAATACCTCATTTGTCGAAAAGTGTCGACAAATTGTCAAGAAGGAGTATGAGGCAAATTATGGTCTGAGGGGTATAACCCCCGCCATAAGACGGAATAACGCGGCACGGCCCCCAGCTGGTTCCCAGATCACCAAAGGGCAGACATACAGAAATACAGAAATATATAACCACAGAAATACAGAGACACAGAAGTGCAGAAGTACATAACGGACGGAATATTGACACGTAAATACATAATCAATGCAGGCGAGCAGCTACCAAACTAATCGGACCAGAAAGGATCAACCTCGACCAACAGACGAAGAGGAAATGCGACAGTACCGGGAAGGAGATCGAATAATAATAAGAGACGGGCGGAATAATTATGGACATTTTGAAATTCAAATTAAAACGGTAATTTTAAATAAAAATACCGTTTAGACGAGGGAGATATATACCCTTGAGGAGGCATTGCGGCTACACTACCAGAGAGAGTCTAGTACAAGCACACTGCCCAAAGTCACCACAGAGCCCTCTCGCAAACAGAAGCTATGGCCGACAGTATCAACAGCAGCCAGCAGAGGAGAGCGGAGGCAGCAAGAGCGCCAGTGAGGCAGCAGGACCTTAGGGATTTCCTGGCACAGATGGACAAGCAGCTGGAATCGAAGATCCCGAACATGGATGCACTCAACGCGCTGGCTGAAACATGCAACAGTAACAAACTAGCCATCGCTAGCATGGACGTGAGATTAGGAGGGGTGGAGAGGACGAACGAGAAAATGCAGCGCAGAATGAACGAGATCGAAGAGGAGAAAACAAAGATTCTGCAAAGGTTGGTGGAATTAGAGAAATCTAATGTTGAGTTGGATGCATGGGAGTCATTTGATAGGATAAAGCCACATATAATGGAATATGAGGAGCAGAGTAAAATTAAGCATGATGTTAGGCTAATTGGGGTCGCGGAGAGACCTAATGAGGATATATATCGAGTTACTGCAGAAGTGATAGAGACAGTGTTCAAGGAACACAGGAGCGTCATTGTCAAGGCACTACGGTCAGGCCAATGGAGGGGGAGATCGAGGCATATAAACCTGACAAACAAGGTTTAAAATGAAACGCACTTATTTAAGAAGTGCGTTTGGAAGATTCCTTCTGAAAATTTATAAAATTCTAAAATCCCTCTAAAAAGGGCCCTTTTATTACCTTTAGTCCAAAGATTTATAAAACTGCTCGTGAAAACAGACATTTTAAGAAGACTTAATATTAAGGAAAAACACACACAAAAAAAAATCCCATTGTAGAGGGGGAAAGAACTACAATGAAATTCAAAGATTGACTATGGGGCAAATTCGTATGAAGAAATTAGATGCTTTTGTACCTTGTCTCTGAAAGTTTTTATATTAGTCATTTTTAGAAGACAGAAATTTGTTATTTCACAACCATTTTGGCTGAACATCCTAATGGACCCTAAAACACATTGGGAGGCAGTTGAACAAACTTCTTGAATGACAAACCATTGTTTTTGCATCACATAGTATTACAAATACCAATACATCCACGATGTCTTGTAGTTAAAATTTGAAGTTTTAGTTGATGATGCAAAGTATAAATTTATCCGAGGATACAAAAGTTGAAGTAATGAAGCCATGTGATTACATGCCCTCCTTTTTATTCTCGGAGATGTATTTCTGAACGCACATACCAATCTACAACATGGTGATGCTCAAAAGATAGTCAACCTCCTTAGCAATGTTGAGCATATTCATCACAATTACATCATCTGTAGCAGTGGGCACCATGCACATTTCTCTGGCAGTGAAGTATTCGTTTGCCTTACCCTTTCCTATATATTTTGTAAATAAATAGGTAAACTTCTGAGGGGTTGCTACTCCTCGTTCTCCTCTGGATAAACCATGTGGTTTCCTTCTAGTCAAACACCTGTGTCACCATAATATTTTGGAGTTCTTTGACTTTAGTAGCAATTTTTTAGCTGCCTGGAGTGAAGTTCGCATGTATGTAGAGAAAAAAAGTAGAAATAACAACATGATTCGACTACTTTATGCTCTAACATTGCATTACAAGCTCAGAAAATTTAGAACCGTTTTAGAACTTTTTAGACTAAAAAACTAAGAATAGTGTGTAAAATTATCCCTTATGTGTGTTACTTTAGTAGTTTTCAGTTGCCAAACCCTTTGGCGAGCAAGAAAGACCCCAAAAGATTTTACACGATATATACTTTATCTCTGGACTGCATATATATATACATATACATATAAAAGTCTTATATATATATGCAATTTGGTATAAATTTATACCGTTTCTCCGTATAGATTTATACCGCAAGAGTTCTCTTTTCTTGTCGGATATATATATATGTAATTATGTGTATATATATCACTAATATATATACACGTATATCACATGCTATGGGCATCGTGGACATTTTATATAATATATCGATCTTGACCGTTCGTTCTTAAGGTGGCGCATTTATGGCCCTCAGATCTGATGGGGGCATGCATGGGCATGCAGGGGGCATGCACCACATGCCTGGACCGTCGGATATGGGGGAAGTTAAATCTTGGCCATTGATTTACGGTTAGCGAAGGTGCAAAGAAATTGCAACACAATAATGTGAAGGTGAGGTGGCACCGGATTTATTATTAAAGGTTTATAGACATTAAATATCACCTTATGAGGTGGCGCCACACATTATTTTTTTATTTATTTTATTTTTGCCTTGCTTGTTTGGTTTATTGGCTAGTCCATTGGGTTAGCAACTAAGAGATCTTGTGTTCAAGTCTCTGGAGGTCCGTCATATGTCCTCATGGACGCTGCCAATGTGGTATGACGTAAAAATACTATCTATCTATCTTGCTTGCGAAATTTTCCCTCTGTGCACCGTTTTTAGACGGAGACCTGCATATGCGAATCTGGGGCAAGCGGATTTGAGGACATTAACATTTCGGTGGTCTGCTTCGAGCTCCAGTTTTGTGTCGAATGTCTTTGTACTTATACTGGTGTGATGACGAAGCTTTGTGTGCCGCATTCCTTTTGGTTCTATTCTTCTTATGCCTGGTGTTTATTCCTTGTTCTGCAGATGCATAGCAGCTTCGCACTAAAATCAGAAGCTAAATGCAATAGAGCTAAATCCGGCAAGTGCTTTTCAGTGATCTTCTGTCACATATATGTTCACAGAAGGAATGTCGCTTTTGGGTCAGCGAAAGCTCCTGCGAGTCGAATAATGCATGTGAGAAGTTCTTTAAAAACGCTATGCTGTATATTTTGGGTGGAATTCATGGTGGCTTTCAAGAAACTTTCCCTTTCAAGAGATCATTCTACCTACAGTTTTCGAACTGGTATTTCTTCTTTGACGCCCTGCTCCTTACCTCTGCCTATTTGGGCGCCAAGATGATCCAGCTCTTGAAGAGCAAGAAGGGAAGATCATAAAGTATTTTTCATAAAGCTTATTCTTGATGGTGGGCGATGCCCTACTATCTCCTGTGCTTGCCTGGATCCACTGAGAGATTATTCCATTTTTGGGAATGTTAATTCCAGCGTTACTTTGTGGGATGATCAATGGACCAAGAGAGTAAGAACGAAGTCAGTAGTCAAGCATTTTGATCAATCCTTCTCTATAGTACACATGGAACGCAAGCTGTTTGGAGAAGTATTGCGCACCCACAATGTTATGCGATTGGATGCAGAGTTAGGCGAAGATCACAGTAAGAATCTTATCTGCCTTATTTTTTTGCTACGAAATAGCTTGAAAATGCGATTCTTTGCCAGCTCTTTGATGAACCATTTTGCATTTGTGACGGAGCTTGTGAACTGGCTGGCTACAGCAGGTAGATCTTCTGGCGTTATATTTAGGTTTGAGCTGTGCTTTTTTTTTTTTTCCCTGTAGGTCTCAGATTAATACTATCTTTTCGTGCAGGTTGCTATAGACTTGAGGGACGACAGAATATCCTTCTTTCCTCAAATCCAGGTGGACTTGCAATAGTTGTATAGTAGGAATTTGTTTAGTTCTTCTTGGAGTTTTTGTCGGTTACATGGAAACTTTCAACTTGTGTGGCACATATATGTAAATCATAAGCGGAATAGAGTCTAGCCATAGAGGACAACGTAACAGAATCTTCTGTTTGTCCTCTTGACAAAATATCATCTTGGTGAATCAAATGCAAATATGTTTTGATTCATTCAAATATTCCAGTTTGCATTATGTAGTTCAAAGTTTTTGAAATTTAGAAGCTTGATGTAGCATCGATATTGAATCTGATTCTGCTCTGTTGGGATTTCAGTTGCTATCGTTATGTTCTGGCCGACGGCGTCGTGGACTGACAGAATAATTAAGGTTCTTCTATTGAAACGAAGAACTTACACGCAGGTATAATGGTTTTAGCATTGGGTTCCAAAGACCCATACATTATTATTTTCTTTATGTTATATTATCTTTCAGTTCCTGGCACAGGGTAGAACTTGTGCCTATACATTACTGGCATTACTCGGCATCCACATCCGCCATACTAGATTAAATATGTTTTTGTAGAGTTAAGATCTTCTGGGCGTTTGGTCTAGTGGTAACACACTAGTTCCTTAGCAATGTGGTCTCGAGTTCGAGACCGCCCAGAATCGCACTCGGTACTGTTGGGGGTCAAATCCCAACAGAAGCAATGTAAGGTGGTTGGGGGCAGGGCCCAACCAAGCAATGTAGTGTGGTGTGTGGTCACATGTCCAGTTGGATGCTGCCTAGTGGTGTGACGTTAAAACTACTATCTATCTATCTATATTATGGAATTCTGTCCAGATTGTGACATAGATATGCACTGGGAACAGATACATATATCATCGAGTTTTGTAATTAGTGTCTACATTATTCTAAATGCTACTTCTTTCCCCCTGTACATGTTTGAAATATATGATCAAATATAATGATGTACATTTTGCCAGTCTTCATGCTGTGAGTAATTTGCATTTCGTATATCCCTATGCTAGAGAGACTATGGAAGACACAAAATAATAAGCGATATTATAGCTTTGTAAAGTGACACAATGGACTAGAACACAATAATCGAAACTATTGAACTGCACGTTTATACTTTTCCAATGATGCTTATTCCACAACAAGAAAAAAAAAACGTCTTTCTCTGATAGTATGCTAACATAATTCCTCAAACCTTTTTAAAGCACTAGATCGACAACAATCCAAACTTAAATCATATCACCATCTTGCTTGTGTACATTTTTTTACCAGATTAAGATAATACCAATGGAGATCGATGACCAGTTGCAGTGCTAACTATAAGTTCCGTGCAACGTTCGGGTCAATTTGATGCATTGCCCTATTAGATTTTAACATTTGTAAGACCTTCATGTAAGTCGGATGCTAATTTAACTTTAATTTATTTTTAAGGTACATGCGCTTGCCGCATCCTTAATTGAAGTTGCGAATTTACTTACAACATGAAGTTTGGAGATAGGTCACATCGTTCATGAAGAAATCCGTAAAGGTCATATTATCATTGCTAGCAAACCGCCTTCCATTCACAATTATAAAGCCTTCAATATGCAAAGTTTGTGTCTTTGCATGCGATCCAATGTGGCTCATTGATTAAATTTATAAGGACAGCTTGAATATTTTTTAAGGGCACCAATTTTGTCCTTTGTAAACTAAGATCAATAAAAAGATGGACGCTACATTTTGCTCAACCGATAGGCTGGTAAAAATGTTTGAATGTTAGGTTAGGGAGGCGTCTCGTAAAAATGTTTGAATGTTGGTTTAGGGCTTCAATCGGTCTGAGAGTTGTACATTTTCACAAAAATTGACATAATATCCTATCCATGGGCATAAATGTCCTTTTCTACTATTGCCTCGTTTTTTAGTATAACATGTATGATGCAGCATACAGGATGTTCTTCTAACTTCTCCATTTTGTGACAATCCATGGAACCTCTAAACGTGAAAATAAAATGGTGCATTTTTCGACATCTATTTAGTAAATATGTTGTTGTGGCATGACTTTGTAGATTTAAAAATTAGATAGTTTGATTTTTTAACTTTGGCTAAGGATGTGAATGTTACAACATCTGTCTATCATTTTACCCAAAAAAAATGGGGGAAGGGGTACCACCGATGCATTTGATTGATATTGCATTTTCTTACGATGTGTCTATATAACGCATTCATAACACATGTATAGTAGTTGCGAGAAATATTTCAGTGCAAGTTTGGATATAAAGAGATGTCAAAAGTAATGTTGTAGCTTAAGATTCAAACCTGAAACTATTAAGAATATAAGGGCATGGCAGAAAATAATGTTGCAGCTTAAGGTGGAACCGACATTGAGAACATAGGATTCTTTGTGAAAATAGGATTCTTTGCTTCTTTGTTTTATTGAATATAAAAGACTCACACGAGTTATTATCAATCCTTACAGGAGCTTAAATAATGTAAGGGAAATTTACATATTACCTTGAGGTATCTATTGGAATCTTGAGAGACTCTTTAAGGACCTAGGCCAATCTAAAGGAATCTCTATAAAATCTTTGAGAATTTAAGGAAATCTTGATGGAATGTTAGAGAATCTAAAGGAATCTATTAGAATTTATGGAAATTTTGGGATATTCTTTAAAGATCTAAGGGAATCTAAGGGTAGCTCAATAAAATCTTTGAGATTCTAGTGGAATTTTGATGTAATCTTGAAGAATCTAGGGTAATCTTTATAAAATCTAAGAGAATCTAGGCGTAAACTATATAGATTCTTGACAAATCTAGAGGAATCTTGGAATACTCTTTAGGATTCTAGAAGAATCTCAAAGAACCTTAAAGAAACCTTTGAGAATCTTAGAAGCATATTTGAAAATCTAAGAGAATCTAAAGGAATATTTACAAAATCTTAGAGAGTCTTCATTGGATGGCTCTACATTAAGGAATGTATGCGAATTTTGGAACAAATTTTGGAAATCTAGAAAAATCCCTACAGAATCTTAAAAATCTAGAGGAATCTTCCACACTGGCGTGTTTTGCAGGGTCGACTTCATGCAGTCCTTCATAATACAACCACTTGTTATATATATACACATATATGTGTATAAATTGGTTGTCTGAAGGTTTTCTGCAGTATAAATTTATACCGAGAGAGCTGTCGCGGTATAAATTTATACCGAGAGAGCTCTCGTGATATAACGAGGGAGCTCTCACGGTATAAATTTATACCGTGAGAGCGCTCGCAGTGAATCGAGAGAGCTCTCGCGGTATAAATTTATACCGCTCGAGTCCTCTTGCGGTATAAATTTATACCGCTCAAGTCCACTTGCGGTATAAATTTATACCATGCGAACTCTCTGGCATGTCATATCCGCACAGCACTACCTATTGTGGTATAAATCTATACCACCCAGAAATTTATTTTGAAGACGTTATGTCCACGCATTGTCACCGTGGTATACATAAGTCTATAGCAAGGCGGATGAGCAAATAAGAGCAAGTATATAAGGATTTAAGAGCGGCGTCTTCGACTCCAACTTGCGCTTCAAAGTGTAAGTTTGTTCAATGAGGCATACTTTCATGTGAAAATGTTTGCTTCAATGAGGCAATGTCAAAATGTGTTGCATTTTTTATAGTTTTGTTCATAGTTTTGTACTGATTTGGAAAACTTTGAATAAAATACCTTTTTTGGCACTTTAGTGTGCTTGCTGTTTTTTCCAATGTCTATTTTGTTTAGTTTTTGAAAATATTACTATTTCGCAAACCAAACTAGGGGGGCCAAAAAGGGATGTCAAACAATTTTGAATGGAAGCTAAGTTCACACCCCCCTCCAAAATGATGCCTAAAATTTTCAAATTGTCACACTTGTCACAAATATACCACAAAAGGGACATTTTTGGGGGGATTTTAGGGAATCTTTCAAAGATTCCTTTTGAAGTGCGTTTTGAGCAAATTAGTGCGTTTCATTTTAAACTTTGTTGACATTGAGGGACTTGGCAACCAAAGAAAGAATCTTGCGGATGGGATCCAGATTGAGGAATGGAATCAAAGTACAGGAGTCTCTAACGGTAATGCAGCGACAGGGGCTACACAGGGAGTTAGCCAAAGCCATGGAGCTGAACCAAGCAGGGATATAGGCGGGGGTCAAGAATGGCAAAGTCTACCTTGAGGGTAAGGGAACAAACGACCCAACCCCAAGAGCAGACAGCGGAGGTGCAGGGAATAGCAAAATCGACGGAAGCAGAAAAGGAAAATATACACCCCCTGAAGGCAATACAACAGGGGCAGGAGAGCAGATTGCTGGGAGGAGCACTGAGGGCGATCACATTAGAGGGGAATCAGAACAGAGAAGCAGGAAGAAGTGGAAGCGGGGGAAACGAAAATCGAACAACACAGGCAGGGTTCGGGGGGCCAACCCCGACAATGAAGACAAGAGGAAGACCGAGAAGAACAGGCAATGGTACAGAAGGGACAGAAACCCCGAAGGAGCAACCCCGAGGGAAAAGACGCTGACAATATGGTACTGGAACTGTACCGGGTACCCGTGGGATGACGGAGAGAGACTAGAAGGTGCCCACGGCTGCGACATAATATGACTGGCAGAAACATGGGAGCATAACGTCAAGAGGCTGCCAGAGGAAGAAGGATACCAGTTGTTCACGTGCTGGAAAGACAAGGATTTCAAGATAGGGAGGGGAAGTGCAGGTCTGGCCTGTTATATAAGGAATAGTATAGTTAACAGTGCATGTATGTTACATTCAGATATCAATAAAAGATATATGGTGTTGAATGTCCAATTGAAAAACAAACAAGACATATTTCTGATAATTACATATTATCCGCCAAACAGTGATAAGCTAGAATTGCTGGACCTAGGGGAAAATATGATGAAATGGAAAGAACAGGGACCAATAATACTAGTAGGGGACTTAAACGCCAGAACCAGACAGGAACAGGCACAAAGCACAAACACGGATGAGAAGGATGGGCGATAACGCATTACCGGCAAGAACACTGAGGGGAATGGCAGAGAGATACAGAGGATAAAGCAGAGGTCAACGCTAGAGGTGAATTACTGCTGGAAGTGTGCACGGCAACAGGGATGATCATAGGGGATCGGGGGGGCTTTACGAGCCAGAATGCACATGGCAAGAGCATAGTGGATTATGTAATCTTGAACGACCAAGCAGTAGGAAGAATAGAAGGACTAATGCTACAGGAATGGCCGACTGGAAAAAGGGAAAGCCATAGACTGATCAAGTTAGCACTCAGAATGGATGGGACGCCACAGATTAATAACAAAGGGAGAGAGGAGGATAAGAAAGCCAGAGTGAGGATCCAATTCCAAGAGAAATACACAGATACATTCATACAAACAGTCAGGGAGGAAATGGGAAAATGGGAATGGGGAGAACACAACGCAAATGACAATGGAAATACCCTCAATGACATCATGGTAAGAGTAGCAACAGAGGTGTTTGGGAAAAGGAACAGAACCAGAAAGAACAGGGCATTCAGAGCATCAGTATGGTATGATGACGAGTGTAGAGAGCAGAAAAGGAAAACAAAAGAACACAGAGGAAAGGAGACATACCAGAAAGAAAAAGCAGCATACATAAGATTGCTAAAGAAGAAACGGTATAATAACCTGCTACAACACCAATGGTATATGGGAAAATTGTTGAAGAAACAACCCCGAAGATTTTGGAGGGGACTCAAACAGAAGGGAGGGGACAATAATATGAAAACAAGGAATGAACAAGACGGTATTGGAACAGCGGGATGGGAGAATTACCTGGATAAATTGTATAAGACAGGGGCACCTCCAGTACCAATACCAATGTTGCAGGACTCGGACAAACCATGCTTCAACATGCTAGAAGTAATGATAATAGCCCTAAACAAGATGGCTAACCATAAAGCACCGGATCTATATGGCCTGACCGTGGAACTGCTGAAGTGTGCCGAGACAGAAATTGGCAGACAGGTCACAGACATTTTCAACGGCATCATACACACAGGGCTTCCAGATAGACTTAAGACAATCTCCAAACAAAAAGTAAATCTGCAATGCTTTTGTTTAATTGTCAACATGTCCGAGTGGTTAAGGAGAGACTTGAAATTTGTTGGGTTTCACCCTTGCAGGATCGAATCTTGTTGTTGGCGTATAGGTTATAACATTATCTATATCATTATTATTACTTTACACAAGCCATTATCTATAGCATTATTATTGTGTTACGCAAGAAGCATGAACCATATATTGCTAAATTGTTCTCTTAGGGTCAAAGGAACTTTAGTTTTAACACTTATCAACATGTTCGAGTGGTTAAGGAGACAGACTCGAAGTCTGTCGGGTTCTACCTACATAGGTTCGAATCTTGTTGTTGATGACAATTGTTTGTAAAAGAGATTTATACATTCTTTATGATTTTGTCGTATTTTGAAGAATTTTAATCCATACTCTCGCCAACATGTTTCTATTCTTTAAGAGATTAGTTTCAGGTTGTACCACTATGAGGTTCAAATTATAATGTTCAAAACCATATGGGAGAAATCCTTACAATGCGACTTAAGACATTTTCCGAACAAAAAGTAGATCTGCAATGCTTTTGTTTAATTGTCAATATGTCCGAATGCTTAAGGAGACAGACTTGAAATCTATTGGGTTTTACCCTGACATGTTTGAATAATGTTGTTGACTTATAGGTTATAACATTATCTATAGCATTGATATTACATTACAGAAGACATTATCTATAGCATTATTATTGCATTACACAAGAAGCATGAGCCATATATTGCTAAAATGTTCTCCTAGAGATAAAGGAACTTTAGCTTGTCAACATGTCCGAGTGATTAAGAAGATAGACTCGAAATCTATTGAGTTCTACCTGCACAGGTTCAAATGCTATTGTTGACGACAATCATCTGTAAAATGTTATTAGTAGACTTATTCATTTTTTGTAGTTTGAGCTTATTTTGAAAAATTTCCTCCTTCGTGGACGATAAAAACCATTCTATTTTATTCTATATTTTGGACGAACATGAACCTTAGGCTTGACCATCATCTTAAAATATAATTATGTACAATTAGTCCTTGTTTTAATACTATGTAAAAAAAAAAAACAAACCATGCAACATGTGAATGTGAATGTGAATGTGAATGTGAATGTGAATGTGAATGTGAATGTGAATGTGAATGTGAATGTCATAGTATCAATACATGCAAACATTGAATGAATGAATGCCAAACATATATTCTAAACATATCAAAAAAGAGGTATGGTATCTTAATGTCATCCTAATATTATATAACTCCCCAAATGCTTTTGAAACTAGCAGTAGGGTATATTTTGCACATATCAATCTGATGCAACACTTACTTCACCTTGGTTGTCGAGAACCTCCAGAATGAAGGATGATAATGCCATTACTGAGCAAGAGCAAATGTAATGACTAATTAGTATAATCCGCTCAACACGTCGTGCTCAAATAGTCGCAAAGTTCGGAGAAATCTGAAAGCGTGGCAACCAGAACAATCACCTTAAACATGCTCCTAGCAATTCCATAAACATAAATACCTTGTTTTCCTATTACCTAATGTATCATGATAACTAGACTAACGCTCTAGATAATAAAGCAAGATACATCATCCCATATTAAATAACCTTGTCAGAAATTTTGAAACCAATGCACCTTTATCTTTTGTACTCCATGTCTCGCTCTTTTGTGGTAATCCAATAAATATGATTTGCAAATACAATTCTCGATGCTTCATCACATGTATAGGCAAACCCTGAATGAGTATTTAGGTCAAACTATCCCTGATATGAAGAAACCCATTACTCCTCCCCTTGGCCCAATATATATATTGAAGTTGTTTATTAGATTATCGACATTGCGCCCCAATACAAAGGGAATTCTCATTCTGCAAACTTAATTTCATGAAAGCACACATATTTTTAAGAGCATACTCGTATGCTACATTTAAGACATTGTATTGTGATTAAAAAAGAACTGATTAAAATATAGTAGGTTTTCATCTATTAGAAACAAAAGATCACATCACAAAATATCTTGTTTTATTTGTGTGAAATAACAGAGACCTACAGTAGAAGAATGAACATGGATAGATGGAGATGGTGAGAAAAGCCCTCACCGTAGCATACAATCTGTATCCCCTGAAGAGGTGTGATTGTGCCAAGAGACACGACTCATGACATAGGACTGGATCGATGACTGAGACTGTGTGTACGTGGACATGCAGAGGCTTATCTCCAACACTCCCAATGCCTCAAATATCCATATACAATTTATATATGACTTACGGCTGATCACTAAGAACCACAAAGCACACAGATTTTCACTCAGACTTACATAGCTCCCACTCAGGCTAAAACAATTTGAAGCCATTTTTCCTTGACTCTTCCTCTTCTTTCTTCTTCTTTTCTGGACAAACAACAATCATATGGCCAGGTTTCTTGTAATAATAACAAGTTCTTTCTCTTGTGGGTTGATTTCGAGCAATGAATGCAGATTCCGATGGCCCTTCTTTTGTTTTCTGTCTTGCATCCTCCTTAAGCAAAGCTTGAATTACATCATGAGGCGTTAAAGCTTTGTTACTTAGCAGATTATATGACAAAGTATCAAAGACTTGTGGTAAATCTTTAAGAAGTATAGCCACTCCTTCGTCGTCATCAATTAGAGAACCTATGGATGCTAATTGCTGTTGTAAAGCATTATATTCGCTTACAAAACTAACTACGTTGGTGCTACTCAGCTTCAAATCCAATAATTTGTTTCGTAAGAACACCATTGTAAACTTCCCTTTGATAGAACTAGTGCAACACCAGCACAAACCCCGCAATATCAACTCAAGAGATAGAATAGAAGAACAAGAATAACTCTATTGAGAAAAAGCAATAGGAAATACAATCTCTACTTCTGAGCATTGCATAGCACATAACGTACAATCAATATATACAACTAGTGAGACTAAGAATAGTAGTCTACCGTTTAACCAGCGTGCACTAATTACGGCACTGATTTAGGGTCGGTGCTCGAGGTCGACAAAGTGTTTGCCTTAGATATATTTCAAGACCTTTCAAGACTCAGGTGCTAAGTCTTTGAACCACTTCATTTTTTAAAGATATTATGCTTAGTCAGCATATTTATATTCCAACACTCTCCCTTAAATATTGCTGACTAAGCGGAAGAAAATCAGCTGAAACCAAGGTAATCCTTCTCTCCCTTCAGCTGCAATTTCTTCATGCCCAAGCTCTCCTTCACATTGAGGAACTTAGATCCAACTAATGGTTTGGTAAAGCCATCAGCAAACTAATCCTGTGAGGAGCAATGAACAAGTTGAAAAGATCCCATTTGGATCGCGCCACGGACAAAACACAAGTGGGTGTCAAGGTGTTTTGTCTTTGGGTGGTACTTAGCATCCTTGGCAAGATGGATGGTACTTGTGTTGTCACACAATATAATATGGCCGAGGATGGAGGTACCGCAGATCTGTCCACAAATGTTTAAGCCACAACAATTCTCGCATCCCAACACCGAAAGTGCTTTGAATTACGCCTCCGGTGGTGCGATTGACCTTGTAGGTCGTCTTTTGGACAACCATGTCGCCACGTTAGGCCCTATGAGCGTGACCATCCCTGTTGTGGACCTCCCGCTATCATGACGATTAGCATGATCTCATCAACAAAGACTTTGTTTGGAAATCGAGGACCTCTGATAAAAGAGACCTTCCTGTGAAGTCCCCTTCAGATATGCCAGCAGTCTTTTAGCAGCCTTCCAGTGCGACTGCCTGGGATTGCTCATGAATCTGCTCAGCACTCCCACAACAAAAGAGATATCAGGTCTAGTGACTGTGAGATATATCAACGCCCCTACCAAGCTTCGATAGAGTGTGGGATCACACTCCTCACCATCGAAATCAAGCTCAAGCCTTGTGCCTGGATCAAAAGAACTTGCCACAACCTTGCAATCTTGCATACGATACTGTTGTAACATTTATTTGATATATTTCTGCTGAGAAAGATAGATGCCATCTGAGTGCTGCCACACTTCTACACCTAAACAGTAATGCATAAGGCCAAGGTCAGTCATCTCGAAGGACGAAGATAACTTCAACTTCAATGTAGAAATCAGCACATCAGCATCTCCTATGATGATCAAATCATCAACATACAAAACCACAATGCACATTCGGCCTTCATGTGATTTGTAATAAAGATTGGGGTCTGCTGCAATTCTGCTGAACCCCTGCTCAAGAAAGAAAGCATTAATTTTCGCATGCCAACATCTTGGAGCCTGCTTCAAGCCATAAATGCTTTTCTTCAAATGACAAACCAGCTGCTCCTTCCCTTGAACAACAAATCCTGGAGGTTGAGTCATATAGACCTCTTCCTCCTTCAAAAAAGCAGACTTAATGTCCATTTGAAACATTAACCAACCTTCCATCGCAGCAACAGCTATAACTGATCTAATAGTGGACATTCTGGCTACGGGAGCAAAGACTTCATCTTAATCTAAGCCTTTTTTCTGTGCAAAACCCTTCACTACAAGTCTAGCTTTATGCTTTGACACTGTCCCATCAGCATGAAATTTGGTTTTAAACACCCACTTACAGCCAATAACTTGCTTATCAGCTGGAAGTTCAACCAATTCCCATGTGCCTTACTTCTGCAATTGAAAGTATTCTTCTTCCATTGCATGCTACCACTGTGGATCACTAGCTGCTTCATGAAAGGTTTGTGGATCAACATGATCCTAGACCTTTGCCATTAAGGCAAGGTTACATGATCCATTAGACTTCTCCTGTTTCTCCATCAGACGTGCTGATCTCCTAGGTTCAACAACAGGTACAACAGATGCTGCAACCGGTTCTGTAACAATTTGTTTCTCCTTGAGACGTGGTGATCTCCTAGGTTCAACAACAGGAGGTATAGCAGGTGCTGTAACAGGTGCTGGATCAAGTGCTACAGTACCGTCATGTGTGCTGAACTCCCCATGAAAGGAACCAACCTGCTCATGGACCATAGGGTGAGCGGGATTGGGATCATCCCATGCCACTACTTCAAGCAAATGCGAGTTTACTGGAGAAAGCACTAGAGAGGGAGAGAAAGGTCGACCAATAGCTGCTATTCGATCTCCAACATTCAAGCTGCTGTCATTGTGAACTGTAGGAGAATCACTGGAAGATATACCATCATACACAGCATCTTCAACGAACTGAACTAACCTGCTTACAATAACCTGCTTGTTAGAAGGATCATACAACTTGTAACCTTTCTGATTTTCTGGATACCCAATGAAGATGGCTTTGACAGCCCTGTCATGCAACTTCCCATACTTTTTCAGCTTCTCAGCAGGTATGGAAGCATAAGCCAAGCATCCAAACACCCTCAAATGAGACACATCTGGCTTCATAAGGAGTCACATCCTGGACTGCCTTAGTAGGCGACCTATTTGCCAAATATGCTGCTGTCACTACTGCCTCTCCCCAAAAAGATTCAGGCAGTTGCTTGTGACTCATCATGGATCTTGCCAAATCAAGCAAAGATCTATTCCTCCTTTCAGCTACACCATTTTGTGGATGAGCATAAGGAATGATTAACTGTCTTTCAATACCTTCTTCCATGAGAAACTCATCAAAGGCATTAGAAACATATTTACCTCCATTGTCACTTCTCAACTTTTTTATTACTAACCCTGTCTGCTTTTCGACTGCTGCTTTGAAGGCCTTGAACTTGCCAAGCACCTCAGATTTGCTGTGCAAAGTATACACCCAAGTGTACCTATTGAAATCATCAATCAGGGTCAAGAAATACCTCTTTCCACCTAGCGAAACATCAGGCATATAGCACAAATCAGAATGCAGCAGCTCAAGAGGTTGAGTTGCTCGATGAATAGCCTGCTGTGGAAAATGCTGTTGAGGTTGCTTTCCGAGATGGCATGCAACACACTCAAGCTTGACACATTTCAGCGAGGGAATACCTGTAACCATCTTGTTCTTGGTCAAAGCATGTACAGCAGTGCCTCCAACATGACCAAAGCGAGCATGCCACAGATGCTCAGCAGTCAAATCAGCACATACAAGACCATGTTCAGTCTTATGAACTGAACCATCAAAGACATACAAGCCATTCTGCAGCATCCACTGTGCCATGAACTGCAGACTTTTCAAGTCAATGCCTTCAAGTGGATTCCTGCCCAGCAGATAGGCTTTGCCATTTTCGAGAACAATGTGATGGCCTGCCTTATCAAATTCAGCAACAGACATGATATTTGACTGTAATCCAGGTGCAAACATGACATTCCTCACCTTACTAACTACATCACGTCCATGCAATTGAAAAGCTACAATCCCCTATCCTGTGATAGGAAGAGAATATCCATCACCCATCTTTACATCACCTCCAGATCGAGGTTCAAGTTCAGAAAACACATCTGAATCTCCGGTAAGATGAACCGTGGCTCCTGAGTCCAAAATCCAGTCCTTCTGTAGGGTGCTGGCCACTGCTGCAAGATTCAGATATTCAGCATCAAAAGTGGCACACGCAACAACACTTGTCTCTCCCTTAGAGTTGACTGTTGTGCTTCTCGTGTCACTATCCTTTGAGCTTTTCTTCTCCTTCTTACAATTCGAACAGCATTTGAGTAGCCATACCCTTGCTATCAAGAGACTTCTCCAAATAAGACCACATCTCCTTAAACTCAGTAAAATGGTTGATTTCATGACCAATTGTCTCTTCAGCCAATATTTTGCCAAGAGCACAAGCTTTCTGGTTTACCTTGCCAGCATCTGCTGACTTGGTGCTGATAAAGTCTTCATCAAACACCGCTCCCATGTCACTAAATATCAAATAATTCACCATGAACTTCTTCCAAGCATGGTCATTATTATTAGTGAGTTTTGCATTCTGTGAGAACTTGAATGGATCCATGAATTTCTCCTGTTTTCGGCAGCAAAAAAAAAAAAAAAAAAAAAAAAAATGGTTGAGAAAACAAATTCGTCATCAAACAAAGCACCCACTAGAAAAGTTAAATCTTGAATTTTATCGCCAAAAAGATCTTGGAAAACTCGAATCTCACACCAGAACTTGCTGGAAAATCCGAATCTCTCTCCCAAAACACTTCCTCCAGGCAAAAAAACAAGAATCTTCTCCAATGCTGCAAATGAGATTTTCCACCACCAAATCTCAGCCAAAGAACTCTCCTGGAAACAATGGCCAATCCAATTTGGATGCTTCTCCAATAGCTTGCTCTATTCTTCCCTCAAGAAAGCGTCTGATACCATGATAGAACTAGTGCAACACCAGCACAAACCCCGCAAGATCAACTCAAGAGATAGAATAGAAGAACAAGAATAACTCTATTGAGAAAAAGCAATAGGAAATACAATCTCTACTTCTGAGCATTGCATAGTACATAACGTACAATCAATATATACAACTGGTGAGACTAAGAATAGTAGTCTACCGTTTAACCACCGTCCACTAATTACGGCACTGATTTAGGGTCGGTGCTCAGTGCTGACAAAGTGCTGCCTTCTGTACATTTCAGCACCTTCTCAGCACCTGTGTGCTAAGTGCTGAATCACTGATGTTTCAGCATATTATGCTTAGTCAGCATATTTATATTCCAACACCCTTTATCCCCATAAATGCTATTTAGGAAGTCCCATATTTCTTTAGCAGTTGCAAAAGCAAGCACCGTTGGTGCGAGATTATCATCAATCATTGCTGAAGAATAGCTCTGGCTTTGGCATCTTTTTGCTCCCACTTAGTTGCAGCATCGGCATCTGTAGGTTTAACTTCTGTGCCATCTACAATCTTAACCAAATCTCTTTCTAGCAGCAAAGAATTGATACGAATCTTCCAAATATAAAATTTATCTCCATCAAATTTTTCCACTGTTGCAGGAGATAGAACTGAATAATTTGCAGTTGCACCAGAAATTGCCATATATAGTCCACCAAGATCTTCTTCCCTTTTATATCCTTTGCTTAAAGAGTCTCCACCCTGATCGTTAACCACCAAGACCCACCAAGGACAAGGCCGTTGGCACAAAGGCCAAGCAAGCCGTAGCCTGGCTGGGCAAACAAGAAAGCTTAAAGAAAATAAGAAGCTTTTATAATCTCAAACCTTGATTTCTTGTTCATGAAGGATACGCTCACGGCTTGAATCGCTGCTCCAAATATGCTCCCAGAATCTTCAATGGCCAGCAGACTCTGATACCATGTGAAATAAGAGAGATCTACAGTAGAAGAATGAATATGGATAGATGGAGATGGTGAGAAAAGCCCTCACCGTAGCATACAATATGTATCCTATGAAGAGGTATGATTGTGCCAAGAGACACGAGTCATGACATAGGACTGGATCGATGACTGGGACTGTGTGTACGTGGACATGCAGAGGCTTATCTTCAACAAGTTGTGTGCTTGTGTAATATTGCCCCCTTTTTTTGTTACATTATTGTGCCATTTCATTCTCAATGCCAATGTTTCTTTGCTTTTTGTTTGTTGTGTATCCTTTTCTCATGGTGGTTTCAATGGGAAGATGGGCAATATCTGGATTGTATATCGATGCAGACAGAAAGCAATGAAATAAATGTGGTACCATTTGCTACATTTTAAGAAAAGGAGTCCCATTTTATTTAAGAATAAATAACCTATTTTTTTCCATAGTGATAGCATAAAGGCAACCCACAATGCATTAGCACTTTTTTTTCCATTAATATTAGTCTCTGAGCATGAAATTGTTTCAAATTTGGTCCTTTACACAACCAAATCAATTTTCCCTTTTGTCCCATGGCCGTCTGCGATCTTCGTGGACGTTAAAATAATATCTATTTGTCTATCCATCCTCAAGTTATTATGGCACAACCAAATCAATGACCCTTTAGGATTCCCAAGTTATTATGGTAGATATTGACTCAGGACATGCAATCAAAAGGCATTTCCCTTGAAATTGCCAGAGGAAATGGCACATTCATAAGGACATCCATAGGCATAGCTGGTGATGCCTGATTAGCTGATCCTTGAGTATCGAGAAGCTGTAAATACTCAAATCCAGGTAAGATTTTTATGGTGCAAGCATACCAACCCGTTTTTCACCTTTACAAACTTAAGTTACAAAAACACCCTTGCTGCGCCACATTATCTCTAGGGACTAGTACTAATTAAACTTGGGACATTAGCGAACAAGTATGAGAGGGCCTTTTAAGTGAAGGTTTTTATGGACCTTTTCCATGTCATTATTGCTGCCACGTTGACATTAAAGGCTATGTTTGACGGGCTGGCCCGTCAACCCTCTGACGTGTAAATTATAGCCTTTTTAAAACGGTGAAGTGGCATAAAAGTGGCTAGCGATCATGTGATTGGCTACCTCAACTAAAAACGACGTCACTGCAGTGGCATAAGTATACTGCCTCGTATTCCTTCCAATGCCGGATCCATCCATGCCCCAAACGAGTGCCTTCCAATAGCCGGAGAGCTTGAATCAAGATCATTGAGGCAAATTGCAAATTGGGCTTGGGAATGTTCAATATGATTGTTTTTGACAAAGCAGCTCACTTGAAGTCTGGCGCGTACAAGACGAACGGTCTCGTGCGCAGAGTAGCTCTAGTTGTTTGGTTTCTTTGGGGTTTTCTTTTGGCGGATGCAGCTTCTGGCAAAGCTGGTACCTTCTTCTCCCTTTTCTATGATTTTTCTTCCAGAGAATTATCTAGTCTCTCAATTCTTATTCTTACAGTGCAGCTTAGTTGATCCTATAGCAATATGATAATACCTGCTGAAGACCCAAAACATGATATAATTGATATTCTACATGTTCCTTACATTTTATTGCCATAAATTAAATTTAAATCCTGCTATTAGATTAAAAGCAGGATGCAACAGGTTTGTAATCGAATCAAAACTCATGACATTATTGTATGTCATTTCCTTACAGGCTCATATTTGCAATATGGCGATGAAGCATTTTCAGATGGGGACTATTCTGCATCAGTTGAATATTATACTTCTTTTATTGGTAGGACTTGTGCTCTTAGGCTAGAAAGGAATATCAACTGAACTTGTGGTAAAGTCTTTAGTATGTCTATAGTTTGCAGAAAGAGAGGGAAAATTTTATGTATGAATGTTGACAACTGAGAGAATTTGGAACATGCACGGGAAAGTACCCTGTTGAAATGACCATAGGATGTCTATTATTAATGTCATATATGTTGTGTTGTGTCTCTTTATTTTCTTATTTTTCACTTGCTTACATTAGTACTTGATATAATACAGAAGTTGATCCACAGGCATCAATTGGTTATTCAAAAAGGGCTGCTGCATATATTCAGCAAAGGAAGTACATGAAAGCATTGCATGACTTAGATAAGTCTGTAGAGTTAGACCCAAAATTTGTTCAGGGCTACTTACAACGGGCACAACTTTTCCGTCAAACTTGTCGGTATGGTCCTCTTGTCCTATTGTTTTAACGCTTAATATCTCATGTGCAATATAACGGTTTGAAGAAACTTATTACCTTATTTTTAAACTTTATATGTGTATGCAGATTCAATGAAGCCGAAAGTGACTTAAAACAGCTGTTAGATTTGAAACCTGGTCACTCTGGGGCAACGAAAGAGCTTTCTTTGCTATCTCAGGTTAAAGAAGGATTTGACAATGCAGTTTCATTCTTTGATAATGACAATCCTTCAAAAGCAGCAGAATACTTGGAGAAGATTGTCTTAGTTCTTTCTCCTGAATGTTCAATGGTAAGCCCCTATCTAGTAAATTCATTTATTTAGGAATGTTTTTAAAATGGTGTTCCAATGCATTATATGTACTTGATACAAGTAATATACTGATTGTCATGCTGCCATGCCATGGACAACTGGCACACTTGCTGCCAGCATTCAGATTCTTCAGATAATAATAAGGACTTGGGTTACTTCCAGGCACAGCTTTTAAAGTGCAAGGTTTTGTTAAAAAGCAAGGACTATGCTAGGGTTATATCCGAGACAGGATATATTTTGAAGGCAGATGAGAATAATTTGGATGCACTGCTCCTGCGTGGTCAAGCTTATTATTATCTTGCTGATCATGATGTTGCAATGAGGTAAGTTATTACTCTGTCAGAGTTTGGGAGTATTATCTAGACATGAAGTTTGCTTTCTTCATGGCATCTGATCCTTATATCATGCTTAAATAGGCACTATCAGAAGGGACTACGCCTAGACCCGGAACACAGCAACTTGAAGAAGGCCTATTTTAGACTTAAAAATCTTCTCAAGAAAACAAAAGCTGTATGTATGTTGTTTTTAGAGTTGAATAATGGGCATTATATGGCTGTTTTTAATAAGAGACATGCAGGCAAATGAAGCTTTTGAGAAAAGCAGGCTGCGGTCAGCAGTTGAAGAATATAAAGCAGCACTTGAAGTTGATTCTGACCATTCAGCACATAATGTTAATCTCTACTTAGACCTCTGTAAGGTCCTTGTGAAGCTTGGACGAGGAAAAGATGCAATCAATGCGTGCTCATCAGCCCTGGAAATTGATGATCAGCTCACTGAGGCCTTGGCCCAGGTACCATATTTTATCCTTATTGTCTTTTACGTGGACACTGTCAGTATTTCCAACGTGTTCAAACTGAATGCCTGAGAACTTATGTTTAGGGTACTAGCTGTCTATGTATGTGACAGTTCACTAATTTCTTCTATAAGCAGAGGGGTGAGGGCAAGATTTTGTTAGAGGACTGGGAAGGAGCTGTAGCTGACTTCAAGGCAGCATTACAAAATTCTCCGCAGGTTTGTTTGCATATTGCTAACCAGAAGGAAAATTTATTTGTTTTATTTGGGGGTTGACATACATTCCTTTGCAGGATAGAAATATTAGGGATGGCCTCCATAGAGCAGAGCATGGACTGAAATTGAGTAAGAGGAAAGACTGGTACAAAATTCTTGGGATTTCTAAAACTGCAACTGCAGCTGATATAAAGAAGGCCTACAAAAAGCTTGCCTTGCAATGGCATCCTGATAAGAATGCTGACAATAAAGAGGAAGCTGAGATTAAGTTTCGCGAGGTTGCAGAAGCATATTCGGTGTGTAAAAGCTTAAAGTTCTGCTCATCTTCTAGGTCTTTTATGTTTAGCTTAAATTTCTCAAGTATTTTCACATATTTTAGTGTATAAGAAGTCGGTTTCGATGTGATTGTTTAAATATGAAAAAAGAATCTTTTTGTTATAATATAATATCCAACTAAGAAGGAACTGTTTGTGCATAGATTCTTGGGGATGAAGACAAGCGAGTGAAGTACGACAGAGGGGAAGATTTGGAAGAGAACTTTGGTGGACCAAACTTTGATTTTTCAGGTGGAGGACAACAGTACACCTTCCATTTTGAGGGCGGCTTTCCTGGTGGAGGTTTTCCTGGTGGTGGTTTTGGCGGTTTTGGTTTTCAATGACAACCAGATGACCACTCCCGTAATCTGTAACACATATTTGTCAATTCCAACTTTCTGTATATCCTCCTGTTGGAAATTGAACAAAAAAAATGTGCCATGTGCTATCCTTAACGAGGATGAGCAAAATTTTGTACATCGGTAATTATTGTATATTCTTTTTCCCCAAAAAGAAAGCAAGGGGAAACAAAAAGGTTTCTTCATTTATCAAAGACATCTGATTATTAGTTGAACATTGTGTTATTTTTAAAACCTGAAGGGATGTTTTAACTTTTAAAGGCTATGCTGCCATTAACTTGTTGAATTAAGCACCTCGCTTGAAAGCAGGAACTATAGTTTCCTTTGGAAAATAGAGTTACCTTTGTCAGGTTGAATGGTGCAATCCCAACGGTTGGTGATTCCATCTCGTAGAATAACCTATGGTCATCATTGTGCCGCGACCAATAACAAGGAATAGAATAGAATATGGTAACTCAATTTTCACCCCTTTTTTTTTGAAATCAAGAAAGTCATTGTATAAGTCGTAGTACAACTGGTTTGTTGTATGTGGAAGATGATGCAAGCTTCCTATTAGCATATAATGTCCCTCAAGCTGTTGGCATAATGATATGGGTAACATTGACTTGCATACATATGGGTAACATTGACTTGCGTGGGTTGCCTCTTGCGTACATTGCCTCTTGAATGAGAACAACATGCATACATATGGGTAACAGTGACTTGCGTGTGCACTGCCTCTTGCATGCATTGTCTCTTGAATGAGAACGGAACTTTCAAGTAACGAAATAATGATATGGGTGGAAGTGACTTGTGCACATTGCCTCTTGAATGAGAAGGGAACTTTCAAATAATGAAATAATGATATGGGTGGAAGTGACTTGCGTACATTGTCTCTTGAATGAAAACGGAACTTTTGAGTAATGGAAATTGGCAACTTAGAGAAACATGCAAAATAAGTGAGGTTAAACTGCTCTTTTATACATTTTGTTCTTCAAGCTTTTTATGGAGGTGGTCTCTCGGTATAAGTTTATACCACGAGAGTTCTGCCTCGGTATAAATTTATACCGAAAAAACACAGACGGTATAAATTTATCCCAACAAATTGTTAAACGATATAAATTTATACCGCCCGTGCTCACACGGTATAAATTTATACCGATGCAGAACGCATGCGGTATAAAATTATACCAACTCAGTGGCTCTCGGTATAAATTTATACCGTAAGAGTTCTACATCGGGATAAATTAATACCGAGAGAAGACGGGTCGTATAAATTTATACCACTTAACCCTTTGTTGGGATAAATTTATACCATCCGTGTCCTTTCGATATAAATTTATACCGAGGCAGAACTCTTGCGGTATAAATTTATATCAAGAGACCACCTCCATTGTATAAATTTATATCGCGAGCATTCAGCCTAAAACGGTATGAAATCATACGGTTTGGATATTTGTAGTGTATTTTAGTGGCTAAAGCCACCGAGAAAAGGGTACAATAACCCTACATAGAGGTCTTTTAAGATAGCATTTCTTGAACTAAAGTAGAGAGAAATTTGAGGTAAATTCATTTTTCGTGAAGTTTAAGCCCTGTTTCTTATGCCTTTGCAGCCCAAAGCTTATCCTTAAAGGCAAAGGTCAACAGTCTTCTGCAAAGCCCCAATCGTACGAACTGAAGGATGTTACGTGGTACGTGCACAGGGAAGCGAGAGAACGCTACCCCACTGATGCGTACCTGTACATGTGTAATAAGACAGGAAGGGGGGAGTTTAGGCCTGAGGATTACTACCCTGCATGCGAAATGACCAGCTTGACGTCCACTGAAAATGAGGACGAGATACTTATGAATTGTGTGAACGATGAAGGCGGCATAGAGTATTTTCTGAACAACAGAATATTTCGAATTATCATGTGCAAGCCAAAAGATGTCTACGAGTACATCTCAGAGAACAACAAACTTGGTTATGTAAGTGTGCACTATTGGCTTATAATCTCTTTATCTTTGCAGTCAGAAGGACATTGTGACTTGCCAGTCGGAGTTAATGAAGCAATTAAACCTAGAAGACTGGGAAGAGTGCAAACTTCTTTATTTGACGTGTACAACAGACAGCATAATCAGGGAACACGTAATAAACTTCAGCGGTTGGGTAAGTTTTGTCGAGAAAATATTTTGCCTTCGTGCTTTTGTCTTACTATTCACTTACAGGACAAGAAGAAAGGCCTGCCAGCAGGCTTTCTAAACCTGGTTTGGAGGGCCAAAGAGGAAAGGCAAAGACTGAAGGCCATCGAACAAAAAAAGCAAGTCGCGTCAAGCAGTTATGATAATGGCTATGCAAGATTTACTACCTATGGCCATGACTGCTTGTACAATGTTGTACAAGGTGACTGCACTAGATTGGGGACTGTGGTGGACAAGCAGAACTTCACATTGCGCATAGCCGATATTCCATACGGCTTCAAGATTAAAGATAGCGCTTTCGATGACGCGGCTTTCACACATGTGCAAGTACGAGCTTTTTTGGATGGCTTAAAGGAAGTCATCATGTCAGCAAATTGGCGGGTTATCATTTTCCACTCCGACCTGCAGACAATGTCAGTGCTTAACGCTGGATTAGAAAATTGCATTTGGTAAGCTTTACAGTCGTTCACGTTTTCTTATCCATTGGAACCCTACGGTATAAATTTATATCGCGGGAGCCCTGCGGTATAAAGTTATACGGCTGGAGCCCTGGGGGTATACAAAATACCGCTAGAAAGCTGCGGTATAAACTCATACCCTTAGAGCCCTGCGGTATAAATTTATACCGTAAGAACCCCCGTCGTATAAATTTATACTGTTTTCTTTTATTTTTAGCTTACAACTTCTTTTTCTGCTGTCAGGCTGAAGGCTAATGTCAAAGGTCATGGTGGGGGCTCGCGATTAGTCAGCTGCTTCGAGCACTTCCATATAGGTGATTACAACGTGGACGCCAAAAAGATCATGGTGCATTTTAATACACAAAATGAAAAGTCTCTGCCATACAATGCATTCCAATTCCCTGTTGTCTTGCAAAAGTTGAGAAACCCACAGAGACAAGGTGCTGTGGTGTCCCACTACCAGAAGCCACAAAGGCTTATTAATAATCTGATACAATGGTTTTCTCGCCCAGAGGACTGGGTCCTGGATGCTTTTTCTGGAACTGGCACCACAGGGATTTGCGCACTTAAGCTGGGGCGTAATGCAGTGTCAGTTGACATAGACCCAGACAAGATCATTTTAATTAGGATCAGAATAAGTTCCCGTGAGTCCTTTCCTGATGAAAGGCACCTACACAGATGAGGAGGTGGAGTTTGTGGATCTAGAACCAGTAGAGTTAGAGCCCGCCAAACAGGCTGTTCAAATAGGATTGGAATCAGAAGCAGTTGTCTCTGGCTTTATGGCCTCTCAAGAAACAGCCAAAGGGAGACGAGAGTCCTGTGGACTGGGAAGAATCACCTCCCCTCGTATAAATTTATACTGACAGGTTTCAATTTTAAAATGTGTACCAGTATGCTCTACATTTTTTATAACTGTGTATAAATGGAATGTAATATATATTCTTGAAGATTTTTAAAATGGAAGCTCATAATGTGTGTCTTTAACAATGTTTACCTAGAACAACTTTCTTTTTGCGACATAATTTCTTCTTCTTCTTCTTCTTCTTCTTCTTCTTCTTCTTCTTCTTCTTCTTCTTCTTCTTCTTCTTCTTCTTCTTCTTCTTCTTCTTCTTCTTCTTCTTCTTCTTCTTCTTCTTCTTCTTCTTCTTCTTCTTCTGTAATTTCCACTTTAAAGGCATTTACATAAATTATGCAAAAGGACACACTGTATTTGCTTGTATTTTTCGTCAAGAAAATTTGTGTTGGATCTAGCCTTCTTTTTTAAATCAAATAACTGTAAAAATGTTACTTCTTATGTGGTATCCCAAACACCATGTTTCCAGAAATCTACCTTTCTTCCTATTTTGTCTCTTTTTTCAAATTTTCCAGAATTTTCAAAGGAATCTTTCAAACACACTTTTTAAATAAGTGCGTTTCATTTTAAACCTTGTTCAACATAATTTGCCGCTAAAATGTCATCAAAATACAAGACACAAATGTATGTCCCGTGTGTTTAAGATGTTTTTTGCACTATTCTCAACATATTCAAATCAGTGAGTAAGTCGGTAAAGAGAAGAATTTTCAACGACATGAATTTCTTGTATATAGGAATGTCCGTGTGGAGGGGATTTCGGCCTATAAAATTGGCCGACGTGCAGATGCGCAGAGGCCAAGCTTTGCATTTGTTCAAACATGTGTCCGAGAGGGATGTGATTTCTTGAACTGCCCTAGTTGCTGCTTATGCCATAACACGACTGCTTTTAGATGCATGTCTCTTATTTGAAAAAAATGCCCAAATTAAATGTTGTCTCATGGAATGCCATGATGGATTGCATGGACAATGGCTGCATCACGGATGTCCACCGGCTCTTTGAGAACATGCATTGTCAAGTTGGTCTCATGGAATATATGATTGATGGTTATACAAAGTGGAGACAGCTCCATCATACTTTTTAATCAAATGCCGCAGCAGAATGTGGTGTCTTTGAATGTCATGCACAACACTGCCGGAGGAAAGATGGGCTCCAAATGCTTAAGGAAATTCAGACAAAAGATTTTTTTCCAATGGGGTAACTTTTAGTAGTATTCTGTTTGCCTGTAGCCACAATGGTTTAGTGGATGTTGATTGTCATTGGTTTGCCTTAATTGTAAATCACAACTATAATGCACCTTCTATGAAGCATTTTGGCTGCATGATTGACCTTCTTGACAGGATAGGATGGTTTCTTGAAGCAAATTCTCTGATTAACAAACAATATGGCAATTGCACTAGATGCTACATCTTGGAGAACTTTGCTTGGTTCATGCAAAATTGTCTCAAATGTGGAATGGGGCAAACATGCTGCACGACATGCATTTGACTGGACCCAGAAAGTGCTGCAGCGTATATATCATTAGCAAACTTATACGTAGTAAGTTAACTGAATTAGATTGACATTTTAATCCAATTTTTAAATGATATAGAATTTTGAGGCATGAGATTGGAGATACTAGTGTTAAGAATAACGTTTGAGGAAAATCATTTATATGGTGGCATTTTAATCATCCAAGAACCATTGTATTAATATCTGAGCTAATATTGTTTGATCTGGAAGTTGGGATATGTTAAGTTAATTTTCTATGATTTTAAACATTAGAGTGAGGTAACGAGTTTTTTTTTTTTTTTTTTTTTTTTTATGAACGTGGACCTTTATTACTCAAACGAATACAAAGAGTACATGGGGGACTCAAAACCCAGTGGAGAAGATATCCACTAGAGCAACACTACCCACCACATACATATCATAGAAAAGCAGAGAATACAGATCACCATAAGCACAACTGTTTGCTATGAGTAGGTGTGAATCTGAAGATATTGCTCCCAAATGACACTTTTGATGTCATCCTTCAAGGAAGAACATTTGTACGCCTTCACAATGCGACTACGGGCATCGCTAAGCACTTGCGTATCTGAAAAGAGCTGTCCCTTGAAGATGAGGAGATTTCGTCTCTTCCAGATGGACCAGATGATTCAAGCAGATGCTAAGTGGAAAGCCCTCTTTGCCAACTTGTCCCAAGAACTAGGATAGACTGACAATAGGACCTGCTGACTATTCAAGTCACAATGGAAAAGACTCAGAAGCCACTGCCCAGCAGGTCGAACATGGTGACACAAGAAAAAGTAGTGCTCAATTGTCTCATCCCTCTGCGTGCAAAGAGGGCAGATCACAGAGACTTCTGGACGAAATCGATGAACAACAGTGTTAACCCGCACGCATCTATGAGTGATCTGCCACCATAAAATGGATAGCTTAGGATGAAGCAATTTATCCCATATCCATCGCCTGATCGCTTTTTACGATGAGGCTCGGGGATAACTAAAGGCCACTTTGGCGATGGAGGCAATACCTCGGGATGAAGCAGACCACATACATCGAAAGTGCACCGGGTGCTCCTCCTTAACACCGCCATGAACCACCCGTGAGCCGGGAGCCACGCCTTGTGGGTGTGGAGGAAGTGTAGCGACTACTTTTTCCCAAATGCTCCGGTCCCACAAGGAGAAGGAACTTCAATTTGAACTCATTCCACGTCAACAATCTTGTCTCATTATACCATGATGCGATACTGCGAGCACACTCGCCGCCGCCACCGACGCTAAGGCCAATGGATGGACGAGAAGAGACCGGGGGGACATCTGCATGACCGTCACCCAAAGGGATCCACCAACAACCGGGTGTAGGATCCGGTGGGCCATTGGATGGAATGAAACAAAGTGCGCGCAGCCTCTATAGCGGCCTAGCAACCCCTTGAGGAAAGGAGATGCATTAGGATATGGAGAAAGTGGATAGAATAATGCCCATGGGAGGAGAGGCTTAATGGATGGAGAGCCAAAGGAAATGCATCTCTCAGAAGACGGGTGGTGAATGAGGCGCAGATCTGGAGAATTATCAGCATTATTGAGAATCCGCCACATGAACTTAGAGATCAACACGTTGCTCTGGAGAAGAAAGTGAATCATCCCTAGCCCCCCACAAAGTTTAGGCATAATGCACTTCAACCAACTAACTTTAACATCGGCTCCTTCTTTCGCCACCCCGGTTGAAGTTCCCGACAAGATCGAACAATGAGCTGCATCTTTGATGCGGTGCCCGGCAAGGTGGATGCCATGTAGACATGTGTACCACTCAGAACTGACTTTGCCACAGTTACACGACCAGCCATGGATAACTTAGCCGTGGACCACCAGAACAAATGCCTTTCCAACCCCTTAATAATGACATCCCACGCATCTCTAAATGAGAGGTGTATACCAACTGGAATGCCTAGAAGCTTAGTTGCCTTCCCATGAGGAAGAACCTTCCATGGAAATGCAACCACAGAAGACGGCACTGGAGAGTACTTTTGCCACCCCACAAAGATACCAGAAGCCAAAGAGAAAGCGGGTCCAACAAGGAAATGGCATTCGCAAATTCGCTCATCGCCCATTAAGAACAAGAAAGTGTCATCTGCATACTGATTAAAGATCTCTTGTGAACCATTATTCATGGGAAATCCATGCAGGATGCCTTCCCGCGACCGCAAGAGAGAATACACGAGAAAGAATCTCGCCACAATTGTAAAAGTAACGGTGCCAAAGGGACGATACGGGCGAATGCCACGTCTTTCCCGAAAAAATGTTGATGGTTCTCCTTGAAAAAGAATCAAGAACGAAAGCAGAATAATGAAGTTTCATAACATCATTTGCTTAACCGGGCACCAAAACCAAGGCGTAAAAGGCAATCGCCTCCAGGAAACTCAGTCCAACACTATCATATGCTTTTGCAAAATCCAAACTTCAAATATACAATGGGGTAACTATGCATTCTAGCCCAATAGAGACCCTCATATCTTTGCTGCCACATTATTCAAGATACACCCGTGAGGCAAGAAACCCGATTGCGTGGAGGAGATGGACTCGGTAAGCACGCCACAAAGCTCGGGGAGCAAAAGCTTTAGCAAAGATCTTGTACAATCGAGGACAACAAAGTGATGGGGCCAATTTGAAATGGAAGAGGGATCCTTACATTTTCGAATAAGGGAGATGCAAACGAGTTGAGGATTTTGTCCAGTGCCTCATCTTTTTAAAATCCCCGAAAAGCATCATACACATCCGCACCAAGCCAATCCCAATACTCCCGAAAAACTCCTTTGGAATACCATCAAGACCCGGACACTTGCCCCTCTTGAGAGAAGATGTGGCCTCAGCTAAATCATTCTGGCTGATCTCAGCCTCTAAAATGGCCCTTTGCTCATTGGTGACTATAGGATGAACCTTAGCAAGCAAGGCCGCTTGAAAATCTGACTGAAAGGGAAGACGCCGAGCAGTGAAGAAAGTTGAAAAGTGATTATGCAAGAAGCCTCTAAGCTCAGCTGGATCTGAAATAACACGCCCATCCTGAATCTGCAGAGACTGAAGAGATGCAGCTAGCTTTCTTGTTTTGGCGACTCAAGAAAAAAACTGCGGTACCTGCGGTCTCCCTCCTTGAACCATTGCAACCCAGCTTTAATGCGAGCAAAGTGCATCTGTTCAGATTCCATCTGCCGAATGCTACACAAAATTTGCTTCTCCACATGACCATCTGATGGGGCAATAGACCTGCATGCCTCAAGTTGTCGATAAAGAGCTAGCAGAAGGCTCCGGTTAGCAGAAGCCCGTTCACGACCCCAACCTTTAGCAAAAGACTTCACAGCAGCGAGAGCATCAACAATACCTGCCATGCCCCTGTGTCGAGAGAAAGAAGTGAACCACGCCTGTCTACAAATTGATGGGATATTTGATGTGAACAACAAGGTGATATAAACCATGATGAGAAAAAGGAATTTGTATAATGCATTATCTGCAGAAGACAAATAGTTGTTGATGTTGTTGGCACAAGAATTATTGTTGACATAGAGAATGAGAAAGGAAGAGTTGATGTTTGGAGGATGTTAGTTACCTATTCTGGAGTAGCAAGTGCAATAATCACCTAACATACCTACATACATCTGTTGCCAGATTAAGTAGTTTCCTACATATGATAAAACCATTTCTACATCCACCAATGGTCAGTTGTGATTTGATTTGTTTGCTCTTGATTGTTGCGACACAAATTGTGAGGTCTTGCACTAGAGCCCATTTTGTATAGATGATAGAAATTGGAAACTTCCCCGCTCCATCAGTAGTGTTGGCCAGATCTCTGAATGACTTTGTTCTCTTTTTTAAGAGTTGAATGTCCTGATTGACATTCTTCTGTACATTGGACAAGCTCTGTGACAAGAATGAGAAAGCTTTTCCTGCTCGTGGCAATCCCGATCAACAAAATCCGCTTCCTATTAAATCATAAATCAAATATATCACTCATATCATGCCATGCCACTGAAATCTTACAGTTGAATACTTGCACAACTTTACACGGCATGCAAAAAATGATTGATACAATTTTCAACACTTCCTACAAGGAAGAATATGCCAATTTATTTAACAATCAACAAAAGCACAAGGCGTAAATACTAAGCTCTCATCTCAGTCAGAAACAAGGTTTCGAGACCCATCTCGCCAATTCCTTGGAAAACAATTTCCAGCAATAATTTATGAGAAAATGACCAAATGGACTACAATATATTTAGCTTCTTCGAATGGAGAACACTGACGCAGTTCCAGAGCTATGTCAGATTGAACAAAAAATACCTCTCTGTAATAGCCTTTTTTAGGCAAAATCTCTGGCATGCAGCGCCCTCGCATCTGGGGAGGCTTCGTGAGGATGGAAAGCGCGACATTGAATGGAGAATCCATAGCCTAAGAAAAAACCAAAGGCAAGGAAGTTCCATGGTCTCAGGCAATTAGGCGCTAATTGACATTGATTAGGAGTTGCAAGTGGGGTATATGTACATATTCGTGTAGGTTGTGTCACATACAGCGGTTAAGTTAAGTTAAAATATGGTTTTTAACTAAATTTACATTCGCACCACTAGTTAAGTTAGCATATAGTTAAGAAATATAGTTAAGAATTTAGTTAACTTTTTTAACCAAAAACACTAACTAAACTTGTCTTCGCACCTTGTTCAGTTAAGTTAGCAAAATTAACTAAAAGTTAACTAAATTAAAAATTAGCACTAAAAGTTAAATGACCTCATAGAGGTCACTTTAAGTTTAGTTAAATGTGCTTATAATTTTTTATACCTTTGGCTAACTTAACTAGACATGTTCGAAAGCATTTAGTTAGCTAGTTAAGTTATTTTTTAACCAAATTTTTTAACTAAACGAGTGCGAAATGATTTTCCATTAAGTTAGCGTAACTAAATTTTTTAACTAGCTTTGGTGCGAAGGCAATCACCCGGTTAGTATTAACTTAGCTTAACGGTAAAAGTTAACTAAACTTAACCATGGGTGCGAATAGACCCTTATTCGAGCCATCTTGCATATTTCATTATAACATTACTACCCCACACATTGATACCCCAAGTTTTTAACACATTACTAACCTACACATTTAATACACCAAGTTTGTGAACAATCACATAGCAATTTGCTAGTGTATTATCAAGATCTTTGTGAGGGTTTGTATTTCCACAACGAAACAAAATATCTGCCTTTGCTTGACCTAGCTGTTTATGAAGTATGTTATATGAAGTTCGAAATGCAAAAATAAACACTTAAGAATAAGTGATTCCTGAAAAATGGAGTTCAAGAATCATCGATTCCTGGAAAGAATGTCTGCCACATGGCAGACAAGCATAGGCAAATAGGGCAAAAATTGGCCCACCCAATTTTTATGGCATAATAAATGTTCCCATGCAAACTTATGTTGGTTTGTGTCATTTGGCATGAAATGAATCAAGCTTGATATAAACATTTCATGCTTAAAACAAAAATATTCAGCGCTTGATGTCAAGGTAAAAAGAGAAAAAAAATAAAATTAAAAAAAAAATACAAGGAACACATTAATTAACTTTGGAACATAAGGAACACATCATTTGGAATTCTACTGGAAAGGGACAATTGAAAATTGGATCTTTTTAAGGGAACTGAGATGAACGATGCTAAAATAAGCATTTGCGCGTTTGAAGAAGGACCACGTGGCAATACCATGATATGGCATGATGCAAGTTTCCTCCTCTATATGGTCCACCCAAATTAGTAGGTAAAGGGTAACGTGTCACTTTAAAGAAAGGATGGTTGGGCGGTAGGGACAATACAACCACCCACATTAACTAATGAAGACCATGGGGCACCCTCTTCTCTATATATACTTGTATAAGAAGACAGACAAACCAACCAGTGATCTCAAGAAAGTATCATGGGCAACAAGGCAGTGGTATTCCTCGTGGCTCTGCTTCTTATGGGGTTGTGCGTGAATTTGGGATTAGCCCAATGTAGTGGATTGGTGAGTAAGTGCCAAGGTGCTATCCTCAAAGGCACACCTCCTTCAGCAGATTGTTGTAACTCTGCTAAAGCAGTCTCTGGCTCTACTCTATGCAATTGTGCGCGTCAATATCCTTCCAAATACTATGCTGCTGCTCGCGCAGTTGGCAAAAAATGTGGCATCTCTGTTCCTTGTTGACTATATTATGATGTTCCCTCTATGATGTTGCTATTTATATGAATAACTTGCACCTATATTGTATGAACCTTAATGGTTTGGAGGTGCTTTCCATTTCCCATATTATGTCTTTTTATCCAATACTATATCAATACATGCCCTTGTTTCTCTATGTATAAGATATACAAGAAATTTATCGCGGCGGCCAAGGCCGCCGCGAACATTTCTTTGGTTCGACTTAGTGAAAAATCCACCATTTGTATAGGATAGTCAGTGCAAAAGTTTCGGTTTAGTGCAAAGAAGACAATTATCAAGGTGTTTCCAAGTTAAGCCCTTTCCAAACAATATGGTCCTTGTTTTTGACTTGGTGAAAAAGACACACCCTAGGTATAGTGCAAAAGATTCAGAATTAGTGCAAAGAAGAAAATTATAGTATCAAGATGTTTTCAACCCTTACAACGTCTCCGTGCCAAATGTCATTTCCTCCTCCATCCAAGGGTTGCTCCCAAAAAAGTCAAAACACAATGGAGAATATATTAAGCAAGGTGAAAGCCCATTGTGTCTGGTATAAAACTAGCCATTTAGAGAAGTACACAAAAAATTAGTAGCTCATATAACTTGAGTCTTCCAGGGCTCGAAGATCTCTCAAAATAGCACTGAAAAATCCATAATTTGCTTCCTGTGAGCCAACTCAAAGATGAGCTTGCAGTGCCTAGAATCGAGAAACATAGAATCTCCACCACTGTCGAGAAGCACAAAATCTCTGCCACTGTATAGAACACAACCTCTCACATAAAACTGCAGCATTTGTTATGGGCTTCATTTACTTTGTCGCAATACGTAAACCATACGTCAAATTTGCACAATATTTCTTTTCTTTTCTTTTTTGGATCCATATCAAAATCATCAATGTTCATTTATTTACCAAGTAATAATCAATAATACATTGTGCCAGGACATCACAGCAGTGATTGATTTATTTGATTAAAGAAATTGGCAAAAAACCAAGTCCATCCACCCCGTCATCCCGACATAGCAAACCTGTATCAAAAGAATCGTCAACTTCAAGAATTTGATATATCTGATAAGTTAGGTTATACCTCTACTCTCGGCCGCAATAAGATGCTCCTTTGCAAGTGCTTAGAGAAGACATAGGCTTGGCAACGAAAAGGCAGAATGACGAGAGGGCATATGCTTGGAGCAGAATAGAAAGACCGGGGTTGCAGCAGAATGGCGACATTCTTGGCTGATCGCTTCTGCTCCATGGCACTATTGCAAATAGGCGTTTTTTTGCACAGGGAAGTCTCATCAGGTAGTCTTTAAGATTATTAGATCTAAGAATAGAAAGCAACAGTGTGCCTTCAACCTAAAAAACAGAATCAAAGTCTTCTGTATGAATAACTTAGCAGAAAGAGAAACCGCAATAGACAGACATACCTTCTTCGCCCTTGAATCCAACCCGGTAGTTAAAGGAAGCTATTTATGCATGTCACAACCCATTCCGAAGCTGCCAACTATTGCACAGATGTCTTCGCAGCAGACACAGATATCTGCTTCAACCTTATCTGTTATCCGGTTTGCCTGTCGTTCCGTGGTCGCGGTTTACCTGTCGCTAATTCCGTGGTCGTGACGAAGAAGCAGGCCCCTAGCTTTTGCGGGACCAAAGATTCCTCCCGCTAATAATTATCTTCCCTATATATAAGATTACTAGAAAAAAAAAAAAATTTGGAATTAGTGACTTTTTAGCACCTCTTTTCCGGCAAATTTTCGGCTACACGTGGCCATGAAAGTATTTTTCAAAACATATATAAAGCATTCACTTTGATTCTATTCTCCAAGATTCCTTGATGCTCCATTGCATGCCTGCCAAATGTCAAAATTTTTTTTCGGGGAACATTTTTGCAATTTTGCATTTTTCTAGTTCTTTGTGGCTATGGCGGCCAGGGCAGCCACGGCGCCCTTCCAGCTCCGGCTTCTCAAGATGTTCCCGCTCCCCGGAAGCACCAGCAGGTCGGCCACAAAACCTTGCTGAAAGGTGACGATTTCTACAAGGTTTGCCCTAGATCTGCCGTTTCTTGATGGGCCTCAAAATCGGTCTCTAAACTCTAGTTTGCTTGCTATTTGCCATGCTATTGATGTGTCTACAGCCTAAAAACCACCAAATCGGGTCTGGTAGCCGCAAATTCAGCTTGATGGGCCTCAAAATCGGCCTCTGTATTCTGTTCTTCTTGATGGATCTCTAAATTCCAGCAAAGCCCCATTGGATAAAATCGTATCACAGTTTCAAAGCCCATTGTTTAGAAATGTCAGTCTGTAATTGTCTTCTAGGAATTATTTGCAGGGAACATGCCCAGTGGATTAGATAGACAACCCAGATCCTTTACCTGTAATTTTTCCCTCTTCGTTGTTAATAGATGAGTGTTTGAATCGACTCTGTATGATTTTAGAAGCAACCCAAAGGGATTTTTTTATAGTAGAACCCAAAGGGATTTTTTATAGTAGAACTGCTCTGTCTACAACTGTGAGGTCGAATTTGCTGCAAATTCCTATGCTCTCTCGCTTCTGTGTTTACCCCTTCCCTTCTATGTCCCTCCCTTCTAAGGCTTGCCGTCCTTCTCCGCCAAACAAAGTACCTTGAAGGCTGTGAACCAAGTGACTCTTTTGCTTCATACACAGCCCTTACGGATTAATGCTTGAGAAATGGCCCCTGCACATAAAAAAGAGGAAGGATTCAGGGCTAAAAGGGCTGGGCCGACACCAATTTAGATAATATAAATACTGTCCTATTGGCTCAGGTTCTTGTGGTGCAAAAAACTAAACCTTACCCATGTTCTAATGGCTGCTTCGAGGCATGCGAATCAGAGCTCTGCTCTGGGGATTAACAAGGCGTCTATTTTGGGGCCTGCAGATCCGGTGCATGGGGCTCACAAATCGTAGTAGCCAAGCTTCATCCCCAAGCATCTGGTTTGTGCTTCCTATAATGCCAAAACAGGGGATAAAGCCAAAACCTGTGATAAGGCACAAACAAGAGGAAGTGCATAAGTTGAAAACACCTCTATTGCTTGCGGGCAAATAGACGAATCTGATGAGGTATCTTTTGATTCACGTGGCAGTGACGAGGCGTCAATCAAGGAAGGCTGCCAAATACACTACGTTCCAGCATGTTTTCCTCCCTAAATCGTGTGATGAACAAGCCACCCGCTTATCGGGTGCTCACACTTTTACTCTATGATATTTAAATCCTTAAAAGCTAAATTATTTCTACCCCATTAGATATCATTTTAATTTGCCCTAAGGCAACATGTTAGCTATTAGATTTCTGCACCTCAACCGAGGTGGATGCAAAATAAACAACATGGGGCAACAACCATACTTTGAGACCGATTTATATTTCAACTTTGAAATTTTAACTCTTAGATAAAGACTCAAAGTTTCATCAGATGATTTTGTGCAATTCAAACAATTGGGGTATACACTCAATCACTTTATATTTGGTGCTAAAATGATATATAAGGACTTTTTCAACCATTTCTCAGTTCCCAACTCAACAATTGGCGGTTTAACTACTACAAGTCTTCAATATTGTGCTCACATATTAGAACACCGTGAGAACACTCATTCTGGTTGCAACCTTGGACCTTGACTCTACTAAAAGTACTCTACAATTTGCAATTTTAATGTTTGCAAATGCTCCGCATGTCGCTCATTAAAATTGGCTTGCCTACCAGGATTATTCCACATTCGCATCATAGGCCTTATCAACATACTAAATTCAGGTGTATTTGGAAGGCGAAACTATTGAGCAGACTTCTAATGAGCGTATTGTATGCTCACAGCAAAAATAAGTATCATGATCAACTACGTCCCAATGCGGACTATAATAAATCCATTGCTATACAAAACTAGAACATAGACTCGGGCCAACTTTACAGGGTTAGGACTAAAGAAATGTTCGCGGCGGCCTTGGCCGCCGCGATAAATTTCTTGTAGAATAATCATTAATATGAAGATGTGCATTTTCCCTTCCGGCGAATTTCCGGTTGAATTTTCTTGCAATTTGGGGCCGCACTACATATCCAAGCTTTATGATTAGGCGTGTTTCTGAAATACAGATTGAAAGGTACCGAAGAAAACCATTGAAGCGTCTGGCTCTGAAACTTTTGGGATTTTGTAAAGCCCTGCATAAATCAGGTAATTACTTTGTTACCTTCGATTTTGAAGCTTGAATTCAGAATTTGATTTCGTCTATTTAGATTGGGTGGAGCCCTAGCCCTAGCCCCCCCTGCCGTCTGCCAACTCTGTTAAAATCTATCAGTCTGTTTGTAAAAACGCTGAGTAAACAATAAACGGCATCAGTACAGCTCAAATTTTGTTGTAACTGGGCAAGAAAAACCCGACGAAGACCTGCTCACAATTGGCATCAGATTGAGCAGAAAGGGAAAAGGCCATAAATTTCTGTCTGTCAGAGAATTCTTAGCTCCGGCCAAGCTTAATACATATTTTAATCACTAAGATTTTAAGACAAAGATAGGCTTGTGGAGCTCGTTTCACCACATAAATTTGTGGCGTGTAATTTGTTCCAGCCATAGAGCGTATAATGTAAGCCGCCAGAAACTTATGCTTCTGAATCTGTTTGGATTGCTTTGCAAGCGGAAAACTGCTCTTACAGGATGAAATGGATGAGACAAGGCCACAAACAAACATCAGCATCCCAATTCATAAATTGCCCAGCCTAATCAGTGAGGTTTTCCGAAAATTGTAAAGATTTCTTACCAAAAACCCCAGCAGCCAAACTTCCCATGGCAATTTAGCAGATTTCTCGCCTTAAGTCTGACTCAATCAGTGGATTGCTCGATCCAAGCCATGGATTCATAGGAGTTTTTGGTTTCTTCCGTTATTTGAATGGAGAACTGATTCAGTCTGAATATGCTCCTCCACCTCCGCCCTTTTGAGACGAATTAAACACAGAACCATCAAACCCAGACTCTGTCTCTTGTGATAACCCCAAGGCTGTGTTTTCTGCAGGCCAAAAAGCTGGAATTGGCTTTACAGTCTTGATTAGCTTGGGTGTTCTTTCAGGCCTATATTACTTGCAAGAGATAAACTGAAAAGGATCCCTTTTTCTGCATTCATAGATGAATTTCTATTTTGTGCACTGTTTCTGATTGATTGTGGTTTATACCTTCACTATAAGTATGCGACAGCCTGGAGTTAGCTATATGTCAGCCCAATCTACGAATTTTTCAATGAATTCATGCACTAAGAAGTCTTGCTTCTGGGAAAAAGCTGCTCTGCTCTGCTCATTCTATGCTCAATTCGCTGCTATAGCAGCTCACGGTGAACCACCCGATTTATGGGTGCTTGCCTTTCCATAATCATTGTCTGCAATTTAATTTTAATGGTTTCTAAAACCATTGATATGATTCTTTCATATTCCAATGGGTTTTACACCCATTTGCAATATTGTAATTTGTGAGTAAAACAACCCCAGGAAAAAGCCGTATCTATTTTGCGGACCTAATGGGTCGCATTAGTGAAGACATAAATTGCAGAACAAAGTTGAATTAGCAGCAGCAAACCCGGCTCCTTGATTCATACAGCAGCAGTGTTATTTGCAAGGTCCATCGAGTTGTGGACTCTTCAGATTCAAAGTCTTACCATATGATCAATCCTAGTGGTTTCTCTGCCTAATAACTCAGCACGTTTTTTCTTCGAGCTTGAGCATTACATGTAGATAAATGAAGAAGAGGAACAAGTTTGTTCAAACATTATGCAGCCTTGGAATGGCCGCTATCTAAAGCAGGGTGATTTGAAATGAAACCAAATAAAACATGCCAATTTTTTGCAGCTGCAAATCCGTATTTAGATTGCAGGTTTTGAATCTAAATGCCAGTTTTCATCAAACGGGCTTTACTCATTGTACCACAGCATCTAGCATATGTGAAATATCATTGGCAAGCTGACAGTTCAATAATGAAGCATTTAAATAGCCAGGGCAAATCTGACTTCTTCAATCTGTCTTCAAGAATAGAATCGCTTTGTACGAATGTTCATCATATATCCAGCTAACAACTACTACTTTCAAGCCTCCAGTAACGAGTATAGCCCTTACTTGATGTCGCTGTTGGCCTTGGCCACGCGGTGTCGAAAAGTGTGCGTTGTACTCTTATCGAAGGTTATGAGAATGTTTTACTAATTCATATCCTAGTTCCTGATGGTGGTGTTGATAAAAATCCGACACCAATATAGGAATTGGCGTATGTTTTAGCAAACATTCAATCGGTTTTCCCATCCTTAGCCTTATATAGATACGTATATACCAACCAATTAAAATTTATCAGTAGCAAAATAAAATCTTAGGGCCTTAGCACAATAGCTTAAAATTAGCGTTTTGTTTTTAGAGACTTCTGGGCTTCATCAAATATGGTTTCGGTTATTTCTTTTTTGAGCCATTGTGTTTCATGTAAAATTGTACCCTCTCTATGGCCCATTGCCTGGGTTGCAAAAGAAATAGATATTTTTTGGAGCCTCCGTTTTTGCGCAGTTATGCATTGTGAAAAGGTCGAACGAAAAACAAAGAGTTGTGTTTCCCGCATTTAAATTTGACTTCTTACACATGTACATGGCCGATGATTGAAAATTTTAGAAAATTCTTGACAGAAAAAGGACGCAGTTTCAGCAAAAGAACTTACCTTTTCCATCTAAAACAGGCCCAGATCCATAAATTTAGATCAATAGACGCTTTCTCAAACTTAGTTAGGTAGGAGTTACTCTGCAATCTTTGTCAAAAAATGCAGCATTGATTAAAATCCATATTAGTGCGTTAAATCCAGTTCCAGATTTTGTATCTACCAGCTGATTCTATCAGTTGATCTCCACCATTTTGTAAACTGGTTTGTAGCTGCAATACAATATAATAATTTATTGAGAGGGGGAAAGCATTCAAATTCAATCTATAAGCAGAAAACATAGAGTTTTCCTTTGTCTCAAAGGTATTGCTAAAGTTATCAGAGCTCCTCTATTTCAGCATTTTCAACCACGAACTTATCTCCGGCATGAGCTTCTCCATCGACCCATTTCATTCCATTTCTATGCTAGGCGTGATGTTGTTTAAAGCCCCCATCACTGTAACTAGACACTAATGTCATGCAATCACTTCGCTTCAGACTTAGCTATTCTACTTTTTATTTTGAAATGCTGCCTTCTATCCATGCTTTTTGTTATCAGGTTCACGTATATTTTGTTTTATAATTATCCATAAAGCTACCTTTATAATCTTAGACCTTGAACCTTATGTTTTCATATTTAAGCTTATGTTTTCATTCAAGCAGCTCACAAATGTCGCCTATGTGTCTCGTTTGAACTAGAACTAAACTAGAACTAAGCCAAAGGCGATATTTAACACAACTAACATCCTTTAGACACACATGTATATGTGAAACCCTAAGATATTGCTTACAGAACCCCCCATCCTCGCAAAAAAAAGAGGAAAGTAGAAACCCTATGACGCCTTTGGGTCTCCTTGCTTCATTACAATGTTGAAACCCCAATTATCCTCATCCACATTATATTCATGTTGCCCTGTAGCAAACATTTTAAAATATGTCTTTAAACATAGTCATACATTAGTAGTGTGAGACCGTCATACTTATATACAAAATTTTGAGCCTTTTCAACCTAGATGCTTTCTTTGTTATTCAAGACAACTCGAATTTCAGCGAACTCAGAGCTCCAAATCCCAAGCACCTCTTTACATCCTTTCAGAAGAAACAACATCTAGATTCTTTTAGGCCGTTTTGAACTAAAGTACGTTGCGATACTATTTTAGCCATAACTCACAAATCCGTGTAGTTTATATGCTTTACAATTGGATATTTTAATAAGCAATCAAGCATATATATGCGGCCAACGTCGTTTATTGATATTTTAAATTTTTATTCATTCAGTAATCTATGAGCTATAAGTTATTTTCCTGTTATTGCAGACACATACTTAGTATAAAATCAAGTGCTTGATGGATCTGCAAATTGATTTGAGATCTATTGATTCTACTCACACTATTCAAAAGGATATAAAAAAACAACTTGAGGTTAGAATTCTATTATTATAATATTTGTGTATTATTATATTGTGGATTATGCAATCTAACCAAGATAATACTTAACAGGTAGAAGAAACAAACAACAATAAGCTCAACCTATGCATTGCTTCAAGCCATACAAAGGAGACTTCAAGGTACGCATTCAAGTTTTTAAGTATTCAATATCTATCAACTAGAACACACCAAGGAATTGCATTAATTTGCTATGGTATGAAATTTTTATATAGACAATGTCAAAACTCAAGACAATTGTCAAATATGGTCGATTTGGAAGTACATGAATGATGACCAAAAAAAGAGGGCGTCCAAGGTTAGTAAAAATATTTCATTTCTAATGTAGGCCGCATTCATAATTTTAATTTGCTTTAGAATTGCAAGGCATCTTTTATCTACAGCAATCTCCTCTATTGTCCAGTTATAACCTTTGATTGAATTACGTAATATATTTTTGTTAATATATATTAAAATGTCTTCCTTTTCATAGGTTGCCTCTGCCAAATTCTGAACATCTTAGTGATGTTCAAATAGACAAAATCCTTCAACATCGTGCGAGGCAAAGAAACTATAACGCTCGAAAAAAAATAAAGGCCATCACACCCTCAATGCCTGACACACCGATATCTGGTGAACCAAAAGATAGTGACATTTCATTATGTGATCAACCGAGCTCCACGGGAATTGTGATTGCCCCGTGGAGCAACAGATAAAATCTCTGAATTCCCTAGCACTAACAGCTCCAATGTCATCCATAGAGCAAGAAACAAAAGTCCCAACTCTTTCGACTCTCATCTCATCAAGTGCAGGTGATCATTGGCAAAACAAAATCGAGAAAATGCAAAATCGTTCCAGACCCATAGACCATGAACCACTAAAAGTGGACTAAGGTATGTGAAACATGTCATACCCAACTCTTGAACACTGAGAACCCAAGTTTTTGTTGTAATAACGGCCGTCGTTTACTCCCACCTCACTAGAGGAATTATACCGCATACACAAATTTGCAACAGACTCACGAGTGATTAACAATTTATTTTGCTTCACTGCACTTGGTGTTAAAGGTGACTTCGTCACTTTAAAAACACCCTCAGCTCTTGCTATTATGGGTCGAACATATCATCGTCTTCTATCTGCAAATGACTCAAATAGCACCTTGCATTGGTATTTATACGATGATACATATCGATATGCAATTGCCACTGATAGACATATACCAGCTACTTGGATCATGCAAGTTGCTGCAAATCTGGACGCTATTAATCCGTACATTAAGGAATTGCGAACAGTAAAGGAATTAAATGCCTCGCCTGCCACACTCACGCTCACAGACCCCACAGCATCAGATGAAATTGCCGGTATAATGCATGCCAACGACAGTATTACAATTAAACCAAGAACTGCAACAATTTGGATGCGAAGTGACCATAAACCAGTGTTCATCAGTATCCTTGATCCTGCATATGAAACACTGCAATATCCATTGTTCTTTCCACACGGAACGTCAGGATGGCATCCACGTAATGAACACAAAATGTCTCAAATAGACTGGTATCGAACTAGGCTATTGCATGAGCCACGCTTCTCACTATTAGGTAGACTTTGCAATGAATATCTCGTGGATATGTACTCAAGAGTGGAAGAGGAACGACTCAATTATATTGCAACAGAAGGTTACAGACACAATTTAACCCAACACGAAGAAGACTTCATTGATGACGACGACGAGGATGCTCGGCGTGGAATACTGTCAGCCTCCTTTTTAGGTTGCAAACGATGGTGCACAGTCCAAGTAGCCGACGCACTTGCACTTGCAAGAGTAAAAGGAAAGCCAACCTTATTTATAACTATGACCACTAATCCTGCCTGGCCAGAAATAAGGTCCAAATTGATGCCTGGACAAAATGCATCAGACATCCCAATCATTGTCGTTCGAGCGTGCCATGAACGAGTGCAGCAGACAAAAAGCATCATCCGCAAATTTCTTGGTCCGCTATCTTACATGATGCATGTCATTGAATTTCAAAAACGCGGCCTTCCACATGCACATATTGTTGTGAAAACTGAACATGATATTCCTGTTAACATGATTGATCAACTCATTTGTGCTGAACTGCCAACAGACCCACTATTACGAGCGCAAGTCGAAAAGTATATGATTCATAGACATACAAAACGATGCCTAAAAGAGAATAATAGATGTTGCTATAATTACCCAAAGCCTATAAATCCAACAACATACATAGACGAAAAGGGATATGTCCAATATAGAAGACGGACAGAGAATGACGTAAACGTTGTTCCATATATTCCATTCTTACTACAAGAAATGGATTGTCACATATATGCAGACATTGCATCGACGGTCCATATATTTGCATATCTTTATGGATACATCTATAAGGGTCTTGATACCACTCGCTTTCATATTAATGTTGATCATAAATCGTCATCGTCGACACAAGTTACACCTAACACCACATCCCAACCCACAAATCAAACCAATAAAACCCAGCCACAGCAAAAAAATGAAATTCAAGACTATATCTCTGCACGTTATCTGTCATCCATGGAAGCAGGATGGAGAATCATGTCATACCACATGACTGAAAAACATCCATCGGTTAAATGTCTCCCTTTACACCTCAAGGGACAAAACAGACCACAATTTGCAAAAACGTCAACAGCAAATATTGGAATTTCCGCGTTGGATAGGTACTTTTTGCGCCCACTTGCACCTGAATTCGATTCCATCACTTACATCGACTACAACGAGCACTATACGTTTACTAGTTATAAGCCCAACACTATATTACAACCATCCGATCAACTCGAGCAAGAATACCCGGGCGCAGCGCGAAATGTTGTCCATGAACGATCGAGGGGACAACTGATCTGCAGGATACGTCTACTACTCCCAAAGGTTGGAGAACCATTTTACTTGAGAAGCATCCTTCTCCACAAACCTGGACGTTCTTGGGAAGAACTCAAAATCCACGATGGCCAACACTATGACACCTATCAAGAAACTGCTCAAGCTATGGGCTTAATTGCACCAGCAACTGAAGCAATTAAGACAATGGAAGAAGCAATATTATGCCTCCAAACCCCATCGCAACTTAGATTTCTATTTACACTTCTCATACTCGATGGTGGACCAGCCTTGCAACTATGGCAAAATTTTCAACAACAAATGACAACTGACTTTCTGGACCAATACCAAGGGGATGAGCCTACTGCTACCAATGAAGCCCTCCTGGCCATTAATAACGTCTTAGTGCAACATGCAACTAACACTGCAGCATTCGGCCTACCCATTTGCCATGTACCATGCAGAGAAATCCAAAATGAGCTTGCAAAATTCCCCCATGACGAAGAATACCTTGCCAAAAGCTCAATTATGTTTCAGAACATGAAATCAAACCAAACATCTGTCTATATTGAAATGCAGAACCTTTTTCACAATAGGCGACAACTCAAGCCACTCTTCATCTATGGTAAAGCAGGCACAGGAAAGACATATGTCCTTAATGCATTCTCGCTATCCATAAGAGGACTAAGACAAATTGTTTTACCATGCGCAACTACCACCCCAAAACTGGGTCCACATGTTGTTTTTCAGTGTCTTTTTTGCAAAAAAACAACACCAAAAAACTACGTGTTGTTTTTTGTCCGGATTTGCTAGAAATGACGTGTAGTTTTTAACAAAATTTTTATACATGTAGTTTTTGTTGCCAAAAGTCTAAGCATAGAGTTTTTGTCAAAATTATCTACACGTAGGAATTAACGTATATTTCTACATGTTGTTTTAAAAGTAGCTGTAGTTTTCAAGCGTTGCTTTCTTCAAAATTAGACATGTGGTTCGTAATAAAACTTAAAAAGTCCACATGTTGTTTTTAACTGTTGTTTTGCCAAAAAGCAACACTAAAAAACCATGTATAGGATGTTGTCCGACTTTGCTAAAAACTATGCGTAGTTTTCTGATTTTTCTTTTAATTATGTTGTTTTCAAGTGTTGATCCTTCAAAAAAAGATATGTGGTTTTGAGAAGCAATGTAATTTTTCAAAAATAGGTGTTGTCTTTTAGTATTATTTTACATAAAATGCACATGTTGTTTTATAGATTTTTTAATAAACAACATGTCAAATAAATATTTTTAAGTGTTGTTTTCTTCAATAAACAACATGGTTAAATGCCATGGTTAAATGACAAGTTTTTCAAGTATTGTTTTCGATTACAATCAATTGCTATTTTTCAAGAAATTGTTAATGCAAGTTTTGCAATTTATAACTTGTCATTCCTTCAAAGTGGAAAGAAACATTTCATCTATTGAACTTGTTCAAAATAAACCAATGCATGTATTTCAAGTATAAGAAGCTGATTCAAAAATCCTGTTTCCAATTACTAAAACCATGATTTTCATATCCTCACTCTATCTGCCTATTCAATTCATGGGATTTTGAAATCCTTGGAGGTTGCAAAACTAGCTGCTTGTAATTGCTTGTATATGTTAAGATAATCGGTGTTGATTAGATTCATTATACTCTTATTTTTTATGCTTGTTTCATTAGATTTGTTAGGTTCTTATTTTCTGATGCTTATTTCAAATATGGATCATGTGGCGAATATTCGAGTTGTAGGAAAAATAATATATTGGGAAATAATATATTGGGAATATATTCGAACCTATGCAAATCAGGCTTCGAATTTGGTTTCCCCTTTCCTAAATTTACACAGATCGCCAAATTTGTATTGTATGTTACTTACCACATTTTTCAAAGAAATTCCTACCTCTGTTGTTCTCCTTTTGATGGCCATCCTGTTTCGACTATGGAAAACTATAAATCGTGAAAACCCAATGCATCTATTGCAGAATAAACTGCATCCATTTGTGCATCTAATAGATTCGTATAAACCAATCCAGTTTCGGGAGCCTTTATTTCGGCATTGGGTTCTAGCACCGCATTTCCAAGCGATAACACTTGCGGTTTTGTATGCAAAATAAGGATATGAATTGGGTCATAGCAAAAACTTAAGCTAGAAAATTCAATGCATGGTGCGTGGAAAGCTTCACCTTTCCATCTAATTCATAGCAGAACAAAGAAAAATGCAGATTTAGTATGGCCACAACAACCAGATTTGAAATACCTTGCACGCTGCTAAAAACTTCGTTGCTCACAGATATGGCGCTGAATAAATGCGAGCTTGGGTTTATCTTATGGGCGACGCCATAGATTTGCTCGTAGAATAAGAATGAGGTCACATGTTATGAGTTTACTTCAGGTGACCCAGCTATGGCGGCAAAGGGACCCCCAACAGAAAAGGGGAGTTATTTTCAATATTTCGTCCCGTATAAGGGTGTACCGCATTTATGGCTAAGGGACCTTACGCACCATTGGTTACGTATATATATAAGAATGCCCCCACGGGTTAAATTCCGTGGGGAAAACATTTGCCGACGCGCGGCAGTGCGGAGGCAAATGTTGACCCACGGAATTTAACCCGTGAGGGCATTCTTGTAACGTGAATGTCAGGTGGCGTAATTTCTGACGTGGCATCCTACGTGGCATAAAAAAAGCTTTTGTCCTGTTCTCTCACATTGCTCCTCTTCTCTTCACAGCAGTTCTCCTCCGGCCATGGCTATGGCACCATGAAGGCGATGGATCATTTTGCAGGTTGAGGTGATGCGTTGTAGCTTGATGTAGGGGGCTTTTGCATTAGTTGTGGAAAAGGATGCTTTTGTTGTCTTATGTGTATCTTTTGGCCTTCTGGCTAAGTTCCGGCTATGGCTATGGCGCTTTGAAGGCGCTGGAGGCTTTAGATAAGGCGCTGTAGCTAGATGTAAGCGGCTTTTGGATTATGTGTGCAGAACCATACCTATCTTGTTCTTTTTTATCTTCTGGGTAGCTATGGCACTGCAAGAGGTGGCATGAAATTGGTTATGTTTAGTGTGATAAGATTTACAAGGCTTTCTTGGTAAGATTTCAGCATTCTTTGTTTCTATTTTAAGCTTTGTGATGCTAATGCTTTCCTTTTTTTTACAGATGCAGGTCTTCTTGGTGTTGTTTTGGCGCAGCAACATTATATTAGAAGAAGAAAAAGAATCTTAGAAGCTCAAGATGATTCCGGCGATGTTACGACAGACATGCAAGGTGCTGGACGCCGCCATAGCCAGTTTTGTGAAGCAAGTTATTGCCGAGACTATGGGTATTAAAAGCACAAACAGGAAAGTTCTTCAGTGTAGATGATCAAAAAGCATTTCCAGAACTTGTGATCTTGTCATTTCTATCTTGTATACGAATTTTGCCATAAGGGCAAAAGTATGCTGGTGGGTATCAAAAGCAGGCGTCCGGACACATGCTGACAGCACTCATATAGCACCCCATATGGCGGCTTGTTTAAGGTGTTACTGGTACTAGCACACGGTAATTAGGTAATCAATAGAAATATGTAACAACTCCAATTAATAACAAGTGGAATACTTTGATAGAATAGTACATCCAGGGTGCTGATCTAAGTGCTGGGGCCGCATTTTTTTGATACCCACTAGCATACTTTTGCCCATAATACAATTTTTCTTTGAGCTCATTGTCTCCTTGATGGTGTGCATTTGTGGCTGTAACTGTAACTTGGCTTTGAAATTTCTACTTAACATTCTGCGACTTCAAGAATGTCAGATAAAAACTTACAGAATGCTAAGTAAAAATGCTCAGCTTTCTGAATATAGAGTAAAAACATCCAGAATTGCAAGCAAAATAAAAAATGAGTTTGAAGGTCAACATTCCCTAAAAGAATATAGTCCACGTGGTAGCACACCATTGGATTAGAGGTCAGAAATTACGCCACCTGACATTTACGTTATATTAAATTTAAGATTTAACACCCTAACAATTACACTAAGTTAATGCTAATATAATAGACGTTGCACACCTCCTTTTAGGTTAACATTTAACCTAACATAATATTTAAAACGTGCATTCAGACATGAGCGGTTAAGGTTTAGTTAAATTAACATTTAGCATGACAGAATTTGTTAACAATCTCGTTCGCACACAAAGTTGTTAAGGTATTTCAGAAAGTTGTTCGTTTTACCAACATTCAGTCAAAAGAATCACACTTCGATACATCCATCTAACTTATTTATTTAACAAGTCGTAAATCAAGCATCCCAATGGCTTTGAAAATCGAAAATAAATGAAGAGAACATGTATCATATGAAAAGCTTTGCTTATGATGGCAAAACAGAGCATTGATTGAATTCTGGAAGTAGATTAAACTGAGGAATATTTAGGAAGATTAAGATTTGAGAGGCTGTTGTTGTTCTAAGGTCTTGGAAAGGCTTGCAATTCGCATGGTAGCACAGTCAAGGCAACCAAGGAAATGTCTCTAAGCAATTAGAATGTCTTCTTATATTCCACCAAGATTAGAATCTCATGCAATGTCCAATCCTTGGACCTTACACGCTTTCCTCCTTCAGTGGAGGTTAAATTCAAACTAAGTTCTTCATCATTACTGGCCATTTCTTCATTGCAATCCAACCGCACCCAAGCTAATAAACAAAATGGACACAAAGCTTGCTAGGTTTTTTCTAGAAGACTTTTGTTTCAAGAAAAAAAAAATGCTCTGGGAGAAGCAAGAAGAATTTTGATCCAACAAGAAGAATTTTGATCCAAGAAAGATTCTCTAAGAGAAGCAATGAGCATATAAAGATACAGAGAACAAAGATTCACAGAGGAAAAGAAATTGTAAACACAAAAAACAATGAGCATTTGCACAGAGGGAATACAAGAAGCCAAAAGAAAATGCAAGAAAAGTTCATATCTCAGAGATCATGGATGAACCTGCTGCTGGCGATCTGCGAGCTGCTTGCGACCTGTGCTCCGAAGATTTAACAACCCTAATCGTGCTCCGACGGTAGGGCTAAATATTGGACACGAATGGTTAAAATTTCTAACAAATTGTTAAATTTTAATGTAACAAAATCGTATGTGAATGGGGTTAACCTAAATTTTAACATAACCTATCGGCTTAAGAATTAACCCCCGATTTTTAATAGAATTTTTTAACTGAATCAGTGTGAATCCGATTATCTTAAAATTTTAATTTTTAAGCTAACATAACCAATGGTCTGTAGCTACCCTAAATCTTGCATTCTAACTAAACCTTGGCCCAACAGGCCCGGACCTACTCTATATCTGAGACTAAATCTTAACCTTTCCAATGAAAATCCTAAAACTAGAATAACCAAACAGTACAAATATATGCTTAAAACAATGAATCCATTCAATGAATATATAATGGTTTATGCTAATGAAGACAAAAATACAAATCTTAAGCAATAAAAAAGGCTACCACCAAACAACTCCTTAGGAATCGAATTGAAGCATTTCTAGGTAGCCAAAAATTTGAAACCATACCTAATATCTTTGTGTGCGCTCCTGAAGACATCCACATTGTAAGTTTCGTAACCTGCAAGTTCTAGACCTTCCATTCATTCTATTCTACCACATGTAATGAAACATTATTTCCAACAAGTATTCACTATCAGAAACAAACTCAATACAAATGTGATGGTGCCATCACTTCATCACCACATTTACATCAGTATTTCAAATAAAATTAGGCAATATCAAGTGAAAACTATCCAGATTAAAAGGTATGAAATCTGTGCCCGCGGGTATAGGCGGCTCTTTTGGCCTAAAGATGTCAGCAAGATTCTCACATTCAAAGGAGACATCTGTCTTTCTTCCATGTGCCCATCATCCCAATACCTGTGTCTTCTCTTCATAATCCTATCAATCAGCTTGATGCACTCACCTGAGCCATAAATAATGCAGGCCATGTCATTAGCAGAAGCAGCATGAGGTTTACAAGCAATCCTCCATATAACATGGACATGGTTCGATGGGATATAAGCATAACTGCTCGTAGGAAAAACATTGCGCTTAACATATCAAACTTGGTCGACTTACAAGGGTTCAAAGTAAGAACACGTTTTCATGACCCGAATTTGACTTGCTGGCTTCAAAGTCTGGTTGCATGGCTATAGGGGGACTCGAACTTTGGCTTGGTTTCTTTCAGGTCTAGTCGACCTCATGGGAGCATATCATGGGGGGTTAGGCGCCCCTTTCGCGTTCTGGGCCGGTCCATGCCTATGTATCATCCTGTCAGTATGGTCCCTAGGCCATGCATCGCTAAGTAGGGTTGCCTCCTACTGCGCCGAGCTAGCTGCCACTCGCCGACCTGGCATCTGGTGTCGTGCAGTCACACCTTTCTCATGGTCATCGATCCTCAAATCACCATCATGGCCCAGCAGTCCAGTTGATGTGCGCTCACTAAGGGTGCTTTCCCATGGGGCAGAAAATCTCCAGGTTTCCTGAAAGTCTGGTCTGCTATTTTGATGTTCCCATGAGCTAAAAACCTGAGTGGTTGAGGTTAAGAACCTCATTTGGAAAGTAATCACGACGATTACTTTTGGAGCTGGGTCTGACCCCATCCAGGTCCGTCCATCCACGGTACAGCACCCTAACAATGGAATGCAACTACATTTGGTGGGTCTCCGCTAAACTTCAGAGCATTTTGACTTGCAATTGGCCTGGGTGCTTCAATCACCTCTGTAATTCTCCTCCAAATCTTTCAACCATGCAAAATAAGGATATGCATTGGTCATAGCAAAAGAGTTTGTATCATACAAAATCTTAAGCAGAGGTTTAATCATGGGGTATCAGTTGGACAAAATATTCAATGCATGGAGCTTAGAAAGCTTCATCTTTCCATCTAATCCATAGCGTACTAAAGCAAAATGCAGATTTACCATCATCAAAACTACGAGATTTGAAATGTCGTGCATGCTGCTAAGAACTTTCGTGTCCATAAATATAGATTCCATTTTACCCATTTGAATGCGAGCTTGGGTTTGTGGGCGACACCATAGATTTGCTTATAAAATACGACTAGGACCAGATAAAATAAGACTGGAATCAGATGGGATGCGTTTACTTTCGATGACCCAACTATGGCAGCAAAGGCACCAGAAGCTCTTATTGAATTAGTCCCCAACGACGTAAAAAAAACTTAGTTGCAATCCTGCCAATAGAGCCAATCTTGTCATTACACATGGCATATTTCATTTCCAGGAATGTTGCAATAAAAATTTTACAATGAGGAACAACATAGTTTATCGAACATTCTTGTGCGTCTGGCAATGTTTCCAACTCAAGAATACTTCCTAAATGGTCATTTCTCTATGGAAAGAAGGAAGAATTATTTCTTTCTCATGCTATAGGCAAGAAAATCGCATTGGATTTCCACAAATTATGCTAGAAAGAGTTTTCAAATTCATAACCTTGCTAAAAATAGTGGCTCCTATATATTTGTAGCCATAAGATTCCTTCTGCTATGATTCATGGGTAAGGATCGATGGCTTCACCCAGGTCATTCATATTAAATCATTTGTATATAATTTCGTAGAAAAAGGTCTTTTTTTTTCTAGGGGCAACAAGTTTGGTTTCTTTATGTAGCCATAGCATATGGATTAGTGAGTTTCTAAGATTTTGGTAGTTTTCTCACATTTTATATTTTAAGGCTAGGTTTTGGAGAGTATTTTAAGGCTAGGTTTTGTATTTTAAGGCTAGGTTTTGGCTAGCTTTTGGAGTATAAGAAAGTGTATTCCGGAATACACTTTGCCCTCCAGACAAAAGGCAGAGTGTATTCCGGAATATGTTTTTGGGATTTTTGGAAAATATTACCCTTGTTTTTGTTGTTTTTAGCTTTTACAAATCACTTTTTAGTTAAATTAAAACACGAAAAAGCATGCTTGTGCAACTTTTTTCTGGCTGCTTTTTCTTCTTTTTGCTTTCATTTAATGCACAAATTAGCAATTGTTATTCCGGAATACATTTTTCGTTCCTTTTCTACTCGTGACAGTATTGTTTTAAACATTACTTTGGCAGGCAAGAAGGAAACAAGAAAGCACCAAAGAAAGTGCTTAAGCTGGTCCAACGGCCACATCCAATGAAGCAAACCAAAGACACAGATGAACCTGCAGTTTATGAGAATTTTCAAACACAATGGTTCTTAACCAGAGGTGCAGGCGGTAAGTACAACACACTGACATTTCTTCGAGTTTGCAAAAGCGCTGGAAATAAACGCTACGCCGACTCCGAGTTTGTCAACCTTGGGACAATCAAAGATGTTTCTGAGGTTGCCGGGCAAGGAGGTCAAGTGGGGAGGCTATTTTTCAAGACCTCCCAGGGCTACATTGTGGTCGACATTGCAAGCTTTAGAATTGTCAGTGTGCAACCACAGGCCTTGTACAAATATACCTCCCATTACTAGACCAAACAAAGCCTAGCTTCCATTATTAGGCAAGTTTGTTCCAGTCAAAGCGAGGACTTTGCTGTTAGTAAGTCCAAGCATGAGGAAGAAGCTAAAGAATCTCCTACTGCTAGTACTTCTGGGCAGGACAAGGACGGAAACTTAGTAGGCTAAGAGACACTATAGCTGCTAAGGAACCAAAAAAAAGGAAAGTACAACAGCTTGAAATAGTAGAGCTCCTCGAAGAAAGCACAAAGAAAAGAAAGGGAAAAGGAAAAGCACCCGAGCTTGCAATAAAGGAGAAAAAACTTGATAAGACCTCAGAAAGAATGGAGGTAATAAATAGGGAAAAATTTGTACAAGGGGTGATTTATCTTCCAGTAACATGCATGACGCTGCCACCTAAAAATGAAGCTGGTGAACGGCCACTTCAGGTTCAAAAAATCTACGCAGATCACTTAAGGAACCTGAAGGACAGAATAAGGAGCAATCCAAATGCTCATGTGGCCCCAATTGTTGTCCTTGTTGACAGGGAGCCCAAGACTATGACAAGGAAAATGCAAAAACCTGCACACACTATGTCTTGGGGGGAAACCACAGCTTTAAAGCCAAAAGGCAACTGTACAAGGAAAAGAACAACCCGAGATATCTCTCAGTTCTTTGTGCAGCTTACTGTGGCCTGACAGACGAGGAAGCAAAAATCGTTGTACCCACAACGCAGACAACGAGTACAAACTGAAGATGAGCTTTGTCGATAAGATAAGGTTCATGCACAGGGAGTACGTTATTTTCAAAGAAAAGTATGGTGAAGACCTAAAGAAACCAGCCAACTCCTTGGAGCTTAAGGAGGCGTGTGATATAGAGTGCTGCCACGATAAGCCACGACAACTAGTTCCAGAGAGATGGCCGGGTGGGTGAAAGCATGCTACGGTGTACCACTTTTAGAACCCTCAAAAGTACCTACACTGGGTACTTTTAAAATTGGTACTTTTTGTTTTTTCTTCCCATTAAAATCAATTCAAAAATTTTGAATTGAAGGTCAATTACATGTTAATCTATAGTATTACTGGGTACTATTAAAGATTAAAATGAATGAATCAACTCTCAAACGTATTACTTATTGAGACATTTATGCAAGTTTCCAGTGCCCAGTGTTGGGTACTTTTCTGGGTAGTTTTGCACTCCCTAAAAAGAACTTTAGATGGTACACCCTAGCATGCTTTCACCCATGTTACCTTTGTCTTCCAGAATATGTTTTGTGTGTTAGTTGCCGTTCCCACTAACAATCCTTCATTTTCGAGTGCAGAACTGGGAGCTATAGAATGAAATATTCAACATGTTTGAACGGGGAGAGCTGAAGAGCAAAGGAAAGGTGTCAGACAAAAAGAAGGGCTCCGACGTCCCCAAAAAAGAAATGACCATTACGGTGTGGAGGGAGATGCAGGGATTTACAGATATGGATTTACTGGAAAGACTCCTGCAGAAAGTTGTGGATAAGGACTTTACACTGGAAGAAATGTCCAAGGAGCTGCACAAGTAAGTTGATATTCAAGATTCGTTTATCCTTAACGTGTTGTGTAAATTAGTTAATTTGTATTCCGGAATACCCAATCACACCGGAGGTGTATCAAAAGTGTATTCCGGAATACACTTTTGCTTCATGTTCAAGCAGGAGTGTATTCTGGAATACATTTTTGATACACCTCGGTGGTGGTTGTGTATTCCAGAATACAGTGCTAGTTTATCTTTTTTTTACTTGTTTTGTTAAGATGTTCATGGCACACTCATTTTTGGCTTTGTTGACTTTCAGCCAAAAAAATGTCATAACCTGCCAGACATGTTTAATGGAGCAGTTGAACGTGGACAGCTAGGAGGTGTAAAGAACTTTATCCCATTGCTACCTTCGACGAGCGTATTATTCAATACGCCCCAAATTTTGAGGGCTGGGTACGTCGCCTTCTTGTTCATTATATTTCTCTTTGTGTGATGTTGACATGACGTTATTTCTAACAGCGCAAGAAGAAAAACAAGGACCTACCAGAGGGATTCATACACCCTGTAAGGATAGCTCGAGAGGAGAGGACGTTAGCGGACAAGCGGATTTTAAATGTTGAGCCGCTCGACTACGAGAGGTTTTGTATGTTCGATCAGAACAACCTTTTTTCCATCATTCATGGGGACTGCACGAAGTTGGCTGGAATGATACAGCCACAAGATTTCACGTTAGTCATAGCAGACTTGCCATATGGCTTTAAGCTGAAGGATAGCCGCTACGACGACCAGCCTTTCAAGAATTCAGAGTTTAATGCATTCGTCGACGGCATTAAGCAGGTTACCACAGCAAAGCATTGGCGTCTTGTTGTGTTCCACTCTAGCATGCGGGCCGGACTCATGGAATCTACTTTCAAAAACCATTTTGGTTCCCTGTGCAAGCTGGTTATGAAAATATGGTCTGGTGAGTTTTTACTTCTAGAATACAACTGTTTCTTCTTTTCGTTCAAGTTTCAAAACATCATTGTACCTGTAACTTATTTTCCTCTTATTTTCTATTCTGGAATACGTATTTCTTATTCTGGAATACGTTCCTGCAGGTACAAAACAAACATTAACTACCATGGTGGAGGACCCAGGCTGCTGAGCAAGGTGGAATATCTCCATGTCGCTTACTGGAGTTTCGACGGGAAGCGCACTATGGAGCATTTCAACACAGCAGCCTGCCAAAACTTTTCTAATGTTTTTAGAGTTTCCAGCGGTGTTATAGAAGTTGCAGGACCCAAATGCAGAAGGCTAGATTGTCAATCATTACCAGAAGCCACAGAAGCAGATTAACCATTTTCTGGATATGTTCTCACGTCCAGGAGATTGGGTGTTTGACGCTTTCTCTGGCTCTAGTACAACAATAGCATGTGCACTTAAAAAGGGCCGCAATTGTATTGCCGTAGACATTGACAAGGAGGCTGTAAACTTTATCAAGATGAGATTGTCTGCCTTACCAACTCTACCAGATGAGAATCAAGAGTTAGGCGCCAAATCATCATCAGATTTTGCCAAGATGACATCCTCAGAGATACAGCCTCCAATCACAAGCTCTCTGGAAGATGAAGCTACTTTTGTAGAGCTTAAAGAAGTAGCTCTAGCTACTATACCTGAAGAAACTGTAGACACAAACAAAGATAAAACAATGGAAAAGGAGCAAACTGAAGAGAAGAACCAACCTGAGACAAGCAAAAAACATGAGGAGGACTATGATTTGGACCTCTGACTTGTCTTCTGCGAGATTAGTTATGATTGCCTAGAAACTATTGCCGAATTTGATGTACTAAAAAAATTTAATAATATAATTATTATTTTTTCTACCTTATTGAGATATCTTCGAATTCCTAGTTATAGTGATTGTGTACTGATGTCTGAAATTTTGCCATTTTCGAGTGCTCTTCTTCACGAATACAAGATCATCACTTCAAAAGAACCCAAAATGCAAGCTAAAGTATTTTGTCCTCTTGAAATCCCCAACTTCTTTCAAAATGGATCAATCTTAAAGCATGGTGTTCTTCTTAAGGGAATCTTTGAAACGGGAGTGAGCAGGGGGAGCAATGGGTGTGATTTGTTTGCTCTTGATTGTTGAGACACAAATTGTGAGGTCTTGCACTAGAGCTGATTTTGTATAGATGATAGAAATTGGAAACTTCCCCGCTCCATCAGTAGTGTTGGCCAGATCTGGAGTGCGGTTGGTGAAGCAGTCACTTGGGCATTGTGTTCCTTTTGGGAAAGCTTCGCTAAAACCTCTTCTTCCTTGGAGTCTCTTTTATCAGCTATGCCCTTTTCCTAATGCCTCCCCTTTTTGAAAGGCTTGCTGGAATCTTGGGAGACAGTACGGATCTTATTTCATATTGATCTTGTTGCATGTTATCAGTTGAGTGCCCCTTGTTGGTGGATACCTGTGGAAAATGACACTTTGTGCCTCGGTTCATCCATTAACTCAACGGCGCTGGAGGTTAGAAGGGATCTTAAGTGTTGCAGCTTGGTATATTCTGGCCAGTTAGCGACTTGGCAACTCTTTCAAACAAAATTCTTATTGTCTCGATGGGATAGATCTATTTGGCAAAAGGTTGCTAGTACTCTGCCATTGGCTGCTCCAGAGGCTATCGAAGGGTGCATGTGGGTTTCTCACCAGAGTGTTCATGAGCATAGGCTTGTGAACTATGTATAGGCTGCTTGTTAATGGTGATATCCTTCCGCCATCCACTAAGTGGTCCCTTCAGCTCTCACCTCCTAATTGGAGACGTATGTGGCTTGGGATAAACTACTCCATCCTAAGGTGGCTGTGCTTTGGTGGCAGATTCTTCACAGATGCCCTCGGGTGAATGTGCTTGTACAGATTTGATCCTCGGGTGTCAGCACTCTGCCCACTGTGCAAGCAAAGGGATGAGACCATTGAGCATTGTTTCTTTTTATGTGATCATCTCCAGCCTGTTTGGTCTTGGCTTCTCTCTCTTTTTCATGTGACATTGACAAGTCAGCAAGTGCTTCTAGCTATTTATCCGGATACTTGGAATAAGGTGCGGAGTCAAGCATTTCATTTGGCATCAGGATGGTTGCTGTGGTCCATCTGGAAGCGCAGAAGATTGTGTATCTTTCAGGGTTTGGATATTCCCCCTGCAGTAGTCCTCCAGGATGCACAAGCTAGAATAGCTAAGGCCTACCATTGTTCTTCGCTTGCTCCTGCCAAGCGACAGTTGATATTTGAGTCCTATTTGAGTGTGTTGTCTTATGCATAGGCTGGTGATTCTATTCAGTGGATCATGATTATCCTCTGAAATTTTATTCCCGCCTCTGCATTTGTATCTGGCTTTTGGCTTGGTATTTCAATAAAGTTTGTCGTTCTTCAAAAAAAAAAAAAAAAAAAAAAAAGACCACTAATATACCACCAGTTACCCAAAAAAAAAAAAAACATGGGTGCCCACCATTGAAAGAAAACATGAAAATCACTATCTGTGTATGCGCACTCTAGATGTACGCATTAGTACATCAATTGAAATACACCACAAAATCATAGAAAACCTTAGTGAAAAGCGTACAAAAATACAAAAGTAACCCCCTGTTATTATGCTAGATATTCATCACCGATTATGTATGTTATAGATAGAGAAATAAGGGCATGTATTGATATAGTATTGGATAAAAAGACATAATATGGAAAATGGGAAGCACCTCCAAACCATCAAGGTTCATACAATATGGTGCAAGTTATTCATATAAATAGCCGCATCATAGAGGGGCATCATAATATAGTCAACATGGAACAGAGATGCCACATTTTTGGCCAACTGCGCGAGCAGCAGCATAGTATTTGGAAGGATATTGACGCGCACAATTGCATAGAGTAGAGCCAGAGACTGCTTTAGTAGAGTTACAACAATCTGCTGAAGGAGGTGTTCCATTGAGGATAGCAGCTTGGCACTTACTCACCAATCCACTACATTGGGCTAATCCCAAATTCACACATAACCCCATAACAAGCAGAGCCACGAGGAATACCACTGCCTTGTTGCCCATTATACTTTCTTGAGATCACTGGTTTGTTTGTCTGTCTTCTTATACGGGTATATATAGAGAAGAGGGTGCCCCATGGTCTTCATTACTTAATGTGGGTGGTTGTATTGTCCCTAGCGCCCAACCGTCCTTTCATAAAGTGACACGTTACGTCCCTTACCATCATGGTATTGCCACGTGGCCCTTTTTCAAATGTGCAAATGCTTATTTTAGCATCGTTCATCTCAGTTCTCTTAAAAAGATTCAATTTTCAATTGTCCCTTTCCATTAGAATTTCAAATGATGTGTTCCTTATGTTCCAAAGTTAACTAATGTGTTCCTTGTATTTTTTCTTTTTTCTTTGTCTTTTTACCTTGACCTATCATATCCATCAAGCGCTGAGTATTTTTGTTTTAAGCATGAAATGTTTATATCAAGCTTGATTCATTTCATGGTAAATGACACAAACCAACAGGAATTTGCATGGGAACATTTATTATGACATAAAAATTGGGTGGGCCAATTTTTGCCCTATCCGCCTATGCTTGTCTGCCATGTGGCAGACATTCTTTCCAGGAATCGATGATCCTTGAATTCCATTTTTTAGGAATCACTGATTCTTAAGTGTTTATTTTTGCATTTCAAACTTCATATAACATACTTCATAAATAGCTAGGTCAAGCAAAGGCAGTTTGTTTCGTTGTTGATAATACACTAGCAAATTGATGTGTGATTGTTCACAAACTTGGTGTATTAAATGTGTAGGTTAGTAATGTGTTAAAAACTTGGGGTATCAATGTGTGGGGTAGTAATGTATTATAATGAAATATGCAAGATAGGGTGAAATCTACAACTTGAACAGGAGATGGTGACTTGGCGCTGCCGTGGGCGAACCTGCTGGCGCCTCGGGGAACGGGACAGATTCGATGGATGAGGCAGAGGTTCTTACCTCTGCTATTCTCCAGAACCTAATCCCTGGAGCAAACCTAGCACCCCAAGCCAGGCTAATCATCAAAATCTAGATTTCTACAGCAGCTAGTGATAGACTTACCTTAGATTTTTTTAATTTTCGCGAAGATTGTGATAGAGACGTCCTGTGCATCCTCTCTTTCTCGGCAGAAGGAAGAAATTTGGTTCAGAATATCAATCCTTCTGGGTTTCTTAAGACAGTTCTTAGGAATCACAGCTTCACAGATAGAATTTTGGTTCTTGAAGCAGATCCCCTTGTTCTTAGGCTCTGTTGTCATATTTTCGGAATTGCTTCTCGTCAAGAACTGTCTTTGGGACCGGGAATTAACATTCTGCTCCTTCAAAATGAGATCTAAACAGCTAGCATACAAGGGGAAACCCTCTGGTACCAGATCAGCCTATGAACAGGATGACAATGAATCTCTAACCCAGGAGAGTAGAGATTGGAAACTCATCCTGAAACTCGAAGAGATAAATGATCTGGCATGGAAAAAGATGAGAGACCTCACACTGACATTTGATATTATTCGAAATCAGCAAAATGCAGCCATCGAATGCATGGGTATGAAGAAGGAAGGACAGATTCTTGCTTGTCAACAAGAAATTACCAGGCTGGAGAGACAATATGCGGAGGGGAAGGCCAATGACAAGGATCTGGTCTGGAATATGATCAATAGACTCCAAGATCTCGACTTATTGCTCTATCAAATGATTTGGGTCAAATCCGGGCACTCCAAAGAAGACTGTTGTAGCCTCAAAAACCAAGTTTTTAAAAAATCCATGACTGAACTTCTCCAGACGACCAAGAACCTGGCAGAAGACCTTGAACTCATGGAATGGAAATCCAAAGCTTCTTTTCGACTGGTCCAAGTCTGGGAAAGTGCAGACGACCACAAGATAGTCGAATTCAAGGAAAAATTCAAAGAAGATTTGTCCTTGACTGCTGCAGAGGAACTAAAGAATGTGGAAGTGGACCATGACACAGTTATGCACAAGCTGGAACCAACCAAGAATTGCCTGATCAGTGACAGCAATGGGTACTTCAACCCCCGGGAAGCAAGAGAATGCCCATGTCCCAACTGTATAAAAGTAGTCAGTTTCAACCTGGACAAACAGTCAACTAAGATCTCAGACTCCAAGCTTCGGTCCAAGATACCTACTATGGGCAAGTATGACAAAATAAATGGTACGTCCCCTTCATTCAAAAATGTTCTTTTAAATTCTGTTTGTGGAGACAGAAATCATAAAAAACAGAAAAATGACACTAACACTAAGGGGTCTCTTGTTGATCTTTTTGCCATAAAGGACAAAGAAGCTAAAGTAAAATATTCTGCTAATGGTATAATGGTTCACTTTCCTGCTAAATGTCCTCATATCAGTGAGGTTAAGAATTGGTTTAACAGAGCCATTAATATCCCCATCCTTTCTATCCTAAGAATGGACTCTAAAACCTATCAAATTTTATGCAGAGATAGTAATCACAGAAAGGTTATGCTCACAAGAAAAATTCCTTCCATAGCTAACTGCCCGGTTTACATTATGGATTGGAACCCTCTGTATATCCCGGGCAATTTTTCTGGTGTAGCTACCACTACCTGGGTCTCCTGCCCAAACCTTCCCCCCATGTTCTGGACTCATAATCATCTTAAAGCCATAGGGGGCTGTCTGGGGGAAGTTATTGATATTTCTATCCCTCAAACCGACTTCCCCTCTATTTGCATTCTGAAAGAAATTGACTCTAATTGGGAGAAGTTTATTGGTACCAGAATTGATGAAGACATTTTTCTTGATATTGATATCAAGTATTCTAAAATTCCTGTCATCAAGGAATATAAGGACGATAAAGCCCCTCCTAATAAAGGGAAGGCCCCTATGTACCCTCCCCAGCCCAAAAAAGCTTGGGTTCAGAAAAAGGCTAACATCAATAAGGAAGGGGGAGAGGACAATCTTGGGAGAAAAGGGGAAATCTAGCTAACAAAAGGATGAGGATACTGCACCCATCAGCATCATCCCCCTTATGATTTGTAAGGCTAATAATGTGACTATAGAAGAAATTGAAGAGATCAAGGCTAATAGTGTGATTATTGAAGAAATTGAAGAGATCAAGGAAGATAAAGCCTTAGCAATGCCTGGAGAAGCCTTGGAAGAAATCCATTATGTCTATGAGAGTGACCATTCCGAGCAACATTTCTTAGAGCAGGTAATTGAAAGAGATTTAGACAAAGAAGAAGAAAAAGGATCTTGGGAATTGGTCACCTCCAACAGAAAGAAGAAGACTAAAAAACAAACCTTTGAAGTCTCAAGGAGAAGTTCAAGGGCCCCAAAAAAAACTGATTTTTATGGATATTAACTTTAGGTGTGTATCTTGGAATCTCCAAGGTATTAACTCGAATGTCAAACATGATAGGCTAAAGGTTTGTATTTCTTCCATTAATGCTGATATGATTTTTTTCCAAGAACATAAGCTTCATGATGATGATTTTAAGAGCCTTATTGCTAACACTCTTCCCCCTAGTTTTAAACTTTGGGCTATTAGAGCAAATAACAGTTCTGCAGGTATTTCTATTGCTTGGAAAAACAGTTTAAACATCTCCAACATTCAGATGATGCATGGCAATAGTGGGAGATGGCAAATTCTCCATGGAGATCTCGGAAGCAAAAGGTTTGCTTTTGTAAATGTTTATGCTCACAACCAGCCTGGTGAGAGAAGTCCTATGTGGAATTCAATTAGAAATCGCCTAACTAATATTCCTTATAATAATTGCCTAGTTGCTGGTGACTTCAACATGATCACTCATGATTTATGTGGAGCACTAATTTCAGACCTCTCCTCAACCAAGAGCTGAATTCCTGGGGGCACCTAACCTCCATGCATAATCTTAAACTGGTTAGAACCCATCCTAACACTTATAGTTGGTTCAATCAGAGAATTGATGACCCTATCCACTGCCTTCATGACCGCTTCTATGTTAGTGAGAATCTTTGGAACCAATGTGGCAGAGTTTCCAATTTAAATGGCTATACAATCTCTGATCACTTTCCCCAGTTGTTGGAAATAAGAGGTGACACCTTAAATGCCAAAAGAAACTCCTACTTCAAGTTAAATGTCACTCTTCTTGATTAGCCTACTTTTCTCCATGAGTTTGAACAAGTTTACAGTAGGATCCCTAGGCCTATAAACCAGTTTGGATGGATGGATTGGTGGGTGAAAACTCTCAAGGTCTGGGGCAAACAAATTTACATTCAAGAAAAGCAGCATCTGGAGGACCTGAGAACTCAGCTCCAGCATACTCCTCTGGATCAGCAAGAAAATATCAAAATTCAGATTGAAAGAGAGGAACTCAAAATTGCAAAGGGCTGGCAACTTAAAGCCAAGATCAGGGAACTTAAGGATGATGAGAGAAGTAACTCCAAATATTTCTTCATCAAAGCTAAAGGGAGAACAAAGAGAAACCAGATCTATAGTGTAAAGGTTAATGGTAATCCCATCTCTGAGGACAGAGACCTAAAAGAGGCAGCTACAGATCACTTCATTAGGATCATGGGAACCTCTCCTAATGCCATGGAAGAGGATATTGATAACTTTATTCAGATTCAAAGGTCTATCCAAGTAGAGCAGAATGACAACATGAAGGCTCCTTTTACCATCGATGAATTGTGGGCAAACGTATCAGGTATGAAAAATGGTAAGACTCCAGATCCAGCTGAATTCTTTAAAAAAACTTGGGGTATTATTGGAAATGATGTTACTAATGTGTGCAATGAGGTTTTACTTCTCAGGACTCTAGATTGCAGAATTAATACCAGCTTTATTTCCTTGATTCCCAAAATTGATGAGCCTGAGACTTTCTCTGATTTCAGACCTATATCCCTCACCAATGTCATATACAAAATCATCTCAGCTACCATGGCATCTAGACTGAAATCTATTCTTGATCTCACCATCTCCAACACCCAGAGTGCTTACCTCAAAGATAGATCTATTTTGGATAATGTGACTACTGCTATCATAGGCATGCATTGGGCTAGAGAATCTAAACAGGATATAGCCTTGCTCAAACTTGATATCACCAAGGCTTTCGACACGGTAAGCTGGAATTTTCTCTTCAAATGCTGCCAAAAGATGGGGTTCTCCCAAGAAGTGATCAGTATTTTTCATGCCATCCTCCACAACTCCAGATCTTCTGTCCTGATCAATGGGGAATGCAGCCCTTTCTTCGAGATAAAGAGAGGTGTCAAACAAGGTTGTCCTCTTGCCCCCTTTCTTTTCCTTATAATAATGGAAGCCTTGAATTGTGCTTTCAAAAGGGCTGACCAGGAGAAGAGAATTGTGGGACTTAAGCTCCCTGGTAATCAGGATGCCTGTTTCTTCCTTAATGCTCACTTTGCAGATGACACCTTTCTTTTTGTTACCATGGAAGATAACTCCATTACAAATACCCAAACTGTTCTTCAAGATTTTGGTAGTTGCTCAGGATGTAAGATCAACCCTCTCAAGTCCAAGCTCATTGCAAGAAATCAGGTAAAGGGGCAGCAAACTGCTCAAACCCTTGGCTGTGAGTATCTCTCTCCAACAACTAAATCCAAAATTCTGGGTATTCCTTTTGCTTTAAGGACTAATGCTAGCAATCTTTGGAGTGACATTATTGAGAAGTTTCACAGAAAGGCTGATCTTCTTAATAGTAAATATCTGTCCAAGAATGGAAGAGCCATCTTAGCCAACTCTGTCATCTCTTCCTCTCATGTTTATCAGTCTTCTATCCTTTTAGCTCCAAAAAAAGGTCACCTCCAAGCTCCAAGGTATTTTAGGTAGGTTTATTGCAAGTGGGGGCAGTAACAGAACCTGGATTCCAGTCTCCATGAAAGAATGTATGAAGAAAAGGAAACATGGTGGACTTGGAGTTCTGATATTGAGAAATAAGGGCTGGCCCTGGCAGCCAAATATATTTATAGGGCTGGCCATGATGAAATTAACCACCCTGTGTCTCATCTCATCAACCACTACCTTGCTAAATGCAAACCCTTTGGTTGGAGAAATATTAATATGCACCTTCCTGACAGTTTATTCTTTGAGTTCAAGGTTCCTAATAATACTCCTGGAATTATTAAAAAATGGATCAGAGCTTGGAAAGCAGTCAGTAGGATGTACTCTTGGAAGGAGGGCCTATCTAGGGATCAAACAATCTTTTGGAACCCCTCTTTAATTCTTAATAACCCTGATATTTGCTTGGCTATGCATTTTCCTATTCAGTGCAGGAAATGGTCAGACAGAGGTATTACTCACATCTCCCATTTTTTTAATGATGTGGGCTTTATAGAATTTCGGAACTCAGACCTGGCAGACCTGGGTGAAGATCATGAAAGGCTTTACCATGCCATAAAGAGTTGCCTTAATGAAGGAGACTGGCACAACCAAGAGACCCAATGGCACGTTTATGGTAACTCAGGATACAAGGTTAAAAGTGCTTACAGGTTTCTGACAAGAAGCTACACCATTTCTCTCCATACCAAATGGGATATCACTGAGGAGAGGTGCATTGCAAATTTAAAATTTATGTGGAACTCCCCCATAAATCCTAAGATCAAGGCCTTTATGTGGCAACTTTGGCATAAGGCTTTAGCTACCAACTCTAAAAGATTCAGATTGAACATGGCTGCTTCTAATTTATGTGAGAGATGTTTACAGGAAGCTGAAGACGAGAATCACTTGTTCAAGAATTGCTTATGGGCTAAGTGGGTCCTTGAGCTGGCTGCTGAGGAATTCCAAATTTCCAACTTATCCTCAACTCCTCTGGTTGACATCCTCTTTCCCAATAATCCTCAGGACTGGAGAATTTTCCTACTCCTCTGGAGAATCTGGAAAGCAAGGAACTCAATCATCTTTGACCAAGAGATTATCTGGCCAATTGCAGTGATCAAGCAAACCAATTATGATATCTCTTGGATAAGAGAAATTTTTTCAATTCACTAACTTTTATCTGATTTTTTGAATTGCAGGTAATATTCTCATAGCACAAAAGAAGCTGAAATGGAGTCGGATAAATCTTGGGGTTAATTCCATGTGGCTGGATCAAATCAACCATATCCTTAAGGATCCTCCAAATGAACTTAGAAATCAGAATCTTACTCTGTAGATGGAAGTCTGTCATACCCAAACCACCTGCAAATTTTGGCCTAGTGCATTTGGACCATGCAATCTTGACCACAACATGCTCCTCATTCCCACCCCAAATAAAATTACGGACAATGGTAACAATCACCTGAAATTTTGAGTGGTATATTAGTGGTCTACATGGCATGGCATGCAGGCCTCGAAGGTCTTAATTTTAGGGTTAGAAATTTCTTTATCAAACTCTGGATATGGCTTCAAGCAAAAATTTGAGCAAACATGGTAGAAAATAAGGGTATGGGCAGGAAGGCAGCCGAACTTGTTTGAATGGGACGGTGAGTCTGGGACGCTCTTCCAGGCATTTTTTTTAGGGTTCTTATTGGGCCTTCTTGTAGAATTAGCTCGGCCCGTGAGGGGGGCTGCTGCTCGTGTGTGACGTCCCCTACTCACATACGGTGCATCCACCGTATACAAACAGGAGTTCATCCCCCATACCAGCTCCACACTGATACAGGGCCCTCCACAATCACTGCACCCGTAACGAGTCCCAGTGGGAAGAGTGAAGGGGTCATTTTACCCCGTCTCCCTCAGGGCCTACCTAGCTGCGGAAGCGTAAACATACATGTCAGTATACAACATAAACACATACTCACCCCGAAGGGTGGTGCACCAACATCTGCATAGACAATGATCAGCATCATACATAGGGGTCCTACCCAAGGCTCAGACTCGAGGGAATGACTGACGGCTTGGGTCTCCAGAGTTCATTGCAGACAGAATTCATGGCAATGGATTTGGCTGGCATAAGAACATGGCTTAGGTTTGTCCACTCCATCCGCCCCTCCTGTGCACACTTTGCAGAGTAGGCTGAAAAGTGTTGGGACCTGACTGTAGCCCGCCGGAGGCATAGCCAAAGGGGCTATTCCTGGGTTGCATCTCCCCAGTTCCGATGGGGCAGGTAGGGATCACTCCCTCCAGAGGTCTACATGCTGACCCAAGGTGACTAGAGGGCCACTGCCCTTATTCGACTGAACCCACTGTAAAGTGTACACCACTTCACGGGTGTCGAGCCCATGCCTTACCCACACTCAGTGGTAAGCCATTAGACCTAGTCACAATGATCCCCGGTAGGCCTTACACACCAGAGGGATCGTTCAAGGGTCAGGACACGAACCTCCTTCTAAGCCAGTCTGGCCCCTTCACCCACAACCAGGTGTGGCTCTTGTACACAGGCCGAACTATAGTGTGCTAGAGAGGCTAATCTAGGAGCATCTACTACCAAGCTTTAGGTCTCTACCCCCCCTTCCCAATACAAGGAGTTCATAGAGATACATCATCCATATACATCACAGAAGAACTAAAGAACAAGATCTAATCTATATCATAGAGTTAGGTTCTTTAGTTAGAGTCTGGTATCTAGAGATCTAGAGGGCTGCTATGGGCAATTTAATAGGCTAAACCTACTAATTAAATGACTAGAAGATGGTTTAGGCTATTAAATTGACGAAATACCTGATCCTTGAGCTCCTCCTCCTGACCTGAGCTCAACCATCCTGCTAAACTGCTCGAATCAAGGGAAACTAATGGGGCAATTCGCTCAGACAGAGTCTGGGAGGCGGTTTTGACCCCTGGGGCAGTCAAAACAGAGCTCTAAAACCCTAGGAACGAAAAATGGGCATGTTAGGGTTTCCCTTCTTAAATAGACAAGGGGTTGGCTAGGGTTTCCAATTATCCCCTTTAGGCATGTGGGATAATTGGGAATGGGCCCACTTGCCTTTAATGGCTAGGTGGCAAAATGTGCCCACATGGAAAGGTGTGCACCTTAATAAATGTGCACATTGGTAAATGTGCACATTAATTGCACACTTGGGTATGGCCCACTTGGCATAAAGTGCCCACATGGGAAAATGTGCACCTAGATTAATGTCCACATGGTTAAATTTGCACATTAATAAATGCACTCCTTGCAAGTTGCCTCCTAGGGCTACCCGCCTGGCTACACGTCGGCGTACACGTCAGTCGGGGTGGCATGTACGCGTGACAGGGCAGTACAGTATACGTCCTGGGACCGTATACTGTGTTGGAACGTCACATTCTCCCCACCTTGGAATGATGTTGTCCGCAGCATCGTGGTTCTCCCCACCTTGGAATCTTCCTAACCTGCAATCAACCTGATACATACAATATACTACTATAATACTTACACATTTACTAAGATTACCTTAAGGTAATATTTTTAAAACATTATTACGCCCTTAACTTATAAAATAACTTATCAATCCATAACATCGTCAAACAAGTTACTCAACAATTCACTTATCACAACAATTTAGTTTATCAAAATTTTAACATTTTATAATTATTGTTCTAGGTATTCTTCATTCCTTTCAACACATTCCAACAAAATTTGTGTTGCAAGTCTTCGTAGCTCGACCTCCTTGCCCTCCGGAGCGCTCTATTGGCCTGCAGGTCGACACTACGTTAGTACCATTTTAATTATTAATAAAATTTTGGTTATATGGTGACCACCCCACCTATCTACATGGATGCATGGCTAATCTCCCGGCGTAGGAAGAGGGTGAATCTTCCATTATGGCCGCGGAGACAGCACCTATATGTCTATATGCCGCTCATGCCTACACCTCTAGTTGCCCAGCGTGGAGGATATTTTTCTCGTATATGGGGCGTGAAGGATAAATTCCTCCTATCAAAGCATATATGGGGCTAAAGGTGCTTTTCCTATCAATGCATTCCTCAATGACCTCCTTTCTCTCGAGGTCGTCTACTTCCGTGGGACAGAAGTAGACTTTCTAATCTACCTTCCACTCGTCCAAGCGGAAATGCGGTCATGCCTACATCGACATTACACCATGCCCTAGAGATCACCGTAGTGGTCCCATCATCGGTAACAACGCATGCAACCCATACCTAGCATAGGTTGCATGTGTAGATTAATCTTAACTACACATAGAATTAATCTACACAAATCGACATGCCTGAGCCGATTTCTTCGGAGATGACCTTGCCGTCCCATTGCTCCATAAACTGTGGGTACTGCTTTAATAGATCCTTCTTGAGTACCCATGTCGCGTCTTCCACTGGCAAGTGTTTCCACTTGACCAAGTATTGGAGGAACTTCGACCTCCTTGTTTTCTTGAAAGCTTTATCAAGAATCAATTCTGGGACTATTTCCAGCTGCTCCTCCATCATTTCCAACAACGTTGGAGTGTCCAAGACTTCGTCTGGATTTGGAGTATGCTTCTTCAACAAACTCACGTGGAAGACCTTATGAATCTTTAGGTGCGCTGGTAGATCCAATCTGTAGGATTGATTACCTACTCTCTTGACTATTCTGAAAGGTCCAGCCCACCTTGGAGCAAGCTTCTTACAATTTCCGATGCGGAGCTTCGCCTGCGTCACTTTGATTTTGAGCCACACATTGTCGCCAACTTCGAACTCCCTGACTGTTCGATGTTTGTCGGCGATGCTCTTCTGTCGACTCCTTGCTGCTAGCAGATATCCTCGAACTTCTTCCACGAGCTGTTGCATGTCGGCCAACATCTGCTGCGAAACTTCTATCTTTGACACGGGGTTGTGCCAAGTGTCTGGAGTTAGGCATTGATAGCCGTAGTTGATCATAAACGGCGACATTTGGGATGATTCCTGTTTGGTGCTATTGTATGCAAACTCCACCAAGTGAATAAATTCTTCCCACATACCTTGCTTATTCCAAACATAGTTTCGTAGCATGTCCTCCAAAATCCTGTTGGTCCGCTCCGTTTGGCCATCCATCTAAGGATGATACGCCGTGCTCATGGATAGCTTTGTCTGAATGGTCGCAAAGAGGTCTTGCCAAAAGGCACTCATAAACTTCGGATCCCTGTCGGAGATAATCTCCCTTGGCATGCCATGAAGCCTGAAGATCTCTTTGGTGAAGAGCTTCGCTGCATCCATAGCCGTATCTGTGGTCCTGCAAGGCACAAAATGTGCCATCTTCGACAACTTGTCGACCACTACCATCAAGGCATCTTTCCCTCTTACTGTCCTTGGAAGCCCTGTGATGAAATCCATGCTGATCACCTCCCACTTAGCGTTTGGCACCGCTAATGGTTCTAATGCCCCTGGAATTCGAAGCTGCTTTGCCTTCGTCTGCTGGCATAGCTGACATTCCTTGATGTAGCGAGCTACCTGCTTCTTCATTCCTGGCCAATAATAGCTGCTGCGCACTTTGAAATATGTTTTCATGAATCCCGCATGGCCAGCTATTGGACTGTTGTGCGTGTCATGGAGGATCAATTTCCTTACCCCTGATGATTCGGGCACGCACAACTTGTTCTTATGGTATAACAGGTTGCCTTCCTTCTTATAATGTTTGAAGGCTTCCCGCTCCTTGTCTATTCTAGCCTCCCTAGAGAGGCTTGCCCATGCTTCCCTGAAATCCACATCCGTTGGCAAGGACTCTTCAATCTTCTTACCAAAGTCGCTGGAGAGCGTCGAAATTGCGTTGCAGTGCACTCTAGTTGTCAGAGGATGCCTTGAAAGCGCATCCGCTACCACATTGAGCTTCCCTGGCTTGTAGACTATATCAAAGTCATACTCTTCAAGGAACTCCATCCACTTTCTCTGCCTCAGGTTGAGCTGTGGTTGCGTGAAGACATACTGGAGGCTCTGATGATCTGTATCCAATTGGAACTTCCTTCCCAAAAGGTAGTGCCTCTAGATTCTTAATGCCCTGACAACCGCAAGCAATTCCTGATCATGCGTGGGGTAGCGCGTTTCGGCATCGTTCATCTTCCTGGAGTCGTACGCTACCACACGCTCTTCTTGCATAAGCACTGCGCCTGTAGCTATCTTACTCGCATCTGTTGCTACAAGCTTATCTTTCTCTGGGTCTGGCAGGGTTAGGACTGGGGCGGTTGTTAAAGCTTCCTTCAACAATTCAAACCCTGCTTGGGCTTTCTTGTGCCAATGCTCTGCCCAATCTTTCACCTTTTCCGCCCTCGTCAGGTCTGTTAGCGGGGCCGCTATCTTGGCAAAGTTCTTCACAAACTTTCTGTAGTACCCTGCTAGCCCGAGAAAACTTCTGACCTCATGCACATTCTTCGGTGCCAGCCACTGAATGACGGCTTCAATCTTGGCAGGGTCTGTCGAAATTCCTTCCGCTGAGATCACATGACCCAGGTATTCCACCTTCTCCGTTGCGAAGTGACACTTCGACAACTTGGCGTACAACTGGTGCCTCTTCAATTTCTCCAGCACTCTCCTTAAGTGTTGTACGTGTTCTTCAAGGGATCTGCTATACACCAAAATGTCGTCAAAGAATACTATCACAAAGGTGTCCAAGAACTCCCTGAAGATGTCGTTCATGAGCCTCATGAACGTCGCGGGGGCATTCGATAAGCCGAAAGGCATTACCGTGAACTCATAGTGCCCATACCTGGTTCTGAAAGCTGTCTTATGGATATCTTCCTCCTTTATCCGGATTTGGTGATAACCTGACCTTAAGTCAATTTTGGAGAAGACCTTTGCACCCTGGAGCTGATCCATCAAGTCATCTGATCTGGGGAGCGCATACTTGTGCTTGATGGTGTGCTTGTTCAACTGCCATCCTTCTTCTTAACAAACAGAATAGGCGCTCCAAACGGCGAGATGCTAGGTCTAATGAAGCCTAGGTCGAGCAACTCCTGCAATTGCTTCTTTAGCTCCGTTAACTCCTGCGTCCTCATTCTGTATGGGGCCTTACTTGTCGGCTTCGTTCCCAGTTCGAGTGCTATCTCACACTCGACTCCCCTGTAAGGAGGGAGGTGCTCGATCTCATCTGGGAAGAGATCGTGGAATTCCGTGATCAACTTAGCTATTTGCTTCGGCAACTTGCTGAGCATCTTGTCTTCTTTGCTTTCTTCCAACTCCGGCTCTTCAATCTCAAGCTTGAAGATGTAAGCTACCTGCTCGCTCTTGATGCACTTGAACAGTCGCTTAGAAGACATACACTGCATGATGGGGACAACTTCTTTACCTGTGATCTCAATGATCTTGCCGTCGGGCGTTGGGAATGTCATCTTCCGCTTCCCACAATCGATGATGGCCCCTGCTGGTCCAAGATACTCCATTCCTATGATCAGGTCATACTTGCCAATGCCCATTACCTCTGCCCCCATCTAGATATTAATCCCTGGCAGGTCAATGTCGAAGTTAATTCTCTTACCTGCCGTCTGCCTTACTGCTCCACTTGCTAAGACGACGGGCCTTGGCTTCGACTTTAATGGTTTCAACTTCAACATTTCAACCATTCTGGGGGATGCACTATCAAGACTATGAAAGACTTGGCCTTGGCCTTCCCTACTGTAGAAATTACCTTATACTGGCTCTCTGCTTGCTCTGTATCTATTGCGGCAAAGATATGACACTCACCCTGGATGTAGTCGCGGCCTGCCTCGCCGTCGTCATCAGACAGAATGTCCCAATCTCCCAACTCCGCTAGTGCCGCACTCATGACGTAGGGGCAGTTCGCTGTCCTATGACCTGAGCTGGAAGCACCTAAAGCAAAGCTGCTTTTCTATGCACTCCTGCCTCTTTTCCTTGGGCATAGCCTGCAAAAAGGATCGCACTGCTTTGGAGTAGTTTGACCCCCCCTGCTTGTCCTTGAAGGACACCTGCTTCTTTTCCTGCTGCTTTCCCTGGTTGCCACCATATGGGGCTCTAGCTGGGCCTGGGCTGGCTGCCCTAGGGCTATAACTCCCTGTTGCCTTGCCTTTGTCCTGATAATACTGCTGCCTCTGCCCGCTATTCTGAGGCCCTGTTCCTTGCAAACTTATTGCCTTGGACTCTGCTTCTGATACTGTCTTAGGGTTTATTGCCCTTACAAGCTTACGGATCTCATCATTCAGCCCCTCAATATAGCTTTCCACTGCATGCTTTTCGCCCAACTTTGGCACATAAAGCCTTAGCCTCATGAATTCCTCTGTATATTTCTGGACTGATTTGTTTCCCTGTTGCAACCTATAGAATTGCTGCATCATGCTGGACTTGTGCTCTCTTGGGATGTAATGGCGCTTGAAGGCTTTAGCAAACTTCCTGAACCTGCAAGCATCCCTGCTCAAGCCATGGGCCTTTGCATACCCCTTCCACCATATGCGTGCTGCTCCTTTCAGGTTGGCTGTTGCCACCCTGCCTTTATCCTTGTCCTTCATACCATAAGCATTGCCATATTCACTCATCTCATCGAGCCAAGCCTCTGCCTCCATGCCTGACCTGTTCTCGCCTGAGAATTGCTTCCTGGCCTTCCAAACATTTCCCAATGCCGAATCTACCTTCTTCTGGTAATCAGAGGTTCTTGTGTCCCTTTGTCGTCCATCTGTGGTATCCCTCTGTCTTCCATCTGCAGTGTTCCTCTGCCTTCCATCTGTTCGGTCCTGGGCCTGCTCTTCCTCTTCCTCAGAGTCGGAGTCCGAATCGGAGCTTGAGTCGGAGGATTCCGAGCTGGAGGACCTCCTTCTCTTGCTCCTCTTCTTGTCCCTGCCTGTTTTCCAAGCTGATGCTTGAGGCAACTGAGCGTTGCCCACCGAACCTGCTCCTGCTTGTGCGGCCAGCAAAGCCTTTATCTGCTCAAGGTCCGTTCTTATCTGTGATATTTCCTCTTCTGGGGTCATGGGTCCAAATTCCTCAAACAGGTTCCTTGCCGGGGGTGGCCTGGGCGGACTCTGTTCTTCCATATGGTCTCGGCGTTGTCGTTCCCCTGAGTCTAGGCCTCTAGCTGCATACACAAGTAATTCATGGCTATATGGTTAGTTTTACTTGTTCTCTTGCATTGTATGTGGTTTGTTGGCATAGTTGTGGAACAAAATATATCAACAAAACATTTAAAGTGCAAAAGAAATTATATTTATATTATATAATATTTTAGTACAAAATCTCCGGGATCAAGAGTCTATTAATCTTGAAATCGCCGGTAAGATGGGTTGTCCTCTAGGAACTTCTTAACTTGGGCCGTTCCTATTGAGGCTCCCAAGTTCCTAAGGACATTGGTCGACGTCCCGCCCTGCAAGGCCGCCACCAACTCTTCCACCCTGCGGTCGGAGGTGTAGGCCGCGGCTACTGCCAATCTTCCCTGCCGTCGGTAGGGCATGGCGAAGTCAAAGAGGTCCATTGCCATTGCTCTCTTCACTAGAACAGCATAGTCGACATTTGCCGCTATTATGTCTGCCGAAGCTTGAGAGTGCAATAAGCATGAACACTCCCTCTTCACCTCGTGGGCCGAATTTGCGGTGTATCACCGCTATTCTCCCATCCAGCAGCAGGGGCAGGTAGTACCTCAGCGACCTGTCATTGTGTGTCGCAGATGATTCTCCACTTGTTTGGCCTCCCGTTCTATGCCGTCCAGCGTAGTCGTCGACCTCTATCTCAGTCAGCTCCCGGTAGTCTGCAATTGTGGAGTCGACTCGCCTGATGTCGATTCCTGCTCCTCTTGTTGGAGGTGGTGTCGAGGGGCTCGGCATCAAGATGCTGGTGGTCTTGCCTCTGATCCCCATCCGTTCCTGGATGGCGAGGAACTCTTCTTCCGATGGCAGGTCTCCGGCCTCCATAACCTGTCTTATGCTGCTGAAGGCCTGGATATCAGAAGTCGACTCCCCTGTGTAGGTGTCGGCTTCTCGCACTTGAAGCGGGAAGTCTGAGGCTCCTCGGACGATGAAGTCGTCCATTTCTGGTTGCTGCCGTAGTTGGTGCAGCAACTCATCAAGTCTGAGCTCCCTCTCCCTGCATTCGGGGAGGTTCTGGATGTCACTGAGGAGTAAATACTCCTCTCCGTTGATGATGATGGGGGCTAGGCTTGTGATGCCTAGTTCAAGTGGGGGAGCGATCCTGAGGGTCTGCCGGCTCCGCTCCATGTTGGCCAGCTCCTCCTCTGCTTGGCGCCGTTCTTCGTCTGAGTCGAGCTCCGTGTACTCTTCGTCGTCCGACTCCTCTTCTTCTTCTCTTCCTTCTTGCTCCTGCTGGTACTGCAAAAGCATCCGCTCTTCTGCTTGGGCTGCTATGGGGTCCACCTCCATCCCTATAGAGGTTGCCCCCATTGGGTTTTCGGCATGGTGGGATAGGAAAATAGCTAGGGCGGCGGTATAGGAGAAATACTTGGTCCTGTCAACTGTCAGGACATGTAGTCTGGCAGCCTCTGCGCCTATTGTTAGTTAAGTACTTGGCGATGTTGGGGACATCGCCCAAGGCTGTTTGAAGGGATGGGCGGGGAACAAAATAGCCTATGCAAGTTGAACGAGGGAGGGTCCTAACCTAGCTTGGAACTCTGCTAAGACTTGTCTATATGCTGGGGTTGCATTCAGAGTGGCTTGGACATCTATTTCTTTCCCAAAGACTCGGAAGATGTCATTGACATCCGCCTCGGTAGCATGGGTACTGGCGCTGTACCATCGCCTGAAGTCAGCAGTGGTCATTGATCTAGCAAAGAAGAGACTATCAAACAGATGCAGGAGCGCCTCAGGGAGCTGGAAGATCGCCTAAGCAGTGGAGAGCAAATTTGTAGGGTGTTAAATGAGAAATGGGGGGGACCTATTTATAGAAAAGGGGAAAACCCTAATTTTTGAATGACCTAGAATTTACTGGGATTGGGCGATTCTGACCTATTAAGAGGTGCAATTGAGAGTTTGAAGACTACTTTTAGGGTTTGAGCATGCTAAGATGGACTAATGAACCTATTGCAAGAAACTGGAGATGATTTAGACATGGCATGGTGAAGAAAATGCTGAGAGGTCTCACACGTTGCGCCCAGACCGATAATGAAAAGTTCATTTTCTGCCCTGGTGCGATGTGTGAGACATGGGCTCTAAATGGGATAAACTTGATCAATTTGGGTGATCTAAGGGTCTAATCTTACTGGACTCGCCGAGTTAGGCAGAATTGACCCCTTATTTGGTCAATTTGGAGCTGTTTTGGGCATTTTTGGGCATGGTCTCACACGTTGCGCCCAGCCCGAAAATGAGATTCTCATTTTCTGTCCGGGCGCGACGTGTGAGACATCGTCTTAATTTTGCTCAAAAAGTCCAATTTGATCAAAACAAAAGCTAGAATTCAATATCTTAACCTAGTTAAGCAAGATTGGACACATTATTTACACAAAAATTCTTTATATTAGCAAAATTTTTCATTATTTACAAAAAGTTCAAGGGCGTTCTCCCTTGATGTGCCTCGCAAGATGCATATCCTGTCTCATGAGCGTGACCCTCTTCGCGCGAACTGTGCAGGCCGTCGAATCTTCAAAGTGCTGCACCAGTTTTGCCTCTGCTGCCTCCTGTAGGCACAGCAACATTTCATCGGTCACCCGCATATCTGTGTTATACTCTTGCATACCCTCTCGGACCAAGCGTTGAAACGGTGCCCGGGGGATCAAGAGTCCGTAACTTCGCTGGAAGTGCCGGATTTCCTTGAGGGCTCTCTGCTCATACGCTTCTTTGTTGGTCCGCTTCTTTCGATGCTCAGGAGGCTTGGGCACGGGTGGCGGCGGCCGTGGTCTGGCTTTTTGTCGGGCGTCCGCCTTCAATTGTTCTCACCCTGTGCTCCTGGTAGTAAGCGTTGTATGCCTCCCACTTCGCCATGTAAGCGTTGTGCTCCTTGATCTTCTTCTGATAGACCTTGACGGGGTCTATCACGTACGCCTCCCGTTGTGGCCGTGGGACTTTGACCCTATCCCCGTCGGGAATGGTGGGAGCCGGCCTGCGGGCTGCTCTGCTCAAGTGCCACCTTTCGGGTACTTCCTTCTCCACGACCGGGGGTTTCGAAGAGCTTGCCCCCCCAGTGTTGGGGACGTAATCTTCGTCCGAGTCGTCGGTAGAAGGCGGGGTCTGCTTGCCTGATGGCTCATTGATGACGGGACCCTGCGCTCGGTTACCAACCTTCACAACTGTTCTCTTGCCCGCCTTAATGCCTTTGGCCCTCTTTCTCTTATTTCATGCATTTGTGGTTAGCTTCGTCCTCCCGTCTTTTTGTCCTCCTCTCTCGGCGGGGCTCTTTGGCTTCATACTTGGCGATGAGCGCCATGAGTCTGCTTCTTCAGCAGGGCTAAGCTTCGGCTGCTGCTGCTCCTCCCTCTCCTCAGCTTCCTCCAGACGGGCCCAAGCTTCGAGTTGTTCTTCGACGGTCGGCTGCCCCTGCTGCTCTCGTTCCTCCTTGCTCCTCCTTTCCTCCTCGGCGATTTCTTCGAGGATTTGTTGCATGACATCCGGCTGCTCCTGCCCTATGACCTCCGTTACGTCGCTTTGGTGCAGTGCGCCTCCCTCTTCGGATGAAGATTTGCCGAAAAAAGCGTTCTTGGGTATCCCTCGTATCGTATGGGGTCCTTTGGCATTTGGAAGATTCGCCTCGGGGCGGGGCTTCCTAGCGATCCGCTTTCCAGGGGCCATATTCGACGGTTCGCCGATCCGAGCTATGCGCCAGAAGATCGCCTTGGCAAACGAGAGCAGATTTTCTAAGGAAGGGACGCGGAAATGGGGGGGTCTAGATCTATTTATAGGGGTCGATTTTAGGTCAAATTTCAACTACCTTTTTGGGTTGCCTAAAACATCTAAAACACCTAATTTTAAGCATGGTCTCACACATTGCGCCCAGACCGATAATGAGAAGTTCATTTTCTGTCCTGGCGCGACGTGTGAGACATGGTGGGTCCCGCTACTAAATTTTATACTTTCTGAGGATGCAACCCGCCAATTCTACTACTTCTTAGCTCAATTTTAGAATTATCAAGTTAATTTTCTGTAATTTATGACTTTTTAGTGTGTTCCAAGCTGAATGTCTCACACGTTGCGCCCAGCCCGAAAATGAGATTCTCATTATCTGTCCTGGCGCGACGTGTGAGACCACCCTGCTTTTTGGAGGTTGGCTCACCAATTTTAGTTTTTTTTATGTTTTCATTCATTTTAACTGTTACTCGCTTAGCATAAACTACAAAAATGAGAAAAAAAAAATTCCCATTTTTTTCGAGGTTTGAGAATCCTATCAAGTTAGTACTACTGGGAGCATGGTCAGTGCTTTGCTCTTGGTCTCCAAGAACATTGCTCTGATACCACTGTGACGTCCCCTACTCACATACGGTGCATCCACCGTATACAAACAGGAGTTCATCCCCCATACCAGCTCCACACTGATACAGGGCCCTCCACAATCACTGCACCCGTAACGAGTCCCAGTGGGAAGAGTGAAGGGGTCATTTTACCCCGTCTCCCTCAGGGCCTACCTAGCTGCGGAAGCGTAAACATACATGTCAGTATACAACATAAACACATACCCACCCCGAAGGGTGGTGCACCAACATCTGCATAGACAATGATCAGCATCATACATAGGGGTCCTACCCAAGGCTCAGACTCGAGGGAATGACTGACGGCTTGGGTCTCCAGAGTTCATTGCAGACAGAATTCATGGCAATGGATTTGGCTGGCATAAGAACATGGCTTAGGGTTGTCCACTCCATCCGCCCCTCTTGTGCACACTTTGCGAGTAGGCTGAAAAGTGTTGGGACTGGATCAGAAGCCCTTAGGAGGCATAGCCAAAGGGGCTATTCCCGGGTTGCATCTCCCGGTTCGATGGGGGGTGTAGGGATCACTCCCTCCGTGAGGTCTACATGCTCGACCCAAGGTGACTAGAGAGGGCCACCGCCCTTATTCGGATGAACCTTTGGAAAGTGTACACCACTTCACTCTGGGTGTCGAGCCCATGCCTTACCCACACTCGGTGGTAAGCCATTAGACCTAGTCACAATGATCCCGGTGAGGCCTTACACACCGGAAGGATCGTTGAAGGGTCGGGGACACGAACCTCCTTCTAAGCCGGTGCGGCCCCTTCACCCACAACTGTGTGTGGCTCTTGTACACAGGCCGAACTATAGTGTGCTAGAGAGGCTAATCTAGGAGCATCTACTACCAAGCTTTAGGTCTCTCCCCCCCTTCCCAATACAAGGAGTTCATAGAGATACATCATCCATATACATCATAGAAGAACTAAAGAACAAGATCTAATCTATATCATAGAGTTAGGTTCTTTAGTTAGAGTCTGGTATCTAGAGATCTAGAGGGCTGCTATGGGCAATTTAATAGGCTAAACCTACTAATTAAATGACTAGAAGATGGTTTAGGCTATTAAATTGACGAAATACCTGATCCTTGAGCTCCTCCTCCTGACCTGAGCTCAACCATCCTGCTAAACTGCTCGAATCAAGGGAAACTAATGGGGCAATTCGCTCGCAAGTTCTGGGGAGGCGGTTTTGACCCCTGGGGCAGCCAGTCAAAACAGAGCTCTAAAACCCTAGGAACAAAAAATGGGCAAGTTAGGGTTTCCCTTCTTAAATAGACAAGGGGTTGGCTAGGGTTTCCAATTATCCCCTTTAGGCATGTGGGATAATTGGGAATGGGCCCACTTGCCTTTAATGGCTAGGTGGCAAAATGTGCCCACATGGAAAGGTGTGCACCTTAATAAATGTGCACATTGGTAAATGTGCACATTAATTGCACACTTGGGTATGGTCCACTTGGCATAAAGTGTCCACATGGGAAAATGTGCACCTAGATAAATGTGCACATGGTTAAATGTGCACATTAATAAATGCACACTCCTTGCAAGTTGCCCCCTAGGGCTACCGCTGGCTACGTTACGTCGCCGACGCATTAACGCCAAATGGTGGTATGGTATCGCTGCGATTTGGCAAAGACAAAGATACGCCCCGGGGACCGATAATTGTCTTTGGAACGCCACATCGTCGCAGAAAGCTGAAAGGAGAAAAGTCTGGGGACTTACACAATGTCGGAAAATGAAGAACTCAAAATGGTAAGATTTAGTGGCTTACCTTCAGAAGGAAAAAAACACAATATTCATTCGGTTTCTTTGATCGCAAAGGTTTTTGTTCAGCTCCAAAGAAAGTTTGCACCTCATTCATATGTGTATTAGAAATAAATCGGTGTTTTGACTAATTTTCAGTAGCAATTTACTTCCGGAGTTAGTCAGCGGACATTGCTATACAAATGGGAAGCATGTGGACAGCCAAAGATTGTGGTCACATGCAAAGATCAACAAGAAATGAGGCTATTATACTCTATCTATCTATATTCTAGTAGAGTGGGTGAAATTTTAATATCAAAGGCATGAACACCACAGAGGTTGCAGTATCTTAACAGCATTCTTGGATATTGTCTGACTGATGGCTTGCCCATTATTATCAGGAATGATATTAGAATGAAAGCTGAAAAAGCTGGTCTTCCAACATTCACACTACAGTAGCTGATGCAGGCCGTACACAGGTTTGTATTTGAAGTGATTATGCATGACATGTTGGAGCTTGTATTCCTTACAAGTATAATGAGAAACTATAGTCTGTCGCTGCCCTGATCAAGCTTTACAAGATTTGTTGATGAAACGCGATATGCAATAACTGGATTGTATCGTGGTAATTTTTGTATTAGGCCACAATTGTGCTACATATCCAGTAAGTGTAGCTTTCATTATTTCTTTGCAAATAAATGGATGATATTAATTGTATTCTTGTTTGTTCTCCTAAGACATATTTTATGCAAGAATGAAGCTTCAACGCTCTATTTTGCTGCAATTGACCAGCCCTGTTATGTTATATAGCACTGTAAACAACTCATATCATGATGGATGGTTAACTCTGGGTTCAAATTCCAGACCAAAGCTATCGCTCCACCCAGGAATTTGATACACATGAATTGGATGCACAACTATTCCAAAAATTGCAGTTGCTCTTCTCATTATCTATTCTAAATGTATAATTGTTTTGTTTTGTTTGGCTTATATTCGCAACATCAACTCATCTAAGTGTCATGTAACGTTGTTTCTTTTTGGCCCCGAAGGGGCAAATTTTTTTTTTAACATATAACACAAACCATTACATTACACGCATTAAAATTAAATTCCCCCTTAAACCCCCTTTTGTTTGGGTGCATATTCACACGGGGGGTGACGTAGGGCAACGAGAGCCCTTATAATTATGTTTTGCAAGTACAAAATCAACACCATATAGTATATTGCCTGAAATCTTATAGTATTTTGCAAATCTTGTTATATAGTATAACAAATTCTGTACATCCATACCTCACAAACGAGGAACTTTGTGTATGGTGTAGATTAAGGAATAAGGGGTGAATATGCCTATCCAACAGCTCTCGTTGCCCGGAGTCACCCCCCGTGTGAATATACACCCAAACAAAAGGGGGTTTAAGGAGGAATTTAATTTTAATGGGTGTAATGTAATGGTTTGTGTTATATGTTATATTTTTATTCTTTGATGCTTGTTTCATTAGATTTGTTAGGTTCTTATTTTCTGATGCTTATTTCAAATATGGATCATGTGGCGAATATTTGGGTTGTAGGAAAAATAATATATTGGGAAATAATATATTGGGAATATATTCGAACCTATGCAAATCAGGCTTCACATTTGGATTTCCCGTTCGTAAATTTACACAGATCGCCAAATTTGCATTGTATGTTACTTACCGCATTTTTCAGAGAAATTCCTACCTCAGTTGTTCTCCTTTTGATGGCCATCCTGTTTCGATTATGGAAAACTATAAATCGTGAAAATCCAATGCATCTATTGCAGAATAAACTGCATCCATTTGTGCGCCTAATAGATTCGTATAAACCAATCCAGTTTCGGGAGCCTTTACTTTGGCATTGGGTTCTAACATCGCATTTCCAAGCGATAACACTTGCGGTTTTGTATGCAAAATAAGGATATGAATTGGGTCATAGCAAAAACTTAAGCTCAGGTTTAATCACAGCACAGGGTATGAGTTGCACCGAAAATTCAATGCATGGTTGTACTCGTAAAATAAGAATGAGGTCACTCGTTATGAGTTTACTTGAGGCGACCCAGCTATGGCGGCAAAGGGACCCCGAACAGAAAAGGGGGGTTATATTCAATATTTCGTCCCATATAAGGGTGTGCTAAATCTTGCATTCTAACTAAACCTTGGTTCGACGGGCCAGGGCCTACTGGATATCTGAGGCTAAATCTTAACCCCTCCAATGAAAATCCTAAAACTGGAATAACCAAACAGTACAATAATGTGTCAAAAAAAAAAAAAAACGTGAATTGAGGTCGGTATAGTAAGGTTTGGAATGGTTAAAACTAGATATTCATATGGGTGGTCGTATTTTGCTGCATGGAATAATTTAAGGGCTAAACTTAGCTATTTGGCAATTTTTTAGCACATTTTAAAAAAACATTGGCTAAAGTAAATGGAAAAAATTGGGAAAAGAATAATAATTTTAGCTTAACTTTTTTCGAGACTGCACCAACCCTGGAGCTCTTTAGCTAGACGCTAGAAAGTAAGAGAGTGAAACTTTGTATTGTTTAGCTAAACCATAGAAACTTTTAGATTGAATTTCGGGCTAGTTTAGCTAACATCATTCTAGTTTATATGAAATATATGATTAGTAGTTTAATTTCTAGCATTATGAATTAATTTGAGTCCTAGACTTTGCTAGTTAGCATTATTTTAGAATGTTTTCACAAAGAAAATGACTAAAATAAATGGAATATATTGAAAAAAAGTTAACTAATTTGGTTTAATATTTTCTGTTGGCCACACCATAGAAATTTTTGGGATGATGTTTGGATTAGTTTAGCTAAATGCTAGAAAGTATGAGAGGAAAAAAGTGTAGAGTTTAGCTAAACCACAGAAAGATTTGGGATTAATATCGAGCAAGTTTAGCTAAAGTCATTCTGGCTAATAAGAAATATGCGATTAGCAATTTATTCCCTGTTTTGCTGATGTTGGACCCCAGGGTTTGTATTCGTGTTCGAAGGTTTTTTGTTTTAGCAGGGGACAAAGGGGACTCAGGGATCCGAACCATGGAGATGGAGCCAGGAGCGGAGTTAGATATCGGATTCCATGCTGCATGTTGGCGGCTATGTGGAGGCATCGGCATGCCCTGGCTTGATAGGTTTTCTCATCTTCCAGGTAAGGTAGAGCCAAGGAAGTCTTCTTAGCAGTTTTGCTGAGGGAATTTGGAGAGTGTATCACGTAGCCATACCCATCAATAGGCAGCAGGAATTGTAGCAGTTTCTGCACTTTGGTTGTCTAAAGTGGATTGGGGGGGGAAGGTTACTCGAGAAGAAAATCAACTTTTATTACATAACATAGAGGGAGATGAGATCTACAAAACCTTATGCTCCCTTGCAGCAGGAAAATCTCCTGGGCCAGATGGTTTCCCTCCAGAATTCTTTGTTGAATTTTGGGATGTGCTTGGACCGGACTTCATCAGAGCTGTATGTGGAGCATGGTTGTCATGTTCTCTACACCCGTCACTAGCAGCAGGGTTTATCACTCTTGTTCCTAAGGTTCCAAGACCTCAAAGCCTCGGGGAATGGAGGCCTATTGCATTCACCAATGTCATCTATAAAGTAATCATGAAGGTTATTGCTAACCGCTTGAAACCAATTTTGAACAGGGTCATTGGGCATGAGCAATCAGCTTTCTTGCCAGGCAGATACATATTGGATAACTACCTTGCAGCCAGGGAAGGTCTGCATTGGTGCCAGGCCTCCAAACAAAATTGTGTAATGATCAAGATGGACTTTAGAAAGGCATATGATTCTCTTAGATGGGAAGGGTTGCGCTCAGTCATGTACCATATGGGATTTGAGTCCCACTTTATTCAGTTGGCTTTGGGGATGAATAACTTAGCATCTGCGTCGGTCCTGGTCAGTGTTGTCAGGTACGTTTAGTACGGTACGGGTATTATATGTACTTAACGTATTAATACCGTATGCATACCTCTCATTTAAAATGTACTTTAAATACGTTTTTTGAAATTATAAAATACTTATTAAATACGTAAAATACGTACTTTACGTATAGTACGTTAAGTACTTCCTGTAATTTTTTAAAACTATTATTTCTTGTATTGTAGTTGCAATAGTTGCAATAACAACTAGTATGAAGAGCTTCAAGTTTTAAATAATGAACTAGAATATATTACTCTAGAAAATTAAGTATTTCTCAAAGTTTTCAATCCAAAATATGTCTATTTAAGAGTTATATATTCTAGTTTGCAATCTATACCCACAGACAAATAAATTTAAGTAATTGTTGCTCATTTGTTGCATCCGAAGCTATTAAACGCCGCTGACCTCTTATTTCTTTCCTGGCATAAATGCAAGCTACTGAAGCATTAAGGAGAAGATCTACCTCCTGCCATGGCAAAACAAGGAGAAAGGTGGGTCTGCATCTCCATCTCCATTCCGATTTGGCGGCTAGGGTAAGAAGAAAGAGGGGGAAAACGCAGAGGTTTTGGGTTTTTATTTGCAAGAAGATATCTCCTAATGTGTTTTTTACTCTCCTATTCTATAATAATATATACTAATGTATTTTTCCTAATGTATAATTTTACCAATTCTATTGGTCTAATGTCATTTGGACACTTTTTTTTTTAAAGTACGTATCATACGTACTAAACGTATTAAATACGTTAAGTACGGTATTAATAAAACAAGAGCTCAATTTGACCTGTCAACTTATAGGTATAGTACGTATAGTACTGTGACGAAGGTACGGGACGTATGTAAACGTAAAATACGGGTACGTAAACAACACTGGTCCTGGTTAATGGACAACCATCTGGCCTGTTTAAACTCAAGAAGGGGATTAGACAGGGCTGCCCCCTCGCTCCTTACTTGTTCCTCATCATGGCTAACCTTTTGACAAGAATGGTTCAGTTAAAGATGTTGGAGGGGGATCTGGAAGGGCTTACTTTTCCCGGGGGTACAGAAAAGTTAACAATTATGCAATATGCAGATGACACCTTCATGTTCCTCAGATATGATGACAACAGTTTCCACTCATTTCGAGAGATTCTGACGTCCTTTGAGGTTATATCTGGAATCGGCCTTAATGCGAATAAGTGTGCAGTTCTCTGGGCTTCAGATAGTCCCATTGATCCTCGGGCCGGGGGTCTGGGTTTTCCAGTTGTGGCAGCTGGGGAATCAGTTAAGCTTCTGGGTCTTCCCCTGGTGCTTTCAGACAACCTCAAAGGCCTCTGGGCCCCCATATTGGATAAACTCAGAAAGAAGGTAAGTCTATGGTCCACAAGGACCTTGGCAACATCTGGACGTGTGACAGTTGCTAATGCAGTGCTAGCTGCCTCTCATATCTATTACTCATCAGCGATGATTGCCCAGAAAGGGGTTTACAATCAAATGCAAACTATCATCAGGAAATTCATCTGGGGTGGCATGGCTAAGGTGGCCTGGGAGGAGCTGTGTCGGGATAAAAGGGATGGGGGATTGGGCTGCAAAGACCCATTCACTCAGGCACAGGCCCTGGCAGCTAAATTTGTTTGGAGAGTACTACAAGGTGAGTCATCTACTTTATCACCTGCTTTGAAATTTATATCCTATTGGTTGAAGCAAGGTAAGCTCTTGGGAAAGCCAGCTCTCCCCAGAGATGAGTTGGGAGCTTTCTATTTTAGCTTCAAGGTAGCCCCTGGTACGTCTCCTGTGATGAGAAAGATTCTCCAAGCGTGGCTGGACGTGCAACATCTTTTCACCCCTATGGATCCTCCTAGGGAAGCAGGTGGTTTCAGCTTATTTTGGAATACTGGGGTATGGGGGAGGGAGGGCCTTACTGCGCCCCCTCTCTCACCCCCGCATCTTCATTAAGTGGAAGAGTTGTGGAATCACTAGGTTGCAGCATTTGTGGATGAATGGGAGATGGGTCTGTTGGACTACATTCAAGAGTAAAATCCAGAACCCAGGCAAAGGTGACCGTAAGGTGCTACGAGATATCTTAGGCAAGGTCACCAACCTATCTGGAACAGTGGGACCTTGTGAGGAATGGCGTTTTGATGGACATGCACAATATAATGTGGCTAGAATCTATCGAGGACTATGTGAAGATACTCCTTTGATAGCCGAGGCAAGGCTTGGGGTGAGCAATGGAGTTGCCAAAGCTGCTTTAGCCAACTCCTGGAAGTATCTTTGTTCAAGAAAGATACAATTCTTCAGGTGGACAACTTTGCAAGGGGGGCTTAGTACAAAGGAAAGTTTATTTAATAAGGGTATTCTGGACAACGATAGGTGTCCACTTGGTTGCCATATCACTGAATCTATTGAACACCTCTTCTTCTGCCCCCAGATTGCAGAGTTCTGGCACTGGGTTTGCCCCATTATTGGGCTGATGGTACACCATCTGAGGTGGCCAGATTTATTGATCATTGATAGGTGCAGTATCGAAGCCTCTTTAGTGAATATTGCGCTATGGGTCATCTGGAAGCACCGATGTGATGTGGCACTAGGTGGCCAAGGGATCTCCATAATGAAGCTAAAGAACTCTTTCAACTCAGAAGTGGCACTGATGGCGCTATCACATCACAGGAGGCATGGTATTAACTACAACAAGGATCTTGACAGACTTGGATCCTTACAGGGCTTCTACTTTTATTTTAAGTGTCATTGGGCTGATAACGAAGTAAGTGATGACAATGGCTCAGGTATTCTATCTATTCAGAATTGAGAATGTTATGTGGACCCAGTAGTGGAACGGAGTTGCTTTCCTCTATAGTACCTACTTTATGGTGAAGATGGGCGACTCCCGATAGTACCCTTAAAGTAGGGAAGACGAGAAGATGCTCTCCGTAGTACACGTGCTGTGACTCCCGCTACATCGTCTTAAGCTGTAATGCTTTCTATTTACTCCTGAGAGGGTCTCATTGTACATACTATTTTCTATTAATATATATATCTAATCTTACCTCCAAAAAAAAAAAAAAAAAAAAAAAAAAAGAGATATCCTTTCTTGCATGTGCAGATTGTGCTCATGCTCTTGGGGCTACTTGTTGAAGGTTTCAAACTATTAGAATTTGAAAAATTAAGAGTGATTTTCATATAGACTTGGTGTGCTAAAATCGAAAGTAGTCGTTGCAGCTGTTGTAACAGTGATTGAGTCGTAACCTCATGAACAATGGATTTTATAGCGAGCCAATCAGGTTCATTACTTTGGTAAGAGAATATAATATATGGAATAGATTAATGTATGAGCAATTCTATTCATATGTCATTCTTGTATTTCATAGTATATTTTTGTTCATTTGTTTTGATCTATTTGCCTTGGTTAGTGATTGATATTGACTCAGACACTATTGTTCCGAAATCATATGCTGACATGGAAATAGCAGTTTGGAGCATGCGCGCAGGTTTTCATGTACACAGATCTTCTGAATTTCTGCATGTTGTTTAGCCTTAGGATTTGTCCTAAAAGTGCAAGTGACATTCTGAATTTTGGAATGCACAGTTTATTTTTAGCTGCAAATTTGTGCAGACAAGGTGTTGCATAGTTTACACTTGCTGTTGCTGCCGTTGGCAGACAAGTACATCAAAGTCCGTGGTTTCAACTTGAGATTGAGAAGCACTTGTGTACATTTTAAAAGAATGTATGGTTCTTTATTAAGTTTGTAGAAATATGTAGTGCACACATTTCGTGTCTATATTTTAGAAGGATGTACAAACATGTAGACTGTAGTACATATAATTCATAGCGTCCTATGTAATGTTATGTTAAGCCATAAGGAGAACAACAACCTGAGCCTGCCTCATATGGCAGGGGGTTCAAGTCCCCTTTTTTGCATGTTGTTTCCTAATTGACTTATATGTTGACTTCTATCAATGGTTCACAAATCTTATGGTGAGGTGGAAATGCCAGTTTGACCCCATCATGGATTCGGTGGATGGTCTACAATGCGCTAGAAGGAATAAGAGAAGGAATATTACAATGATCAATGGCTAGGAATGAGTGATAAGACACGAAGCGATATAAGACAGGGATATAATCCATTCAATGAATATATAATGGTTTATGCTTAATGAATTCGAAAACACAAATCTTAAGGAATAAAAAAGGCTACCGCCAAACAACTCCTTAGGAATCGAACCTAAGCATTTCTAAATAGCCAAAAATTTGAAACCTTACCTAGTATCTTTGTGTGCGCTCCTGAAGACATCCAACATTGTAAGTTTCGTAACCTGCAAGTTCTAGACCATCCATTCATTCTATTCTACCACATGTAATGAAACGTTATTTCCAACTAGTATTCACTATCAGAAATAAACTCAATACAAGTGTGATGGCGCCATCACTTCACCACCACATTTACAACATCAGTATTTCCAATAAAATTAAGCAACATCAAGTGAAAATTATCCAAATTAAAAGGTATGAAATCCGTGCCTACAGATATAGGCGGCTCTTTTGGCCTAAGGATATCAGCAAGATTCTCACATTCAAAGGAGACATCCGTCTTTCTTCCATGTGCCCATCATCCCAATAACCGTGTCTTCTCTTCATAATCCTATCAATCGGCTTGATGCACTCACCTGAGCCATAAATAATGCAGGTTATATCATTAGCAGAAGCAGCGTGGGCTTTGCAAGCAATCCTCCATACGACATGGACATGGTTCTTTTGGATATAAGCATAATACCAAACTTGGCTGACTTACAAGGGTTTCAAAGCAAGGACACATTCCCATGATCCGAATTTGACTTGCTGGCTTCAAAGTCCGGTTGCATGGCAATAGGGGGACTCGAACTTTGGCTTGGTTTCTTTCAGGTCCATTCGACCTCATGGGAACACCCTGGGGGGGGGGTAGGTGCCCCCGCTGCGTAACCCGCCCGGTCCATGGCTGTGCATTATCCTGTCAGTATAGCCCCTTAGGCCATGCATCGCTAAGCAGGGTTGCCTCCTATTGTGCCGACCTAGCTGCCACTCGCCGACCTGGCATCTGGTGTCGTGCAGTCACACCTTTCTCATGGTCATGGATCCTCAAACCACCATCATGGCCCAACAGCCCAGTTGATGTGGGCTCACTAACAATGGAATGCAGCTACATTTGGTGGGACTCTGCTAAACTTTGGAGCATTTTGACCTGCAATTGGCCTGGGTGCTTCAATCACCTCTGCAATTCTCCTCCAAAGCATGGGCGCCTGGACCGCCACGGGCACGGGCGGGCGTGGGCGGCTGGGCGGGCATGGGCGCCTGGACCGCCACGGGCCATAAGGATATGCATTGATCATAGGGTTGTATCATGCAAAATCTTAAGCAGAGGTTTAATCACGGGGTATGAGCTAGACAAAATATTCAATGCATAGAGCTTAGAAAGCTTCATCTTTCCATCTAATCCATAGTGTATTAAAGCAAAATGCAAATTTACCATCATCAAAACTACGAGATTTGCCCATAAATATAGCGTTGATTTTTGTTCTGCAAATATAAGGAACTAGATTCCATTTTACACATTTGAATGCGAGCTTGGGTTTGTGGGCGACACCATAGATTTGCTTATAAAATAAGATTAGGGCCAGATAAAATAAGACTAGAATCAGATGGGATGGGTTTACCTCCGATGACCCAATTATGGCAGCAAAGGCACCAGAAGCTCTCATCGAATTAGTCCCCCACGACGTAATAAAACTTAGTTGCAATCCTGCCAACATAGCCAATCATGGCACCGTTTCCAACTCAAGAATGCTTCCTAGATGGTAATTTCTCTATGGAAAGAAGGAAGAATTATTTCTTTCTCATGCTATAGGCAAGAAAATCGCATTGGATTTCCACAAATTATACTAGAAGGATTTTTGAAATTCATAAACTTGTAAAAAATAGTGGCTCCTATATATTTGTAACTATAAGATTCCTTCTGCTCTGATTCATGGGTAAGGATCCATGGCTTCACCCAGGTCATTCATATTAAATCATTTTCTAGGGGCAACAAGTTTTGTTTCTTTATGTAGCTATAGTAGATGGATTAGTGAGTTTCCAAGATTTTGAAAGTTTTCTCACATTTTGTATTTGAAGGCTGGGTTTTGGAGAGTACTTTGGTAGATTTGTCTTGTTCTAAGTTAATAGTAGACTAATCACATCTAGATAGATGGATAGCTGCTGAATTTTTACTTGTAAGGACGCATGATGACCTAAAGGCAACTCCAATAATGCACCATGCTCGAGTCAAATTCTTAGGGTTGGGCTGAGGTCTAGTTGGCATTCATTTGGATTCAGGCTCATGGGGAGCTAAGCTATTGCATTGCCTTTACAATAGGAATGTTTGCCTTCCAGCATAAAGTTTGGACAATTATTTGTCTACATATCATTTCTCTGTCTTCTCGAGATTTTGATCCAAGTTTTACTCCTCTAATTTGCAAAATAATACTGGAAATCATTATTTGTGCTTAATCCATATATGGCCAATAAGGGTATCATAAGATGCTATGGTTAGGTAGAAAAATAATTAATTATTGGCAACCATGGAGAAGTTTCTATAGTACTTAGTTTTAGCAGAAGAAGGATGCTCTTTCCATGTAGTAAGCTGACGAAGATGTTGAATGACCCCACCAATAGTATTCGACTTGTTCATTCATCTTACTTTGTAATAGTAGTTTCTTATTTGGAGATTCATGGTTCCTTATGTGCTTGAGTTCTTCCAATACGATTCATATCGAATCATAAATGTGTTGCAATTCTACATCATATGAAAAAAAACTCTGTCATTTCTTCAAACAAAAGAGAAAAGAAAAACATAGTAAAAAGGGATTTTAATGGCTTGACGTCTGATTGACACTTGATATTGACTCTTTAGTACTCCAAAACATCCTTTTCCTAAATTAAGGCAGTCCTATCAATCGTCCATGCCTCATGACTAATCTCTGCCCAATCTCGTGCCGATGGGGCATAAGGCGTGACAAGCCCATGTCTTTCCATGTGTCCCTTCACACTAAGGGGATCCACTGCCACTGTCTCCTAGTCACCTCTGTCCCACTTTGCCTCTTGACTGACCAGGCCAGCCCTGCCCCTGCCCCGCTTCGGTGGCCTACCTCTACCCCTACCTCTACCCCTGCCTCTACCTAGTGGCCTGCCTCTACCTCTGCCCCTGCCTCTGCCCCCATCGCCGCCCTCATGTCCATCCTATACGTCCCTGCAAAGGGGAGGTTGGGGTCTCTGCAGCTATCCGGCTCTGTGCCTCGTGAAAGCTCGTCCATAGAACTGTAAATGGCTCAAGGGTGCCAAGCCTGGAGGGCACTGGTACATCCACATCATGGACAATGGTCTGCATAGTAGAAGGACCTGCTGCATGGTCCATTGAAGTGGAGCTTGTGGAAGGTGATGGCTCATGGGCAACGATGGTCTGCATAGTAGAAGGACAAGCTGCATGGTTCACTGAAATGGAGCTCGTGGAATAGCTCACGGGCCAATGCCCACACGCTCGCTAGGTCCGTATGCACTTCTGTCAACAATCGACCAATGTCGCCCAAAGAAAGTGATGTCCAAAGTACATAACTAGGTAGTGCATCGGGCAGTGACGGGATGTGCGAAAAGGAAGTGGGAGGAAGTGGAAGTACATGGGGGAAAAGAGGAGGAAGTGTCTGAAAAGGAGGTGGGCCAGTACACGTGTTAGGCAAGGTGCTAACAGATGGTGGTGGCACGGGTGGGAAGGGGGGTGGTCCGCATGGTGGGAAGGGGGATGGTCCACATGGTAACATGAAGGGTGGTGGCACGGGTGCTACACGAGAAGAGTAGGGGCTGGAAGACAAATGAGGAAAGAATGGACGAGACTTCGGGGATGGGAATGATGGTTGGTACATATGGGATTGATGTGACAAGGGGTGATCGTACGGGGAGAGAACTAGGAGTATGGGAAAGAGAACATGTGGTGGGAGAAAGAGGCGTAGCTGGCTGAGTGGTCGATGCTAGTGCATATCCTGCATCATGGATGGGTACCCTCCCAAGGCTGAGGTCCACATCGCAAGATGTGGATGGCATGAGTGACGTGCTCTCTGTAGCAAAGGCGAAAGAGCTACTAGATGAACCAGGTAGTCCTAACTGGACGGTCAAATCTGCAGTACCCTAATTCACGAACCTCGGCTACCTCCTCAACAACACCTCTGCCTCCACCCAACCTAATCAGGCTCGCCGGGAGTCGGGACTCAGAGGCCCTCATCGTGCACCCTAGTGGCTTTGCAAGACTGCCCGCCATCCAACGTGGCCCTCCTTGTGGGTATCTCGTAGCTAACTTCTCCTGCGAGAATGTCCTCTCAATGGCCTCCCACTCTGCCACTACCCATCTGTGGAGTCTGGCCCTAAAGTGTGTCTCCTGCTGGGACACTAGAAACTCTGCCCTGGCACATCTGTCATGACCATGAAGGTGGCTCTCTCTCTCTCTCTCTCTCTCTCTCTCTCTCTCTCTCTCTCTCTCTCTCTCTCTCTCTCTCTCTCTCTCTCTCTCTCTCTCTCTCTCTCTCTCTCTCTCTGAAAATAAGGGATGGTTTCTTTGATGTTCTTAAATGGTTTGCCGGTGGGATATTGTATGGGAAGATATACCCCAAAATGATCACTTGAGGGCATGGGTTCATGAAAAGGTTAAGAGGAGACTTTGGCTAAATCCAAAAGCGAAGATGTTACTATCTGAGAATGCATATGAATCCCTCACTAGAGACTGGCTGTGCATACTTAGGGAGAACATATCCGTGAGGAAAAGACACACCATTAGCAGAATACGACTTAGTTCACACCATCTTGGGGTGGAAGTTGGCCGTTGGGGAACTATCCCAAGGCATTTGAGGTGCTGCAAGGTATGCGGAAAAGATGACATTGAAGATGAAGAACATGTCATACTTAGGTGCCCAGCATATAGCATGATCCGAGATAGACATGGCACACATGCACCTGACCTAGGTACTTTCTTTGAATTGGATGGAAACAAAATTGGATCTTTTCTAATTGAGACACTACAACTAAGAGAGAGATGTACAAAAGATGTGAACACACTGTTGAATGAAGATGAAACCTGGAATGAGAGTGAGGAATTAGATGAGGAAATGGAGACTCATCTAATATTTTATGATGTAAATTAATTTTCTCGTCTTATAGGCCTGGGAGGCCTCCCAAAAGACGTAATACAATTCACTTCACTTCACTTCTCTCTCTCTCTCTCTCTCTCTCTCTCTCTCTCTCTCTCTCTCTCTCTCTCTCTCTCTCTCTCTCTCTCTCTCTCTCTCTCTCTCTCTCTCTCTCTCTCTCTCTCTCTCTCTCGGGGTTCGAGACCACCCAATCACACTCGGTATTGTTGGGGGTCAAATCCTAACAGGCCAATGTAAGGTGGTTGGGGGGCGAGGGCCCAACCGAGCAATGTAGTGTGGTGTGTGGTCACATGTCCGGTTGGATCTTTGCCTAGTGGCGTGGCGTTAAAATACTATCTATCTATCTATCTATCTATCTATCTATCTATCTATCTATCTATCTATCTATCTATCTATCTATCTATCTATCTATCTATCTATCTATCTATCTATCCCTCCCTCCCTCCCTCCCTCCCCCTCCCTCCCTCCCTCCCTCCCTCCCTCCCTCTCTCTCCCCTCTCTCCCTCTCTCTCTCTCTCTCTCTCTGAAGTTTTGGCTAAGGCTTAAGCCTAAGAAACCAATGAATGCAATGCTTGATGTGGCTGATTTGTGGAAGCAGGTGCAAGAGCTATCATGTACAGGGGCTGGATGAGACCGCTGGGCATGCAGTTGGGTTTAATACCCTTGTATTTACTATTGAGGATGTCCTTAAAGGACTACAAAAGCTTTCTAATGGAAAAGCGGCAGACGCCTTGGGGCTAACAGCAGAAATGTTTAAATGGGCAGGCTCTTCTGTTGCTAATGTGCTTGTCTCGATGTTTAATGCATCATTACATGAGGGATTCCCACAATCATGGCAGATAAATAGAGTCAAACCGTTGCATAAAGCAGGTGATGAATCAGACCCAAATAATTATCGAATGATAATGATTAGTAGCTTGTATTCAAAGCTTTTTGCTACCATGCTTGATGCTAAAATTAGTGGCTGGGCGGAGGAATCTAAGGTTAGAGCTAAGGGTCAAGCTGGATTCCGTCGCAAAAAACCCATGACAGATCATCTGGTCACCTTCAGAGCTTTGATGGACTCTGTCATAGGTAAGAAAAAACCTATGTTTGCATTATTTGTTGATTTCACAAAGGCCTTTGATAAGGTGCAAAGGAGTAATCTCTGGCAGCGCATGGACAAGATAGGAGTTCCTATGGAATATTAACTTGCAGTCAAGATGCTATATGATAAGGTATATGTTCAATTATCGTTTCCCTTTTTTGAAAAGTGTCAAAGCTTAGTGGATAGCAATATTGGGGTAAAGCAAGGCTGCCCATTGTCTCTGACTTTATTTGGGCTATTTATAGACGAGTTAGAGGAATGGATAGCCAGAAATGGAGGAGCAGGTGCGTCCTTGAATGGATTTGTTATATTACTCCTGTTGTATGCAGATGATATTGTGATTTTGTCTAGAGATGCTGGGGGAATGCAGAAGCACTTAGATGCCTTGGCGGAATTTTGCGATGCAAAAGGTATGGTAGTGAATATGAATAAAACGAGAATCATCATTTTTGGGGCCAATAAAGTGGATCGCCTTGCATGGTACTATAAAGGTGAAACTATAGAAATTATAGGTGTATATAAATATCTTGGGTTGATTGTTGATATGGAATCAGACAGTAGAGCAACGAGTCAGTGGTGGCTTAAAAGCATTGTTTGCATTACAGAGAAGGTGTTCAAATGCTGAAATATGGGATTTCAGTATCAAGAAAATGCTATATAGCTCCCTTGTGCAGTCTGTTGTGCTCTATGGATGTGAAGTTTGGGGGCCTGGGCTTTCATTGGAGATGTGGAAAAAGGTCGAAAAGGTTCAGAGGAAATTTTTCCATACAGAACTATAGGTACAAAAATGCAGACACCTTATGATATGTTATTGGCCGAATGTGGGATGCTCCCTTTGGAGGTAGAAGCGTTGCTTAAAACATTGTTATACTTATGCAAAGTGCAATTTGAGATGGAAGTTGATAGTTTGCCACGCTTGGCATTAGAGGCAAGTAAAGAGAAAGGGTGGTATGCTGACATAGTAGCTTGGATGCACAAGTGGCGTCTAGATATAAATACGCTCAGCATCAATGGACGTAGGCTTAGAGAATGGGTCAGGGAGCATATGCTACAGAAGTTGTGGAGTGTCCCAGAAGTGGAAAAAGAATTCTATAGAAGGATGATGAACCCGACCCTGCAGGAGGCATCATACTTGAGGGGGTGTCAATGAAAATGAGGCAGACCATTAGCAGAATGCGACTCAGCTCCCATAGACTTGGAGTGGAGGTAGGAAGATGGGGCAATATACCACGAGAAGCAAGAGTATGCAAACTATGTGATACTGATGAGATAGAGGATGAACCCCATGTGATTCTCCATTGTTCTGCATATGCTGACATTAGAAGCAAATTTGGGATTTCCTCAAGTACATTGTTAGAATTCTTTGATATTGGTGCCTTTTCGATGGGTGGATTCCTTGTGGAGGTCCTCAAGCATAGAGATATCTGCTTAAAGAAGCTGCATGATAAGGATCTTATAGATAAGAATGAGGGGGAAGAGGCTAATGCACTCCTGTTTGAGGATGCATTAGATGATATTTTTTATAACTTTGAATGTGTATAGTGTGAACGTCTTCTAGACCTGATGGTCTCACAGACGTGATTAATAAACATTTCATTTCATTTCATCTCTCTCTCTCTCTCTCTCTCTCTCTCTCTCTCTCTCTCTCTCTCTCTCTCTCTCTCTCTCTCTCTGCTATCAACAGTGGCTGAAGAAGTTTTCACTTCAAAACGAATTTTACGGGGGCTGCCATGTAAAGCATGGTATGATCAGACATGCAAGGATGCTAAGCTTAAATGGAAGCTGAGTCTTGATTTTGAGAAAGAACATTATAAGAAGAAGTACAGGAAGATCACTAGGCAGAAAAAGAGACAATTTATCCATTCTCGGCAAGAGCTTTTATGTCAAAACTATGTCTCGGATCCAAAACGTTTTTGGAATACTATCCGTAAGAATAGGCAAACAGAATTTCCAATTACAGCAGAAATATTATGGCAATATGTGAGTGTGGGAACCCTAGGCGCTAGTTGCATGCGCCCCAAGAAGTTTGTTCGCTGAAAACTGTGTCTGCTGCAACTACTACTCCGTTCACTGTTTGCATGCAAGGCCACGGCCTGTAATAAGCCGGGTGGGCTCACCTTTGTCTTGGCTAAACACAAATCGGCTTAGCCTGGCCGAAACCCCTGTTCGCTGCAATTATTCGAAGGCAGATTCGTGGCAGGAATACTAAGGCAGGGCAAATCTCTGGCTCAGAAACTTCGGATTCTGAAGCAAACCTGAGGCAACAGGGTCTTGTGGATTCGAGCTGATCTCTTCCCAAGATCTGAGCCGTGGAGGATTGGGCTATTTCTGGAACTCTGTTATATCAGATTGTGCATCTGTTAAAAAAAAGACAAGTCATTATCGCTGAAAACTCTATGGCGCAGAAGGATAGAGCGAAAAAGACAAAAGCTGTGACAGATATCGAAGAGAAAACTGCTCGACCCAACCCTGTTGATTCAGATGGCGAGGCTTCTGAATCCATGGAGGTTTCACTTACCACTATCATGGCAGAAATTGTTTAGTTTCGACAAGAGTCTGCTTTAAGGGAAATAAGATTGATTGAAGAAATGAAGAGTTTAAGACTGGAGAATGAGGCTTTGCGTGCAAATTTCGTAGTACTCTAGGATGAACTAAACGAGATCAAAGGTGAACTACAAGAGCTGAAGGAAAAAAAACTCAGAATCAGGAGTCGAAACTGCATTGGAAGAGATAGGGACTTTGAGAAATGTATTTGATTTATATGTTGAATCTCAAGAGAGAAAACAGCGTTCCCTAAACCTCCGGATCGTTGGACTGCCCGAAAAGGATAATGAGAATACTAAAGAGCTAGTAGAAACATTTCTGAAGAATGATATGCTTATGGACAGCCCTCAGATAGCAGAAGCATTCCGGATTGGTAAGCAAGGCATGGGTACAAGACATATATTGCTGAAATTCGCCAACCGAGATGCTAGGTTCCAAGTTTTGAAACAAAGATATACTCTGAAAGGCAAATTTATCTGGATAAATGATGACTTAACCAAGGAGCAGGTGCAAGAGAAAAAACAGGAATTGCTAAAATTCAAAGAAGCCAAGCAAAAGAATCAGAAAGTTAAATGGGAAAAGGGCAAGGCAATAATCACAGCATAGGAAAGCGTGGGAGGCTTGAACATAGCTGTATGGAATATTAACAGATTGACGGTTGATAAAGTGGTAACTATGCAGGATAATCTAGAGAAAATAGATCTGATATGCTTTTACGGAGACTAAGGAACATGAATTGTATGCTTTACCAGAAATACCAGGTTTTGAATTAACATATTCAGTAAGATGTAAGAGATTTAAGGCAATGGATAATGGAAATGGTGGAATTGCATGCTACACAAGACCATGTTACAGAAACCTTGTGAAAGGGATTAAGCAAGATAAGAATGGGCAATACATCTGAATAGAAATTAATGGGCTGCATGCTTCCTATTATATGGCTATATGCTATTTTGCACCAAGACACAAAAGAATTTATGCTGTAACAGATGCCTCTAAAGACGATATATTCTTCAATCTTGAACAGGATATCATATGTTTCCAATCCAAGGGCGAAATCATTTTGGCTGGGGACTTTAATGGAAGAACAGGAAGCAAGCAAGCAGTAATATATACCGAGATGGATGATCCTCTTTGGCTGGATCAAATGGATAAAGACGATTTAATGAATAAAGGATGGAGCAGGCAATCTCATGATAAAATTGTAACAAAAACAGGGCGATCCTTGCTCACATTATGCTGCAGCGCAAACTTGCTGATATGCAATGGCTTAGAACGATTTCCAGCATCACATAGAAATACATGCCGTGCTAAGAGCACAGTCGATTATGTCATGATGGCAGATCGCACACTAAATCAAATATCAGATTTTCGAGTTGGAGAAGAAAACTTAGAATCTGATCACTGCCCATTATTATTTACTCTTAGCATTAGAAAAAACTATGGTGTGACTGAAACAAATAAGACACAGAGATATTATCTGAAACCAAGCCTAAAAGCATGTTACCAGGCTATGATTGAGCAAAAGGTACAGGAGATAAACTGGGATCCGGATCTAACGATAGCTAGCAAACAATTAAGTAAACTGCTATCAACAGTGGCTGAAGAAGTTTTCACTTCAAAACGAATTTTATGGGGGCTGCCATGTAAAGCATGGTATGATCAGACATGCAAGGATGCTAAGCTTAAATGGAAGCTGAGTCTTGATTCTGAGAAAGAACATTATAAGAAGGAGTACAGGAAGATCACTAGGCAGAAAAAGAGACAATTTATCCATTCTCGGCAAGAGCTTTTATGTCAAAACTATGTCTCGGATCCAAAAAGTTTTTGGAATACTATCCGTAAGAATAGGCAAACAGAATTTCCAATTACAGCAGAAATATTATGGCAATATGTGCACCGTCTATACCATAGTTCTGGAGAACATCCCAATATCAGACAACAGGGAGGACTCCATCTTGTGATCACGGCTGAAGATGTTTCAGATGGTATTGACCATCAATCCAATGGCACAGCAAAAGATTCACAAGGCTTATGTGCGGAACACTTGAAATGGGCAGGCCCAAAGCTGCACTATGTCATAGCAGACTTGTTTTCCAAAGCACTGGCACATGGCTTGCCTGAGCAATGGCAAGTTAACCGAGTGGTTCCAGTCCATAAAGAAGGTGATATCAATGATATAGGAAATTATAGAACCATATTGGTGAGCAGCTTACTCTCAAAACTTCTTGCATCTATATTAGAGAGAAAAATAAGTCTGTGGGCTGAAACAAATAACATAAGAGCAGAAACACAAGCTGGATTCAGAGCAGGCCGATCTACAATCGATCACTTACTGGTACTCAAGACTATATTTGAGACAGTCAAAGGCACGAAGAAACCAGTGTATGTAGCCTTCATAGATTTTAGGAAGGCTTTTGACAAAGTACCTAGATCGCAGCTATGGAGGAGATTGGATAAGCTACAGGTACCGGAGCAGTTGCGAGAGGCAGTACAAAGATTGTATGAGCAGGTATTGATACAATTGTCATTTCCTCTCTCATTAGACAAACGAGAATATGTTAGTAGCAACATTGGGGTCAAGCAAGGCTGCCCAATGTCCCCCACGCTGTTCGGTTTATTCATTGATAGCTTGGAAAAATGGCTACAAGATAACTGCCCAGGTGGAATAGAGATTCATGGCTATGTAATCCAGCTTCTGATGTATGCAGATGATGTGGTCATCTTTGCTCGCTCTGTGAAGCATATGCAACAGCATCTAGATGGGCTGGCCCGGTTCTGTGATGCCACAGGGATGCAAGTAAACCTGGATAAATCAAATATCATGACAGTGGGAGCATTAAAACAAGAAACTTCGTTCAGATATAAAGACCAAATGGTAAGTACTTGTGATTCTTATAAATATCTAGGGCTGATTTTCCACAGGAATCACAGATGGAACGCCTGCATTCATCAGAGAATAGATGGCAGCCATAAAGCACTCTATGCTATGCAAAGCCTATGCAGGGAAGCGCACTTATGGGCTTGGCCACTTAAAAAAGGACTCTTTGAATCTTTGGTACAAAGTGTAGCTCTATATGGCAGTGAGGTATGGGGGCCCAGTCTTCCACGTGGACTATGGGATGATCTTGAACAGATACAAAAGAAATTCATACGCCTTGAACTGGGAGTTAAGGCCCAAACACCCTATCAAATGATGCTGACGGAATGTGGCTTATTACCTCTAGAAGGAGAAGCCATGATTCGATGTATTCGGTATTTAAAGAAGTTAACTTTGATGGATGATACACGGCTACCACATAAGGCTTTATCAGCTAGCAAAGATAAAGGATGGTTTCAGGATGCTATTAGATGGCTGGATAGATGGGATATCCGATGGGAGGAAGCATTACTAGAGGGAAAGAATCTGAGGCAATGGGTTTTAGATAAAGTATACAAGAAGATGTGGTCGCAGCCTAAAACGAAAATGATCCTGTACAAACAACAGATGAACCCTGGGCTAGTAGCAGCTAAGTATTTACAGGACAATATCTCAATCAAGAAAAGACATGCATTGGGCAGGATTCGTCTTAGCTCACACCGTCTAGGAGTGGAGACTGGCAGATGGGACCAAATCATACCAAGAAGTGAGAGATATTGTAAAGTTTATGGCGAGGACCAAGTGGAAGATGAAGATCATGCATTACTAAGATGCAGTGCATACTATTCACTGAGAATGCAACATGGGATTCATGCACAAGATCTCCAGACCTTCTTCTCCATAGATGGAGGGAAGATTGGTGACTATCTATTAGAACTTTTACAACATAGAGAGAGTTGTCTGAAAAGATTGAATAGTATACTAGAAGATGTTGACATACAGAGTGAGAGTGATGAGTTAGATGAGGATTCTGAGACTCATCTACTTTTTTATGATCATGTTTAAAATTTTGATGTCTTTGGGCCTTTGAGGCCTCCCTAGACTTAATACACTTCACTTCTCTCTCTCTCTCTCTCTCTCTCTCTCTCTCTCTCTCTCTCTCTCTCTCTCTCTCTCTCTCTCTCTCTCTCTCTCTCTCTCTCTCTCTCTCTCTCTCTCTCTCTCTCTCTCTCTCTCTCTCTCTCTCTCTCTCTCTGTCTAGGGTTTCGTAACTTCAGAAAGCCATTGCGGTCGATTGCAACGGTTGGGCTCGTTGGAAAGCTTATCGAAGCTCTTTCCAACGGTGTATAACATCAATACTTTTGATTCAGTTTGATAGTCTCAGAATTGGCATTTTCGGAATTTGTGTATAGGACAAACGGGTAGTAAGCAAATGGCAAAAAGAAACGGACCGTAGATGGGACCGCGTAAACAAAAAGAGGGAACCGAGGATGCCGGGTCGATCATCGACTCGGTGCCGGAACAGGGGAGCCGAAGTATCAAGAAAACAGGGAACCTGGTTTTTTCCTCCACAGAATCGGAAGCTCCAGAGAAAACTGAGAGTGCAGTGACCAAGCAAGATCTGTTAGATGCCGTTGGCCAGATGAGGGCAGCCATGGAATTCTCAACCCTGTCTATGAAGACATCAATGGAGGCCTCTGTCCAAAACATGGTAAGTGATTTGAAATCTTTCTTGTCAGCTCATGTGCAAGCAGAAGTGGAGAAATGTCAGCACAATATGATAATGGAATTAGAGCAGTTCAAGAAGGGGATTAAAGCAGAATTTGAAGCTTTCAAGCAAGAGGTTTTGAGTGAAGATAGTGATTGTGAAGATGATGTAGAAGAGCAGGAAGAAAAGGACATCTCTGGAATCCAAAAGCAATTATCAGCTTTTATAGAAGAGCAAGGAAGGAGAGAAAAAGCATTGAACATCCGTTTGATTGGCATACCGGAACAGACCAGAGAAAAGACCAAAGACATTGTTCAGGCGTTTTGTGAAAATGAACTGGCGGTGATAGATTCAGGCATTACAGATGCATTTCGGATTGGCAAGCAAACTGATAGGGATCGTCACATTATTGTCAAATTCAGATCAAAGGAAGACAAGATTAATATACTGAAAAAGAAGACCATGCTCAAGGGAAAGAAGATCTGGATCAATGATGATCTTACTAAGAACCAGTTTCAAGAGTACAAGGAACAGGTGCAGATCCTCAAGGAAGCAAGGCAAGCGGGGAAAAAAGCGTACTGGCGACGGGGGAAGGTCATGGTGGAAAATCCAGAAAATGCATAGGTATTTGAGACCACTAGGATAATGTGTTGGAACATAAATTCTATTAGTCAGTATAAAATAGATGTAGTAGATGATCTATTTTCAAATGTAGATGTTTTGTTCTTCTTAGAAACTTGTGAAAATGAAGAAAAAGGTTTACCAGACATACATGGGTTTACACTGTTGCACTCCGTTTGGCACAATAAAGGCTGGCGCCTAAAAGGACATGGCGGGATTGCATGCTATGTAAGGTCAGGCATGAAACACCTGGTGAAAATAATGAATGAAAGAGGATCATTGCAGCATATCTGGGTGGAGTTACAAGGCCAGAAAGGTAAGATCTTTGTGGCGGGATGTTACTTTCACGAGAGAATCACCGATTTATGACTCGGACCACGGATCGCGGATGACCCCTTTTTTAGCTTAGAACAGGATGTGCTTTCATTGCTGCCAGATGGTGATGTTCTCTTATTAGGAGATTTCAACGGGCGCATTGCTACCAAACAAGCAGCTATCGCTAGCATGGAAGGGGATCCCGTATGGGTTGAGATGCTTGATGATAAGGAAGTATCCCAGGAAGGATGGAGTAGAACCACGACAGATAGAATAAGATGGCCTACACCCCAAGGCAACCATGTGCTTAATATGTGCAGCGGGCTTGATTTATTGGTTTATAATGGCACACAAAGGTTTCCAGGTACAGGTAAGTGCACATGCAGAAATGCAAGTGTTGTTGATCTCGTTCTTGCTACATCCCGTAAGCAGGTGTTACATATGTCTATAGGGGAAGAGATGGAAAAGATCTCGGATCATACAATCGATACTTGATTGTGTTAAGCACCAAGAATTACACATGCCACCAGGCACGTGGTGTCTCTAAGCCTCGCATACGTATGAAATATCATAAAGTGGAAAGCTATATGAAGAAGTGTGAGGCAAGAGCCTCCACAACAAATTGGCCCAGCGACACTGATAAATTAAGTGACAAGATTGCAGAGTTAGTTCTAGATGTTGCCACTGATTGTTTTGTCTCACGCAGAAAGATGAAGGGATTGCCATGCAATAGTTGGTTTGATGCGTCTTGTAGAGCAAAAAGAGAGGCATTTAAGCAGGCAAGGGGGGAAGATAGACAGAGATTAAAGAAAGAATATTTTGCACTCACGAAATCAAAAAAGAAAAAGTATGTATATCAGAGACAGCAGGAGCTGATCCGTGACACTATAGCAGATCCCAAAAAATTCTGGAATGAGCTTAAGCCTAAGATGAAGCAGGAGACCCACCTGGAAACCATGGCTTTATTAAGCCAAGTGCGTAAGCTGTATCACATGCCGGAGGCCAATGTCGGTAATATTGACTTACAGGATGTAGGCTGGTGCTTTGATTTGGAAGACTTAGAAGAAGGGTTAAGTCATCTTGCCAACGGGAAAGCGGCTGATTCAATTGGGCTGGTAGCTGAAATGTTCAAATGGGCAGGTAACTCAATACATGCTGCATTGTTGTCATTATTTAACAATGTTTTGCGCAAAGGGTTTCCAAGATTTGGCAACCTGAACAGAGTTATCCCCTTGCATAAAGCTGGAGATGAGAATGATCCTCGAAATTACCGAATGATTCTGGTTAGTAGTTTATATGCCAAATTATTTGCTGCTATGCTGAATTGTAAATTGAGCACCTTGGCTGAAAAACATAATGTTAGAGCCACTGGACAGGCAGTGCTTTTAGACCAAAAAGATCTACAGTTGATCATTTGGTTACTTTGCGAAGCTATGGTTGATTCGGTTAAGGGTAAAAAAAACCCTTTATGCTCTTTTGTTGATTATGCTAAGGCATTTGACACGGTGATCTCGTGAGTAATTTGTGGGAGAGGATGGAGGCCCTAGGGGTACCAATTGAGCTTAGACATGCGGTGAAGATACTTTATGATAAAGTTTTGGTACAGCTATCATCCCCTACATTGAGCAATGCAGATGTGGTAGAAAGTAATATTGGAGTGAAGCAAGGGTGCCCATTGTCGCCCACACTATTTGGCCTATTCATAGACCAATTGGGGTGCTTGGATGTCCGAATACATGGGAGGGGACCCCATTGTTTAGATGCATGGTTCTGTTGCTCTTATATCTTTGATGATGTTGTTCTTCTTTCCGCTCGGTGGAAGGCATGCGAAGCATTTAGATGCTACTGGCACATTTTGTGGAACGTAAAAGTATGAGGGTAAATATGTCAAAGACTAAGATGATGGTATTTGGGACAAATAAAGTAGATCATCTTAAATTCCTCTATCATGGAGAACCCGTGGAAATTGTCACCTCATATAAGTATCTAGGGATACATGTGGACAAGGGGCATATTTGGAACTCGGCTTTGTTGAGCATAGAGTAAATGGGGGCCCTGAAAGCACTATATAGCATGCAAAAAAGTGGAAAAAAGCAGAAATATGGGACTTTAGCATGAAGCGCACATTATATCGAAAGTGCTGGTCCAAACAGTTTTGCTCTATGGGTGTGAAGTATGGGGCCGGATTATCTCAGAGAATCTCGGAAAAAGGTTGAGAAAGTGCGTAAGAAGTTCTTGAGAACAGAATTGGGTACTAAAGCTCAAACTCCATATGATATGCTACTTGTAGAGTGTGGCATGATGCCACTAGAGGTGAAGCCCCTATGCAGAACACTTACATATATCTCTAAGTTGCTATTTGATATGCCGAAGATAGCTTACCAAGGCTAGCATTAGAAGAAACAAGAGACAAGGGATGGTATTTTCGAGATATTAGGGAATGGATGAGGAAGTGGGGATGGACATTCATGGTATGCGTGAGAATAAGGGCAATCTAAGAGAGTGGGTGCATGAGCACCTCATTAGAAGAAGTTGGAGAGTCAGGAGACAAAAAACATTTCTATAGACAAGATATAAATCCCACTCTCCAAGAGGCCAAATACCTCAAGGAAGGTGTGTCTTTTTGGCCGCATGATGATAAGCGGGGATGCGGCTTAGCTCCCATAGGCTTGGGGTTGAAGTAGGACGTTGGAGTAATATTCCCCATGAATTGAGATTTTGCAAAGTATGCAATATGGGAGAAGTAGAAGATGAATTACATGTCATCGTAAGGTGCCCGGCCATACTCGTGGATTCGAGATAAGTACAAGATCCATTCAAACTCTTTGTTGGAATTCTTTGATATGCCCGACATCACATTGGGAAATACTTGAAGGAAATATTGATACAGAGAGAACAGTTAATGAGTATTAAAGATTGTAATGTTATACATGATGAGAGATGGGAAGAGTCTAATGCATTCTTGTCAGAAGATGCATTAGAGGATATCTTTTATAACGTTGAATATGTACATTGATCGTCTCATAGACCTGGTGGTCTACAGACGTAAGAAATACAACATTTCATTTCATTTCATTTCTCTCTCTCCCTCCCCCCCTGTTAGAAACACATGAGCATGAAGGGCAGGGGACGGTGGAAATACCAGGCTTTCAATTACTGCAGTCAGTTTGGAATTACAAAGGGTGGAAATACAGAGGGACAGGAGGTATAGCATGTTATGCCAAGCACGAAATAGCGCATCTATTCACCGTTGTGAATAAGGGCAGATCAAAACAACACATTTGGATAGAAGGCAAAGGGACAGGTGGTAGAATCTATGTTGCAGGTTGCTATTATCCTCCTCGGGAATCACCAGTATATAGAAGGACAGACATGGATAAAGATGACTCCTTTTTATCATCTAGAACAGGAAGCACTAGAACTTAGCAAACAAGGTGATATATTGCTGCTTGGGGATTTTAATAGCAGAATTGCTAGTAAGCAAGCATTCATTTGCAGCGGGGAGAGCCCATATGGGTGGAGCCAGCCAGTGAGCATGATGTTGCTGAACTAGGACTATCACGCATAACTGAAGATAAGGAGACAAACCCACAAGGTGCGCACCTTCTTAACATGTGCAGCGGACTGAATTTAATTATCTTGAATGGTATTCAAAAATTCCCAAACTCTGGTAATTGTACTTCCATTGGCTCTATGGGAAAAGGCAGCAGCGTGGTCGATTTTGCACTAGCAGGAACACATATGATGGATACAATGCATAGTTTTTATATAGACAATACATATGCTACTTCAGACCATTAGTGCTAGATGTGCAATTCATGTATAATTCCATGCAGCAGGGTGGTACAGAGCACAAGGGTTTCATGAGTATATGTAGCATTATAACAGGGGGTTTCTTTTGTGTTTTTGTACGCTTTTTTACATGGTTTTCCTATGATTTAGCCGTTGTATTCATCTGCATGTACTAAACAGTATTTATAGAGTGCACCTTCTTTTAAGCCATTGATTTCCAAGAAGAAGGCAAATCCTGTGGTTGTAGGTATTTCCCCTTGCATGTTTGTTTTTTTATTAAATTTGTGATATTAAAATATTTTCCTTGGATAACCTAACAGCGGCAGAAGATTCCGGATTTCGATTCTTGGAAGGCCGATCGATTGAAGCAGCTTTGGGGCTTATGCCTTTGTTGATGACTAACGAACCGCCTGGGAAGCATTGCTAGTTCTTTTCCCAATGGTGTTGGATTCCACTTCATTCAAATGTAATTTGCGTGATCCTTCTTCAACGGTTAGCCTTAGGTCTAGCGGGTTGTCATCCGGGATTTATGCTATGTATGCCCGCTTAATCCATACGGGAAAGCTGATCTATTTTTTTCCTTATAAACCTATTAATGTCTATATTCTCGTAGCATCTTTGAATTCTAGTGATCTTTGGAGCATAACGAATCTTCATTTTCTCTCCCGCAATGTTAATTTCGAAGTGTTGAGGTATTTACTCGGTGTGTATGCTCATGCCTATTTAAGCCTCCTCTATCTATCTCGGTTGTGTTGTCATTCTATGGCACCGCGATGTAGAATGGGCAATGTCCGAATCTTTGGGCTTCGCCATTAAATTTTTCTAAGCATGCATGTGATTAAGCCATCCACATCGTTCAAGGTACAGCCTACATATATCAGCTTTGGTCCGCAAGAAAATGCTTATTAACCGGTTGCAACTTATTTCTATTTGAACTCTCTAGTTCACTTCACAATGTCTGAGTTGCCATTACGCAACATAGACGGTCGAAGGAGCTTGTGTATGTGTTCCATTCTTCATTTGCCTTCTACTCTTTGTTAAGCGGGTTGCCTTGCAATGAATGAACTCGCTTACAACTTTGAAACTTTGTTATTACTGTGTCCTAGCTTGGCTTTATGTAGCATTTTAATGCTCAAGAGTCCCATAAAAGGCGGTTATCGAATTAACAATTTAGAACTTTCACGCATTGCACATTGGTAAAGTTGCACTCTAAATGACTAAAACAGGATGTAGAAATAAGAGCTTTTCGGACATTATACATTTTACACATTCATAGCTTGAACGGAATTGCTTGGATGACAGGCAACATTGCAATTTATGAGAATATAATATATTACTTCTTTGTTGTTATTTTACTATTTGTTGGAGAGATGTAATGTAAAACTTGTCAACTTTGGATATCGCATTGCAAAAGGTAGTAAACGTTTTCTGAGTTCTACACAACATATGATGCTATACATCTTTTGTTTTCCATTTTTCTTACCTATTTGCATCTACATGTGTTGCAGGAATTCTCAGAGGAACATGCTAAGTTTTATGGGTTGCAAACATTGTGCCTTTACATACATGGCCTTTGTAGAAATGCAAGCATAATCACAAGCAAGAGAGCAAAAGCAAAATGGGAGCTTAGCTGGAGTTCAAACTCTTGCAGGTTAATATCATTCATGTTTCAATAGTTAATTGCCTCCTCTAACAAATGCAATTGCTAGCAGACATAAAGCATGGCAAAGCTTTTACAGCTATGAATGATCACCTTCCCAGCCTTGCAATCCAGGTTTGCAACTAGTGATAAATAATTCTCCTCTACAACAACTACAATCAGCCCATATCCATGCAAACAAGATGCAACTAGTGGTAAATAATTCTAATATCATCATAATAGCATAATAGCATCATTTTCTAATATCCCTAAGTCGCCTGTGTCCAAACCATCATGTACTTCAATTTCAAGGTGTTCTGATTTTGCATTGCACATGGCTTTGCTGCTTAGTACTATCTAAAAGTAGAGAGCCTGCTTGTCTTTATGCATGTTTATTTAATCTCATGCACTCATATATTGCCAACATATTTTGCATTATTCAAAGAATAGATGACCTTAGGCTATACTTGTGAGAAGCACAATGCATATAAACGTGGATTGTATGGATGCTTCAAAATTTTTGTATTTATTTCGCTCGTATTTTCTCAGATAATTTCTCCGATTGAATAGCTTATTGAAACCAGGTTAACTTCTCAAAACCTGGTGGGAAGCATTGCTAGTCCTCCCCGAAGGATGGAGACGATATTTCAATCTATGGGCTGCCGATAAAAAATGCCGCTTTACATGGAGCGGATAAGTGGAGACCTTTTGTTGCCATTACATTTACGTTGAGGTCCATATATACAATTAAGTTGTTTCTCGATTGTAAAGTAAACCTACTATTAAATATAAACTTGCTAACTAAATATGAGGACGTGTTATATTTGTCATTTGAGATTTGAAATTAGTTTGTCTTTGGTTTGTAACTTGAAGACGTAAGAAGGCGGAGATCTTAGACATTGCATATCCATATTCCTACAAGCTATATCATTAAACTTTGAAGGGTGTAGTAGTTATTGCTAATCTTTGACCCATTTTCATGATTTGTGCAAACATGGAACATTTTGGATCAAAAGGTATACTCCAAGTTTCAATAGTTTTGTGGATATAATCTATGAAAATACAGTACTTTGTTTTGATGTCGGAGATCCTGGACCTATGCTAGATATTTCTAAGGAACTCAAGAAGGCAGCTCCAGTCGTGCTATATATCCGCTGGATGGCCATTTGTGCATTTCAAATGTTACAACTATTTCCAGCTAAAAATGCATTGTATTAAATGAAAATGTAATGTAATGTAATGTCCTTGATGTTTTATACAATCTCTTGAATTAATAATTAATATTTACGCCCTTAAAGTTTATCTATTTTTCCTTTTGTTAGGGCCCGAAGGGCCCAAATTTTTTTTTGATATAACAACAAACACATAATTACCAACCATTGCATTCAATGCATTTAAATTAAAATCCCCCTGAAACCCCCTTTGGTTTGGGTGCATATTCACACGGGGGGTTACGTAGGGCAGCGAGAGCTGTCGGATGGGCATATTTACCCTTTATTCCTCGATCAGGACCGTACATAGCGATCCTCGTTTGTGGGGTATGCCTGTACAAGTTTTTGTATACTGTATATTGAGGTTTGCAAAATACTATAAGGTTTGAAGGAATGTATCATAGAAAAAGGGACAAATTTATGGCAACATGTGAAGGAAAAGCTAGCCAGATTACCTGGCCCTCAGATGCTGATGGAATAAATATGCTGCTTACATATATGCTCATAGGAGCAGCCAAGGAATGCTTTGAATCCAAAAGGAAAGCCAAAGGCTTACCTTGCAACAGCTGGTTTGATAATGACTGGAAGCAGAAGCTAAGAGAGTTTAAATCAGCAAAAAGGAGGGACAGGGATAAGATTAGGAAAGAATACCGCATGCTAACCACAAGGAAGAAAAGGGCATATATAAATACAAAACAAGAGGAACTTGCAAATGAATTGTTAATAGACCCCCGCAAATTTTGGGCACGCTTGAAGGCAAGGAGGCCACAGACAATAAAATTGGATGTGATGCGCTCTTATCGCTGGTTCGTAAACTCTACCACATTGCTGGGTTAGATGATAGAATGCAAAAGCAAGGTGACATTTTGGTCCTAACTGAAGAGGATGTCAAAGAAGGTATCAGTAAACTGACCTATGGCAGGGCAGCCGATGCAATTGGCCTGGTAGCGGAAATGATAAAATGGGCAGGCCCTACAGTGCTTACAATAGTGACCAACATGATAAATGATGCATTGGCTAATGGCTTTCCATCCGCTTGGCAACTGAATAGAGTTGTACCATTGCATAAAGCAGGTGACATACACGACTATGGGAACTACTGTTTGCTAAATTGTATGCAACAATAATGTAACAGACCTGGCCACTTAATGGTGCAGTATACACATTTGGGTATGGTATGTATATGAGTTGTATATGTGGCATGCATGCAGCATGGTCTCATGTAAACAAAGGGTTTACAAAATAAGACAATTTTGGGAAAGAGGGCTTTTGGTGGTACGTGAAGCTCTTTGCAAGAGAAGGCTATTTGGGAGCATCAAAGCAGAGAAGCATTGGAGCTTATCAGAGTTGGAGACGGAGAACGGAACTGCACCAAATCGTCTCTTATCAGGTGGGGTTTTGTTGTGATTCTTTGGCTTGTGTAGGCTGGCATGATTAGCTTATGAGAATCACTTGGAAATGATAACAATTGGCAATTTGTATGGAGTTGATTGTGGCTGCAAAGGAGCTTAACAAGGAAGCTAATAAAAGGGATCCGAATAGCAAATAGCATGCCAAATGTGTGCTAGCTTTTCAAGGCAATAGCTCCTGATGATTTTAGGATTCAAATGTGCTGGAATCAGCAGAGGATAAGAGCGGCTGTAAACTATGAAAGCCAGAGAAGGACTGGAATTGGGATAAGCTCATAATTAAGCAAGAGGAGCCGAATTTGCTTCTTGTCAACCGGATTTATATAGACAAGGACATATTAGAGTGAATCAAGGGCTGAAAGTGAGCCTTCAATACAGATTTGGGGCATTTAAGGATCTGGCCAGACTCGATTAATCCATGTATGCCAGGTTGGGTCAGACTAGAACCATCTGGAAGGGCCGATTTGGCTTAAGAAAGGGGTAATTTGACCTGGAACATCAGCAAATTGGAGAATCAAGGCACACCTTGCAAGATTTGAAGAGCTTTAGAAGCTACCCAACTGCAGGGAATCCAAGAAAACATACTCAAATCCATTGGAATCAAGCCGATTTGGTGCTGGGGCATGCCGATTTGGCTGTGGGTCATGAGTGGATTGAGAATCGAGGCTAAAATCAGACCTGGAAGAGGCTGAAATATGGATACGTCACTTTTGTCACTTTTGAGTTCTATAATTTCGTTTTCCTTTGCATGTAATTTTGTTCCATTGCATGTTGTTGCTAACATTTGGCTTGGTTGAATTGTTACTTTAAGTCATATGATATCTTAATATTGCAAAGGAGATACCCATAGATGGAAATGGGTTGTGCACTGGGCTTAAAGAAGGATTATTCAGGAGAAACAATAGGAACATAGAGAGCATAGCATAGTAATAACAAATAGGATAATTTGCTTTGCATAAAATCGCGGAAGTCATTTAAGTAAGAGAATATGTGATATAAGGATAAAAACAATGAGATAATGGTAATTTTGGCTCCTGGAGATGGAACCTAGTCTAGGGATCAGTTGACAGAAGTTATATGCAGTTACGGTCATAAGACCCTGTGGATTTTTAAGCTGGAAGTGCGGGTTTTTGAGTTTTTACATTAAGACGCACTAATAAGTCCTTAGCTATGGAAAAGTAGGTTTTTAATGGAAATATTAAAAACCTTAGCTAATAATTTTAAAGAAGGAAAGCATGCTGGAACCTTGGAGATCAAGTGAAGTTGGGCCGAGAGAGAGAAATATGAAGTATATGGAGGGTCCAGATGAGGCTATGGCATGGAGCACTATTAGCTAAGTGTATACCTGTAAGTATCTAAGTTGTTGCACATCTTTGAACAAAGGCATCGTAGCTAATGGATTATCCTCATGGGAGAATGGTCCCGAGGTAAGTTTGCATTGTTTGGAATGTTGTTTTCCTTGTTCGAAGAAGAACATAGGTATGGGAGCTACATCAATGATAGTTAGGCTTGTGACTTCCTCAACATGTTTGGATCAAGTAAGTTAGCTACCTCAACATGGGCAAGTTGTGCAAAGGCAACATCGGCAAGAGTATGATCTAGGCACATTTGTAGTAAATTCTCTAATGAACGCACATGTTATGGTCTTGCATTGTTCCAATCGTCGTTCTTGATATTATGTTATGTACTTGGAACCTCCTGGCCGGACTTCTAGGTTCTGGGTGGCCTAGGTTGCTCCTAAGATGCTCATGTTCATCCGTGATTTCTCTGTGGTTCTTGTGCTCGTGACACGGGCGTAGTTTCCCCGATCGGGATGCTATGTCACCTCTGTGACTCCATGGTAAGAGGTCCTTCACGGGACGTCGGGTCGGGAAGGGTATCGATACTGAGGTTCACCCCACCAACTCCGCCAAGGGGGGCTCGGAATGTGAGTCGGTCGGGCATTTCTCGCTAATGTGGGGGCTGCATGTAGGCGGGCCGAGCTTCCCATTGTCCCGAGCTATGTGTCATGATGGTTTGGTATTTTTGACTATGTCTTGCTTCTGACGTTCATGTTGCTATTTCCTTGGATTATGTTGTTGTCTTAGCACGGTACTCACGTAGGATTTTCCGTCTGTGTTTATGCTTATCCGAGATTTCCAGAGTATTCCATGCATGCAGTGGCAGCCAGGGATCCCCACTTAGTCACGAGGACTAACCCCAGTGAATGCATGTGCAGTGAATAAGCAAGGGATGGCAGCGGTGCAGCTGAGGATCATGGTTGAGCGAAGCTCCTGGGTTGAATTGTACACAATTAGATGTTATATTTGTTGAGAATATGGATTCTTTGGATGTTAATATTTTCTGATTATATTGAGATCATAAGTATTTTGCTTATTGAGTTTTGAGCGTGTCATTTCAACTGTGCAAGAGGAAGATTCAAATCTTCACCATATCCAATTGTTTGTCACACCAACCTAGAATTAGCACAGTATTGACAAGATCCCGAGTTGCCTAGAGGGTCAACTCGGCAGGCTCGTCACAAATAATAGAAAGGTATATAAGCACGTGGGCAGAGAGGAACCACATCAGGGCTACAGGGCAAGCAGGTTTCAGGCCGAAAAGATGCACTGTCGACCATTTGGTCACCATCAGGGCTATTATGGACTCCATCAAAAAAACAAAAAAGCCGCTATTTGCATTTTTAGTAGACCTGGCAAAAGCATTTGACACAGTAAACAGAGGGAATATGTGGGATCACATGGAGACGATAGGGGTCCCATCAGAAATGAGAAATGTGGTTGCAAACTTATATGAGAAGGTAGTGGTATAACTCTCTTTCCCCTTCAACCAAGGCTGCCAAGAAACTGTTGATAGTAATATAGGGGTCCGACAAGGGTGCCCCCTCTCCCCTACCCTATTTGGTATTTATATTGATCAGTTAGAGAACTTGATGCAGGATCATGGAGGGGTAGGCACGCCACTAGCGGGATACACAATATTGATGCTGCTATATGCGGATGACAATGTAATATTTGCCAGAAATGCAAAGACATGCAAAAACATTTAGATGCGCTGGCAAGCTTTTGTGAGGCATGATGAAGGTGAATCTCTCCAAGACCAAGATTATGATTTTTGGCACAAGGTCTCGAGACGGGTTTCACTTCTACTATAATGGGAAGGAGATGGAAGTTACGAACTCCTATAAATATTTAGAACTGGTTATTGACCACAATTACAGTTGGAACAAAGCGGTTGAGCAACGTACGGATGCGAGCATTAAAGCTCTCTATGCAATGCAATGTCAGTGTAGCAAGACAGGTATCATTGATTGGGAATTGATAAAAAGGTTGTATGTAGCACTTGTTAAATCAGTAGTTCTGTATGGATGTGAAGCTTGGGGGCCGGGATTATCAGATGACATGTGGAAGAGAGTAGAAAAGATCCAGAAAAAATTTTTGTTGGCTGAGCTAGGGGTCAAAGTACAAACACCATACCATATGCTACTAGCAGAATCAGGATTGGTAGCATTGGAGGTAGAAGCACTTACCCAAACGCTTAAATACTTGTTGCGCATGCATGCGATGGATGAAGATAGATTACCTTTGTTAGCAATGAAGCAAAGCATAGACAAGGGATGGCATATGAGCATCAGACGATGGTTAAGAAAATGGAACATGGACCTGGATCATTTGCCTGATGAGGAAAATAAGATGATGGCATGGGTAGAAGCACATGTACGCCATAAAATCTGGAGCAACCCGAGCACGAAAATGGCATTCTACAAGTGTCACATTAATAGCAATCTATCAGAAGCACCACATCTGTCTGGACATACTTCCTGTTATAAAAGACATTTAATATGTCGATTGCGGATGAGCTCACATCACTTAGGGGTCGAAGTTGGGAGATGGGGGAATGTTCCCAAGTACCACAGAGTATACAAAGTATGTGGTGAGGATGAGGTGGAAGACGAGGAACATGTAGTGCTACAGTGTCCGGCGTATCAGTTGGATAGAGAGCGATTTGGGATCTCCTCGCTATCCACACTGAGTGCCTTTTTTGCACTTCCAGCCACTACTATAGGAAATTACCTCATTGAAGTTATGAAGACAAGAGAGATGACTATTAAGAACTACAAGGATTTACTCGGTATGTATGAAGAACATGAGAGAGACCAGGAGTTTGAGTTGGATGATGCTCCCTTGGAGTGACATCGACTCGTGAACGGGGGGTTGTTAGTAGGAAAATGTCATTGTCATATAGACCTGATGGTCTGACGACAAAATAATAAAACATTCATTCATTCATTCTCTCTCATGCCTCCTCGTCCTCCTCGTCCCTTGGACGCACTCTACGTGCACCACGAGGCCGAGGCACCCATAGTACCTTCCCATGCTGGCTCTCATGGTGCTTCTTCGCAGCATCCATACCTAGACTCCAACCACCCTGGTCTCCTCGAAGCGTGTGTGTGCAACCCTCGTGCTCACAAAACCATCTATTCTGGGACCTTGTATGGGCCCCAGGGATGGTGATCAATAATTGACGTATTCTCCAATGCCCATGGAGCTCGTCCCTAAAGAATTCTAAATTCTAAGTTCACACAACTCTAAAGCAATGGACAAAAAAATAAGTTTTCTCTACATACGGGAATAATACTACACGTTCTATGTCTAAAAGAACAAGAAATAAAATTGGGAGACACCCTATATTTGTGTCCATGACTAGATACCGAACAATAGAAACCTACGCTTATACTAGAGATTAACCCGTCGGGCGCAAACGTCATAATTCCAACAGGCGGGTGGGGCCCACCTTGATCTTGGCCCGCACCTATGCCCACCGTATTTATATTAAAACATTACAAAAGAAGCGTAAGCATGTAATATACTAGAAACATGTAAAAAAAATTACTAATAAAAAACACAACGTGTTTTGAGCAATCAATGACAAGCAACAAAGAAGAGCATTGTGAATTCCAAGAGAATTGAATTCGCTAGTTCACGTTTGACTTATAACTGTGCATTACAATCGTTCAAGGTAGAATCTATTTGAGTGGATATAGAAGAATCGTTTCCATGCCCTTTTTTTGTTGCACCTAAACTTAATATGCTCAGCCCTTTTTTACTTTGCTAGAGAATTTACATAAGCAAAAAGAAGTAGAGGTGCAATGAAATTGCACTTTGAGTGCTTTTATTTATAATATTTGAACACAATACATTTGAAGTTCTGATTGGGTTAAAACCCAAGCGTTTCTAATATTTATCAAAGGAAATAAGAATGTCGAAGAGGATTCATGATTTGCTCAATTAGTAAATGCATTGCACCTTCAAGCATTCGAGATGAAAAGGATTCAAAAAAATTTCACTAGAATTAAGCTATTCTTCAAGGAAATAGATGCAATTATTTATATGCTAATTGCATGTGCTAATTATTTGTATGCTATAATGAACAAAAAGGAGAAATTTTTTGTATTGTGCTCCAAGCTGCAACCCAGAAACACGACTTCTCAAAAAGTTACAAACCCGCCTTAGATATTGTGAAGGGAACCTGCTCCAAGCTCAACAAATTTAGCATTTGGAGTAACAGTAGAAACATCCACAACCATCTGATTTTCAGTTACTTGTTGAACTTTCTCAAATGTTTGTCACTCAGCCTTTAATTATAAAAAAAAGAATCCATATGCCATATCAAATGCAGTACCATCATCCCTAAACAAAATACTACCAACTAAAAGCAATACTGTGCATTACCAGAGTAGAGGAAATCTGTATAGTGGAAATCAAGCTTTCCCTTCTTTCTTCCACAGATATTTCTAAATTGGAATGCGTTGAATCGGTCCAGGTTTTCCTCAAAAATCTTACTTTGAGACTTCTAAAAAAAAAATTAAGAAAAAATTAAAAAATTTGTTGCCACTGTCAATTGTAGCTACCATCCAATGTTCTGTATTTTCTTGCCGCTTTTGTTTTCCATGCTGCTTCTTGGCGCCAAGCTCCATGTTGTTTTGTTCCGAGCTTTTATAATAGTAGAATTGAATTTGCAGAGGAAATGGCATGCAAATTTACAGAGGGAACGACAAATTTACGGAGGAAACGACATGCAAATTTATAGAGGAAACGACAAATTTACCGTGGATTAGCCGCTTGATTTGTTCAGCGTATACTGTCTTGCCATGGAAATCCTGCAAAAATAATAAAAAGGATGTGCAATGCTCCTACAAATCCAGAAATTGAACAGAAGAGCAGCTACTTCTTACCTGATCGATACTAGAAATTAGCACCAGTTGCAAAAAATGCCCAAGAAAGATTAAGGAACTGTTGGGTCTGCTTCCTAATTTTTCTACAAAAAGAAAAGAAAATAAAACACAGGGGCAATGCTTCCGAAACTCTGAAAATTGAAGGGAACATTGGCTTCTTCATACTTGATTGAAACTTAAACCGCAATCACTAAAACCGTTCTTGAATCACAAAAGCAATTCCTGAATAGAAACACTTCGTGAATCACCTGAAACACTTCCTGATCGCCTTAATCGCCCGAAACACTTTCTGATCGCCTGAAGCACTTCCTGATTTCTCAGTTGCAGAGAGAAATTGCCGGAACAAGTGGCAAGACAAAAAACAAATCCCTTTCTCTAAAAGGCTCTTCAAGAATAGTCGTAGGAATTAATTTCTAAGAAGCAGTGGATATCTTCCCCCAAAAAATAATCTATTTTATATTTTTGATGGAAACCCTTCTGTGCTTCAATATGTGGAAACCCTTCTTGATTTCATGGAAATTTGGAAGAGTTTCAATATTGAAGCCCGGAAGGGTTTCCACTGATTTATTTAATAACCCAAATCGGGTGAAAATAGCTTTACCCTAGTTTTGGCGATTCCGTCACGGTGAATACTCTCCCGCGGAATCACAGACCCTCTGGGAACAGGATCCGTTCCAGAGGTCCCGTTTTTCGTACCTGATAGTATCAGGCGTACCCCTGATGGATCGTAGCCGTCCGTCTGCAGGGTGCATCCTGGCCATCCGTTTTATACCTCCCCGCGGAATCACAACGACAGAATATGGCCGGACGGAATCACTGCCTCTATTCCACGTGACGGAATCGCTGTCCGGCGGTATTCTACCGTTGTGATTCTGCGAGGAGGTATAAAACGGATAGACAGGATGCACTCTGCAGACGGACGGCTATGATTCATCAGAGGGTATGTCTGACACTGTCAAGTACGGAAAATGGGACCTCTGAAACGGATCCTGTTCCCAGAGGGTCTATGATTCCTCGGGAGAGTATTCACCGCGACAGAATCATCAAAACCAGGGTAAAGCTATTTTCACCCACCCAAATCGGGCGGAGATAGTGTGAGTGCCGTCCTACAAGAGAGCCAATATCAGTAGGGGTATTATATTGTAAAATTATAAATTTTATTATATTCCCCCCTAGAGCTCCTAGTTGTGATAGGCAACATGTGCACGTAATGCATATCTCAAATTGGAATACACTAAAATCTGACTTGTCGAAGAAGTAAAACAAACAATATTCAAATCCAGTTCAAAAACAAAACACGAAAATCAACGTGAAGCTCCCGTAGCCGCCTGGCAACCGTCAATCCATGTCTGCTCAACCTCCATTATTTCCCCTTAATTCCTTTCCGCAATATCCCTTTAGCAGAATAGAAGCTTCAAGCTGATCTGATCTGATTCTGGATGGATGAACAGCGGCCTAAATCCTGTTCCACATCGAATTTATAACAGGGGACATTTAAAGCCCCCTTTTTCTCCTCTGATTCAGACCAACCGGCATCTCAAGAATGCATTTGTGACAAAGACAGAGGTATTTTTTTTCCCTTTCCGACCAGCTTTTTAATCTGTTTCGGATCGGTAGAACCTGCTACAGAATGATTTTATAGCTAGAATGGCAGAGTCTAGCACTGGTGCAAAGTTCTTGGCACAGGGATATGCACAATCTGACCCCATTTTGGCAGATTTGCTGTTTAGACGACTCCAAAATTCAGAAAAATGCGATAGATGTGTGGCCACGGCGCAGAAGCGTTGCAGAAGTAAGTTTCTTCCTCTTGCCTTGAGTCGAGATTCTCAAAATGGAGGAATTTTTTCACATTCTATTCAAGAATCCAAACCCCCACCTCGACCTAGAAGGATTATTCTGGTACGGCACGGGGAAAGCCAAGGGAATATAGACGAGAGTTGTTACACAAAGATTCCGGATTCTAAAATTGCCCTAACAGAGGATGGTTGGAGGCAGGCCATTGATTGTGGGAAAAGAATAAGAAATCTTGTAGAAAGCGATGGAGCAGAGGATTGGAAAGTTTATTTTTATGTATCCCCTTACAAACGGACTCTCCAGACCTTGAGAGCTATGGGCATGGCGTTTGAAAAAGAAAGGATTGCCGGAGTTCGTGAAGAGCCAAGGCTCCGCGAGCAAGATTTTGGTAAGGAAAATAATTTAGGGTTTTTCACCTTTGTCTATTCGATTGATCTTTCATTCTGCCCCTTCATATTCTACGCTGATTATTCACATTGCATTGCTTCATATTTGCATCTTTAGGTCTAGATTCGTTTTTTGCATTGATCTTTCATTTCGTTACAGTCTATCATTTTTGCTGGATATGGCTCTTCAGTTTCTGCAAATACTATTTTCTTAGCTTCAGCCTACAGCATCTTTTCTGCAGGAAATTTTCAAGACAGGGAAAGAATGAGAGTAGAAAAGGCTATCAGGTTAAGATATGGCAGGTTCTTCTATAGGTTCCCTAATGGAGAATCTGCAGCAGATGTTTACGACAGGATAACAGGCAAGCGCTTCATTCTCTGCCATACAAACAGATAACTAGTAGCTGACATGCTTTAAATCAGGCTTTCGTGAAACACTGAGAGGGGATATAGAAATAGGCCGATTTCAGAGACCAGAAGAGAAGTCCAATTATGTGAATCTGATTATTGTCTCACATGGGCTTACCTTGAGGGTTTTCCTGATGAGATGGTACAAATGGACAGTTGATCAGTTTGAAGGTTTATGGAATTTTGGTAACACCGGATCTATGGTTATGGAGCTTGGACCTGGAGGAAGGTAAACAGCATATTTTCTTAGGAAATCTTAAACCTGTAAAAAGAACTTTTTTTTTTTCTAATGCAGATACAGCCTGCTCGTCCACCATACTAGGGAAGAGTTGAAGGCATTTGGAATGACAGATATTATGATTGAGGACCAAGAATGGTATGTCGAGTTGTTTAGTCTAATGGTCTTAAAGTTTCTCTGAAACTTTATTTTTGTTTGTTTCAGGCAGAAATATGCCAAACCTGGAGAACTGAATTATGAGTGGTTCACATCAGGTCCATCCTTTTTCAGCCATTTTGATGCAGAGGAAGGATCACTGGATCATGTTGTGCCCGATGATATAGCCAGATTACAGGATATTGTGCCTGATGACATAGGCAGATATGGGAATGGAGCCATTCTGGAAGAGCCTCCGGTTGGTTGGCCCAGTTAATCACTCTCTAAATATAATTAATTGATTAAAACCCAAGTAGAGTTCGATCAGACATAAGAAACCATTCTTTGCCTGCTATTTGTTTAGCTACATATAAACTGAATAGGTAGTTGCAGTTTTCTATGTAGAATATGAAGATTATGCGAGGCCATCCCACGAAATTTCTCATCAGCCAGGACTCAGGAAAGAAGTATTAACTACTAAGCTCAATAATGAACTTTATGCCAAAAACCTCGAATGTTAACAACATAATAATAAAGGCCTTTTTCAAAATTTGTCCTCCCGCAAGCTGCCCAAATAAATGACAAGCAATGAGAAGGATGAAAAGCTAAGGTTGGACTAGTGTAGATGTTAAGTTTCATCATCTCTTCTTCATTTTTATACACTTGATTGAGAACATTACAATTGAGTTGATGTCTCTTTGAGTAATTTGAGTCTAGGTATTATTAATCCTTCCTTTCATTACAACATTTAAAATTACACTTTTTGGACATTCTTTGATTATAAGAATACCCCCAAGCCATTATATATTTCGGATCTACTCAAGTTGCTCATGAATTTGTTTGCTTTCAGATGAGATGTATATCCAAGCTGGCAAGTTATACTTCTAAATAGGACCTGAAGACATACAGAAAGGGATCGTGACTGGCACAAAATCCGACCATTTCTAGGATTGCAACTGCAGCTGCGCATGTAGAACAATGCTTTGAATTGAGTGCACTTTTTTCATAAGTGTGTTCCGGAGACGCTCACTACAATGACAGGCACAGCTGTACAATTTATCATCGAGCTTATTAGTGCTAAGTCTTTTCCCTCGAAAACTCTTTAAAGGGGCCGAACAGTAAAGGGCTGCTATGTTTTTAAATTCTTTATATTTGACTCCTATGGGCCTCTTGATCATTCTTATAAAACATCTAATAAAGTTGCATATGTTCTTCTATTCTTCTTTTTTTTAAACTTCTTTATATATCATTTTAAAAAAGAGGGGCACCTCAGATGTTGCTTTTTATCGTATCTTGAACAATTATTACACACATTGAGAAAGTTCCATATATTTTTAGCAGCCTTGCCTTAGCATGGAGTACAAGCTTTGCTTCAATTCTAGCCTATCCATGAGCTTGCCACATCATGCAAAAAAAGACGTGGCCTAATCTGTACTCTCGAATATCTCATTTTTCAATAATGTGGTGGAGGAAATTGGGAAAAACCTCTTGGAGTTTACTCTCGCCCTAGCAAGAATTTGTACTATTCTTTTATTTGGATGCAGTCGATTCCTTACAAAACACAAATGGCCATGGCAGCTATGGTACCTTTGTACCCTAATGCAGCTAGGTATAGAAGGCTACACATCAGATTCTTTTGGGTTGGGAGATTACCAAAGGGATTAACTGAAACGCACTAATTTGCTCCAAACACACTTTGAAAGGAATCTTTAAAAGATTCCCTGAAATTCCATAAAAAATATCCATTTTCGTGGTTTTTGCGTGAAAGTGTGACATTTAGGTCATTCTGGGTATCATTTTTGGGGGGCGTAATTGAACTTAGCTTCCATGAAAAAATGGGATTCATGCTATTTTCAAACATGGATGGGAATTATAATATCTTTGCTAATTTACCTTAAGGAGGGCATGTTATGATTGATGAGTTTTGCCGACACACCGTATTGTCAAAGCTTCTGGTTGGAATGCTTACAAGAAGGGAACTTTGCGCCTTAATGTGGAGAAGGATCTGATTGAACTAAACTATTTTTCTACATTAAAGATTGTCATGCCACTAAGGCCCTGCTACTAGAAATTCGTCAACACATCTTTGCATTTTTCTGCCTAGCAACCTCAGTCTGTTTTGTTGCAGGGATTTTTGTCATGTTCAAATCAAAGTTTTTTGAAACAAGAGAATGAATCTTATAGATAAGATCTATCATTATCTATTAGAATGGTTCTGTCAATACATTGGAGAAACTTTACAAACGGTTGACATGCTCCTGGTGCAATCTCTTCTGAAATGGCATGTTTGTTCATGTGTTGCGAAAGGATCTTTGCATTGCTGGTATGTGATGGCTTGCCAAAAATCTGAGGTAGTTGGGTAATTCTGAATAGATTTGTTTATTTGTATTGCAACAAAGCATTTGCAATACATTTCTTCTCTGTTATTGCTTTGTTGCCCTTTTTGGCTGCTTCAACCCTCATAAAAAGTCTATTTACAGTTACATTTTTTCGCGTTCTTTTTTTTGTTGAATGCACCTTTTACATTTCGATTTTGTCTTGCTATAAAATCTAGGTCATGACAGGGTGAAAGGTGATAAAGGAACGTAAAACAATGAGATATTTTAGGGCATCTATTTCAGGGTGATATGGAGTGCCATCTATAGAAGGGCATTCAAGCAAGTTGGAGCCTTTCGTAACAAGGTGGTACTCAACTAGGTATATAGTTATCTGAGCCACGGTTGCAATTGTTTGTTTTGTTCAATTTCGTATTCATAGTTCTATAACATGGATTCTTAGAGAACTCTTAGAAAAATTAGCATTTATGCTTGCTTCGCAATTGTTGCAGAGTGTAATTGTATGTTGTATCCATGTATAAATATCCCATGATGTTAAGCATTTTAAATGGTAGTTTGTCTGCTATAGTGGACAATAACTTTATTCATAGGAACTGTTCATAGTATTTCCTGGTGTACTCTACACTATGTTGGAAAGTGGAATTATGTAAGAAAAACAGCTCAATATGGTCTAATTCCTGTTGTTTGAATCATTAGTAAGTGAAGACATAAAGCTTCAAACCTTTTGTGCTTTACTTTAACACCTTATCCTATAGCAGTAAATGCATCAGGATGCAAAAAGAATATATTAAGAGGCGGTCAAGAATACCTTTTAGCTCATTCAGTATTAAATTTATAAGATAATAATTCGCCTGCGCATCTGGGGATGGAATGGGCTTTCAGAAGTCCAGAAGCCAATAAAAAAGTCGACTTACAGTCCAAGTCAGTAGAACTACCTAGAATTGTAGACTACAATCTCAATTTTGTCCAAGAAACGATGCTGAATTTCTTTTTGTTATTCAAGTCTAGACATTTATTCTTCTGAATACCTTATGTTGCATATAATATTTTTGTGATCTTTTTTCCATATTTTGTATGTCATTAAATTTCCCTGTGCCTATCTTGGGAAATGATTTTCACAATATTCGCATCATTAAATGCATGGTAATCAATGCTAATACATGTCATGTAAACATTAGCCACGTGGATGATAAATAAGCATGCCCTCTCTACCCCTTGCCACATAATACTTATTTTCACGAAAAATGCCCTTCTCTTATATTGGTCGTTCAAATTCCACGTGGATTTCCTTAATCCAAGTTATGGGTCATGTTGAGATCTCAAATCTGGCCAAATGAGATTTAATGGATTCGAAAGGGCTATGTGGTTTTTGCACAATGTTCAGTGCACTCTACCAAGTGGAAATTATCTTTAGATAAAAATATCCATTTGTCCAATAGCCGACCATAAAATATGCCACCAGATTTTTTATGTATGTACCTCAGGTGCTCGTCTTGGTTAATTCGAACAACTACAGTATCTCCATAAAGCCCACCGAATAGATGCTTTTCCCTATTCTCAAACTTAGATCCAAATGATCCAAACATACTTCATTCTTGCGAATGCCACTACAAACACAAAGCCAATGGTGCAGAACTCCAATGAGATGGACAACACTAATCTCTAATGTTGCAATCAACAAACACAAAGCCAATGGGGCAGAACTCCAACAAGATGGACACACAAATCTCTAATTATGCAATTAACAATGCATCGTAGCAACAATTTAAAGGTACGTGCTAGGGAACCCACAGGTATGAGAGGGTTTTTGGCAGGAACCCTACAGGCGGCGGCGCCGCCAAGCAAACGTATGTTACATGCTATGTTCTTACTATTCAAAATTTCATTCTAAAGTTTTCCTACTATCTCCATCCCATCCTTAGTGCATTCAAATTTCTAGCCATTTCGGACAAACAACCAGGGTGGCGATTAAAAAGAATTTTACATCATGGCAAATCTCTGGCCCAAACTATGATAATTTGCATTTGCATTAAGAACAGTCATGTGTAGAAAGATTTTTAGCTTTAACTGGATATAAAACAATACTATTCCATCCAATTATACATCTTCTATTTATTTCAAAAGGACTGAATGGCCACTTGTATTATAAAGGAAAAAACACCAATGAATGTGGACAGGATTTAGTTTTTGATGTTTTTCTCAGCCAAAGGGCGTTAACCCTGAGCAGCACCGCCACCTGTCGGTTTCCCGTCTGAAACCCTCGACTGCCCGTGGGTTACCGCACGTGATCCAAGGGTAGGTGGAATTTTCGTTCTTGTGTTTCCTTGGAGGAATGGAGTTGTTGGATTGATTTGTTCTCATTTCAGGTTAACTTTTTTTGTAGATCTTCTTGTTCAAGGCAGATTCGTAGCAACGATGCAAAAAAAGAAAAGGTTGATAGTTTTGTTGCAAGCCTTGGATTCTGTGTGTTCCTGCAAATGTAGAAGCTTAGGGACTCATACTAAAAAATTATGTGGACTATCAGCATAGCATAACTGATTTGCTGTTCTAAATGTTTTCAAGACATTGCGACTGTTAATAGGTATTTCAATTCTTAATGGCATTCTCTGCCGAGCCCTCTGATGGCATGGTTGTTATAAAAGTATTATTCAGTTTGAAGGTGGCATTATCTTTTAGGTTACAAATGATATCTGAGTGCTCTATTTTTCTTAGGTTGATGTTGAGGCAGAAGCTAAACTAGAAGACATGAAGAAGATGCGACGAATGTAGCATTTATGTGACGACCACATGACAATTTGCTGCTTTCAGAAATACGGATTGGCAACTTGGTTGTTCGCCTACGTTTGATTCAAGAAGAATGAAATTCCATGTTCCACTAGGTCATTTGAAGTATAGTCCAAGCCATATAAATAGATACACATAATTTAGTATATGTTTCTCATTCAAGTTGGAGGCCACCATGTCAAGGCGAAGGTTATACTATACTAATGATCTAAAAGGCTCTTTACAGTGCCAACAGATATCCACTACACAATCTAGGATCAAGAGCAAAGTGCAACAAGTGTCTATTAGAAAAAGCATGTCAAGTACTTTGCATCCCATTCTGGCCATTTTCTAGAAATTCTCCAATCAATGCTTTGCATTTTGCCTTCTGTAAATTGTTATCATTTTGCCATGGCATTTGAGACATTGTGTTTGCGCAAGAATGGACTTTGATATGCAAGGTTCTGCAGGATTTGTGTTTGCTTAGTTCCAGTATCTGTGTTGTTTTTTTATTCGATTAAAGCCAATGCCAATACATTATCCAAGTAATGACTTTTGGCGCCATTATGATGATGCATACATCTGATTCTAGCAATTCAGTTATCCAGACAAGGGGCAATGCTCGAGCTAGGATATTCGATGCGATTTGCTTTTGTTAACATTTATTCTTTTCAACAAGTGGCAATGCTCTTAGCTATTATATTGAATGCGATTGTTTTCTTCCCTTTGTTGAACTGGCAGGTTCTACGCTTCATTTACATCGATGTACTTGAGATATTTTTTGAATTTGGTTGGATATTGATCGATCTTGATCATTTATACATGACAGCAATCACATGGCATATATTTTATCATTAATTATATATAATGTAAGCCTTGCATCTATTTACTATCATGCAAGGCATGCTTGAAAAATCGGAATAGATGTTTACAAATAGAATGAAAGCACATTATGTCCAGTTGCTCCTCATTTTCTATATTTGTTGCGAAGCAATTGCTGACATTAAAAAAATCTTTTAATCCATATGTTATTGAGCAGTGCTCAATGCATAAGCCCTGCACTAGCAACAAACTCCTCCACCCTCTCAAGAAAAAAAAAATTCTTTGCATTTGATCTAAAGATTTATAAACCTCTCCAATCTAAGATTTATCTGCTATCATTGCCTCAAGATACATCCACCTCATGTCATCACCTCAAACTAAATGTGATAGTAGAGATGATAAAAGCGACTAAATGTGATAGTAGAGATGATAAAAGCGGATACATGACCATACACATATTTGTACTCAATCAAAAGACTTAATTATATCTTTTATCTCACTATCTATCATCTTATCCCTACGAAAAATTCTGTATGATAAACAAATGAACATGAGACATCCTATAATCTCTTCCTTAAACTAAGTATCATAACAAATGACTATAAACATGTTCGTACTCAATCACAACACTTGAGTCCATCCTTTATATCATATCATCTTAAAAGCACATTTTAAAGTTTAAATATATAATTGCATAATGTTGACCATCACATGCAAATCACGACCCATGCTTGCAAGTTACAACCGAGATCTTACAAAGGCCTGCTACCTATTCATTTAGAAGTAAGGCTTTCTTTTAGTGCCCTATGTATCAATATTCCAACAGCTTTAAGAGTCCAAAACAGCAATTAGGTACTAAATACTTGAAGAGACATATATGAGTGCTAAAAATTCAAGAGACATATATGAACCATCAGAAGAACGTTCATTGCCAAATCTTTTTGTATTAATGGCATGAATAGTAATAGAAAGCAACAATATACATTTCCTATTGCAACGAGCACAATAAATCATTAATTATTTACAATTGCTATAGGGAATCATATGCTTTCTTTGTCTATCCATCTTTTGATGAGGAAACAAGATTTTGTCATACCCATATTACATACTATCTATTTGCCTTACCTTCATTTTACATGCGACACTACCATTGTTTTGTTGCACCAATGGGTGATTATCTACAAATATTGTACATCTTCTGTAACATCATCTTAGTTCCTTTTAGTACTGAGAATTATGTGTTGCAACAACATATGTACGTTTTGAAATGTATGTCAACCCTATATCTAGCTATATTTACATTTTACTTTAGTAGACATACACCCTATATATGATAACTCCATATACGTGCATATGCCTCTATGTATGCCATATATTGCTAGGGTTCATTTGCTTATGGTAATTTCCTACAGCTCAAATTTCCTTATCTATATTATCTTCTTTCTCCTATCTTCTCTTGCCTCTTTTCCAACTTACAAGACATTTTATATTTTCTTATAAATAGTTGCTAGAGCCCGGCAACGCCGGGCACCGTTACTAGTTATTATAGATTTAGGATTTTTTGATCTATGATAGCAGCTCGTCATAATCAACATAAATTTAATGTTTATGGCCAGATTTATTCCCTTCTTTTTCCTAGGCCCTTTTGTATTTCCATTCCATATTGCTTTTTTTCATAAAAAAAGAGTGTTCGCCTCTGAAGCAGTCGATTCTTCTGGCAATTTGAGCTATCGATCTAGCTACATGTTTGCTTCACAACTCAAAAGCAAATCTTCATGTGCATCGATTTACAAATTCTTTAACGGTATTGCTTTGGGGAGGTTTTTTGAGAGGTTTCGAAGCTTGCAACTTGAAGTTCTTTTTTGCTAGAACAACTTGAAACTTCATTTTGGTTGGGGCTTCGAACTTTTTGAAGACAGTGCAGTCTTCTTCTTTCTAACCAGGTCTTTTCAAAAATGTCTGATTTGGAAAATAGCCTCTTCTGAATTGAATTCTGAATTCTTTTGTGAATGCTATCATATTCTAGATGATGCCGGATTTGGAATATAGGTGATTCCGGATTTGCCCCTCCAATCATCCCCTCCAAGTCTACGACCGTGCACAATTTTGTTCTATCCAATCAACAAAAGTCTATTCTATTCCTCAATTTTGATCTTCTGCTCTATTTCTCAATTTTTAGCTTCTGCCACGTCCATGGCAAAAATTGCCCAATTGTGGTGAATGTCAACTCAAGGCTTCAGGCCGTGGGTTGCTTTTTTTTTCAACCAAAAAAAGTAGGAGTAGATATCCGACTAACGTTATGCAATTTTTTTCTCTGGAGCAGTGTACCTATATAAGAATTTGATGCTGACCCAAACCAAAACCAAGGTGTTTGCTTCACACTTAGAATATCCATTTTATTTTTATTCTTATTTTAAAACACTCTAGAGCTCTCCACACAATTTCTTAGAGGCAAGCTTGCAAATTCTCTTAAACTGCCTGCCGGCCCTGTCATGTTATGGCTCTGGAGTTTTCAATCCCCCGATTCACACTGTATTTATGTTGTGGATTGGAGGGATTTGGATTTCGAAATACTGGTCTGTAAACAGGGTTTTTTTTTTTTTTTTTTTTTTTTTTTTTAATGCAAATACGATAATTATGTTGGCTATGCAAATTATTGATTTTCACTATTGGGTGCATTTAATCAAATGATTTAGCTCAGATATTGTTATGTATGAGAATGGCTAAAGACTATCCCATGCACTCAGTGTCGTATGTCTGGGTTAGTTGCTCTGGGTTAGTTGCTCAAAGGCAATCGGCACTTAAAAAGGTATATCTGAAAGAGATAATTCTATATCTAAGAGATCTTAGCTAGTCTACCCATGGTATGTTTTCCAGCATTTGAACTTTGGTGCAATTCTTCATTTGGGTCAGTTTGGATAAGGGAAAGTTTCGCTACTCTACTTGACGGGGTTGGAAGGGGCGACGCCTACGTCGCCACGAGGCCCACTTGACAACCCAGAAAGTAGAGTAGCGAAACTTTGCCCTAACGTAAAGGGATGTTGGGCTGCCTTCTGCCACGTCAGCCTTTTGTCCGCCACGTCAGCGGACTCTTTTACGAAGCTTTGGAGTTCATTTTTTTCTTCCTCTCTTTTTGCTTCCGGCGAGCCGATCGCTGTGGCGCTCGCATGTTTGGCGAGCTTTTAAGCTCTGCATGCATCTTTTTCCCGTTTAGGAAGGCTTTAGCATTGCAGCGCCTTCGTTTTTCCTTGCAGCGCCTCCGTTTTTGGTGATTTTTTGAAGTTTTGGAGCATTCTCTTGATTTCTGGTAGCAGCGCCCGATTCTTGAGTGTTTTTACGCCAAGCGCCTTGATTTTGGAGTGTTCTTGGCGAAGTCTTTCGTGATTTTGTGAAGTTTTGGAGCAGCGTCTTGGATTTGTGGTAGCGGCCTTTGATTCCGAAAGTGTTTTTACGCAAAGCGCCTTGATTTTGGAGTGTTCTTGGCGAGTCTTTAGTCGACTTTCTCTGTTTCAGGTAATTTTTAGAGTTTTAGGTTGATTTTTTTAATGTTATCTAATTGTTGTGTCGATTTTTGGCAGATAATGGCGGATAATGCGACTGGGAGTAACATGCAGAAGGATCAGGTAAATTAAAGTGTGTTTTTATCTCTGTTTTCGGTTAATCTTTCATATCTAACCTTTTTATTTGTCTTTTCCAGGTTGTTGACGCTTCGGCAGTGAGTTCGAAGGTTGTAATGTCGTCTACTGGAGCTTTGGTGTACTATTTAGTGTCTGTACTTATTTTTCTTGAAGGTTTTATGCTTTCTCAGTCTACTATGGCTGAGATAGACGCACCTTGCTTCATCTTGAACATCACTCAAGAGATTGGAGGTGCAGATCATTCTACTTTCTTGGATAATACAGAATGTGAGGTTGATTTTGAGACAGAGCTTCTGAAAGAGTTTGGGGATGGGGAGATTGAGGAGTACTTACGTGATGTTGAAAAGATGCCAGGGTTTTTTGGAACAGAGTGTAACAAAGAAAATGTATCTGAAAATGTTTCTGAAATTAGTAGTGGATCTGGAAAAGAAGTGCCTTTCCTAGAGCTTGATGATGAGTTAGTGAAGGAAGTTAATTCTCTTTGGTACAAAAAATAGATAAGATAGAATGGGCTCGATCCAGATTTGATCACTGGAGAGTGAAGAAAGGGATTTCAATTGAGAAAAGAATAGAGGAATTGGATCTGATGGAGTTTGCTCGAATGTTGGAGCAGTTTATGCTTCAAGTTTGCAAGCTTAATGGATCTCTTTACCCTATGAAAACGTAAGTAGAACTTTAGTTTAGTTTTTTTATTTTAATACTTCATTCGATAGTAACCTGTTTTTGTCGTTTGTGGTAGGCTGCAAGATATCTTCAGAAAGTTTGGAGCTATCATCAGGAGAGAACAGGAAGTAAGAATAGGGCATACTGGTATTCAGGAGATACCATTTGAGATCAAGAAGAGTCCAATATTTGCTAATGCCAGAAAGGCTTGTATTGCTAGTATGAGAAGATCTAGATTAACTCCTGGTGTTTGTGGCAAGCGTAAGAAGGTTGATGAGATAAGCTACAGTACAGAGCAAGCTCTTTTGTCTGATATGGACCATTCTATTTTTAGCAACAGGGGTCTTCAGCGAAGGTTTATGTACTACTGCGTGTCAAGGTTTGCTATTAGAGGGAGAGATGAGTTGTATCAGCTTGTTGTGACTGATTTTGTAGTTGTGGTAGTTGATGCTAAGGAGTGTTTAGAATATAGTGAGAGAATGAGCAAGAATCATCGTGTGACAATGGAGAAGTATCAGGAAGAGTCATTCAGGCAACCTGTTCGATGTTTTGAGGATGATGTGGTGCTGACATTTAAATGTCTTGTTCGACATTTACCTAAACCTGAAGATGAAAATGCACCATGGTTCATATTCATGCAGTGCATTAATTCACCAAAATCACATGTAAGTATTTTTTCAATTTTTTGTTTTTGTTTTTTTATATTTAATTTGCAGTACTTAAACTCGTGTGTTGCAGGTCTGGTACAACAAGAAGCATAGAGTGAGCGCAAAAGTGTTAGGATCTTGGATGAAATATATGATGAAGACAATAGGCGTTGAAGGTAAATTTTCTGGTAAATCTGGAAGGACATCAGTTGTTAGTAGGCTAGCAAGGGCGAATGTTCCTGTGGAAGTTGGAATGGATGTGACAGGCCACAGGACTACTGGAGCATACAAGCGGTAAGTAGTGTTGCCTTTGTTATCTTTAATTATTCTAGTGTTAATTCTTATATTTGGCTTCAATTATAGGTATGATAAAACTAAAGATTTGAAGGCTAAGGCTGCAATGTCAATAATCGGGAAGCCTTTCAATGACGATGGCACACGCAGGATGTTTGATCAGGTATATGAGAGTGAGTTAAGGGCCTATGATGAACAGCAGAATACAGGTACTTTTTCTGTCATCGAGGTGCCTCAGAATGTTGATTCTTCAGCAGGTTAGTAATTATAATTAGTTGTTTTTAGGATTTATAAATTATCCAATAGTAGTTTAATAGATGATTGTGTTTTTCTTGTAGGTAATATGAAATTAGTTCCTGATGTTGCAACTGAAGATTCTGCTGCTGTTGAGAGTCAACCACCGTGAAGTTGCCGCTTTGGAATCCCATTATTTAACACACGTGGTTCCGATTTAGATGATCCTTTCTTGACAATATTTCTCTTGAAGAAATTGCGAGGAAAAGATGTGAGATTGAGGAAGGCCTTCAACTTATCAGTGGAAGTTGGCAATACTAGCTTTTCAGGAGGAACATTTCATAACTGCATCATTGTACCTGGAGGAAGCAACATCGATCTGTCAGAATTCGTGAAAAATATTGCAGCTAGATCAAGTATGAAGTAAATTTGGATAAGGCAAAGTTTCGCTACTCTACTTTCTCTGTTAAGAGGGCAAGGGCCTCTTACTGGATTTTCCATGTTTTTGCTTTTTCAATTGACAACTTTTTCAATGAATGGGAATTTTGAACTGAAGTGATTTTACTGTGTCACTGATAATTTTACTCTTCTTTCTGGATAATTTTACTCTTCATTCTCATAACTTTACTGTTCATTCTGATAATTTTACTGTGCTATTCTGATAATTTTACTCTTCATTCTGGATAGTCTTAGAATACTTTGAAGATAAACTTGCAGTTAAAAATAACTTGCACTAAAAAATTGACTTCGATAACACAATAACTTGCAATAAAAAAAAAGTTTAGTGTAATTCCCGGGTTAGAATCTCTGCCACGTGTCACAAGGGGATTGGATACGGGAGCAGAAGGCAGCCCAACATTCCTTTACGATATAAGACCTGTTACATTTGATGCACTATGTAAGTATAACTTGTATGTGAATTGATGGAAAATAAGATACCCTATAGTTGTTTAAGTCCGGTGTGCAACATAATAAGGTATCTATACCTTTTATTGAATATTCTGCAGAAAGATTTACATCTGCGCACTGAATTTATGACCATATGAAATTTTTCCGGATGCCCTAGTTTTGAGCGAAAGTGCAGCAAGCAACCAGTTCCGGATCCGCTTTGTGAAAAGAACCGGCCCGGATCCGCTTTGTTTCAAAAAGTTTGCAATGGCAAGTCTGATTCTAGTGCATGCCGTGAAGCTCTAGGGTTTACCAGTCCATTGCCTTTTCTATCAGCAGAAAAATAAAGGATGCATTTAACTTGGATGCTAAAATGCCTGCACCTATTTTGTTGGTGCCAATAAATGTTGTGATGGCTAAGGCAGTAAGCCTGGAAAACGGATATATTTGGTTCCAGATGGATTTCCGGAAGTCCAGGTCTTTGTAGACTACGACCATAAGAAGGAACTGCTTTGAATGCTCTGGTTCATGCTATGAATGCCGATTTTCCATAATGGGGAAACCCTGATATGCTGCCGTTAAGCTTGTTGTCGCTTCAAAAGAAGAGCGAGTATTCCTTCACCATTCAGAGATCCAAGGCGAAAGCTTGGAGGACTATGCAGACGCCATTTGTAGCATTGCTCCAGGTCGAAATGCATGGAAGACTTGCAACTGCCCAAGTCATTCACAACTTTCAGAATCATTCAGGTTTTTTTATAAAATATTTTTGGATTCATTCTTCTAGATGTATACAGAGAATGTATTTGATTTGCTAAATAAAGCCTTCCAGTTTCTTACTGCTATACTTGTTAGATAAAATTGTAGCAAGCTGTTACTGGATTCTATACTTGAAATGGGTCCATAATACTTTTATTTCTTCGGTTCTATACTTACAGCAGTATGTTACAAGCTGAATTTCTAAGGTTAAATTGTTTCCAAGTCCTTATGACATGAGCTTACAGCAAAATACCCTTTACTTACATAATTCTTATGGACATCATTGCTCTAGGCAAGCGTAATCTTTACGAACAGGTTTGTGCATAGGGACTTGACTCAAAAATCTGGATAGATTGATATAAGCTGATACGATGGCCTATATACTCATGATGGCATCATTTAATAGGCAAATGCATAAATATTTCTGAAATGGCATAGAATTTAGCTAAGTCAATTTGACATTGTATTTTTTATTGGACGAGTCTAGGCAGTTGCTTGTTTCTCCCTTCATTCTTTTAGCTTTTTCTAACTGGCAGGGCAAAAGGCACAATGGGTAATCAGCGAAGAGCTGAAAATCCCAATGTACCTTTTGGCCCTTGCCCTGATACCGTTTTTACGCTAACAGGGTACTGATTGGCTGCAGGTACGGGATTTTCTTCCCATTGTTCCCTTTGCTTTTGTAGTTGGATTTGGCTGGAAGAATGATGGAGATCTTGCTCATTTTGTTGCTGAAGTTTGTCACTAAGAAGTTTACATTGGCAAAGGCATCACATAAACGGTTTTTTTAGAATATTATCATTTTAGCTTTGCTTTCTAGCAATAGTCTGTGACTAGAAAAGATCAGGCTTGTAATTAAAATAATATCTGCTACATTAGTCTCCAGATATTGAAACAACATGATGCTTACTGGATAAATACTTCTTGCAATGATTTATGATCAATACATGCTGAATTGTTTAAATATTGACAAGACATTAATGATAAGAATAGTACTTTTGTTGAAATATTATGATTCTACTGTTACTTTATGGATGAAAAAATGCTATATTGGCTGAAGCATACAGGAATGAACAAGTAAAAATGGGTAAAAGGACACTGATCTAGAGATGCTCGGGTCTAGTATCGGGGTGATAATCTCGCCAAGGGATTGACCGAGGCGGATGTCCGGGTCTAGGTTTACTAGTTCAGCCGGGTTTTTTTAGACACTTCATCACACCGAGATATCCGGTGTTGTCCTCTACCTATTGGCTAGTTGTATGAGCATTTAAGCCGCCCTAAGTCCGCAACTTAGGAAACGTAAATATATGGCTGATTGCATTGATATTTCTAGTAGACAACATATTGATTTTGCGAGTTACTTTTAGGTTAGATATTATTTTTTAGGCAGACGATGTGATGAGGAAGAGTATGAGGTTATACCACCTACTGAGGATACTATGGAAATCTGCAAAATGCAACCAAGATGAGATTGGCCATGAGGCTTGACACTATACCGATGCCGCTTGGCTCTATAGTTGTTTACTTTACATATGCCGCTTGGCTATATAATTATGTCAATATGATAAAGACACAACAAAGACAAGTGTGCTCTAGTTGGTGCTCTAGTTTCCAAAAACTCCATTAACAAGGTATGTTCTAAATCTAGAATCTCCTTCTGCTTTAAATTATGGGATGAGGCTTAACCCCTGCTGTGGCAGTGGGGGTTAGCTCTCCCCATGGTCACAGATTGATACTATCAAGGTGTGTTTACCCTCATTCCACGGTAGGTGGTAGGGTTTTTTTTATTAATGCAAATACGATAATTATGTTGGCTATGCAAATTATTGATATTCACTATTGGGTGCATTTAATCAAATGATTTACCTCAGATATTGTTATGTATGAGCATGGCTAAAGACTATCCCATGCACTCAGTGTCGTATGTCTGGGTTAGTTGCTCTGGGTTAGTTGCTCAAAGGCAATCGGCACTTAAAAAGGTATATCTGAAAGAGATAATTAATTCTATATCTAAGAGATCTTAGCTAGTCTACCCATGGTATGTTTTCCAGCATTTGAACTTTGGTGCAATTCTTCATTTGGGTCAGTTTGATATAAGACCTGTTACATTTGATGCACTATGTAAGTATAACTTGTATGTGAATTGATGGAAAATAAGATACCCTATAGTTGTTTAAGTCCGGTGTGCAACATAATAAGGTATCTATACCTTTTATTGAATATTCTGCTTGAGTAAAGATTTACATCTCGCAAGACCGAATTTATGACCATATGAAATTTTTAGGATGCCCTAGTTTTGAGCTTAAAGTGCGACAAGCAAACCGGGCCCGGATCCGCTTTGTGAAAAAGAACCAGCCCGGATCCGCTTTGTTTCAAAAAGTTTGCAATGGCAAGTCTGATTCTAGTGCATGCCGTGAAGCTCTAGGGTTTACCAGTCCATTGCCTTTTCTATCAGCAGAAAAATAAAGGATGCATTTAACTTGGATGCGAAAATGCCCAGACCTATTTTGTTGGTGCCAGTAAATGTTGCAGCTGATGGCTAAGGCAGTAAGCCTGGAAAACGGATATATTTGGTTCCAGATGGATTTCCGGAAGTCCAGGTCTTTGTAGACTACGACCATAAGAAGGAACTGCTTTGAATGCTCTGGTTCATGCTATGAATGCCGATTTTCCATAATGGGGAAACCCTGATATGCTGCCGTTAAGCTTGTTGTCGCTTCAAAAGAAGAGCGAGTATTCCTTCACCATTCAGAGATCCAAGGCGAAAGCTTGGAGGACTATGCAGACGCCATTTGTAGCATTGCTCCAGGTCGAAATGCATGGAAGACTTGCAACTGCCCAAGTCATTCACAACTTTCAGAATCATTCAGGTTTTTTTATAAAATATTTTTGGATTCATTCTTCTAGATGTATACAGAGAATGTATTTGATTTGCTAAATAAAGCCTTCCAGTTTCTTACTGCTATACTTGTTAGATAAAATTGTAGCAAGCTGTTACTGGATTCTATACTTGAAATGGGTCCATAATACTTTTATTTCTTCGGTTCTATACTTACAGCAGTATGTTACAAGCTGAATTTCTAAGGTTAAATTGTTTCCAAGTCCTTGTGACATGAGCTTACAGCAAAATACCCTTTACTTACATAATTCTTATGGACATCATTGCTCTAGGCAAGTGTAATCTTTACGAACAGGTTTGTGCATAGGGACTTGACTAAAAAATCTGGATAGATTGATATAAGCTGATACGATGGCCTATATACTTTGCTCTAGGCAAACGTATTCTTTATGAACAGGTTTGTGCATATGATATGTTGACTATAAAATCTGGTTAGATAGATATAAGCTGATGCGATAGCCTGTATACTCATGATGGCATCATTTAATATGAAGATGCATAAATATTTCTGAAATGGCATAAAATTTAGCTGAGTCTATTTGCCATTGTATTTTTATTGGGCGAGTCTAGGCAGTTGCTTTTTTCTCTCTTCATTCTTTTAGCTTTTTCTAACTGGCAGGGCAAGAGGCACAATGGGTAATCAGCGAAGAGCTGAAAATCCCAATGTACCTTTTGGCCCTTGCCCTGATACCGTTTTTACGCTAACAGGGTATTGATTGGCTGCAGGTACGGGATTTTCTTCCCATTGTTCCCTTTGCTTTGGTAGTTGGATTTGGCTGGAAGAATGATGGAGATCTTGCTCATTTTGTTGCTGAAGTTTGTCACTAAGAGGTTTACATTGGCAAAGGCATCACATAAACGGTTTTTTTAGAATATTATCATTTTAGCTTTGCTTTCTAGCAATAGTCTGTGACTAGAAAAGATCAGGCTTGTAATTAAAATAATATCTGCTACATTAGTCTCCAGATATTGAAACAATATGATGCTTACTGGATAGATACTTCTTGCAATGATTTATGATCAATACATACTGAATTGTTTAATTATTGACAAGACATTAATGATAAGAATAGTACTTTTGTTGAAATATTATGATTCTACTGTTACTTTATGGATGAAAAAATGCTATATTGGCTGAAGCATACAGGAATGAACAAGTAAAAATGGGTAAAAGGACACTGATCTAGAGATGCTCAGTCTAGTATCAGGGTGATAATACTGCCAAGGGATTGACCGAGGCAGATGTCTGGTCTAGGTTTACTAGTTCAGGCTGGGTTTTTTTTTTTGAGAAACCTTTCCACTTGGAAATACTGGATTATTAAGAGCCTTCACACTGGATTTTGAAATTTGGAAGTTGGAATTGAATACTTGTTACTACTTGTCTATACTTGTCTATTTGAAGGGAATTCTTTTTGGAAAACCTCCGCGAAGTTATAATACAAAAGAAGTTTCCAAATTCTTGCCATTTTGTGAACAAGACAACCTCTCTTATTTACCTTTGTTTACGCTTATTTTGCTACGCGATTTTTTTAATCCAAATGAATAGTCCTTTGTCAATCCAAATGAATAGTGTTTTCGATGATTTTGTTGATGAACCACTAATGTTTCAGACGATTTTGTCCCAATAGACGATTTTGTCCCAATGGTTATCGCATTTGTTTTTTAATGCAACAAGAGTGCCATATTAGCGTCATTTCAATATCATTTCAAATATTATCTTTTGTTTTTGTGTGTGTGTGTGTGTGTGTGTGTGTGTGTGTGTTTTTTTCTGTCCGAATGGTTCTAAGATCATAGTTGCAAATTTGCCTTCTACTCCTTCCTCTTCTGCGGGTCTTCTCCCTGCTCCTGCTATACAATTGGTCGTGCGTCATGGGTTTATTGTTGAATAATGCAAAGAAGTACCAGAAGAACAAGCATCATGATGTTCCTTCGGTTTTTCGTCGGCCAGATGCACGCATGAGAATGAGGCCACAAAGGAGAGGGAGAGGGAGTGGCACCGAGCTCGCAGATAGGCATGGTGCGCTAGGCCAGAGTATCTTGTCGGTCAACAGGATATTCATTACAGGGCGAGGCTATAGAGATAGGTCGTGGCCGAGTGGAAGAGGAGCACGAGGGTGTACTCTGCTCAGGAGTTAACTCAGAGGTACCCACGAGGAGGCCCACAGTGGATAGCATACCATATTCAGGGTCTGTTGCAAATACGAGACAAAGACATAGGGCTCGCTTTCCTGAGATACAGAGTAGACTCTTGGCCCACGATGGCCATATCGATGCAGAGGCGGGAGAGGCTCCGCATGAGAGACTTGCAGTGCAAGGTGAGGATGTCCATGGAAGAGATGGAGTAGTAGTTGGAGTAGCAGTCGGTGCCATAGGTGAGCTTGGTGGGATTGATTTGGAGCCATAATGGATCTTGCGTCACATGTAGGGATAGGGTTTGAGACACATCACTTTGCTTATTGCACCTCCACTGTCCCACCTCCACCCGTTGATGTAGACCTGTACATTGGAATGCTACCCATTGAGGTCGAGGGCCCTTCATTACCTACTTTCCATATTCCATACCATCCACCCTTCGTACCACCTCCCTTCTTGACTTTCCTCCTAGACCACCACCTCTTTCTACGTCTTCGCATGTCCCTTCGTCTTCCATGGCCCCCCTAGATAGTTCACCTTCCCATCCTCCGATCTTACCATTCACCCTTAGTCACGCCTCCCTTCTTCGCTTCCCTTCTAGGCCACCATCCCTTTCTTTGTCATCATATGTCCTGCCACCTTCCATGGCCCCCCTAGCTGGTTCATCTGGCCATGCACTATCTCGCCTTGTGTGTGACATTCCAGTCCCTCTAGTGTCCGCATCTTCCACGTCTCCTATCTATTCCTATGGTCTATCTCCTACACCATTGTCTTCTTGCATTACGCTACCTTTCACATTGTTGGCATACCCAGACGTCGCACCTCCATTGTTGCAGACCTTCCAAGAATTCTCGAACTTGAATGTGCGAGAAGGCCTCATCATCAAAAAGACTGTCCTTAATCTTGAACCCATAAGATATGCCATCAATGCAAAGAGTAAAGTTTTGCTTTTTGATGGAAGTTTACAGTTTTCTGCAGTCGCCATGCACTACTTTCTACAAGCAATCTTGTCCGAAGGTGGTAAATCTTTCATAGTCACCCTCCGAGCTGCTTGTTGCAACTTGTTTTCCTTGTTCTATGGCCTTCAATCTGTGCCTTTCTTCTTTTGCTCTCCAAACTAGGTTCAAAAATCCTGCTGGTAGTCCTTTGTTCTGTAAAATAACATACAGCCTATAATACTGTCGGACGTACTTCCAGGGTAAAGAAGCTTGCACTCCTCCCACACCTCTAGGTTTAGTTGCTTCATAGGCTCAGACTGGCAGGTAACAATGTCTTTTTTACTGCAATGTAACAGACGGCGCCAATTACAAAATGACATAAAGAACGTAGCAAATCAAGAAGACAACTCACGTCTTGGCTTCTTTTGCCATTTCATCAAGTGTAAACTCTTTTGCAACAACTTTCTCTAGTAGCCTGGCAATTATTTCTTTGCTTTTTATTCCCTAAAATTGTGTCCATGGCACAATGCTCATATTTTTTTGTTTGTCCTCAGTGTTTTTCTTTGTTTTCTTGCCCGTGCTGCTTATTTGTTCTTTCAGTTCACCATCTTCGGACATACAAAAAATTCTTTCTTGTAGATCCCACACCTAGAAAATCCAATACAACGAATATCTTAGTATAAATATTTACGAAGAATGTTGGTGGTATAAATTTATACCGTGAATATAAGGGAAAGGAGTCTAGATGCCAAGCGGTATAAATTTATACCAATTTTGCCGGTGGTATGAATTTATACCGTAAACACGAAAGGGAAACCTAGAACCTAAGCGGTATAAATTTATACCAAGTATGCTGGTGGTATAAATTTATACCGTGAACACGAAAGAGAACCCAAGTTGAAAGTAATTGTCATCCTGCTTCACGGCCATGTTAGGCTTATTATCTGTGTCATAGCTAAGGCAGCATTCTGTGACACAAACCTCTCGCAGTTGCTGTAACATATTTTTCTGCTTTTTGAAGTTCTCACCATGTTCGTTTTAAATTCCACAAACTCTCTGTGCATAAACTGGATGTTATCTATTAAGCTCGGCTTTAACCTGAAGTCGTTGTCTAAGTTGTGACTCACTGCTACTACTTTAGCTTCTTCATCGGTCAGTCCAACATAAATGTGTGCCTCCACACTTTTCCAAACTTCATTCCTGCTTTCTTCTTTCGACAACTCCTTTCTGGCCTTGTAACTGTGGGTGCCACCTAAAACAAAATATGTATAATCTTCAAAAAGAGCTTTCTTGTACTCTGAGAGTTCTTGAATCTGATCTCGGCTGACTATTAGCGGGGACACATGCGCCTGTGGATTCCTCCGCATTCTCTGCTTTAAGATAGCAACATGCGCAGCATAGAGTTTCCTCACTTGAAGCAACCTTACACCATTCTCGTTCTTAGGAGGCCTCTTAATTGTGTCTATGGACAATGAAATTGTTTGCTTTAACAACTTCGTTTCATTGACCTTCTTTAGCAAGGCGCTAGATCTGTCATCTGGTTTTAGCACTATGTCTGCTCCAGATGCCTTCTTCAAAGCTTCTGCAGATTCCTCAATGGTGAGTGCCTTGGTTGTTCTCTGTTTTTTATTTTCTGTGGCTTTAGGCGCTGCAGGTCTTTTCTTAGAGGGCAGGATCAGGTCTTCCTCAACCTCCTCTTCTTATGTCTCACTTCCCTTGTCTGAATCCTCCTTGACACGTGGATACCACATGCCCTTTACCATCACTTTTTCGTCGCAAAGGATAACTGATGCCAAAATATCAACAATGTCCTGCAAGAAGAAACGTTTTGAGCATATGATCAATATAAATTTATACCAAAACGAAATCAAGTCACTGTTTGAGAACTCTATACTTACATGCCCTGCCTTATTATTTTCAGAAATGTATTCTTGAACGTCCTTAGGCTTGCACATTGTTATTCTCAACATGGTAGTGGAAAGAAGATAATCCACCTCCTTATCATTATTCAGAGTTTTCAGATAAAGCTCATTCTCGTTCTCTGTGGCTATAATGCTATACATTTCTCCACCCAGGTAATATTCTTCTGCCTTGTATTTGGCTCTGCCTGGCTTGTTACAGATGTACAAATAAGCAGCTGTAGGAGATCTGCTTCTGGCACCCCGATGCATGAACCATGTGGTATCCTTCATGTCGTAAAGATCTGATTCTGTGGCGGAGCGTTGGTCTTTACCCTTGGGAACAACACTAGAGCTGCAAATAAATCTATAGTCACAAAAAATACCAGAAAAATCGAAATTTTGCTCATAAAGGTGATAAATTTTGTGGTTTTGTGTGTTTTTTTTTCTCACATAAACATCTCTTTTCTGTATAACTGTTTGCAGAATACGTCCCCAATTTTGCCAATTCTAGAGTTTTTTTGTGCTTTTTTGGTACATGCTCCCGTCAAACGGTATAAATTTATACTGTGAACACTCGGACGGTATAAATTTATACTGTGAGCACTTGGACGGTATAAATTTATACTGTGAGCACTCAGATGGTATAAATTTATATCGTGAACACTCTAGTTGTATAAATTTATACCGTGAGCGCTCGGACTGTCGAAGCTCTTTGTGGTTCATACAGTATAAATTTATACCGTCCAAGCGCTTACGCGGTATAAATTTATACCGTTCGAGTCACCACATTGTTGGATTTGTGACGGCCAAGCAGTTACGCAGTATAAATTTATACAAAGTACAAACTAGAAAATATTTAAAGATCTAGTAGAATAAAATTTTTACCAAACTAAAACTGTGCCAGGGTTGGATACCTACGTGGCCATTGTGGTATAAGTAAATAGTCGGGGAGGAAGGGGGGGGGAGGGGGGGGGAGGCTTAAGTACCTTTTCCGTTTATGTTTTCGTACAACTGTTGTTCATAGAGGTGTGTGTACGGATTCTTCCCTTTCTTTGCTAGCTTTCGTATAAATTTATACCATCTTTATACCGATGGTATAAATTTATACCACCTCTGTATAAATTTATACCATTCTACTCCTTCTACTGCTTATCATGGACCGCGAAAAGCGGAAGGATTTGCCACCATTGGCTCCACGACGGCTTCCTCCACGTGTCATGTTCATCCCTCCTCCAGCCGGCATTAGTTCCTCTTCAGTGGTGTGTTCACTGGACGATGATGTTGATTCATCTTCACTCGACTCTTACTTTGACCGTTTCTCCACCACTGTCCACTCCAATCCCTCTAGTACCTGAACGCAGGCTACCTCCTCCTGTTCAATTTATGCCAACCCCTCCCCCAGCCCAACGTCGACTTCCCTCATCTGTCCAATTCACTCATGTGCCTGTGCAACTTAGTCCTTTCCCTTCTAACTCCACACATCCTGATCTTAGCGGTGGTAGTCATAGGCTTGCAACTCCTGTGTTCTCTGCCACTTCAGGAGCTGCTCAATTACGCCATCAACCTAGACTACTTTTTCTCAGGGACAGGCTCTCTCTTTCCACACAAGGTCCTGGAGCCTCTACACCTACTACTCTTATTTCAAATGAAGAATCATCTCGTGTAGTTCTCGTGTCTGATGAAGAAACACCTCGTGTAGATCTTTCGGATGAGGATATAGCGCGATCAAAAGATACTTTGTTCGAGTTCAAAGCTCCTGTTAGTCATAACCTCAAACGAGACTTATACAAGAAGGCTTATACCTCACAAAGACAAAGGAAATTGATGGACGAGGGGCACTTGAGAGCGACTCATACAAAACATTGTTGCTCACAATGCTGTTTACTACAGATTGGTCTCCGAGAATTAATACTACTCCGTGACAACTAAAGTTCCATGACTTTACTAGAACAAAGAGGTTACTTAGCACTGAACATTAGAACAGACATAGGTGACAAGTTTTCTTACACAGCTGGTGGGCACAGTGTCTGTCAAGCAGCCTTTAAAATGATTCATGCTTTAGGCAGCAGAAGACTTCATACATTGAAGAAACGGCTAGACAAGAACCCTGGCATCAACGACTACTGCCACATAGGAAGTGTCTCACGAATTCATGCACTTCAATGTGTTTCTTGGATGGAAGGCTTCTTCAAAGAGTCTTGCGAGAAAATACCTAACAGCCCATGTACTATTTAAGTGATAACTTTATTAAACATGAGGTTTATAACAACTACAAAGACGTGTATTGAAGCTGGTGAAAGGCATGTATGCTACCCTTACTTCACTGTGTTGTGGAAAAAGGAATTCTCACGGGTAACAATTCCTAGACAGCACCGTATGTCTGTTTGTGCTACATGTTCTGAATTGAGCTCAACGATAGAATGCAAGGACAGGGCACATTAAAAGTAAGCTTCCAAGAGTTCTAGTTGCCTGTATTGTTAGATTCTTTTCCTAACCATGTTTTTCTTCCCAGATGCATTGAAAGAGAAGTTTAACAAGCACAGAGAACAACAATCTCTTGAGAGGAGAAAGTTGACAAAACACAGGAAAAAGCACTTGAACATCCTCTCAGCTATGTATCAGTTGTCATTGATGGAATGGACCAGAAAAAAACAACTCTGCCACACCTTGTGTGACGCTCCCTGCTAAACATACGGCGCCCGGCCGTACACTCGACAGGAAATCCCCCGTCCGGCTCAACAACCGCACAGGCCCTTCGTCTACCTCGCACTCTGAGGCGATCCTAGTGCGGGGAGGGGACACGAAGGTGTCTTGCGCGCCCTTCCCCTATGGGCTCCTAGATCAGCGGAAGCGATAAACATGTCAGAACTAGCATCAAACATATAAATACTACCTCGAAGGGTAGTCCATCACAGATATACCAATGCAAAGATGATAATCATAAACCGTAAAATATGATAGCCCCTACACAGGCTCAGACTCATAAGGAGGATGACTGACCGGTTAAGCCTCAAGATAGAGCAGACCGAGTCATGGCATTGGCGAGGGCTGGCATAAAACAATGGCTAGGGTTGACCACTCCATCCGCCCCTCCTGTGCATACTTTGCAGATGGGCTAGAACAAGCTGTGGCGTGACTCTAACCTTCCGGATACGCAATCCCATGGCATCACCCATCGGGACTACTCCAGGTTGCATCTCCCTGGTCCGACGAGGTAGGAAGGGTTGCATCTCCCCTTCCCGGGTCTAGAGGCTCCACCGGCGGCTAGAGAATCGTGGACGACACACGATTTGTACCGGATCGAACCCCGAAACAAGAGCCAAGCCGACACTTGCAGCTCTTGAGAGGCGTGGACACCACCATTGCCCTGTGAGGTGTCGGACCCATGCTCGCCCACTGAAGCGATGGACCATACGCCTAGCCCACTATGGGATCCCCCGAAGCCCCCACTCGGCAGGGATCCACCCTCCATCTTGCCTCTAGCCCCGTTGTGTAGTGTTGAGTCACATCATAGCTTCCATAGCCAGGTGGGTTCCTATGCACAGGCCGCACTAATAGGAACTAAGGGATCTACACTAGGAGCATACTACATATGGCCCTAGGTCTCTACCCCCCTTCCCAATACAAGAGGAGCAACATGATCAACCAATATCACATACATCACATCATGTTCAATATCATATGAACATCTTAACCTAATCATACATATCTAACTAACAGCTAGGGTTCCTTGATTAGGGTTCAAGATGTTCAACAAAGGATCTAGGGTGGCTCTACTCTAGACACGAACTACTAACCCATCTGGAGTGCTAACTTCCAGATGAACTAACATGAACTCTACTCAACCTACCTCCTCCAGAAGCGCTTCCTCCCATCCCTGGCGTCTCCATGCTCCTTGACGTGGGTCGACGGCTTGCTCCCTCAACGATCATGCACACCTCCCAGGGGCTGCTGCTCCAGGCTAGGCTATGACGAACGATGCTCGAAACGGGGTTTCGGGCACGTGGGTGAGAGTTCAGGTGCTAGGTCAGGGAAAAGGGTCTAGGGTTAGGGTTAGAGCCAATATAGGTGTGGGTCCACATGGGATGCCACGTGGCACCACTAGGATGAGGCCGTGTGGTGGTTGCCCAATAGGATAAGGCCATGTGGAAATTGGCCTTATCCTAAGGTTATCTAAGTTAAACACTTAACTTAGATGTGCACCCCTTGCCACTTTTTAAGGCATACAAGGCTACATAGGTAGACTTGTATGGTGACGGGTCCAGGAATATACGTATTTATAGCGTATATTCCCCTGGAACGTCACATTCTCCCCCCTTAGGACAATGCTGTCCCCAGCATTGCACTAAGGTGACGAGCGTACTCTATCCTGCAAAACAACATAAAACATACACTTAAATTTAATTAAACGATCAACTTCCTATTAAAGAGTTAAATGTCAAAATTTAGGCTACATTTGTACTTATACAAAATTATATAGCCTTAACAAGGTTCCTTCTTATAATAATTCAAAACATTACTATAAGAGTTATTAGGGTTCATAATCTAAATTATGGCTCCCCCGTCTTCTCGTAATGCTCCCCACCTCGATGCTCACTTTTCACTTGCCTGCACAAGGAGCACATTACGTTAGTTTAATTAGTAAGTTTGTGGTTTTAGGGGACCACCCCCCTTACCAATACCTTGCACTCGATCATGGCCCTTTCGGATTTGAGCTTAAGGACCATTTAAGATGATCCCATCATCGCCCATGATCAAGTGCTACCTTGTACTCGGTTACCCGGTGCCGAGTACCCCTAATGCATCATGCCCCAAGGGTTTTAAGCTAGGGAACGTCTCACGATCCCATCATCGCACATGATCACTTTGACCTTCACCATGACCCCCCTATGGCCAGGTGTGCGAACCCCGCATCGTGGCATAGGGAGCATCCGACCGATGTCCCATCATCAAGACTATGCCTTACTTCTCTCTCTTTCGCATGGCCCTATTGGTCATGCGCACCTCTGGTGCATGTTGGCCTAGAGAACGCCTTTAAAGGCTTATCTCATCATCAGCCCACATGTTCCAAGATTGCGGCATATGTATTCCACTAGCTAGAATACATCCGCGAGCTAGAGGCTAACTAAGAAACATACTAAGCTAACCTCCTGGCAAGTCGGGGTCGACCAAGTCGGAGACGACTCGCCCATCAAACTCCTTCATAAATTCTGGGTATTGTTTCTCCAAATCCTGCTTCAATACCCATGTCGCGTCTTCCACGGGCAAGTGCTTCCACTTGACCAAATACTGGAGGAACTGAGACCTCCTAGTCTTCTTGAATGACTTATCAAGAAGTAACTCAGGCACGATTTCGACCTGCTCTTCCGTCATTTCCAATAAAGTTGGAGTATCCAAGACCTCCTCAGGGTTAGGATTGTGCCTTTTTAATAAACTTACATGGAAGACCTTGTGAACTTTGAGATGGGCTGGAAGATCCAACTTGTAGGCTTGGGAGCCCACTCTCTCCAAAATCTTGAACGGACCAACCCATCGAGGGGCAAGCTTCTTGCAACTCCCAATCCAAGCTTAGCTTGCTTTACCTTGATCTTCAACCACACGCTATCGCCTACTTTGAACTCCCTTACGGTCCTGTGCCTATCGGCTACACTCTTCTGCCGACTTCTTGCTGCTAGGAGGTAACCCCTTACTTCTTCCACTAGCTGCTGCATATCTCCTAGCATCTGCTGGGATACTTCAACCTTAGACACAGGATTGTGCCAAGTATCCGGGGTTAGGCACTGGTACCCGTAATTTACCATAAAAGGAGACATCTGAGATGACTCCTGCTTGGCACTATTGTAGGTGAATTCCACTAAGTGGATGTACTCATCCCACTTGGACTGCTTATTCCACACAAAGCTTCTAAGCATATCTTCAATGATTCGATTCGTCCTCTCCGTCTGACCATCTGTTTGGGGATGATATGCCGTGCTCATGGAGAGCTTCGTCTGAATGGTGCTAAAGAGGTCCTGCCAAAAAGCACTCATAAACTTAGAATCTCTGTCAGATATTATCTTCCGAGGCATGCCATGGAGCCTGAAAATCTCCTTCACAAATAGCTTGGCAGTATCTAATGCAGTGTCCGTAGTCTTGCAAGGCACAAAATGTGCCATCTTAGATAACTTGTCTACGACAACCATCCATGCATCCTTGCCGCGAAGAGTTCTAGGGAGTCCTGTGATAAAATCCATACTTATGACCTCTCATTTAGCATTTGGCACTCCCAATGGCTCTAAGGCACCTGGAATTCGAAGCTGCTCCGCTTTGGTTTGCTGGCACAACTGGCACTCCCGGATATATCTTGCTATCTGCTTCTTCATTCCCGGCCAGAAGTAGCTACTTCGAATCTTGAAGTAGGTCTTCATGAACCATGCATGCCCTGCTATTGGGCTGTTGTGTGTGTCATGAAGAATTAGCTTCCTTATACCTGACGATTCGGGCACACACAATTTGTCCTTATGGTATAACAAGTTGCCTTCTTTCTTATAATGCCTGAAGGCTTCTCGTTCCTTATCTGTTCTAGCCTCCCTGGAGAGACTTTCCCATACCTCCTTGAAATCTCCAACTGATTGCAGGGTCTCCTCGATCTTCTTACCAAACTCACTCGAAAGAGTGGAGATCGCATTACAATGCGTTCTCGTCTCAAAGGGTCTTCTAGAAAGAGCATCAGCAACCACATTCAACTTACCTGGCTTATAAGTAATCTCAAAATCATACTCTTCTAGGAATTCCATCCACCTCCTTTGCCTTAGATTGAGGAGCGGTTGGGTAAAGATGTATTGGAGGCTCTGTATCTAACTGAAACTTCCTCCCCAACAAATAGTGCCTCCAAATACGAAGAGCTCTGACAATAGCTAGAAGTTCCTGATCATAGGTTGGATAGCGCTGCTCTGTGTCGTTCAACTTCTTGGAATCATAGGCCACTACTCTTCCTTCTTGCATAAGGACTTCACCTGTCGCTATCTTACTTGCATCTGTTGTTACTATCTTGTCCTTGTCTGGATCTGGCAGAACTAGCACTGGGGCTGTTGTTAAGGCTTCCTTAAGCTTTTCAAATGAAGCTTGAACATTTTCTAGCCAATGTGTTCTCCAATCTTTCACCTTAACACTCTTAGTGAGGTCCGTCGAAGGGGACGCCCACTTGGCAAAGTCCTTCACGAACTTCCTGTAATAGCCTGCCAGACCTAGAAAGCTTCTTACCTCCGCCGCATTCTTTGGAGCTGGCCAATCTACTACTGCTTCAATCTTTGCGGGGTCGGTGGAGATCCCTTCCGCCGATATGACATGGCCCAAGCAGGGAATAAATTACTAATCGTATATTTCTTATTAGCCAGAATGACTTTAGCTAAACTTGCTCGATATTAATCCCCAAACTTTCTGTGGTTTATCTAAACTCTACATATTTTCCTCTCATACTTTCTAGCGTTTAGCTAATATCATCCCAAAAATTTCTATGGTGTGGCCAACAGAAAATACTAAGGCAAATTACTATATTTTTTTTCAATTATTTCCACTTATTTTATCATTTTCTTTGTGAAAACATTCTAAAATAATGCTAATTAGCAAAGTCTATGACTCAAATTAATTTATCATGCTAGAAACTAAACTATTAATCATATATTTCTTATAAACTAGAATGATATTATCTAAACTAGCCCGAAATTCATTCTAAAAGTTTCTATGGTTTCGCTAAACAATACAAAATTTCACTCTCTTACTTTCTAGCATTTGGCTAAAGAGCTCCAGGATTGGTGCAGTCCCGAAAAAGGTTAAGCTAAAATTATTAATTTTTTCCCAATTTTTTCTATTTACTTTAGCTAAGTTTTTTTGAAAATATGCTAAAAAATCGCCAAATAGCTAAGTTTAGCCCTTAAATTATTCCATGGGCCCAAGTACTCCACTCTTTCAGTAGCAAAGTGGCATTTGGAGAGCTTCCCATACAAGCGATGCCGTCTCTCAACTTTTCCAACACCTTTCTCAAATGCTGACCATGATCTTCAATGGACTTGCTGTAGACTAAAATGTCGTCGAAGAAGACAATGACAAACTCATCTAGGAAATCCCTGAAGACATCGTTCATGAGGCGCATGAAAGTTGCTGGAGCATTCGACAATCCAAAGGGCATTACTGTAAACTCAAAGTGACCATACCGCGTTCTAAAGGCGGTCTTGTGGATATCCTCTTCTTTTATTCTTATTTGGTGGTACCCTGACCTCAAATCAATTTTAGAGAATACCTTTGCTCCTTGGAGCTGGTCCATTAAATCATCTGCCCTTGGCAATGCATGCTTATTCTTTTTAAATGCGCTTGTTGAGCTGGCGATAGTCTATGCACATTCTTAAGCTCCCATCTTTCTTCTTCACGAAGAGTATAGGTGCTCCAAAAGGAGACACACTTGCTCTAATAAAGCCAAGCTCAAGCAACTCCTGGAGCTGCTTCTTAAGCTCTATCAATTCCGGTGTGCTCATCCTGTATGGTGTGGTAGGCTTTGCATCTGGAGCTAATGTGATCTCACATTCCACACCCCTATAAGGTGGCAGCTGCTGGATTTCATCCGGAAATACATCCTTGAATTCCGAAATGAGCCTTGCTACTGGCTTGGGCAACTGCTTCCCCTTTTGGTCGCTTCCCTCCTGCTTATTGGGCTCAAGTGCCTCTAACCTCAAAATGTAATCCACCTTATTTCTTTCTATACTTTTCCTTAGCTGCTTCAAAGAAATACACTGCATAGAAGAAGCTGCCTTCTTACCTCTCACTATGAATTTGGAGCCGTCCGGTGCTGTCATGGCGACTTCGTTACGGTCACAGTCGATCAAGGCTTTGGCTGGCTTTAGGAACTCCATTCCTACTATAAGGTCATACCTTCCAATTTCCATGACCTCTGCCCCCATCGGCCACTTACTTCCGCTAAGGTCTATGTCGAATGCGATCCTCCTCCCCTTAGTGTGCCGAATGGCGCCGTTTACCATAGCAACTGGCCTTGTCTTAGACTTCAATACCTTGTTCTTCATTAGGGCAGCCAGCCTAGGAGAGGCGAAGTTGTGAGAGCTACCTGTGTCTATGAGGACTACATATGGGTTGCTATCTATGATTCCATCAGCCGCAATGACTGTCGACTGATTTTCAATATCACCTTACTCAATATTTGCACAGATATGGCACTCACCATCTATGAAGTCTTGGGCCTCATGCTGCTCGTCGTCCTCATCTGCTTCTGTCGGTGAGTCCCAATCCCCAAGCTCTGCCAAAGCTGCCTGCATGACGAATGGGCAATCATGTGTCCGGTGCCCTGGCTGGAAGCACCTGAAATATAGCTTCTTCTCGATACACTCCTGCTTCTTCTCTTTCGTCAGACTGTCTAGAAGACGCTTTAGCACGCTGCCCCCTGATGCATTCTGCGGCTTACGCTCCCCAAAGGTCTTACCCTGAGCTCTTCCCTGCTGCTGGCCTCCTGATGGCGTAGCTGCTGATTGCTTACTCTGGTACTGCCCTTGGTACTGCCCCGTTGACTTTCCCTTGAAGGCCGACTGTTTCTCTCCTGGCGTTGGTGGAGTTTCTTCCAAGCTTATGGCTTTTATCCTCGGCTTCTGCCACTGATTTTGGGTTCATTGCTCGGACTAGCCTTTTGATATTGTTGTTCAATCCCTCAATGTAAGTTTCAACTGCTTGCCTTTCCGAAACTCCGGGAACATGGAGCCTGAGCCGTATGAATTCCTCTGTGTACTTTGCTACTGATAAGGTACCCTGGTTCAATCTGTAGAATTGCTGGATCTGCCTGCTGGTATGTGACCTAGGCACATAATGTCTGCGAAAGGCCTTGCTGAAGGTCTTGAATCTGCAACTGTTCCTTTTGAGCTTGTTGGACTTTGCGTAGCCTTTCCACCAAATTCTAGATGCTCCTATCAAGTTTGCTGTAGCAACCTTCCCTATATCCTTATCCTTCGTGCCATAAGAGTTGCCAAACTCCTCCATTTCGTCAAGCCAGGCTTCTGCCTCCATACTTGACCTGTCCTTCCCTGAGAACTGACCCAACTTCCTAGTCTTCCACACATTGCTCATAGCACTGTCAACTTTCTTTTGATAGTCATCTGCCTTCCTTGCCCTGGCTCTTACCTGTGAAGTATCGGACTCACTTTCTGAGCTAGAACTGTCTTGACTGTCTGAAGTGTCTGATGAACTGGAGCTAGGTGGTGTTGGAGTCCTTCTGTTTCTCCTCTTCCTCTTCCTGTCCCTGACATTTCCCTGATTGTCTTGCCCCTCCGGCTGTGGACCTTCCTCGATGCCTTGCTGAGGTAGTGGTGGAGGTGGAGGTGGAGGTGGAGCAGGTGCATATTCTTGGGCATTCATCAATGTGGGTGGCTTAGTGGATCAGTTGATGCATCTGATTCCTTATCTGGACTAGCCTTGCGTTGATTGCTTCTGGCGTCATTTCCTCGTTGTTGTCATCTTGATCACGTCCGAATAGGTTTCTAGGTACCCACTGGTGGTGTCGGCCTTGGCCTTAGAACCTGAGCCTGTGTTCCTTGCTGCAAGGATTAATCATCAATGCTTGTTATTTAAGTTACACACTAATCATTCTTGCTTACAATTGAATTGTTGTTAGGTACAAAAGAATTGTGTGAAATTTCTACTTACAAATCAAGATCATGGTAAGACATTAATTAGTATATAGAAATACATTTCATGAATTATATGGTAATAACTGAAGAGAGAGTTTTCAATAGACTTTAATTAATTAACAAAACAAGGTTTCCCTCAACGATGTCGCTTCATAAACTTGAAGAAGTTCTTGACATTCTTCAATCCTATGCCCTTGCCGACGTTCTGCAGGATTCTTGCCACCGATCCTCCTTCCAATGCTCTTGTCATCTGTGGTGCCGGAAGTTCTGGTGCAGTTGCCGCCACTACTGACAAGTGTGCATCCCTGAGGTGGCCCCTTGCGAAGTCAAGAGAATGAAGGACTACGGATCTCTTGAAGAGGATAACATGGTCTACCCAATGCTCTATTCTGGCATGTTGCCCAAAGCCTGAGAGTGCGATGAGGAGCGCCATGGACTCTTCCCCCCTTGGGCTGAACTCCTTGTGGAAAACTATCATCTGCCCTTGGCTAAGGACCGGAAGATAGTATCTGAGTGCTTTACCCTTGCTTGGGCCCGCGGTTCCCGTGCCTTTCCTCTGGGCTGCTTCACCGAAAACATCTAGTGCCATAAGATCTTCGTGATCTCTCCACATCGTGGTTGCGTTCTCCAAGTTGATGCTGCTAGAAGCTTCGCGCATACTCCTGGAGCGCACTGGTCTACTGGAGCTTGGGCCTCTTCCGGGCTTATACAACCTGCTTTGGATCTCCTGGAATTCCTCTTCTGGAATGACGGGTTGGTGCTGCTGATCTGTCTTATCTGTTGGTAAGCTTGAATGTCTGACATAGTTTCCCCGGCATAGGAATGTCGCTCGGCTACTTCCCTTGGAATTTCATGGTACTCGTAGTCGATGAAGTCGCTGCCCTGTTCTTGTGCAACTAGGCTTAGGAGCTCATCGATCCTAAGACCTTCTTCTTGACAATAGAGAAGGTTGAGGATGTCGCTGGCGAATATGTACTCCTCGCCGTCGATGATGACTGGGGTCAGGGCCGTGATACCAACAGGCGGTTCGAAATCTCGCCTTAATACTTCCTCTTGTCGGGCTATATGCCTCTCCATCCTTCTTGCCTCCCTCATTTCCCAACTTGGGCTCTCCTCCTCTTGCTCTTCATAATCCTGTTCAATCTGCAACATAGGTGTTCCTGATGTGGAGCTGTAGTATTCGTAGTCCGTAGTCTCGATCTCTTGGATGCCTATCTGCTGCCTGCGAGTGTCGAGAGGTGCCAAATCCAAAGGTTGAATTGATGGCTCCCCTTGTTGGTTGACTGCCTTGTACTGCATGAACAAAGCTAAGGCTGCATGGGCTGAGAGGTACCTATGCCTATGATGCTTACAGGTCATGTAATCTGGCATACTTCTGGTTCTATCCCACAACCTATTCTTGCCTTTAGATCCCCCACCTATGGCTTGGGACAGAGAGTCTAGAGAAACCCATTTCCATCCCCTAGATGGCAAACTAACTTCCCAGGGTAGAATCTGCTGGTCATATTGGCAAATGATGTCGGTGTAATAGGGAGTTCTAGTCAAGATGGCATGAAGATCAAAGAGATGATCAAAGACATGGAAGGCTTGCTCGGCAGGGAAATCACGGATGTGATTGGCCTCATTGTACCATCTAACAAAGCTTGATGGCGCCATTGAGCAGAGATAGCTATGAGAAATGGTTTGTGAAGATGAGCAAGGAGCTAGAAAATCGCCAAAAGGGCTGAGAGCAGTTTTGATGGGGGGAAAATGACAAATGAGGGCCCTTTTTATAGACTAGGGATGCCTCGGGTTCTGTGCACAAGGGTTCTTGATGGGAAAAACTTTTGTTCTATGGCTATGGGTGTCCAAATGAGTTACCATGAAGTATAAATCTAAGTAAAACAAAGCAAGAAACACTACATGGCAGTTTGTTGGATGAAAATTGGTCAATTTGGGCAAAAATGAGCGAAACCGGGTTGCTCCGCGAAAATGAGCTCTGCGTGCCAAGCGCAGACAGGGTTCGTGCGGTGCAACCCGATTTGGGGTCTTTTTTGATGCCAATGAAGATTTCGGAAAAATTAGAGATGCTAATATGACTATTTGGGCGATTCTAATCTAACTAGGAATTTTTCTCGAGCAATTTGGGCATGTTTCGGGGTCAAAATGGCGAAACCGGATTGCTCCGCGAAAATGAGCTCTGCGTGCCAAGCGCAGACAGGGTCCGCGCGGTGCAACCTGATTTCGGATTTTTGCTCAGAAATTTAATTAATTTAATTAGGGTACTTCACTAACTTAACTTATTTTGATCCCTACAATTATGATGGCCAAAGCTAAACTAGAATTTGAGCAACTTGAACACTTCTACATCCAAAAATCAAAGTCAGTTTGCAACAGAATTTTATATTTATAGGGGGAAATTTTTATCAATTACATTAATTTACACAAAACTTTATCCTCAAGGGTATTCCTTGCGGATACGGCGTGCCAAGTATAAGTCCTTGGGCATCAGCGTTACCCTCTTCGCATGGATTGCGCAGAGGTTTCCTTCCTCGAACAATTGGGTGAGCTCGGCCTCCGCAGCTACCTGCAGCACCCTTGTCGTGAGCGACGTCACTCTATAGTCGGTGACGAACTCCTGCATCACCTCTCGCATGAGCCGCTCGAAAGGTGCCTTCCTTATCAAGAGATTAGAAAGTGTCTAATCTCTCGAAAAACTCGGGCGTGCGGGGAGTTTGGTCCGTGGTGGGCCTTCTTGGGTTTCTCTGGGCGTGGCGGCGGCGGCTTGGGCTGGTTCTTGCTGGGTCGGCCGCCCTTCACGTAGCGCTGCACATTCTGGCGGCAGTACCAGTCATTATACCTCGTCCAACGACGGAGGTATTCCTGGTACGCTTTGAGGCGGCGTCTGAAGAGGCGCTCCTCCCGTAGGGCGAACGGTCGCTCGCCGGCCTTCTGCTTCTTGACCACCTTGGGTGGCTTGGGCCACTTAGGGTAAGGTGGTCTTGCGTCGGGGTTTGAAGACTCCCCCACGACCTCGTTCTCTTCTTCCTCTACTTCTTCTTTGCCGTCTCCTCCTTCTTCTTCTTCTTCCTCCTCGCGCTGGGGAGGCTCCTCGATCACTACGGTCCCTCGGGGCCGATCGTTCCTCCTCTTTGTCCTCCGCTCCTTCTCAAGTAGCTCCCTCTCTCTCTTTTTTCGTGCTGCCCAGTCCTCCGGCCATTCTGCAACCTTCTCCTTTGCCCTTCTTCTTTGGTGTCGAAGGGCCCGCCTCCTGAGTTTGGTGCTGGGGCTGCTCTTCCACCTGCTCTTCCACCTCGGTGTCCGACGAGGGCCCAAAGTGGCGGGACTCGTCGGTTCTCTGGGTGCCCGCCGACGAAGAACTGCTGCTACTGCTGGGCGCCTCCTCTTCGGAGACGTGGAAGGTTTCGTCGCTGCTGCTGGGGGGAAACGCCCCTTTCCCCGGCTTAGGTCGGAGGTGCTCTGGAATCTTCTTGACATAGCGACCTGCTGCTGCGTGCGTCATCGAGAGTATAGGCCTTTCTCCAAACTTCCTAGCTGTCTGCTTGGTTCGAGCCATACTTAACGGTATGGGAAATGGATGACGTAAGGCTGAGCAAGAGAGAGATGGTGGGGGAAAAGGTTGGAGGGAAAATGAGGTGTCAGGGATATTTAAAAAGGAGGGTCCCTGGGAATATTCCCTATCGTTAATAGGCCTACTTATTAGCCCCCCTTATTAATTACACCATAGTACCCTTATTATTAATATATATTTAATTTCTAATACAAATACTTAAATTCGTATTATACCTTTAGAATTTCAAATTTCCTAATAGTTGAAGTGTTAGTTATGGATTTGCGCCATTTTTCGCTCGGGTCTCAGATTGGCATAATTCTTCGACCCATTTTAGGTGAAATTTGATGCAGATGCATAATTTTCACTCCAATTTTACTAGAAGGTGAATTTGACTCATTCATTCCTTCGTCTAACACTTAACCTAATTTCGGACCCACTACCTAGGAGAAAAAATTTTTTCCCCTATTTTCGCGGTTTAATGGTGGAAATTTTTATTTCTGTGACGTCCCCTACTCATATACGATGCCCGCACCGTATACAAACAGGAGTTCATCCCCCACACCAGCTACATACTGATACAGGGCCCTCCACATATCACTGTGTCCGCCTAGAGTCCACAGTGGGAAGAGTGAAGGGGTCATTTTACCCCGTCTTCCTCAGGGCCTACCTAGCTGCGGAAGCGTAAATATACACGTCAGTAACATAACATCATATATCCACCTCGAAGGGTGGCACATCAATACCTGCATAGACAAAGATCAGCACAATACAAGGGAAGTTCCTACCCAAGGCTCAGACTCCAGGGAAGGACTGACTAGCTTGGGTCTCGAGTTCGGTCGCGATGCAGAATCATGACAGCGATGGATTGGTGCGGCATAAGAACATGGCTTAGGGTTGTCCACTCCATCCGCCCCCCTCCTGTGCACACTTTGCGAGTAGGTTGAAAAGTGTTGGGACGGGATCAGAGCCCGCAAGATAGCCAAAGGGGCTATTCACGGGTTACATCTCCCAGCCAGATGGGGCGGTGGGATCACTCCCTCCGAGATCTACATGCTGACCCAAGGTGACTAGAGGGCTTGCCCTTATTCACTTAACCCTTTGGAAGGTGAACTCCACCCACGGGTGTCGAGCCCATGCCTTACCCACACTTTCGGTGACAAGCCATTAGACCTAGTCACTCACGATCCCCGGTGAGGCCTTACACACCGGAGGGATGGGTCAAGGGTCGAGAACACGAACCTCATTTTAAGCCGGTCCCTGGTCCCTTCACCCACAACCCGGTGGGGTTCTTGTGCACAGCGAATTCTAGTAATGCACTAAGAGGGACTAGCTAGGAGCATCATCTACTAAGCTTTAAGTCTCTACCCACCCTTCCCAATACAATGAGTCCACAGAGAATACAACCATCCATCATATGATCATAAATAATAAGAACTAATCTAATACATAAAGTCAATTCTTTAGTTAGAGTCAATCTCGTGGTTGCATTTGGGCTACTAAGGGGCGATTTAATAGGCTAAACCTACTAGTCCAGAAGGCCGGAATGAGGTTTAAGCTATTCAATCGACCAAATACGATCCCCCGGTTCCTCCTCTTGATCCGGCGTCCATGTCTACATTACGCCTCGGGATGCGGTCGGAAGGATGATCGACAAGCCGGGCGTCTTTGGCGGATCGTGGGAGTTGGAATTGACTCCTCGGCGAATCGGACTCGAGAAGGTCGGAAGGGCTTAAAAAAGGGAATGTTAGGGTTTGGTGCCTTATGTAGGCTATCGGTTAGGTTTAGGGTTCCCATGACCCTTTGTCTACCTTTAAGGGTTTAAAGGTCTAAAGGTGCGCGCATTGCTAAGTGTGCGCACCATTGCAAGTTGCCCCCTAGGGCGTCCTTGCTTGAGTATTCGCGTCGGCATACCGCCGATTTGGGCCGGCGTCTCTGGCGTGGCGGCCTGATGCGGTATATGTCGAGAGACCATATATCGTCTTTGAAGCGTCACATTCTCCCCACCTTGAATTGATGCTGTCCGCAGCATCTTTGGTCTCCCCGCCTTGGGATCTTCTTAACCTGCAATCAACCTGATGCATACCATATACTTATTATTATAGTTATGTATTTCGTAGTATTACCTCAAGGTAATATTTATAGAACATTATTATACTATTATTCAATTCAATAGTTATCACTTATGTCATTATAACAATAACTCCTAAAGTTTCAGTCTATCATTATATATACAATTATTGCTTGAGGTACTCTTTATTCCTTGCAACACATTATAACAAAATTGTGTTGCAAGTCTTCGTAGTTCGACCTCGTGGCCCTCCGGAGCGCTCTATTGGCCTGCAGGTCAACACTACGTTAGTACCATAATTATTAATAAAATTTTTGGTTATATGGTGACCACCCCACCTGATGCATGGCTAATCTCCCGGCGTAGGAAGAGGGTGAGTCTTCCATTATGGCCGTGGGGACAGCGCCTATATGCCTATATGCCGCTCATGCCTACACCCTAGTTGCCCAGCGTGGCGGATAGGTCCTTCCCGTATATGGGGCGTGAAGGCCAGATTCCTCCTATCAAAGCATATATGGGGCTAGAGGTGCTTTTCCTATCAATGCATTCCTCAATGACCTCCTTTCTCTCGAGGTCGTCTACTTCCGTGGGACAGAAGTAGACTTTCCAAGCGGAACCGCGGTCATGCCTACATTGACATTACACCACGTCCTAGAGATCACCGTGGTAATCTCATCATCGGCAACAACGCATGCAACCTTAACCTCATAGGTTGCATGCGTAGATTATACTAAACAAGCTATTAATCTACTCGAATCGACATGCCTGAGCCGATTTCTTCGGAGATGACCTTGCCGTCCCATTGCTCCATAAACTGTGGGTACTGTTTTTCCAGATCTCTTTTGAGTACCCATGTCGCGTCTTCCACTGGCAAGTGTTTCCACTTGACTAAGTATTGGAGAAACTCCGATCTCCTTGTTTTCTTGAATGCTTTATCAAGAATTAGCTCTGGAACTATTTCTAACTGTTCTTCTGTCATTTCCAACATAGTTGGAGTGTCCAAAACTTCTTCTGGATTGGGAGTATGCTTCTTCAGCAGACTCACGTGGAAGACTTTGTGTATCTTTAAGTGTGCTGGTAAGTCTAGTCTGTAGGATTGGTTACCCACTCTCTTGACTATTTTGAATGGTCCAGCCCACCTTGGAGCAAGCTTCTTGCAATTTCCGATGCGGAGCTTCGCCTGCTTTACCTTGATCTTGAGCCACACATTGTCGCCAACTTCGAATTCCCTGGCTGTTCGATGCTTGTCGGCGATGCTCTTTTGACGACTTCTTGCTGCTAGGAGGTATCCCCGCACTTCTTCTACGAGCTGCTGCATGTCGCTCAGCATTTGTTGAGAGACTTCTACTTTTGACACGGGATTGTGCCAAGTGTCTGGAGTTAGGCATTGGTAGCCGTAGTTGATCATGAACGGGGACATTTGGGATGATTCTTGCTTGGTGCTATTGTATGCAAATTCCACCAAGTGAATAAATTCCTCCCACATACCTTGCTTGTTCCAGACGTAGTTTCGAAGCATGTCTTCCAATATTACGTTGACGCTCTGTTTGCCCGGGTCCGATTCGAGGATGATAGGGCGTGCTCATGGATAATTTTGTTCCAATCGTTGTGAAGAGATCCCCGCCGAAAAAAGCGATGAACCGGATCTCGGCCGGAGATGATTTCCCTTGGCATGCCATGGAGTCTGAAGATCTCTTTGGTGAAGAGCTTTGCCGTGTCCATAGCTGTGTCCGTGGTCCTGCAAGGCACAAAATGTGCCATTTTCGACAACTTGTCGACCACGACCATTAAGGCATCCTTGCCTCTTACCGCCTCGGCAGTCCTGTTATAAAGTCCATGCTGACTACTTCCCACTTAGCGTTTGGGACGGCTAATGGTTCCAATTACCCTAGTATTCGGAGTTGTTCTGCCTTTGTTTGCTGGCATAGCTGACATTCCTTGATGTAGCGGGCTATTTGCTTCTTCATTCCCGGCCAATAGTAGCCGCTACGCACTTTAAAATATGTCTTCATAAATCACGCATGGCCGGCTATTGAACATTGTGGGTGTCGTGGAGGATCAACTTCCTTACTCCGGATGATTCCCCGCACGCACAACTTGTTCTTATGGTATAGGAGGTTACCTTCCTTCTTAAAGTTTTTGAAGGCTTCCCTCTCCTTATCCGTTCTCGCCTCCTCCTTACGGGCTTGCCCATACTTCCTTTGAAGTCGACATCGTTGGCGAGTTTCTTCTATCTTTTTCGAAATCGCTGAAGAGCGTCGAGATTTGCGTTTGGTGCACCCTGGTTGTCAGTGGATGCCTTGAAAGCGCATCTGCTACCACATTAAGCTTCCCGGGCTTGTAGACTATCTCAAAGTCGTACTCTTCGAGAAACTCCATCCACCTTCTCTGCCTTAGATTGAGATGTGGTTGTGTGAATACGTACTGGAGGCTCTGGTGATCAGTGTCCAACTGAAACTTCCTCCCTAAGAGGTAATGCCTCCAGATTCTCAATGCCCTGACAACTGCTAGCAGCTCTTGATCATGCGTCGGGTAACGCGTTTCGGCGTCGTTCATTTTCCTTGAGTCGTACGCTATTACCCGCTCTTCTTGCATCAGCACTGCACCTGTGGCTATCTTGCTTGCGTCCGTCGCCACCAACTTGTCCTTTTCCGGGTCTGGCAGGGTCAAGACGGGAGCGGTTGTCAAAGCTTCCTTCAACAACTCAAATCCTGCTTGGGCTTTCTTGAGCCAATGGTCGGCCCAATTTTTGACTTTCTCCGTCTTTGTCAGGTCCGTCAGTGGAGCTGCTATCTTTGCGAAGTTCTTCACGAACTTCCTCAGAGTACTGCTAGGCCAAGGAAACTTCTGACCTCGTGGACGTTCTTTGGTGCTGGCCATTGGATGACTACTTCAATCTTGGCGGGGTCTGTCGAGATTCCTTCTGCTGAAATCACATGACCGAGGTATTCCACCTTTTACGTTTGCTATGGTGACACCCGACAACTTGGCATACAATTGATGCCTCCTTAACTTCTCGAGCACCTTTCGGCGTCTTTGAGCATGCTCTTCAATGGATTTCTTGTACGACACGGAATGTCGTCAAAGAATACTATCACAAAGGTGTCCAAGTATTCTCACGAAGGTGTCGTTCATGAGTCTCATGAGCGAGCGGGGCATTGGATAGCCCAAATGGCATTACGGTGAATTCGTCATTAATGCCCATATCTGGTTCGAAAGCCGTTTTGTGGATGTCCTCTTCCTTTATTCTGATCGGTGATAGCCACGATCTTAGGTCGATCTTGAGAAGACCCTTGCCCCTTGGAGTTGATCCATCAAGTCGTCGACACTGGGGAGTCGCGTACTTGTTCTTGATAATGTGCTTGTTCAATTGTGCGTAATCTATGCACATCCTCAAGCTTCCATCCTTCTTCTTGACAAAGAGGATGGGTGCCCCAAATGGTGAGACACTGGGCCCGATAAAGCCTAGATCGAGCAATTCTTGTAGCTGCTTCTTTAGCTCGCGGAGTTCATGTGTGGTCATTCTATATGGGGCCTTGCTTGTCGGCTTGGTCCCCTGGTTCGAAAAGTGCTATTTCACACTCTACTCCCTGTAAGGAGGAAGCTTCTCGATCTCATCGGAAAGAGATCGTGGAACTCCGTAATCAAGTTGGCGATTGGCTTGGGTAACTTGGCGTGAGCCTTGTCTTCCTTGCTTTCTTCGGCTTCGGGTTCCTCAATCTCGAGCTTGAAGATGTATGCTACTTTTCGCTCCTTATAGATTTGAGGCGACTTCTTAACGGACATACATTGCATGATGGGGGTAACTTCTTTACCTGTGATCTCAATGGCTTTGCCGTCGGGCGTTGGGAAGGTCACCTTCCGCTTTCCACAATCTATGATGGCCCCTGCTGGACCAAGGTACTCCATTCCAACGATCAAGTCGTATTTGCCAATGCCCATTACTTGCCGCCCCATCACGGATATTAATCCCTGGCAAGTCAATGTCGAAGTTGATTCTCTTCCCAGCTGTATGTCTTACTGCCCCGCTTGCCAAGATTACGGGCCTTGGTTTGGACTTTAGTGGTTTCAATTTCAACATTTCAACCATTCTCGGGGATGCGAAGTTATGGCTACTTCCGGAGTCTATCAAGACTATGAAGGACTTGGCCTTTGCCTTCCCTACTGTGGTGATTACCTTATACTGGGTCTCTGCCTGTTCTGTATCTATAGCAGCGAAGATGTGGCACTCACCCTGAATGTAATCGCGTGCTTCCTCGCCGTCCTCGTCTGACGGGGTGTCCCATCCGCCCAACTCTGCTAGCGCTGAGCTCATAACAAATGGGCAGTTCGCTGTTCGGTGGCCCGGCTGGAAACATCTAAAACAGAGCTGCTTCTCCATGCATTCCTGCCTTTTCTCCTTGGGCATCGCCTGCAAGAAGGACCGTACTGCTTTCGAGTAGTTGGATCCTTCCTGTTTGTCCTTGAAGGACACCTGCTTTCTTTCTCTTTGTTTCCCCGGTTGCTATTATATGGGGACTTTCTTTGGGCTTGGGCTGGCTGCCCTAGGGACTGTAGCTCCCTGTTGCTTTCCCTACGTCACGATAGTAAAAGGCTGCCTCGGCGCTTGTTTTTTTCGCGGTCCCGATCCTTGCAAACTAATTGCCTTGGACTCAGCTTGGACCTTTGTTTTGGGGTCTATTGCCCTTATGAGTTTCTGAGTTCCTCGTTCAGCCCTTCTATGTAGCTTTCCGCTGCGTGTTTTCGCTCGGTTTAGGCACATATCTGATCTTAGCCTCATGAATTCTTGATTTGTACTTACTGCACCGTCTTGTACCCTAGCGCAATCTGTAAAAGCTGGCGCATCATGTTCGACTTGTGTTTCAGGAACATAGTGTTTCTTGAAAGCTTTTGAGAACTTCTTAAATCGGCATCGTCCCTGCTCAACCCATGGGCTTTGGCATAGCCCTTCCACCATATCGCGTGCCCCTTTCGGGTTGGCTACATTTGCCACCCGCCTTTGTCTTTGTCCTTCATGCCATGGCGTTGCGTATACTCACTCATTTCGTCCAGCCATGCCTCCGGCTTCTAGGCGGATCGTTCTCGCCCAGAGAGCTGTTCGAGTTCCGGGCTTTCAAACATTGCCCAGTCTTTGAGTCCACCTTCTTACGGTAATCTAGGGCCTTAGTGTCCATACATGCCGCGTCTCTATGGTCCGGCACCTTTCGGCCTCTTTTGGGACTCGAGTCAGGGGTTGAGCTTGATTCGGAGGTCTCGTGCTAGGGGACCTCCTTCTCTTACTCCTTTTCTTGTCTTTCCCCGACTTCCGGGATTAAGCTAATGGCGGATGATGCTTGGGCTGCTAGTAGGGCCTTTATCTGGTCCAGGTCCTGTTGCATCTGTGACAACTCTTCTTCTGGTGTCATGGGGCCATATCCCTCGAAGAGGTTCCTTTGAAGGGGTTGACTGTCAGGAGTTTCTTCATCTCTGTTGGGCCTCTGTTTTGCTTTCGGACGATTCGTTGTTCCCTTTACGCATACACAATTGGTCATGGTTGTACGGTTAGTTTTGTTTGTTCTGTTGCATTATATGTGTTGTTGGTATAGTTGCGGAACAAAATATATCAACAAAACATTTAAAAAATGCAGAAGAAGTTATATTTATATTATATAATATGTTTACTACAAAAGACTTCTCGTATCAAGATTCCTAACTATTCTTGATAACGCGGGTAGGATGGATTATCCTCTAGGAACTTCTTCACTTGGGCTGTTCCCACTGAATGACCCAAGTTCCTAAGGGCGTTGATGAAGATCCACCCGCAAAGCTCTCGCCAAGTCTTCGACTCGTGGTGGGAGGTATAGCCGCGGTCACCGCTTGATCTTCCTGCCTTTGTAAGGTATGGCGAAGTCGAAAACATCGAGTGCTACCGCTCTCTTCACCAGGATGGCATATTCGGTGTTGAGGGGTAGCCGAGCATGCCGGCAAATCCTGAGAGCGCGATCAGCATCGACACTCCTTCTTAGCCCTGGGGGTGAATTTCGCGATGAATTACGCTATTCTTAGATCCATTAGGGAAGGTAATACGCGATGACAATGGTTTGCGTGGCGGAATCCTCGGTACCGGTATCCAGCGGCCTGATGTCTGCAAGAAAATCATCAACCTCCAGGTGGTGAGCTCCCTGTAGATCCACATTTGTTGTGAAGCTCTCGAGGTCGAACTTCTTCTCTCGGGGAGGTGTTGCCAGAAGAGCTTGCGTTAAGATGTTTGATGTCGTGGCGAATCCCCATCTGTTCTGTAGAGCAGGAACTCTTCTTCCGTCGGTAGTTGGTCTGCTGACACGATGCGCCTCCATAATGCGCGATCTTTATAGGCTTGGATATCGGAGGTCGACTCCCCGTGTAAGTGTCGGCTTCCCTTACTTGGGTGGGAAGTCGAGAGGGTTCCTCCGGGCGATGAAGTCGTCAGATCCGTTCTAACCCGGGTTGGTGCAGCAACTCTTGGTCGATATTCCCTTTCTACGCACTCAGGGAGATTTTGGATGTCGCTTAGGAGCAAAAATTCTTAAGCCGACAATGATGGGGGCTAGGCTTGTAATGCCTAGCCCAAAGGGTGTAGCGATTCTAAGAGTTTGCCGGCTTCTTTTGAAGTCTTGCCACTCTTGTTTGCTTTGTCGCCAGCTCTTCGCGGGTCGAAGTTCGGACGTAGTCTTCCTCCTCTTCGATTCCTCTTCTTCTGAGTCTTCTTCTTTTCCTTCCTGCTCCTGTTCGTATTGCGTAAGGAGCCGTTGTTCTGCTGCTATGGCTAATGGGTCCACGTCCATGGGGGGAATGGAGGTTTCTCCCACAGTGTTTTCGGCACGATGGGTAAGAAAAATTGCCAAGGCAGTGTTGAAAGAGAAGTATTTGGTCCTATTGACAGTTAGGACCATTGGCTCGGGCGTGCGCTGCGCCTTGTTTGTGAGGTACTTGGCAATGTTTGGAACATCGCCTAAAAGGCGCTTGAGGGATTGCCTAGGAACAAAGTAACCCACACCAAGGTGGAGCTGCACTAGAGATGGCTCTACCCTAGCTTGGAATTCAGACATGACTCTGCATGTAGTGTGGGGTTGCGTGCAAAGTTGCTTGGACATCTACCTCCTTCCGGAAGACATGGAAAATTTCATCGATGTCGGCCTCGGCAGCATGAGCGCTGGCGCTGTACCATCTGCGGAAATCAGAGGTTGCCATGAGTTCAATGCGGAAGAGAGTAGCAAATGGTTGCAAGAGCGCCTCAGGGAGTTGGAAAATCGGCTAAGAGAGCAGGAGCAAACTTGTGGGGTGCTACGCGTAAAATGAGGGACTTATTTATAGAAAAGAGGAAAACCCTAATTTTTGAGGGACATGGAAAATTCTTCGGGTTGGGTGTTTGTAGTCTGTAATGAGGTCAAAATGGGAATTTGAAGACTAGTTCAAGTGTTAGAGCATGGCTGGATTACTGAAAGATGCTATACAACAGGTTGAAGATCATTTTGACAAGCTCCGGTGAAGAAATGGTAGGAGGTCTCACAGCTTGCGCCTCGCTCAAAAACTAAAGTTTAGTTTCTAGTCCAGGCGCGAGCTGTGAGACATCGGTCCCATTTTGATCAAAACATGTCCAATTTAGGTGAACTAAAGGTGTAAGGATGATGGCCTCATCAAATCAGGTAGAATTGACCCCTTATTTGGTCAATTTGGAGCTGTTTTGGGCAAGTTTTGGGCAAGGTCTCACAGCTTGCGCCTCGCTCAAAAACTAAAGTTTAGTTTCTTACCCAGGCGCGAGCTGTGAGACATCACGCCTTTCGGTCGGCAAATGTCCTATTTCACTAAAATAAAAACTAAAACCTGCTAACTCATCCTAATTAGTCAAGTTCAGGCAACTAAAGTACACAAAATTGTTTCATTTTACAAAATTTTCAATTATTTACAAATGGTTCTAAGGGCGTTCTCCCTTAATGCGTCTAGCAAGATACATGTCTTGCCTCATAAGGGTTACTCGTTTGGCATGGACAGTGCAAGATGTTGAGTCTTCAAAATGTTGTACTATAAACTGCTCAGCCGCTTCTTGCAGTGCCAGCAGCATTTCATCTGTGACCCTAAAGTCAGTCCTGAAATCCTGCATTACCTCTCTAACTAGCCGAGCAAAGGGGGCGAGAATCGGGGAAGCGTGGCTGCTTATTTGGAAGTGCGAATCTCCCGTAGTGCTCTTTGCTCGAGCTGCTTCTTAGTGAGCTTCTTCTGGGAAGGCTTTTTCGGGACCTTGGGCTTGGGTGGTGGGGGTCGTAGGGTCTGCTGCTTTGTGGGGTGACCCCCTTCGATGGTCTTGACCCTGTTCTCCTGGTAGTAGGAGTTGTATGCCTCCCACTCCTTCATATAGGCCTCGTGGTCCCGCATCTTTCGCTCGTAGACTTTGATGGGGTTGGTGACGTAAGACTCTCGCGGGGGTAGGGGTTGCTTCTTCTGTCCCATTCCCGGGTGGGAGGGGGGCTTCTTCACTGTGTCCTGCTGCTCCTCCTCGGGTGCTATCTGCTCGGTCACCACCTGCTCTACAGTCGGGGGTTTGGAGGAGCCTGCTCCCTCAGTGCTGGGATTATGATCTCCGTCAGAATCGTCTGAGGACGTCGGGGGCTGATCAGGTGGTCGTTCGGCTATTACTATCTTAGGATTGGGCGTTTTCTTTAGCTTCCTTTTGGGCTGCTCCACGGCTTTGCCCTTCTTCTTCTTCAGTTCCTCGGCCGCTTTTGCCTCCTCCTCTTCTCTCTTCCTCTTCTTTTGTTCCCTTTTTCTTTCTCGGCGTTCATATTTCCTGATGAAAGCAGCGAGGTCTGCTTCCTCTGCTGAGGCTCGAGCCTCGGCTTCGCTCTGCTCTTCTTTGCTCCTCAGCTTCTTTTTCCGAATCGGGCCTCGACTTGTTCTTCAAATGGTCGGCTCACGGCGTCGGCATCCTCTGTTCTTCTCGGGCCTTGGTTCTCTTTTCCCTCAGCGCTCCCTCCTCCTCTTCCTCAATCACTTCCGTCCCGGCCTCTGAATGTACTTCCTCTTCTTGATTTTGCTCGTTCGAAGGTTCTCCCTCACTCGAAGAAGATTGAGCGTTAGGGTTAAGGAGGCGCTCTTGGAGCATGCGCCGAATCGTACCGGCATCGACGGCGCTGGTCGCTTCGCCTGGGCGGGCTTTCCTCGCAGTCTGCTTGGTTCGTGCCATGTTTGACGGGTCGTCAATCGGATCTCGGGCGCCAAAGATCGCCTTAGAGAGCGAGAGCTGGTTTCTAAGGCGGGAACATTCAAATGAGGGGGGTCTACTTCTATTTATAGCTTGGAAAATTTTAGGTCAAAATTCAAGTAGCTCTATTTAGCCTGCTAAGGTACCTATTTAATTAAAACTTACACTTATTTCAGACTTTTTCTACTTATTGGTCTCACAGGTCGCGCCTCGCTCAAAAACTAAAGTTTAGTTTTTAGACCAGGCGCGAGCTGTGAGATTTCACATATCTTTAAGTCATTTAAGTAATTAAAACATGCTATTCTAATTAATTCCTACCTTAGAATTAGCCTTACCACCTTAGTTTTCTCAAATTTGTCATGTTTGAGTGACCTTGGCTCGATGTCTCCACGACTTAGCCTCGCTCAAAAACTAAAGTTTAGTTCTTTGCCCAGGCGCGAGCTGTGAGACCACCTTACTTGGCAAATTTTTGGCTCATTCTTTTTATTCTTATTAAGTTCCAATTCACTTAACTGTTACTAGCTTAGTATAACTACCAAAAATGAGAAAAAATTTCCCACTTTTCGAGGCTTGAAGATCCTATTAAGTTAGTACTACTGGGAGTATGGTCAGTGCTTTGCTCTTGGTCTCCAAGAACATAGCTCTGATACCACTGTGACGTCCCCTACTCATATACGATGCCCGCACCGTATACAAACAGGAGTTCATCCCCCGCACCAGCTACATACTGATACATGGCCCTCCACATATCACTGTGTCCGCCTAGAGTCCACAGTGGGAAGAGTGAAGGGGTCATTTTACCCCGTCTTCCTCAGGGCCTACCTAGCTACGGAAGCGTAAATATACACGTCAGTAACATAACATCATATATCCACCTCGAAGGGTGGCACATCAATACCTGCATAGACAAAGATCAGCACAATACAAGGGAAGTTCCTACCCAAGGCTCAGACTCCAGGGAAGGACTGACTAGCTTTGGGTCTCGAGTTGATCGCGCACGAGAATCATGACAAATGGATTGGTGCGGCATAAGAACATGGCTTAGGGTTGTCCACTCCATCCGCCCCTCATTGCACACTGCGAGTAGGTTGAAAAGTGTTGGGACATTTGTAGACTGCGGCGCATAGCCAAAGGAGCTATTCACGGGTTACATCTCCCGATCCCGATGGGGCGGTAGGGATCACTCCCTCCAGAGATCTACACGCTGACCCAAGGTGACTAGAGGGCCCTTGCCCTTATTCGACTTAACCCCGGAAGGTGAACTCCACCCCACGGGTGTCGAGCCCATGCCTTACCCACACTCGGTGGCAAGCCATTAGACCTAGTCACTCTGATCCACGGTAGGCCTTACACACCAGAGGGATCGGTCAAGGGTCAGAACACGAACCTCATTCTAAGCCAGTCTGGTCCCTTCACCCACAACCAGGTGGGGTTCTTGTGCACAGGCCGAATTCTAGTAATGCACTAAGAGGGACTAGCTAGGAGCATCATCTACTAAGCTTTAAGTCTCTACCCACCCTTCCCAATACAATGAGTCCACAGAATACAACCATCCATCATATGATCATAAATAATAAGAACTAATCTAATACATAGAGTCAATTCTTTAGTTAGAGTCAATCTCGTGGTGCGTTGGGCTACTAAGGCGATTTAATAGGCTAAACCTACTAGTTGAAGCTGGGAATGAGGTTTAAGCTATTCAATCGACCAAATACCTGATCCCTGGTTCACTCCTCTTGATCCGAAGGCATCCATGTCTTTGTTCTGCCTCGGGATGCGGTCGGAAGGATGATCTGACAAGCTGGGGCGTGCTGGCAGATCGTGGGAGTTGGAATTGGCTCCTCAGGTGCGCGAATCGGAGCTCAGAAGGTCTGTGGGCGAAAAAGGGAATGTTAGGGTTTGGTGCCTTATGTAGGCTATCGGTTAGGTTTAGGGTTCCCATGACCCTTTGTCTACCTTTAAGGGTTTAAAGGTCTAAAGGTGCGCGCATTGCTAAGTGTGCGCACCATTGCAAGTTGCCCCCTAGGGCGTCCTTGCTTGAGTATTCGTCGGCGCATTACCGTCGGTCGGGCGCGATAATGCGCATGGCGGACAAGATGCGGTACGCCCGTCGAGGCCGGGTATATCGTCATCGAACGTCACAATTTCACACCCCTATAGGCCTGTTAGACTACTTTTCATGGTCATGGTCAGTGCTAGTTCCTGGTCAACCAAGAACATCGCTCTGATACCATTGTGACGCTCCCTGCTAAACATACCGCACTTTCGGCAGAAATCCCCGTCCGGCTCAACAACCGCCACGGGCCCCTTCGTCTACCCCGCACTCGAGGCGATCCTAGTGCGGGAGGGGACACGAAAGGTGTCTGGCGCCCTTCCCCTATGGGCTCCTAGATCAGCGGAAGCGATAAACATGTCAGAACTAGCATCAAACATATAAATACTACCTCGAAGGGTAGTCCATCACACATATACCAATGCAAAGATGATAATCATAAACCGTAAAACATGATAACCCCTACCCAGGCTCAGACTTGTAAGGAGGATGACTGACCGGCTAAGCCTCAAGATAGAGCAGACCGAGTCATGGCATTGGCGAGGGCTGGCATAAAACAATGGCTAGGGTTGACCACTCCATCCGCCCCTCCTGTGCATACTTTGCAGATGGGCTAGATCAAGCTGTGGCGTGACTCTAACCTTCCGGATACGCAATCCCATGGCATCACCCATCGGGACTACTACAGGTTGCATCTACCTGGTCCGACGAGGTAGGAAGGGTTGCATCTCCCCTTCCCGGGGTTTAGAGGCTCCACGGGCGGCTAGAGAATCGTGACGACACACGATTCGTACCCGACTGAACCCCCTGAAACAAGAGCCAAGCTGACACTTGCAGCTCTTGAGAGGCAGGGCGACACCATTGCCCCAGGAGGTGTCGGACCCATGCTCGGCCCACTCGAAGTGACCGACCATAAGTCTAGCCCACTATGGGATCCCCCGAAGCCCCCACTCGGCAGGGATCCACCCTCCATCTTGCCTCTAGCCCCGTTGTGTAGTGCTGAGTCACATCATAGCTTCCATAGCCAGGTGGGTTCCTATGCACAGGCCGCACTAATAGGAACTAAGGGATCTACACTAGGAGCATACTACATATGGCCCTAGGTCTCTACCCCCCTTCCCAATACAAGAGGAGCAACATGATCAACCAATATCACATACATCACATCATGATCAATATCATATGAACATCTTAACCTAATCATACATATCTAACTAACAGTTAGGGTTCCTTGATTAGGGTTCAAGATGTTCAACAAAGGATCTAGGGTGGCTCTACTCTAGACACGAACTACTAACCCATCTGGAGTGCTAAATTCCAGATGAACTAACATGAACTCTACTCAACCTACCTCCTCCAGAAGCGCTTCCTCCCATCCCTGGCGTCTCCATGCTCCTTGACGTGGGTCGATGGCTTGCTCCCTCAACGATCATGCACACCTCCCAGGGGCTGCTGCTCCAGGCTAGGCTATGACGAACGATGCTCGAAACGGGGTTTCGGGCACGTGGGTGAGAGTTCAGGTGCTAGGTCAGGGAAAAGGGTCTAGGGTTAGGGTTAGAGCCAATATAGGTGTGGGTCCACATGGGATGCCACGTGGCACCACTAGGATGAGGCCGTGTGGCGATTGCCCAATAGGATAAGGCCATGTGGAAATGGGCCTTATCCTAAGGTTATCTAAGTTAAACACTTAACTTAGATGTGCACCCCTTGCCACTTTCTAAGGCATACAAGGCTACATAGGTAGACTTGTATGGTGACGGGTCCAAGAATATACGTATTTATAGCGTATATTCCTATGGAACGTCACACCTTGTCAATGCGCCCAAGGATGCTCCAGAAGAAGACTTCGTACACTTGCATGTTGTTGGTGCCATGGTCTTTAATGGGAAACTTTTTTGCAAGACTTTCTTAAACTATCCAAATATTCATGCTGATCCTAATCTCACTATTACAATCTTGCACAAGATTCTTTCTAGTCTGGAGCATTTACCACCAGTTTTGTACCTCCAGCTTGACAACACAACGAGAGAGAATAAGAATCAAGCATTATTTACTACTGTGCTAAGCTTGTTGAGAAACAAATTTTCAAGAAAGTGAAGATTGGTTTTCTTCTTGTTGGGCATACACATGATCAAATTGATCAGATGTTTAGTAGGTTCTCCAAATGTCTTGCTCGAAAGAAGGCTCTTAACCTGCCAGCAATGATTGATGTTATTCAAGAATCGTACAATCCTCGTCCAGAAATCGAGTTGTTGGATGAGACTTATGATTTCAAAGAACTGATTTTTCAGAAAGACCCATTAGGTTACCGTGCTATTGAGTCTTTAAAAAATATCACGTTCTCGCGTGAGATCAAAATCTCACTTAAAAATGGGAAAGCCAGCTTACAAGGCAAGAAATATGCTAAATCGAAGGAGTGGCAGCCAGCAGAAGGAATTCAATTCATTCGAACCATTCTTGACATTACTTCTATGCTTCAGCAGAGCAAATACCTTTAAAAAGCTTGAAAGAAGTCACGAGGAGTAGAAAGGAAGGGAGAGCCTTTCAACCAGACAAGTCGTTGGATTGGATTGAAATGAGCATCTTGTCATACCATTTTGGAGAAGCAGATACTTCATGGTGGCCTCAGTTTTTTGCTCAACAACATGAGCTGCTCCATGCCATGTCACAAGGTCGCAGACCTATTGTCTTCAACTGGCCAATTGAAAATCAAATGGAACAAGTGCTGGCACAAAATGAAAATCCAATGGAATAGGAACGACTCATGTCTAGCTCAGATGAAGATGATAGAGTGATTTACAAGGGCCCTAGATGCACGGCACAATAGGTGTGACGCTCCCTGCTAAACATACGGCGCCCAGCCGTATACCCGGCAGGAAATCCCCCATCCGGCTCAGCAACCGCATGGGCCCTTCGTCTACCCCGCACTCTCGAGGTGACTCTTAGTGCGGGGAGGGAACACGAAGGTGTCTTGCGCGCCCTTCCCCCATGGGCTCCTATAACAGCGGAAGCGACAACACGTCAGAACTAGCATAAAACATATACAAATACTACCTCGGAGGGTAGTGCATCGCACATAAACCAATGCATAGATGATAATCACAAACCATAAAACAGGAGAGCTCCTACCCCGGCTCAGACTCGTAAGGAGGGCGACTGACCGGCTAGGCCTCAAGATAGAGCAGACCGAGTCATGGCGATGGCGAGGGCTGGCATAGAACAATGGCTAGGGTTGACCACTCCATCCGCCCCTCCTGTGCATACTTTGCAGATGGGCTAGAACAAGCTGTGGCGTGACTCTAACCTTCCGGATACGCAATCCCATGGCATCACCCATCGGGACTACTCCAGGTTGCATCTCCCTGGTCCGACGAGGTAGGAAGGGTTGCATCTCCCCTTCCCGGGGTCTAGAGGCTCCACGGGCGGCTAGAGAATCGTGACGACACACGATTTGTACCCGACTGAACCCCCCGAAACAAGAGCCAAGCTGACACTTGCAGCTCTTGAGAGGCAGGGCGACACCATTGCCCCAGGAGGTGTCGGACCCATGCTCGGCCCACTCGAAGTGACAGACCATACGTCTAGCCCACTATGGGATCCCCCGAAGCCCCCACTCGGCAGGGATCCACCCTCCATCTTGCCTCTAGCCCCGTTGTGTAGTGCTGAGTCACATCATAGCTTCCATAGCCAGGTGGGTTCCTATGCACAGGCCGCACTAATAGGAACTAAGGGATCTACACTAGGAGCATACTACATATGGCCCTAGGTCTCTACCCCCCTTCCCAATACAAGAGGAGCAAACATGATCAACCAACATCACATAATCATCACATCATGAGAGTAATCATAAGAAGAACATCTTAACCTAATCATACAACTAACTAATAGTTAGGGTTCCTTGATTAGGGTTCAAGATGTTGAATATGGTTTCTAGGATGGCTCTACCCTAGATACAAAATACTAGCACATCTGGAATGCTAATCCCAGATGAGCTAACACAACTACTATCCTACATACCGCTCCCCGACGCTCTCCCTCCGGATCCGGCCTCCATGGTCTTCGCTCACAAGCTGCTGTTCCTACTCCAAGAACGGGTCTACCCGGCTGGGGTCTGCTGCACCAGCCTATGCCACAATCGAAGCCAGGTTCAAAACGGGTTTCAACAAGTAGGTGAGTCTCGGGGTGCTAGGGCTGGAAAGAGGTCTAGGGTTAGGGTTTATGCCTATATAAGTTAGGTCCACCTAGGATGCCACGTGGCACCAATCGGGTGAGTCCTGTGTGGCGGTGCCCCAATAGGTTAAGGCCACGTGGATAATGGTCTAAGCCTATGGTTGGCTAAGTTATGAGAATAACTTAGCCATGCCCCCTAGTGCCACAATCTATGGTATACAAGGCTATAAGGATAGACTTGTATGGTGACGGATCCAGGAATATACGTATTTATGGCGTATATTCCCCTGGACCGTCACATTCTCCCCCCCTTAGGACAATGCTGTCCTCAGCATTGCGCTAAGGTGACGAACCTACCTTATGCCTGCAAAACAACAATATGTCATAACCTTTAGCTTAGCTTAGCAATCAAGTTTTTTATTAGTTCAAGTCAAAATTTTAGGCCATATTTGTACTTATACAAAATTATATAGCCTTAACATCGTTATTTCTTATAATAATTCAAAATACTATTATAAGAGTTATTAGGGTTCATAATCTAATTATGGCTCCCCTATCTTCTAAACGCCAGCTCCTCGTTGAAGTCCTCCTTCTACTTGCACGCAAAAGGAGCACATTACGTTAGTTTAGTTAATAATTTGTGGTTTTAGGGGACCACCCCCTTACCTCCTTGAGCCGAACCACCGCTCAAGGTTGTCCTACTACCCTGCCCAAGATCATGGCCCTTTCGGATTTGAGCTTAGGGATCATTTAAGATGCTCCCATCATTGCCCATGATCGAGTGCTACCTTGTACACGATCCCCCCGGATCGAGTACACCCCAGTGCATCATGCCCCGAGGGTTTCAGCTAGGGAACGTCTCACGATCCCATCATCGCGCATGATCACTTAAGCTTCACCATGACCCTCCTACGGCCGGTGTGCATTCCCCGCATCGTGGCATAGAGATCATCCGATCGATGTCCCATCATTGCCCACCATGCCTCATTCCTCACCGCATGACCCTAATGGTCATGCGCACCTCTTGGTGCGTGTGGCCTAGAGAATGCCCTAAAGGCGTATCCCATCATCGCCCACACGATCCAAGGTTCTGGCACATGCACCCTCCTAACTAGAATGCATGCGCCAGGCTCAAAGCTAACTATCAACATACTAGCTAACCACCTGGCAAGTCGGGGTCGACCAAGTCGGAGACGACTCGCCCATCAAACTCCTTCATAAACTCTGGGTATTGCTTCTCCAAATCTTGCTTCAATACCCATGTCGCATCTTCCACGGGTAAGTGCTTCCACTTAACCAAATATTGAGGAATCGAGACCTCCTAGTCTTCTTGAATGACTTATCAAGAAGTAACTCGGGCACTATTTCTACTTGCTCCTCCGTCATTTCCAACAAGGTTGGAGTATCCAAAACCTCCTCAGGGTTAGGATTGTGCCTTTTTAATAAACTTACGTGGAAGACCTTGTGGACCTTAAGATGGGCTGGAAGATCCAACTTATAGGCTTGAGAGCCCACTCTCTCTAAAATCTTGAACGGCCCAGCCCACCTAGGGGCAAGCTTCTTGCAGCTCCCAATCCGCAGCTTGGCTTGCTTCACCTTGATCTTCAACCAAACGGTATCTCCCACCTTAAACTCCCTTACGGTCCTGTGCTTGTCGGCTACACTCTTCTGCCGACTTCTTGCTGCCAATAAATAACCCCTTACTTCCTCTACTAGCTGCTGCATGTCTCCTAACATCTGCTGGGACACTTCTACCTTGGACACAGGATTGTGCCAGGTATCCGGGGTTAAGCACTGGTACCCGTAATTCACCATGAAAGGAGACATCTGAGATGACTCCTTAAGTAATTGTTGTAGGCGAATTCCACCAAGTGGATGTACTCATCCCACTTGGACTGCTTGTTCCACACATAGCTTCGAAGCATGTCTTCAATGATCCGATTGGTCCTTTCCGTCTGGCCATCTGTTTGAGGATGATACTGCACTCATGGAGAGCTTCGCCCGGATGGTGCTAAAGAGATCCCGCCAAAAGGCACTCATGAACTTAGAATCTCTATCGATATTATCTCCCGAGGCATGCCATGGAGTCTAAAAAATCTCCTTTACTTAATAACTTGGCGGTGTCTAATGCGGTGTCCCGCTGCCTTGCAAGGTACCTAAATGTGCCATCTTAGATAACTTATCTACGACAACCATCAATGCATCCTTGCCTCAAGAGTTCTAGGAGTCCTGTGATGAAATCCATGCTTATGACCTCCCACTTTGCATTTGGCACCCCCAATGGCTCTAAAGCACCGGAATCGAAGTTGTCCGCCTTTGGTCTGGCGACATAACCGGGTAATCCCGAATATATGCAGCTATCCGCCTCTTCATTCCCGCCAGAAGTAACTACTTCGAATCTTGAAATAGGTCTTCATGAAGCCAAAGATGCCCCCGCTATTGGGCTGTTATGTGTGTCATGAAGAATTAACTTCCTTACCCCTCAAGATTCGGGCACACACAACTTATGCTTGTGGTACAACAGTTGCCTTCCTTTTTAAAATGCTTGAAGGCTTCCCGCCCTTGTCGATTGCTCGCTTCCTTGGAGAGGCTTTCCCACACCTCCTTGAAGTCCACATCGGTTGGCAAGGACTCCTCAATCTTCTTGCCAAACTCACTCGAAAGGGTGGAAATCGCATTACAATGCGCCCTTGTCTGAAATGGCCTCCCTAGAGAGGGCATCCGCTACAACATTAAGCTTACTGGGCTTATATATAATATCAAAATCGCACTCCTCAAGGAATTCCATCCACCTCCTTTGCCTTAAGTTGAGGAGTGGCTGGGTGAAAAGATACTGAAGGCTCTGGTGATCAGTATCTAACTGAAACTTCCTTCCCAGCAAATAATGCCTCCATATCCTCAATGCCCTGACAATGGCTAGCAGCTCCCCGATCATGGGTTGGGTAGCGTTGCTCGGCGCCGCTCATCTTCTTCGAGTCGAGGCGACTACCCTTCCTTCTTGCATCAAGACTGCCCCTGTTGCTATCTTGCTTGCATCTGTTGCCACCAACTTATCCTTACTCGGATCCGGGAGAACAAGCACTGGTGCTGTTGTTAAGGCCTCTTTAAGCTTCTCAAAAGAAGCTTGGACTTTCTCTAACCAATGGCTAGCCCAATCCTTAATCTTCTTGGCCTTAGTGAGGTCCGACTGAGGGGACGCCCACTTAGCAAAGTCCTTCACTTAACTTTCTGTAGTATCCCGCCAACCCGAAAGCTTCTTACTTCGCCACATTCCTTGAGCTGGCCAATCAACTATTGCCTCAATCTTAGATGGATCCGTGGAGATTCCCTGGATGTTACTACATGCCCCAAGTACTCCACCCTACTGTTGCAAAGTGGCACTTAGAGAGCTTCCCATACAACCGATGACGCCTCAACTTCTCCAACACTTTCCCCGAGATGTCGACAATGCTCTTCAAGGGACTTGTTTGTAGATTAGGATGTCGTCAAGAAGACAATAACAAACTCATCCAAGAAGTCTCTCAAGATATCGCTCATGAGGCGATAAACGCTATGGGAGCGCTCGACAATCCAAAGGGCATTATCAGAACTCAAAATGACCATACCGCGTTCTGAAAGCAGTCTTATGGATGTCCTCTTCCTTTATTCTTATCTGATGGTATCCTGATCTTAAATCAATCTTAGAGAATACCTTTGCTCCTTGTAGCTGATCCATTAGGTCATCCGCCCTTGGCAATGCATATTTATTCTTTATCGCCCCGCTTATTAAGTCGGGCGATAGTCTATGCACATTCTTAAGCTTCCATCTTTCTTCTTGACAAAGAGTATAGGTGCTCCGAAAGGAGACACACTTGCTCTTATAAATCCAAGCTCGAGCAATTCCTGCAGCTGTTTCTTGAGCTCACCAATTTCGGAATGCTCATTCTATATGGCGCCTTCGTAGGCTTCGTGATCCCGAGCCAATGTGATCTCACATTCTACACCCCTATAAGGTGGCGGCTGCCGGATTTCATCCGGAATACATCCTTGAACTCGAAATAAGCCTTGCTATTCCGCCTGGGCAAGTGATTCCCCTTTGGGTCACTTCCCTCCCCGCTTTGCCTCGCCCAACCGATTCCAACCTCAAGATGTAATCCACTTTATTCCTTTCTATACTCTTCCTTAGCCGCTTCAAAGAAATACACCGCATAGGAGAATGTAGCTTCTTACCTTTCACTATCAACTTGTTGCCGCCCGTGCCGCCATGGAGACTTCATTCGGTCGCAATCAATCATGGCTTTGGCTGGCTTCAAAAATTCCATCCCCACTATCAAATCATATCTTCCAATGTCCATGACTTCTGCTCCCATCGGCCACTTAGCCCCACTAAGGTCTATGTCAAAGGTGATCCTCCTCCCCTTAGTGTGTCGAATGGCGCTTGATTTGGCCATAGCACGGGCCTTGGCTTAGACTTCAATACCTTATTCTTCATTAGAGCAGCCAATCTAGGAGATGCAAAATTATGAGAGCTACCAGATCTATGAGGATTACATAAGGATTACTATCTATGATCCCATCACCGCTGATGACAGCTTGACTGATTCTCTATCTCATCGACTCAATGTTTGCACATATGTGACACTCACCATCTATGAAGTCGTGGCCCTCCCGCTGGTCATCATCCCTCGCCCGGCCCTCGTTGGGGAGTCCCAATCCAAGAGTTCTCGCCAAAGCCGACCGCATGACTAATGGACAATCATGTGTCCTGGTGCCCCGGGCCGGAAGCACCAAGCATAACTTCTTCTCAATGCATTCCTGTCTCTTTTCCTTCGGGCAGACCGGCCTAGGAGACGCTTTTAAGAGCTGCCGCCGATGCGTTTCGGGCTTACGGTCCCCAAAAGCTTTGCTCGACCCTTACCTTTGCCGACTCCCCGATGGTGTAGCCTGCTGATTGCTTACCCCGATATTGCCCCCGACTGCCCCCTCAATTCTTACCCCTAAAGGTTGATCGCTTCGCATGGAGTTGCCGGTGCCTCCTCCAAACTTATAGCTTTATCTTCTACTGCAAGGATCGACTTCGGGTTGATTGCTCTAACAAGCCTCTTGATATTGCTGTTCAACCCTCAATGTAAGTATCCACGGCTTGCCCTCTCGAGACTCGTGAACATTCACTGAGCCTCATAAATTCTTCTGTATACTTAGCCATCGATCATGTACCCCGATTCAACCTGTAAAACTGCTGAATCTGTCTACTAGTATGAGACCTTGGTACATAGTGCTTACGGAAAGCCTTGCTAAAAGTCTTAAATCTGCAATTGTTCCTCTTCAGCTTGTTAGACTTAGCATATCCCTTCCACCAGATCCTTGCCGGTCCAATGAGGTTAGCTGTAGCAACTTTCCCTATATCCTTGTCTTTCATCCCGTAAGAGTTACCAAATTCTTCCATTTCATCAAGCCATGCTTCAGCTTCCATGCCTCGATCTGTTTTCCCCGAGAACCGCCCAGCTTCCTTTGTCTTCCATACATTGCTCATAGCACTATCCACCTTTTTCTCGGTAATCATCCGCCTTTTCTTGCCCTTTTTTCTTGCCTTAGGTGCTGCGAGTCACTATCGGAGCTAGAGCCGCTGCCACCGGAAGAGCTGTCTGATGAGCTGGAGCTAGATGATGATGGACTCCTGGTTCTCCTCTTCCTTCTCCTATCCCTGACATTCCCCTGGTTGCCCTCCCCTTCCTGCTGAGGAACTTCGTCACCACCCGGAAAACAAGGTGGAGGTGGGTGACCATCTTCCTGTGCATTCATGAGAGGTGTCGCCCAGTTGATGAGGTGTTGCATCTGATTCCTCATCTGCACTAACCTTGCGTTGACTGCCTCTGGTGACATATCCTGCTCAACATCTTCTTGTTCCCTGCCAAACAGATTCCTTGGTACCCAATTGCGTGGTCGGTGCTGATCTTGAGATCCTGCACTTGAGTTCCTTGCTGCAAGGATTGATCATTAATACATGTTATTAGGTTAGGCAATGATCTTTTTTTGCTTACAATTAAATTGTTGTTAGGTACAAAAGAAATCATATGAAAATTTCTTTTACAAGTCAAAATCATGGTAATACATTAATTAGTATATAGAAATACATTTAATGGACTTCATGATAATACTTAAAAGGAGTTACAATGTACTTTAATTAAGTTAGCAAGCAATTCTTCCATCAATGGCGTCGCTTGAAGAAGTTCTTGATTTTCTTGAATGTTGTGCCCTTGCCCATGTTCTGCAGTATTCTGGGCGCCGACCCCCCCTCTAATGCTCTTGCTAACTGTGGTGCTGGTAATTCTGGTGCAGTTGCCGCTACCACTGACAAGTGCGCATCTCTGAGGTGGCCCCTTGCGAAGTCGAGGGCGTGAAGTGCTACTGCTCTCTTAAAGAGTATAACATGGTCCATTCCGACATCTATCTTGGCGTGCTGTCCAAACCCTGTAAGTGCTATAAGGAGCGCCACTGATTCTTCACCCCTTGGGCTGAACTCCTTGTGAAAGACTATCATCCGGCCCTTGGCCGAGGGCCGAAGATAGTACCTTAGTGATTTACCCCTATGTGGCCCCGAGGCTCCCGCGGCCTTTTTCTCGCCACCGCCCGAATCAAGATATCTATTGCTGTAAGATCTTCGTGGTCCCTCCACATTGTTGTTGCGTTTTCCAGATTAATGCTGCTAGATGCCTCACGCATGCTCCTGGAGCGGACTGTTCTGCTCGAAGTTGAGCGTCTTCCCGGCTTGTATAATCTGCTCTGGATCTCCTGGAATTCCTCCTCAGGAATGTCGGGTTGCTGTTGTTGAAACATCCGCCTTTATCTCGCTGGTATGCTTGGATATCCGACATGGTTTCCCCTGCATAGGAGTGTCGCTCGGCTACCTCCCTTGGGATCTCCTGGTAGGAATAGTCGATGAAGTCGCTACCCTGTTCCTGTGCCATTAGGCCTAGGAGCTCGTCTATCCTGAGGTTCTCCTCTTGGCAATAGGGAAGGTTGAGGATGTCGGTGGCGAATATGTACTCCTCGCCGTCGATAATCACCGGGTAAGGGCCGTGGATACCCTCACGGGTGGCTCAAGTCTCGCCTTTAGAACTTCTTGTTGTCGAAGCTATACGCCTCTCCATTCTTCCCGCCTCCCTCATCTCCCAACTTGGTTCTCTTCCTCCTCCTCTTCAGAAGTCGGTTCAATCGCAACATAGGTGTTTCCGGATGTGGAGCCGTAGTGTTCGTGATGCCGAGGTCTCGATCTCCCCGGATGCTTATCTGCTGCTTGCCGGTGTCGAGTGGTGCCAAATCCAAGGGTTGGATTGATGGCTCCCCTGGTTGGTTAACTGCCCTATACTGCATGAACAATGCTAAGGCTGCTTGGCCTGAAAGATACCTATGCCTATGATGCTTACAGGTCATGTAGTCTGGCATGTTTCTGGTTCTATCCCACAATCTACCCTTGCCCCTGGATCCCCCACCTATGGCTTGGGCAAGGGTGTCTAAGGAGACCCATTTCCCTCCCCTAGGTGGCAAGCTAACTTCCGAGGGCAGAATTTGCTGATCATATTGACACATGATGTCAGTGTAATAGGGGGTTCTGGTTAAGGTGGCATGAAGATCAAAGAGATGATCGAAGACATGAAAGGCTTGGTCAGCAGGGAGTTCACGGATATGATTAGAGTCATTGTACCATCTAACAAAGCTTGATGGCGCCATTGAGCAGAGATGGCTATGAAAAATAGCTACTGAATTTGAGCAAGGGGCTAGAAAATCGCCACAGGAGCTAGGAGCACTTTTGATGGGGGAGAAAATGACAAATGAGGGCCCTTTTTATAGACTAGTGGTGCCTCGGGTTCCGTGCACAAAGGTTCTTGATGGGGAAGACTCCAAATCTATGGCCTTGGGTGTCCAAATGAGCTACCATGAAGTGCAATTCTAAACAAAACAAAGCAAGAAACACTACATGGCGGTTTGTTGGTTAAAATTTGGTCAAGTTTGGCAAATCCAGGCGAAATCGGGTGGCGTCGCGCGGATCGGGTCTGCGTCGCGAGCGCAGACGTATTTGGCGCGACGGGATCCGATTTCGGGTTATTTCAACCTTTAGGAAAAATTTTAGAGTGTTAGAAGATCCTAATATGATTTCCTAGCATGTTTCTAACTTAATTAGCAACTTTTCTTACTTAATTTGGACACGGATTAGGTACAAAATGGCGAAATCGGGTGGCGTCGCGCGGATCGGGTCTGCGTCGCGAGCGCAGACGTATTTGGCGCGACGGGATCCGATTTCGGGTTCCTTTTGCAATTTTTTTCTAATTTTTTTTTTTTTTTTTTTTTTTTTTTCTATTTAGCTACTCAAACATGTTTTTATACCTAAACATATTTTCATACTCGAATTAATGGCCAGTTTCACACAAAATTTTATATTTATAGAACTTAATAATTACATTAGTTGGACAAAAATGCATCCTCAAGGGTATTCCTTGCGGATGCGACGCGCCAAGTGTATATCCTTGGGCATCAAAGTCACCCTCTCAAGGCGTGGATCGCTTGAGAGGTTCCCTTCCTCAAACAACTGGGTGAGCTCGGCCTCGCCGCTACTTGCAACACCCGAAGTTGTGAGGGACGCCACTCGTGAAGGGGCCTGGTGGCGAACTGGCCGCATCACCTCCCGCATGAGTGGCTCAAAGGGTGCTTCCTAATAAGGAGATTAGTGCACCGTTGAAAGTGTCTAATCTCGGGGAAGATGAGGGGAGTGTACCGAAGTTAGGCCCATGGTGGGTCTTCTTGGCTAGGGCTGTGCGGGTGGCGGTGGCTTGGTTCTTTGGCGGCCGGCCTCCTTCCACAGTCTTGTTGGACGTTCTGCCGGCAATACCAATCATTATACCTTGTCCACCTGACGAAGGTATTCTTGGTATGCCTTGAGGCTGGCCAGCCCGTGGCGGCCAGTCCTCCTTCAAAGGCGAAGGCCAGCTCGCCTTACGCTTCTTTACCACCTTAGGTGGCTTGGGCCCTGCCGGGTAAGGTGGTCACCGAGGTCCGCCCTTGCCCTGCTGATCTTCTTCCTCCTCCTCTCCTTCCCACTGCTCCTCCCTCCTAGGGGAGGCTCCTCTATCCACGGCGGTTGGTGAGGGGGCCGTCGTTTCTTCTCTTTCGTCCTCCGCTCTTCCCGCCGCGGCTCCTCCTCGCGTTCCCTCTTCCTCCTTGCGGCCCCTCTCTTGAGGCCACTCATGACCTTCTCCCTTACCTTTCTTCTTTGGGGCCGAAGGCCAAAAGCCGATCCACCTGGCTGCTTTGGACTGCTCCTCCTCTGCTCCTCCCGCCCGGTTAATGCGTGGCCCCGAAGTGGCCCGGGTCGTCGGTTCTTTGTGTTCTGCGGCCGGCGAAGGGCTGCTCTCGGTCGTGGTGCGACCCGTCAGTCTTCTTCTGCTTGGTAGGGGAAGCTCCTCTTCCCCTTCTTGGTAAAGTAGGTGCTCACGGTATCTTCTTCACACATCAGCTTTGCTGCGCCATGGAGAGGGTAGGCCTAGGCCCAGTCTTCCTATAGGTTTGCTTGGTTCGAGCCATATTTAACGGTCTAGAAAACAGGTGGGGATAGGCTGGTCAAGAGAGAGAAGGTAGAGGAAAGTTTGGAGGGAAAAAATGAGGTGTCAGAGATATTTAAAGAGGAGGGTCCCTGAGAATATTCTCCTACCATAATTACCCCTATTTATTAGCCCCCCTTATTAATTACAAGATATTTAGTGCTTATTTAATTATTAATATATATGTTAAATCCATATTAATTGATATTATACTTGAATTTCGAATTTTTCTAATGGTTCGAAGTGCAATCTATGAATTTGCGCCATTTTTCACCTGGGTCTCCGATTGGCATGATTCTTCGACCCATTTTAGGTGAAATTTGATGCAGATGCATGATTTTCACTCCAAATTTACTAGAAGGTGCGTTTGACTCACTCAAACCTTCGTCTAACACTTAACCTAAGTCCTGACCCACTACCTAGGAGAAAATTTTTCCCCCATTTTCGCGGTTCGATGGTGGAAATGTTTATTTCACACCCCTATAGGCCTGTTAGACTACTTCATGGTTATGGTCAGTGCTAGTTCTTGGTCAACCAAGAACATTGCTCTGATACCATTGTGACGCTCCCTGCTAAACATACGGCGCCCAGCCGTATACCCGGCAGGAAATCCCCCATCCGGCTCAGCAACCGCATGGGCCCTTCGTCTACCCCGCACTCTCGAGGTGACTCTTAGTGCGGGGAGGGAACACGAAGGTGTCTTGCGCGCCCTTCCCCCATGGGCTCCTATAACAGCGGAAGCGACAACACGTCAGAACTAGCATAAAACATATACAAATACTACCTCGGAGGGTAGTGCATCGCACATAAACCAATGCATAGATGATAATCACAAACCATAAAACAGGAGAGCTCCTACCCCGGCTCAGACTCGTAAGGAGGGCGGCCGGCCCGGCTAGGCCTCAAGATAGAGCGAGGCCCGAGTCATGGCGATGGCGAGGGCTGGCATAGAACAATGGCTAGGGTTGACCACTCCATCCGCCCCTCCCACATTGCATACTTTGAGATGGGCTAGATGGGGCTCGACGGGACTCTAGCCTTTGGGGACACGCAATCCCATGGTATCACCCATCGGGACCACTCTGTGTTGCATCTCCCTGGTCCGATGAGGGGGAAGGGTTGCATCTCCCCTTCGGGGGGTCTAGAGGTGCCGGGCGGCTAGAGAATCGCGGGCGACACACACCATTCGCACCAGTGAACCCCCAAAACGAGAGCCAAGCCATCACTTGCAGCTCTCGAGAGGCAGGGCAACACCATTGCCCCAGGAGGTGTCGGACCCATGCTCGGCCCACACGAAGTGACCGACCATAAGCCTAGCCCACTATGGGATCCCCCGAAGCCCCCACTCGGCAGGGATCCTCCCTCCACTTTCCCTCTAGCCCTGTTATCTGGTGCTGAGTCATATCATAGCCCCAATAGCCTGGTGGGCTCCTATGCACAGGCCGCAACTAATAGGAACTAAGGGATCTACTCTAGGAACATACTACATATGGCCCTAGGTCTCTACCCCCCTTCCCAATACAAGAGGAGCAAACATGATCAACCAACATCACATAATCATCACATCATGAGAGTAATCATAAGAAGAACATCTTAACCTAATCATACAACTAACTAATAGTTAGGGTTCCTTGATTAGGGTTCAAGATGTTGAATATGGTTTCTAGGATGGCTCTACCCTAGATACAAAATACTAGCACATCTGGAATGCTAATCCCAGATGAGCTAACACGACTACTATCCTACATACCGCTCCCCGACGCTCTCCCCTCCGGATCCCGGGCCTCCATGGTCTTCGGCTCACAAGCTGCTTTGTTCCTACTCCAAGAGCGGGTCTACCTGCTTTGGGGGGCCGCACCACCGACCTATGCCAGCGAGCGAGGTTGAAGCGGGGGTTTCGAACAAGTAGGTGAGTCTCGGGGTGCTAGGGCTGGAAAGAGGTCTAGGGTTAGGGTTTATGCCTATATAAGTTAGGTCCACCTAGGATGCCACGTGGCACCAATCGGGTGAGTCCTGTGTGGCGGTGCCCCAATAGGTTAAGGCCACGTGGATAATGGTCTAAGCCTATGGTTGGCTAAGTTATGAGAATAACTTAGCCATGCCCCCTAGTGCCACAATCTATGGTATACAAGGCTATAAGGATAGACTTGTATGGTGACGGATCCAGGAATATACGTATTTATGGCGTATATTCCCCTGGACCGTCACAATAGGTTGCCAGAGTTTCTGGTTCAGTCTCTGTGATTCAAAGAGGAATGCTTGCAGCTGTTCCAGCTGATGATGATGAGAGTGGGAAGCCATTCTGGTTGGCTAAAGTACTGGACGTAACCCGAGAGGATGGCATCCCTGTGAAACTAAAAGTACACTGGATGAGAACAACTGGATCTAATGCAATATGTAGCAAAATAACAGGGGGTTCCAGGGGGTTTTGATATGGATGTAAAAATAACAATTCCTGAAACCATAGACCATATATGCCTAAACAATCGAATAAGTTGTTATAAAAAAAAAATATAGATTCAAGATAAAAAGTAATCGCATTAGCTCACTGGGTATATTGGTTAAAGTAGTCTTAGTTAGGACATTGAATTATTTTGGTAGAGGTTCGAGCTCCCGTATTTCATATTCTAAAATCTTAGGCAAAGTCGTATAGAAGTTCGATATTCCCTCAATACCTTAGGCAAAATCGTATTTCATATTTCAAAATCATATGCGCCTCTAATCATAAATGACTATAAGCGAAAAGAGAGGTGCCCAGGGGCCCCAACATATGATCTGGGTCGTAGGATCGACAAATCTGACGACTGTATCCAGTTTTGAGAGTGAGGTCGGGGACACTAACAGCTCTATTGATCCCGATCTAAATGAGTCAGAGGATGAGATGCATTCCGACTTAGCTGCAAAATGTAAGTTTGTTAGATAAGGTATATATGTGAAAAGGAAAAAGTTTAGTGCACAGACAATGCCAAAATGTATCACATTTTTGACAATTTTGTTCATAATTTTGTGATGTCTTTCAAAACTTTGAATGCAACATCTTTTTGTTATTCCAGTGCACTTGTTGTTTTCTATGATGTCTGTTTTTTTACATTCTTGAATTTTTTACTATTTTTCGATACCAACCTAGGGTGTTGAAATGGGTATCAGAGATTCCAGGTTGCGCCTCGTTTAGTGGGACTTATGACATGGAGATGGTCAGAACCAAAGTGGGAAAGAGAGCCAAGACGAAAGCAAATGTGGTACCATAGATCTTGCTGAAGTGAAGGTGCTAGTATATGACTTCGTTCTAACTGCTGCTAACAAGTTGCGTGCTGTAACTCAAAAGTTGCTGAGGTCAGCATGTGGATTGGATAACGCACGCAAAAAGCCTTCCAGAGATGATGATGAAGATTCACTGATAGACAGTGATGAAGAGGATCGTTCAAGTACATGGCTCAGATTTAGGCAACAAACTTTCAGTGGCTCACATTGACTCACTCACTGTTGTAAGAAGAGCAACTAATACATTAAATAACCAATTAAATATTGAATACAAACCAAATCATTCTAGCAAAAGAATCCTTTTTAACATACCTAGATCTGGAGCTTGTCCAACATGAAAGAGACTGCCAAAACCTACAAAAAGGAAAGCAAATTAGATTACACACACAACCCAGCCCCATCTACAAAATGCGACAGGGCTTGTCCGAGAAGAACATACAACTGCTATGGTGCTGCAAACATTCTTGTGCAACCCTAATAAACAAACAACCTAAATCCGTTGTAAAGCTTTGTCAGAATTGATTTTCACGGTGATCTGAGATAAAACATCAATGATGGCATGGTATCTGAGCCCAATCGCTAGGCAAGACATCTGAAAATGGAGGTACCCTAGAAAATTTCTTCCAACGCCAAACCCCCTCGTGCGGGTCCGATGCAAATAGAAGAAATTATAAGCAGTGCACATAGGCTATCATGCCGAAGAACTTCATCAAAGCCTTAAAACCTGCACAACTCAGAAATGCGAATTTCCAAATCATAGTAAAATGCACAGACCCGATTTCTAGAAGAGCAGAATCCATGCAAGCAACCTACGGCATTGAGATCGATGTGCTAAAGAAACGCCCCACGAAACCTTAAATTCACCTTCTACGTGCCTGGATCGCATATTATGCTGAAATTTGAGGGGAAATCAATTGAACGGAGAACTTCTCTCAAACTCTAAAGCCATAAATTATTTTTTTTCGATTTTTAGATAATGGAAATTTTCTTAAGAAATGTGACAGAAAAATTTCAAAAACCTTTTTAGCCAAACCGGAAAATCCCAAATTAAAAGGGTTGATATTATAAAACTTTATGAAAACATCCCAAGGCTTTGACTAAAAGTTGGAGAGAAGAAAGTTGGGAGGTTTCCTATTCTTGGGAGCCTAACCCAATTATGTAGGAGTCTAACCAATTATATAATTTGAATGAAATAGACGGGACCCATGTCTCTAACAATATCCAATGGAAGGGTAGAGTACTACCCACTAGTCAGGCCCTTTTTCCACACTAGTCGCAAAATATGGCTGTCATATACAATATAAGACACCTATTTTAGTAAAAAAGCATGAAAAAGTAAGACGTCTTATTTTTAGTTATATATTCAAATAAGACTAGTCTTATTTTGAAGGGGGGGGATTCAGGAATAAAATAAGACTCCATTTGGTATCCAAACCTATTCCGAGCCTAAATAAGACATATCTTATTTTTATAGTGGAAAAGTGATTTACTTTTAAGACAATAGGTGGTCAAATATCATTGGATAAAATATATGACTACCGTAGAAAAAAAGGGCCTCAAAGAGAACAAACGCAAATTGAAATATATACATGACCCACTTTATTAAAAACCTTTTTGAACATTTAGCACCACTTCTGGTATCAAACGATGATTCTTTTAAGTGAAGCTTCTTATATATACTTCATGAAGAAATCATGCCTATCATGGCATTAGTTATCCTTCACCTTTATATTGACAGATAATTCTTCAAAATTTCATTTAGGGACCGCATTGCGATAAAGCCCCCGTGTAACTAACCTTAGCTTTGCGAGACAAGATCTTGAATACTGAAAGGAAAGCAAAACGGCGGACCACTATAGTACAAAGTCTTTATCATGGTCTCGTCCAATTTGCTGGTCAGGTGGAAGGCATCCCAGAACAGATATTCACTCACATTTTTGCAGACTGCCCCAGGGTAGCAAGTGGGTAATGCGCCATACTGTCCAACTCGAAGACCACAGCAAGCAATGTTCACATACTTAATCCCTGCATAATCCATTCCAGATCTTTTCTCTTATTAAAATAGAAAGAAAATGGAAGCAAAAGTTTAACATGAAATTTACCAAATGCACTCGGGTGGGTAATGGCGTCCATTGTGGCCCGATATATATCAGCAAAAACTATTCGGACTCCTGGTAACTCGTTATTAAGATCCATCAATGTCAAATTAAGAGCAATATTGTAATCTTTTACAGCTGTGTCCAAAAATTGAACACAAGAACCGTCTCTGCTATACATGCTGAGCTGGGATGGAAGACAACCAAGAGGCCCTGCTCCAGTAATCATGATTTTCCGAGCGCCTAATCTATACAAATTCTGCAGAACATAACATTGCATGATGTAAAACTCCTAAGGTTTAGCTTACAGATGTCTCCAAGCACTTAATTTATACAAATTCTGCAGAACATAATGCTGGATTACGTAACATGTAAACCAAATATTATCTGACAGAATCAGCATATGACCTATATAATATGCTATTAAACTAAAAGTGCATTTCCTAAACAACAAGAAAAAACATTTTTTACCTTCTGCAGAACATAATGTTGGATGTAAACCTAAGGTCTATCTGACAGAGATGCATCCAATCAGCATATGACCTAATATAACTGCTACTACATTTCCTAAACAACATAAGGACAAAAAAAAATAGAATTTGTACCTGGATGTGTGATATCATTTTGGAAATGAGCAACTGTTGGAACTGAATACGCGTATATACAGTGGGAAGCAGAGAGCCTGGTTGAAAATAAGTTACAGTCCAATCGTTGTTTCCAGTGAAAACACAAAAGAGTGCCGTAGAAAGGAGTGCGCTGATATCAGTTACTCCAATACTCTTCAACAAACGTTTCTTTACACGTTCGAATTGAACGATCTGCTGACCCATCGACAATACTTGGCCCTATCTTACAAATATAAAAGCATTCAATTATACAGACAAGTTGGTACGGAAACAAAGCAAGAAAGTAACTATCTAAGATATGATCTTACATACACACGTCCTGAATAGTCCAGAATTCCAGAGCCCCCTGATGCAAAATTAACTCCCTGAATAACTGTGCTAGTATGTGTATTTGAATCTAAGAATGCCGGAACTAGAGGAAGACCCAAGATTGAAGCTGTAAAAGAATACATACAAGATTTGATTCCCTTGTTCATTTCTCTAACCCGTCTGTGGACTATACACGCCTGCCTTCTACAATATAATCATCCACAATACTAACCTAAATAATCCACCATAGTTCGGCCGTCTGAAAACCTGCCCGTTGGCTGCCTAGTATCAAATTGCTGTCCATAAGGAGGGAAGTTTGCCTTCGCCGTAGTTGCCAAATAGTTGTTATTTCCAGGATCTACTTGCGAATCGCCAAATACAAACAGAGCGGGTGTGGCAGCATCTGTACTCATTGTCCAGAGAAACAAAAAACAGAGTGCCATCTTAGCTTCCACCCCCATCACAAAAATCTAACTTCAGCTCATTCTTTTAGATTAGGTAGACCTACATTTGAGATCGGATGGGAAAAGACAAAATCACAATCCCGATAAATGATTTTGCTCCAATTTTACTCGAGAGATTGAGAGCCATTAGCTCAGATTCGGTAAAAAAATATATGAGACATAACTTAGCTTTAAAGGGTCCTTGGAACGGTAGTTGAGCGCGAAGCTTGCCTGGGCATTGATATGGATAGTAACACATAATTTATGGCGCCTCCAGAAAGAACAGGGGAAGAAAGTTTACCTTGGTTTTGGTTCCAGGCCAGGGACGGATCGACGATACACCTAAAACCCCAAATCTGACCTTTCGGCGCTGGTATAATGGCGAGCTTTCAATGCGGTCCGACATCGGGATCCAACGGCTGTGTTCAAGCCTCCGCTTCCGTGGAGGGAATCGCTGCCGTTGTTTGGGGTAGTTCTAAAACGCAGGATTGTCTTTTCTTGGGCCACAACCTTGTCAGAAAAAATTTGACCATGGCCCATACAATTAGAGTTCTTTGCCAAGAAATTTGAGTCCTGTTTGTGGAAATATGCCTTTGTTTTTGTACTGCGCTAACTGAAGCTAGGTCTGGTGTTCAACGTCCAAGTATGGCAATGCCGTGCCCGTGGTGGTTGGTGGGAAATTATTCCCATCAGAACCGTACGTCATCCGCTATGTATAGCCGAAGTCCGTGTATAGCGCAGGCGTCGATTGCCTGGGCACTTATGGGTGGTTCACACGGAGAAGAGAAGGCCCTGCGCTAAATTCTAGCGTCATCACTGATAAAAAAATTCAGCGCTGCGTCAACTACGCAACTTGGACCTTGCGAGGGCTGATTTTCCAAATTTTTTGCCTTGGCCCAAGTTTAGCAGCTTTTAAGCCAGCCCTTAGCACTGCGTCCATGTGAACACAGCATTATGCATAAAACTTATGTCGCGACCAACCTTCCAAGCCATGCGGATCACGCGGCGACATGATTAACAAAATACACATGGCAAGCTTTGTTGCATATCAAGTTCCCAATGCCAACTCATCTTATTGGTCTCCGTGGACGATAAAAAATCTATTTTATTTTATAGTGCCAAAGTGGTGGGGTAATGGTAACACTAAGGCTATTAGATGACATCACCATAGGCTACCACGTGGGAGCTTAAATCTAGGCCCTTACAAAAGATGCCATGTAATCGAGAATGATGCGCACCACCCAAATATGCTCTATAGAATGGGGAGCTTCAAAAACTTTCATGGAATATGCAATCTGCCCCAAAATAAACTTGGTTAAGAATGTGAGAAATTTCCAATGCCCAAACTTAGTAAATCTCAAGTTGCAAATTCAATCATAATAACTGCTAGACGCGTGGCTCCAAATTCCTTCCCAAAGTAACTAGCCACATAAATCCAGTTAAACACTTCGGCATTCATCCAAAGTGCTAATGCTACAAATCTCAAGTTGCAAATTCAATCATAATAACTGCTAGACGCGTGGCCCCAAATTCCTTCCCAAAGTAACTAGCTACATAAATCTAGTTAAACACTTCGGCATGCATCCAAAGTGCTAATGCTACAGGTGTCAACACAAGCAGAGACCTCTTCATATAGGTGATGGCATCAAAGAAACATTAACATATTACTTGTGGTGGTTGTTGTGTGGGGTTGGGGGCTCAATTATATACGTTCAAATATGGGATATGTTTTGTTATGAATATAAAGGTCTAGCGAAAAGAAAAGCCAATGCCTCAATGGCCACTTTTGTTTTGGATATGGATCTCCAGCAATAAACCCAGGCCTACATAGATAATATGCATGTAATAACTTAAAAAAAATACAAAATAGGTCCTGTACTCTTCCATCCGTATCGTCCCCTTGCCTCCATTGGGAATCATGTTTATGAGCACAAAACCTGAACAAAAATCCAAGCACAATACAATGTACAAGAAAAAATAAGATGGGTGTTTTTCTCTCTTAATACCATGGCCAGGTATCACAGGCATGGTTGTCTCTAAATAAGGCCTCTTCGGTCAAAGATTCTCACTAACATCTAATATCACGTTTCTCATGGCTAGGAATTACAAGCATTGTTAACACTAAATAAGGCCTCTTCAGCCAGAGGTTCTCCATAAGCTCACGAACATCTAATACTGGAGGTCTCCATAAGCTCACTGACATCTGATACCATATCCATGACCGGGAATCGAGGTATGGCTTAACGCCAAATAAGGCCTCTTCATCCTAGAGATTCTCTATAAGCTGGCTAACATCTAATACCATGCATCTTATCGGAGTGACATGCAAGTTTAATTGCAACTAAGGTCTCTTCAAAGATATACTCCATAAGCTCGCTAACGTCTGATGCCACACATCCCATGTTCAGGAACAACAGACATGATTAACTCCAAATAAGGCCTCTTCATCCAGAAGCTTTCATTGCCTAGTATTATAGAACACTGAAGCTTCAAAAAGTCATTTAGTGTACACTAAGGCAGGTAACTCAAAGAGGCTTTCTGCTTGACATTATCATGAGGAATGCCTTTAAGAAAAATATTAAAATAATTCTACCACCCCATTGTGCATGAGCAAAAAAAGGTGGAATCTTCAAGACTAAGAAGCTGGCTCAAAGCTCAAGAAGATGCATTGTATATTTTTAAGGCTTCAGAAAATTGTCAGAACCCCTTCCCCCTTTACCATTTGTGTTGCTTGCTATGAACAAATCTCCTACTTCACATCCTTCAAAAGTCCCACTTTTGGTAAATAAATTCTCCTAAAATGTTTCTAATTCCAGTCTATAATCAAATGGGGCAACCCATCTCTGCTGCAGAGCAGGTCTACTTTATCGTAAAAATCAAATCTTGCTAGACATTTGCAAGTACAATTTGTACCTCCCTAAGCCGAACATTGCAGCAGATATCAACAAGCACACAGGATAGAAATTAACACAAAAAGAGCAGCATAATTTTTTAGGTAGAATCTGATTAGGTAAAGCAAAAAAATTCCAAAAGCTTGTTTCTTGCTTATGTCGCTCCTAGCCAAAGATAGCTCTTCCTCCTATGAATCAAAGTAGCAGGTGGGTCAGATTTGAGTATGATGTTCATCTTCTCTTGTTAGATATTGCATGCTAATGGCATCACATGCCTATACATATGCCTAGGACATGTAATTTTCTTGTACATAAACGTGAACAGTGGGCCCATACTTATAGGGTCATTTTATCTTTTGAATACATTAATCTTAAAGATAATGGGTATTGACTAGATCACATGACATATCTATTTTGAATACATCTGGCCAAACCCTTTCAGCCCAAAGGAATTAGACATTCTTAGAAACCATCTAGTCGGCTGGATCTGTACAAATAAGCTGGTAAGTCTGTACTAAATTGTGTGAGCAGGTATGCGCAAATGAGTGCGATGCATTCAGGAATGGTATAATGATTCTATAGTATTTGGTCTAGTTCCAAAGCTATAGTGATTCATTCAATACATTAGCGAAAGTACTTTTCGATGCTGACTTTTAAATATATTATTGAATAGAATATATTTAAATAAGTTATGCACCGATGGGGTGGTGCAAAGAAGGGCAGATGCAAGTTCGGTGTTTTCATAGTGGGTTTTGCATAGATGCTGTCTTTTAATGTTTCTGACCAAGTTTGACTTGTTCAAATGACACGAAGACAAAATGAAGCAAAGTGAATGACCAATGGGGTGGTTCAAACGGGAGCAGACACAAGTTCAGTGTTTTCATAGTGGAGTTGCATAGTTGTTAACGTTTAATATTTTTTGTCAACTAATTTTGAATTGTTCAAATGATCTGGAGTGCATACAATAAACAAAATGAAGCAAAGTAAATGAGCAATGCACTTCTTTTTCCCCCTTTTTTGGAAGGCTATTAGCATGACATGAATTAAGCATATCAATCTATATATCCTGATGCACATCCATAAGCATTATTTGTGCGAAATAAAGGCAATAAAGCAATTGGTAGTACTCATTATTAGATCCTGGGTTGCAAAAGTTGGGGGTCTACATTGTTGCATATCTAAGTAGGAAATACAAAGGCAATAAAGCAATTGCTAATATCCAGATGCTAGATTTTGAGTTGCAAAAGTTGAATGTTTACACTGAAATACACCTGGAAAAGTATGTAAATGGTTTGGTTGGTACAAGTCACAAAGTTAGTTTAATGGTATCACATCTCACACCCCTTTGCCAAAATTTCATAAGAAGTGAAATGGACTAGTAGTTCTTATAAACAATCCCACAGATGCAATGTAAAATGGTTAGGGACAGGGCCCAATCGAGCAACGGTACTGTGGTGTGTTTTTTTGAAGGATGAAAAGCAAGTTTATCAATCACAGGTTAACATTACAAGATGTATAAATCTCATCTAGCTGTGCAAGCACAAGACAACGCTCTTGAAGCACGAGCCTGAAGCATTATGTACTCACTCCAACGTAGAAGACTAATGATAAGAATTAATTTGAAGATACAGAATCCAAATATAGTCTCTCACTTCTTCCCTGAGGGAGGAAGAGTCATAAGCCACCTTAGCTTGGGCTACAGCAATGACTCTACGAACAGATAAATAAATGCCTTGGAAAATGTGCAGTCTGCGATGCTCCCAAATTGATCACATCAATCAACCAAACCTGAGATGAAATGCCTTTCATTTATCTGGGGCCCATGCACCTGGATAGGCAATCTAGTGTACCATTAAATAATGCTTGAAGCTAGAACCATGTTGGTTGAACTTCTGGACAAGAAAAGAGGCAATGCTCAAGTGTTTCGACATCTGAAAGGTAAAGCAGGCATACTGCAGAGTTGTGAGGATCATAGTGATGCCGCAAAACATTTACACGCAAACACCTATGTAAGATTTGCCACCAAGGTACAGAAACTTTAGGATGGAGCAACTTATCCCAAAAGCCAGCACCATATGTGAGCATGCATGGGTTCTGGAATCTCTAATTGCCGTTCATTTGGAAATGGTAGGGGACATGGAGCTAAGAGCAGATAGTATATAAAGCAGACAAAGTACTTGCCTTTGTGAATATCCTCGTGACAACCCCATGGCACTTTTTCCGTGACACTGACTTCTATTATGAGAGGCAAGTTCTCTGCCACCTTCTCCCATACATTACATCCCAACGTGAGAGCAAGGATTTTGATTGAAATGCCGTCCATGACAAGAGATGACCACCTTCATACCATGCTTCAATAGAGATGACACCGGCTCGGGCCCACCATCTCTGTGTAAGGGGATGAACAGATGCAGCGAGTGGAGGTGCTAAGGGGTCTGATGGCAACGACACCCACCACTATAACATATATAGGAAATCATGGGTGGATAGACACGGCCAAAATAGATGTCTGACCGCACCCCATGCTACCAATAATCCTCGAAGGAAAGGAGATGCATTTGGAAAAGGCTCAAGAGGATGAAATAGAGCCCAGGGAAGAATTGGTTTGATAGCCTTCTTGTCTAGAGGAGTACAATGACCAAGAGATCATTTGAGAAGGTGAAGGCCAGGAGAGTTATCTTCACCATTCAAAAGCCTCCAAATAAATTTTGAGATGAGGATCTTACTCTGCAGTAAGAAGTCCATCATACCCATGCCATCTGCCCACTTAGGAAGGATGCATTTAGATCAGGTAACCTTAACCACCGCACCCTCCTCTGTGCCAGCCCATATGAAATTGTGGACTATTGCAATGAGCTCTCGTATTTTAACCTGTATGGCTAGCAGCAAGGAAGCCATATACACATGGGTATTGTTGAGCACTGATTTAGCAACTGTAATGCGATCAGCAAGGGATAACTTTGCAGTTGATCACCAGAATAGATGTTTTTCCGAATCCTTAATAATTTCTGCCCATGCTGGTCCTTTACCAACATGAATGCCAACAGGAATTTCAAGTAGCTTTGTGGCCTATCCATGAGCAAGAAGCTTCCATGGATAATCATGAAGACATGCTAGAATTAGAGTGTCCAATGTCCATAAGGCCGTACACTTTTCCCAACACACCAACACACCGAAAGCCAAAGAGAATGTGTCTAAGGGCAGCTTTGTAGCGTCAAGGTTCTCGGAGTTAGCGATGAGAAAGAGAAATGTGCCATCAATATATTGGCAGCAAACTTTTTGTATACCATCCTCCATACCAAGACCCTGACGGATCCTCTCTACTGATGCAATAGCAAATAACTTACAGATTGAACATGAGAAGGACCAATGTTTTCCTTGAAGTATTTGTCCCAGACCATAATATGACTTCATTCTGCAAGCAAACAGTAGGAATAACAAATTATGCAAATATTAGAAGGGAATAAATATAGACTAACGAAAACTTGTCAAAAAAAAAGGAGAGAGAGAGAGGGGGGAAAATATGGGTAACCTTTAGAGGCAGAAAATATGATTGCCCTACATACGCCATTCATGGCTTGGCAGAATAGATATGAGTCTTTGAATGTGAACAGATCACATGTTTGTTTGTTGCCACAACTCTTCTCGAGCCTATGAAAGATGGCTCAAAACCTGTTAGCATGCAAGAATCGTAAAAAATATACGGACGAAGAAAACCTGATTGCACGAAATGGCCACCACAAAGATAATTTCGTAAGAATTTCATATGCATGAGCACTGCAATGTTACCAAGGCATCCACACCTCCATAAAGTGCTTGTAATGCATTTTATCAAATATAAATCTAAATGGACTTCTCATTGTTTAAGAAGCAACAACATCCATAAGCATTTTTCACATCTATGAGGAAGCACGAAATGAAAAAAATGTATAAAAATAATGGCTCATGTCGGTAGAAATACCTTTAGCTGAGTCCACAAAAGAGAAATCAAAGACACACTTTCCTTCAACGAACTTCTTGCTTCTATGTACTTCCATTACATTATTATATAGGATGGTCACGCAAACTATTTTCCTCATTGTTTTCATAAATGGGCTTCTCATCGTTCACCTATCAATGGCATGTAGCATCATGTGAAAGATGAAAATGAATTACTACCTACTTCAAAACAACGTTTAATAGTCAAAATCTCATTTCTAGGTTACCTCTGTCATAACAGCAAGAACAAAATGGAATGAAATGCAAAACACCAGTACCTCAACCTATCTTTGTGCAAAAGAAGGAACCAATTTTTCAAGGTAGCAACAAATTGCTAGAGAACAGTTCAAAAGGCTACATTCTAGAATTATTTAATCTATATTACAAAGCATGGATAGATAAATCTCACTTTACCTGATCGCTCAAAAAGACCTGCTCCAAGCCAGTTGACTAAACTTTCATTCCTCAGTGGATTAAGAAACCAATAAGCCGAGTCAGATTAAAGAGGGTAATTGAAATGACATGCATAGAAAGTGGTGTGCCTGAAATGAAATGGGTGCATCAAAGATTGTTGCAGCTTCACCATCATCACCTCGTGAAATGGCTTTCAAGAATAGATTAGAATAGATCATGCAAGAACGGCCTGCAAGAAGGATCCTGGATCCTTAAATGATACATATGTTGAGGCCTGGATTATGCTTGCTCAAGAAAAAAGGACATGTCACGGTTACCTCTAAACTGAAGCTACCCTGTAGCAAGCACAAATCCTCCATAGACTCTGCAAAGCACGAATGCTCCATAAATCGACCCTTTTGTAGAGAAATCTGTCAAATAAGCAGAGAGCCCTAAACCCCAACCTCAGATGCGATATGTGGTTAAGAAATTCTAGCCTCTGCTATTGAAAAGGGATTACCACAGCCCAGACCTTCCGCCTTGAGTGTATGACATCCAGGCTGAAAGGTCAGCTGAAAAATGGAAGAAGGGCATAACACACTCAAAAAAGAATTGTAATGCCAAGAATCATAGGAGAAAAAAGGTGTTAAGGTGATCAAATATCGCCAAAAAAACCTTTTTTTTCTTTCCAAAAGTCACACCCGAAAAAGGGCACACCGACATGAAAGAGAAAGCCCAGAAACATTTTAAGTAAGTAGATGAGTTAGAAATGAGAACTCAAATAAAGGGAAAAAGGCTAAGAAAGTGGGTTGTAGGGATGAGCTAAACCTATGGGAAATGAATATATTGTGCTATGATTTCCATTGAAATCTGACAATCGCCTATGCCAAAGGACGATCAACTTGCTTAAAAAGGCTTGTAATTACGAGAAAGAAGATGAAGAAGAGCGTGGTGATGGCAATGCTTCACCGTCTATTCACAATGACAATGAAGATAACTCAAGCACTTTCTCAAGTGACAGCGAAAGAAGTGAAGATGATGAAGATGGCATAAATGAACATGATGACTTGCTGGATACCTCTCTCATCATTCCGCACACTTTTGCACATAACTGAGTCTTAGAAATTTCATGTGAATATGAAGATTTTATCTTCAATTTTTTTTTTCTTGAAGAACTGTGTCATCAATATATTAAAAGAATGGTAATGTTACAAAGCAAGTGAGGAGGAAGGAGAACTCCCCCATTTTTATCTTCAATTTTTAAAATACTATAATTTCAGTCATAGACTTCACTTCAATTTCCAGTTAAAAGTCGTATTCTTTTAAATAGAATAGAGGTTCTCTCTAAAAACATACTTCAGAGAAATTCTTATTGTTATAAAGAGTGTCATTTTGACATAGTTAATTTCTCTCTTTGCACAAAAAAATGAGTGATTTTAAAGTGGAGGAGAGGGTACAATTTCATGTCCGTTTTTTTACCTCATTTTAGCCCTTTTTTGCAAAAAAAAAAGGAAATCTTCGAGAAATATTCCTTTTGCTCCCATTTAATCGGAATAGTGTTATACGCACTATTGCAGCTTAGTATGAGGCTGGTCATCTCATGTCATGGGAAGCATTTGGAACAAAATTCTTGCTGTACAAATAGGATAGAGTCTCTTATTTTCATATTGTTGTCGCAGGATTTCGGCCACAAACTGAAGTAGCTATATAGGGTTACCATCAAGGTATCACGCCAGGGCGAACTTTATTTCTTCTGTGTATAAATTGCTTCTGTATTCTGAAATCTTGCCTCCGTTTAATAGATGGCATCTTCAGGTCCCTCAGCCACAATAGAAAAGTATTTGGACATGGGTATGGAATAAGTTACTCGTCCCAAAGTGGCAGTTTTGTAGTGGCAAGTGATCTATAGATGTTTCAGAGTCAACAGGCTAGTCCATAAAATCAATAATCAGAATTCAGAGTTGTCTTTTATGTGCACAAAGGGTTGAGAGTATTGGTCATTGTTTTTTCTTGTGTGAGCGCCTTCGGCAGGTATGGTCGTAGTTGTTAACTTTATTTGGCACACTAGATCTAGCTAGCAAATTCTGCTTGCTATATATCCTAATGCATGGCATAAACTGCAGAAACGAGCTTTTCATCTTGCGTGTGGCTGGCTTTTATGGTTGATCTGGAAGAGAAGGAGGTTGTTTATTTTTAAGGACATGGATACTGTATATGGGATTCTTCTTCAGTGGACGGAGAATAAAATTGTTATGGTTTATAATTGTTCGTCTCTTGATCAAGAGAAGAAAGTGTTGATTTGACATACTTACCTTCAGATTTATTTCTTATGCATATATGGGCGGTCGTGCTCAGTTGGATTAGTTTATCTGTTAGAGTCATAATCATGCCTTTGTATTTTATGTTGTTATAGTCTTTTATTGGTGAATAAAGCTTGTCGTCCTTCAAAATAAAATAGAAATAAAATGAATGATCTTAGAGCAAACTATCAAAGTCTTTTTTTGCATCATATTTTATGCCGCCTCCTAATATTGAAATGAAATTTACAGAAGTTTCTATCTCGAATGCAAATAATGCAAACAAAGTAAAAATACAAAGATGCCAATGTCAATAAGAAGTAACAAATTGAGTAGAAACATATAAAATGCCAATGACCCTACCTATGTGCATTGAAAAGTTTACCATAAGCTTCATTATAAATGTAACTCAGTCCAATTTCGCAAAAGCAGACAAAAACATAAATTAACATAACAAATTTTGAATGCACATTCCTAGGATCTTCTGTCCAAGTGGCCTCCCATTGACTTGGGATACTGCCACATCAGCAATTTCCATTATATACTTGTCCAGCATTTCTGACTCTAGATCAATTTTTAAGCATTGTTCACAAGCCTCAAATGCCAGAGAAATGTCTATGTAAAGTGTCTATGTAAAAAACCTGCGCAATTATGCATTACCTTTAACATGTCAGTGAGATGATATGTGTTGGAAATGTACACGCAATCCTTAACAACTAACAATCACAGGATGCTTTAATGCTACATACTTCCTGAAGGATCTACACTGCGTAGCGACTACCAAGCTGCAATGTCACTAAGCCAATCATATGGTTCAAAATTTTGTAGTATGAAGGCTAGTTAGGCTTGATGCATATCACAGTGTAGGAAGGAAATTGGGCAAGTCATGCAGCTCATTTGGGACTGTGTGCATGATATGTTGTAGTTGCAAGTTAGCTAGTAATCTTTTTAGGACGTCCGTATTTAGAGTCCAGGATGTTGTATTTCTGGACTTTTTTGGTGGTATTTTCGGACATCCATTATCAGCTAGATGGTATTTCCGGCCAGAAGAAGTGGTATTTCCGGCCAAAAAGAGTAGTATTTCCAGCCAAAACGTGGTATTTCTAGCCAAAAACCAAGCGTAAAACTGCGTAACAGAGCTGAAATCTTTGGTAGGATCGTTCTTGTGGCTCCGTGGATGGCTTGAACTGCCCTTCTAATCACTTTACCTACTTCTTTAACATTGGTTTGATGAAGAGAGGAAGCGATTTGAGCTCAGATAGAGGCGGATTGATCCAAAAATGCGCCAAAACAGTTGGTTCTGGACTTGAAACTACAAAGTGTACAGTGGCTGATAACGGGTGGCCAAAAATATCACAAGAAAAAGTCCAGAAATACCACATCCCAGACTCTAAATATGGCGGTCCATCTTTTTAGTCCAAGTGAGGTTAAAGGGCAATCCCACTGCTTATCTACCATCTCTATTATTCAAACTAATAACCTTTCCCAGAATGACAATGAAGCACATTGCGCTCCGGTTAAATCTAATCATGGATGGAACTAGGAATAGTTGAATTGCAAACTTCTTATATCATTGCATGCAATTACAGGTCTCTGCCTGCCAGTTTCCTGCCGGAAACCCTCGACTGCCTATGGATTTATGCATGTGGACTACCGGATAAGTGGGAATTCCGTTCTTGAGTATTCCCCTATTCTAACACTCAGGGATCCAATACTCAGGGACAATATTCAAGGCTCCGATACACAAGGCATGGAGTGAGAATACAAAGCTTCCATTCCAAGTAAATCGAAATAAGATTCATCGAAAAAAAATTGTACCGTCATGAAATCCTTGTGACGGATTCAAATCTTAAAACACACATGTTCAAAAACTAGAATCGAGCTTTTTAAAATATGAAATCTTTTGAAGAAACCATCATTCAATTAAATTGGGATTATGTCAATTCCAAAACCACGCCAGCCAGCTATTGTTTGCTAGTGGACTTTTCTTTTTTTATATGTTTTTTTTGGACTTGTTAAATCACATAAACATTGCAATTCTCAAGTGTCTTTTTTACGGGACAATAAATTTGTACAAAAGAAAGCCAAGTTGTTCAATTTCATGACACCATATTCCTGAAACGTTTCTTGAAAAATACCATTGAATTGGATCACAAATTACATTTCTTTTCGGGGCATGAACAACCCCGAAATTAAGGACACATGAAACGAATATGAATAAAAACAATAAATATTCCAATTAAACATTAAGGGATCAACCCATGTTTTTCCACATGAGCAACAAGGTGTGGTTCCATGTCTGTTGTTCTGTCCAGTTCTGGAGCACAATTACAAGGATTCCTGTCCCACAGTTGCTAGAGTAATTGCCACTTTGGAAGCCTTTTAACTTCCTTGAATAATGGCTCACATTTGTACATATGCCAATGATATACATGGATCATGTAATTATGTAAGAGTAAAGAAGATAATAAAATGTTCATATTGTTGCACAAAACTGAAATAATAGCAACAAGAAGTTTCAAAGGTGTTCCACTAGGATTAAACACATAGCCCTTTTGAGCCTACAAATGTAAAGGACTTGTTGAAAAATTGGTATATAAAGTCACAGTAAACCACGCCAAGCGTGATTTGAAATCTAATGGCAATGCACCCATGAAACAAACTTACTTATTTAGCCACTTCAACAATTGCACAATTCTTTAATGAATATGCAACTTGCAAGCAAGATGAACCTTCAATTGTGCCGTCCTGGTGTGCAACATGGATGATCTTAAACAGAGAACAAACAAATAACAATGTTAATAATCAAAATAAAGAAGACACATTTAAAACAAGCAAAACTAAGGGTCACAGTTTAAGGTTGCTAAAAACACAAGAAGAGGGATGCCGAAAGGAAACATTATTTAAATTAGACAACATATTTAAAACAAAATATCCTCTAAGTCAATGATTTAGAAGTACAAAACACATACTAAAGCTAGATAAAGTGATAAAATAGACCAAGGATAATATGGCTAAAAGAACAGATGGCCAATCAAATGCAAGGATTCACACTTTTGGAAATCACGCTCAGCGTGTTTTAGATTATCTTAGATGGCCAATCAAATGCAAGGATTCACACTTTTGGAAATCACGCTCAGCGTGTTTTAGATTATCTTTCTCTGACTTTTTGGGTGCAAATCAGGTTGAGTCCCCCGTGCAACCCAACCCATTGGTTCAAAATCACGCTTGGCGTGTTTATGATTCTCTTTCTCAGGCTTTTTTGCTACAAATCAGGCTATGCCCCTCCTATGCAACCATTGGTTCCAAAAGATTGATAAAAGACTCTTAACTTATATTTTCGAAAAGAAATTATTAAAAAAAATGTTAACCTCAAACAGAGGTGGCTTTGGCTCAGCGGCTTTGTCTCTCAGCTCTGCAACATTGTTCTCAAGGCGTCATCTGATGCCTTCTCAAGGCTCTGTCTTCTGATGCCTTCACCATGGAACTCCATAAACAGACCGGCATTCTCTATTCCTGCAGTGGTAGGCTATCTGCGACCAAAGTTTCCTTACGAAAATGCTGAAGCTGTTCTGGCCATATCTGTAGCTGTTCTGGCCATATCTGTATCTGTTGATGCCAAAGATTCATACGAAAAATGCTGAAGCCGTTTCCGCCGAGGAGAATCCGTCACGAATCTGTCAAGAATATGAATGCCGAGTCATAGATTGAGGCTAGCACTTTGAGGCAAAGCTATCGCCCTCTCCATGCCCATCGGCCTCCATTAGGTGCAAACTTGCTCTCTATTCTGACAAAAATAAAACTTGATTCTGCAACAGCCGCTTAATCTAGTGTGCCCACACAATCTGGCTTTTGGGCTTCTTCTATGGCATCCGACATCAGGCCCAACATCGAGTAAACAAGTCTTGATAACAAATCCAAGGAGCACATCTTCAGCATGAAATGACAAAAGAAAAAGCCAGGGATCGAGGAAGAACCGCAAATGAAAGCACAAATAGAAAGCAAAAAATAGACGTAAGTTGGAATTTGAATTTGCTCCTGAGTTTTGTATCTAATTGTTTCAGAGAAACAAGCAGGAAATATGCATCAAATTCTTTATAACGAATCCAACGAGCGCAGCTACAGCTTGAAAGGACGAAAGGAAAAGCCAGGGATCGAGGAAGAAACTGCAACAGAAAGCACAAATAGAAAGCAAAAAATAGACATAAGTTGGAATTTGAATTTGCTCCTGAGTTTTGTATCTAATTGTTTCAGAGAAACAAGCAAGAAATATGCATCAAATTCTTTATAAGGAATCTGGACGAGCGCAGCTACTCTGACTTGAAAGGACGAAAAGCAAAAGCCGGGGATCGAGGAAGAAACCGCAACAAAAAGCACAAATAGAAAGCAAAAAATAGACGTAAGTTGGAATTTGAATTTGCTCCGAAGTTTTGTATCTAATTGTTTCAGAGAAACAAGCAGGAAATATGCATCAAATTCTTTATAACGAATCCAACGAGCGCAGCTACAGCTTGAAAGGACGAAAGGAAAAGCTAGGGGTCGAGGAAGTAACTGCAACAGAAAGCACAAATAGAAAGCACAAAATTAGGCGTAAGTTGGAATTTGAATTTGCTCCTAAATTTTTTATCTAATTTTTTCATAGAATCAAGCAGGAAATATGCCTCAAACCTGACAGTACGAATCCAAGAAGCAGATTTGCAGCATGAAAGGATGAAAGCGGAAGCCTGGGATCAAGCACGAAGTTACAAAGAAAGCACAAAAAAGAGGTAAACAAAACAATCGAAGCAATATGGTTTTTGTTTCTATCACGAAGCAGATCATTTTTCTTCATCAATGTGTATCCATATTTTGCATTGGCAAGCAACCCATCTCAAATCCTTTTTGCAGCCTCACACACGGTTGTGTCGGATGGGTCTCTGCATTATACTAACATGTTGGATGCCCAGATGGATGCTCTGCTTGCAGCCATGAATAGGATTGGCTATGGCAACGTAAAGGTAGCCAACTCATGGGGATGAATCCCAACCTGGTGCTAACATGTTCAATGCTGCACAATATAACAGAAGATTGGTAAGAAGAGTACTGGGTAAAGCTTCAGACATTACAGGCCCCGCTTCGGCCTAGTAGAGATATACCCACATTCATATTCTCTCTGTTCAATGAGAACCAGAAGCCTGGCCCTTCTACAGAGCGAAATTGGGGGCTTCTGTATCCAAATGGATCTGCAGTATATGATATAGACCTTACTGGCCATCTTAAAGATAACCAGTATACTACTCACATTAATTCAGCTGCCCTTCCTGTTGCCAACATTCTGTGTTGCAAATCCTAATGAACAAATCAGGTTCTATTTCTATTCCATCATCTGCTTGGTTTGGGGCGGCGCCCTCTTCCAGTTTCTGTCTGTTAAATTATTCTTGTGAATTGTATGGTTGTTAATCTAATGTTGTGTAATGCCGCAGTGGGTGGGTGGTTCAAGAATCCATTAGAATCGTGGATGCAAGGTAATGTACTAGGTAATACCTACCATTACGAGTGACATTACCTAGCAACATTACCTAGTACATGCTAGGTAAATGGGCTTAAAAAGACACGCCAAGCGTGCTCTCTTTTTTGGCTTTTATCCTTATCTTTTAGTTAAACTGGTCGTTTTTTTGGCTTATTTTTTAGATGATGGGATGCATTTATAAGTAAGCCTATTTCGAAGAAAACCCACCCGTTTCAGCTTACTTTCAAGGTAAACCAAACACTTTTGTATTACACCATTATGTTTGCTATATTGACTATATCTAAGCTTATTCATGATGTTAGGTACCATAAAGTTTCTGATGTTAGGTACCATAAAGTTTCTGGTTTATAATATATTTCTTACTCTATTTTCAAAGCGATTTGGTAGCATGGGTAGTGTCAATTCGAAAATGTGAATCTTCTTACATGTCCAACTTCTTATTGTGAGTCCAACTTCGTAAATGAGAATCTTCTTGCATGTCCAACTTTTGCCATGCGCATTTCGAAGGACTAATCCTCTGTGTTTTCAATATTGTAGCTTTGGTGGTAATGAAACGATGCTTACAAAAGACGAAATATGCTAGGATGAATTCTTCTTTGGACAAGTGAAGAAAGTTCTTTGATCTACATTAGGATTTGTAGGGTTTAGGGTTGAGGAGAAACATTGTAGTTCTAAAAGATGGAATATGGAAGGTGGAGGAAAAACATTGTAATTCTATAAAAAGTAATTGTGAGTGATCTACAATTTTATGAAACTGGGTGTGTTTTATTATTGTGCATACTTCTATAATATTAGTGTTGTACTGAAATTTCTTCATCATTTTCTTCTATCATTTGCGTGCTATTATGCTATATTTTTGTTATCACGTTTTTATGATATGGTGCTATATTGTGAAATATTGACTATTTTGTAAATAACATGATATTACGTTTTCATAATTTTGAGGTGAAATGTGTGAATTTGAATATGCTACTAAAAACATGCAATATGAAATTTGTCCCAAAATTAAGACATAATCCCAATTTAATTGAATGATGGTTAAGAAAGAAAAAATCCTTTTGAAGCAACAACTGGCTATAGGTGCAATTGTGTGAGAGCTTTTCTTAGGGCACTTGGGAGCAAAATCTGAACTGCGACTTCCTTAACCGGTAGGCTTTCTAATCCAAGAAATCCCTGCCGTTGATTCAAGCTCTGTGATAGAGCATAACAGGCAGCAGCGTGAGACTGGGAGCCCCGGATGCATCTCTGAGCCCAAGATTTAGCCTCGGATGCTGATAATCCAGGCTGGGAACTGATAACCTAGGTGTGGGCTATGCCGAGCCTGCAATAAACGATCTGGGGAGCTGATAATACACCTGTGGGTGCAGCTTCGGGTGAGGTAGCTTGCCTGCAGGTTAAGGGGGTTAATCCCCCTTGCTTGCCTGTTATGGCAAATAAACAGGCTCCCCCTCCGGGGCTCGCTCTGTTTATTTGCCATAACAGGCTCGCAAGGGGGATTAACCCCCTCTTCTGCGACCTAAGATAGGCGATGATTCCACTCACGGCAGCGGCAATTAGTTCAAGAATTTAAAAAAATCAAACTTGGAAAAAATCTACGGCATGTGCTCTCTACTTGGCAGGAATCCAGCCCACGGCAATTATCATAATCTGAAAGTTACGGCAGTGCTCCCCTGATAGTTAACCCAGTATTTTGCAACTAGATGTGAGAGGTTTCAATTTTGAGGGCAGCATTTTCCTAACTGCTAACTGCGGTAGTGGAAACCACAGCTGCTGCAGACGTTAAGTGCCTAAGAAGCTCTGTTTTGGCATAGCCGATGTAAGAACCCTTGTTTCACCATAGCCGGCAGAAAGGCCTTACCCATGCAGACAGTTGGCGATGCTTTGGCGACGCCGCCTAGACATCTGTACCAATGATTATTCAAAAAAAGCAATGAGCATAATAACCAGGAATTCTCGCCTACCGGTGGTTTACGAGGAGAGAGTTCATCTGAAACTTCAGAAGTAATTCAAAGTGAAACCGAATTGATTTAACTAATGCAACAAGGAATGCAAAAACAAAAGAAGCTATAATCATTCTCCCCAACAAAATTAGACCAATAATCATGCTCAAACTACGAGGTATGTCCCTTAAACATGTGGAATTACTTGCTTAAACACTACGAAGCTAAAACCTCTTCACAAATTGATATCTTAGACTTCTTTAACAAGTTTGAGAATGATATATCAGACTTCTTTAACAAGTTTGATAACATGATAGGGATGTAGATGGAGCGAGAGTTGTAACAAATGAAAGGTATCAAGTATTGTCTATTGCTACAGCAGTTTCAACAGATGAACACTTATCAATATTAATTAGAAATATTGCAAAGACAAGAAATAAAGCAGAAAATATGCCGAGAACAAAAATTGAACAAAGAAAAATAGCTTAATAGAAGATGAATTTGCAGAGATTCTTTATGCCGGGAAGAGTAAGAAGCAGGGATATGCAGTTGTCGTTGCAAAAAACATCAGAGTAATTGTAGCCGCGAAAACCATCCATGAAGGAATACATTTCATGACATGCAACCACTTCAAGGACTTGATCTGTAAAGTGGAGGAAAAATTAGTTACGATCAGTGGCCAGATTAAGCTTGCGATAGTCCACGCTGACATGAATCTTATCATTATGCTCATTCATGCAGAATGCTTGATTTTATAAATGAGACCAGCGACTAGGAGCTTGTCAACTTCAGCTTTGGCATAGTCACGATAATTGGGGTTGAGTATGTACTATCATTGCTAGTGGGGCATGAATCAGGTTTGGTTGGAATGGTCAGTTCCTCTAACTCTTTCTTAATGCCTCGTAAATTTTTGTAGCTCCAAGCAAAGATATGTTTGAACTTTTGAAAGAGTTTGATTGCTTTACTGCAATATGGTTGTTGAAAAACCTGCCACGAGACGGATCGACTCATCTTTTCCAAGATCAATAATCTCAACTTCAGGTGTTTGAATGTATGGTATCACATCGACATTAGTGACGTGATGTGCTGTTCGCAAGATGTGAGGTTCAACGCTAGTAGTCGTGAAAGACAAGAATTGTTAATTCTTGGGAATAATAGATTGACGAAAAGTTGGTTCAATATCCTGTGCAGTGGTATCCAGAGGGGTGGCATCTGCTTGAAGATCCACGAGTTGGATTTGATGTCAAAGGGAGCTTGATAGGGATCATCAATCAGAGTGGCTATGTAGTGATCATTGATGAGACTCATAATTGTCCAAGGGTTTTCTTTCGCAATGGCAGACTCTTACATTTACCTTAAAGATAGATAGATAGATAGATAGATAGATAGATAGATAGCAGCTTTAACGTCACGCCACTAGGCAGCATCCAACTGGACATGTAACCACACACCACACTACATTGCTCGATTGGGTCCTGCCCCCAACCACCTTACATTGCATCTGTTGGGATTTGACCCCCAATAGTACCGAGTGCGATTCTGGGTGGTCTCGAACTCCAGACCACATTGCTAAGGAACTAGTGTGTTACCACTAGACCAAACGCCACGTAGGAAAAAGAGTATAATGGAATCGAATAGAATAGAATAGAATAGGATAGGTCTTTATCATCCACGGAGAGCAATCGGCCCATGAAAAAAAAAGGTAATAACTGATGTTATGGCAAAAGTTAGTAAATCATGATTGCAACTTGCAAAGAACATCTTGCGTTGGCACTCTATCTCAATTAGAAAATATCTCAATTAGGAAATAACTAATGTTAAGAAGGGGATAAACACCCCTGAGAGCCCATTACCTCAGATAAATGGGCGAGCCCGGAGGGGCGAGCCCATTTATCTGAGGTAATGGGCGAGCAGGGGTGTTTATCCCCTTTAACCGGGCAGGCAAGTTGCCTCATCCATACCTAGGATCTGAGCTTCCATAGCTCGGTTATCACAGCTTCGGAGGGCCAAAGATCGGTTATCAGGAGTCCAGAGCTCGGTTATCAAGTCCTAGCCTGGATTATCAGCATCTGAAGCTGAATCCAGGGCAAAAAATTCTCCCGAAGCTGAATCCAGAGCAAAGTTGCAACGCTGCTGCTGTTCTTCCCTGTTTCCACTTGCCTGTTATGCCCTATCACAGAGCAGCAATCAATGGCCAGGATTGCGCTGATCTGAAAGCCTGCCGGTTAAGGTAAATATAATTTTAGTAAATCATGAGTGCAATATGCAAACATCTTGCATAAGTACGCTCTAACTCATTTAACTTATATATTCGTTTATGCCATGTATTATGGCGTCAAGTTCAAGTTTTATTTTTGACCATTGATCTGGCGGATATTCTCGGTATTGTGCCAGATCAATGGCCCTTAGAATTTTGAGAGAAAAAATGCATGCCAATGTCAATGGTGCAAACCGAACACATGGTTGAAGCAAAAATAAAAGAGAAGCGAAATAGAAAACAAGCAATGGTGCCATAGCATAGCCTTACGCCATGCCGCCAATCGAATCCCCTCTGCATTGGCTCTTAGGATCTCATGCCCGGTCGGAATGGCTCACCTGGGTGAAATGCACAGAACCCAGCAGCAGCGGCCATATAGTGTCCAAAATCTGCTTTTGCGTTTTTGCTTGTAGTCGTTGGTGACTCCAATGTCACCAGATCTGATGGCAACAAATCTGTTGGTCTTCCGTCTGAGATGGGCGATTGGGGAAGGATCGGAAGGCTACATCACTGAATATTTGGCATCGGTTGCCCCCTGCAATGGGTAATCGGTGAAGCTTTTGGAGTTGTGGTTGATTCCTAAGGCCCATCAACACGAGGCAAAGAGCCTCCACTTGGTTTTTTGTGCCAGCAGAGCCGGTTTCGGCTCCTATGAATCAAAAGCCTTTGTGAGGGCGACAGCGGATCATCGACCCCGGCCAGCCCATCCACGAGTATGCTGCCGGCCGCTTCATTGCATGAGGAATTTGTGCCCTTTTCGTACAAAGCGTAACTTAGGCTACAACAACTTGCATGTGTACCAGGGGAGAAATCAGTTCGTCTCCAACAGCCCGTCTTTGCTGCCGGGCTCCACTTTACGTACACTCGGCCTTTACGTACACTCCGGCCCAATGCGCCCACATGCCTGCGCCCCCTCCTTCGCCTAAAAAAGAAGGCAAAGATGCCTTCTTATCCACGCCCCTAAAAAAAAAGGCGTTTCTTTTCCCTACTCTTCTTAACCTTTCCAAACAGTCTTCGCAAAAGAAGAATTGCCAACCCAAAATAGTAATAACCATGCAAGCTCCTCTCACATGGCAAATTATACCATTTTTAATACAATACTATACGGAAATCATAGGCCAAACCACTGCCTGAAAACCTCCACAACCCCAAAACGAAAATAGCATACTATATCTCATTTAATTCTCATTTTCATTTAGATAATCCCTCGTCACAAATCTAATATTTGACTTGCAAGCCTCATACATTTTTGGAAAACACACAAAAAAAAGTCAGTCTAAAAAACAAGTTTTTGTTGTGTTCAAAGCAGCTAAGAATTCATTCCATTAATGGCGAGAAAAAAGAACTCGCAATGTTACATCAACTTTGGAAACTCTACAAAACTGCTTTTGCCATGTTTTTATCTTCCTTGAACAACTTTCCACAAAAAAATGTGCACGAAAGATGATTCCGATGAAGCCACTCGCATAGAATACATGGAAAATTTGTGTGATAAAATAGCACAGGCCACCACTGAGATGTAATGCATGGTTGACTTATCACCCATACTTGCAAAAACTTAATGGCCGACATATGAAATCCCATCCAAATCAAACTGAAGCGTGTTCCCCATCGAACGTTTTTCACCATCATATGAGAATTTCCTCGCAGATGCCATGCCCACCAACAACTAAGACAAGTAGGCCCCAAGATCAGGCTGCCTTGCTATATTATTTCGATCTGAAAACATCCCAATTAGTGTTGTAACTAAGCTTCGAACAAAGGACCCTGCAGCCAGAAAGCAATCTCTGAACAGCGTCAAGGTGCAAGCTTTACAATATAATGTGAATCTGCATCCTTTCTACATGCCATACTGAAGTTAAGGATACAGTGCAGAACAGGGAGCACGCCCACCATTGACATAATGAACATAGAGGTATGCATCATAATAATGCCCGCTGATATGATAGAAATTGGACAGCTTCCGAAGACATTGGAACGAGTTTTTCTCATAGAACATAATGGCAGAATGGTTATAAGAAATTACATGCAAGTACACAGCTCTGCAGGATGATATCTGAGATGCATACTTCAAAACCTCAGAAACCAAAGAAGAAGCTGTTCAGTAATAAGTTAAAGTTACAACTGAGTAGTGTAATCCTTTAAATTCTATGTGATATATAACATAAAATGGTTATGAACATACCAATGCCAAGGTTGCGGTATGGTTTCACAACTCCAAGTGTCAGTATATAAACAAGACAACGGTCAGCAGATAGAATCTCATAGCCAAGCAGGTCCTGTTAGTTTTATCCACAAGAAACATATAAATGTCTAGCAAGCTTGATTTACTAATCAGGTTCATGCCAAGCTGGAATATCAATTTCAATAGGATAGATCCTCAACACGTCAAAAACTTGAACATTAACTAATTCCATAGCCTTTGGGTGATTATTTACAATCGTAAATTTTTTATATGGTGAAGTTTTGAATACATGCTCATATGTGGTGAGTTCTGGATACATGCTCATATATGGTGAAGTTCTGGATACATGATCACATTTGCTAGGTTTCTATCATAAATGAAGCTGCACAAAACCTAATGAGCAATCCACGTGTGTGACAATTGCATCTCCCTTGCATATAATCTGAAAGAATATAATCTTCAGATACTTAAGAAAACTTAATATGCAATGGCTGCTGAGTCAATGAAACTTTGCACCTCCCTTACACATGTCATCAAAACGATAGAAGAAAATCTTCAGATGCCTAAGCCATGATGTCAAAAAAAAGCCCACTATGTTTTGTAAAGGCCCCACAAGGTCTCTAGCATGGGACATTGAAGCAAGGATGAATTAAGGTCTTTGGGTGACAACATCCTTCCATGTTCTCTTTCCTCTTTTCGTCCACAATTTCAACTTTCTAAACATGTAGTTGCTTCTGACAACCACATAGTAGCATAAGGCTGAATAAGACATGGTACTGCCTCCTCAAAATTGGTTAATTTTAAATAAACACCCAAGTAAAGATTGGCATCCAGCTCAGATTCAAAATATTTAGCCAAGCAGAGTCCTTTTAACATTCTAAAGATCATAATAAAAAACTTCTAGCATGTTGTGCATAACACATCTATCATACTAATCTTTATGGTCTACAATCAGATGGCATATTTAGACGGATGCATTTAGGAACAATTACCTCACTTTCAGTAGCCTTCACAATCCGAGCAGTAATGAAACCAATAACTTCGTCTTCATGACCTTCTGGTCTGCTTCTATCAACTGCAACCCATGCAACTATTTCCCTGCCATGTGCAACGTTGAGGAAGAAATCCATCTCATACCTGCAGTGTTTATGCTGATATTAGATGTTAACCCCATATGTAGATGGGATAAGAAATTTCAGATGATAGCAGAGTTATAGGTTTTGATAGCCAGGTCATTGAATGTTTTCCACAGTCAAATCTGATCTGGTTGGCATAACATAAAGCATCCAAAGCCAAAACGAATGGGAATATTAACGCTAAGCATAGCAGAGGCATTCTTGCGAGCATGCGCATCTTCCTTATATGGCAGGTTCTAATGATGGTCCTCGTTTAAGCTAAATTAATATGCTTTGAGCTGAACAACTTGAAGCATGTGCTTAAAGTGACTTACCCTCCAGCAAGAATCCCTTAAATTGAGGTTTAGATTGTTTGTTTGCTACTGAACCATCTCCATCACAAACAGACACCAGATCCCTATCCACATTGCCTAGGCCAAAATTACAACCATAGAAAGAGAGGCAGGGACAAAGAGAGTCAGGTAGACTGTGCAGCGGGTTTCTTACTCTTTGATTCTGGGAGATGGGGTGTCTGAATTATAGCACTGACAAAATAGAATCAGAAAATAAATTGGTCTGCTGACTAAATAGAGATAATTTATATGGATCTAATTAGCATATTTACTGCTTAGCCACTTGTTCTATTAGGATATAAATGTCATGTCATCATGTCAGCATATACCTTCATATCAGCAGGCACATTATGCACATGTGGCACTTTCTGATAAAAATAACACAATACTAAAATGACCATCCTATTCTTCTATCTTGTTTTGTACAGGTACTATTAATTGATCAGTTTAAGATGCATCTAAGCACCTTTTCCCTAATCATGCAATAAATTTACCATTCTTCATAATCTGTATTCCCAACCATAAAAGGATCTTGACAAGATTAGTTTCTACGGTCTTGTTTTTTGACAGAAATAAGCACAAACCCCCCAGGCCCAGTGGTGTACATTTTGGCATCAAGAGCAGACCGTTTCATCTTAAAGCGAAACATTAGGTGCGTAATGTTGCTTTAGGAGAAACAGCAAGCATAGAGGGAATATGGAACACTGAAATTAAAGACGGCATTTGGGAAAAAAATCCATTGGAGGCCAACAATCTGCCAGCTTTATCTACAGAACTAATGTGGGCAATCAATGGAACTTCATGCATAAGAAATGTAAGCTTTGCCTTTAAATTGTGTTTACCAGAATCAAACGACACTTTAAAATAACCAACACTTCAAAATAACAGGACATTACCTGATAGGGAAGAGAGCCTCATGGATCTCTTGCAATACGTCCAAATCAGAGGGCTGTACTGGCCTATAATCAAGAATTGGTGAATGGTATGGAGGAGGACCTCCAACAGTAGGAACCAGTGGAGTTGTCTGGACTTTCTCCAAAATGCCTGGCAATCCAACAGGTTCACTCACGTGGAAACTCTGTTGGTTCTGATAATAAGGATTTCCTGATCTTTTATGCACTTTATCCACCTGCCATCAAATGATCATGCCTTTTAACGGGCAAAAGAAGTGGAGATGAGCATCTACATAGGAACAACACCCATGAATAACAGAACACTAACAAGATCCACCAGCATACGCATGCTAGTTTGTCTTGAAGTAAAGCCCACAGAGCGTGAAACGTTCTGCTAGAAGAGGAGGATAAAATGCACTTCCCAGTAAAGTCAAAACTTACCTCATCAAAGTCCACCTTCTTCAGGTCCGACATGGCTGTCTTTGAACTGTCTGAAAACCATTCTATGTGCTGCAATAGCATTTCAGAAAATCTAGTATCCATGCGACAATTGGTGTTCGAGAAAGGAGCATGCCCATAGATCTCAAAAAACTTAATGTAAATTTCTTCCAAAAACTTTAGAGACGATGCTTCTGCACATATACAGCATAAAAACATTTTAAAGGCAACCAAAGGGACCTAGCCACAAATAACACTTTAACTTCGGCTTTAGATATTGCTAGCATGGGTATTCATTATCATAATATGTTGTCCACTAGACACTATAATGCAAACTAAATTTGAAAATGTTCTCCTTCTTAACCAGTATAGTTTTACACTGTTAGCATATGGTTATCCCTGAGGAATCAATATTACCAAAGGCAACAATAAATTCACAATAAATGTATTTTTGGTTATTGATGTAACCCATTTAGCAGCTGAAAACATCCTAAAAAATCTAACCAGAGTACATATGGTAGAATAATTATGATGCATCAAGAGAGAGACAAACACAATATGGGCAGAGGGCCTTACTGCTGGAAATATCATCGTCAATACAGAGGAACGTAATTCCATCGGCCTTCAATATATGTATGACATGCTGATCCCGCACAAATGAGCCCTTTGAATCTCCTAAGTGCACATATTGCTGCACATATCTTCGAGCCAAATTAGGGGCATTTTTAGAAACTCCACTAAATTCCGCCAGTATAAGATTACCTTTGGCCACCAGAGCATAAATAATTGTCATCCCACCACAGGCTTCGCATTGCAGAAGTTATTTATCGTTCATCAGCTTTGAAGCTTCATAGCGTTGTCATCTCGAAATTTGCTTCGGTAGTGGATGATCTCTCAAGATGCTCTGTCTATACATAATTTAGTGGATTTGCAAAACAATTCGTCGATCAGAAGCTGCAAACTGGGCGACGCCCTCGAATCTGGAAGAAAAATTCTAGAAGCCTCGAGGCATTGGCATTAAAGTGTTTATAAACAACGACTAGCTGGATGGCTACGATTGCCCACAGGTTAAAGACCAGACATCTGGAACGTTCAAGGAATTTGGCTAATATTGGCCTTTTATTAGCACGACTTCGGGAATATACGATATTGTTCGCCGCTCGTGGCCCCGCCACGTCAGCTGAAAATTTCAGGGCGAAATTTTCAGCTCACCCAAATTCGCCGACGAAATTTTAGCCAGCTTGAAATTTTTCCCCTTCTTGCCCGGAGGATCTTGGCGCCAGTGCAGTTGCGGGCCGGTTCTTGCTATTTTTCTGTAGATTAGGGAGCGAAATGTGAGCGCCTGCCATCGCCATGATTTTTGGAGATTTTTTTGAGTATTTGAAGAGCTTTTGCCGAGTTCAGGTTCTTGGCGAGTTTTTTGGGAGTTTTGGAGGATCTTGGACCGTTTTGGCGAATCTGAAGCAACTTAGTTGTTGTGCAGTGGCATTTAGGTTCTTGCCCGGAGGATCTTGGCGCCAGTGCAGTTGCGGGCCGGTTCTTGCTATTTTTCTGTAGATTAGGGTCGTAGGATGCGAGATCTTGCTGGCGAAATGTGAGCGCCTGCCATCGCCATGATTTTTGGAGATTTTTTTGAGTATTTAAAGAGCTTTTGCCGAGTTCAGGTTCTTGGCGAGTTTTTTGGGAGTTTTGAAGGATCTTGGACCGTTTTGGCGAATCTGAAGCAACTTAGTTGTTGTGCAGTGGCATTTAGGTAAGCAGGTTTTTATTTTCTGTTATGTTTTGATGATTATTCCTTCCTAACTATCTTTTTCTTGCAGATCTTGCTGGTTAATCAAGAAAGGAAGTGCAAATGGTAGATGAGCTGCTATTACAGTCAATTTAGGCAGGCAATGCCTTCAATATTAGTGGCGAGCTGCATGCAGATGCTCTGTTTTGACACTGCCTGATATTTTAAAGCTGAAAACTCTGAATTGAAACTCTATATTGAAACTCTGTTTTGAAAGTCATAGTATCACAGAAACTTTGTATTGAAACTCTGTTTTGATCACTGAATCACTCATATCTCTGTAATTGATCTGTTTCGGCTTTGTTGCAAGTTTTGGCTTTGTTTTAAACTATAAGTTGAACAGGCAATCACCTTGAAATTTCGCCTTGAAAAATCAAGGCGATTTACCCTATAATTTCAAGGTGGCTAAAATTTCGTAGTCTTAATATTGTTTGCCCAATTCGTTTCATATTGCGGGAGGGTATTTTGGCAATGGTGGGGATTATGATTTCGGTATGGTATTGTATTAAAAAGGGTATATTCAGGCCAATTTGAGGAGCTTAATTGGCTTAAGGGGGGATTTTCTACTTTTGGGTGGTTTGGTTAGAGATTTTTGTGGTATGTTTCAGAGGTCCGAAATGAGAAAGCATGAGGCACCTGTGCAGCGGACAGGAGCGCATGTGCTGGCCATTACAACCCTACATTCAGATCTGCACTATGGATGTTCTTCGTGATACTGGCTCCAGCCAGATACCGGTTAGTCTCAGCATAGTTTGTGTTTTGCTAACCCTTGAGTAGATGAATGATTAGATTCTATTCTATGATCTATTTTGGATGATGATAGATGCTTTGTATGTGATTGCTCTCTCTTTCTGTTCCTCCTGTGTTATATTGGATTAAGGGGGATAGAGACCTAAAGGCTATCTAGATTTAGTGATGGTCCTAGAACCTCTTATATCCCATTAAATGCGGCCTGTGCACAAGAGCCCACCAGACTGGGGATGCTATGTGTGATTCAACAACAGATAACGGGCATGATGGTGAAACGGAGGTGGATTCCTGTCTAGTTCGACTACAGGATTCCTATGGTATGCTAGGCTTATAGTCAGTCGGTCACCCTGTAGGGCCGGGTATGGGTCTCACACCTCCTGGGTCGCAATATACGTACCTAAAGGGACATCTTGGGCTCGATGGGCGCGTCGGGGTGGCCTATGTATTGGGGGTTAAAGTCGGGTACAGATGCATGTTCATCAATGGTGGCACGATTCTCTAGCCACCCATGGAATGTTCTGGGAATAAATTCATTTCCTCCCTGCCTCGTCGGACCGAGGAGATGTAACCCGGAGTAAGCTCATAGGGTGAATCCATGAGATTGTGGCTCCAGAAGGCTATAACCACGTCATAGCATGATTCAGGCTATCTGCAAAGTGTAAACAGGAGGGGCAGATAGAGTGGACTACCATAGCCACTGTTCTATGCCAGCCAACACCATTGTCATTACTCTATCTGCTGTTATCCGAGGCCTTGCCAATCAGTTGACACCATGGAGTCTGAGCCCGGGAATTAGATCCTTTATTTGATGCATTTGTCATATTTGTCTCTGTTACGAGGAAATGTACTACTGATGGTTGGGCCACCCTTCGCAGTGGCATATTATTTTATGTATTGTGTGTCAGGTGCTAACTTGTATTTACGCTTCCGCTATATAGGTTTCCCGTAGAAGGCATGGGATGAATAACACCCCCGTGTCCTTCCTCCGAGCATTTGGCCATCCCAGGTGGCCCGAGTTAGAAGGAGGGCCTTTCTCGGTGATGAGGTCGCCACAGAAAGGGGATTTCCATACTTATACGATGGGAGCATCGTATAGACTTGGGAAGCATCACAATAGTATCAGAGCATGATTTTGGTGGACAAGATCATTGCACTGGCCATGTTCTAACTCGTTAGAATGTTAATTAGTCAGGATCCTAACATAGGAAATTATCCTAGAAACCCGTAAGTAGTATGATTGATGGCCAAATTTGTGGTAAATGAGTTAGTTAGGAAGATAAATTTGAAGATACAGAGGTGAGACTATGTTGAGTTTTCGGCAGAATGCAGTCCCTTTCTTCTGGAGGCCATAACTTTCTCTAGGAAACTCGGATTGAGGCAATTTTTGTTCCATTGCATCTGGAAACATCGGCCGATCTTTAGCATCAATATTTGAGTCTAAAACCGAAATCAGCGTAAAAGAGAAAAAGGGACCTTACTATTCTAAACATCAAAAAAATATTTTACGCCGGTTTTGACCGTGCGCCCACCTGAAAAAACAATATGAATAAAAATAAAAATACTACGTAGTTTTTTCGATTTTCTTTGAACTTTATGGTTTTTAGGTATTTCTTTTTGAACTTTGCTTCTTTCCAGCTCCGCTTTTCGTCTGCTATAGCCGCCAGAATAAGTATTCTTTGCCATAGCCACCAGAGTAAATTCTTCATTTTTCTTTTTTTTGAGAGTAACTGTAGATTTTTTCATTAATTAGCTAAAGCCATACAAGCCAAATACCAATCTGCTATATAGCAGGGCATAATAATAAGACACTCATAATAGCTTGAGTATCAATTATGTCATCAAAACCTGATATATGAAGCTTGTAAACAAAATTGCTTAACATAGGTAGTTGATCATGAAGTCTTCAGACAAGAAGTTCCCAATGAACTCTGAGCAGTGAAGCAGCTACTGATAAGTGGAATCTTCAATTTCCTGTAAAAAAAGAAATTGAAATACCAACCATGATCTTTACTAGTTGAGAGATGGAAATAAGGAAAAATGGTCTGGTTTGGGAGGCAAAATTGTGATAGTTTGAAACTGATAGGAAGGGCATACAGCAAAAGGATGAAATTAATCTGATCCCCGAGATGTGCATCAAACCACTCATTATACTGTTTGTAGAACTCAACTATCGAGCCATGAGTATACCTATTTTGACCACAGTCATTCTGTATAAGTAGAGATGTCAAACTTTCTTTTGCCATTAGTAGTAGCAAAGTGCCATACAGATCTGTCAGTAGCTTGTGACTGTAATACATTTCTCTATATCTGGCCAATTGTCTCTCTGTCATACTGAAATGGGTGTTGTAGAGGAATTCAGACAAGTAGTGCATCTGCATGAGTTCTTTGATATAAACCCCAGCCCATTCTGCTTCTCTCTTCCTTGAGCTTTCAACCTCCTCCATGAAATCATCTGCCATTGCACAGAGTTATTTCAAGGTAAGATGTTTTCCTGTCTGCTTTGTTTGGTGTAATGAAGCTTCATAATTATCTATGTCTGTATCCAACCTTGAGGATCCTTCCCCTTTAAGAAAATCCAGATATTCTGTCACAGTCAGAGTAGGGAGCATTAGAATCAATAACATTTAAAGTAGATATAAAAATATCAAAGGGGCCCCTGTAAAGCCCTATAGAATTCCAATTTGTGTTGTAGTTGTCACCCTGCTACCTTTTGTGACATGTGGCTATGGACTCAATATCTAATTGGAAATGCATGTTAATCCAAAACACTGAAAAAGATTTGGAGGCATAAAGTATTCTATTTCTAACTTTCCAAATATTCCAAAGAGCAGTTAAACAAGAGTGTTAGCCAAAATATCTCCTTGCTGCTAAAATGTTCGAATATTATTAACATCTATGCTATGGAGATAACTACCCAATTTTTGAAAGAACCAAGACCAGAAAGAGCTCAATTTAGGACAAAGAAAAATATGTTCCATAGTCTCTTCCTGAAGGCAACCTGAGTGACAGAGGGTTGAGACATTGCATCTTTTGGACAAGGACACAAGATTTGTTAAACTCTTATGTGCTATCAGCCAAATAAAGAAAGTGATTTTCGGAGTGCAATAAGAATTCCAAATGTTTTTAAAGAGAGAGAGAATTTCAGCTTGGCTTAAAGACCATTTTTGCATGGCCTTGATTGCATCATCAACATGACTCAGTGAGGCATAGATGTCTCTGACCTTGTAAACCTTTTTGGCTTTTAAAGGCCATCCCAAAGAAGCACTGAAATTATTAAAATTTGTGAATGGAGCAAGAATGCTCTTGAAATGTGCATAAAGTTTCTTGTCACTTGAGGAGCCTCTGATAATTGACTTCAAAGTAGTCCATGAGATAAAAGTATTATTTTCTTTATAGAGATCCTTAACAGTTGTGATCCCTTTGTCAGACCATTTACTGTAGATTTTGGGATGCTTAATGGCCATGATTTTGGAATGATGATCTGTAAAAATAGGAGACCAAAAAAGATTCGTGCTCATTGTAGCATCAGATAATTTATCACTCTGTAGAGTAGTCTGGACTTTATTCCAAGGCATCAACAAATTTTAGGGGAAGAATTTGGAGCAGGATGTAGATGAACAAAGGCAGATTCAGGAAGACAGTGCTTAATTGAAGGATGACTGGTAGGGTATGAAATATTAAGCCAATAAACAATGAATTGAGAGGCGGGAGATGAATTGCCCAAAAAAGTTCTCCAGATATATTTCCCTGCCAAAGAGCAAGCTTGGACATGCAAGTTTTTACACCGTAGACCCCTGAATGAGAGAAATGATTTTGGAGTGAAAGCCTATTTTCTTTAAGGCAATGTCAATGAAATCCCAATTGACAGTATCAAATGCTCTCCTAAAGTCCAACTTTAGAAGAATGCAAGCCTGCTTAGAGATCTTATTCCAGTGAAGGCCTTCCATTGCAGTTATGTAATTGTCCAAGATATATCTATTAGGGAGGAAGGCAGATTCTTTTTCACTAATGTTTTTCTGCAGATAAGGTTGGATCCTTTGAGCAATGATTTTTGCACATAACTTGTACGTAGGGTTTGTCAGAGAAACTGGCCTCCATTCAGCAAAGGAGCTTGGATTATCAATTTTGGGAACTAAAGTAATGAATCCTGCTGAGATAGAGGGGTGCAAATGGTTTGATTTCCAAAAGCCGTGCACTAAACCAATTATCTGTCTTCATAATATTCCAGAAATGAACATAGAATTCTGGAGGAAAACCATCAGGGCCAGGCGATTTACCTTTAGAGAAACTCTTGAGAGTTTTAATTTCCTCCTCAGTAGAAATATTTACTAAGGAAGCATACGTAGTATCAACTGGATTAGGTAGAATATTATCCAGTCGAGAGATAAATCTGTCTCTGGTCATAATCTCACAAGCTGAGAGATTAGATTTTGCAAAACGAGAGGCATAATTCTCGAAGAAGAATTTTTTGATATCAGAATTTGAAGTGAGAGTGGAGCCCAAGCCATTGTTAACATGATTGATAGAGTTGATGAGAAGCCTGTTCTTTGCTACTCTGAAGAAGAATTTTGAACTGCCATGGTCAATCTCACTGTTATATTTAATTTTGCATTTAATTGCAGAACATTTGGCTTCCCTCTCCTCAATATTTTTCAAATGTCTCTCAATTAATTCTTCACCAATGTGAGACTAGTGTCGTGTGGATCATCCTGAAGCAAAGATCTTACTTCCTTCATTTTATTAAAGAGAGCCTCCTTTTCCTAGATCCTGGATAAATGTTTGCTTTTTGGCCTAGTTTTCTATCCAATCCTTTGCTTTTTTTATCTTGAAGTAAAATTGTTTCATAGAACAATTGGGAGGCCTAGATTCAATGGACTGATAAAAGTCGGCAAATTCCTTATTGAAGGTTTTGTTCTGTAGAAGAGAACAAAACAGTTGAACTTAAAAGGGATATTGCCATCTCTAGGAATTTTCAGACAGAAATTCGAGTCTGGATTGGAAATATAGAATCTGTCTAATGCACAATAGATCCTGTCATGATGCTTTTGTTTATTAGACCAAGTATAGATTGAGGTGAAAGAGGGAATGTGAATCAAAGCCGAGTCATTTATCAAGTTGTCCCAATTAATTCTCTCAGTAGTGGTCACGTTAATTCTATTACCAAGTTTCATGTCCCAGACTGGTGTGTTATTGAAATCTCCAGCAAGTATCCAGTCAATTGATGGGTTGCTCCTAATCCAGGAGCTGATCTCAGGCCAAAGAGTTTCCCTTTCCTTTGAATTAGTAGAGGCATAGACATTTATAATCCCAAAATTGGAATTGCTCACAGAAAAGGTGACTGTTTGCCACATTTTGGAAATACTGTTACAAAAGGATAGGTGTTGTAGATTTTTCCAAATAATGGCCATCCCCCCTCTAGTACCATTTGCTTCCATCCAAATGGAGGAAGCTCCACGATAAATCCAATCCCCTAGGTTAGAGGTTTCAAATTTTGGGAGTTTTAAGTTCCTGGAGTAAGATAATATCTGCATTGTATTGCCTTATTTGAGAGATTGTTCTCCTTCTTTTCAGAGGCCTTTTAATTCCTCTTACGTTCCAGCTAATTATCTTCATCAGGAGATAAGGAAGTGTCAGAACAGAGAGAGGATTATTTGGCTCTCCCAAATTTTCTATTATTTTGCTTATTTTTTTTACTTCTGGTATTATTTGCTGGGGCATTAACAACATAATTAGGAGTAGAGGTTTTAGATTTAGATTTAGCACTATGCATTTTATCTCTTAAATGTTCATCATCCCCCCAATTATCCTTATCATAATTTTCTTTATCGCTTTCTATCTCATGATCACTATCAGAAATACCTCCAGGTATGAACTCAAACATTTTTTTCATATTATTATCAAATAGACATTTCTTAGTATTATTATGAAGAAGTACTTGTCTGGAAGGTTGATTTCCTTTGTCCTTGACTTGTTTGTTGCTGATGAGCTCTGGACTGAGACTATTTGGAACCTCTTATATGTCATGTATTTGCTCTCTCTCTGGAATATCCCATACCACTTCATTATCTAACTCTTTGCTTCTCAGATCTAGATTTTGATTGACCTGTGTAATCTCAAGCTGACCCGGGTTCATTAAATTCTTAATCATGCCTTCTTGTAATATATCCAATTGTTCTTCAATAGCAGGAGAAATGACGTGTGATGTTTGATTTGATGGAGAATGATTTTTATCAAGGTCAATAAGTGGTTCTAAATTTATAAGAGAAGGGGAATTTTGCAAAGGAACATGTTTCTGCAAGGGGACAGGAGTAATAGTGGCATTCTTTTCTTTTGGATTCTCTTCTGAGATCCATTTACCTTCCTCCAAGCAAATTCCTGATTGCTTGTGTCCATTATCCTGCTAGTTCTTGCCTGTAAATTTTGATCTTTAAGTGCTTGCATATTAGGGTCTTTAAGTGTCATAGGTACATTGGAATTCCCAGCAATGTCTGTCTGAGCAGGAAATTTACTACCTACCGTGTCATGTTGTTGCATGAATATTGTTTTGCATCTTTCATACCAAAAGTGCCTATTGCCACAGGACTGACAATGAGGTGGCAGACCCGACCATCTTAGTGATAGAAATGATTTCTGTCCAAAAGCATCTGAGAAGAGGATCATAGTTGGGATAGGCTTAGATAAATCAATTTGAACAAAAGCTCTTGGAGGTCTCTCAGGGGCATACTGAGTTGAGATGTAGGTGCCAATGGAATTGAACAGAATTTTGAAACAATCTTCATTCCAGTATATGGGATTTAATCCATGAAGAGTTGTAGAAGCAATGCATAAGGAGTCAAAGCAAGAGGTGTCTAGTTTTGGGTTCCAATTAAGAAAGGATATTTGAAAATTTTCAAAAGTTAATGGCCCATGATTTAATAGAAAAGTGGCTGTTCCCCTACTTTCACACTCAATCCTAATACATGGGAAATGCAACTAGTACGTAGCTTTGATTAGGACTCCTTTTTGAAGATTCCGACAGAAAGTCCAAAGTTTTCCTAAATTGATTCCACATTTGTTCACTTTAACAAGAATAGCAGTGTCTTTGAGATTGGCCATTTTTTCATGAACAGAGGGAAGATTTAGAGAAATGTCGTGATAAAGGGATTGTTTACTTCTGAAATTCGAGACTCGATCAGTGCATCATCCAATGCTTTATCAGTGTAAACCTCTCCAACAGGCTTCGGGACTCCATAAGGCAGAGGAATTTGAGTAGAAGGGTGCAGCATAGGAGATCGGCCATAAAGATCCGGATCCTTTGAAAAATTGTCCCAAATTGGCACCTTGTCGCTTCTGGGATGAATTTTTTGATCAATGCAAGTAAATTAGAGAAATCACCAAATAAAAGACAATTTTTTGGGTTTTCTTAATATGATCTTAACTGGATAGGGGAATCTAGGACATGTCTAGCATTAATAATCACAAAGCGTTAACTTAGAACAATAACGTAGCCTTACCGTAACCTCGCCCCTGCAACCCAAGTAATTAATCCAACAAAGAAGTCAAAGGAGCAGCAATCTTTGCAAATTTAGGAACAAATTTGTGGTAATACCCCGCTAACCCCAAGAATAATCTTACCTCTTTCACCGTCTTTAGTGTGGGCCAATCCCTAACTGCTGCCTCAATCTTAGAAGGATCTGGCTCTAATCCCTTTTCTGAAATTACATGCCCAAGATATACCAATCTAGTTTGAAAAAGAACACTTAGATAACTTACCATACAACTTCTCTCGTCACAAAATAGCTAATGTCTGTTTTACATGTTCCACATGCTCCTCTAATGTCCTGGAATATACCAAAATATCATCAAAGAAAACCAATATAAACTTATCCAGGAAAGATCGGAATATCTCGTTCATTAGGCGCATAAAAGTGGCAGGAGCATTTGTCAACTCAAAGGGCATTACAACAAACTCGTAATGTCCTTCGCGTGTCCTAAAGGCAGTCTTATAAATATCTACATCCTTGATCCGGATCTGATGACATCCAGATCGTAAATCAATTTTTTGTGAAATACTTAGCTTGAACTTATTATATTATTAATTAACCTACTAACAAATGTTAACTTTTTTGTATTTTCTAACCTAACCCTGATCGTGCGTTTACAGAGAACGCAAACACGGCTTGCTGCTGTCGGATCTGGCCTCCAGGCCATCGAATCCACAAGAAGAGCCCCTTAAGCCTTCCGATTTTGCTGCCAAAGAGGTTTCTTAGCCATTTCGGTCAGATCTGGCCCTAATCCGGCAGTTCTGAATCAATTTTTGGGCACCAAGATCCGGATTTTTACAGCCAGATTCAACTCCAATCAACCTAATTCTGTATTATCTCTCCATTTCGGCCTTCCTAAGGCCAAAATCGGCCCATTTCAGAGTGATCCACATGCTTTGCAGCATGCCAAATCGGCAAGATCACGCCGTTATTCCAACAACATGCAAGAGAAATACTGCCGTCTTTGCCAGTTCTGGCCTCATCACTTTAATTCTAATCCATTTCACATAACTTTTCATGCTTCCTGATCATTCTAGTTCATACTATGCAAACGACAGCATGCAAAAGAAACTTTTACAGTCTTAACTGATTCCTGCCATACTTTTTCATTTAATCCATTCCACGGTTCTAATCTACGCTATTCCAATGACTTATGTCATAATTTACGTGCTCAGCTTCCTAGAAATCATTAGATCTGTGATTTAATGCAAGCTTTCAATGCTTAATGCAAGCTTCCAGTATGCAATCATAAATTATTTCCATACTCAATCATACAAGTTAATTCATATTCACGCACATATAACAACTCTAAATCCATGCCAAGCTCCAGAGCAATCCTACTGTGTCAACACAATTTTACTACTCTAGAAAAACCCCAGGTGTAAGGCTTGATCCCCACCTGGAATCCCGCTTCGTCTTCTGCGCTCCAACACGCTCCCAAAGCTCTGCACGCAATTCGCTCCTTCAGCAATCCCTCTGCAATCTATCTCCTTCCAAATAGTGGAAAATCTATCTCCTTCCAAATGTTTTTCCACTATGCTTATTTTTATTTTTAACCACCAGTATTCCGTCCGTATAATCTCTACATATACGACGTAATACTCTCAATATCCTAGGTCCGTTACAGTCTCTCCTCCAAAAATTCAACCCATGTCCTCATGGGCGCATCTCTGGAAACTCACGAAGAATCCAATTAGCATCTTCCCAGGTGGCTTACAGGTTGGAGTTACCCTCGCACTTGAAAGTACATAATGTCTTTCACGTGAGTAACTTAAGGAAGTATGTTTTGATCCTTCCCATATGTTGGGGGACGATGATTTGGTAAGCAGGGAGAACTTTTTGTACCCCGACCAGAACGTATTCTGCGAGAGGAAACCCATCGCTTAAGGAGGCGAACAATACGGAGATTTTTGATACAATGGGCGGGTTGAGCCACAAAGATGACCACAAGTTAATCGATCATTATCTTTGAGAATTGCGAAAGTTTTGACATCCATTTATAGATAATTCGATGAAGTTTCATATGGGGAGCAGAGCAAATTGCTAGCCTCTACAAAGCTTAGTATTCTTCACTATAGCTGCGAGAGCAAGCTTTTTTTGCCATAACCGTGCCCTGCTGACTGCCTCTTCACTATCACCTCCGCCTTGCCAAGCACTTTAGCACTTGCATGGATATGGACCGCACCAAGGGAACCAAGAGCTACAGCTCTTTGCTGAACTCGGCTGTAATCTTGGCGACATCTTGAACGGCCTCGTGAAGATCGAGCTCCTCCTGGAGCAGTTGGTTTAGAGATTCGTGGATGGAAACCGGATTCCTATATTCCATCTCACAGAGCGGTTCCTACTGAAACTTAATGTTGAAGTGAGAGATACACTCTCGTGGAGCAGGACGACCAAGTATTAACTCTTGTCCACTAGTATCCTCTGGACGTGAGCCGAGATGCCGCCGCGAAAGATGCTTGCCATCAAGCTGCAAAAATAATCGTCATGGCCCAAGAGGAGGACGCACGACAGGTTGCAAAAGGAGATCCCGTTGTCCGAAGGAAACAATATGTTTACTTAGACAGAGGCAGGGCTATAACACAAGGGTGCAATTTCACCTTGCCCCCATATTATTATGATGAGGAGACCCAAAGTTTCATCTGGGAAGACATACTAGCACCCCTTACCCAAGAAGACATACAGCCTGTTGAACATGACATAGCGGCCCGGCCTGATAGATACATTGCGGAGATCCAGAGAAGGACTGAGCTATGCCAGTTATGGGAGCAGCACGTCAAAAGGGAGGCAGAGGCTGGCAGAAGAGCAAGCAAAGAAGAATGCTAAAGAGCCTGCCAACCGCACCATACAACGAAAGCAGAAGAATGCCAACCCTAGTCGGTTGGGTCCTCAATATAAGACACAGCTCCAAGCAATAGGTGGGATCGCAAAGGAGAAGGGAATACTTGCCGCGAGACCCTGGTCCAACGGGCCCGGCATCCGGCCACGGGAGGCAAAACTCTTCCCCTTGTTCCCCCACCCCCTCAAAGGAAGCCCCACAGGTATCGACCGAGGACAGTGGCCTTGCGAGAAATTAGGAAGTATAAGTCGACGGAGCTCTTGTTACGAAAGTTGCCTGTTACAAACCCATGGAAGAGGCCAAGTTTGGCTACCATAAACCCCCTGGGTTCCCCACTCCTCGAGTCCCTTGGACTCCCCACGCCAGGCTTGCATTGATCCCCTGGATCAATACTGCAACATCGTGCAGTTCCCTAATCATTCCCAAAATGATTCTCCATGGCCCTCCTCCCTTGAGATCCATGATCTCTTATATAGGGTACACACTTTTGTGGCATGCCGCCATGCGTATGCATGCATGCATATGGACTCTTGGCACCTTCTTATGCCACTTGTCCCTTAAACCTCTAATCCTTAGGTTTAATGGTCCTATGACCTAGGTACCGACATGTGTATGTAACATATGACTTAGGGCCTAACCTATGTTCGTAACATACCTCCCTCCTTCAAATCCTTGGACCCCAAGGATCATGGGAGTATGTGTATTTTGAAACCCCTTTCCTGGGTCACCCGGTGACCATGGTTTCACCATCTAGTGCATTTTGAAACCATTTCCCTGGATCACCTCGTGATCATGATTTCGTCTTCTCGTCCCTTCAGAAACCCGTTCCCTGGATCACCTCGTGATCATGGTTTCATCCTCTAGTCCCTTCAGGGACCCGTTCCCTGGATCACCCCATGATCATGGTTTCATAGCTCATTCTTTAGCAGACGTCCTACTTGCCATCCCTGATGCAAGTCTCTAATTCTTTACTTTTAGGTAACTGAACTCGTATTGACTCTACTAATCCTTTCATGGTATCCATGGGTTTTGAGTCAGATGAGGATTTGGCTGCATATACTCTTCACTTTCCCATGTGGCCTCGAGAAGTGACTGATCTCGCCACAAGATCCAGTACTCTGCAATACTTTTATTGCGCAGCCTCCAAATGCGAGTGTCTAGAATCGCCTTAGGAGTTACCTCAGAGCTAAGGGCTAAGAGTATTGCCATTGTCCTTGGACAATATTATTTTCTTGAGTAGATTTATGCAGAATAGGGTGCATTCCTAATCCATTCACAAGTTCTAACTCGACTCATATGCTGTCTTCATTGACCCTTCTTGAATCCAGCATATCGGGACATCTTCAACTAATGGTCTCAATGTTCTTACCTTGCCACTAGTATTCTAATACCCAGTTGGAATCTTACGTCTATTTTTCCACCAAGAACCCGGTGCTTTATGACGCATCTACCAACTCTTTGGAATAGAATAGACGCCCAGTTTGTACCTTAGTTCACACTTAGTGCAACTAAGTACCTGATATTAGTCAGGTGAATCCACTAACCCATGTGAATTCAATATTCTTGATCCCATGTGAATATCATGCTACAAAAGACCTTGCTTCTTATAAGCAATATGGTGGGAATACCATGGATCTAATTAGAAGCAAGCTTCTAAAGTCATACCACTTAACCCACATTCTGATCTTTCTTCAGGTCTTTTGCAACATTAACCCCAGGTTAGTTCTTGCATTTCTGGAGACCTTGCCTTATAAATAGAAAATACACCAATTATGGCTAATCATGAATTCCAATTGGATTCTCTATCACAACTTCTAGAGTTGATTTTCTTGTTCCAAGCATTATCAAGAATCCTTACATATATGTATACTACTTTGATAACAAGTGGTGGTGGTTCAGACTCTGCATGGGCTTTTTAATTATTCCATGGCACGCCTGGCCCTGCCAGCTTAATGCCATTCCTCTAGGAAAATTTTCTTTCTAAGTCTGACAACCTTCATATCCATATTAGGTGAACCCTTTAATCACCACATTTGGGTTCCCACATTCACATTCCAATTTGCAACCCCTTTTCTTAAGGAGGTTTGCAATAAGCATATTACCTTCATCAACACAACCCAGACCACCATGTGGTAAGTTGATAATGCTATTGCATTCGATCTTGCTTATTCTTTCATGAGGCTAGGAAATCCTTTTCCTTCCCCTTTAGAAAGTTAGCTAATCAAGCAAGCCTTTGTTTTTGGAAGTGAATTTGAGACCTATATGCATGTTTCGACTCCTTCCTAATTATTGTATGGTGGTGTTCCTAGGCAAACTTCACTAGAAGCCAAGGCATTGCCTTGCAATAATCGTAAGAACATGCTTACACTCTTTCTATAGAGTCATAGGTTCGTAATATTTGACTATAACTGGCTTCCATAGCATAACACCCCAACTAATGCAATCATCAAATTCTACATTTTATTTGCAACCTCAACCAACACATTGGCCTATATCACTTCTATGTCTCTTACAAGGATACTTTGATGCTCATGCCATATTGACTCTTAAAGATCACGCCCCTAGTAGATTCCTCATCAAGGAACTACTATCTCACTTGACGTAAGTCACTAGACTTTGTCATCCTTAACTATAAATGATCACTGATCTCCTAAAGACCATTTCATCACAAGTGAAGCACCATTATGCTTTGTCCATACATCAATCAATATGGTATATATGTGTTTGATGTTAATACAAAGTTCATGCAAAAAGGCAAGCAACTTAGTCTAACACGACTGGAATTACATGGACCTTGGTTTCCACCAGATACCACCATGTTCTCCATACCCAAAACTCTCATTAGAGGTTCTTGTTGTGTCTAGCCTTGCTTTTCATGCTTTGGCTTAGAGATAACCCAAGTCATTCTCGACTTTGCTCAATAGCATAATCCCTATGGTTGCATCACATGACTTACCTAAGCCAATTGCAACTTAAATTGATCCATTAGTACTACAGGAACCTCATCAAAAGCTTCCCATTATATTGACTCCAACTCATACTTGAACTTCCTTCAAGATTCTTATGGGGCTTTAATTTTCCAGAATACACTTTCAACCATTGGCACCCAAGCCAGCAAAATTTTCAACCTCAAGGCACTCTTAAAGATGAAACTATTCTTATACGACTTGCCCCTTACTGAGATCATCTCTTGAAAGTGAATAACTCTTATCGATGGGAAATTCATAGATAGGATCCAATTATTAGGTTTAAATTATGTGCCATAAAGTCAATTTCCTTGACTACTTGTTCTAACACATATTCACTACTTTGCGAATCTATGGCTATAAGGCATAATATACATCTCATAATACCTATACAAGCCCAGCTTATATATTGGGACCCATATGTTTTACCCCAAGGCCCGCTTGAACATACTGAGTAATAAGATGTATTCACAACTTCTAGTTGTATAGAGAGTTAGGAATATAACTCTACTAACATTCTTGCTTAAACAAGAGATATTGAGACTTTCTAACGAATCTCAGTAACTTAGTTTTGAACGTACGTAGAGTTTATATGGAACTACACAGTCCAATCAAATCATATTGTAAGTTGATTCATCCTTGGCATCTTTCCAAAAACACCTTCTGAAAGCAATTTTAACAAACGCTACAATAATCTTTTGCACGCATCCATATGATCCTAGTTGAATCCACTTGCTTCTTTATTTATTTTAAGTGCTCTTCCCAGAAGAACCCCGTAAAATGACTAATAAGTTGCGTTGCAATTACTATCTTGTAGTTTCTACCTGATAAGTTCTCAACCTTATTAGTATTGCAACTTGTATTCTCTAGATGCGTTAGCTAGCATCTCTGGCTATTGTACTTTTAAACTATAGATTCCATGGGTAGAGGTTCATCTATGAAGGTTATTTTCTTGACCCAACAATCGCAGATTGTATATGTTCCTTTGGATTTTTTCAAAACAATACCTCAAACTAAGTTAATTTGTTGCCCCTTTCCTTTATGCAACCAAGATAACCATATCATACAAAGCATAAAACCTTTAAATCCCTTCAGAATTCCTTCCTAGAATTCAAGGACCTTATTCTCAACACTTACCACAAGTGTTGTAATTCCCAAGTGTTACTATGTTCCAAGGAACTGGTCAGGACTTCCAGAGTCCTAATAAAAGCTCCTCTTCCAAGATGTCCACTTAACGGACCCCAAATCCTCCAAGTAACCGAGTCCTAGCATTCATAGAACTAGTAGGAAGTCCACCACAATATTTCCCAAATATTGTGTACTTCTAGAACAAACCCTAGGTCGTGCACTAGTGACCCTTTAAGAATAGTAATATATCCGTGACCAATTCCCTACAAGGATTGCTTAAAGGCTAACATGCAACGTCGTACCTGATATGGTGGTGCTTGGGGGAGTGGCTCGAAAAGCAAGAACAAGATAGTTACATGGGAAATGAACATAAGACTTGCACCATGGAGATATTTATGGAACCATGAAAAAGGTTGAGATCCTATAATTGGCCCACGTACCTTTACCTTTTTCCAAAAAGGCTCCTTAATCCCTATAAAAGGGAAAGAGGTGCGCTTATTGGATTCAGATCCATCTCCATCCTTGTCTGCTCCTTCAACTGCCTCTTGCACCTTCCATAAAATCTGTATCGGTTTCTTAGAGAGGATTGTCTAAGGTTGATGATCCTAAACCGCCTTCTTGCTTGACATAAGTTGCGCATGGACTATCTTGGTGACCCTTGCTTTTGCGAGCCCAGTTGGGTGGAGAGCTTTGGGCTGAAGGCCTGGTTTGGAAAATCCTTAGTGTTTTAGTGTTGGTTTGATCTTTTGATTACTGGCTAACCTTTGATTCGTACCAAGTGGTATCAGAGCACGGTTTGGATTGTCCTTGGAGCCTGTGTGTATTTCTATTTGACTAAGAATCAGTTAAACTATTCTATTAGAAATAGTTTAGTGTTTCTATGAGCGAAGTTAAGAAGTTCAATTATAAAGAATCAAGAATAAGCCCTAAAAAAAAAAACCCGGCTTGAACTAGTAAAAACTAGCACAAACATCAGCATTGGTCAATCCCTTTGCTGTCTTATCTGGCCATACGAGAACTGTTAAAAGTCCAGGATGGTACCATTCTTTCTTGGTATCCAGTTACAAAAATCTTTACTGCTATTACAATAAGTCTTAATCAGAAACCTGGACATTTACTTATCCTTGAATGCAAATGGTCAATGGAGTTTATGCCAAATAAATTCCTTGGGAGCATTAAAGAACTATTAAACCTTTATCTTAGATGGATAGGAACCATATGACATTTTCATGGCTTTTACAGGTCTAGAAGTTCTGTGCTATAAAATGAGCCAAAATGAAGAGTGACTTTAAGACTTCTGATCATAAACAGACCCAACATTGACCATTATAATGAAAAAACAACAATGCATCAGAGCATCATGCTTAAGAGTCTGCAATATTATCCGTGTCATAGCCTTTAGATTTCAGGTCTTAAATTATAACTGGAATGCATTTCACAGCAGAATTAAAGATGCACACAGCCCAAATGTTACTGGTGCTACATGAACACTTAGCACATAAGAGACAAGAAGGTACAAGCAATCCAAAAAAAATTTTAGCGGTATATTTATGAATATAGCATATACAATAATAAGACTTAGTTCAGAAAAAAGCTTTCTTTTTTAATATATTCATGTAATAAATACAATCGTGCCGCATATGATCAGCCCTGCCAAAGCATCCGGACATCCTTTCTTAAGTCTAGAATACTATCTCTGTCATTTCGTTTTAAATCCAGAAATTATAACAAAGTTAAAAGAGCAATTCAAAACCACTTCAAGCGTAGCAAGAGGGACATGTGACAGCCATATTGAATCCTTTATAATCAACACAAAGCATTGAGTAAAGGGATTTTTAACATCATGTAATATTGATATATATTTAGACAACGCTGAAATGCATCCAAAGAAGGATGTGCATTGGTCAAAGAGGGAAAAGTTAAACAGATATATGTTCTTTTCATAACAAGAATAGTGTGGATAGCACTGAGTTTGACAGGCAATATCAGGACCACGTGTAACCAGTTATCATTAATATACAAACATATTCAAATTTTTTTCAGATCTGAGCTTACAACAAGGCTGCTTGACTGCAAAAATGGCCACAACCAGCATACAAATTAGCATGTGTAGGCTTTTAGAGAAAGATTACTAATATGCAGAATATCCTTGCATAGAAGCCTGCACAAAACTTGTGTTTCAGCATGTTACCTTATACGTTGTTAAGGAGTAGAAACAAAGATGTGAAAACATGGATCAAAATCTTGAATGAATTGTGGTGTTTCTCAGCTTTGAACTGTAATGTCTTCAAGTTCGCTTCTATTGCCAGTCTCCAAGCTCAAGCATAACCTATGACAAAAGGGATACATTAGGAAGAGAAGCTCATACCTGCAGCCAACCAATACATTATTAGCCATAGACTGGGTAAAAATGCAAGGGCCAAAAGATACCTTAGGCTTCTCGGTTATCAACCGTTTGCCTAATGTAAACCTTTTGCCCCAAGTTAGATCAAGCCAAATGAAATAGATAACTGGAAATGTATAAAGAGACACAGAAAGCTTCCATAAATTTATAATACCTGTATATGCATGCTTTCAGCTGCTAATTAGCATAATTTCAAAGATTAACATGTTCAAGCTTGTTTAGAACCTTCCGTTGAAATCAGCATGCTATCTAATTATTAAACATATACTCCTACACTTTTGTAGCAGCAGCCGTTTCATAGTATATACATATTCTGTTTCAAGCAATCTATTGTATTTACACTTTAGAAGCACTGGAGAATCCTTAACAAGATTTCTTTCATGAATAAAATATTGCCATACCTGGTTTTCGACAACATTTCTTATATGGTATCTGGCTCCCATAGCCCTTCCATGAAACCCAAAATTTGGCATGTAGCTTTGCATTGCAAAACTCTGTTTTAGCATTTAAGAGGGCCATATCCCATTCTTCATTTTCGAAAATAGACAAGGATGGATCGCCATCGCATTGCATATGAAATGTTACTACATTACCAGACAGTCTTCTTCCATTTGGGTATCTAAAAAGCACGAGATGCTTCCTCATAGCTTCTCCTATTTTTTATTTTGTGGCTGGCCTCTCTATCAACAAAACATTGTCTCCCGAAGTTCTTAGATCCATATTTTCTTGAAGCTTGCTCCATATATTGAAGCAAAGAATATAGGCCACGTTTTTCCAATGAGAAAACTTCTGAAACTCGATTATGGTCAAGGCGGCATCCTTAATTGCATATAGCCTGCCAGAAATCTTAATGGGTAGAGCCCAGAATATCTAGAAAATCCATGCTCAAGTCTGGCCAGATATCTCAACTGCCTCCTATCATAAAACTCAAGCCGCTATGGGCAATTTCGAGATTAGGGCCTCCTATCATAGCCGCTAAGGGCAATTTCGGAATTAGGTTATAGATTTCTCTACTGGTAATACATATCCAGAAGGATGTATCTAACTTAAAATCCCCAATGGTTTAGTAAGCACCCAGCATGTTAAATGTATCCAAATATGGACCCTAGAATTAAACACGTTATAGGATATTCGGGAATACTTTGAAGCTCAACAGGTTGGCTACACATTTAGAATATTAAAATATCCAATCGTTATGCAAAGTGATAGTCTAAGAACCATCCCATGTATTATTCATGGAGTGAAATAGCTCCAAAGTTTATTCCCTCAAGGCCATACTTTCTATTTATGAATGTACTCTTTAAAAACCATAATGGCGTGATCAAGGTATATAGCACAAAAGATCGTGCTTTGTTTGCCCTAGAGAAATAGTTATGGCAGCCTCTTTACATTAATTTTGAGCTGCCAGAAGACCTTAGGCAACATCCATCAAAACTCTGCTTCAGTCTATCTTTCAGTCATTGCCACAACTACTAAGGCATCATTAGGAAAAGCCAACATGTAGAAACTCCAACATGTGGCATGCATTAAAAAAAAAAAAAAAAAAAAAAAACCTTTTAAACCTGTTAAAACAGACTTTTACCTTTCATGGACTTTTGCAAAGACCACTTCCAGTCAATATGCAGCCTTAAGCCAAAACAGGTGTACATTTGACTTAAGCCTTAAAATAGTTAACATTTATCAAGGCAAACGCACTTACCATATTCTACAATCTACAAGAAGTTCCCATTCACTAGAGCTTATAAACATGGTTTCATAAAGAATCCCAAAAAGTTCTCCGTAATTGTATTACCAATGTTAAAATACTTTTTGAAGTCTAAAAAACTGCTTTTCTAGACTGGGGTTAAAATATCCAGCAAACTTAGATTATATAAATTCTCAAACATGAATCATTTGATATGAAAGCACTGAGCTTAGCCAACATATTATGTACAAAATAATTTTCAAGGCCTAGAAGCTACCATGTTGCTGAATCAACGACGTAGTAGATTGTTTTATTTATCAGCTTGATCTTCCATCCTTTGTCGTCTTGTCTTGTAAGCTTGTCCAATTTGAAATAATGGGAAAACACACATAGGAGCAAGAAATCCCGTTACCTGCAGTGAAACCAGAGGACAGTTAGCCTAAGAAGGGTAATAGCCTAAGTCACTAACAGGTAAGCTTTAGATTTCTTGAGCTTTTCGCCCTTCACCTTGCATGTAATCATAACCACAATAGACTAACACATTACTCTAAGGGAGATATCAAGGTATTCTACCCAAATGCATGCAACTAGAGGCTTCCCAAGAAGCTATTTCTATGTCTGCAAGCTTCTTGTGCAAGTATCAACACATCAAAATACATTTATCATTGGACCTAAAATCGGCCTATCCAGATGCTTGGACCAACAAATGAAAAGATATTAACAAATGCTCTGTTATCCTATCATATGCAGCAATATGTTTTTAAATCATGTACTTTGTAGGTTCCACAACAAGTCCTGTAGTTACACAAAAGCCACTAGACTATGGCAGCGTAAAACTGTCACAGCAATACTGTCACCAACTTGTGAAATACTTAAAAGCACTAAGAGTACCACATGCAACAATTCAATAACTTGTCTAATGCATCACAACAAAATTGTCACTAACTTGTGAAATACTTAAAAGCACTAAGATTATTATATGCAATAACTATGGAGTGCTACACATTGATAGTAGCAGCAACATGCACATTTTATTGATCGAAGCTTGTGTGAGATCAGTGGCGTGCACTAACTCTATAGCATGTCCACCTTATTACTGCAAATGCTACCCCTAACTTGCGCAATAAGTGAAGCCTTATGCTACACATCAAATGCCATGCAATGACCATGTAGGCAATATACAACCGAAATTCAAATAGCAGAAGGTAAACCAAATCTGTCTAGCTTATGACACTATTAAATCACAAGGCAAATCAGACATCAAGAGCCTATTACCATATTGCAGATCCTCAATGTTTATGCTTCATCCTTAGGACCTATCTAGAATTATCTAAATGATGTATTTTTAGCATGCACATCACAATGAGAAAGCTTTGGGAAAGCAGACATGATCATTTTAACGATCTATCGCATAGAACAGTGCCCATATATCATTAGTTTGCTTTCTCTGCTGCATGATTTTTATGTCAGAGTAGATCAGTCTACAGCAGCATATCAGACCTGAGGCTATACATTAAGTTCACAGCATTATACTGCATGGTTTCCATATCACTATTATAAACCTAGAAACCAACAATATGGTATGCTCAAAGGCAACTAGAAGCAGATTTGACAGAGATGTACACATGGTATTCAACAAATAGAATTAACAAGTAGAATTATTCAGACCTGAGAGAAGACCTTTGTTCCAGCTTTAATGTCTTCGTCATATTCATCTGCACAATGCCGTCATGTTCATCTGCACAATGCCAGAACTCCACCAATGCCTTATTCGATTAGAGAATTGGGCTTTCTACCCATTTTGCCTCTCTTTCTACCAGCTGTGGCTAAAATAAACCTCTACTCCAGTATTCTAAGCCGCAGGAGCAGATTCAAAGTACCCTTTCATCATTGACTAAAAACCAGATCGGCCTGTTGTAGATCGGCTGTTGTAGATCGGCCTGTATGGTGGCCGGCCGCTGAGCTTCGTTAGTTCTTGCCACAAACCTGCTCAATAGATATTTAGGGTCACGATTTATGTAACCATGTGTATTTCATTTTTCCAAAGCAATGTACCATGCATGTATATTCCGTTCAACCCAACCATTGGGTTTTCCGCCATACTCCATTTATTGGTCAGCATCAAACATTTGCCGCATTTAATGATAGTATAGATATTGCGAAAAAGCCATTCAAAATTATTTACACTTTAACAAATAACAATTTACCAGATATGCTCGTCCATGGATTCGGCATTTATAGTAGTTAAAATTTTCCATCCAAAGTAATATGCACTTATACAAAAAAGCCAACTGTACCAAATGACCGTTGTGATTACACATTCACCATTGTCACCAAAAAACACTTCCCAAGATCGAACATACACGTATTCCCAGTTGTCATGTATCCGCCGCAAAATGTGCAGCTTTGCTAATAAGTTCACTGCAGTAAACAACCTATTGCCGTTTCCACATATGCTTCATTTGTCGTTACCATGTGCCTCATTTGTTCCTATGTTAGCACAAATGTAACTAGTCAAATAAACCTATGTAACGTGTGTGCCAACCTTTTTCAAGCTTGATTCATTTATTATCAGCATGTATTTATAATAAAAAAAGCCTGCCTCCTACCGTAGGTCAGGGTGGGCGAAAGTCATACATAGAGTTAGCAACAAGGAGAGTAGGACCTTGTTGCCAAAGCCCTACCCTACCTATATTGCGTAATTAACTCTTATTGCAAGTATTTATTTCTCTTTTTAGGAGAGCCAAATGGCAAACAGATTGACTCTAGTCTGGGCCAATGCCAAAAGACTAGTTTAAAAGAGCTAGAACTCATTCTATAATCCAATTTTGGGTAAAATTCAATCGGCATAATCTCAAAAACAAATGTCATGTTACCTTTATTTTTGAACGGATTTTCTTATGTCTGCTGCAAGCCAAGAGCGAAAATTAGCTTAGAAAAAATTATAATTTTCATTTATTATCAGCATGTATTTATATAAAAAATAAAAATAAAAAAAAATCCTTTAATTCTGGATGATTGAATTCCTGGATGGCAGAGTGCATAAGAGAAAAAACAAGGTTTAAAATGAAACGCACTTATTTAAGAAGTGCGTTTGAAAGATTCCTTCTAAAAATTTACAAAATTCTAAAATACCCCTAAAAAGGACTCTTTTACTATCTTGTGTCTAAAGATTTATAAAACTGCTCATGAAAACAGACATTTTAGGAAGACTTAACATTAAGGAGAAGAACAACAAAGAAAAATATCTCATTTTAGAGGGGAAAAGGACCACTACGAAAGCCAAAGATTTATTATGGGGCAAACTCATATGAAAAAATTAGACGCTTTTGTATCTTATCCCTTAGAACGTTTATATTGGCTGTTATAGAAGACAAAAAATTTGTTATTTCACAACCATTTTGGCTAAACATCCTAATTGACCTTAAAAGACATTGGGAGACAGTTGAACAAACCGCTTGAATGAAAAATTATTGTTTTGCATCATATGGTATTACAAATGATAATACATCCACGAAATCATGCGTTAGTTGAAGTTCCAACTGACGATGCCATATAAATTTATACCGAGGAAACAGAAGTTGAAGTAGTGAAGCTCTGTGATTACATGGCCTTCTTTGTTGTTCTCGGAGATGTATTCATCATGTCTTTGGGCTTGCACAATACCAATCCACAATATAGTGATGTTGAGAAGATAGTCAAGCTCCTTGTCAATGTTGAGAGTCTTCAGCACAATTCCATCATCTGTAGCGATTGGGCATGCCATCGCACATTTCTCCCAGAGAGAAGTATTTGTCTATCTTGCTTTTTTTTGTCTGTTTGCAAAGAAATAGGTAAACTTTTGAGGGGTTGCTACTCCTCGCACCCCTATGGACAAACTACGTAGTTTCCTTCTCGTTGAACACATGTGTCTCCATAACATTTTGGGGTCCTTTGCCTTTAGAAACAGTTTTTGAGCTTCCTAAAGTGAAGTTAGCATGTGTGTAGAGAAAAAAAAGTAAAAATAACAACGGGATTCGACTAATTTATGCTCTAACATTGCATTACAAGGTCAGAGAATTTAGAACTATTTTAGAACTTTTTGAACTAAAAAACTAAGAAAACTGCATAAAATTATCCCTTGAGTGTGTTATTTCAACAGTATTAAGTTGCAAAAACCTTTGGGAGCAAGAAAGACCCCACAAGATTTTGCACGATATAAACTTATACTCCTGGACTACTCCTGGACTCCATAATTAGTCCCTTGCATTACTAATTTTTAATCATGTCATTTAGTGTACTTATTATTTAGATCCTTCATGTAATAAATGCACAAAGAAAGGCGTTACCTGATGCAACCATGTTTAACATCCTCAAAATGTTACAATAATCTGTTTTGTGTTCAAAATGCAAATTTCAGATATATTCCAGATTATTATAGCAGAAAAGCATGCTGCTGCCATACTAATTTCAGATGCCCCTGTATAGAGTTTTAAGCTACGCATGCTGTCAAAACATGACTTTAGAGATGCATATTCATATTTCTAGAAAAGTAGAAGGAATCAGAAATCCTTTGATCAAAATGGCAGCTCCAATTTGAAGAGTATTTGCAGATCGTATACGGTTCATACATCCTACGCATCCATAAATTTCAGTAAAGGGGGGAGCTCCACGTTACCTGCAGCCAACCAGACCTACGTTAGCAAAAAACTTGGTAAAGAGGAGAGGGCCGTCAGGTAAGCATGGGAGGAATCCCCGGTTTTTATCCGGCTCCTTTAAATTCACAGATGCAGATGGTTGTGCATAGTAGAGAAAGCTTCAATCACATTAATTTTAATCTAAATATCCAGCTTGCTGTTTGCCACGTATCATTTAGCTAGATGTCAAAGCCATTACAACATTTAGAACCAAGTACATATATCGTGATAATCCTTAAGTAATCATTTGTGCAATAGCCAAATTCCATGCTCTGCTATAAGAAATTGCTCTTTTTAAAGGTAAAAGAAACACTTGCCGTTTTCAGCCTTACATGCTATGTCCTGGCATACAATAGTACAGCAAATTCAAATATTTTTTTTATGTTAGAGAGCTGGAATACTGCCTGAATCCCACAGAACCGTGCAAATGTGATCATTTTCCTGTCCCAGCCAAGATCTAGAATCCTGCATCAGCATGTTTATAGTGGCGGAAAGCTTATGGACGTGAATCATATAACTTTCATAAGTGTTATTTAGAGAAAGGTCTGAACATGCATGCTAGTATTAAAGGCAGCAAATGGGGCCGAAATCAGTAAGGAAGCCTTCTAAATCCATTTCTAGCTATTATGTGCCCTTGAAATCAAACTAAACATTTAAGAATTGACCTCATGATGTATTTCGTCCAGATCCACAAAGTTATGGTCTCCAGGCTTTGCAGTATTCACAGGATTGTTGTATACAGGCTCCAAGTCCTCCTTAGATGCTCCAGCTCTGGCATTTGCAGCAATTTGCAAACATTTGCGAATGACATTGGCAGCTTCAGTATTCTTATTTTTGACAATAACCTTTCTGTTATTGAAATCCGCTTTTGTGCCCTTCTTGTTCTTGGCTCCAGGTGGTCTGCCTGCTCCACGTTTAGGCCCCATAATGCAAACAGATCAAAGCTTCCACAAAGTTTTCCAAATGGGTATGACGGCCAAGCAAGCCGGAGCAGAACCGAGTTTCCAAATTTTGGCAAAGGCAAAAAATACCTTGTAATTGATGCCATTGATTTTAGACGGCTGCCATAATTTTGCATTTGGTGCCGTGAAGACTTAATTTCGTGCTCCAGTATGCAAGATTCGAGACATTCAAAGAAAAATAGAATCTTCGTCTTTGAGACCCTAAATATCCAGCCTCCAGTCTTTAAGGAAATCCAGCTAATAGGTAAGTATGCCCCATTAATATTTTTTATATTATTAGTAATGAAAGCATCGTGAATTTCTGGCCACCCATCTTAATGAGGTATGTAAATGTGCACTAAATCCATAGTTAAATGGCGTGATCATTGAAAATTTTCTCATAGGTCAAAGAATAAGTGCTATAATACCATAGAAAATATATCTACAAGCCATGAAGGTTAGGCCATGTTTGAATTTGTTAAATGGCTAAAAGTTTCATCTCTACAGCAAGTTATTTTACAGGTTTACATATGTACTATACCAAGTTTTGGCCAAGTGACCCGGCATTAAGGTAGTGGCCCTGGCTACTAAATGATAAAGAGAAGATCATTAACCCTAGATGGGTTTAACTTGACTTTATCCAGTAATAGTTCTAAGATAAGTAGACCCACATCATTTCGTCATATTGAAGTATTAGGCATGCTATCAAATTGAAGTATTAGGTATGTTGCCACCAAGTCATTACCATGTGCAATTTCAACACTTCATACGTTGGCACCCGACAAAGTCCATTGACAAATAAAGGCAATTTCACCTAGGGATTATGTTGATCAGAGGGGTTTCCTAAGAAATTTGCTGTCACTTTCAGGGAGGCTTCGTTATAATCGTACCCACTCAGTGCCATGTCTTTCAAAATTAACTTTAATTTTATTCTCCCCATTTTCAGGAAAATAAGTGGCCATGGCTTTTATCCTCCTATATGGCTCACTAAACTAAATACTTTGTTTTGCACAGAGATTAAGTCCATCCGTCTCCTACCGGATATATGTATATTTATATATATATATATATATATATATATATATATATATATATATATATATATATATATATATATATTCAATATATATACGTTCACATATTTGTATATATAAAAAAAAAAACGGTATAAATTTATACCGCAGGAAGTCTCGCGGTATAGATTTATACCGCAAGACTTCTCTTTTTTTCGGATATATATATGTAAATCAGTGTTGTTTCCGTACGGGTACGGTACCTTTCAAGTACTTAGCATACCGTACCAGAGGTACGGTACGTACGGAATGAAAAATGAAATGTTTTTGCTTCAAATTTTTGGAGTTTTGAACACAAGTACGGTAAGTATTTTAAAGGTACGGTACGTATTTTATAGGTATTTTATAGGTACTGTAAGTATTTTACAAGTATTTTATAGGTACGGTACGTATTTTATAGGTACGGTAACAACACTTTTTAACGTACTGGTTTTTTTTTCGGTACGTTAAAAACTCAGAGGTATGTTACGAGGTATGATACGTAAAATACTTACAGTACCGTACAGGTACGGTAAGTACGTAACAACACTGATGTAAATATATATATTATATATATATATTATATATATATTATATATTTATATAATATACATATATATATATATATCTTTGGTATAAATTTAGACCGAGAAAACTCTTGTGGTATAAATTTATACCGCTTGGGTCCTCTTGCGGTATAAATTTATACCGCTCGAGTCCTTTTGCTGTATAAATTTATACCACTCGAGTTCTTTTGTTGTATAAATCTATACCGCTCAAGTCTTCTTGCGGTATAAATTTATACCGTGCGAACTCTCTAGCATACTATGTCCACATATTACTATCTATTAAGGTATAAATTTATACCATCTTGAAATTTATTTGGAAGAAACTAAAGACTACAGAGAACAAATAAATTACAAAGTTTAAAAAAGTCCAGATTGGATACATACGTCGCCATCGCAGTATACAGAAGTCTATAGCAAGCTGGAGGAGCAAATAAGAGCAAGTGTATAAAGCAAAGCGCAAGCATCTTCGACTTCACCTCGCGTGTGAGGCATACTTTAAGGTGACAATATTTGCTTCATTGAGGCAATATCAAAATGTGTTGCATTTTTTGCAATTTTGTTCATAATTTTGTAGTGAATTTATAAACTTTGAACTAAATACGTTTTTGGGCACTCTTAGCGCTTGCTGTTTTTTTTCAATGTCTATTTTGTTTTGTCCTTAAAAATATTACTATTTCTCAAACCAAACTAGGGGGCCAAAAAATGGTACCAAACAATTTTGAATGGAAGCTGAGTTCAAATTCCCCTCCAAAAATGGTGCCTAAAATATTCAAATTGTCACACTTGTCACAAATATACCAAGAAAAGGGCATTTTTAAGGGAATTTTAGGGAATCTTTTAAAGATTCCTTTTGAAGTGCGTTTGTAGCAAATAAGTGCGTTTCATTTTAAACTTTGTTAAAAGCATAATATACGAAATAACTTTTATGGTGTTACCTTAGGGTTATGCTCCAACCATTGATGTCCTGATAAAAACTTGGCCAGATTCTTAGTTAATATCAAGGAGTAGGAGATGTGTTGCTTGGCCGCAGGAATGGCCAAAACTCTGCAAGAATATATTGCTTTGAGCTATTATTTTGCAAGGCTTGTGTATGAAGTCGCATTGGCAGATCTCGGATTCGCTGTTGCAAAGACCTAAAGCATGTCAAGTTTTTTTTTTTTTCAGATCGATCATGCATGTATTGCCGTAATCCTTTGCCATAGCTGTATTCCGACTTGCTTTATACTGTTGTATTCCGGCCTTTTTGCTGTGACTAGATAAGACCGTTTAATTTTTTTCCAGAAATCCTAAAGCTATAGCTTAGTTTTGTTGAAAGCGGCTCTGAAACAGCTTGGCATCCTGAAAAACGTTGGAGCCTTCTGGCCGATTTTTCTATTCTACAGCCAAATTTGTCACTGACCGTCACCTTTTAACCCATACCTGTATGATCGAAGCAGAGCACATCAAACTGCCATCTGTGGTCGGAGTTTTGAAACCCTAATTTACGATGCAAATATCCTAAATCGAATTTTGCCCTTTGAAGATATTAGATACCTATTTTAAAAGAAAAATAAAGGTTGCTTGTACTATGGAAAAGGGCCATAAAATCCTTAACCATCCATCCAGAAAAAGCCTAAAGAACAAAACGTGGACAATGGGAGGAAAACTTCGTACCTGCAGCCATTCAATACTCCGTTAGCAATAATCTTGGTAACAGGGCAAGGGCCAAAAGGTACAATGGGGTTTTCAGCTCATCGTTGATCACCCATTGTCCTCTTTTGCTCCTTGGGTTAAAACTGGATGTGTGAATAAGAATACAACATAATAGAAGATTAAAACATAAGCACCTATGGCATCGATCCGACCGAGCCCTCGGATCGTTATTCTGGGACGGGACGAGCAGCTATATATGTGCGCATCATTCTTGTGGCTAGTTATCAGTATCTTCTCACAGCAGCGTCTCTTTCCTTGTCCATTGCTTTCCTTGTGTCTATTCTATTCTATTCTATTCTTATATGTTGTTTTGGATTCGTCTATTTTTTATATGTTTCTGTTCCGTACTGACCACCCATTGGGTGATGCTTTTTTCCACCTGATGGCTGATGCAACTTATTTTCCACCCACTGGGTGACGCTATCTACACCCGTTGGGTGATGCTAGATGATTTCCACCCGTTGGGTAATGCTAGATGATTTCCACCTGTTGGTGATGCTATTTTTTATTTTTTCTCTCTCTCGATGCTGGTTTCTTTTTCTCTATATGTTTGCTAACGGTTCCTAACGGCTAATGTGTGTTTTTTGCTTTATGGGGGGCTATTTTCTTAGGGGGTGCGCACCTGCTATGGTTGTCCTCCTTTTTTCCTAATGTTTAATAGGTACTTTATAGACATTTTTCCTTTTTCAGGTTTCACATATTCTATGGCGTTGATGCGTGTTTTGGCTGGCTTCACTAATTTCCTACCTTGCTCTTCAGTGTCCACCTTGGGTGTTGCTATAATAATGTTTTTCCTTTCGAGGCAGGGGTTTTTTAATCCTAGTAGTAATGATTGTACTAGCCCATTGTATGGGTCCCATGACCTATTGGTCTCCGTGGACGTTAAAAAAACTATTCTATTCTATTCTATTCTTTTTCATCGGCATTATGCCGCATTATTCTCCACCTGCGGGTGATGCTGTTTTTTCCACCTCGAGGGTGACGCATATTTTGTTTTTCACATGATTGTTCTCCACCTGTTGGGTAATGCTTTTCTAGGGTTCTTTGTGTTGCTTGCAGGTTTTACGCCGTCTTCCGAGGTCCTGCTTTTTTTTTGCTTCGCCATCGACCCATCTCCTTCGGTTCTCCAGGCAACCCGGCCGATTTTTGTGTTCGTTGCGAGTCCCTTCCCAGAATTCTTTTAAACAGAACAAACTTTAATAATCCCATTATATGAGTTCAGAGTACCCCATCTATGCATGCAATAGTTTAGATAAACGTCACAGGGGTAAAGAAAAAATCATTTTAAGGAAATATAATCGGGTTGTAAGCTATATGTTTATAATTTAAACCACAAGGTTCATCTCCATAAATGTCTAATGTCTATTTCTAAAGTCTGCTTTCATAGATGTGACGTTCGGCCACGATATACGCCCCGGGCGTATATTGTAATGCTTTCGCCGTCAGCATTACCACCCTCCGGACCGGCGTATGCATGCAACGTAACCAGTGGGTAGCCCCTAGGGGGCAACTTGCTAAGAATGTGCATTAGTATTAATGTGCACATTTTCCAATGTACACATTAATGTGGGCACACATTTCCATGTGGCCACTTGATGCCAAGTGGGCCATACCCATAGGTGCAATTAATGTGCACATTTTCCAATGTACACATTCATTAATGTGCACACATTTCCATGTGAGCACATTTGGGTGCACACATTTCCATGTGGGCACATTTGGCCACCTAGCCCTTAAAGGCAAGTGGGCCCTTTTCCCAATTATCCCACATGCCTAAAGGGGATAATTGGAAACCCTAGCCACCCCTTGTCTATTTAAGTAGGAGAACCCTAACTTGCCCATTTTTCGTTTCTAGGGTTTTAGAGCTCGTTTTTGGCTGCCTCAAGAGCCAAAACAGCCTCCCTGAACACATGCGAGAGAACTGCATCATTAGTTTTCCTTGATTCGAGCATTTCAATGGGATGGTCGAAGTTGGTCGAGGAGGAGGAACTCAAGGATCGGGGTATTTAGGCAATTTAGTAGTCTAAACCCCATTTCAGCCATCGAATCGAGTGAGGTTTAGCCTCTTAAATTGCCCATAGCGACCCTCTAGAACTCTAGATAGCAGATTCTAACTAAAGAACCTAACTCTATGATATAGATTAGATCTTGTTCTTTAGTTCTTCCGATGATGTATATGGATGATGTATCTCTGTGAACTCCTTGTATTGGGAAGGGGGTAGAGACCTAAAGCTTGGTAGTAGATGCTCCTAGATTAGCCTCTCTAGCACACTATAGATGCGACACTGTGCACAAGAGCCACACCGGGTTGTGGGTGAAGGGGCGGGCCCGGCTTATAAGGAGGTTCGTGTTCGACTCTTGAGCGATCCCTATGGTGTGTTAGTGCTACCAGGGATCATTGTGACTAGGTCTAATGGCTTGCCAACCGCGTGTGGGCAAGGCATGGGCTCAACACTCGTGAGGTGGTGAATATGACCTTCCATTGAGTTCAAGTTGAATCGGGCGGTGGCCCTCTAGTCACCTTGAGTCAAAGATGTAGATCTCGGAGGGAGTGATCCCTACACGCCCCATCGGGAATCGGGAGATGCAACCCGGGAATAGCCCTTTTGGCTATGCATCCGAGGCGGGACTCCGGGTCCCAACACTTTTCAACCTACTCGCAAAGTGTGCACGGGGGAGGGGCGGATGGAGTGGACAACCCAATGCCATGTTCTTATGCCCCAAATCCATTGCCATGAATTGCATGCGCAATGACCTCACGGAGACCCAAGCTTGTCGGTCCATCCCTGTGTCCGAGCCTTGGGTAGGATTTCCTCTATGCATTGTGCTGATCATTGTCTTTTGCAGATGTGATGTGCCACCCAGAAGGGTGGGTATATGTGTTGCTCTTATATACTGACATGTATGTTTACGCTTCCGCAGCTAGGTAGGCCCTGAGGGAGACGGGGTACAATGACCCTTTCACTCTTCCCACTGGAACCCGTCCACGGTTGCGGTGTTATGTGAAGGGCCCCGTATCGGCATGGAGCTGGTATGGGGAAGAACTCTGTTTGTATCACGGTGAGTGCACCGTATGCGCAGTAGGGGACGCCACGTTGGTTGTTTTACGCTTCGCAGACTAGGTAGGCCCTGAGGGAGACGGGGTACAATGACCCTTTCACTCTTCCCACTGGAACCCGTCACGGTTGCAGTGTTATGTGAAGGGCCCTGTATCGGCATGGAGCTGGTATGGGGGAAGAACTCCTGTTTGTATACGGTGAGTGCACCGTATGCGAGTAGGGGACGTCACAGTGGTATCAGAGCAATGTTCTTGGAGACCAAGAGCAAAACACTGACCATGCTCCCAGTAGTACTAACTTGATAGGATCCTCAAACGTCGAGAAATGGGAAATTTTTTCTCATTTTTGTAGTATATGCTAAGCTAGCAACAGTTAAAGTGAATTAGTAGCAGTTAAAGTGAATTAATAGCAGTTAAAGCAGCAGTTAAAGTGAATTAGTAGCAGTTAAAGAAAAAAATCAGTGAGCCAAATAGGATGGTCTCACACGTCGCGCCAGAGCCGATTAAAAATTTAGAAAAGTAACTTAGTAATTCGAATTTCAGCCTAGGAATTAGCTAGATTAGCTTTCTAATCTAGCTAAACCTCATCTTAAAAGAATTCCCACAGTAGCGGGAATTGAACCTCCCACCCACAGGGTTGAACCCCCCCCAAACCCCCCCGTGCCAACCACTGAGGGCGGGCATCGTTTGTGTTTAAATTATAATCCTTAATTAGATTTAAGCTGTAATAATGTTAGATAATATTAATGGCCAAGCCTTAGACTTAGAACCAAGACCCTTAAGCTAGATAGAGTCATCATCCTGATAGACACCAAGCCTCCTCCGTCGACATGGCGCACCAAGCGGACCACTCGACTCCCTCGACAAGGCTTGACCCAGGGAGGCCAAGGAGGCTGAAGGAAACAAGAAGAGGAGAGGGCGAACGAGAGGGGAGGCCGGGGGGGTCAAGAAGCAAGCAGAAAGCGAAAGCTGGTCCAACATTTTGAAGACTCAAATGCCAAGTACACACACCAAAGGGAGTAACTCTAATGAAGAAAGATATGCACTTACCAATCATATCAAAGGAGAACCTTATTAATTTAAGTAAATGATAAAATTTGTTTAATACAACGTGTTTTAGAGTAAATTATAAGCGTATAAAGTTACTTAATTAAGTTAAGTTATAGAATTCTAGCTTTTGTTTTAGTCAAATTGGAGCTTTTGAGCAAAATTGAGACGATGTCTCACACGTCAGCGCCGGAGACAGATTTCTAGATTTTAGGAATCGGGCAGAAGCAACGCGTGAACCATGCTTAAAATGCCCAAAACAGCTCCAAATCGACCAAGTAAGGGGTCAATTACGCCTAACTTTCGATGAGTTTAGTGGAATTACAGCCTTAGATCACTTAAATTGAGTAAGCCTAGCCCAATTAGGACCCATGTCTCACGTCCGCGCCCAGATGATTTCTACATTCTCAAAATCGGTGCAGGCAGCGCGTGAGACCTCCAAATTTTGAACCTCCATAACTTGAGCTCTGAGCTCCAAATCGCCGAAATTTGTTGCATTAGGACCGTTAGACAGCCTAGAATCCATTTATGACCTCAAATTAGGATAGAAATGTCAAACCCCATCTCAAAATGACCAAAATTGCTCAAACCCTTGAATTGCTTTCCCAAACTGTAGTTTGTTTGTAGATAGAAGCATACCCCATTAGTAGCTCATAAAGTCTCTTGCTCTCGGCTCGAAGCTGATGCCTTACTCCTAGGTAGAAGTGCTCAGGAACACCCCTTTGTTATAGTCATCTAGACCTTAGCATAGCAACCCAAGTCCAACTGTTGGTACACCACCTCTGCTCGAGCCAAAGGCATAAACCTTGACCTAATTCTGTGTCCTTCTAATAGAGTTTGACTTATATAGCCACCACATTGACACTCCCTATTGCCAGGATACCTAGAAAGGAGCTAGAGCCTAGAGCTGCCCAAGTCATTCCATGTGTAGAGATTGGACCCCCCCAAACCAACTTTGCTAGGACCTTAGAGTATACCTCAAACACCATGAGGGCTTTGCAAAACAACCCTTATGTCATGCCATACCACACGTCCTAATGTCCATAGACTTGTAAATTATAGATATGTCTCTAGTAATCTTTGCTCGAGCCATCTTGCTTGCTTATAGAGCCCGAATATTGTAGGAGAGCCCTTCAAGTAGACTCTTAGACTCTAGGATACCTGGCGTTGCTTTTCGAGAAAGGCCGGGGCGAGCCCTGAGGCGAGCTAAGGCGCAACTTCTTGAAGACATCAAGGTCCCAGCCGATGTACAAACAGATAAGGAGAGGAGACCGAAAAGGCAGACCCAAGAGAGGGAAGCATGACAAACACCTCAACCGACAAACGAGTAGAACAGGACACCACCGGCTTATCATCAATCTTCATCAAATGGGAAGAATATTGGTAACCAAAGGCACCAAGAATGTTCTAGATGTCAACCTCCCAGCTACCACGACAAGGTCACATCAGAAAGAGGATCTCGACGCCTTCACCGACTCGACGCACATGAGTTTTAAATGGAAGAATGCAAGGCAGCAAAATACAGGTGCAGGAAGACGTTAGACATCGATGCCGCGTTAGCATCACGAGCTAGGGCCAGAGGGCATAATCTTCCGTCGAGGAGAGAAGTCATGGTGACACGGAGCGTATAGAAACCGCAGGGAAGACCACCACGACCTTGCAGCCCAGCAACTCAAGCGAATGTCATGCAACGTCAGCAAAAGAAGCAACCAAGCTAAGCAACAACAAAGCACCTAAGGCTAATCAGGACGAGCTTCCAGCTCCCTTGCACCAGCAGAAGAACTTTCATCCGTTCCAAAAAGTAGGAGACCATGAGGGGGAGGAGACGCATATCAGGGAAGGAACATCTCCAACTTGAAGGCCTATATCAGCACTAGGGGCAAGATCAAGGAGGAGAATATTCTGCTCACAGAATTCGGACCCGGGAACACCTAGAAACCAAAGGAAGGGACGGCTTTACTCACGCCGGCCAAGGAGTGCGAGACTTCGAATGGTGAGGACCCAAAGGGCGGAGGAGGCGACCTAGCCAGCCAGTACAAATCACGCAAAGGCGACGAGGAAGGAGCCGTGGTAGGGGGCAAGGAGATGACCACACTTCGAGGCTGGGGAGAGCCACCTCGGAATGAAGCAAAGCCCAAGCAGCGAAATTCGCACTCGGGAAATTCAACATGTGGAGGAATGACAACACGCCATCGACCACGATCTCGAGCCGAAGATATTCAAGAATGCCCGAACGCAGCGGCCAGGGTGACCCTACTCAAGCTCGATCAATGGCACCGCAAATCAGCAATCTTGCAGCGACACACGCATGTAGGGGCGTGGCGGTCACCGCATTCCTCGCGGCGAACTTACACAATAAGGAGGAGCGGCTTTTCAAGGGATCACATCGACGAACACTCTTCGCAACTTGAGGTGATCAGCTCGGATCGAAGACGAAGCTCAACAATAGTAGCAACATCTCAAGGAATCCCGAGTCAAGCGAGCGAAGAAGATGCGACAAAACCCGGAAGTATCAAACGCGATCAAGGAGGGGAAACCCTAAAGGAGTATAAATAATTAGGTAGATCTTAAGTAGTTGTTTTGCAAAAGTGGATGAATTAAAATCCCAATGTAAATGATGTCCACATATATAGTGGAGAAACATGAGTTTAAAGTCATGTTTTACGGATTTAGCGCTTAGATCAGGAAGCTCCTTCACTTCGACTACCAAAGGAGTAAGCGAGGAAGCACAACTATAGCCCAAGATCAAAATGGAAGAGCAAGTACGAGGGAGAACGACCAGAGCCCAAGCAAACCTTCGACTCCAAACACACGGGGAACAGCCCTCAAGTAGAAGACCGCTCGTCCACCCAATGTTAGAATAAGAGACAACACCGATCATGTCAAGATCATCAACGCGGCACCAGGACATCGTCAGGGCGCAACACTACCTCTTGTAGCAGTGGCAGCACTTGACGAACTTATGACATGAGTGGCCTCAACAATGGAAGGAGGAACACCCGGAGCATCAACGAACCAACTAAGAAGGCAACATCTCGGCGACCATAATCCCACCTTGTGGTAATATAGGGTGATGCGCTATGACCGCGTGTATTAGATGGAGATGCACTTACTAAAGGCACGCGATGAGGAGACATGCCTTCAACAACTAGGTGGACGGCCGTCGGATACTCCTACCAAGAATTAGAAGAGAAGAAGCCGACCATATCTCGACATGTGGCACGTCAAGCGCCCAAGGTAGAAGCATTCGGCCTTTAACGACAAGGATAGCAACTGAAGCACCTTCGGTGAAAAGAGAGTTCAAGATAATAGCCGGGGCTCTTCAACGACAAGAGTATATCTAAGGCGGTACTTCTTCAACGCAAAGGGTCAAGCTGCTAGTGAGAGATAAGGATCCATCATCCCGACAACGGAGCCATCGGGGAGGAGAGTCATGATGCCTTACTTGCCAAAGAGACCGAAATGCATAGAAGGACAAAGGTCGGGGGGCGAAAGATGGAGAAGTGCTAGCAACCGACTTCTTCCACGAGCTTCCCGGAGGCAGCGGGGAGGATCAAAACCGGCGAGCACAATCAAAGTCACGGAGGGTACCTCAAGACAAGAAGGCGACATAGCAGCGTGGGCGTGACAACGTCAAGCCATGTGATCGAGGGGATCAAGCGAAGAAGTTTGGAAGCTCGATGGAGAACCAACTAGGTGGCGAGCCGATGACTTACCTGTGACGGCCTTGCATGCAACTTGGTGAACCCAAGGATGAGCGATTCAAAGAACAAGCTGCCGAGAAGAGAACAACTCGGAGGAGTATAGCCAAAGGAATCGGCGCCTGACCTCAAGAGACGCATTCTTCAAATAGCTTCAAGTATCATGAAGGGGGAACAATTATTGCAGAGAACGGGGATCAAGAAGCGACTGAAATGTCGAGAAGCATCAACGACAAGCACACCTTAGTTACAATGTGATGCAAAGCGGTTGTGCCATAGCCGACAAACATCGGAGGGCCCAAGTATATCAACAAGTTACCCCGGATGCGAGCCGGGCGTACAAATAGGAGGATATAGATCGTCAACACCATTGCAGGGAGGAACACCGATGACATTGCCAAGGAGTAGGTGTCCAACTCGAAGGGAGGCACAAGGGAGACCTAATAGCTCTAGTAGTAATTGTAATTATGTAAGCTATATGTTGTGCATGTATAGTTCCCTTGTTATTTCTTCCCTCCCATAGCGTAACACATCAAAGGAAGAGATGTCATGCAAGTTGCAGGGGTGAAGCAATCAACATCGTCAACACTCTTCGGGCAACACGATAACGACAAGAGGACTCGACGTATGAGACATCGATGGAGTCGAAGAAACAATATCGGATCTGAGTCATCCTTTAGCTGCCAAGACAAAGAGTTCAAGATGAAAGATCTCTTTCAACAGCGCCACTTTCAGGCATTTGAAAAGCGGCATGCAAGATTCAAATGATCAAGTACACCATCAAGCCACCAGCAATGAGAGGCTTCTAACGAACAAAGTCAACCTCTACATCAAAGAGGAGCCACCGTCAAGGAGACTGAAGTATCGAGCGACTCGGGAGAACGTTACCTTGCTCCTTCAAGCGTAACAGCGGCGGATGAGCTTCTAGCAAGCTCAAAGATCTAAGGCCATGGGGCCTAGTAGGTTAAATGTATGGATGGTAACATCCATATTGGGATAGAAGGCAATTCCGGATATTTCGTTGAAAGGATTGCCCAATTGGGAAGGAGGCATAGGAGTAACTAAAATTATACATTGTTAACGGACATCCAACGTATTGAAACCACTTGGTGAGATTGATCTCCTCGCTAAGAAGGAATCACTACTAGGATAATTGTTGACCATGTATAAATCTAGTATCTCCAAAAGAATAATCCAACCGAAAGAAAAGAAGTAATCTAACAAGTCCGGCCAACTTGTTACGATGACATCAATTCGATTGGTAGGAATATTCCAAGAGTTTAAATAACTAAGAAAGGGGGAATCTCTAGAATAATAAAATAATAGTACATGCAAGGTACATCTAAAATAAGAATTATAGTAATCAAATAGTCTTTTGAGACAAAAGGAATTGTCGTCATGACAAAACCTTGTGGTTTAGAATCGTTCTAACTAAGTAGATAACCCATAATTATATTGAAATAAATGATAACATAATATGTGCATCCATCTTAGATGGTTATATATGTTAGCTAAGGCTAGTAACTTAATGCGCTAAGTAAGAAGCGTATAACCTCTTAAGGGGAGAGAATAGATATGACGTTGTGTGCAATGTCATTGAAGGGGTGCAGGACCATTTTCTTTTCGAAGAAAGTGGGAGGGCTCAATCTTATGATTGAACGTACTTGCACCGAATTGACTGACCGTAGAATAGAGTTCACTCCGGCAATGGCCGAAGCGAAGAGAGCGTAAGATAGATAGATAGATAGCTCAGGAGGCCTTCAACGTGCGAGACTGACGTAGTAGTGAACTACACCAACGAAGTGGAGCAAAACTATGGGAGCAATGAGCGACCAAGTCACCTCCAAACTACTCGGCCCGGCTCAATGAGTGGATCGTTTTAGCCTTAGGTAAGGTATCGCATGTATTATAAGCCTTAATGTGTCTTATTGATAAGTTAAATATAGACCCTAATAACTGCATAGAAATTGTTGTGCGTATATGTATCATATGGAAATAAGTTAAATAACAACGATAATGTGAAGTAGCATGTTAATTAATCCTTCGCAAGGATGCAATTCCTTCCAAGGATAGCTATAGGTCCTTATAAATATAAATAGAAAATAGAATTCGGATATACTTAAGTGCATCTTAGGGATATACTTCCAAGGGTAATGCAGGACCCAAGGAAGAGAATAAGAAGCACATCTAATTCTTGTGTATGATAATTAAAACCACATCTATAATACAATAGGTCTAAATCAGGGTTATTGTTTAAATAATCGCGATCTAAAAGTCGTTAAATATTGCAAAGCTTAGAGTAAATTTAATTGTACTATCGGAAGTAATGTATCCAATACTATGATAATGTTAATTCATAAATATTACCTTAGGGTAATTATGTTAATCACATGCATTAAAGGAGCCAGAAAAAAAAAATTGGCTCAGCCATGTCGATTTGTGTTTAGATTAGTTTCATGTGTAGTTAAGATTAATCTACGCATGCAACCTATGCTTGGTATGGATTGCATGCGTTGTTACCGATGATGAGACCACTACGGTGATCTCTAGGGCGTGGTGTAATGTCAATGTAGGCATGACCGCGTTTCCGCCTGGACGAGTGGAAGGTAGATTAGAAAGTCTACTTCTGTCCCACGGAAGTAGACGACCTCGAGAGAAAGGAGGTCATTAAGGAATGCATTGATAGGAAAGGCACCTTTAGCCCCATATATGCTTTGATAGGAGGAATCTATCCTTCACGCCCCACGCGGGAAGGATATCCTCCATTTGGGCAACTAGAGGTGTAGGCATGAGCGGCATATAGGCATATAGGTCTTTGTCTCCACGGCCATAATGGAAGATCCACCCTCTTCCCCTCTGTAGGGAGATTAGCCATGCATCCATGTAGATAGGTGGGGTGGTCACCATATAACCAAAATTTTTGTAATAATTAATAATAGGTAGTGTCGCACCAAGGGCCAATAGAGCTCGGGAGGGCAAGGAGGTCGAACTTCTGAAGGCTTGCAACACAAATCTTGTTATAATGTGTTGCAAGGGATGAAGGGTACCTTAGAAGTGTAAATTTTGTATGAAATTGATAAACTTTGATAAACTTAAATGTTGTATTAAGTAAGGTTAATAATTACCTTGCGTGGATTAAGTTATGATGTGATAAGTTAATAGGATAACGAAATAGTAATGTCTTAAACATTACCTTAGAGTAATTCTAATAATTAAGATAGTAAGTATGTAATTATAGATATTGTAAAATTAATGCGAGGATTTTAAGGTCACGAAGACACACGCAACACAAATTTTGTTGGAATGTGTTGCAAGGAATGAAAAGTACCTTAAATAATAATTGTATATGAAAGTGTTAAATTGTGATAAACTAAATGTTGTGATAATAGAAACTAATAAGTACCTTATTTTAGTAGAAGTTCTGAATTGACAACTTATTTGATAATGTAATGGCGTAATAATGATTTAAAAATATTATCTTAAGGTAATCGTAATAAATGTGTAAGTATTATAGTAGTATATCGTATGCATCAGGTTGATTGCAGGTTAGGAAGATTCCAAGGTGGGGAGAACCATGTTTGCGGGCGACATCATTTCAAGGTGGGGAGAATGTGGCGTTCCAAAGCCAAAGTATACGCCCGGGGCGTATATTTACGCCACGCCACGTCCGCATTACCGCCACCCCGACTGACGTGTACGCCAACGTGTAGCCAAGTGGGTAGCCCCTAGGGGGCAACTTGCTAAGAATGTGCATTAGTATTAATGTGCACATTTTCCAATGTACACATTAATGTGGGCACACATTTCCATGTGGCCACTTGATGCCAAGTGGGCCATACCCATAGGTGCAATTAATGTGCACATTTTCCAATGTACACATTCATTAATGTGCACACATTTCCATGTGAGCACATTTGGGTGCACACATTTCCATGTGGGCACATTTGGCCACCTAGCCCTTAAAGGCAAGTGGGCCCTTTTCCCAATTATCCCACATGCCTAAAGGGGATAATTGGAAACCCTAGCCACCCCCTTGTCTATTTAAGTAGGAGAACCCTAACTTGCCCATTTTCGTTTCTAGGGTTTTAGAGCTCTGTTTTGGCTGCCTCAAGAGCCAAAACCGCCTCCCGCACTGCCCCGAGAGAGAACTGCATCATTAGTTTTCCTTGATTTGAGCATTTTGTGGGGATGGTCGGAGTTAGTCAGGAGGAGGAACTCAAGGATGGGGTATTTAGGCAATTTAGTAGTCTAAACCCCATTTCGACCATCGAATCGGTGGGTTTAGCCTCTTAAATTGCCCATAGCAGACCCTCTAGAACTCTAGATATAGATTCTAACTAAAGAACCTAACTCTATGATATAGATTAGATCTTGTTCTTTAGTTCTTACGTGATGTATATGGATGATGTATCTCTGTGAACTCCTTGTATTGGGAAGGGGGTAGAGACCTAAAAGCTTGGTAGTAGATGCTCCTAGATTAGCCTCTCTAGCACACTATAGATGCTTGACACAGGTGCACAAGAGCCACACACGGGTTGTGGGTGAAGGGGGGTGACGGCTTATAAGGAGGTTCGTGTGTTCGACTCTTGAGCGATCCCTATGGTGTGTTAGTGCTACAGGGGATCATTGTGACTAGGTCTAATGGCTTGCCCGCTACTGCGTGTGGGCAAGGCATGGGCTCGACACTCGTGAGGTGGTGAATATGACCTTCCATTGAGTTCAAGTTGAATACAGGCGGTGGCCCTCTAGTCACCTTGAGTCGGCATGTAGATCTCTGGAGGGAGTGATCCCTACACGCCCCCATCGAACGGGGAGATGCAACCCGGGGAATAGCCCTTTTGGCTATGCATCCCGCGGAACTCTGATCGGGTCCCAACACTTTTCAACCTACTCGCAAAGTGTGCCTGGGAGGGGGCGGATGGAGTGGACAACCCAATGCCATGTTCTTATGCCAGCCAAATCCATTGCCATGAATTACATGCGCAATGACCTCACGGAGACCCAAGCTTGTCGGTCCATCCACGTGTCCAGGAGCCTTGGGTAGGATTTCCTCTATGCATTGTGCTGATCATTGTCTTTTTGCGGATGTGATGTGCCACCCGAAGGGTGGGTATATGTGTTGCTCTTATATACTGACATGTATGTTTACGCTTCCGCAGCTAGGTAGGCCCTGAGGGAGACGGGGTACAATGACCCTTTCACTCTTCCCACTGGAACCCGTCACGGTTGCAGTGTTATGTGAAGGGCCCTGTATCGGCATGGAGCTGGTATGGGGGAAGAACTCCTGTTTGTATACGGTGAGTGCACCGTATGCGAGTAGGGGACGTCACAATAGATCTAAGAACCTGCTTCAATTCTAGATCCTCATCTATCTCGTGTTTCATCCATGCTTTGAGCAGCCATAAAATCTCCTTGTCTCTTTCTTCCAGAAGCCCTAGGCCCTTGAAAACCAACTCTATCATCCCTGTTGTAGGGGTTCTTATTCTGCCCGAACCCACCTCTAGAGCCTCGAGGTTCCATCTTTACACCTTTGCAACTGCAGAAGATGCCACAATCCTCAAACTCTCGCCTAAGAGCCTCCGATTCCAGCCATTCTCTATCTGAGCTGGAAGACTCTTCTCCATCTGCGCTATAGCCCATAAACCCCGCCAAAAGGGTTTTTAGGTTTCAGAACCAGATATGGTCAAACAAAATCCAGACTGGTCAGGCAATATAAATTGTTACGGCTGGAGTTAAATATTATGCCAACTAGACTAAAAAATAATCAATGGTATAATATATCTTTAGGATGATCATAACCGCATCATCATTACGTATGTCTATCAAAATCCCTTAGTATATAAGGTTAAGCAGACAGATACTTGTAAGTTTTACTTACGGTTTTCCAATGTCAGTCCAATACAGATCTACTATATAAGTAGGTCGGAAGGGTGCACCATATAATCTTTGTTTTATACACCCGTTTTTCCTGTAAATGGCATCAATTTACTCAACCTATGCCCTTATTTGTCAGTAGACTAAAGCCTCTATAACTATATTATATTACGATCACTCATTACTTTTATAAACATAGCCCTAATGTTACCAGGGTTTATGTTTAAAAAAAGAAAAAAAAAATTAATCTGTTTAAACAGACCATCATCTGCTCAAAACCTTGAAAGGTAATGAGTAGATCCATTGGTAGCCTTAAATATAATCAGGTTTTATGTTTAAGCACAAGACTTGGTATCATTACAACTTAGAAATATTTATCATACAACTCATGTCAAATTGTATTCTAGAAACATGTTTCTCATAGACCTTTCAAAATATTGACTACTTTATTTCTCAGCTTAAATCAGAAACATAACTGCACATTATTTATCATTTAGCATTAAAAAAGCTTTTGAATGTATGTACCATATCAGATCTAGTATCATAGGTTTCCGAATAATACCTTTTCCATGTTAAAACATGTTATAATGTCAACAAATAATCAGATGTGTATCATTGTAGCAGTACTCTTTTAGAACCCAAAATATATGTCCAAAATGAACAAAAATACTAAGTATAGAGCAAAGAAACCTGTTACCTGCATCCACAAACAAAAAACAAGCATAAGAATGGTTGTAAATGTAAGGGATAGCAGGTGTCATGGGTTTCTTTGAGGTTATCCCCCTTCACTATGTCAGTATTTTAGACTTCATGCCAAAAGTAATAAACAGAACTTATGCAGTAAATAACCTGCCACATATGTGCTCAAGAATGTCCACTTTTATGATTACTGCCTACTTTTAGATTTACCAGCCTATCCTTATTTTTATGGCCATCCTGGTGTAGTGCAAGCAGGAGTTGCCATTATCAGATCTACATACCTTATAATTAGTTGTTCAGATCTTACCATTTTGGAGTAATCTACATATCTGTTCCAGCCACAAATTGCATTGTCATAATTCAGTCACTTAGCATAAATATTAGCTATACTTAGACATTTAACATTTCACACCAATTTCATGACTACTCAGCCTAAGTTCTTATGTATTAATCCTTCCTATGATGTAAACCAGCATGGATCTCTTACTATTCTTTCAAAAATATGCTATGAAATTTACAATATTCTATCAAACCTTTGTGGGACGTCCAGTGGCATTGGTGATTTTCATTGTGATGCCTTTAGATCTGCTGGCTGCAATATTATTCTATGTAATCCTATCTCCATCATTGATGCTTTGAATAATTCCTATTGCTTCTCCCTAGCCATTAGTATCCTCCTTCCCTTTCTGGCAATCGTTTTCTGTTGTATTGCTTCCACCAGAAGCAGGGGAAACCACAGAATTTCTGTATTGAAATATCCTCTTGTTGCTATTAGACTTCAGCTTCTCATCTGCTATCCTCTTCCTTGTGGCATAATTGAGATCACCCTTCTTTCTGGGCATTATTGGCAGAGATTTTGGGAGCCCAACCCTAGCCTAGCCGGAATGCATGTGCAGGGTTTTGTTTTTCCAGCAGATCGTGTATTTCTAATATAGCCTAAACCAGCACTTAATACCGACAGTTTTGGAGTGAGCTCTACCATACCTTAGCCAGTTGTTCGGCGTGCTGTCCTTGTCTTCTCTGTAAGCCGTTTCCACTTCATTTGTGCCCTAAAGAACCTTTTAAGCTATTTTTTCACGTCAACCTACTAATGTATTTTCATAAACAATATAATATTTTCCTACTTTATGGATTATCTCATATGCTTGTTTAAGCCATATGGTTTGGTTCGTAATTTATTACCTGCTTTGGGAACCACCCCCAGGGGAGAGCTAATGAAAGGGATAGAAAGAGACTCAACGGCCGCACCCCCCTTAATCAAGTCCTGAATGGCAGAGTGCACAAAGGAAGAGTGGCGAGCAACAAGCTTATGGTTTGGTTTTGACCAAGGTTGTGAAGGAGGGGAAAACAGCCAAGGGAGATTGTAACCATTCTTTATCCAATCCAACACCATAGAGCTATTACAAATAGACTGCCAAAATGAAAAATAAGCAAGATATCAACAGACGGAGATATAACATGGCGTTGGCTGGCATAAGACAATGGCTAGGGTTGTCCACTCCATCCGCCCCTCCTGTGCACACTTTGCAGATAGGCTGAATCATGCTATGACGTGCTTGTAGCCCGCCGGAGATGCAATCCCAAGGAATCACCCTCGGGACTACTCCGGGTTACATCTCCCCGGTCCGACGAGGCAGGTCAGAGAGGCGTCTCCTCCCCGGGTATGGCGGATCCCTGGGTGTGCTAGAGAACACGTGCCGTATCAACGACCCCCGCATCCGTACCCGACTTACTCCCCTAAATCTAAAGGTCAGCTCACCAACCCGTTCGAGCCCAGGGCGGCCATACAGGCTCCCACCCTTCGGCCCAGGGAGTGTCAAACCCATACCCAGCCCACACACAGTGACCGGCTATCATTCTAGCACATTGTAGGAGTCCCGTAGCCGCGCTAGGCAGGACCCCACCCCCGATTCACCTTCATACCCGTTGTATGGTGCTGAACCACATCATAGCATCCACAGCCCGATAGGCTCTTGTGCACAGGCCGCAAGTACTGGGTTTTAGGGGTTCTATCTAGGAACATCTCTATTTCTAGATAGCCTTTAGGTCTCTACCCACCCTTTTACGGGCTCGTTCCATATCAGCTTCCATCTGGGCAAACCTTCGGTTTGCAACCCTTCGGATCAGCTCGGCATAGTAGCGGTCGGGCCGCCGGGCCATGTCAATCTGGACTGTCGTCAGATAATCCAAGCTGATGTCTGGGATCAGTCCCCAGATAAATGTCTGTGAGGCTTCATGCCACTCATATGGGGGAATCTCGAGGGCTTGGCAATTGATAATGGCCCACCCATGGCCCAAGTCCGGTGGCTATGGCGGACGGTGGAATAGGCGGGCGGCGGAATAGGCGGGCGGCGAGAGGAGAAGAAAAGAAAACCCGTTTAACTTTTTAACTTTTAAAAATTTTCTTGTTAAAAACTTTTTTTTTTAATAAAAAAATACGGCGGGAAAATTATTATACGCGTAAATATACGGAGCGGCGCCGGTCTGTTTTTTGGAGTTTATCTCCCGATTCTAAGACGTTAAAACCCGAGCGGCGCCGTTGTTCGGTTCCGCCCCTTGCTCAACCTTTTAGTGCCGTTTAACAACTCCCCTAGGGTATTTGGAGTACGCCCGATCCATTGGAGCAAAGATCTCGCCGATCCGAGCTATGTAGAAAAAGTTATAACGACTACAAAACTCGATTGCTAATTCTACTTTTTGACCTTAGCCACTTCACTAGAGAACACTTCCATCACAACTAGGTCATTCCTCCCATAACTAAGCTAACCAAAACACTAACTACAGAGTTGGGGCGTCCTATACCAAGAATTTTCACCGTCAACTAACGAGTTAGAGTATGGCCAGTGCAACAGTTTTGGTCCACCAAAACCATGGCTCTGATACCACTGTGACGCTCCCAGAATCCATACGATGCTCCCACCATATAGATACGGGACTTCCCCTCCCATGGTGACCAAATCACCATGGCAAGGCCCTCCATCGTACTCGGACTACTCGGGATGGCCAAGTATCCGGGCGAGGATCACGGAGGTGTCATTCGCCCCACGTCCTCTATGGGGAATCCTATACAGTGAAAGCATACACATATATGTTAGCATACAATCATAATGCAGAATCATATACCACCACGAAGGGTGGCCCATCCTCATCATCATGGCAACCATAATCCCATCCATAACAACATGAAATAACATAATAACAAGGCACTACCCCGGGTTCAGACTCCAAGGGATCAACTGACGACCAGGGTCTCAAGATATCAACAGACGGAGATATAACATGGCGTTGGCTGGCATAAGACAATGGCTAGGGTTGTCCACTCCATCCGCCCCTCCTCATTGCACACTTTGCGGATAATTTTGAATCATGCTATGGCGTGCTTGTAGCCCTCAGGAGGCGCAATCCCAAAGGAATCACCCGCCGGGACTACTGCGGGTTACATCTCCCGGTCCGGCGAGGCAGGTCCGGCGTCTCCTCCCCGGGTATGGCGGATCCCTGGGTGTGCTAGAGAACACGTGTCGCATCAGCGACCCCCGCATCCGTACCCGACTTACTCCCCTAAATCTAAAGGTCAGCTCACCAACCCGTTCGAGCCCAGGGCGGCCATACGGGCTCCCACCCTCCGGCCCAGGGAGTGTCAGACCATACTCAGCCCACACACAGTGACCGGCTATCAGTCTAGCACACTGTAGGAGTCCCGTAGCCGCGCTAGGCAGGACCCCACCCCCGATTCACCTTCATACCCGCTGTATGGTGCTGAACCGCATCATAGCATCCACAGCCCGGTAGGCTCTTGTGCACAGGCCGCAAGTACTGGGTTTTAGAGGTTTTATCTAGGAACATCCCTACTTCTAGATAGCCTTTAGGTCTCTACCCACCCTTTTACCCATACCACACAGTAGGAACAGAAGGAAAGCTATTCTTAAACATCCATCCATCCATAACTTTGAATAGAATACAAAGTAGAGATTAACCATACATCTATCATACAAGGGTTAATCCTATGATTATCTAGGAATCCAAGCTATCTACATACTAACCAGTGTCCTGGCTAGAGCAATGGTCACGATAAGAGTCAATTTCTCGAAACTGGTGAGTGTGTCTTCTTGTGTGTCTGACGTTCCTCTCTGTCCTCGTGCGTCTGGTCAGCTTTGGTGTGGGTGGATTGCCGGTCTTGAGTGTTGCGTGGGTGTCCTGTATGCCTGACGTTCTTCCCTTGACTTATGGAGTCGCCTTCTTCTGGATTTTAGTCTTGGTTTTGGAGTGGCATGCTTTCCTGTATGGTTATTCCTCTCTGTTATTTCGGTCGCCTCAGGAAAGATGCTAGTTGTATTTTGGGTTCGTACATGACTCCTCTACCCCATATCGAAACTGGTGAGTGATTGTTGGCAATTCAAGCTTGCTCTGCTGACTGCTGCTCTTCCTTAGTCCCAAATTCGAATTTGGGGAAGAAGCATGGGGTTAGGACCCCTTTTCCTAGGCCCAAAATGGAAAGTCCTCCTGGCCAATCGATTTGGGCCAGGTGGCGCCCCCTTTTTGGTGCCTATTAGCTAATTTAACTTAATTAGGCTAATTAGCCCATAATACTTTATAAATTATCCATAGTGGATTTATTAGCATATATAAATAAAACCATTATGGTCGACCCTCACTTGGACCCTTAGGCCCAGTATGTCTTGGTGACGTGTCCTGGATGTATACGTATACCGTATAAATACCTGGAACGTCACATTCTCCCCTCCTTGGATTAATGCTGTCCTCAGCATTAGAGTTATTGGAGAGGAAGTTAGAGCAAATACAAGTTTAGTTTATTACAATTAAAAGGTTTACATAAGCAAACAGTAGGACAAAAAGTCCCGTCTCACAACACTGTAGCAAAAACATTTTGAAGACACGTTGAAAACAAGTGAAATTCAAAAACACGAGTTGGCCTACTACGTGAGGCCGTCATTCTTCCGCAGTTCCTGACTATGCCCTACTGGCCTGCAGAAGTACATGCATTAGTGTTTAAGAATTAAGTAAAATATTGTGGTTGAAGGGACCACCCCCTTAAAAAAAAAAAGAAATTATGAATGCATGGATCCTATGATGTCTAGGGCTTGCATGTAATGGCAATGTTCCCATCATGGCCGTAGATGAACGCGTCCTATCAGGAATGCCTATATGCCCACTTGTCCCATCTAGGATGCAGATAACCCATCCCCTAAAAGAATACATGCCGGATTGCACTCATATGACCCCTGTCACACTACAGATGACGCTGCTTACCATAGGGGTTGGAGATGATCGCATCTTGGATGGTTCGGCCCTGGCACTCCTTCATAAAGTCCGGGTAAATCTTATCCAAATCCGCCTTAAGAACCCATGTTGCATCCTCTGTGGATAAATGTTTCCATTTAACCAAGTATTGCAAAATTTGAGTTCGACGGGTTTGCTTATATGCACGATCAAGGAGAGCGTCTGGAACAATCTCCAACTGATCCTCAGTCATCTCCAGAAGTATGTGGGTGTGTCCAGTACCTCTTCTGGATTCGGATGATGCTTCTTGAGAAGACTTACGTGAAAAACTTTATGGATCTTTAGATGAGCAGGCAAATCCAACCGATAAGCCTGAGGCCCTATCCTTTCAGTTATTCGAAATGGTCCCGCCCATCTAGGTGCAAGCTTCTTACAGTTGCCAATTTTAAGTTTGGCTTGCTTTACCTTAATCTTCAGCCAAACCGACTCATCAACCTGAAACTCCCGAGGAGTACGGTGGCGATCCGCTAGACTCTTTTGTCGAGCTCTTGCAGCTAGCAAATATGCCCGAACCTCTTCAATCAGGCCTTGCATATCGGCAAGCAATTGCTGGGATACCTCCACCTTAGAGACTGGATTATGCCACGTGTCTGGTGTAAGGCATTGGTAGCCGTAGTTAATCATGAAAGGAGACATCCTTGAGGACTCCTGCTTAGTGCTATTGTAGGCAAACTCAACCAAATAAATGTAGTCTGCCCATTGAGACTGTTTGTTCCAGACATAATTACGTAGCATATCTTCAATAATGCGATTGGTACGCTCGGTTTGACCATCTGTCTGCGGGTGATAAGCAGTGCTCATGGCAAGCTTAGTTTGAATAGTGCTGAAGAAATCCTTCCAGAAGGCACTAACAAACTTAGGACCCCGATCCGATATAATGGTACGGGGCATGCCATGCAAACGGAACACTTCCTTAGTGAAAAGCAAGGTGGTATCCAATGCAGTATCTGTGGTACGACATGGTAGAAAATGTGCCATTTTAGAAAGTTTGTCGACCACTACCATTAAAGCATCAAACCCCCTTAAGGTACGCAGAAGCCCCACAATAAAATCCATGGTAATAACTTCCCATTTCGCATTGGGTACGTCGAGGGGTTGCAATTCACCTGGAATGCGCAACTGTTCCGCCTTTGTTTGCTGACAAGTCTGGCACTGCTTAATATACCTGGCAATATGCTTCTTCATGCCGGGCCAGAAATAGCTGGAGCAGATTTTGAAATAAGTTTTCATAAACCCCGCATGCCCTGCTATGGGACTGTTATGTGTATCATGGAGTATGAGCTTACGAACTCTAGATGTTTCAGGAACACATAACTTGTCCTTATAATAAAGGAGTTGAGCTTCCTTCTTGTAATGACGGAAGGTGTCCCTCTCCTTGTCCGTTCTGGCCTCTTTACATACACTTTGCCAAACCTCTTGGAACTCTGGATCCGTAGGAAGGGTCTGCTGGATCTGTTTCCCAAACTTACTGGAGAGTGTGAAAATGGCATTACAATGCGTGCGAGTGACAAATGGATGCCTGGAAAGGGCGTCAGCAACTACATTATGCTTGCCGGGCTTATAAATGACTTCAAAGTCATATTCCTCCAGGAATTCCATCCACTGCCTTTGTCTCAAATTAAGATGGGGTTGTGTAAAGATATATTGGAGGCTCTGGTGATTAGTATCCAACTGGAATCGCCGTCCAAGCAAATAATGCCACCAAATACGCAAAGCACGCACAACAGCAAGCAATTCCTGGTCATGCATGGGATATCGTTGCTCGGCATCATTCATCTTCCAGGAGTCATAAGCAATCACCCGACCCTCTTGCATTAAAACACCTCCAGTAGCTATTCGACTGGCATCTGTGGCAACCCATTTATCCTTCTGAGGATCTGGCATTGTAAGCACTGGAGCTGTTGTCAAAGCATCCTTCAAAGCTTGGAAGCCAGTCTATACTTTCTCTTTCCAGTGTGCCATCCAATCCCTGATCTTATCATGTTTGGTCAGGTCAGTTAGAGGTGCAGCGAGCTTGGCAAAGTCCTTGACAAATTTACGGTAATACCCGGCCAAACCTAAAAAACTGCGAACCTCAGACACATTAGTTGGAATGGGCCATTCCTTGATTGCCTCGATTTTAGCTGGGTCGGTGTCTATTCCTTCTGCAGATACAATATGACCCAGGTGATCCACCTTGGTGGTGGCAAAACGACACTTAGAGAACTTGGCATACAATTGGTGTCGCCGCAATTTCTGCAATGCCAAGCGAAGATGGCGTTCATGATCTTCCAATGTCTTGCTGTATATGAGGATATCATCAAAGAATATAACAACGAATTCATCAAGGTATTCTCGGAAGACGTCATTCATAAGGCGCATAAAGGTAGCCGGAGCATTGGTCAGGCCAAATGGCATCACTGTAAATTCATAATGACCGTAACGAGTCCGGAAAGCAGACTTATGGATGTCATCCTCTTTAATTCATATCTAGTGATATCCTGAACGAAGATCAATCTTCGAGAAATACTTAGCCCCTTGCAACGGATCCATAAGATCATCGGCCCGTGGTAAAGCATAGTGATTCTTAATGGTATGCTTGTTTAGTTGCCGGTAATCAATGCACATCCTCATGGTGCCATCTTTCTTCTTAACAAAAAGTGTTGGGGCTCCAAAGGGTGAAACACTAGGCCTGATGAAGCCTAACTTAAGGAGTTCTTGTAACTGCTTCTTAAGCTCAGTTAACTCAGGAAGACTCATCCGGTATGGGGCCTTACTGGTAGGCTTGGTGCCTGGTTCCAGAGTAATTTCACACTCCACCCCTCTGAAGGGTGGTAGCCGATGGATTTCATCAGGAAAAAGATCATGGTATTCCCGAAGAATCATTTAGATTTAGCTTCTATGGAAGCAAGTCGGACCATGCCGGTAATCTGTGACTTCCTGAGAGCCCTATGCAATTGGCGTAAGGAAATGCATTGCATCATATGGTTAACTGGCTTACCTGCTATCGTAACTCGGGCTCCATTGGCCGCGTTGAAGGTAACTTCCCGTTTCTCACAATCAATATTGTCTTTGGCAGCAGCCAAGAACTTCATTTCCACAATGAGATCATGTCGGCCAATGTCCATTATTTTGGCTCCGAGAGCAACAGGTGCGCCTGGCAACTGAATGTTCAGGTTGATGCGACGACCCCGGGTGTGGCGTATGGCACCATTTGCCAACGTAACTGGATGTGGCTTAGACTTTAAAGGGGTGATCTGTAAGGCTTCTGCCATTCTAGGAGATGCAAAGTTATGCGTACTACCCGTGTCCATAAGAATGACAAAAGGTTTACAATCTACTTGACCGACGGTAGAAATAACAGAGGGCTGTTGGTCGGCTTGGCCCGTTTCAATGGCGGCAAATATATGTGACTCACCTTGAATATAGTCAGGCGCATCCTCCTCTCCGATATTCTGTGGGTCCTCCCAATCCATATCCGCTAGAGCAGCCTGCACTGGTTGGGTGATGAAAGGGCATTCTTGCATACGGTGGCCTGGGCGGAAACACCGATAACAGGCCTTTTCCCTACGTAACTGTTCTCGTTGATCCCTAGGAATAGCTTGGAGAATATCCCTGAAAACTCCTGCGCTACCAGTGGGTTTCTCCGGCATATTGAAGGAGACCTTTTTATCCGTCTTCGGATACCCCGTAGAAGCAGGAGGCCCTGGGCTGGGCGAACGGCCCTTATAAGGTGTATACCCCTTGTTCTGAGGGAACGAAGAGGTTCTTGGTGGCTGATACCTTGGGGTATCCTCTTCTAGGCTCAGTGCCTTTGCCTCTTCTTCTGCAACCGTCTTAGGATCTATGGCCCGGACCATTTTTTAAGAGTAGGGGATAAGCCCTCTATATAGCCCTCAACTGCTCGTCGCTCATTAATGCCTGGAACATATAAGCGTAAGTGCATAAACTCATCTGTATAAGCTTGGACAGTCATGTTCTTCTGTTCCAAGCGGTAAAAAGTTTGGATCTGCTGACAGCGATGAGCCTTTGGCACATAGTGTGATTTGAAGGCTTTAGCAAAGACTTTGTAACAGCACCTTCCCCTTGTAAGCCCATGAGAGCGGGCATACCCTTTCCACCAAATCCTTGCCGATCCTGTAAGATTAGTAGATTGCCAATATCCTTTTCAGTCATCCCATATGACTTTCCAAATTCCTGCATTTCATCTAACCATGACTCGGCATCCACCCCATTCCTGGTTTTCCCCGAGAACTGCGCAAGTTTTCAGTTCTTCCAGATACTTGTGATGGCGGAATCCACCGTCTTCTGGTAATCCTTTTTACTGGCCTTGGCATGGTCAGCCTCATCCTCAGAGGAATCCGAAGAGTCAGAAGACTGTGGGGCAGCGTCCGAAGAGGAACTAGGGCGTGTCCTCTTGGATCGAGTCGCCGTAGCGGCCACAGGTACAGGTGCAGGGGCCGGTGGTGGCGCTGGGTTCAATGGGGCAGGAATCTCTGGTCCATACTCTTGTGGGGGATTCTGCTGCAACACATAGGCTTGGAGCTCGGTGAGCTGGCGTTTCATAATCATAAGCTCCTGTTCCGGGGTAAGACGGCCCGGTTGAAAGGGTGTCGCCCATGGGCGTGCACCGTCTAAATAGGAAGAGGAGAAAGATAAGCAAAGTCATCCCATTTATGACAACAAGAAGTAAACACCAACAACAATAAGAACAAGAAAAGAGAATTAAGGAAAACAGTTTTATTATGAAGACAAAGTCACAGTTACATTAAAAGAGTGTTTCAACAAAAACTCGAGGCTGTACAGTCCAAAACTGACGATTACACATAGGACAATTCCAAATAAAACACGCGTAACTATGAAGAGACTGTGGAGGTCAGGCCTAGGGCTGCGTGAAGGGGTACAGAATGGAGTAACGAATACTCTCCCGCACCGCCCTAACTACTTTATAGCGAGCCCACGTCTGAATGATCACATATTGGTAATCCAAGGTAGGACTAATAATCAACAAGTTGAAGAGGTCTCGAAGCGCGTAGAAGATTTGTCAGAGATGATCATTTGCATCCGCAAAGACTTCCTGTTTTGTCATATCCCAATAATTCCACGTACGACGAAGTGTCTGCTGCAGATTTTCGGGGTCATAGGGTTCCTCTTCCTCCTCTGGCCCTTCTTCTTCATAATCGTCATCAGCATCCTCATACTCTCCATCCTCGTCCCCATAGTCCTGCTCTGGGGGTGGCTCGTCCTCGTGTCGCAGTTCCTCAGGGATTTCCTCTTCATTCTCCTCGATCTCATCGTCTGCAAGACGGCAAGGATGAATGTACAACAAATGAATTATTCCTTATACCTCAAACTCTAAAAGAGAAAGACAAGTATTGTAGGAAAGAGACAATTTGATTGTATTTAAAAATGCGTGAAGAACAGCAACATAGGATTACATATGTTTGAGTAGCTCAAAGGCTATACTCTAAAATACATAATATAAATGACTAGGAGCTAGGCCCCGCATCCTGGTCCATTGGCGTAGGAGGTGGTGGTGGCGGCCGATGACGTAACAGAGTGACCCCCGGATCCACAGTGGCGGCCGCAATGGTAGCAATTTCTGGGGGATATGCAACAGCCAACGGGGCCACCGTGAGGAGTTTCATACTCATCCAGGGTGCTATATCCTGACCCAAAGCGGTCAGGGTGAGGTCGCGCCGCACCAACACGTAAGTGAAGACGCGGTATGGTAACTTCTTGTGCCCCGCCAAAGTGGATAGGGCACGCAGGCTCCACCACGATGCCTCTGCTTCTGGCCCCAGGTCACGGGCCACAAAAAGAACTTGCCCATGCCTAAAAGCTGAGAGGAAGAAGCGGGTAAGATGGTTTGCCCCTACGTTTTCCTGAGGCGTACCCGAAGTGACTACCTCCCTCTCTATGTCCATGGGGGCTTCCTCTTCCTCGAGCTCCTCCTTCTCTTCTTGGGCATGGCTTGGGTTATGATACAAGTCCTCCCCTTCCTCATCTGAGTTGGGGGAAATCTTGACCATATTAATATTTGGAACTTGTGGACACATAGCCACAAAAGCTTCTGGAGGAGGCTGAGACGGAGGATCTTGGAGTACAAGATCCCTAAGCCAGAGAAGTGTCTCAGCCGGCTCAATGGTCTGCTGATGGAAGCGAAGCAGGTGCTGTACCTCAGGGGGAAGATCCATGGACGAGAAGTCAATAAAGTCGCCCCTGCAATACTCGGCCAGCTCATAAAGAATCTGCGCCTTCCCCCATCCCTTAAGGCCCGCTACCACATGGTAGGTCCATAAAATGTCATCCAGGAGGAGAAACTCCTGGCCCTGGTGATATATGACGGGAAGAACATCCAATCCGGTTAGACGTCCTCCCCGCTCCCGCCGTGGCGGCATCTCTTCGCCAGCTGCTTCCAACAGCCGAAATCTTCCATTGTAATCTGCTCATCATCTTCGTCATCTGAGGATTCAGGAACCTTGCCCTTCTCCGCAGGTAGAATTTCATCCTCCACATACTGGTCCATTAAGATGGCCAGGGCAAATGATATTTCAAGGAGCTCCTGTCCCTCGTGTATGACAACAGGAGGATCCCGGGCCCATCAGAGTTTGCCCCGCAGCACCTCGTAACCACTCTTACCCCCTCCAAGCATCTCCTTCACCACAGCTCGTTCGATGTACAAGCGTGGAGGTTCTCCCAGAGGGATGCAAAGAGGAAGCATCTCCTCTGTATAGAACTGCAGAAATCCAGCATAGTCCGGGTGCTGCATGTTCAAAATGAGATCAATATGTTGGAGTAGAAAAGGCTTTAAGATATCGAAGGGTACTTGGGGATCCCAGTGCTCCCCATCTTGGTACCATGCAAGCAGGTCGATGGCGGCCATAGGCGCTAGAAGGAAGGAGGAAAGAGGATAAACAAAAGCTGGAGAGTGAAAATAAAACCCTAACTTTTGAAGTCCTCTTATAATTTTTTTTTAATGCTGACGTCAGTATTATAATTATAGATAATTATTTTTTTTTTTTAATCGGAATTGGAGCTATCTAATCCATGATAGGAACACAGTAACAAAATTGGATTTCCTATTATTATAGCAAAATTTATTACAATGCAATGCCCTCAGGCAACTATGGATGCTCTCCCCGGATTCTTCGGGCAAGGGCTAAGTCCTTGGTCATTATGGTGACCCTCTTTGCATGTATAGCGCAGAGGTTGGCGTCACCAAAAAGAGCTATCAGATAGGCCTCGGCGGCCTCCTGCAGTGCCAAAATTGCAAAAGTTTGGAAGCGGAGGTCGGTTTTAAACTCCTGTGCTATTTCCCGAACCAACCTCTGAAAAGGCAGCTTCCTTATCAGGAGTTCCGTGGTCTTCCTGCAGTCACGGGATGGGGCCATGAGGCATCCACCCGCTCCTGCCTCCGAGTCGAGCTTGTGTGCTTCCCAATACTGCCGACAGCCTTCAGCTTATCTTTATACTGGCTGCCGGACTTATAGACCACAGCTTTCCTCCGTCTCTTGATGGGCGGCTTATCCGCCTGATTAGGCCCCTGCTGGTTTTCCTGCTCCCTATTGGCCGGCTGGTCTTGGGATCCTTTGTCCTGCTGCTCTTTCTGTTGGCGCTCCTGCTGAGCCCTTTCCTGTTCTTCCTGGAACTGACGGGCTCGTTCCATATCAGCTTCCATTTGGGAAAACCTTCGGTTCGCAACCCTTCGGATCAGCTCGGCATGGTAGCGGTCGGGCCGCCGGGCCATGTCAATCTGGACTGTCGTCAGATAATCCAAGCTGATGTCTGGGATCAGTCCCCAGGTAAATGTCTGTGAGGCTTCATGCCACTCATATGGGGGAATCTCGAGGGCTTGGCAATTGATAATGGCCCATTCATGGCCCAAGTACATGTATTCCCGAGCCCAGGTTTTTGTATCTGCCCTCTCTACCTCCCGACGGTCATCCTCTCGAGCTAATGTCCGAACACGGGCGGACTCAATGCGAATGGCTTCCTCCTCTGGGTGTTCCTCACATTCAGGGGGATAGAACTTGATCAACACCATAACGAGGTCAGGTTGCTCGACTATGATGTATGGCAGTTATTGGAGGTTCAATTTAATCAAAAACTGCTCGGAAAAATGGAATATAGGATAAGGTATCCTAAGGTCGCTAGCAAACCGCTGCACCAACTCATTTAAAAGAATGTCAATCAAATCAGGGTTGGCAGCCATATGCTGCGCAATCAGTGCATATATCTGAGGTATATGGAGGGTAGTAGGATCTAGGGTAGTCTTGGTGTTGGCCATAAGGGAGACGCTGGCGATTATAGAAGCGAGAAAAGAGGCGCTGAGGGTGGAGGAGACCGTGGGGAAAGACACAAGGTGGAAGAGCAAGCTCGGGTCCGATGGCTATGGCGGACGGCGGAATAGGCGGGCGGCGGAATAGGCGGGCGGCGAGAGGAGAAGAAAAGAAAACCCGTTTAACTTTTTAACTTTTAAAAATTTTCTTTATTAAAAACTTTTTTTTTAATAAAAAAATATGGCGGGAAAATTATTATACGCGTAAATATACGGAGCGGCGCCGGTCTGTTTTTTTTTAGTTTATCTCCCGATTCTAAGACGTTAAAACCCGAGCAGCGCCGCTGTTCGGTTCCGCCCCTTGCTCAACCTTTTAGTGCCGTTTAACAACTCCCCTAGGGTACTTGGAGTACGCCTGATCCATTGGAGCAAAGATCTCGCCGATCCGAGCTATGTAGAAAAAGTTATAACGACTACAAAACTCGAATTGCTAATTCTACTTTTTGACCTTAGCCACTTCACTAGAGAACACTTCCATCACAACTAGGTCATTCCTCCCATAACTAAGCTAACCAACACACTAACTACAGAGTTGGGGCGTCCTATACCAAGAATTTTCACCGTCAACTAACGAGTTAGAGTATGGCCAGTGCAACAGTTTTGGTCCACCAAAACCATGGCTCTGATACCACTGTGACGCTCCCAGAATCCATACGATGCTCCCACCATATAGATACGGGAATTCCCCTCCCATGGTGACCAAATCACCATGGCAAGGCCCTCCGTCGTACTCGGACTACTCGGGATGGCCAAGTATCCGGGCGAGGATCACGGAGGTGTCATTCGCCCCACGTCCTCTATGTGGAATCCTATACAGCGGAAGCATACACATATATGTTAGCATACAATGATAATGCAGAATCATATACCACCACGAAGGGTGGCCCATCCTCATCATCATGGCAACCATAATCCCAACCATAACGACATGAAATAACATAATAACAAGGCACTACCCCGGGCTCAGACTCCAAGGGATCAACTGACGGCCAGGGTCTCAAGATATCAACAGACGGAGATATAACATGGCGTTGGCTGGCATAAGACAATGGCTAGGGTTGTCCACTCCATCCGCCCCTCCTGTGCACACTTTGCAGATAGGCTGAATCATGCTATGACGTGCTTGTATCCCTCCGGAGACGCAATCCCAAGGAATCACGCTTCGGGACTACTCTGGGTTACATCTCCCCGGTCCAACGAGGCAGGTCAGAGAGGCGTCTCCTCCCCGGGTATGGCGGATCCCTGGGTGTGCTAGAGAACACGTGTCGCATCAGCGACCCCGCATCCGTGCCCGACTTACTCCCCTAAATCTAAAGGTCAGCTCACCAACCCGTTCGAGCCCAAGGCGGCCATACAGGCTCCCACCCTCCGGCCCATGGAGTGTCAGACCCATACTCAGCCCACACACAGTGACCGGCTATCAGTCTAGCACACTGTAGGAGTCCCGTAGCCGCGCTAGGCAGGACCCCACCCCCGATTCACCTTCATACCCGTTGTATGGTGCTGAACCGCATCATAGCATCCACAGCCCGGTAGGCTCTTGTGCACAGGCCGCAAGTACTGGATTTTAGGGGTTCTATCTAGGAACATCCCTACTTCTAGATAGCCTTTAGGTCTCTACCCACCCTTTTACCCATACCACACAGTAGGAACAGAAGGAAAGCTATTCTTAAACATCCATCCATCCATAACTTTGAATAGAATACAAAGTAGAGATTAACCATACATCTATCATACAAGGGTTAATCCTATGATTATCTAGGAATCCAAGCTATCTACATACTAACCAGTGTCCTGGCTAGAGCCATGGTCACGATAGGAGCCCATTTCTCGAAACTGGTGAGTGATTGTTGGCAATTCAAGCTTGGTCTGCTGGCTGCTGCTCCTCCTTAGTCCCAAATTCGAATTTGGGGAAGAAACATGGGGTTAGGACCCCTTTTCCTAGGCCCAAAATGGAAAGTCCTCCTGGCCAACCGATTTGGGCCAGGTGGCGCCCCCTTTTTGGTGCCTATTAGCTAATTTAACTTAATTAGGCTAATTAGCCCATAATACTTTATAATTATCCATAGTGGATTTATTAGCATATCTAAATAAAACTATTATGGTCGACCCTCACTTGGACCCTTAGGCCCAGTATGTCTTGATGACGTGTCCTGGATGTATACCTATACCGTATAAATACCTAGAACGTCACAATTTAAACAACCTGGATGCTCCACTTTGAGTCTGCCACAAATATCAAAGAAATGACAGGGAAGAAAACTCAGACCCTTAAGCCTCGGTCGGTAGGCTGGCCCGCTTCCTCTCCAGAGAAATCTGAACAATTGGCTTAGGCCTGATGCAGCCACAATCCCTTCAAACTGTAAACAAAACTAAAACAGAGGTAAGTGAAGGTTGCCTTGATCTTGCTCGGCCTGAGACTGGGACTGGCTGACAGGAGCAGAACACCAACAAAGTGAGAATCCCGGTTGCACGAACCAAGAGAGAATCTCAGTTGCTCCATCAAATTGAGATTAGGTTTTGCCACAGGAAAATCGGAACCACCAACAATTAAGCCAAAGAAAAAGAAACAAGAAACAACGCCACAAAGCAGGAAACAAGGCCGAAACTGAAATGGCATTGCAGGACCGAAATGGGCAACGATCTGTAGAAAACACGACCTATTCTAGTCAGACAAAAGGGGAAAACAAAAAACTAATCCGGTCTGGCAAAACAGGATGGGCGAGAAGGGCAAGGCAAGCAGGGAACTGGACAAATAGAAGAGAACCACGAAGGAGTGGGGAAGTCTGGCCGCTAAACGAAAGGAGATGCAGAGGAGCTGATGGAGATGGAGAGAGAAGGCATGGTATAAAAAGGCGTAGATAATCGTAACTGTCAAAACTCCACATGCAATGGTTTTGATAATTACATAAGATTCCTTATATTCCCTTAGATCTTATGAACATTCCTTAGGTCCTCCAAAATTCCATCAAGATTCACCTAGAATCTAAAAGATTATATTAAGATTCCTCTAGATTCTCAAAGATTCTATACAGATTCTCGAAGATCCTATCAAGGTTCCCCTAGATTCTCAAATATTCTATAAAGAATCCCTAGGTTTCTATAAATTCTCTCAAGATTCCCATAGATCCTCAAAAATTGTCCTAAGATTCACCTAGATTCCCCATAATTCTATGTAGATTCCCTTACATCCTATGAAGATTTCCGTACGTCCTCGAAGATTTCATCTATGCACCTGTGCTCCTGCACATTCCATCTAGCCAACCATTGAGCTCTCTTTTCCCTCCAGCAGGCATTGCGGCACTACGGCTCCATTGCCATGATATAAGCTAGGTTAGGGGGACGAGCATCGTCCATATTGATCATCTTCTGGAAATATACAATGTGGCGATCAAGGGCCGCCCTCTAAAGAGGCAAGAAACCCATCTCCTGCAACAGAATTTGATATGGGACTGTGGACTTCACCCCCAGTGCTCATACTAAGAAGGCTTTCTGTACCTGCTCCAAGTCACTCTAAGTAGCGAGGGACACTACTGGGCCCCATATTTCAACCCTGTATAAAAGGACAGGCTCCACTAAAACCTTGAATAGGTGCGACTGATGGGCCTAATCATACAGCTCTGTTCTGTGACTATTGTTCTGCGTTGCATATAGTGCCTTCTAGCCCGCCGTCACTCGTAGTCGTATGGATGTGTCCCAGTGCATAATAGAAGGAAACTCCACTCCCAAATAGTTGTATGTGGGTGTCATTTCCACATTTTGGCCTCGATAACTGAAGGAGGATATCCTCGGTTGATGTGAGGATGATATGAGGACCACCTTAGTCTTGGCTAGGTTGACGCGCATATCAATCGCTTGGCAGAATGTGTCCAGGGCATTAAGATGGCGCTGCATGTCTGCTGGAGTGTAAGTTAGGAGGTCCACATCATTAGCACATATTAGCTATCTGATGACCTGGTGCAGAAGATGAGCTCCCATTATCAGCAAGCCAGCTCTCCAACTGATCAATGTAAACCCCAAACAATTGGAGAGAGAGGGCACCCTTGTCGAACCCCGATACTGCTATCGAATGGTTGCCTTATCGGTTGCAACCAGCCTGAGCACTCTCATATAACATGTACACTGCATTCTGCACATCTACAGGAACCCCCAACTGTTGCGATCTTGCCCATAGCGTTTCCCGAGGCACAGTGTCAAAGGCCTTTGCAAAGTCCACGAAGCAACAATATAGGTCCTGCTGCCGGTTCCTGTTGTCTTCAATCAGAGTCCGCAACATGAAGATGTGGTCAATGGTTGAGTGTCGGGGTCTGAATCCTGTCTAAGTGAGGGCCCGCACCTCTGCTGCCTCTGCCTAGTCTGTCAACTGCCGCTCGAGAATCCCAGCTACCAATTTTGCAAACACCGAAATTTTTTGGTAATTGGTTGGGCAGTGCGGGTCATCTGCCTTATAGATGGGAACAACTCTACTATTGGTCCATTGCAGTGGGAAGCACTTGAGCAATTCTGCCTGCATACCATCCAGGTCTGGCACTTTCCCATTGGCAAGACGCTGTAAGAATTGGTCCACGTCTGACTCTGTGATTTCCAGCACTGGGCCTTCTTTCAAGGGTAATGCTACTTGTCCACCCTGCAAGTATTGCCTCCACTGCTCGGGAGTGATGTTCCCTGTGGGCTATACTGGCTTTTCGAGAACCCTTTGCCAGAAGGTCGTGGGGTGACGTTCCAGGAGGTAAAACATTTTCCTTTGATGCGTTGCGATGTACCTGGCTTTCTTAGTTTTAAGGAAGATGCGGTAGTGTCTGACTGTGTGCGGGCATAAAGCAGGGTCTGTGACTTGGTGGAGTCAGCATTTGTGTTCCTTGCACTCCACATCAAACCACTGATTGCGTGTGGTCCTGGAGGTCAGTTGAGGGCGGCTTATCCCAAAGCACCTTTCAACAGCAGTCCTATGCACGTCAATCAGCTGGCCTGTCTGTTGCTCTAGTGTAAGGTACTGCAAAATTTCTGCCAGGTCATCTACTAGCATCTGGACATAAGCCCCTGCATGTTCATAATCCAATCACAGCTGAGACATGTGAGGAGTTATTGTACAGGGATTCGCACAACTTGCCAAGTCAGCTGCAAGTAAAGTGGTAGATAGTCTGAGTTGACCTCTTCATCCCTATTAGATGTTCCCACCTGGAAGTGCTTGACGACATGCATATCCTGCTCAGGCACCAGCACGTAGTCCATTACACTAGATCCACCCCCCTGGTTTTCCTGATTGCGAGTGCTCTTGCGGAAGAACGGCCATTGTGCCAGTCCATTGCAAATTACCAGGTCAAAGATACCACAGAGCAAAAGCAACGGCCTACCATAGCACGTGACCTAATTGTCATCTGATATCCATGGCCAAGCTCCTTATGCACGATGCAGCAGCAACACATCATGAGTCAAGGGATCAAATCTCATGGGTTATTCTACCCCAGTGCGTACATTGAAGTCTCCAAGGAGTGTGACAATGCCCAACTGCTTATGCTACTGTATGTCATCATATAGATCAACATAGGTGTCCAGTCTATCCACATCCGAGTGGGTGTGATATAAGTTGCTCTCTGCATGTGGGAAGTAGCAGGCTACCACAAAGAGAGGTCTGCTACTGCAGTTTTGCACATGCACCCACAGTACCGGTTGTGCCTGCCCGTCTTGACCAAGGAGATCGATTGTGCCAAGGCCGTTCGGTAGTAGTGGGCCCCCCCTAAACCATGCCCCCGCTTTCCTGTGCAATCATTGAAGATTGAGTAGCGCTAGTATCCTGGCAAGTCGGGTATCCTGTGTCCTACATGCCCATGTTTCATAGGGCATAACACCCTTGTTTCAAGGTGTTATTCCTCTCATAACAAGCATGCTCTAGCGCTTGTTGTTTTTCTAGTTACCACCATGCTAAAATGCAGACGCACTAAGTTAGAGTTGTAGCAAGCATTGTGGCTTTCTTTTTTGGGGCCAAGGCTCTTCATTGCGTGTGTTCCATACCTACTCATGGCCATAGCCATTGGTCATGGTTTTGAAAGCTAACATTGAAGCGCCATTATTGAATGATCATCCAACATCACACTCTTTCCATGGCGTAAATTTTTATGATTAGCAAAATTACCCTACCAACTCATAAATGCCATGAAAATGTTTTCTAACGACCATCTAGCAAATTACTTTCTTTGGATGAAGCTGAACTACCGAGGCACAGGGGCAAATAACTAGCCTAGCAGAGACCAAATTTAAACAAAAAGGCCCGCGCTTAGGTTATTAGATCTTCAAAGCGAAAAACCTGGTGCACGGAAAGGAATTTCTTTTCGATGATTTGTAGTAATGAGACCGTCGTTTTCTCATTTCTCTAAATCCAACTTGAACAGCACAATCCAAAGGAAATTGTGATAGCCAGCCTTCCTTTAGATTTGCAGAACAGGTAATCCATAACCTTTCACCTTTAAGCTGAGTAGCAAAAAGAACTATAAATTTCTTTGCGAAGCAGCAGCTGTCTTTTAGCTGTTCTATGTGATGATGAATTATGAAGCTTATCCATGCAGATTGTTTTCATAATTTTCCATGCTAAAACATGCCATCATTAAACATATAATAATGAAAGCAAATGTTCTCATGGCAAAGGAAGCAGTTCCTCATCTTTTTTTACTTCATGACCAACTGAGAATGGTACATGTATCGTTAGCTGTACATTTTTCTAGTTTTAAGTACATTTTTCAGGTAAACTGCAAAAGCATGTACTCATTCTAGTATTACATTTGAGTAGACTTTATGTTGCCTCTGCATAGTGACGAAGAATATCAAACTGCCCTTGCATCTGATAGCTTCAAAACTATAAATTACATCTTGAGTTTGAGTACTATCCCGGATGCAGATGGCCAGGATTACAATTTGGACCACTGATCAGCCTTCGAGAATCATATATTGGCCATGAGTGAACCAAAGCAAGAGGCTACTTGCAGTATCTACCTGTCAGAAGCAAAATCTAACCCACTCTCAACTTATTGCAGGAGCAGGCCAACATTCTGAAGGTAGGAACCTGGATTCTGTATTGTCCCATTACTTATAAGAATTCAGGGTGTCGAATCTTGCCAACAAATCACGCCACAAAGTCATGCAACAGTTGGCTTTCTATGTGTTTTCTGCTCTGGTAATCCATTGCCTCATTCTCTCCAATATGGCTACCACTCAGGGCGTTCCCATCGTAAAGATTGGAGAAATCATGCTCAGAAGCAACATTATCCCTTCTACCAATTGTGAAGGTTTGACCAGAATGTATATATGCCTGCTGAGCCCCACATAATGATAAGTTCTCACTGTGTCTCAGACCTAATGTTAATGAGACTCCATTTCCTGGATAACCTGAAGCAAATGCCGTGCTTCCATACCTTGCCATATTTCCTTCATAAGAAGGAAAATCTGCATGCAGGACCCCATTGCTTTGTGAAATACTGTACTGATCACTGTTAGCCCTGTCCGTATTAGCGAACTTATGATCATTCTCACATACATTGACATTACTGGTATCTTGAGGTTTCATGTCAACTTCAATACCAGCATTTGTTGAGAGTATAGAGTCTTCAATCCCATACCTAGATTTTTTTAGTTGAGCCTGCCTCATGGTTTCTTTCTGAGCTTCTTCAAACAGCTGAACATCCTGGGCACAAGTCCCAAGTGTACCAACTCCTTGTCTCCGCAAGGAATGCGTATTGCTTATCATATAATCAGAAGACAGACTACCGCCATCCAGAAAGTCCTGCCCCCCTTCAGATTGCAACTTGCTATCATTTGTTGCGGCTTTGGCATTCTCTTCATGCTTGCTTTCTGCCTTACCACTTTTGTCACTGCAACTGCCGTCACCATCACCATCCCCATTCAATCTTACTAATGGCACATCACCCTCATCCCTTGCTTCTTCTTGATACATTTCTTCAACCATGGGTTTCCATAGCCTAACTCGAGCATTTATAAACCAGTTCGACACCTGAAAATTTAAACTCTGTTTAGAAGTACATTTATGAATGAGAGTAACCACAACGTATGCATTAATTAATCTGTCACAATTTATCCATTAAATAATCAAATATATTTTACTTGCCTGGCTTCTGGAAAGACCAGTTTGTCTAGCTAACATCAACTTATCTGCATCTTTTGGATACCTACAAAGAGATGGCATAAAGCAAGTTAGGATCATGATTCTGCAAGATGCCCTATAATGTCATCAAAGAACAAGCTACCACTTACGGATGAAGGAAATGTTCAAACAGCCAGGCTCTGAGTATTGAAACAGAACGTTCGGGAAGTCCTCGTTGAGGTCTCCAAGCATTATGATGAAGCATCCCTAGCTGTTGGAATGCACGTTGCTGACGCAATTGTTGATCAACAATTCGAAGACGTGACGATCCTCTGCTTGTAATTTGCTTTGAAATGTCTTCTTCTCCTAGGGCAGTGCAAGTTGCTTGTATCTGGCCTGTTACAGCATCTCTCAAACATCTGAAATATCGTGACATTGCCTGCAAAGCTAATGCAGTGTAAGGAACTGCAGCTCCTACACCTGCAACAGCATCAAACGAGCTAATAACAACTTGCATCTGATCATAGTATTGTCTGTATCGCCTATCCACCTGAAACAAAGTGAGACAGATTATTTGTTATGTTTACAAGTAATTATATAACATAGAAAATATTACAACATTCCAACAGGTTTCCTCTTTTTATCTGTATTACCTCTTGAAGCATGGCAACGAGCTTTGTCTTTTTGCTCTCTAGATCCTGCCTCTCTTCAGGTGTGCGTGCAGCAGTCACTTCAACACTTTCAGTAACGTTAGAAGATGGCATAGTTGTACCAGCAGATGAACTAACAGTAGTTGGTGTTGCAGTGGAAGCCCCTGTAGTCACATTATTACTAGCATGATCTTGAGTTCCATCCTTGGAAAAGGTAGAGTTAGCTGCCTGGCTTTGACCTGTCCAAGCCTGTGAGCCGCCCCTCTGTCTAGAGTTGCTTGGTTTCAAAGTCCTTCCAACAGAGCAAGCCTCGTCAAGTACTTGTTGAGCAGGTTTCAGATATCTACTGTTGGAAATGAAGTTGAATGATCCTGATAAGGCAGACAAGCTTTGATCAATGTGCATGTGCTTTCCAACATTACCACTGACCACATTAGGGTAGCCAGTTGGAGAAGTTGCTTCCTTAGGTATAGGGCGAAACTGACTAAGATCTTGAATTTTATTGATCTTATTGACAAATTGTGCTGTCCGTTCTGCCTGTGCCTCTGCCGAATTGATTGTTGCCGAATTGTTAACACCCAATTGAAGTTGTACATCAAATCCATGACTTTGTGGATGCTGAGAGTGATATCCAACATGTCCATTCTGTATATTTTCTTCTAGCCTATGTCCAATTCCAGCCTGAAGAAGAGTCTGCTGCTGACCAGGTAAGGGAGAAGGCCTGTTGTTATACTCAGGGATGTCTGTCATAGGGCCCATCGAGGGGTTGCTTTGAGAATTTGTTCTTTGGGTTGCTTCACTTGAAGGCATGAAGACCAGCTCATCTGCATTTCTCCAATTGCTGTATACGCTGCGGGATCCTACAATACTTGATGAAAGGCTACCATAAGATGATGAATTTACAGCAGAACCATGAGAAATGGCATTCTGAGACTCAACTGGAGTACCTACAAGATGATGATTCTGGGCTCGGCTGACAAGATTATTCTGAGTCACTCCTCCATTGGGAGAAGTAATAAAAACCATGTTGCCACCAGAAGTAGCATCAGTATAACCAGAATATCCTCCTGCATTCATCAGATATAACTGCATCTCTGCCTGAGGATTTGAGCCAGAGAAGTATCCATCTTTAACTGAGCTTCCAAAAGAACCACTTTGCATACCTGATCCAACCAGAACTGTCAAACCATTCCCATGAGTTCCATTTGCAGGCATTCCGGGTAAAGGATTACCCTGCCCTAGTTGGCCATTTCCGTTGTTCCAGTTTGATCCTTTAGACACCATAGCCTGGTTAGGAAACGCAATAGCCTGGCCAGAATAAATAGTGCCAACTAGTGCAGGAGATTGAGGAAGCATATCGCCAACGGAATTACCCATGTAACCATTATTTTTTGCAGACATGGCTAACAGCTCTGCTCCGGTAGGGAAGTTAAAAGGATCAGCAGAAATCAAGGAAGCATTATATACAGGGAGCACGTCGTTCATATTGGTTTGGTTAGAATACCTCATCTGTGCAGACGTTTCCATATGTTCTGATTGTTGAACAGGTGCCCCTTGCCGGATTTCTAAGGCCGATGCAGATCCAGCAGAATGATCACTGTGAGTGCCACTCTGCGGCGAAGCAGGATGTAAGGAACCGGGAATCCGAAGTTTTTCACGTCTGCTTTGTTGGGCAACATGCGTTTGAGCTTGTTGCAATTGATTCATAGGCTGTTGAGATGAATCAGTAGGAGCCCAGTTTTCAGATTCTCGTTTTGCGTCTTTCTGCGTAAACCCATTAAATTCAGACCCATCTGACGGAACCGAGCTCAGCGATGGCAGCTCGGTATTCTGATACTGCGCAAGAGAAGGTGTAAGATACGTAATACCATCGCTGCTAACTCCCGACGAAGCACAGTTACTGCCCAAATTCATACTTCGGTCTCTAGATGCCAGAAAAAAGGCAGTATCTCCGCCGGAGCCCATCCTGGCTTCCGGAATAAAGCTGGAAGGGCTTAAGAACGAGTATGGCGTTGCCGAAGCTGTGGATTGAAGAGAGGTCTCCCTTGGCGAAACATGAACCAGTGGCATTTTGCAAATTAACGGGTCCAAAGCTGAGGCTATGGACTTTATTGCTCCTTCCTATCGCCTGCAAAACAAGAAGAACCCGCATCAAAGACCATACAGTTTGTATCAATAATGGCTTCATTCCATTCCGATTTCGTGGGCTTTGATTAATCTATCTATGAGACAGAAAAGCTATCGCAAAAGCTAACGACTTCAAGATAATATTTATCGTAAAGCTAAGAATTTTACACTGCTGTTAATCCGTTCGCATCATTGCGGATGAACAAAGCGAAGGCAGGACGATGGTTTTTCCGGCGGGAAAGTAGAGCACAAGTAAAACCCAGAAAGCTACACTCTAGGAATTGCATGAAATATTGCTTGCGAGATAGCGTGTCGGAGTAAAAAAAAACACTGCTTGAATCTTCCTTAGCTTTACAACCCAACAACAAAAAAAGGATCAACCATCCATTATGCTAAATCATGAGGAAAGAATGTAGTGAAAGAAACGCAAAAAACGATTCCTTCAGACTTGAGCATCGCCCAGTAGGTAGAAACCGGAGCAAAGATACGGCACTGGGATGCCGGATTTCAATCCTATTTGACAGTTCTAAACCGGCAGAGTAGGCTGAGGAAGATAGCCGATAAATTTCCAAGTGCAGAACTGGTATATCGGTAAGAATCTAAAATACGACGCTATCATAAAGCATGAGTTTTTGTTAAGATTGCATCCGCAACTGCGAGGTACGCCAATGATTCAGACTAGAAGTCTGGTACCGGAAGAGAATTAACTCAAAAATCAAAGGGGTTACATCAGAGCCGGATTGAACAGGAAAACAACAAAGGAAAACGGACCTCTTCCACCAAGGAGCTCCATCTACACCAAAATCCATGGAAAACTCTGACCCAGTTTACGGATTTGCAAGCCCATTATTTTGTGTAGTAATCCATGCTTATTCCCCTGATCGTGCATCCCGATTAGTTTTCCCATCTTGATACAAAGCATCTTTCCTTCGATCCTGTCCAAATCTCTGTTGCCTAACAGAAAAGAAAGAATCCGGTACTACGCAAATTGCAGATTTTCAAGCCCTGTGATCCTGAATCGTAGTATTACGACATAGCCCACTAAAAAAAAAGCACGCTATTCTAGCCTTGTAAGTGTCAGCTTGACATCACCGCCATAGCCATAGCCATAGCTCTCAAGGGCTTTAAAACCCATGAATCCAGAGGGCGGAAGAAAAAGGATTCATCAACTAGATGACACAGAAATGGCGGAAAAATAAAGCTCCTTCTCAAGAAATGGATGGATTAGGCATGATTTTTTATGATTTTGACTGCCAGATCTTATTCCCGCAGTGTGTGGGTTGTGAGGGGGCTCGCCGCTGCAGCATGGTTGGAAAAAAATGGGTCGGATTTTGGGATTGAATGCGAGAGAGGGAGACCAGTGTCAGAAACAGAACTAGTAACAAATGCGAAGAAGAGGCCGGCTTTTAGTTAGGAAGAGAAAAAAATAGAGTTGTTTTCGGCTTTTGTCCAGGGACGACATTTCGTAAAGTTACGCCTTTTTTTTTCCTTTGTTCTAACCTCCTTAAGTTGTTGGACAAGTGACACCCTAACAATCTTGGGTCCCTTAACCAAGAGGGCAACAACCACTCTTCTTTTTCTTTTTCCTTTTTAAATTTATGCTTTCACAATTACAACCACATATAAAATGAAAATATCAACCCTTACCCAAAAGGTTCGACAATTTGTTTTTAAGGTTTTAGAGGGTATTTTCTTTTACCATGTAAAAGTTTGAATCATTTAGTTATTTATATAAAAAGAATCCAATCCCATCCAAACCATGTAAAAATTTGAATGCATGGCCTAGGCTTTTAACCCCAAAAGAAAAATAACATTAAACCCCATGACAACCGCGTCGACATCGCTCGTATCATTTTCAGACACTGGCACAGCCATACCCCTTGCACCCCCCTTTATCTTATCATGGTTCAATGGTTGCCCCCTCCACAAATCCTTCTAGATTTTTGCTCCCAATCGGCTTCCTCTTGTTATTTATTATGCTCTTGACTTCGACCAGTATGTTGTTGTTATTGGTGCTGCAAGTATCCAGGACCCAGCCACTAGGTCTATGTTGACAGGGTTGGGTTTCACTCTCTTTACCTTGCATGGGCTTGTATGTGTACAGTTGGAGATGTTGCTATACTCTCTCGTTTGTAGCGCTCGATACTGACCCTGGTCCATCTCGTCTGGTCCGTTCCAGATGATCATGCAAGAAGCATCACTTTGATTATTGCCCAAATGGATAAAACATGAAACCTTGGTGCTGTGACAATCTATCATTCATTCCATTCCATTCCCATCTTGTCCTCCACATTTCTTTTTCATGCTACCCAAAATCATTTGTTGACAAGAACACCACTACAAAGCCCAACAACTCATGGACCGTCATCATCGAGAACAAGAACTAGTCAAGATTGTTTGCAGTTTTCCAACGTTTCAATGCATAGATTCTTACAGTTTGCAAGAGTAAACTTTGGACCTGGGATTATTAAGCATTGATATTAGTCCACCAAAAAGAGTTTGGCTTTAACTTTTTGGTGTATGAGTAGCTAATGACAAGGAGAATCATAAAAAGCTCAGAATATATATGATGCAAACAAGTTGGTGCGTCTTGGGATCCCTACTTTTATTATTTCCTTCCTTTTTTTTTCCTTGGCATTCCAATCAATCAGGTGGGTAGGGTTGGTAGATGCTCGATTCCCTATGTCACCAAGCTGGTGTTGGAACCATGGAGCGAAATCAAATGTTGTAAATGTAAACTACCTAGGAATTTAAAAAAAAAAAGAAATTGAAGAAACCTTTGAAATAAGTAAGAGGAATAAAGAATAATTTTCCCAATAGAAAATTTGTTAAGGGCCCCTCTACTATAGGAATTCGCCAATTCTAGCTAGCCTAGAAGCACCATGAGTAGCCAACACACCTGACACACGCAACACGCTATATATTTTACTATCCAAAAACCAATACTTTTTGATTAAAATAACAAGCGAAAGCATATTTTAAATTCTGTTGTGTAAGCCAGGAATGTCTTTACGTTATTACACCTTTACAACAAATCCAAGGGACGAGATCTAAGCGGGGTGCTGACGTGTCGAGAGGTAAGGCGAGAACGTTGACCTGATTAAATAACAGGAGCCGGGAAAGGGAACGGAATAGACCGTTCCGGCAATTTAAGACGTCGCAATCGAAGGGGTTTAAAGCTTCCGGCACCGGCGCCGGGTGGCCGGCGGGGAGGGGGGTACGGCAGTAGGGGGAGCGGCGGGCCACATGCGGGGGTGTCAAAGTAACGACGACGGAGGGCCGTCACCGTCGGTGGGGAGGGCGAGAGCTTTACATGTGGCCGGGCCAACTGGGGTACGGCCGTCGTCTAACTTTTTTTGTTGCTTCGTTGAATCCGAGCATGCTGAGGACCACATGCCTACATCACCGGCCACCAACCCGCCTTGATAGGGTCTCTTTTCCACCGGTGGGCCTTACCAAGAACTGTCCTTGCCCATTCCTACACCCCCGGGACCGCCACTTCCCTCTCAGTGCCGCATTCATTGGGCTCCACATTCCAAGCTAGGGCGCCCATTCTCCCTTTTTCTCTCCCATTTCTTTCCTCGTGTAAATTGTGCATGTCCTTCCCTAGTCCTCCGTCTAAACCCCCCCCCATGCGCTGGCATTACCGACACTCCCATTGCCCTGCCTCTGGATTTCAGGTACTCATCCGTCCTCTTCAATCTTTCTTTTCAGTATGACAAATTATATTATATTCCTTGATTTAATTTTGTTACAATATTTAATCGTGTATTTTGTTGGGTTTTTGGGGGTTTGCAGTAGGGAAAAGTACAGTTCCATATCTTCTTGTGTAAGAGGTGTTGATATAGTAGAAGAAGATGCTTGCTCTTGTACCTTTCCCCCTTCAAATTAGGGGCAACGATAATGACTTTCCCCTACGTATTTGTTTGTCCAACTTTATATGAGGGAATTAGGGATTGGGACTAACTAGAGGCTTTATGTATGTTGTGCGCTATTAGGGATTAGGGGGATAAATAATAATGATAAATGGAATTTTAACGTCAACGGGAACTCCATGTTTTTCAAATATCATACAAGGATGCGATACAATACGAAATGCAATGGTTGGATATGATTGTTTTGCATTTATAAGTGTTCCTATCACACCCTTTGGTTGTAAACCTTTTTTGTAGGGTATTTAGGACAGCTAAGTTTAGGGAACTCAAGCATGCAAAAAAAATTACCTTTCAACAGTTATTATGTCCTATTTAAAATATGGAAAAAAAAGAGAACTATTTATTCACATTTCTTGATGAGATTTCATGCACCAAACATGCGATTTTCTCATACTCCTTTGCATTTCTACCATCTTAATAATCAAGATCTATTTTCCCCCTCTATAGATTGGTAGCATGATGCACCTGTGAATTTAACCTTTCCATTTCCACTATAAACAAGACTAGGTCTAAAATTCCAGGCCGAGGAGGAGAATGCCAGCCTTATGGCACCAAAAGAATATAATATAAAGTAAAGGTAAGGTAAAAGACCTAGCTCCCCTGGCTCAAGGGCACTTTCTTCTTCCTTTTCTCCACACTTGTTTATTGAGCCATTTTTCGTCCCCCTAGGACCCGGCAAACAGAAAGTGTTGAGAAAGCTACGTTTGACTAACCTTTCACTCCTCTTGCATCTTCTACATGTTGCCCAAAGGGAAATCCTCCATCTACATGTATTAAAAACATTAATATACCTCCATCAATCTTGTATCGTTTTCAACCTCCACCAGCCTTCATTCCCTTTCCCATCTATGGGTCAGAATATCCTTCAATATGTCCATCCTTGTTCCCCTCCTTGTATCTTCTTCGACCACCACACCATCCAATCATCTTCCATCTGCTCAAGAAAAGAATCTCTTTTTGTAGTTGTTTCTTCTTTCCTCGCGTATCTTTCTCCCGATTGATTCCCTCCTTGTATTAATATTTGTTTGTCTGCAAACATAATCGGGGTGTTCGGTTAGATTTGGAGCACGAGGGTGCATGTGAATTGACCAACATTGAGTGTTACGTAGTCAATGCTTGTCGTCTTCGCTAATTTACATATGCCCCAAAAGAGGGAAAGATGGAACAAGGTTGGTATTGCCTTGAAAAAGATCAAGGAGGATTATGAAAGTGCAATTAAATAAGATGTTCAGTTTTGCCTTTTATTTAAATATGCATGTATCATTGTCCTCGGGCCATGTTATGTAAGAACCTGGGTGCTCTGCTGTTGTTGTAAAGTTTGGGTACCCTATTCGCCCTACACTTCTTAAGAGATTGACATTGATATATGGTTTAATATAAGGAGTTCTATCTGCCCTACATTTTTTTAAGAGAGATTGATACGATATGTAAATTAATAACTAACGAGCAGACATATCATTGTTGTGTAACCAGAGCATTCTGTAGTTCCATCAATAAATATAAGAAGACACTCTTATCAATGATGATGTTATCCAATTGCTTTTAAGTTGTGTTTATTGACAACGGGCAAGCAAATGGTAGTGGAGACCCATAGATGGTTCAAGCAGATTTGTTGACCACGTGTGCCTTTTTGTAAAACAAAAGTGCATGCGCGCTTATACTAGTCAATATATGAATTAATTTGTTTTATCTTACTTTCTTGCAGCGAGGAGGGGATTGGAAATGCAAAGAAGTTCAGCGTGGGAGCATCCAGTGAGGCCTTTATTAAGTGTAAAATCTTTTAAAGAATGGAGGCGGAACCATGTTTTCTTTCCTATTTCTAATGTGGCATGCCAATGCTAAATGCCTTTCTTGGTACCAATTAGGAGCATGTGGAGCTATTGTGGAAGCTTTATTGAATTTGCACTTTGACTTAAGCAACTTATGTATGTTCTTGGATCAAGCAACTTATATATGCTAATGATGTTTGGTTTTATGGCATACCTGTAATGCTAATACGCAACAATATTTATATATGCAACACTTTTTGTGAGAAAATAGGTTGTGAATTAATTTCTAAAAGACCAAGCCCTTACTAGTCCAATCTCTCCTTTTTTTTACTTTTTGGGTTGCCCCTAGGGGGGCAAACCCTCGTTTATGTGGGTTTTTGGGATATCCTAGGTATATGCTGGAATATACCTAGGATATGCTAGTGACTGCTAAAAACCTACTATTCTGTGTAAACTGGCGGTCACCTGCGTTCCTAAACGCGGGTGTTTCAACCCGGTAACTGGCAAGGCAGCTTTTATACTTGGATATGGAGAAGTCGTCCAGATGAACAAGTTTTTAAACCCCTCTTAGATTTGATGGATTCACTGCATTTTTTGTGGAAACCGGAGTGTCGCCAATTCGTCTCAAGGTAACTAATTGCAAATCATTTACTCTTATTTTTGAAATATTTTTTGGTTCTAGCTTTCTGTTCAAACTGGTCGATATTTGTTTCATTAGAGTGTAATGCTTTGTTGCGTGTCCGGAAGGACAAGTAAAAACAAATGGGGGCCAAAGTTGAGAGCCACCTTTCAAAAAGACTCACTCATGTTTTTGCCAGAGATATACAGAGCTTATTGGATCGTATTGGTCAATGTAGGATGAAGAAACTTGCAGATTTAAAAGTGGTATATTACTGCTTTCTTTTTGTTAGATACTAATGTTAATCATTTTGGATAATCTAATCCGGCTATGTTAGTTATTCTTGAGGTACAAATGGATTGAAGATTCCCTAAAATTAGTATCTTGCCTACGTACAGAACCTTATCTTCTCCGGCTTTGGGAAGCGGACTAGAACTCAAAGATCTTCGTGGGAACTCAGTGATCCAACGGTTTCTGATGGGGAACATAAGGCTGAAACTAATCTGTTAGGTTCTACCAAGAGAAAAAGTCCTAGGCACCAGCAAGTATTACTCTCATGCCTTCTACTAATATGTGGCACAATAAGCAAAGCCCAGACTCAAGATGTCCGAATCAACATGACATTCATTGCGAACCATATGTTTTTAGTGGTTATTCCCATCTGTCTTCCCATCCATTCCTCCCTGCAGCTTCGAATATCTTGTAGGCTGACAAACATAGAATCTCCAGCTTCAAGTCTGAAAGCACCAAGGTCAACTCTATATGTTATATGTTGCTACATTTCTATGACATCTAAGCATTATTTGGTGGCTCCACAATGCCAATTGCGGGCAAGGATGTCATCATTGTCGATCGCAAGGTAAGTCGGCTAGTCACTCTCAAGTACTACAAAGGTTGTATGCATTGAGTTACCATATGATTCTATGTCTCAACATCCCTTAGAGATAAGGTCAAAAGGCGTCGAACTAAAACAACACTCTAATGATGATCTTTTTGTGAAAAGTATGAAAATTTCAAATGCAAATGGGATCATGGAAGCAAAATCACCATTTAAAGCCTTGGGGCTTTTGTTTGAACTCTGGACATCTGGAAGGAGCCCCTATATTAGACCAAGATGCAAATGGCACATCAATTAGAAATGCAGCAATAGCATAAAATGATCTTAGTGGTTTTGGCAGCGACACTTCTGAAGCAAGCTTCACATCAGAATGTACACGGGACTTTGATGGAGAATCTGGTGAATCAGATCCAGAAATAGAAGCAACACACTTGGAGTTATCAAGTGATGATGAAGACTACATTGCACGGCATATGCTAAATAATTCTAATATTCACAGTCTTTTAAACAATTTACGGTTGTGGAGGCCGGGCAATAGCATAAAAATATTACCGGGCTTGCCGTGAGGTCGACATGATTCAATCACTCCGATTGTTTTAGCAATTGAGACCATGATAGTAATAACCTAGGATGCTAGTGCAAGATCCGTTGATGGAACTTCCCAATCAAATGTGAAAATGCTATCCTAGTATCATAATGATGAAAGAATGCGATATGATGGATTTGATGTTCCAGTATGGAGATATTTGAGATTGGTTTGACACGTTCAGCAGAGAACAATGAACTACACCTTCAAGCTATCCCAAAACAACTTGCAGCTCCGCACAAGTGGGTCCTCCTTCTGATATGGGCTGCACACTCTTGTCCACGACAGTTATTTCATATGATACATGACAAAAGAAGAGAAAGTGTTCTTTTGTTTCCACTTAAGTTACACATTTTACAGAGTTTTTGCAAACCATGCCTTTAGCTTGGAATGCATGATTTTTCTCTTCTCTTATCCAAGATAGACCTATTTATCTCAATAAAAGGACATCTTTGAAGGGCATATAGCCCCCTCCTTCACACTAGGGAAATTTTGTACAAAGCAAGACATTTTGGAACAAAACAAAGGTGATGATGTTCAACAAATCCACGAAAGCATGCATGCATTTGCTCCACTTGTATTTTAGCCAGTCGACATAGTTTTATAATATACATAGCTAGGCTTGCAATATATAGGTTTTCCTTTAGTGTATGAAGCACATACAATGCTTATAAAAGGTTGTGTTTCCCTGTCCAAGCTGATTTTGGAGATGTTTCAGCATGGCTTTATCTTTTAGTTAAACTAGCATGACAATGATGTGTCTTTAAGCTGATGTTGAAAAATGCCTCCTTCAGGTTAAAAGATGCACTCATATGTTATACCAGCAACTATATTCATGTATCTGTTTGTTTTCCTTTGAATTTAATGTGTGTACTTTCCAAGTCTTTAGTTAAAGTTATGCTTCAGTTGAGTCCGTTCATTGACACATGCCTGAAGATGTTCATTTTTGCTTGCCTAAGAATAGGCAGCTTATTATAAAGGTGTTTGTGCTCAAACTGACTCTCAAAAGACGGAAAATGCCAATCTTTTTGGATCTTGTGAATTGCAATTTGCTGATTGTCGTGATTGGCTCCAAGCATGAGTAGGACCTGCAATTATGTCATTTGATCCAATTTGGATTGGAAGCGCACTATGTTTCGCATTTACAGTGTACTATGAGAGATATGGTGGATTCTATTCTGTATAGCCACATTCCTACCAGGCTTATCTGATCTGCTGATTGGAAATGTCTAGCAGTATGTCTCTCTAACAACTGAGTAGGCCAAGCTTGGCATGACATATACTGATGGAAATCACCTCGTTCCTCATCAGTGACAATAAGAGCAAGAGAAACCAGTCTTAACTTTTAGATATTGGTAAACTTTTCTTTTTCTCTGCTTTTTCTTTTATCCGGTACCTGTTAGAAACCTTTGGATATCAAACTCCGGACTTATTTGCTTGCAAGCTAGGTACTCCATCGAAGTTATCTACCGATATCCTTGGTTGGAATCATCGCACCCATTTTCATATTGTGGTGGCATATCTTCTTATTGTGCGGAATTATGTTATCAATATTGGATGAATATTTCTAAATTGCTAAATATCAATTGTTGTTCTGATTCCGGCATTTGCATCATATAAAGCGTGGCGCCTAATCTTATACCCTTGCGTTTTTCAATCTTGATTAAGCTAGATCTATTGGTTTTCAATAAATGACTTAGATATGTAAATACAAAGTTCTTCTTTGAATTTCTGGAAGTGGGACCCTCCCATGGTATGGTTTTGAAGATCTTATCTAAATCCCCACTAGTTTTGAAGACTCGAAGCAAGCACCAAAGAAGGTGCACGCACATTGCAAAGGCATTGCATCTTACCGCAAAGGCACTGAAGATGTACTTGCATATTGAATCTTTTCAAAGGCTATGTCACAGGGCACTTGTTTTGAGTTGAAAATTGTTTCATCTCATGGCAGCGCACGGAATCCAGCAGGATGCCTCTTTGGAAAATCATTGCAAAACCAGGTAAAGCATTTGCAATATTGCTGAATATTGCTTCCTTTTATGAATACAAGTGTCTTATTCTGACATCATATGTTAGAACTTACATGTTAAAAAAGTTAAATCAAGCCTCTTATAATGATATTGGCTTGGCAGATTCAGGAAATACTTGAGACTGGCAAGCTTTCTAGATTGGAGCATCTGAAAATGTTCCATTTTTCTTCTCAATTCTGTATGGTAGGAAATCGCCTTAGGTATGCAGTCAATTGAAACCGACATGGCCCAAGGAAGCAGACTTCACAAAAAGAAAAATGCTAGGTGAATTCAAAGAACAATATAGTTTAGATTTAGACAGACAGTGAATCAATTTACATATTCAAGACTTCCTTTTGTGGATATGCATAAATAGTCAGTACAAAGAGGGAGAACTTGCTGTGTTATATGCTAAGGAATTCTTGTTCACCCACCTCGTGCGATTAATTAAAAGGATGATTTATTGCACAAAAGTTTTACGACAAAGGCCATAGGACTTACTTCGTGACAATACATTAACCGAGAGTCAGAGGTTGGGGATACTTTATCCCGATGACATGAAGAAAAATACCAAGGAATGAGGTAAAGTATTCTATCTATTATTTTTCTATGGAGTGGTGCACTTATTGGATACATAACTTGCATTGTCTCAGATGCAACTACCTAAATAGGAGCTATGTCATGTTGAAGTCCTACTGATAAAAAGCTTGCCTGTGCAGCTATAGTAACAACTAGGAAAGGTTATTGATTCACGAAAATGTAACCATTACGCTTATGCTTGCCTTTCGATTCTTTTCAGGCTAAGACTAATGGTCGAATCAAATGGATACAAGCTTGATGATCACGGACTATGTCCCTTCACCCATGATGCAGCCGGTCATAAGTTTAACTCATTCTACATTATTTTTCAAAAGGCTTAGCATGATTTGATTAAAACTGAAGATGACCATATTGGTTCGAAAGGGGAAGCCAATGAGAGATCACGGGTGTTCCATGCAAAATAGAATACGAAGTTTTTGAGTTTCTCGGCCTTCCGTATCTCCAACCAAACTTGTGATACTGTATATAAAGTTGTGACACTTCCCCTTGTAAAATTTTTGTAAAGAATGCAAATTTTGTACATTTTGTTCAAGCACAAAATGTAACCTTACGCCTTTTTTTAAACTTGAGGAAGTTACCCATATTATTTAGTTTGCCATGGACAAGAACAAATAATGCTCCCAAACAGGGTTTGATGCATGTGTCATGTGTCACTACAGATCCTCCTTATGTAAGAACAAACATTTACCTCCAAATTTTATGGTAACAATGCCAATTACCTCTAAATTTTGTGGTAACAATGCCAACGGATGCAAATAAAACATGTTAGATTGACATTATATGTCTCTCATCTATACTTGGAATGGAACTTCATGCTATTCTTTTCAAATTATATCATTCAATGCTCCCTCCTTGCAAAGCGTTTATAAAGTGTGAATGTTTCCATAAAAGGCCATTGAGAATTGCCATTTGTTTCTTCTCACTATTTAACCCCTTTTGTATAGTTTAAACTAATGGAAACATTTTAACTTGTATGTGCAGCATTTAGCAAAAAATCATGTGCTTCATATGCACACCTTGTCTGAATTCTTCTGATTTTTACAATGCATCTTGGTATGACTAAAATCTAGATAAGTGTGGAATCTTGTTTAAATGGTTGACTACCTAACTTTTTCTCATCAATGTTATGGACGTACAAAGGAACATACGTTATAAATATAAATAAAATATAAATGATGGTGGTTGTTCTTGCAAATGTCAAAATCATAGAAAGTCTATGTCTTAACATTTGATAGACTTGAAGGCTATAAAATTGTGCAAGACCTTATTAAATTTATTTTTAGTTTGGAGCATTATGCATTAAAGAATATGCAAACACACCCTCGAGGCACCGGATGGCAACCCTCTGTGCGCAGCACCTTGTTTATTTTGTTTTCTGATGAACGTGGAGCTTTATTGATTTAAAGAATGGAAAGAATACATGGAGGACTAAAAACTCAGTGGAGAAACTGTCCACTAGAGCCAAACCATCCAACCACATATGCAAGACAAAAGTAGAGAGTACAAATATATGGAAAGGAGATGGGTATAAATTCTAATTGAGTACAACTCCCAGAAGGTCGAATATAAATTCTAACTGGTTGCACGTGTACTTTTATGTGTTGGCCAGTTATTATACCCATCGGACATGCATGCAGTGGGAAGTAGCTCAAATCCTCCAACAAAAAATAAGATGCGAGGGAAGCAATCGTTGTGATGCTCCCCGAGTATACGATGCTCCCATCGTATAGATACGGGAAATCCCCTTTCCATGGCAACTCTGTCTACCTCGGGCCACCTGGGATGGCCAAATGCCCGGGGAAAGGACACGGAGGTGTCATTCGTCCCACGCCTTCTATGGGAATCCTATATAGCAGAAGCATAAATACAAGTTAGCACCTGGCACACCATACATAAAATAATACGCCACCGCGAAGGGGGCCCAACCATCAATAGTACATCTCCTCGCAACAGAGATGAATAACAAGGTTTAAAACGAAACACACTTATTCAAGAAGTGCATTTGAAAGATTCCTTTGAAAATTTTGAAAAATTCAAAAAAGAGACAAAATAGGGAGCAAGAAAGTGTTCAAAAAACCCCATAAAAAATAGCACTTTTATAGAAATGTGACGAAAAAAAAAAATTTGAGGAGGTGTGTCATTTTGTACCATAATTTGCAAGGCCTTTAAAGTGCAATTTACGAAAACAAAAGAATAAAGTATGTAGAAAAAAAGTGGTAGTTGCTCTAATTAGACATTGCTAGAGACAGAATAATAGATTCCATTTCAAATTTCTTAGTGAGATTATAATACAATACAAAGGGCATTTATGCAATATTAGAGGACATAAATATAAGAGTTTCTCGTATAAATCTATACCGACATTTTAAAATTGAAACCTGTCGATATAAATTTATACGGGGGGAGGTTCCTCCCAGTCCACAGGGCTCTCATCTCCCTTTTGTTCTGTTTCTTGTGATGCCACGAAGCCTGAGATACCTGCTTTTGATTCTAATGGTACTGGAACTGGCTGCTGAGGGGGCTCTAGCTCCACTGGTTCGAGGTCTACAAACTCCACCTCCTCGTCTTTTCTTCCTATTATAGGAGGCTGGATTTCAGTGTAGGTGCCTTTGACATCCCCAGCACCATTTTTTGTGCCTAATTCCTCATTTTCATCAGGAAAGGACTCATAGGAACTTATTCGTGTCCTGATGAAACTGATTTTGTCCAGGTCAATGTCAACTGACACCACATTACGCCCCTTCTTAAGAGCGCATATAGCTGTGGTGCCAGTTCCAGAAAAAGCATCCAAAACCCAGTCCCCAAGGCGTGAAAACCATTGTATCAGATTGTTAATTAACCTCTGGGGTTTCTAATAGTGAGACACCACAGCGCCTTGCTCTGCGGGTCTCTCAGCTTCTGTAAGATGGTAGGGAATTGGAATGCATTGCATGGTGGGGTCTTGTCACCTTGAGTGTTAAAGTGCACCATGGTCTTCTTGGTGTCAGCGCTGTAGTAGCCTATGTGAAAGTGTTCGAAGCAGCTGACTAACCGTGGACCACCACCATGACCTTTAACGTTTGTCTTCAGCCTAGAACAGAAAGAAAAGATAAGTCGAAAGTAATGAGCAAAATGGTATAAATTTATACGACAGGTGGACTGCTGCATGAATTTATACAGCAGGGCTTCTGGTTGGTATAAATTTATACCGCGGGGCTACCATGGTATGAAATTATACCCCATTGCTCCTGCCGTATAAATGTGTACAGCAAGGCCTCCGCAAATATGTGCAGCATGATCTTTTGCAAATTATGAAACACAAGCGACTGCGAGGCTTACCAGATGCAGTTTTCAAATTCGACATTGCAGACCGCTGAGACAGGCTTTAACACAGACATCGTTTGTAGGTCGGAATGAAAGACTATGACCCTCCAATTTGTCGACAAGGTGACGTCCTTCAGACCATTCAAAAAGGCTCTTACTTGTACATGAGTGAAGGCTTCATCATCAAAAACACTGTCCTTGATCTTAAACCCGTAGGGAATGTCGGCTATGCACAACGTAAAGTTCTGCTTATCCAACAGTATCCCTAGTTTAGTGCAGTTCCCATGTACAACCTTGTACAAGCAGTCCTGGCCATAGGTTGTAAATCTCTCGTAGCCACCCTCAGAACTGCTTTCAGCGACTTGCTTGCCCTGTTCGATGGCCTTTAATCTTTGCCTTTCCTCTTTGGCCCTCCGAACCAGATTCAAGAAGCCTGCTGGCAGAGCTTTCTTCTTGTTCTTTAAGAAAAGAGTAAGGCAGAGGCACAAAAGCAAAACACGTAATCTAACAAACTCACCCAGCCACTAAAGTTCACAACATGTTCTCGTATTATATTGTCTGTTGTACATGTGGGATAAAGAAGCTTGCACTCCTCCCAGTCTTCTAAATTTAGTTGCTTCATTAACTCCGACTGGCATGTGACAATGTCCTTCTGACTGCAAACAAGAAGAGATTGTTAGGCAAAGACATGGATTGAGTACAGTGCATAGTAAAATCTCCTTACGTCTTAGCTTCCTTAGCCATTTCGTCGAGTGTAAATTCTTTGGCAACAACTTTTTCCAGGAGCCGCACAAATATTTCTTTGCTCTTTAAGCCCTGTAGTTGTGTCCATGGCACTATGCTCATATTTTTTTGTTTTATCTCAGAAACGTTTTTTGGTTTTTTACCAGCGCTGCTGGCTTGCTCTTTAAGTTCGCCATCTTCAAACATGCAGAAGATTCTTTCCTGCAGATCCCACACCTGTTGAAAATTGAGGACCGTTAATGCAGCAGCTTAATGCCTAAGGCCAGTTGTGAAACAATTAATTCTAGCCAGTCGAGGCCACGGTATAAATTTATCCCGTTCTTGACCGCTTCCAAGCAACGGTATAAATTTATACCGTAGAGGGCCGAGGTTCTAACCGTCCGCATTTTAGAACGGTGTGAACTTACACAGTGACATGGCCTGGTATAAATTTATACCGTGGCATTGCTCGGTATAAATTTATACCGCTCCAAGACGCGGTATAAATTTACACTGTTCCGAGGACGGGACTGCATTTAATGCACACATTCTGCTATGCCTTGTAACAAACTTAAACAGGAAGGAGGAAATACTTACTTGGCCATCTCTGAAAGCAAGTTGAAAGTAGTTGTCGTATTGCTTTACCGCCATTATGGGCTTCTTATCTGAGTCGTAACTTAAACAACATTCTGTCACACAAGCCTCCCGCAGTTCTTGGAGCTTGTTTTGCTTCTTGAAGTCTTCTCCATGCAACTGCTTGAACTCAACGTATTCTCTGTGCATGAAGCGGATTTTATCTATGAGGCTCATCTTCAACCTAAAGTCATTGTCCAGGTTGTGGCTCACGGCAATGACTTTGGCCTCTTTGTCTGTCAACCCAATATAAATATGGGCTTCCACGCTCTTCCAGACCTCATTTCTGCTTTCCTCCTTAGACAATTCCTTCCTGGCCTTGTAACTGTGTGTTCCACCGAGAACGTAATATGTATAGTCCTCAAAGTCAGCCTTCCTGTAATCCCTGAGCTCTTGGACCTGTTCTCTGTCAACCATGACAACCAGAGGAGACACATGGGCATGTGGATTTCTGGGCATTCTTTGCTTTAATATGGCCACATGTGCTGCGTACAACTTCCATACTTGAAGCACTCTGACCCCGTCTTCATTTTTTGGCGGCCTCTTGATAGTGCTTAGAGATAAGGAGATTGTTTGCTTTAGGAGCTTTGTTTCATTAACACGTTTAAGAATAGCACTTGACTTGTCCGAGGGTCTCAAGACAATGTCGGCCCCTGGTGCCTTTTGTAGTGCTTCTGCTGACTCTTCAATGGTCAATGCTTTGGTCTTCCTTGATTTCTTTGGCGCCTGTGTGTGAACGACCAAAGCTTTCCTCTTCCCCTTCCCTTTGACTACAACTTCCTCTTCCTCTTCCTCCTCCTCCTCCTCCTCTTCTTACTCAATGTCTTTTTCCACCTCTTCCTTTGACCGTGGGTGCCAGAGGCCCTTCACAATAACCTTCTCGTCACAAAGAATGCCTGAGGATAGAATGTCTACTATGTGGACGTCAGACTGGGTAGTAGTCCTCAGCCTTGAACTTTCCCCTTCCTGTCTTGTTGCAAAGGTACAGGTATGCATCAGTGGGGTAGCATTCCCTAGCACCCCTGTGCACGTACCACCATGTTAGGGTGTAAATATGGTAATGCTACCCAAAACAACGCGAAAGCACTTAGCACCTAAAGCACTTCCAAGCACTTAGCAACCCGTAGTTATACCTCCCACAATCTCGACCTCGGTTCCCGCGCGCACCTAGCTTTTTGGCACCTTCCTTTTTTTTGATCCCAATTTGTGTTTCTTTTGCTCTGTTTTTCTTCCATCCCGCTCACATCATAGATCAATTATCCGGAATTTACATTTGTGAATCGATTACAATGGTAGAGGAGGCAGTTATAGCAGAGGATTTCGAAAGGATACACGGCCTTTCAAACCATGGTTTGCAGCCTCAGAGTAGATTCAATTGGCTGGCAAATAATGTTACACAAGAACAGTGGGAATCAGTTTGGCAAGAACCCTTCAATGCGAAGTCGAAGGCTGGCACTAAAGTTGCTGCTATTCAGCCACATTTGAAGGCCAAATTGGACAGTTTGTTAAGGATTCTTTATCCAGATGGGGTCTCAAACAATGAAGTCAGAAAGCAATTTGCCCTTGCATTTGCCTGGGAAAATTGCGAAGAAGGTCTTGAAGATCCTGAAGGCCATCAAATCAATTGGGCTGCATATGGTGCACAGGTTATGGTTTACAGGCTTAGCAGGCCGAGAGTTCAGGGTTTTAAAGAGAAACAAGAAATTGATTCAAAGCCTCAGTTTCGAGCAAAAGAGGTAGCAAGTAATAAACTTGATCAGAGAAACTTGAAACTGAATCTGCAGATAGTGACAGAGAATCTGGAAAAACTTATGATCAAGAAAACTCAGATGGAAAAAGAAATGCAGGATATAGTTGTTAGCCTGGCAGCTGAAGAAAAGTCAAATGACAAAATTTTTAAAAGGCTAACCGAAAAAAGACACAACATGGAACAATTGAAATCATTGCTTGTTGAAAAGAGGGGCCTGTTCATGACACAGGAAGTAGAACAGGAAATCAAGGAGTTGGAGAGAAAGTTGATGTTTGAGGAGTATGCTGCAGAGTCCATGGAGTCATTATGCAGACCTGGAGATCCAGATCTGATTTTGAAGAAGGGAAATTTGGAGGCAGAACTAATTCAACTGGATGGTGACATCAAGGCAGCCAAGGAATATGCAAAAAACCTTGACAGTCTAGGAAACATCAAGAATTCAACTTTCTGCATCAACACCATCAAGAGAAATCTTCCAGGTTTTTTACAAAATTTTTGTAATGCTTGTGGTTTGGGATTTCATGATAAGTACAAGCTTTCTTTAATTCTTGATTGCTCACATGAATATCATGTGATGTGTGCTGCCTTGTTAAAAGAAGGCAAATGTTTGAAATGTGAATGCCTAGTTCCTGAAGACCTTTATGTTGAGCTTGGCTTGAGCATTCTCATTGCGATTGAGCGGGTTGCTTCCTTTGATCCTAGATTAAGTTTTGAAATCAGATTTGGGATCAAATACAGGTCGGGCAATTGAAGATGTAGTAGATGTGCAATCTGACCAATTGAAGTCCCCTTCTACTAGCACGAAGAGAAGGTTGAGACATGTCAGGGATGATTCTGATATTGAGCCAGATGTTGTTCAGGCACAGGTGACCCCAAGGCAGTTAAGAAGTGGCGAAGAATTCCGGGGAAGAAACAAAGGTCGCCGGATGAGGAGATTGAGTATGTCTTAGACACTCCAACCAGGAAGAAGCAGAAGCAAGATCAAGAAGAAAAAGCTGATGTGGTTGTGAAGAAGACAGGGAAGGAAAAGAAGACATTGAATAAAGAAGAGACTAGCAAGAAGAAAGGAGGTGGCAAGGCCAAAGCAGCTGTTCAGACCAAAGCCAAGGTTACTAGAAAGTATCCTTTGAGAGGGAGAGGTCAAAAGAATGATGGGAATGATGCAGGGCAACAGAACTTGCAAGGCAATGAAGAAGAGGTTGAGAAGAATGTCATGGACAACATAAACTCAACCCTTGCTGATATTGCAGGTGCAGGATTTGAAAGTTCAAAAGAAGTTCATGAAGAGCAGCCAATACTAGAACCTGCACCAAATGTACAAGCTGCAGCACTATCTGTACAAGATAAAGGTACAAAAATTGCAGCAATGATTGAATCCATGAGGGGGATTAACAACATCCCCTTGAGCAGAATAATTCATTCCTGGTTGTTTAATTTGAATTCTTAAATAGGGAGTGACAAAGTAGTCCAAAGTGATGAGGATTTAAATGTCTCCCAATTAACTTCCAGGTCTTGTGCTTTTTTAATTTAATCTCAATATTTGTACTTGAATTTGGGTGTGTATTCACTTGATTAATGTTGTGAATGTTAGGTCCACCGAGGTACAAAGTGTAAATGTAGCTTCAAGTTCCACTGCACTGCCAATTGTTATTAGGCAAAAGAGATTGCTGATTCTAGATCTTAATGGCGTTCTCGTGAAGACGTTTAGAAGAGGCAGTCAATTGAGGGATGATCTTAAAAAGATAAGCCCTCAATTACTAAAATCATCAACAACTAACAAAGTAGTTGTCTTCAGGCCGAGAGTACATGCTTTCTTGCAGGAAGCATCTTACTGGTATGACTTAGCCATTTGGTCAGCTATGAACAAATTTAATGTTCATAAAGTGCTTAATGTCTTATGTCCTGCTCAGAAAGACATGTTCATATTCATTTGGGATCAGAGTTTCTGCGATAAGATGCCTTTCAAGTATCCTTTGGAGTTTTCTAATCCTATTTTTATGAAGCCACTCCACAAGGTATATGCAGCTTTCCCTGAGTATGGCAGAAATGTAATTATTGCAGATGATGAGGTTTACAAGACATTTCTGTCCCCACCATTTACTTCCATCATGGTGCCTACTTTCACCTGTCAGCCAACTGATGAAATTCTGGATGTTTATTTGCTTCCAATACTTAGACAGGTGTCACATGCGGAAGATACTTTAGCTGTACTGAAGAATAACACTAGAGCAGAATGCTACAATCCTCGCCCAGAAATCGAGATATTGAAAGAAATTTATGATTTCAAGGAATGGATTTTTCGGAGAGATCAGATGGCTCAATGTGCAATTGAGCCCTTATGAAACATTACATTTCAGCATCAGATCAAATTCTCACTCGCAGATGGCAAGGCCATCCTTCAAGGAAAGAAATATGCCACATCCTTGCAATGGCAGCCAGCAGCTGGTATTCAATTTATTCGCACCATACCCGAGACTACTTCCATGCTCTCTGCAGAGCAAATGCCTCTTAAGAGCTTGAAAGAGGTCACAAAGAGCATTTGACTCAAAAAAATCATTGGATTGCATTGTGTCCGGTATTCAGTCATGCTCTAATCACTTTGGGGAGGCAGATGCTTCATGGTGGCCTCAGTTTTTTTCTCAGCAACGTGACTTATTACAAGCCATGTCACAAGATCGAAGACCTATTGCATTCAACTGGCCATCTAGGCAAACTCTGCCTATGCAAGTTGAGGATCAAGAAGAACATGTGCAGCTACTGCCTAGCTCAGATGAAGATGACAGAGTCATGTATACTGGCCCCAGACGCACAGCACAACAAGTTGCTCGGGTTTCTGGTTCTGTCTCAGATATTCAAAAAGGAACGCTTGTTGCTGTCCCAGCTGATGATGATGAGACTGGGAAGCCATTTTGGCTGGCTAGAGTATTGGAGGTAACAAGAGAGGATGGAATTCCCACTCAATTAAAAGTGCACTGGATGAGAACAAGCGCTACCAATGCTTTCAGTGGGAGTTATAGTTTGGAGATGGTAAAAACAGGAGTGGGAAGAAGAGCAAAGTCTAAAGCAAAGACTAGTATCTTAGATCTGGCTGAAGTAAGGATCCTTGCATATGACTTTGTTCTGACTGCTGCTAATAAGTTACATGCGGTCACTCAAACTTTAATAAGGTCGGCATGCGGATTACATAAACAACCTAGAAAGGTGGCCAAAAAAGATGATGATGAAGACTCACTTGTAGACAGTGAGGAAGAAGATCGTTCGAGTACATCCAGTTTTGAGAGTGAAGGTGAGGATGAAGGCTCCACTGATGAAGGACTAAATGAGTCTAAGGATGACATGCATCCCGATATTGCTGCAAAATATAAGTTCGTCCGATGACTCAAACATGTAAACAAGAGAAATTGCAGGTGATGAGGCTTTGTCAAAATGTGCTATATTTTTGACAATTTTGTTTATAATTTTGTAAAATTTTCACAAACACTGAATATATAACTTCTTTATCACTCTACTACCCTTGCAGTTTTTTTCATTGCCTTCTTTTTGCTACACCTCATAAAAGTAACTATTTTTTGTTCCAAATTAGGAGGCTGAAAGTGGCTATTAAATATTTTTGCATAGAAGCTATGTTCAATCAACCCCTCAAAAAGGGTGCCTGAATTACCTAAATTGTCACACGTGTCACGAACAATCCTTCAAAATGGTCTTTTTTTAGGAAATTTTAGGGAATCTTTCAAAGATTCCTTCTGAAGTGCGTTTGGAGCAAATAAGTGCATTTCAATTTAAACTTTGTTAAATATGACAAATGTATCAAATAAAGGATTTAATTCCCGGGCTTAGACTCCACGGTGTCAACTAACTGGCAAGGCCTCCAGATAACAACAGACAAGGTAATGGCAATGGTGTTGGCTGGCATAGAACAATGACTAGGGTAGTCCACTCTATCCGCCCCTCCTATGCACACTTTGCAGATAGGCTGAATCATGCTATGACGTGGTTATAGCCTTCCGGAGATGCAATCTCATGGATTCACCCTATGAGACTACTCTGGGTTACATCTCCCCGGTCCGACGAAGCAGGGAGGAAATGAATTCACTCTGGTTCCATGGGTGGCTAGAGGATTGTGCCACGACTGGTGAACATGCATCCATACCTGACTTAACCCCCCAATGCATAGGCCGCCACGGTGCACCCATCGAGCCCAAGACATCTCTTTAGGTACGTATCTTGCGACCCAGGAGGTGTCAGACCCATACCCGACCCTACACGGTGACCGATTATAAGCCTAACACACTCTAAGAATCCTGTAGTCAAACTAGGCAAAATTCCACCTCCATTTCACCATCATGCTCATTATCTGATGCTGAATCACAGCATAGCATCCCCAGCCTGGTAAGATCTTGTGCACAGGCCGCATTTAATGGGATTTACGGGGTTCTAGCTAGGATCATTACTAAATCTAGATAGCCTTTAGATCTCTACCCCCCTTAATCCAATATAACACAGGAGGAACAGAAAGAGAGAGCAATCATATACAAAGCATATATCATCATTCCCAAATAGATCTTAGAATAGAATCTAATCATTCATCTACTCAAACAAGGATTAGCAGAACACAAACTATGCTGAAACTAACCGGTATCCGGGCTGGAGCCAGTATCACGAAGAACATTCATGGTGCAGATCTGGTTGCAGGGTTGTAGCAGCTCCTATCTTCCCCAATCTTCCCCCCAAGTTCAAATTGGGGCAGAATTGAGGATGGGAGCCCAATTTGCCATCCCAAAATGGTAAGTTGCCTCTTGGTCAATCGAACTAGGCCATGTGGCACTGTCTAGTTAGCCTACATTACTATTTAATACCATTACTTAGTCGTATTAGACTAAGTTGATTGCAATAAACCCCTTTAGGTTAGTCCCCAATGGTCCCAATACGCTGCTGACATGTCAAGGTATTTATACATCTATTGTATAAATACATGGAAAGTCACATTCTACCCCCCTTAAAATAATGTTGTCCTCGGCATTGGGGTTAATGAATTAATATTAAAGTAATTAATTAAGTCAAAAGATAACATATACTGCATAAAAGAATGAAAATTACATTAGGATCATAGATCACATAAGTTCAGGACCATAGTCCGTTCACAATGCACTGGCATGATATAATAGAGAGAAACACAACCAGGTTCTTAGTGGACCGTGTGGTAACAACACAATATGTAGACAAAACAAATATATGTAAAAACACGGATGGCCCCTCAGTGCCATCATAGAAAACTGCAGACCCTTGGTACACGCTACTGGCCTGCAAAATTATAGTACATCAGTGCATCATATAATAATTAAAGAATGTGGTTGAAGGGACCAGGGAAAAAATTAAGCACAGTATATACTTTTTCATAAAAAATGGTTTGGCTATTTTTCAGAATCTTACCGTATTTTATGATATATATTTGGCTAAAGTTATTATTAACATTACATTTATATGTATTTGGACTTGGCGAAACTTTTGAATTAAGTATTCCTTTAAGCTTTCACTTGATTACCTTTTCTATTAGAAAAAGCAAAAAATGTAGTCTCTATAGTTTTAGACATCTAGAATTACAAATAATAATCAACAATCAAGGAACATACGATGATATTAAAAAACTTTAACAGAAGCTCACAGCATAGCTTATAACATCCATAGTCTGAACTACATTCAATGCAACAACATCCTTCTAGATATGGTGATCAAATTGCATTTATATCTAACTCTTGAAGGAAGTTATGCAACTGACTCGGGCATCTAAATGGATATTAGCGTCTCTTACAACTCCTTTTTTAAGATACATATGTGGTATATGTAATAGAAATTCATGATTGTGAAAAACTACTATTACCAATGATGGTAGGTGACGATCTGTAAAAATCTTTAATAAGAATTCATTTTATTTGCCTATTAATGATCTAGTATATAAATATTGTAATATAAAGAAAGGCTAATCCCTTTTTCATTAAGAAAAAGGGGAAAAATAGTTTGGTTAAACCTGAAAAAATAATGGAGTACTTATTTTAACTATGGCTATTTTTTATTTTTTATTTTAAAAATCTCTCCTCATAAAATTCGCCGCAAAAATTGCCTAGACCCCCTAAAAAATCGCCATTTGGCTAAGAATAGCCGCTAATTTTTTCCATGGAAGGGACCACCCCCTTTTGAATATAAATGAAAAAGAAGGGTATCCTATCATGCCTAAATCTGGGAAGTCATCGCGGCATAAGGAATGGCTATGTTCCCATTATCGCCGGGATGAGTGCGTCCTATGATGTACATGCCTATCCCACCTAGAATGCATCTACCCGACCAGTTCCCTGCATGACCCCTGCTGGGTCAAGCCTCCATTGCTTACCACTGGTGTCAAGATTGATAGCATCATTGATGGTGCATCCCTGGAATTCCTACATAAAGTCCTGGGTAGTTCTTATCAAGATCCATCTTTAGTACCCATGTTGCATCCCCAGTCGGTAAGTGTTTCCACTTAGCCAAATACTGCAGGATTTGAGTCCTTACGCGCGATCAAGAAGAGCCTCTGGGACTATTTCCATTTGCTCATCTGTCGTTTCAAGAAATATGGGTATATCTAATATTTCCTCTGGATCAGGAGTATGCTTCTTTCGAAGGCTCACATGAAAACCCTTATGGACTTTAAGATGAGCACGGAGATTGAGCTTGTAGGCTTGGGGCCCTACCCTCTGAATAATCTCAAATGGTCCCACCCATCGGGGTGCCAATTTCTTGCAATTGCCAACCTTGAGCTTGGCTTGCTTTACCTTGATCTTTAACTACACAGAATCTCCAACCTAAAAGTCCCAAGGTGTGTGATGCTTATCTGCAACACTCTTTTGCCTGCTTCAAGCCACTAACAAATATTCACGGATCTCTTCAACCAAAACTTGCATATCTGTGAGCAACTACTGAGAGACCTCAAACTTGGAAACAGAGTTATGCCACGTGTCTGGAGTTAGGCATTGATATATAGCCATAGTTAATCATAAAAGGAGCCATTCGAGAAGACTCCTATTTAGAACTGTTATAAGCAAATTCTACCAAATGGATATAATCGGCCTACTGTGATTGCTTATTCCAGACATAGTTGCGTAGCATATCTTCAATGATGCGGTTGGTGCATTCCGTTTGACCATCCGTCTGGGGGTGTATGCGGTACTCATGGCAAGCTTGGTTTATATAGTGCCAAAGAAATCTGTCCAGAATGCACTTACAAACTTGGCATCTCGATCCGAAATAATTTGGCATGGCATCCCCTGGAGTCGAAAAATCTCCTTAGCAAACAACAGTGTCGTATCCAAGGCCGTATCAGTGGTGCAGCATGGCAAGAAGTGCGCCATCTTGGAGAGCTTGTCGACCACCACCATCAAGGCATCAAATCCCCTAAGGGTCCGTGGAAGACCGACAATGAAGTCCATAGTGATGATTTCCCACTTAGCATGGGGCACCTCTAAAGGCTCTAACGCCTGGAAGGCGCAACTGTTCAGTTGTTGTCTGTTGGCAAACCTGGCACTGCTTGATATAGCCGGCAATGTGCTTCTTCATAATGGGCCACAAGTAGCTGGATCATACCTTAAAATATATTTTCATAGATCCAGCATGTCCCGCTATAGGACTGTTATGTGTGTCGTGAAAGATGAGCTTCCAAACGCCTGAGGTCTTCGGGATACATAACTTATTCTGATGGTAGAGGAGATTGCCTTCTTTCTTAAAATGGCGAAAAGTTTCTCGTTCCTTTTCCGTCCGAGCCTCCTCAGACAAATTGTGCCACACCTCCCTGAATTCAGGGTCTGTAGGGAATATTTGTGCAATGGTCTTTTCAAACTCATTGGTGAGAGTGGAAATGACGTTGCAATGCGTGCGAGTCACCAAAGCGTGCCTTGAAAGAGCATCTACAACCAGGTTATATTTACCAGGTTTGTACACCACCTAAGCACAATTTCATTAAAATGAGAAATTTCGTGATTCCAATTAGGGACGAAATTCTTTTTTAGTCTGTTTTATGACCAATTTTTGAGCTATTATGGCGTCATTATGTGTATTCGTGCATGTGAAGTGCCATTATTTGGCGCCATTAAAAACATGACAGTGCAGAAATTATAGTTAAAAATATATCCATCGACATTTAGAGAGTATGAGCTCGATAAATTTATATACAAAAAAATATTATTTTTACATTTGAGATACGCATAATTTACAAGTCTTTCTCTGCTGTCTCAGGCTTCTCAGTGCTAACAATAGGATTAGATGGCCCGGCACTGTTGATGGGATCAAAATCAAAAGCATGGGCAGTGAGGTCAGCTTCATCGAGATTGTCGAGGTCGAACTTAGCTTTTTTAATAACCTCGTAGTCAACATCAGCAATCTCAGGTGATTTCACTGCTTGTCTTGTTTTCGCATGTTCCTCAACTCCACGTGGAAGAGAACCTTGCTGCTGGGACACAGGGACTACAACCAGGATAGGTTTGAGCACATAGTCTAGCCTGCCAAGAATCCCCTTCAGGCGCTGTTGTTTGGCTGGATATATTCAAACACGATGCAAAACCTTTTGTGAATCAATGCATCTCTGCCAAAAGCACCACAAGAGAATTAATCGAACACTCATGTACTTGGCTGTACCAGCTCCTGCACGAGGTAGGAACAGGTTGCAGGACCTAACTGACTTCTCATTATGATTTCTCTGGGTAAGCCTTACCAATTGTATCTGAATCTGATGCGAAAGGGTTTTTCTATCATAGCTTTACTCTCCCCGTCTACCTCTTCTTCAGTTTGAGCAGGAAGTGGTGGAAGATACTGGGGGTGATCGGCATAGTAAAACATGAGGTCAATCTCTTCGAGAATAGTCAGGGCAGAGGACTGGATCTTGGTGGCGTAGACGAGAGCATGCAGTTCCAGCACCCCTGTTGGTGCTGGATTCTTGTATTCATCCTCGTACATGCCAATATAAACTCTGTATCTAGAGTCCAGGTTATCCAACACTGAGGAGACAACAAAATTGTGTTCTGAGCGTGCGAAGCAAACTATCCAAAAAGAATCAGCAGTCGTGTTCTTGACGATAGTGTCAAAGAACTTGGATAGTGTTGATTGGTCCCACATTGGAGTTAGACTTCGTGTATCCAGAACAATCAAAGAGGCTGGCACAGGAGTGCATTTGATCTGCCCTCTGCTATCAGTGAGCTCAACCTCGTAGCGGAACTCTTGAATGTCATCCCTCTATAGAACTTTATCAAGAATGGAGGTATGTTTCCAAAAATTCCCTTCTTGGAAATGCCATCGTTGACCCATTTGTTGTGCAGTGTCCCTATGGCCTTTAAGCTGTCATCGTCAAACCCTGGAACAGTGGAACAGAAGTCTTCAAAGGAGGTGAACTTCCTTGGGAAGTTTTCCTTGACATACTAAAAAATTTCTTTCTTCAAGAACGCTAATGCCTTGAGAGTGGTCTTGAAGAAGTAGTCACCTGTGTAATCAGTGGAGACCTTAACATATACCTTCTTGTCAAGCACCTCCTGGAATAAGACTCTGCAATCCTCATAGTGCATGCCTCTGAGGCACCACAGATAAGTCTGACTGAAGTAGTCACTATCTTTGGCCTAGACACAGACGATAGGCTACCCTTTGTTGTCCTTGAGTTTGCCAGTCTTCCATTGGTTCCATAGGGACTGGAACAGCTGAAAGATATCCTCTGGCATGAAGACCCACCAGTTGAAGTCTTTGGGCTGCTTACCACGCATGGTAACTTCTGCTAGAGCCAGGTACCGCTGAATGCAAAGGACACTTGTTAGCAATGGAATGCAAAAGGTGCCGCAGCGCCATTTCAATGGTAAAATTTAAAACTCATTATGTGTTGAACCCAAGAAAACCTACAGTCAAGACAACGCCTATGAAATGGCGTCGTGGCGCCATTTGATGTGAAATGACGCCTTAATGATGTGAAATGGCGTCTTAATGGTGCCACAGCGCCATTTCACATGAAATGGTGCCACGACGCCATTTTCCTATCAAGACACAAATGAAAATAACTAGCAAAATTTCAAAATGACACCGTAGGGCCATATGATGTAAATATCATACCTTATAAGGTTCCGATCGCGTCTGCCCACGACTCGAAGGATCAGGCCTGCCGCAAAGTACGTACTGATGCCTCAGGTGGGTAATCTTGTCAATGAATGGTTCTTTGAAGATGGTCTTCACAGCAATGTCATTCACCTCACAACTGAGCTGCAGGCAGTCCTGCTCGTTCACCACTCCTGACAACACCCTCGTATATTTTGGCCATTTGCTCCTGGGACTTTGCAGTGCCTAACTTTCTGCAAACAAGCTGTGCTGCCAATACCGAGTGATTGCCATGCACTATATAGAAGTGCAATCCCATAAGATCGTCCTCTATTTTCCAAGGAACTAATTTCTTTGTGTTGGGGTGAAAGGGAACCACATCCGCGGGTGTGAACACTGGGTGAGGATCACGCTAGAAAGATTCCAGCAGAGTCTTGACGTGTTCCATATTTCTTGGCCTGGAAGTCAAATTTGGAGGGCCCTGGTATAAACTGAACACGTTTATTTTCTTTGTAAACGTAATACCGAGAGGGAAAAGATGATGGTGGTCATAAATTTTATTCAATGTCATTTCTGCCATCTTTTCCTCCTTGGACCTTTCCACCTTGAGGCCTTGGGGCACCTCTAACAAGTGCGCGGCTATCCGCAGTTTTATTAATTGAGATGGCGCGGACCCCTAGACTTGTGGTGCCAAGATACCCCCCTTTTCTGCCTTGCTTGCAGTGGCACCACCACCGACACCACCACTGCTAGTGGCCTCATCACGCTGTGGAGAGGCCACAGGAATTGCAGGACTAGACTGTGGACTAGAAGGTCGAGGGCATCGTCTTCTTTGTTTCTTTGGAGTTCCCTCAACATCTGATGTGCCATGCCTATATTTTCTCTTGGTCTTCTCTTCTTCCTCCTCTCCTTTTTCTTCCTGCTCCTTCTTTACACTACCTTCCTTCCCCTTCTCTTCCTTTCTTCGTTTCTTCTCCTTCTTGCTTCCCTTCCCCTCCTTATCCTTCCCTTCTTGCTTCCCCTCTTCTTCTCCTTCTTGCTTCCCTTTCCATCCCTTTCCTTCTTACTTCCCTTTCCCTCCTTATCCTTCTTTTCCCTGTTAATGTTTTTCTGTAGCTTTTGCTTCTGACTTTTTAACCTTTTCATTAGTATCAGAAGAGTCCTTCTCAGTAGCAGGAACCTCCTTTGACATCACAAGTCTTCGTTTTCTTCTGAGCTCGAAGCTAAGCGGTGTCCACTAAGCGAGGTGGGTTCTGCAAGTTCAAGGCCTTCACAACCAAATAAGGAGAGTTCTTCGACTCGTTCATTCGATTCCGAAGAATGTTGTATCCCCTTAAAATCTCGGTAGGGCCTTGTATGTCTGCCTCTTGGAAGCTCTTGTAAGAGAGAAGAGCCCATCCTTGTCGAGCCACTGACATTGGAAATACTTGCGGGCATCATTGTGGGATCATAGAACCGCCAGTCCACATAGTAAATATTTATCTTTATGTCCTCTGTGTTCTCAACAACTACGCGGAGCCAGTCCTCGCGCCCGTTCTTGAGAGCTGTCCTCATATTAACGATAATGCCTGGCTAGTAAACTCCTTCGATGTTGGCGGACATCTCCGTTGTAAGTAAGCACAACTCTCTTCTACTGTCACCCTTTGAACCCAAAGGAGCAGAAGTGCTTATCCTCATTATCTCCATGCACCAGGCCCGTTCATTCAGCAGAACTCAGACTGGAATGTTGTTTCTGCACCCAAGACAACTGAAAACAAAGGATGCATATAAGGCAAATAGAACGAATAGTCTAACTGGTTTACAAAACTCAAATGCAGCATTTCAGATGCAAATAGCACCGCGGCGCCATTTGCCATATATAGTTACGCATTCGGTCTCAAAAACAACAATGTGGCTCTCACGACGCATATGATGCCGTGGCGCCATTTGCATCATGAGGGCCGACACAAGTCAGGCAACCAAAAGGAGGCATGCCTGCCTTCTGGTTGCCTGACTTGTGTGGGCCCTCACGATGCAAACGGCGCCGTTTGCATTGTGATAGCTGCATGTCGGACGTCTACTACTTGCAAAGAACTGGACGTCTCAAAATTTAGCAATGCAGCTCACACTATGCAAATGGCACTGCAACATCATTTGCATCAAGAGGGCCAACACAAGTCCGGCAACCAGAAGGCAGGCTGCCTCCTGAGCAACAGATGGCGTCGCGGCGCCATTTGCATAGTGTGAGCTGCATTGATGTGCCCAGTACAATGATGGGACATGATGCAAAGCAAAACAATACAGCTCTGGAGATGGAAATGGCATCGTGGCGCCACTCGATGTGAAACACATTAATTGGCGCCACGACGCCATTTCACATCAAGTGGCGCTACGGCGCCATTTCCATCTCGAGAACTGTATTGTTGTTTTGCTTATTCCTTTTTGCAAACAACTTGTGAATTGAGCATATTTGTATTCTATTGTGCAACTACCATGAATGGGCTAAATGGTGCCGCGGTGCCATTTGTCTTCCCCACATTGCCTGAACCAAGCATGCATCACTTAGGACAGACATTGTAAGCAGGCAAATGGCGCCATGGCGCCATTTGCATCGAGAACTGCCTAGCTTGAGATCAAAACAAAAAAAAACATACTTGAGCCTTGATGGGCACTGGCTCCGACTGTTGGATTTCTTGTAGCCTTCGTTTTTGCCTCGAACTCTGTGCGTTAAAGAGAGAATGAATATGGAGATCAGCAAGCCAATAAAAACTTCAAGTGGAAGATGCTGGATCAAATGGCGCTGGGTGCTGGCAGTTAGGAGAAGGCACTGGCGTCTGGAAGTTGGCGGGTATGATTTCAAATGATGTGGCCTCCAATAAAATACCAACAGTCGATCTCCCAGCTGGCAACCCAGCCAGCGTCCTTCCGCCAAGCTGCGGTCTTCAGCCTGCCAGCCCGCCCGCCCAAATTTTGAATTTCAAAAGCCCGCCCAATTTTTGAGTTTCAAAAGCCCGCCCGTCCAAATTTTGATATTAGAACGCCCGCCTGCCCAAATTTGAAAATTTGAACGTCCGCCCAAATTTGAATTTCGTCCTCCTATAAATGCCTGTCTTTGTCACCGGTCGCCTTCATAAATATGGATGGTCCGACAACGACGCCAACGTCGCCATCTTAGGCATTTTCGTCTCCGCATTGTTGCATATTGGCTGATGCTCGCTTGCACGCATCTATTCAGGCGCTTTGGTAGATCTTTTGTAAGGCATGTGTGTGTTGTTCGGCGAATACTCACTTGTAGGCGCTATCAAGATCAGATCTTTGAGCGCCCAACGATTCTAATAGTTTAGAGCAGCATTTTTAGTTGGAGTTCTTTGGAGCCGTTCCAATCTTTCGCTTCAGTTTTGCATTTAGAGGATGTTAATGGGGGTCCCTTGTTATGCGTGCCTGCTTCTATTGTAACATATTTACCAATATGAGCAAGAATGCATACATAGGCACCTCAAAAATATTCTCTAGGAAAATGCTCATGCCACTATAAGCCCAATCCTCCATATGGCGCCATGACGCCATTTGCTCTAAATGACTATTTAAATCATAAAGGCGCCATGGCGCCATTTGGTGGCTCAAGCCACTAAATGGCGCCATTTAGATTCAAACAGCCATTTTAAAGCAAATGGCGCTATTTGGTGGTCAACAGCCGCAACATGGGTGTAAATGGCGTCATGGCGCCATTTGGTGGCTGATGTTCCCACCCTAGGGTGTCAACTGAAGCAACTATTTGTAGATGGCGCCATGACGCCTTTTGGTTGCCAATACATAATTGTAGAGGTATAAATGGCGCCATGGCGCCTTCACCTTCCAAAAAGTCCCAGAAAAGACAAATAATTCTATAATATGGCACCATTTTTGTCTGTTTTTTTAGTATTTTCCTTGCATTTGATATGTTGTTCTGATATTTTTTGTGTTAAATGCAGGTTCTAGTTTCCTTGTACAACCTGTTCGTTGGGAGGACAATTGTTGCTAGGGGCCACCTTTTGAAAAGAACAACTCTTTATGGCAAGGATGTGCACCCCATAAATGTGGCAATAGAAGTGACAGAGTCTGTGGTTCCCGCCACTAACCTGCCAGTCCCTTGCGAGGGGGGCAGATAATATTGAAGAAGCAGTAGGAACATTTATTGAGTCGTCAAAAAGGGATGTAAAACCTGTTGAGTGCTCGTCAAGTGAAGATACCTCTTCGGGAACATCCCTTCATTTGCCATCTTCAGAGGATTCATCTAGCAGCCCACCATCTGTTAGTAGCCAGCTAGACATCAGCTTCACTACCCACTTTGGTGAATCAAGGAACACTGCAACAACGGAGGAGGTTGAGATAGTAGAGGAGATTGGAGCAGGGGAGAAACTAGATGCCCGTCTTGGCCTCAAGATGTTCAAGCCTGAAGTTGAGGCAATCAACTATTCCAGAACAGATCTACTTGGTTTGCCGTGCTATATTCTTCATTCCTGCATCGGGTCTAAATATTTGGAAGCAAACATAGTCTTTAGTGATCCTCAGGATGCTATGGACAATGAGTTCTTGGGGGTATCAAAGGTCGGGCTTACAATGGATAAGATAATGGATCCAACTGGGAGCCAAAATATGAGATCATGTCATCTTTGTGCAGAGAGGCCTCCTACTGCAAGTCTAATATCTTAGAAGAGTTGTGATGTTATGCTTAGTGATGGTAGAACAATTTCGCAACATTTACAAGCTCGAGCTGAACTTGAAGAGGATGACTTAGAAGGTGAATGTCTGGAAGCTGATGTTGGGAAGAAATTCAAGAGGAAAAGGAAATATACATATATGAAGAGGGTCAGGAGGGAACCAAAGGGGGTTAACAAGGAGGAGAAGATGTGTGCTTCCAAGTCAATCAAGAATGCTCTAATATCAACATGCTGCAAGGAAGATTGTATCAAAAAACTGAGCCGAGAACAAGTATGTGCCTTAAGAAAAGAATTTTATTCTCAATCAAGCAGTGCAAGGATTACACTTGTTTTTGATGTGTTGAGTGTAATTTATACAGGGCAGTCGGAGGCCTTTAGAGTGGAATGGTGTCAATTTGCATGGCGCGTGACTTTAGGAGTTGCTCAGTCTACGTTTTATAATTGGAAGAAGAGGTTCAAGTTAGGTGGAAAATGAACGAAGCATGGTAATACAGGCTCTAAGAAGCCTAGATCTGTGACACTAGCTACAGAAAGTGTGCTTGATACCTTCATTAATGAGAATGTGGAGAGCATTCCACATAGAAGCAAAAAGGGAAAGGATGATATAAGGGAGAATATTCACAAACTTCCTTCCATCCTTAATAAGAAGAGCATACATAAGGAAGTGGGTGCCATGGTGGAAGAATTGACAGGAAAGAGTGCAACCTTACCCTCTTTTTACAATATTTGGAAGAAAGAGTTTCTAGACATCAGCATAGCAAAAAATACAGCATTCTCTCAAATGTAACATATGTGTTGTCATCAAGCAGGAATTGGAAAGAACAAAAGATACAAGGAAGAGACGCAACCTCTCAGTTCAACTTCGGGCATATATGTTGGAACAACGTTCCTATAGGAGTCAATATTGGCATTGGCGTGCATTATCACATCGTTCACCAGAAAGTCACCTTTGCATAATATATGACAAGATGGATCAGGTCAAAACACTCACACCAAGAAGTCATTATCTCGCAAAGTCTGTTTGGAGAGGAGATCGCTTAAAGAGCAGCTTGACAGGTGCATTGACACATAGTCATGGTGGACGGGCTTATGGTCATTTCTCTCTTGATCTTTGGAAAGATGACTCAAACTTTCATGTTGGGTCACTTTCTAGGGTCCTATGCTATCTTGAGTTGCCAGACGAAGACAAGTGTGGTGATCTGTGTGAAAGCAGAACTACTGCAGCATAAGCTAGCATAGACACAAGAGATGATGCCTTCATCTCCTAGTGCCAACTTAGAAGGCTTCAATCCCTACTTGCAGTTGGATAATGCATCAGGTCGTTCCTCCTATCTCTATTATTTGACATGGCTTAAGGTATTCGATGAGATCCAGGTTGGCTTCATGATGGTTGGGCACACTCATGACGATATCGATGCATTGTTTGGGAACTTTTCGACGTTAATGAGTTCATCGGATGCTCTAACTTTGCCTGAGTTGCTTTACTTGTTTAGCAAGTGCAATGCAAAGTCTCCTATTCCATATTTTGTGGATGAGGTTCCAGATTGGAAAGGCTTTGTCAAGGGATATATCCCTGATAAAGGCCAACGTCTAACAGGCCATATCAACCCATTACTATTCCGATTTAAAATGGATGGAAAATGGCCCATTATGCAATATAAGATGCGTCCAACCCGATTCCAGAAAAAGGAATAAGAATGTGGAAGGACGATGAAAATGGTGAGCCAATGTTACCAATAGGGGTGCCTAAAAATATCCCTCCAAGGAAGATATTAAAAGATCTCCCTGGCCTGGTAGATAACATCAGCAAGTACATAGCATTATGGAACTCCTTCTGCAAAAATCAAGAAGAGAGTGCACGACAGTACAAAACAACTATGAATTAAAGTGTCCATAAGTCATATTGATCCCAATTTTCACTAAAGAAAATTCGACACAGAATTCGAGATAAAAATAGAACTAAAATGGTTTAACTAAACCCATATATAAGTTTTCTAAAGGCAATAAATGATACACTCCATTAAAGAATTTTATCAACTTAAATATGGTGAATAACCATATATTCTTTATATTTAGAAGTGGTTGCCACTATACAAAATTGGAGTTAAGGTAGTAGTACAAAAAACTCATCTTTTATGGTACGCAATATTTTTTATGAATGTGATATTTCCTTGGCAACATAGACCTTGAATTTTATGTTAAAGTAACACATTATGTACAAGATTTGATTTAAAATAGACATGGACCATTTCTGGTTTGTGCTTAGGTTTGCCATATTTTAAAGCAAGATACCATTCTTTTTCAACTCATGATTGAGGAAAACATGTGATAGAAGTTCAAAATATAGTTTCTATCATCTTAGTGCAAAGCACACGATGAAATTTTCTTATTGTTTACTATCATAAATTTAGGACATATTTGTTGCTTAGAAGTTCTTATTTTAGGTATAATAATAGTAACTTTAGCTTGTCTTTCATGATAGACCATAATTTTTATGGGTTTAAGCTTCATTGGCAATATAAATCTCCAATTTGATGTTAAAAATAATATACTGCCATTATGATCCACAATTAGACGAATTGGGTATAGAAGTAAATCTCTCTAATTATCATTACCAATTCTATTTATTGTTCATTTGTCACTTATACAATGATATGGTGATTTTCTACTTTCTCTAACATAATTTTTGGAAGGGTGAGTGGAGATTCATATAGGTTCAGTTTGCTTGTGCTTCAACATTACTATTAAATAATGCAATTCTAGCAACTAACTAATTTTTTCAAATAGAATACTATACATGAGACTTATATATTCTTAAGGTGAGTTTAAAACCAATTAAGATCAGGATGTTCTGGCCTTTTGCATGATCCTAAGCCATATGGACCAGGAATGGAAAACAAACATGCAATGTACCTTTATTTTTCATAGTTATAGCTTTTTATATTTGTTCTTCATTCTTTTGCATTGCTTCCACAACTTGAGAAGTTTGAAAATACAAGTTGAGTTTAACATTCAATGCATAGGTTTATGAAATCTATGGAATGCGTAATCTAACAGATAACTTGGAATGGACATAAGAAATGTTTTTCGAAACCTCAAGATCATGAGCATTGCTTATTCTTAATGAATAGAGTAGCTCATGAGGTGCCTATATCCTACAATTGAAACGGAAATCGATTAATATGAGGGAGTTTTTAATTTTAAAAAGAAGGTGGGCCAGTAATGGTCTCAGGTATACAAATATTTCTTGATTTCTTGAGAACGCTATGCTTTTTTTATGTGTTTTTTTTTGGGATGATTCCATATCATGGTAACCTTTCATAATATGATTTTTTGGAGGAAGAATTTGAATCATTTCACTCCTATGTAGACATAAGTTATTAGTCACTTATCAATGAAAAAATAAAAGAAAATCAAAACTTCATCATCAAGGCTAATGAACATTTTTCTTGGATAAAGCAAGTCGTCTACTACTTATATTCAAAATTTTAGGTCAAAATTCATTTCCCTACAAAAGTTAGAGATGTTATCTGGGAATAGCTTTCTGGAAACTAGTATTGGTTTACAGAAGACAAGCAACAGTTTTGACCCTGTCATGTCTAGGTGGCTGTAAGCTCTATCACTGTCGGAAATGAATTTGAAAGCTTCGTGGTGTCGACCGGGAGCTTTGTTACACTCCAACCTGGAATGAGAGGTGAATGACAAGTCAAAAGATGCAGGAGAAATGATGTTTCTGCACATTGGAAGGCTTTGGTGGTCAGTTTTCGATCAGGCAAAGAGATATTTGTACAAGTAAGGCATGTATACACTCCAACAGATATGGCAAAAGAAAAAATAAGCAAGCGACGAACTTTCCACGGTTAGAAGCAAATTGTGAGTATATATTTCTGTGCAATCCATATCAAAATTAGTTCAGTTACTTATCCAGTTCATTTCTCTCTCTTAGGTTTGTGTATATCTGATGTGGAGAACACAGTCTTTTCACACTCGATAAGTAGTGTATTCCATTGCTTTCACCAAGATATGGGCTCCTTGTTGTTCGAAGTTAGCACACCAGTTCAGCTCAGAGAAAGGGGTATATGGTTCTGGAGGTATGAATACTCTCCACGAAGCTCCAAGCTTATTGAGCTTCCATTGCCCAGCCTGTCCGAGCTATACTGCAGGCCTCTGGATGCCACTTCTGTCTTACTAGCATGGAGTAAGTTGTCGCAGGAAATGTTCACGGCATTGAAGGAGAAGGGAGGAGTCTGCGGGCATGTGAAGATAAATTTAGGAATTGATCTGTTCATTGCCTTATTCAAGAGCGCCGATAATGTTAAGAAGACCTTGAAGATGCTTACAGTTCAACAGTCAGTGGATAGTTTTTTAGATAGTCTATTTCTTGAAGGTTGGAGTGCTCGACTTCACGATGGAGCTGAATCTACTGAATGCAGGATAAATCGAGACACGGTTCGATTCAGATATTGCATTCGGAAGCAAATGATGTATGTCACTTTTAAATATAGAAGATGGCGAAATGTCCGTGAAGGAATAAAGTACGTCTGGATCCCAATAGAACAAGATGACAATGATGGCACTCATTCCGCTGTCATAGACTTAAACATTCATAAGGATAATCAGCTGTTCAAAAGTCTCAGAGCGGAGAACGAGTGGTCTCTATTCGATGTCCAACGGCAATTGGAATTTGAGACAGACTTAAATTTCTTCCATTTTATGATAGATGGCCAGAAGGTGGGAAAGCGCAGAGAAGAATGTATAAATTGGGGTCATGCATACCACCAAAAATAATATTCGTATATGAATCTATGTAATATAAATTTAAGTGATGATTAATTGGAGATTTATTGTATATTAATTGCAAATGTTTGCTTTCGTTGTAACATAAAAATTAAAATAGGTACACTGCGAAATTCCTACCTGAGCACGAAGAGAGGAAAAGATGATTTTCTGCCACTGGGCCTATACAGAAAAAAGGGGTGAGACGATATCAAAAAAGGAAGACGATCGATGCCCAACGTCCTATGAACAAGTACCCCCGCGTCTGGCTTGTGGACTGCGAACCCTGCAATTGACACGAAAAGGGACCTGGACAACATAACCCGTTAGATGTTAGAAGTGAAATAGTGGCAGGACCGATGCCAGTTATGATGGAAAAAACAACTCGGAGGTCGCAGGGGCACGCCGAGAGAATATCGAGGTCGACCAACCGGTAAGAAGGAGGAAAAAACCATACGACAAAATGACCGGTTGGTACCGCCTCGGAGGCGACAAAGCCACGCCGAGAATGAATAAAGAGACCAAATAAACCATCAAGCCTAAGTGACCAAGAACCAAGCAGACCAACGGAGGGGGAGGGGGGGGGGAGGGGACCAGGTAGAGGTGATTGTAACTAGGAGAAAAGCCCAAGGAAAACGCCGATAGCCAAAGAAAAGGAAAAATTGGCTATAAAAAGGGGAAAGAGCTGAGGTGGCATCTCCATCCAAGGAATGGCGGTTCTATTGCTAGTGTAATAGAACCGTAGCATTCCTAGGATGGGTCCTGAGATACAACAAGTGGCCGATAGAAGAGGAACCTACCTCAAAGACCAAGGTGGCAAGACACAATGAGGCGCTCCTGAACGTTGGGAAGAATATAGCGCGAATGGGAGGAGGCAGAGCGCCAACGTCCATGGGAACGGACAATGTCCGAAGGGACGGAAGAAGCAGCAGCGGCGGTGGTGCCCCCCTACAACCTGCATGGGTGCCAAACGCCTGAGGCTCCAAGCCGATAAGACGCAGAGACTCGAACCACCAGGAATGGGCAATGGCATATGACAAGGGGCACGAGGAAGCTAAGGAAGAGCGAAAAAGCGGACCACCTGACGATGGGTCAGAGGTGCGAAAACCACAGGCAGATAATAAATGCTGCATAACATCACAGGACAAGAGGAAGAAAAAGTGCGAGCAATGAGGACTTCCTGACCGGCAGCAGCTTGGTCGCACTTGGATTTGCGGATAAACAACTGGACATGATCGGGAAAGAAAGAAAGATCGTGCCAATTTAGATGCAAGGCCTCAGAGATACGAAGAAATCCAGCAAAGCAGATGGTGACAAGGCATGCTTTCATAATACTACGCCAATGGGCCTGTGACGGGGCAAGTACTGAAATGATTTGGCGAACGTGAGCCACAGACAATGGTAGACGCACCCGTGAAGGGCTATGGACACGTGGGGCCGCTTGACGAACTAAGGTAAGAAGGGGCGCAGAGCAAGGAGACGGGAAGTTGACCAAGCCATGAAAAAAAAGCGATCGCAGCAGAAGCGATACCTATGGAGTTAGGACTGCAACGGGCGGATACCAACGAGGAGAAAAACGCGGCGACATATAGGGAGGAGGCAGGTAGTGCTGTAATCTGCTGTGAGCTGTACCAATGACGAAAGGATAGCCAGGCGGAAGAGTAACTGAGCAAGGTAGACGATGCACGGGACTGGAGGACAAACACCAACGCCGAGGTAAAGAAGGGCAAAGAGGGATCGTCGAAGAAAGCATGTCTCTCTGTCCTTTACTTTCCTGACATAAAGGGGTTTCAAGGCATGAAAAACTGAGAAAGAAACCTCAAACTTAGGATACTCCCTTCTGAAACGCTGGTAAAATGAAACCTGCAAAAACAGACACAAGAATTACAGCAATTAGAGCAATTACAGCAGAATTACAGCAATTACAGCAATTGTAACAACATCCAGCATGTGCAATCAAACTAACCTGAGTATCCTCCAGGAAGTGTAATGGATGCATGATCTTGAATCCTTCAGCCACTCTAATCCTTATAACATGTTTCTTGCATGGAGACACTCGTGTGTTATCTCTCCAAAAGTCAACTATTAGTTTCCTCTCATCATAAGAGAGTCTGTCACATCTAGTATTCTTCTTGAACATGGACCATAGTCCACTACCATGCTCTGCAGCCAATCTTCTATTTACTTCTAAGCAGACTTGTTAGTTTCACCATTGACTGTAAAAGTCATTGCAGCACTTCTTGCTCTCCACACATCTGTATTTTTTGAATACGTATGAGCTGCAAAAGACTCCCTCAAATTGTTAATGATTGTTTTCATTGTGTTTAATTCTTTGCTGTTTGAGAGATCTAGTTCAGGTATCCACTTTCTAACATCCCCTAGAATTTCCACTCTTTCTTCAGATGTAGCATTCTCACACAATTCGTTCACAAGCTTGCCTAATTCTTTTGACAACTTTCTTTTCTTCCAACTGCTGAATGAACCTTTCTTACCAACAGTAGCATCATTTGCAAGTGCACCTAAGTTGCCAGTTGCAGCATCCACTTCTCTTTTTTCTGTCTTTGAATCCTCCTGATTTCAACCTGTCTTTTTTTGAAAGCGGCTTCATAATTCTCTTGGTTTGCAAGCACTGCATGGTTCATAGCACCTACATTGATGAAACAATTCTAACTACAGTCAGAACGAAATTTATCAACCTCTATTATAGCAAGTACATGTATTATGACAGTCAGACCCAACCTCTACAGCATTGCCAACATCCATAACTTCAACATCCTCAATTGATATTCCACCATATTCTCCTGTAATTTTAGCATGTCAGTTTAGTTTTTATAAACCAAGTAAAAAATTTAAATTGCATACTCGACATGTTGAAATCATGTTCAAAGTCCATAAATTCAGCACCATTGAATGAATTCTGTTCCACTGAAAGCAGTACATTACATCAATCAGCAATTTAGAACAAAAAAATTTAGCAATTTAATAGCGAAGCATTTAACAAGGACTACCTTGTCTTTCATCTTCATGATGGAATTCTTGATCTGAATTTTCGACTTCATATGTAGTTTCTTCATTCCTTGTGAAATCCACTGTTTGAGATGAAATGTGAGTACCAGCTTCGATTTGTGTAGGTGATTCTTCAAGGTAATTTTCTGCAAATTGTGAACAGCACTCCAGAAATCGCTTGGAATTGTTGACGAACTCTTGCATGCCCGCCAGCATTCCCCGGGCATCAAATTGCGCACAATGCTTGGACACAGAAGCAAGAAATTCATCTCTCAACTCAAGAACCATAGCTGTGCTTCAAGAAACGCTGAAACAACATAATTCTAAAGGTGCAGCATTTGAATTGGGCGGGGAAATTCCAATTCGAATTGGAAATTGCAAACTAAAATTTCGGGATCGATGACTTGGCCAAAAATAGCAGGAATGATGGATCTTGATTCCCGCTCAAGGCTGGCTATGGCGGGTGAAGTGCTTGACGAAACGTGAAGGGCCGTCGAAAAAATTTTATGACGGGTATCAGCACCTTACCAGCACCAATGTCGCGACATGATTTTTTGAGTAGGTAAAAAAAAAAGCACCCTTAGAAGGGCTAGCAAAATGATCCACATGTTGAGGGCCCCAGCGCTCCTCCAAGAGATGAAAAACAGAGGGGGGTAAGGAAAACTCGTCAAAGGCCCGGATCTTTGATAGATAATCAGCTCACTCATTCTACAATCATGGAACCCATACCGGCTCCAACTGAATATGATACTGATAGCAAAAAATCAGTACTTCTAAAAGCAAAAAATGAAGTATCGGAGATCGTGAACCGCCACTCTGTAATAGAAAAAACACATTCTGGTTATCCCCACGAGCTATCACGCGGGATGTGGTCAGTAACGGAGCACACTGCTGCAAGTTCTGCAAAAGAGCAAAGAGTTCGCGCCAAGTGGAAGATTGGAGGCGAGCATCTGCGGAGAAGACACCAGAGAAGGACTGCATCACATAAATCTTAATTGAGGGCCCAAGTCAAGGCAGCACAAAGATGGCCCAGGACTAGGCATAGAGATTGGATAAAACAAGAAACCGAGCAATATGGCGAGGGGTGACATATTGGGAGGCCAACGGGCTAGAACAAAGAGACAAAACCCGCTCCTTTTTAGCCCGAGAAATGCGAAAGAAACTCTCCTGAGCTACTATGAAGCCTAAAAATATTGTGCGGTGTGAGAGACGAAAACGACACTTTTTCCGTGCCAAGAGAAAACCGGCCTGCTGCAGGTCGACAATGACGCGAATCTGGAGAGACTTAGGGAGGGACTGGATAGGAACAAAATATCATCGACATAGGGCAAGCAACGAATCGCCAAAACCGAACTAACTGTCTAACTAATTTGGTAAAGACAAAAGGGGCGGAAGCAAGACCAAAGGGGAGGACATTAAAGACGTAAAATCGACCTTCGAGCTCAAAACCCAAAAAAGTGCGGTGAGGAGGCCAGATAGAGACATGGTGATAACCAGACTTAAAGTCGACCGCAAAGAGAAAATCATTAGGCAGACATAAATGTGAAAGCAACTCAAGAGACTCATACCGGAAGGAGGGGATTGTCAAGAAAGAGTTCAAACATCACAAGTCGAGGATAAGGCGAAACTTGTTCAGGCCTTTGGGGACAACACACAAGGGGGAGCAAAAGAAAGGGCAGGAGAGGGCAGGGGACGCGGCACCTGTACGCAAGAGATCAGAAACGGCCGATTGTGCAAAGTCTAGGTGGGCAGACAAAGAAGAGTGGTTCGGGGCGGAAAAAGCAACACATGGACGAGAAGATGACCAAGGGAGGCGATAACTAAACTGGATCCAATGCAAGATCTGTTGTGACGTTCCAGCATAGTATACGGTCCCAGGACGTATACTGTACTGCCCCGTCACGCGTACACGCCACCCCGACTGACGTGTACGCCGACGTGTAGCCAGGTGAGTAGCCCCTAGGGGGCAACTTGCAAGGTATGTGCAATTGTAATTAATGTGCACATTTACCAATGTGCACATTTATTAAGGTGCACACCTTTCCATGTGGGCACATTTTGCCACCTAGCCATTAAAGGCAAGTGGGCCCATTCCCAATTATCCCACATGCCTAAAGGGATAATTGGAAACCCTAGCCCTAACCCCTTGTCTATTTAGGTAGGAGAAACCCTAACTTGCCCATTTTCGTTCCTAGAGTTTTGGAGCTCTGTTTTGGCTGCCCCAGGAGTCAAAATCACCTCCCAGACTCTGTCTAAGCGAATTGCACCATTAGTTTCCCTTGATTCGAGCAGTTCAGCAGGATGGTCGAACTCAGGTCAGGAGGAGCAACCCAAAGATCAGGTATTTAGTCAATTAAATAGTCTAAACCATCTTCTAGTCATTGAATCAGTAGGTTTAGCCTATTAAATTGCCCATAGCAGCCCTCTAGATCTCTAGATACCAGACTCTAACTAAAGAACCTAACTCTATGATATAGATTAGATCTAGTTCTTTAGTTCTTCGGTGATGTATATGGATGATGTATCCCTGTGAACTCCTTGTATTGGGAAGGGGGGGATAGAGACCTCAAGCTTGGTAGTAGATGCTCCTAGATTAGCCTCTCTAGCACACTATAGATTCGGCCTGTGCATAGGAGCCACACCTGGTTGTGGGTGAAGGGGCCAGACTAGCTTATAAAGAGATTTGTGTTCTGACTCTTGAACGATCCCTCTGGTGTGTAAAGTCTACTGGGGATCATTGTAGACTAGGTCTAATGGCTTGCCACTGCGTGAGGGCAAGGCATGGGCTCGACACCCGTGGAGTGATGCGTCACTCTCCAGTGGGTTTAAGTCGAATAAGGGCAGTGGCCCTCTAGTCACCTTGAGTCAGCACGTAGATCTCTGGAGGGAGTGATCCCTACCTGCCCCATCGGAACTGGGGAGATGCAACCCAGGAATAGCCCCTTTGGCTATGCATCCGGCGGGCTACAGTCAGGTCCCAACACTTTTCAGCCTACTCTGCAAAGTGTGCACAGGAGGGGCGGATGGAGTGGACAACCCTAAGCCATGTTCTTATGCCAGCCAAATCCATTGCCATGAATTATGTCTGCAATGAACTCTGGAGACCCAAGACGTCAGTCATCCCTTCGAGTCTGAGCCTTGGGTAGAATTTCCCTTGTGTATTGTGCTGATCTTTGTCTATGCAGATGTTGATGCTCCACCCTTCGAGGTGGATATGTGATGATGTTATGTACTGACATGTATGTCTACGCTTCCGCAACTAGGTAGGCCCTGAGGGAGACGGGGTAAAATGAGCCCTTCACTCTTCCCACTGGAACCCGTCACGGTTGCAGTGTCATGTGGAGGGCCATGTATCGGCATGGAGCTGGTATGGGGGATGAACTCCTGTTTGTATACGGTGAGAGCACCATATACGAGTAGGGGACGTCACAGTGGTATCAGAGCCAGGTTCTTGGTGACCAAGAGCAAAGCACTGACCATGCTCCCAGTAGTATTAACTTGATAGGATCCTCAAACCTCGAAAAAAAATGGGAAAAGTTTTTTCTCATTTTTGTAGTATATGCTAAGCTAGTAACAGTTAAAATGAATGAAAACATAAAAAGACTAAAATTAGTGAGCCAACCTTCAAAAAGTAGGATGGTCTCACACGTCGCGCTAGGACAGATAATGAGAATCTCATTTTCGGGCTGGGCGCAACGTGTGAGACATTCAGCCTGAAACACCCTAAAAAGTCATAAATTTCAGAGAAATAACTTGATAATTCTAATTTTTAGCTAGGATTTAGTTAGAATTGGTACGTTACATTTCAAAAAAAAAAAAAATGCTTAGAAAGTATAAAATTTAGCATCAAAATCCACTATGTCTCACACGTCGCGCCAGGACAGAAAATGAACTTTTCATTTTTGGGATGGGCGCAACGTGTGAGACCATGCTTAAATTTAGGCGTTTTAGATGTTTTAGGTGACCCAAAAAGGTAGTTTGAAATTTGACTTAAAATCTCCCGCCTATAAATAGACCTAGACCCCCCATTTCCGCGTCCCTTCCTTAGGAAATCTGCTCTCGTTTGCCAAGACGATCTTCTGGCGCACAGCTCGGATCGAAGAACCGTCAAGTATGGCCCGGACAAAGCAGACTGCCAGGAAGCCCCGCCCAGGCGAATCTTCCAGCGCCAATTATCCTGCCCTGATACAGAGAATACTTCAGGAGCGCCTTTTCAGGCATGGCCAGTCTTCATCGAGTGAGGGGGAAGATTCGGACGAACACCAAAGTGAAGGGTCCCAGCAGCGAGAGGAGGATGCACACTCCGACGCGGGAACAGAGGTCCTAGGCGAGGAGCAGCCGGACATCATGCACCAGATCCTCGAAGAACTCGCCGAGGAGGAAAGAGGAACAAGATCGGGTGGCTGAGGAACGTGAAGAGCAGAGGCAGCCAACCATCGAGGAGCAACTTGAAGCTTGGGCTCGGCTGAAGGAGGCTGAGGAGAGAGAGGAACAACGGCAGCCGAGGCTTGACCCAGCTGAAGAAGAAGACCTCGCAGCGTTTATCAAGAAGTACGAAGCCAAGGAGCGTCGTCGAGAGAAAGGAAACAGGAGAAGCCCAACACAGCCGAGGAGCCAAAGAAGAAGGCGAAGGCGAAGGCGAAGGGCAAGATGGTGGGCAAGAGAAAAGTCGTACATGTTAAGCGGGTAAAGGGTTTAGTCATCAACGAGCCGTCAGCCGACCAGACCCCGCCCTCCACCGACGACTCCGACGAAGATTACGTCCCCAACACTGAGGGGGCAAGCTCTTCAAAACCCCCCGGTTGTGGAGAAGGTAGTACCTGAGCAGGTGGCACCCGAGCAGGAGCAGCCTGGGCAGGCACCGAATCCCCCACCTTACACGACGTGGGACAGGGTCAAAGCACCGCGGCCACAACGGGAGGCGTATGTGATAGACCCCGTCAAGGTCTATCAAAAGAAGCTGAGGGAACACAACGCCTTCATGGCGAAGTGGGAGGCATATAACGCATATTATCAGGAGAACAGGGTGAGAACCATCGAAGGCGGACACCCGACAAAGAGCCAGACTCTAAAGCCGCCACCACCAAAGCCCAAGCCTCCTTGAGCACCAGGGAAGAAGCGGACCGGCAGGAAGGAGACGGAGAGGAGAGCTCTCAAGGAGATCCGGCACTTCCAGCGAAGTTACGGATTCTTGATCCCCCGAGCACCGTTCGCCCGCCTAGTCCGAGAGGTCATCCAGGAGTATAACACAGACATGAGGGTGACCGACGAGATGTTGCTGGCCCTGCAGGAAGCAACAGAGCAGAAACTGGTGCAGCACTTCGAAGATTCGACGGCCTGCACAGTTCACGCGAAGAGGGTCACACTTATGAGGCAAGACATGCACCTTGCTAGTCATATCAAGGGAGAGCGCCCTTAAACATTTTGTAAATAATAGAAAATTTTGTTAATATAAAGAATTTTTGGTTAAATAATATGTTTAATCTTGCCTAAGTAGGTTAAGATATTGAATTCTGGCGTTTGCTTTGGTAAAATTGGACTTTTTGAGCAAAATTGAGACGATGTCTCACACGTCGCGCCAGGACAGAAAATGAACTTTTCATTTTCGGGCTGGGCGCAACGTGTGAGACCATGCCCCAAAAATGCCCAAAACAGCTCCAAATTGACCAAATAAGGGGTCAATTCTGCCTAACTCGACGAGTCCAGTAGAATTAGACCCTTAGATCACCCAAATTGATCAAGTTTAGCCCATTTAGAGCCCATGTCTCACACGTCGTGCCAGGGCAGAAAATGAACTTTTTATTATCGGTCTGGGCGCAACGTGTGATACCTCTCAGCATTTTCTCCACCATGCCATATCCAAATGATCTCCAGTTTGTTGCAATAGGTTCATTAGTTGATCTTAGATGCTCAAACCCTAAAAGTAGTCTTCAAATTCTCATTAGCACCTCCTAATAGGTCAGAATTGCTCAACCCCACTAAATTTCTAGGTCATCCAAAAATTAGGGTTTTTCACTTTTCTATAAATAGGTCCCCCATTTCTCATTTAGCACCCTACAAGTTTGCTCTTGACTGTTTAGGCGATCTTCCAGCTCCTTGAGGCGCTTCTGCATCTGTTTGCTAGTCTCTTCTTCGCTAGATCCATGGCCACTGCTGACTTCAGACGATGGTACAACGCCAGTGCCCATGCTGCCGAGGCTGATGTCAACGACATCTTCCGAGTCTTCAGGAAAGAAATAGATGTCCAAGCCACTCTGAATGCAACCCCAGCATATAGACAAGTTTTAGCAGAGCTCCAAGCTAGGGTAGGACCCTCCCTAGTGCAGCTTCCCCCTTGCACAGGCTATTTTGTTCCTCGTCCATCCCTTCAAGCAGCCTTGGGTGATGTCCCGAACATCGCCAAGTACTTGACCAACAAGGCACAGAGGCTGCCAGATCACATGGTCCTGACAGTTGGCAGGACCAAGTATTTCTCCTACACCGCCGCCTTAGCCATTTTCCTCCCCCACCGCGCAGAAAACCCAATCGGGGGAACCTATATCCCTCCCATGGAGGTGGACCCCATCCCGGGGATTTCACCTAGGCACATGGGGATACCTCATGTGCGTGCAAGGGGTCACCAGAAAACCCCTTGTATACGACTTTTGGAGGTCGAAAACCCCTACATACGTAAATAGGAAAACCCAGTTTCCCTGCCCCCTACCGTAGATATACGCCCGGACTATGTTACGTTTTACATACCCCTACCCGATCTTGTACTTGAGTTTGTGCCGTAGCCTTATTCAGAGAAAAAATGGTTTGTGGAGAAGGAAAAAAATTTCACAATGTGTTTAAACGACATTTCTCGCATCTTCATTCTCGTCTAAACTAGTCTCGTTGGTTAAGACTCTATTGCATCTATCTCTTAAGATGCAAGAATTTTCATTGCATGTGTCCCTTACGTTGAATAAATAATGAACATTGCCGAGATCATTGTAGTTGTAAGAATGTATAGGGTTGTAGACGGGGTTGTAAACTATTTGAAGGCTAAACTAGTGGATTGTTTTCAAATTGTAGTTTAATAGTAAAGTACTAGGGATACTTCAAGCTTGAAAACATGGTGCATATGGGTTTAGGAATGTCTAAATGGATTATGGAATAAGAATTATGGTCTAAAAAGAGAGTAACCAGATCCATACTATTGCATACCATCTTCTCTTTGAAGGTTGCTTTGTTGGAGGTGGACCAAACTCAGATGATTCATGTTAAATCACCAGAATGTTTTATGTTCAGCAGGCTCATCAAAATGTTCTATTATCAGAATGTTTTATGCTCATCAAAATGTGTTCATCAGGATTTCAACAGGTTGAATCATCAAAGTATTTGATGCTCAGCAGAATTTCAACAGGTCAAATCATCAGAATGTGCATTCCTGGACATCTTTAATGTTAGGGTATAATGAATGTGGCCGACCACAACATGGCCTTGGACTGTATCAGAAAATGGAAAATGATAATGTGCATCCTCTAGTACATATACAATAGCGGCAGTGCTAAGAGCTTGTGCCATGACAAAAGATATGGAGTGCGGCAGACATATTCATAATGTGGCCAGCAAAAATGGTTACAAAATCAATGTCTTTGTTGGAAGTGCTGGACATGCATGCAAAATGTGGTCACTTGCATAGGCAAGACCTCTGATATTCCCTTGTGAATATCCTGATATTACTAGTCAAATGTTTCTCAAGCATAAGCATCATTTCACCAATCCAAAAATATAGATTTAATTGCCCACTTAGCACGGATACAAACCTGTCAGATATACGCATAATGATTCTTCACTTAAAAGGACATCCCAAATGCTCCCAATAGTAGAGAAGCTAAATCTTTGTAACACAAAGCTATAGTGAGAGTCACTCCATGACACCTGCTTCCATTTCTATTCAGCTAATAATGGAACATCAACTGCAAAAGTTTTACTGAGTGAATAGAAAATGGTAGGCAAGACATGATACAAAAATCGTATTCATTCATCAGGTCCAGCGGAATGCTCCATGGCATATAATTAAATACTGGACAACAAACTGCTTCATGGTATATAATTAAAGACTGGACATGTATGGCATTACGGTATGATCCAGGGTGGTGGTTGCAAGGTCTGCAGTCTTAAATCCCAAGGTTATAAAGGAGCCCCCATATTCGGATCTCAATCCAGCACTTGATGCGATGGTAGTAAAAATGCCCTACAGTCTCATCTCAGGGATGGACACAGCTTTGCTTCAAAAAGAACGAGCGTATGAATACAGCCTTTCTACACCATGTCCCTTAGGTTTATTTATATATGTTGTATCTCCGTGACTTGATTTCTCTTGACGCTGGTGGGCCTCCTATATAGAGATTAAAGAATGCCCCTGATAGACATAGGAAGGAATTTGCAACCACGTGAAATTCACATACATCATAAATCCAACATTTCCAAGGATATACTTACTGCATAGGTCTTGGCTAGAAATGGTTCCAAGTTCACCCCATCTCTTGTGTAAAACAACAAAAGGAGTCAAACTTCGGATCCGAAGAAAAAAGTGAGAATTCAAGATAATATAACTTGCCCTCATTGTTATCGACTTTCCACTAGGGTGCCAATAGAAGTCAATTATTGTTCCCTATGAATTAAACACAAAATTTAATGTTATCAAAAGCCAAAGCCTACAAAATGCTTTACCGATCTTGTTATATACCTTGGATATCACAACATTTCCTGATAAATATGAACAGAAGGTGTGCAGGCCCTCATCCTCATCAACGCCCTTAATCTGGTATTGCCAAATCAGAGTTCATCTCCATAAACAATCAGAAAAATAGAAAAACATTATATCAACGCATATCACATACCTTGAGTAAACGGTTTTTTAGGGAGACTTGGAAAGCTAATCGCATAAAAACATATTTAGTACTGGCTGGCAAAATCTGTTAGAAGCTAGATTGCAAATATGCAATCGGTGTCACTGACTTTTACAAACAGGCAATGGCCTTCATCAATAAGACTGGCTCGACTGCATCGGCAGTCTTAGGCACTGGAGTAAATCGAAGTTGCTCCAACCAGACTATTTTTGGGTAGGCACAGACCATCAACGAAATTATGAGTTGCTTCAGCAGCTACTTCACAAACAAAGCCTGGACAGGTTTCGAATTTATAACCTGTATGGGAAAAACCCTTTGAGATCTTTAAAGCCTGCATCGATCTTGAATGCATATGTAAAAACAAAGTAGATCAAGCAAACCTGTTTTTGACAGGCCTGGATTCATGTTCGAAGCTTTCCAGCCAGTGTAGAGCATGAAAAGAGATTTCAAAGTGCAGGAACATAGTCTTGCCCTAAATCGAAATTACTGTGCTAGTTTTGAAGTAGACAGGAGCAGATGAACTACAAGAACCCCTATGATTCAGAGCCTCGGATCTTGAAGAACCCCTAACGTATGAAACTGGTGAAGAGTTCCCGCCCAGACCTCCCCTTCACGACCACCTACGAAAAACTGGTGGTGCAGCCGTATTCTCCTTCGACCGTATGCGGACGGATTAGAAAAAAAAAAAACCCCTAACCAGTCACGCACATGTATTATACGGTTTTTTAATGGTGAAATCCCCGGGGACCCCATAGCAGCCTCCGCAGCAGAGCAGATGCTTTTGCAATACCAGCAAGAGCGGGAAGAAAGGTCAGAAGAACAAGAATCGGACGAGGAAGAGTACACGGAGCTCGACCCAGAGGAAGAACGGCGGCAAGCAGAAGAGGAGCTATCCAGCTTCGAGCGGAGAGCCGGCAGACCCTCAGAGTCGCTCCCCCACTTGGGCTAGGCATCACAAGCCTAGCCCCCATCATCATCGACGGAGAGGAGTATATACTCCTCAGTGACATCCAGAACCTCCCCGAATGCAGGGAGAACGAGTTCCGGATTGACAAGCTACTGCACCAACTACGACAGTCCGACTTGGACGACTTCATCGTCCGGGGAGTCTCGGACTTTCCGCTTCAAGTCAGGGAAGCCGACACCTACACAGGGGAGTCGACTTCCGACATCCAGGCCTACGGCAACATCAGGCAAATGATGGAAGCGCGAGAGCTGCCAACGAAGGAGGAGTTCCTCGCCCTCCAGGAACAGATGGGGATCCGTGGCAAGACCACGAGCATCTTAATGCCGAGCTTCTCGACACCACCTCCAGCAAGAGGAGCAGGGATCGACATCAGGCGAGTCGACTCCACAATCAGGGATTACCAGGAAATCACTGAGGTGGAGGTCGACGAATATGCCGGAAGGCATAGACCATGAGGCCAAGCGGGAGGAGAGTCGTCAGCAACACACAACGACAGGTCGCTGAGGTACTACCTTCCCCTGCTGCTGGATGGGAGAATAGCGGTGATACACTGCAAATTCAGCCCCCGGGGTGAAGAAGGAGTGTTCATGCTTATTGCACTCTCAGGCTTCGGCAGGCATGCTCGAATAGCGGCAAATGTCGACTATGCTGTCCTAGTCAAGAGAGCAATGCCACTTGACCTCTTCGACTTCGCCGTGCTCTACCGATGGCAGGGAAGATTGGCGGTAACCGTGGCCTACACCTCCGACTGCAGGGTAGAAGAATTAGTGAGAGCTTTGCAGGGCGGGTCATCAACCAACGTCCTCAGAAACTTGGGACGCTCGGTAGGAACGGCCCAAGTTAAGAAGTTCCTCGAAGACAACCCATTTTACTGGCGATTTCAAGATTAGCTAGACTCTTGATCCCGGAAAAATTATATTACGATATTATATAATATAAATATAACTTCTTTTGCACTTCAAATGTTTTGTTGATGTATTTTGTTCCACAACTATACCAACAAACATATCTAATGCAAGACAACAAATAAAACTAACCATATAGCCATGAACTACTTGTGTATGCAGCTAGAGGCCTAGGGCTCAAGGGAACGACAACGCCGAGACCATATGGAAGAACAGACTCCGCTCAGGCCACCCCCGGCAAGAAACCTGTATGAGGAATTTGGACCCATGACCCCAGAAGAGGAAATATCACAGATGAGGACGGACCTTGAGCAGATAAAGGCTTTGCTGGCCGCACAAGCAGGAGTGGGTTCGGAGGGCAACGCTCAGTTGCCACAAGCATCAGCTTGGAAAACAGGAAGGGACAAGAGGAGGAGCAAGAGGCGGAGGTCCCCTAGCTCAGAATCCTCCGACTCAAGCTCGGACTCAGATTCCAACTCCGAGGAAGAGGAAGAGCAGGCACCGGACCGCAGGGATGGAAGGCAGAGGGACACTGCAGATGGAAGGCAGAGGGATACCACAGATGGACGACAAAGGGACACAAGAGCCTCTAACTACCAGAAGAAGGTAGATTCTGCATTGGGAAACGTATGGAAGGCCAGGAAGCTCGAGCAATTCTCAGGCGAGAACAGGTCAGGCATGGAGGCAGAGGCTTGGCTCGATGAGATGAGTGAATACGGCAATGCCTATGGTATGAAGGATAAGGATAAAGGCAGGGTGGCAACAGCCAACCTGAAAGGAGCAGCACGCATTTGGTGGAAGGGTTATGCCAAGGCCCATGGCTTGAGCAGGGATGCTTGCAGGTTCAGGAAGTTTGCTAAAGCTTTCAAGCGCCATTACGTCCCAAGGGAGCATAAGTCCAGCATGATGCAGCAATTCTACAGGTTGCAGCAAGGCAACAAATCAGTCCAGAAATACACAGAGGAATTCATGAGGCTAAGGCTTTATGTGCCAAAGTTGGGTGAAAAGCATGCAGTGGAGAGCTATATTGAGAGGCTGAATGATGAGATCCGCAAGCTTGTAAGGGCAATAAACCCTAAGACAGTATCAGAAGCAGAATCCAAGGCAATAAGTTTGCAAGGAACAGGGCCTCAGAATAGCGGGCAGAGGCAGCAGTATTACCAGGACAAAGGCAAGGCAACAGGGAGTTATAGCCTTAGGGCAGCCAGCCCAGGCCCAGCTAGAGCCCCATATGGTGGCAACCAGGGGAAGCAGCAGGAGAAGAAGCAGGTGTCCTTCAAGGACAAGCAGGAGGGGTCAAACTACTCCAAAGCAGTGCGGTCCTTTTTGCAGGCTATGCCCAAAGAAAAGAGGCAGGAGTGCATAGAAAAGCAGCTTTGCTTCAGGTGTTTCCAGCCAGGCCACAGGACAGCGAACTGCCCCTACGTCATGAGTGCAGCGCTAGCGGAGTTGGGAGATTGGGACACTCTATCTGACGCCGACGGCGAGGCAGCCCACGACTACATTCAGGGTGAGTGTCATATCTTTGCCGCAATAGACACAGAGCAAGCAAAGATGCAGTATAAGGTAATTTCCACAGTAGGGAAGGCCAAGGCCAAGTCCTTCATAGTCCTGATAGACTCAGGAAGTAGCCATAACTTTGCATCCCCCAGAATGGTTGAAATGTTGAAGTTGAAACCACTGAAGTCGAAGCCGAGGCCAGTTGTCTTAGCAAGTGGAGCAGTGAGGCAGACGGCAGGCAAGAGAATTAATTTCAACATCGACTTGCCAGGGATTAATATCCAGATGGGGGCAGAAGTAATGGGCATTGGCAAGTATGACTTGATCATAGGAATGGAGTATCTTGGACCAGCAGGGGCCATCATTGATTGTGGAAAGTGGAAGGTGACCTTCCCAATGCCCGACGGCAAGATCATCGAGATCACAGGTAAAGAAGTTGTTCCCATCATGCAGTGTATGTCTTCTAAGCGGCTGTTCAAGTGCATCAAGAGCGAGCAGGTAGCATACATCTTCAAGCTTGAGATTGAAGAGTCGGAGTCAGAAGAAAGCAAAGAAGACAAGATGCTCAGCAAGTTGCCTAAGCAAATAGCTAAGTTGATCACGGAGTTCCACGATCTCTTTCCAGACGAGATCGAGCACCTCCCTCCTTACAGGGGAGTCGAGTGTGAGATAGCACTCGAACCGGGAACGAAGCCAACAAGTAAGGCTCCATACAGAATGACGACGCAGGAGTTGACGGAGCTAAAGAAGCAATTGCAGGAGTTGCTCGACCTAGGCTTCATTAGACCTAGTGTCTCACCATTTGGAGCGCCCATTCTTTTTGTCAAGAAGAAGGATGGCAGTTTGAGGATGTGCATAGACTATAGGCAGTTGAATAAACACACCATTAAGAACAAGTATGCGCTCTCCAGATCAGATGACTTGATGGATCAGCTCCAAGGGGCAAAGGTCTTCTCCAAAATCGACTTAAGATCAGGCTATTATCAGATCCGGATAAAGGAAGAAGATATCCATAAAACCGCCTTCAGAACGCGGTACGGCCATTATGAGTTTACGGTAATGCCTTTCGGCTTATCGAACGCCCCCGCGACGTTCATGAGGCTCATGAACGACATCTTCAGGGAGTTCTTAGACACCTTTGTGATTGTATTCTTTGACGACATTTTGGTGTATAGCAGATCCCTTGAAGAGCACGTACAACACTTAAGGAGAGTGCTGGAGAAGCTGAAGAAGCACCAGTTGTACGCCAAGTTGTCGAAGTGTCACTTCGCAACAGAGAAGGTGGAATACCTGGGTCATGTGATCTCAGCAGAAGGAATCTCGACGGATCCCGCCAAGATTGAAGCAGTGATTCAGTGGCCGGCACCGAAGAATGTGCATGAGGTCAGAAGTTTTCTCGGCCTAGCAGGGTACTACAGGAAGTTCGTGAAGAACTTTGCTAAGATAGCGGCCCCGCTAACAGACTTGACGAGGGCAGAGAAGGTGAAAGATTGGGCAGAGCATTGGCACAAGAAAGCCCAAGCGGGGTTTGAATTGTTGAAGGAAGCTCTGACGACCGCCCCTATCTTGACCCTGCCAGACCCAGAGAAAGATAAGCTTGTAGCCACAGATGCGAGTAAGATAGCTACAGGTGCAGTGCTCATGCAAGAAGAGCGTGTGGTAGCGTATGATTCCAGGAAGATGAACGACGCCGAAACGCGCTACCCGACGCACGATCAGGAATTGCTTGCGGTTGTCAGGGCATTAAGAATTTGGAGGCATTACCTTTTGGGAAGGAAGTTCCAATTGGATACAGATCATCAGAGCCTCCAGTATATATTCACACAACCACACCTTAATCTGAGGCAGCGAAGGTGGATGGAGTTCTTCGAGGAGTATGACTTTGATATAGTCTACAAGCCGGGGAAGCTCAATCTGGTAGCAGATGCGCTTTCAAGGCATCCTCTGACAACTAGAATGCATTGCAATGCAATCTCGATGCTTTCCAGCGACTTCGGGAAGAAGATTGAAGAAGCCTTGCCAACGGATGTGGACTTCAAGGAAGTATGGGCAAGCCTATGCAGGGAGGCGAGAACAGATAAGGAGAGAGAAACCTTCAAAAAATTTAAGAAGGAAGGCAATCTCTTGTATCATAAGAACAAGTTGTGCGTGCCGGAATCATCAGGTGTAAGGAAGCTGATTCTCCACGACACGCACAACAGTCCAATAGCTGGCCATGCGGGATTCATGAAGACATATTTCAAAGTGCGCAGCAGCTATTATTGGCCAGGAATGAAGAAGCAGGTAGCTCGCTACATCAAGGAATGTCAGCTATGTCAGCAGACGAAGGCAGAGCAGCTTCGAATTCCAGGGGCATTAGAGCCATTAGCGGTGCCAAACGCTAAGTGGGAGGTCATCAGCATGGACTTTATCACAGGGCTTCCAAGGACAGTAAGAGGGAAGGACGCCTTGATGGTAGTGGTCGACAAGTTGTCGAAGATGGCACATTTTGTGCCTTGCAGGACCACAGACACCGCTATGGATACATCGAAGCTCTTCACCAAAGAGATCTTCAGGCTTCATGGCATGCCAACTCCGACGGGGATCCGAAGTTTATGAGTGCCTTTTGGCAAGACCTCTTTGCGACAATTCAGACGAAGCTATCCATGAGCACGGCGTATCATCCTCAGACGGATGGGCAAACGGAGTGGACCAACAGGATTTTGGAGGACATGCTACGAAACTATGTCTGGAATAAGCAAGGTATGTGGGAAGAATTTATTCACTTGGTGGAGTTTGCATACAATAGCACAAAGCAGGAATCATCCCAAATGTCGCCGTTTATGATCAATTACGGCTATCAATGCCTAACTCCAGACACTTGGCACAACCCCGTGTCAAAAGTAGAGGTTTCGCAGCAGATGTTGTCCGACATACAGCAGCTCGTGGAAGACGTTCGAGGATATCTGCTAGCAGCAAGGAGTCGACAGAAGAGCATCGCCGACAAGCATCGAACAGTCAAAGAGTTCCAAGTTGGAGATGATGTATGGCTCAAGATCAAGGTAAAACAGGCAAAGCTCAGGATCGGGAATTGCAAGAAGCTTGCTCCAAGGTGGGCTGGACCTTTCAGAATAGTCCAGAGAGTAGGTAATCAATCCTACAAGTTAGATTTGCCAGCACACCTGAAGATTCATAAAGTCTTCCACGTGAGTTTATTGAAGAAGCACACTCCAAATCCAAACGAAGTCTTGGACACTCCAAAGTTGTTGGAAATGACGGAGGAGCAGCTGGAAATAGTTCCAGAATTGATTCTTGATAAAGCCTTCAAGAAAACGAGGAGATCAGAGTTTCTCCAATATTTGGTCAAGTGGAAACACTTGCCAGTGGAAGACGCGACATGGGTACTTAAGAAAGATCTAGTAAAGCAGTACCCACAGTTTATGGAGCAATGGGACGGCAAAGTCATCTCCGAAGAAATCGGCTCAGGCCAATAGAGCGTTCCAAAGGGCAAGGAGGTCGAGCTACGAAGACTTGCAACACAAATTTTGTTGGAATGCGTTGCAAGGAATGAAGAGTACCTTAAACGTTAATTTAAAAATTTTTGATAAAATAAATTGTCGTGATAAGTGAATTATTGAGCAACTTGTTTTAATGATGTTACGAATTGATAAGTTATTTCATAAGTTAATGGCGTAATAATGTTCTAAAAATATTACCTTAGGGTAATTTTAATAAAGGTGTAGGTATTATAGTAGTATATTGTATGCATCAGGTTGGTTGCAGGTTAGGACGTTTCCAAGGTGGGGAGACCCACGATGCTGCGGACAGCATCATTTCAAGGTGGGGAGAATGTGACATTCCAGCATAGTATACGGTCCCAGGACGTATACTATACTGCCCCGTCACGCGTACACGCCACCCCAACTGACGTGTACGCCGACGTGTAGCCAGGTGAGTAGCCCCTAGGGGGCAACTTGCAAGGTATGTGCAATTGTAATTAATGTGCACATTTACCAATGTGCACATTTATTAAGGTGCACACCTTTCCATGTGGACACATTTTGCCACCTAGCCATTAAAGGCAAGTGGGCTCATTCCCAATTATCCCACATGCCTAAAGGGATAATTGGAAACCCTAGCCCTAACCCCTTGTCTATTTAGGTAGGAGAAACCCTAACTTGCCCATTTTCGTTCCTAGAGTTTTGGAGCTCTGTTTTGGCTGTCCCAGGAGTCAAAATCGCCTCCCAGACTCTGTCTAAGTGAATTGCACCATTAGTTTCCCTTGATTCGAGCAGTTCAGCAGGATGGTCGAACTCAGGTCAGGAGGAGCAACCCAAGGATCAGGTATTTAGTCAATTAAATAGTCTAAACCGTCTTCTAGTCATTGAATCAGTAGGTTTAGCCTATTAAATTGCCCATAGCAGCCCTCTAGATCTCTAGATACCAGACTCTAACTAAAGAACCTAACTCTATGATATAGATTAGATCTAGTTCTTTAGTTCTTCGGTGATGTATATGGATGATGTATCTCTGTGAACTCCTTGTATTGGGAAGGGGGGTAGAGACCTCAAGCTTGGTAGTAGATGCTCCTAGATTAGCCGCTCTAGCACACTATAGATTCGGCCTGTGCATAGGAGCCACACCTGGTTGTGTGTGAAGGGGCCAGACTGGCTTATAAAGAGGTTCGTGTTCTGACTCTTGAACGATCCCTCTGGTGTGTAAAGTCTACTGGGGATCATTGTAGACTAGGTCTAATGGCTTGCCACTGCGTGAGGGCAAGGCATGGGCTCGACACCCGTGGAGTGATGCGTCACTCTCCAGTGGGTTTAAGTCGAATAAGGGCAGTGGCCCTCTAGTCACCTTGAGTCAGCACGTAGATCTCTGGAGGGAGTGATCCATTAGAGGAAAATTGAGATCTCATTTCATCCCCATAAGAATCCTCAATGAAATGGCTACCCTCTATTAACTGCAATTAATGCAGCACCAACAACTTCATTGCTGTCGTTTTTCCCCTATAACTTTTGATCCACTTGTCAAAATGTTGCGGCGTGATGCGGAATGAAAAGATCTTTCCAATGATATATGGTTATGATGTATTTCAATATGGTCATATGCGTTAACCTTAAAAAAATATGATTTTTTGCTTATTTCTTATATATTTATTTCGTAAAAGATATATGAATGGATTATCATTAGATAGATCTTGTGAAGACGAACCCATTGCTACAAAAAGTTTTTGAATCGGAGTTCTGGATCAAAAGTTATAATGAAAAAATGATACTACAGAAGTTAGTTGCAGCTGCATTAATTACAGGCTGCCACATAATACTGGAATGAGATATACTGGAGCTCTTCTCTTATTGGACAGTTTAAAAAGCTGACATGGCATTTTAAGCATCCCTTAATGGGACAAAATGTGATCTCATTTTTCCTCTAATGCCTACCTGCCCCATCGGAACTGGGGAGATGCAACCCAGGAATAGCCCCTTTGGCTATGCATCCGGTGGGCTACAGTCAGGTCCCAACACTTTTCAGCCTACTCTGCAAAGTGTGCACAGGAGGGGCGGATGGAGTGGACAACCCTAAGCCATGTTCTTATGCCAGCCAAATCCATTGCCATGAATTCTGTCTGCAATGAACTCTGGAGACCCAAGCCGTCAGTCATCCCTTCGAGTCTGAGCCTTGGGTAGAATTTCCCTTGTGTATTGTGCTGATCTTTGTCTATGCAGATGTTGATGCTCCACCCTTCGAGGTGGATATGTGATGATGTTATGTACTGACATGTATGTCTACGCTTCCGCAGCTAGGTAGGCCCTGAGGGAGACGGGGTAAAATGACCCCTTCACTCTTCCCACTGGAACCCGTCACGGTTGCAGTGTCATGTGGAGGGCCCTGTATCGGCATGGAGCTGGTATGGGGGATGAACTCCTGTTTGTATACGGTGAGAGCACCGTATACGAGTAGGGGATGTCACACCTGTTGCGAGGAACAGATAGACTGCCAGAAAGGAAAAGCGGTCTGGAGGCGGTTTAGGACCACAGAAGCAGAAGCCAAATCGTCAGCAGGGGAGGGGTCGATGCCAAGATGAGGGATGATGGAGGTGACCGGAGCACATTCTGAAAAAGCGCGCACAAACCGTAAGTTATGCCGCCATAAGAAAAACAAAACCAAATTAGTCGAGTGGATACCCGCGGATAAGAAAAAATACCCCAAAGCTAACACCAAACACCTCGATCACAACAAAAGCATATTCCCAAAGAAACCAGACGAAAAAACTAACTAGAATGCCAAGTAAGACACTTAACATCCTACCATACCTAACAATCTGAAATATCTAACTTGTAAGCAAAACTCAATATTTCCAAGAAAAATAGACAAGAAAAAACAACCACAGCCGACCAGTAGCAAAAGCATAAATCAACCAAATTTATATCGCAAAAAAGGCAACAATTTTGAAAAAAGACCAAAATCTGCATTAATGTCGAGAATCTCTGACAACAGGGAGAAAATATCCAAGGGGAGAACTAAGATTCAAGGGCCGGGACGAGGAAAAAACGGAGCCGGGGCTGGCACTAAAGAACCCGGGTGCGGAACCAAAGGCAGGAGGGGGCAACAGGAGAGCCCGTGTTGGGTCGAGAATGGCATGTTTCAATGCGATGGCCCAGGCGCCCACAAAAAGTGCAGAATAGGCGGGTACCCGACCAAGATGAGGAAAAGGGGGATTGAGGTGTGGCAGAGAAGGTGGAGCCAGAGGGCGAAGCAGTGGACCTAGAAACAGAGCACCGATCACGATGCATCTGCCGAGCTAGTTTTAATTTCTTAGAATCATCAGCAGTCAGGGCAGGGCCCGTGTGGTCATCAAAATCAAGGTGATGTCATAGCCCTCGCGATCAGCAATAATCAAAAACTTCATCCTCTGCAAAGTGGCAGCCTTACCTTCTTCGACAATCTGGAGGACGGCATCGGGCACTCGAAGAGACAGGGCAATCAATCGAGCATGAAGCTCTGAGAACATGGACTCTGTCGTTCTTAAAGCTGGGAACTGATCGTGATGAACGTTCTCGAACTGATCGCGAGCGTGCAACACACCCAACTAAACACAACCATATAACGAAAAATTAACGAGAAAAAACAAAGGCGAAGAAAGGGCAGAGAAGCAAGAAAAAATAAGGCAGGCAACACTCATGAGGAAACACGAAAAATGAACCTACAGCACCAATGGGAAACATTGGGAAGGGAAAAGAAGCCAAAGGAAAAGATGTGGCCTTAGAGACTTGCAACCAAATAATAACAAACGAAAAGAATACCAAAGAAAGAAAATCGTAAAGACAAACCGCTAGGGGACCTCAACCGCTAGGGGACCAAGCAAACAAGATAAAAAATGAAAAATCATCCAAAAAAAGAAGGCCAATGGTTCCAAGGGAATCCAGACTGTATCCCAACAAAACTGGGGTAACCCGGGTCGACGGCCCGGTATCCCCGCCTCAGGAGTGGCGGAAGCGGCAGCATTGAGGGAAGGCGAAGGTGGAAAGCGGCAGCATCGAAGGAAGGCAGAGAGCGAAAAGGATCGGAATGGCAACAAAGATGGTGGCAGAGAGGAGATAGATACTGGAGGGCCTGATAGAAATCGAGATTGAAGAGCAAGGGCAGTATCTGGGGTGAAAAAAGGAATCCGGTTTTGAAGCAAATCAGAGACAGAGAGGCAATATCGAGAGGGGACTAAGTAACGGATTGGAAAAAACAAAGAAACAGACCTGGAAAATGGTTTCAGAGGAGCTGGGGAGGGAGGCTGAAGCTAACTGAGAATCGGAGCAGCAAGATCGGGCTATGGCAGGCCGAAGACATGCCCCACTGCCAAACCATCTGGCAGGAGGCGGTATCGTGGCCCGAATGGCCCGAAACTCAGGGCAGAGGCTGGAAGAACAGAAGACGCAAGGCTCAAAGCGCCCCGGAAGCAGGAAGACCCAAGCTATTGGCAATCTAGCATGCCGAATTCAGCTGATTCAAACAAAAACAAGGAACAAAAAAGAAAGAAAAAACTAACCCAAACCGCTCAAGAAATCCCTGATCATGCCGTAACCAAGAGGGGACTGATGCCCAAGACTCTGAATCGCATCCCAGACACCAAGAAGATTAAAACCAAGAATATAACAATCATCGTACCTCGAAAACCGTTTTTGAGTAGGAACACAGGCGGTAGGCACATAGTTGAGCTCTTTGGCTACGACAGGCTTTTGAAGGTAGGAAACCAGGTAGAGACGATCGTAACTAGGAGAAAAGCCCAAGGAGAACGCCGATAGCCAAAGAAAAGGAAAAATGGGCTATAAAAAGGGGAAAGAGCTGAGGTGGCGTCCCCATCCAAGGAATGGCAGTTCTATTGCTAGCGGAATAGAACCGTAGCATTGTGTAAAACATAAAATATAGAATTTGTATTTTCGCATAGTGGCTACGGTGCGAATATGACGCTTCCATATTTTATGCTATGCACAATTTCGCACCGTGGCTATGGTGCGAAAACAGCACTTCCTTATTTTAAGATATTCACGATTTTGCACCGTGGCTACGGTGCAAAAATAACACTTCCATATTTTATGATATCCACAATTTCGCACCGTAGGTACGGTGCAGAAATACAACTTCCATATTTTATGTTATACACAATTTCGCACCGTAGCTACTTTAATTTTTATGTTACAACGAAAGCAAACCTTTGCAATCAATATACAATAGATCTCCAATTAATCATCACTTAAATTTATATTACATAGATTCATCTACAGATATTATTTTTGGTGGCATGCATGACCCCAATTTATAGCATTCTTCTCTGCGCTTTCCCACCTTCTGGCCATCTATTATAAAATGGAAGAAATTTAAGTCTGTCTCAAACTCCAATTGCCGCCGGACATCGAACAGAGACCACTCGCTCTTCGCTCTGAGACTTTTGAACAGCTGATTATCCTTATGAATGTTTAAGTCTATGACAACGGAATGAGTGCCATCATTGTCGTCTTGTTCTACTGGGATCCAGACGTACTTTATTCCTTCACAGACATTTCGCCATCTCCTATACTTAAAAGTGAGATACAACGTTTGCTTCCGAATGCAATATCTGAACCGAACCATGTCTCGACTTATCCTGCATTCAGTAGATTCAGCTCCATCGTGAAGTCAAGCACTCCAACCTTTAAGAAATAGACTATTTGAAAAACTATCCATTGACTGTTGAACTGTAAACATCTTCAAGGTCTTCTTAACATTATCGGCGCTCTTGAATAAGGCAATGAACAGATCAATTCCTAAATTTATCTTCACATGCCCGCAGACTTCTCCCTTCTCCTTCAATGCCGTGAACATTTCCTGCGACAACTTACTCCATGCGAGTAAGACAGAAGTGGCATCCAGAGGCATGCAGTATAGCTCGGACAGCTGGGCAATGGAAGCTCAATAAGCTTGGAGCTTCGTGGAGAGTATTCATACCTCCAGAACCATATATCCCTTTCTCTGAGCTGCACGGGTGTGCTACCTTCGAACAACAAGGAGCCCATATCTTGGTGAAAGAAATGGAATACATTACTTATCGAGTGTGAAGAGACTGTGTTCTCCACATCAGATATACATAAACCTGAGAGAGAGGAATGAAATGGATAAGTAACTGAACTAATTTCGATATGGATTGCATAGAAATACATACTCACAATTTGCTTCTAATCGTCGCTTGCTTATTTTTTCTTTTGCCATATCTGTTGGAGTGTATATATGCCTTGTACAAATATCTCTTCGATTTTTCTATGGTGGAAAAGGTATTAAGAAGTCTCAAACATGCTAGAAAACTGTTAAAGCAGGTATGTCATTCCTGAAATAAGGTATTCTTGTTGGTGTTCAATGCATTGTTCATAACCATTAGTTTTGTACCAAACAACATACATATCCATAAAGAAGGGAGAAACCCATGTTCCATCAAATCGAATGTTCAGTAAGCTCTAACAACATCCATCAACATATGTTGTGGTCATAAATGTCAATAAATGCCTACATGCATCTTGGACATTAGATCATATTTAGAACATAATTTTATAGGGACAGTTCTTGGCATCTCAACCTTATCTTAAAAAACTACATGGATGCTTAATATTGGTATGAAGCTTTCTGAGATGAGCTCCATTGTCAACCAAGAAGCATTTAGTTAGGATGTGCCCATGCATGGCACATGGACACGAAGAAATGAAGCACATCAACTAGACGAATATGCAACTAAAATACCACTTGTCGCTACTGTAGTGAGAAACTTGTTTGGTAGTAGAGAAATACTTGTAAGATAAATAGAAGTTGCAAACATTGATGTGGTTGTCTGAAGTTCAAGGTAGAACAAGCATGAATTGGCAAAAAATTGACAAGCTTATTGACAATGTCTATCATCCACATTTGTAGCCTCCTTTTATGACCCCAGGTCATTTAAACTAGGTAGTTGTTAGCAATTATTCTGGTCTTGTGGAGGTAACTTGCAAGTGTACATTCTATCTGCATGCTTCTTTAAATGAGGCCCCCCCTAGACCTATTCCTTGGCTAATTGTGATAGACACGTGTCAGGCAAGAGGAACTCATATCTCTTCAAGAAGGTGATTATAACTTGGAGGGATAACATAGAACTTTGCATGATACTATCCCTGCATACTCTTCAGGCGAAGGAAACAAACTGCAGCTATGCACATCAATGGTAAAATGGTTAAGAGAAGACACAATCTAAAGTGAATCTTGAAAAGATCAAAGACATTGGACATGTTAAAATGTAGATGCAGAACACATATATTGTTTGCATAAAAAAGGGAGCCTGCTTGCAGTTGTTCTGTCAAAGCAAGGCATTGAAGAACAATTACACTCCTTGTAAATATATGTTCCAAGTCATTGTGAAGATTCTAGGAAAAGATCCAGTGGTAGATTTGACCTTGATTCAACCAAACCTCTCTAAAGATACTTTAGAGAAACTACTCCGATAGATAGTATTGCTAGGACCTCGTGGGTAAACCTCCATTTTGTTTAAGGCAGTTTACTTCCAACTATGTACATCTTTCTTAAATATAAACTCTTGATTACAATTGTGCTTTACTTTTGATCTGTCGAGAAAAGATCAAAGTGCCCACGAAAAAAGACCTTATATAAATTTACATGCGTCATTGTGTCTATTTGAATGTATGACAAAATAGAGGCACATTGTCTGAAGTATTTTGCAGAGGAATCCACCAACATGGAATAGAGAATCGAAGACACGCCTCAGGATTGATATGAAAAGACATGACAGTGTCCTAAGTAGCAAGCAACATGTTGTAAGGAAAGATTGACCAATCTACAGTGCGAATCTTATTTGAATTATAAGAAAGTTATGTTAGACTTGTTGGTTGTTGAGCCAGTAATTAATCTCTAAATGAATTAGAAGACAATCAAAATGCAGTAGCCAAAACCAATTGTGAATTTCTTCTGAAAGGTACAGGCTCCTTACTTGATCTCATGCAAGTCCATGCAATATACTAACATGTTAGCTAAGTAAATGATATGCATGTGTAGTATATTGACGTGTGCTATCCTTGTACATGTCATCCTACTTGACATATACTGAGATGTGGCAGCATAATATAGGCATTTATGCAGTATAAAAAATTAGAGTGTCACACAAGCAAGGTGATGTAACAATCATGGATTGTAGGTACAACGGGGCCAGTGTTACACTCTCATATATAGTACAGTTTTATTTTTTGAGTTTTAAAAATCCATTATTCTACATACAAGGAGTAACCAAGTAGTTTTTAAAAAGCCTTATGATTTTGTTAATTAGATCATTTATTCACAACGTGACGGCCCAAAAATTAGAAAGAAAGAAGTTGAGAAATTGGAATGGTATTTGTGTCCATAGAAACCTAATGAGCAATGTACTTAAGTGGGGATTAATGATCCTTGCTTGGCTTGCTTAGATGGCTACGGCTAATGTAATGCATGTAACTAATCGTTCAATGAATGATATGAAAGAATTATATTATCAACTAGTAGATAGAAATATACACGGTCTCTGAAATATTCTAAATGTAATGACCATAACTAGCTAGCTTTATAAATAATATCCCTCAATTCGCTACCTCATGTTTCTAGTTCTCCTTAATTGCTAACCTAAGGCATCCAACGGCTTTGAATATCCAGCGGTAATGTGTTCATAGTCGATGCTTGTATTTATTTAGGATGCTAGCAAGTTACTTTGAAATATCCAGCAAAAAGTATTGTGAAGCTCAGATTCAAGAGTCCAAGCCGCAATCGATCTGTGCACAGATGCAGGAATGCCAGGAGATCTTCTGGCAGCCTGGCAAGGGTCTTCATGAACCCTGGAATGATTCGATTGCTCTTTGCCCTGGAATATTGGTCAGCCTGCTTCTTTTTTTTCTCTAACTCTGGTGGGATCTACCTCAAATGTCATGACCTCACTGTTGGACTGCTGAATCAAGTCTTAAATTTGAACATTTCATCTATCAAATTTTTTGTTATTCAATTCTAAAACTATGAATATGATTCTTATTACCAAACTGCCTGGGATTATGGCTTATTAATTAGATAAGTGATGTTGAATATTTTGTGTGTGATAATCTGAAACTATTGAATATAACTCTAATTCATTATCAAATTACTTATTATACACTGCATTCTGTGAATATTTAAACCTTTTGTGCTATTTATCTGAATACTAGGGTTCAACTCACCTGTGTAGTGATCATAAGTAATTCACTAGCTATATTGTTCTTACACTCACAAAAACCTCTACACGTTTTTGGACCAATTTTGGCCCCAGATTGGATCTCTTGCTATAGATATTTGGGAGGATTGATTCTAATCTGAAAGTGCACTTATAGGAAGCAGCACCACATATATCTGATGGGTCCTCAGTTATGTTCATTTCTTCAATACTTGCATTCCAACTCCGCTCTGGTCTGGCCTTACATAGCATCACAAAGACTGCACTTTTAGGCTTGACGAAGATGCCTTTTTTCTTTCTATCCGAAATGATGCTCATTGAATTAGCATCTTTGTAACCTTTACTTCTAGCAGAATTCAGCATAATCAACTTCCAACATGGTTGGTGGTTTATATGCCAAATCGTGCCGGCCATGCTAGATTGTCCATCCATTCCTTGTGTGTATTTAACTAAGTTCTTAAATAGTAAGTATGGCACAACTTGCCTTCAGTGCTTTGCAAAGCTTTTTCCTGTCCTGCGATGCCGGAATATAATAATAGCATATGCAAGTCTTTTATATATGCATTTCGTTTGACAATCTACTTTTATATTTTCTATACAGGTTTTAAGTCATGTTCATTTATCACACCCTAGAAACTCTTTACGAGAATTTGATATTAGCTATTGAATCCAGGTCCGTTATGTATGCCATAAGTTTCGTGCTCAGTCCACTTTTTGAAATTAACACATGGTATTCTGATATTGTCCAGAGATTGTTTTTTTTTTGAAGGACGACAAGCTTTATTCACCAACTAAACACCCACCTGCCTATGCAAAAGAATGAATCTGAAGGTAAGTATGCCAGATCAGCACTTTCTTCTCTTGATCAAGAGAAGAACAATGCCACGGTTCTATTGCGATAGCAATAGAACCGACATTCCTTGGATGGGGACGCCCCTTTTTCGGACTCCCTATTTATTCAGCATATTTTCATTTTTTCGTCATCGGCGTTCTCTTGAGCTAGTTTTCTGTTTCTTCTCTATCCTACCAGTTGGATAATCTACCGTTCAAAGACTATTCCTATGTTTGATCTTTATTGCACAATCTGCTAAAATTTCTGGAAGCTCGGTAGTAGGGCTCTTCCTTTGGCTTGGATTCGGCCACTACTGCCAGCGACTGGTTCCCGCTAAGCCTTCGTGGATGTGGTTCAAGAACTATTTTTTCGACCAGAGTTTTTGTGCAGTCCACATCTGGTTTTTCTTGGTTTTCTATTTTGAATGGGTTCTTAGCGGTGAGGGTTTTGCAGGAATCCAGTTCTTTGGTTTGTATGATCCTGGTGGACCACTCAATATATTCGTGGACAGTTTTCAATCATTTTTCTTCCTGATCTTGCTAGAGCACAAAGCATGAATCGATGGTTGCAAGGAGTCTTTCTGGAACACAGGGCATGCCGGATAATATCGATACCTTTTGTATTCCACTTTTGCAGATGTGATCTGTGGTTTAGCATAAATCGATGGTTGCAAGCCCGAACCTGTTCTGTTCATATTGATTTTTGTGCTGCTTGCTCGTGCCGTTTTCCTGGTTGTCGGTGCTTATAGAGACCCAGCTGATTCATTTGTCAAGGCCAGTTTTGAGCCGAATCTGACTCCAGATCGTGTTAGCAAGGACCTGGACTCTAGCCACAGCATCTGGCAGAATAACTCAGATCGAATCCTTGCATGGATTCAGTTCGTTGCCGCGACCCTAGAAGTCTTCACCGCAAAGCAAACCTTCCCCATCTGTAAGTCAGTTTCTGTAATCGTTTTTGCCTTCTTCAAAAAAATATGATATTATTAATACAAATTGATAGGGTACATTGGATAGCCAAATGGTTTTTATTCCTGTGGTCATAGGTTCAAGTTCCGAATGAAACAATTTTTCAGAGTCCAATGTTTTGGCGTTGTATTTATCTTTATTTGTGATTGGAAGGTTTTTTCAAATTCTATTGTCTTGGGGATGTTTGTATCTTTCATTGTAGCGTGCGAAGTTGCTAGTCACATATGTATTTTAAGGCATTTCTTTTGTAAAGATCTAGGCTTTAGTCCTCATATTAACGACAAGTACATTTTCCTATCCTTATTTGTTGTCCGGAGATGTTTTGTCCATTTTATAAAATGCCTTCATCAGTTTTTGGCAACATATGTTGTTGGATTCGCGTTCCATTCAAATGCCTTGATATGTGATACTTCGTCTTTCTATGTTCGCTCGCCGTTTTCTTCTTGTGGATTTTTTCGAGCACAACCTAGGTATGGTTTTGTTTTCTCATTTCATTCATCTACCACGTGAGTTTCTGACTAGGTATATTGTAATCATTTTTTCCTAATGTTGGCCCCCCGAATTTTTTGTGGTTTCTTCAAGCGCAACCTAGTGGATTTTTTCAAGCGCAACCAAGATGTGTTGTCGGATTCTCGTTTCATTTAATTGCTCAGGATAGGTTATACTTTGCTCTCCTAATATTGGCTGCCGATTTTTCTTTTGTGGATTTTCTCAAGCGCAACCTAGGTATGTTTTTATTTTCTCATTTCTTTCAGTTGCGCCGAAACTTGCATTGGATTTTATTGTGCTATGGGCTCAATATTTTTTACTCTCCGTCTAGAAGGCCCATATAAGGGTTTAGGGTCTGGCCTCCCTTTTGTCATATTTTATACCTGGTTATAGATTGCATGCCCAGCTATTGTGTACCAGACTCACAACTTTTGTTTGTCGAGCATTTTTTGCGCTTTTATCTTTCTCATTGTCATTAGTTTAACACGCTGTGTTGTATAGTACTCCATGGTTGGGTGGTTCGTTGCATCAGTTTGCATCACTTGTGTATGTGTTTTTTATAGATGTCCCTGAGGTTGTATTGTGTTTTGACTGATATTGCGTTTTTCTTGAGATCCTTCTATAAGATTCGTACTTGCTAATAGTGAGAACTCATCATGTTGTTGCCCTTTTCTCTTAGTTTGTTTCACATCAGTGAAAATTTTAGTGGCCCCGGCGGGCCATTTGGCCACAAATTATAGGTTCAGGCAAAATGCGACGGCCGGCTTGAGTAGGATGCCTTACCTATGGAGTACCTGCAGATTCGCCATTTTGTGGCACTTTATTGCCTATTACGACATTAGAATGGCCAATTAGATATTTGCTAATTGGAGTGGTATCGACTTTGGGGCCAATTCAGTCCCAAGTGAGAACTAGATATGCTTATGGAATGGCCATTTAGGCCATTTAGCCAAATCCTGTAATGCCTTAAGTTCGCCAAATCTTAACTCATTAAGAGGCCTCCTCATAAATTCTTCACTTATTGGGGGCCAATATTATTAGAAATTTTTATTTTTAAATATATCTACCAACTAAGAATAATCCCTCTCTTTTGGAAAATCAAACGTCAAGGCACTTTTCAATCCTCTTTATGAAGACTCTGGCATCCGATTTTTTATTCTCCCTACCAGCAATTTGTGCATTATTGAAATACATGGGGTATGAATTCAAATTTATACAACATGTAACTTAACACATTTATATAGGGTAGCGACTTCTTTATGTTTGGGCAACTAGCTCTATATTTAATAAGAACCTAGCTAAAAATCACCATTTGAGCTACACATTATTAGATATTTAGTTCAAAAAACGCCAATTGGGTTGCATCTACATTAGGAAAAAATAGGAAAAATGGCCAGTTCAGGCTACACTTTTGGGGGCATATTTTACAAGGAATGGCCAATTCATTATACTTGTACAAAATTATAGGTCCCTTAAAATTTTCCCTGTTTCACATAGCGTGTTAGTCAGTGCTGGACTGCTTTCAATTGATCAATCTTTTTAGTTTTTCCAATTTTTATGACTACATTCTTGTCTGGGACTATGGTCTTTTGGATGTTTTCCATTTGGTGGGCACGTGATAGGGGATGTTTGCGCTTATCCCCTCTTTTTTCAGTTTTTAGGTTGTATGTCATTTTGCTCAAGGTGCTCATTCTTCTATTGGACGCTACTCGTATTTGTGCCCCTTTCTTCTTGACTCTGCATTAAGCATGGCGTCCTTATTTCACTCATGGTAGCCTTTAGAGGCAATTTGTAGTTCTTCTATCACAATTTTTTCATTGGAGACTGCTTGTGGCGGCATTATGGTGATGTGCACATTTTCATGGCATATTTTACATAGTTCCCTCCATCGTTGTTTTTCCAGATTTCTTAGTTGTTTCGATTATCTATCTTGTGTTCTGGCATTAGAGTTTCTATGGGCGTTGTTTGCAAGTTATGGATCTCACTGAGCTATTCATTTATAGGGTCGCCTATAAATTTTCTAGTTGTTTATCGTGTTGTTCCTTGTTCTCCATTCTTCGCTTGAGTCATCCTATTTGCAGTTACATTTGTTCCTTTGCCCCCTTTTGTTGCTCCGTTATTTTTGCCTTCGTGCCACTCTTGCTCACGTTCTTATTTTTCGTCCTCCCATAATTTGGGGCATGCGGGTTGCTTTTCCAGTTATGCTGGTCCCTCTGGGTTCACGTCATTACCCTTGTTTCGACATCTTTGAACTTTTTCTGTTGATCTTGCTCCCTATATATGTAGTTAGGTTGATACTAATTTTTCGCATATTGGTCTGTCCGGCTTGGCATCATGTTTTATGCGTGTTTCCTTTGTCGACTAGTCTTTCACTCATTCTGTATTTAGCCATTTGCTCCATGTATTCTCGTTGACTTCTTTTTAGCTATTTTAGTTCCTTTTTTAGTTCACCTTTCTATTTATTTTTTGATCCACATTTCATTAGTCTCATATGTGTTTTCTTTCATTTGTTTATTAACTATGTCGAGCCTTCATTCGCGTCTTTTTTAATCTATTCGCTCAAGTTCCTTTTCGTTTTTTATTCAATTAACCTTTTGAATTGTCTTTACTCTATTAGCCTTGCTTAGCCCTTTCTTCTTGATTTGTAACCCTCACCTGATCTATTCTAGTCATCCTTTTTGCCAACTTGTTCTGTCTTCTATTGCTCATTTGTTACTTGTTTCTCTGCTTTCAATCTGTTATGTTCAAACCCGTTGTACCAAGTTGTATTCAATCCACTGTTGTATTTTCACAACATCAGTGAAGCAGTATTAATCGATATCTTAGCCTTTGCTAATGGTTTTTATCTGTTGTCTATTTTCTTAATGGTCAGTTATATAGTGGTTGTTTATATTCGGTGAGATTTAGTAGTACACTGGTTTGCTTTCTTTGCATGGTTCCGGACCATTTTGGGTCATGTTTTTATCAGGTTTTGATGCTTTTTCCATTGAGTTATCATTGTTCTTTGCTACATTGCTCCATGGTTTCCACATTCTATGCTTTAGAGTGCGAGTGGTTTATTTGCTCCTTAGCTTTTTGGTGTCCTTGATCATTTCACCTATATGTGCTTCATCCTTTTTTGAATTACTAAATCACCACCATTCCCTTTTTGTCACAGGAAGTTCCTTTGGTCTCAGTAATTCCGTCATTTCCTATTAGCTTCGTTTACTGCTTTTATTTTTTGTCGTTTCATTTGCTCCATTTGCACTTTCATCTTGCCTTCTTTGTACCATTGCCTTAAGCTACTCTTTCAAACTCCATTGCCTTCATTTGACTCTTTACCATGTTTTATGTACTCTCTTTAGATTTTTGGTACCATGGGTTTCAATTTTTCGTTTTCCTGCCTAGTTCTCTTCTTGCATTTGATAATCCTATGTTTTTTGTTACGTTTCCAACCCTTGGTTGCTCAGTTCAGCCTGGTTGCTCACTTTTTTCTAGGATTTCCAAATTTTAAAGTACTTTACGCCGTTATTTCTGGTTGTTCAAGTTTGTTAATAGGTTTCTTTATTTTTAGGCGTTTTTACTTTTGTCATTTAGGTATTCTTTTGGCCCTTTTTTACTGTTTTTGCGCTTTTATGTTTTCCGCTTTGACCCTTTGTTATTTTCGTTTTTAGATTTGTTACGCTTGCTCAATATGTCCTATTAGCTTCTTCTGTGCATTCTGTTTCATTTTGTTTTCAATGATCCTTGTGGACTCGTTTCTCCCTGTCTTATTCCACATTTTCAATCTGTTCTATTAGATTCGACTTGCTCCATTATGGGTTGTTGCGCTCCTTTTTGTTATACGCTCCTCATTATCTCAGCATCTCTATTTGATGGCATTTCTCTATTCGGTTGTGTATGCCATGTTCCCTTCATTGATTTCCTTTGGCTTGTTGTTTCCTTTCACATTACTCCTTTAGTTGCATCGGTTCCTTCTTTGTCTTCTTGCTCCTTGTCTTTTTTGCTAGTTAGGATAGTTCGGATTTTTGTATCTTTGTTAGTGTAATATGTATTGGTGCATTGGCCATTTGCCATCGTCACTCTATTGATGTCGTGAGGTTCATGGCTCTGTTTGCTGTTGTACCATGAGTTCCTTTCCTCATCTCTTACCGCACTTTTCCATCTGCTCCTTCATTTTTATGCTTCTCTTCCATCTTCCACGATAGTGTCCCATTGTGTCCTTCTTTTCTCCTTTTGTCTGGGTTCATCCTCTCTGTACCTTCAGGCTTTGTGGTCGTTCCGCTTTTACCATATTTTCTATCAGCCTTACATGTGCATTCTATTTCGTCTTTATTTCAGTGACCCTTATAGTCTCATTTCTCCCTTGCTTTCGAACAGTTCTTCATTTTGGCTTCCTTTCTTTCTTTGTCCATGTTGAGATTTGTTCCTCTTCTATCGGCCGATATATATGTTGTCATAGGACCCATCCTAGGAATGCCACGGTTCTATTTGCGATAGCAATAGAACCGACATTCCTTGGATGGGGACGCCCCTTTTTCGGACTCCCTATTTATTCAGCATATTTTCATTTTTTCGTCATCGGCGTTCTCTTGAGCTAGTTTTCTGTTTCTTCTCTATCCTACCAGTTTCCCTCGCCCTCCCTCCCTTGATGGTTTGTCTACATCTGACCTTATCCGCGTTTTGTTTTCTCATTATCCCTTTCTATTCCATTTCCTTTTTGTCCGTTGACCATCTTTGTCTATGTTTCCATATTTTTCGGGTCCCTCTGCAGCCTCTTGATCTTCCGTGGTTTCCTTTCGATGTTTTTGATAGTGCATATGTCCTTATTCATCAGTTTTCTGGATGTGGCACTTTAGCCTGTGAGGCCTACTCATTATCTCATTCTTCTCGGAGTCTGTCAAATCTTCTGTACTTTTCAGGTCGCCTTGCAGCCCTCGATATCCTCCGTGCTTTCTTTCTTCTTTGAGGATATATATATATATATTTTTATTTCCATTTTTTCTCGGTGTGGCTCTGTAGCCTCCGCGACTTCTTATCATTTCATTCTTTCTTAGCATGGCTATAGCCTCTGTGACTTAATTCATTTTTTCTCGGACAATATTTATTATTCATTTTCACAGCCGTGTGGATCTGTCTATGTTGTGGCTCGGTGTCATCGGCTTTATGCGCATAGTTTCTTTTTCGGGCGTGGTGTCGTAGCCTCGAGACAATCTTTTGTTATTGATTTCCTCTGGGCGTGGCACTATAGCCTCCGAGGCGGCACTAATCGGATGGTTTTCTTTTTCCGCGATGGTTTTTTTTTTTTTCCGCGGGACGGTTCCGATTGGTCGGTGTTTGTTGTTTCTTCCTCGGCGTGGCCTGGAGCCTCTCGAGTGCTATTATATTTTTATAGTTGTGCCCGCACGCGTGTCGTGCTTGAAGCTCCTAACTTTCTAACGTGTCATTCTCCTTTGCATTCTTTCCACTGCAGGTTCTTTCTTGCAGCTTGCTCAGTTGTCAGCGCCATCACGTTGTCTTTCAACTCTTTTCTTGGCGGATGTATGCTAGTAGCAGTCTTCTGGAACGTTGGTGGCCATTTGTCATAAGGGCGAGGGTTTGTATCCCGATGGGAAGCGGTCGCATGTTCTTACCCTTGCTTATACCAAGTAGCGAAGAATCACCCTCTATTCTGGATGAGAAGCATTTACTAATTTTCTCACCTTTGCATAGACCATGTGGCGGATACATCATCTTTTATCTTGTATTCCTTAGTCTTATCATGCTCTCGATGATTGTCTAGTTTTCGGAGCACTAAAATTTCAAGTTTTTCAGAAGTTCTACTCCAGTAGGGGTATCAATTTGTACTCAACGATTTTACAAAGCTCAATGAGAACACCGCCGATATATATGTTGTCATAGGACCCATCCTAGGAATTGTAAGCCATAACAATTTTATTTTGCACCCACTGAAGAACAATCTCATCTGCAGTATCTACGCCCTTAAAGATAAACAACCTCCTTCTCTTCCAGATTGACCATAAAAGCCAGCCACATGTGAGATGAAAAGCTCGTTTCCGTGGTTTGGGCCAAGCATCAGGATGGATAGCAAGCAAAATTTGCTGGCTAGATCGAGATGTGCCAAATAGGGTCAACAACCAAGACCATGCCTGCCGAAGGCGCTCACACAAGAAAAAACAATGCTCAATACTCTCAACCCTTTGCTGGCATAAAGGACAGAGCTCTAAAATCCGATTATCCATTTTATGGACTAACCTGTTGACTCTGAGGCATCTATGGATCACTTGCCACCACAAAACTACTACTTTGGGATGAAGAAGCTTATCCCATACCCACATCCAAACACTTTTCCATTGTGGCTGAGGGACCTGAAGATGCCACCTATTAGATGGAGGCATGATTTCAGAATGCAAAAGCAATTTATACACAGAAGACACAAACCGCCCTGGCTGGATATCCTGATGGCAACCCCATACGACTACCTCAATCTGTGGACCAGAATCCTGTCAGCAATATGATTCCAGATTACTCTATCCCATCTGTACAACAAGAACTTTGTTCTAAATGCTTCCCATGACATGAGATGACTAGACTCATACCAAGCTGCAATAGTGCTGATACCAGCTGCTACCCATCGTCGTTGTGTCTTTGGATGAACAACCACACTTAGAGGCACATTCTCTGGAGTGTCCTGCAAAGGAATTCACTAGCATGGAGTGGACAACTGAAGACATGCTTCAGGATTAATATGGAAAAGAGACCTGACAGTGTCCCAAGCAGCAAGCAACTTTAGAAAAGGAGAAGCATTAGGATACGGATGCACATGATAAAGCAAAGCCCAAGGAAGGAGGGGCTTAATGGTGGCCTTATGAACTGGGAGACAATGCTGAATCGACTGCACCAACAACCTCAGGCCAGGAGAATCATCCTTACCAATGAAAATCCTCCAAATGAACTTTGATATCATCACCTTGCTTTGGAGGTGAAAATCCAACATACCAAGACCACCAGCTGCCTTAGGTCTAATGCATTTCGCCCAAGCTATCTTGACCACCGCTCCTAACTCATTTCCACCCCAAATAAAATTTCTGACGATACGCACAATCTCCTCCATCTTACACTGCGGAGCTAATAGAGCAGACGCCATGTAGACATGAGTATTACTAAGAACACATTTAGCCACAGTGATTCTACCGGGCATGGACAGTTTAGCTGTATTCCACCAAAACAAGTGCTTTTGCAACCCACTAATGATTTCATCCCAAGCATTTGAAGCAGAGACGTGAATTCCAACTGGGATACCAAGCAACTTTGTGGTATTGCCATGCAGAAGAATCTTCCATGGATAGTCCAAAATACAGGGAGGGATGGGACTGTCCAACGTCCACAAAGCTGTACATTTTTGCCACCCTACAAGAACTCCTGATGCTAAGGAGAATGTGTCTAATAATAGCTTAGCATTACGAAGATTCTCAGCCTCGGCAATTAGGAACAAAAAAGTGTCATCGGCATATTGGTTACATACCTCTTGAGAACCATCGTCCATTGGGAGGCCTTGAATAATGCCATCTTGGGTAGCCACAGAGAAGAGCTGGGATAATACTTCTGCCACAATTGTGAAAAGCAAGGGTGCTAAGGGACAACCTTGCCGAATTCCTCTACCCACTACAAAAATAAATGATGGCTCGCTCTGGAAAAGGACAGTAGATCTGGCTGATGTATGGAGCTTCATGACATTCCTTGTGAATGACTCCCCAAACCCAAGTGCAAGAAGACACTTCTCCAAGAAACCCCAATCAACAGTATCGTAAGCTTTAGCAAAATCAAGCTTAAGATACACTGCTCTATGACCTTGTAATCGGGCCCAATATATTCCTTCATATGCAGCAGCCACGTTGTTGAGAATACAACGACGAGGGAGAAAGCCAGATTGTGTTGACGAGATAGCGTCAGCCAAGATGTCTCGGACTCTTTCTGCCAATGTCTTAGCAAAGATCTTGTACACAGAGGAAAGCAATGAAATAGGTCACCGGTCAGAAATAGTCTTGGGTTCCTTGCTCTTTGGAATGAAAGAAATACAACCTGTGTTCAAAATCTTATCAAGGCTCCTAAATCTCTGAAACTCACAAAAGGCACCATATATGTCATCCTCCAACCAGTCCCAGCACTTCTGAAAGATTTCAATAGGAAAGCCATCAAGACCCGGGCATTTGTTTTCAAGAGAGCCACAACTGCTTTTAAGTCCTCCTTCATGATATTAGACTCAAGAAGCAACCTCTGTTCTTCAGAAACAATGCGACGCATCTTAGTCAACACGGCCATTTGCATGTCCTTCTGAAAGGGCAATGGGTATCGTGCAAAGAATGAAGAAAAGTGATGATGAAGATACTGCTTAAGATTTGATAAGAGCGCCATCTGGCAACACCAAAGAATGTATAGAAGTGGCGAGTTTCCTTCTTCTTGCAGCCGCAAAAAAGAACCGGGTACGTCTATCTCCGTCCTTGAACCACTGCAACTCTGCCTTCACTTTGGCTTCAGTAACTTTTACAGTTTCCATAGCCTTGATCTGAGATAATAACTCCTTTTCTCTGACTCTACTCGTATGGCCACGAGCGCGGAGTACTTCTAATTCCTGGTACAATGCAGTCAATAGTCCTCTAGCTTCAGCAGCTCTGACTCTCCCATATTCTTTTGCAAATGACTTCACTGCAGACAACGCTGCGACAACCCCAGACATGCCCCTACGAGGTGAGAAGGCCCGAGACCAAGCCCGACTACAGCCAAGTTTGAACTCATCATCCTCCAAGTACTTGCAATTAAGCTTAAAGTAGGTCCGATGACAATTAGCCACATCATTAGTTAGAAGTTGTGGATTATGATCAGACACGGCTATCCAGAAGATTTGAGCGACGGAAATCCGCTAGCCGAGTAGCTGCACAAGTATTAAAGTATCCTCTATCATGCCTTGCATAAGCTCTGCCAGCTCCTGTCCAACCATTACACCACGTAAAGGACTGATCACCATCAATCTCTATAAGCTGACCATCATGTAAAAGGCGTAGCCATTGTTCTCGCTCGAATCCTTGCACCACTTCAGAGCCGCGACCACTTCTATCTCTTTCCAATATTGAAGTCGCCAGCGAGCAACCATGCAACATTCTGCCCAAGCTGGAGAACTTTACTCCTCAGAGTTGCCCACAAAGCACCACGCTGACGAGGTCTATTATGAGCATATACATTTATCAAACCCCATTCTTGGCCCTTATCTTTCCATTTGATTATTATCCATCGCCCGAACCTATCTGTTTGAGTAAAAGTGACATCCACAGATGACTTCCACGCAATAAGCACACCAGCCTTAGATGCATCAGCAGCAGACACCAAGACATTATAGTCCCGTCCAAATACATTAGCTACTTTATGTACATCACTGCGGTGGCATTTATGCTCTTGGAATAAAAGGTCGTAGAAAACTTAGACAGGTAAAGAGACAACCTGCTTCTTTTACTTGGGAAAGAAGCCACTCCCCTCACATTCCAAGACAACAGGTTCATGTGGCCAAAATATTATATGTTCCACCTCCATACCAATAGAGCCAGCCTCAACCATGTCCATCTCGCATGGTTCTGAAGGGAGGTCAGCCCACCTCGTCCTGGAAATTGGCAAGGGGGAGCCTCCTCTCTGTTCCACCCTTCCATTGTTTTGTTCAGCACTTGGTGAGGGAGAGCCTCCTCTCTGCTCTACCCCCCCATTATTTTGTTGGGCAACTAGCAAGGGAGAGCCTCCTCTCTGCTCCACCCTTCCATGCAAATTATCAGAATCGCTCATGACATGAGACACATGTTGACTAGCCTTATTGCGTGCAGCTCTTTTCCAATTAACATTTGTCCATCCCTCTTGGGCATTTTCATGATGCTCTTGAACATTTTCATGCCGCTCTTGCAATTCCTGGATCTTCTGTAACTTAGCCCTAGCATCCTCTTCAAAAGCGGGAGTATGCACAATCTTCTGTGGGATAGTGGTTTTAGCAGCAGATGGAGTAGCAACAACAGAGGTAGCAGTAGCATTGGCAGAAGGAACAACAGAGGGTAAAGGGGACACAAAAGAGGTAGGAGGCATAGAGGAAGAAGGGACCATTGCAGGGCGATCTCTCTTAGCACGAAAATTTGCAAATAAAGCAAGTTGAGGAAATAAATCAGCAAGCTGAGGGCCATTGAGCAACTGCAAAGCATACTTCAGAAAGATAGGGCCACTTTTCACAACCACACAGTCAGGAAGACCGCGACCAGAAGGAAGAGAAACACAAATTTTAGCACCATCAACAATAGAATGGGCCAGATGAGTACCCAGACCATTAGCAATACTGATAAGAAACTCCGGCACCAAGAGATCAGGAGGAAGATTAGGAATAGAAAACCAACATGGCATCCTAAGAGCAGGAGTCGTACCAGGAGAAAATCCAGGCGAGTAAGGCTGGTATATATAAAATATAATCACTCCACATTGGGTCCACACCACATGCCACTAGACCAATAACCAAGCTTCCTACTATCAAGAAATGCTCCAGTATATTGACCAACCACACTAAACGACAACAAGTTACTAATACACTTCTTGTGTAAGTCATGATCAATCTCGACCACATTGTACCCAGACACTTGAAGAGTATTCTTACACATTTCAGGCTGATAGAAAACTTCAACAGAAGGTAACTGAAGCTCCAACTGAGTCTCCTTTGCTCGCAACTCACCCAAAAGATTACTGAGATCTCTTTTATTATCCTGAATCATCACATCAATAGCAATACGCATAGCAGACGCATAGCAGACGTAGTTGATGACAAGTCCTTCTTGATCCAATCACTAAAGCGCTCCCTGCTAGCATTTACTCCAGAAGTTGAGGACCTCCAAGGAAGTGGACGGGACTGATCTTTGTTAGAATTGGCACCAGCTGGCGCCGAGGCACCGTCCACAGAAGCATTACCGCTATTCAAAGCACTTGTACCCTTCGGTGCACCAGCCGAGGGTGCCAAAGCAGGAAAATCACCGTCTTGAAAGACATTCTCACTATAAGCCAGAGGGTTAATATGCAATGCCAAATTTGCCCTCTGCACCAGCGTGGACACAGGAGGTTTTGTAGGCAGCTTGGAAGTTGATGCCATAGAGCCGAAACTGTCAGGGCCGAAAAGGCTATCAGTCGGAACCTAAAACCCTGTGATGCCACACACCTTTGGAAAGAGCTCTGAATCAGCTTTCCAAGGAGCCAAAAAACAACGTAATCCGAGGTCTGTAGCTCAAGATATGAACACAAATGTAAAGTCGCCTCCGGCAGAAACCCTAGGGCGCATCCATCCTCCATCCACCCACGTAGGATAGCAGTTGCTGCTTTCGAAGATAAAATGGCACTGTTTCTACCTCTATCAAGACATACAACGATACATGTATCCACGTGAACAGTGGGTGGTTTTCTAGAATAGATCTCAAGCTAAGATGTCTTATCATGTATTTATGACATTTCTAATGAACTGGCCTAAAGTTTTTGGCCTTCTGGAGACCATTTTTTTTTTAAGTGATCTGAAAACTCATTTTAGTTTAATCAAATTTTTTTTTTTTTGCTTTAGACAATTGATTATTAAGCTCTAGGATGAACATTTTTTATAGAATGAGGCTAGTCAGAACATTATTTTCAAAGCCAGACTTTATGCTGAGTGTTTTATTTGGTATCGACCATGAGTAGGAAAGCATGTTATTATTGTCAGCATCGACGCAGGAAGCAAGTTCATCAGACCTCAAGAACTAGGTTCATCAGGCTTCATGTAAAATTTGTAAACAAAGGCCTCAAATGGATCATTTGTTGGAGTATCTCCAAAAAGACTAGTTATTTCCTATTGTTTACACATTTTTTTCTTGGAGTGTCATCTCAAGTCCTTTGGATTGTCAAGGTTGTATGAGGAAAAGTATGGAGCACTCTTTCAAGCAATAAAGTGGCTGGAAAATATCTGGAGCTGCATAAGATAAATAAATCCTTTGGGGCTTTTCAAAGTTGTATGTTCAATTAGATGGGGATGGGTTTGGGTATCTTCAGGCATATTATAGGCATATTTCATGATCTGGCGGTTGCTATCATAACTGATCAATAAATTGCAAGATAATCATGGATTATTGGATTGCCCCTGTTAAGGGGTAATTTGTTAGGGGAGGTGGGTTTGGATATCTTCAGGCATATTATAGGCATATATCATAATCTGGTTCGGTGGTGAAAAATGTTTTGTACTTTCTCATATAAATATGCTTCTTTCGCTGCTCATTTTGGGGTTGGCTGAGATACTATAGAAGTTAATCTGGAATTAATGATAAGTTTTATCTGGCCTTCGGAGAGCTTTATCAATTCAGTTAGAATTGACAGAGCCGACAATCAGGTAGATGCTGCTATTTGAGACATATTGGCAAATTTGAAAGGAGAAGAGGGTATTTATAGAGTCCTCTGATGGCCCGATCCATCTAGAAACATTCTGACAGAAGAATTTTAGAGGCTTTGATGCTTGCCGGGAAACTACAAGATTGATCGATTGAAGCCCAAAAGTGTGCAGTCAGATGAGACTTTTTAATCTAAGGTGGTTGAAATCCAAATACAAAGCCATGGGAAAAGTTAATTGAAATTTGGATGAATGATTCTTGTCGAATTAAGGAGCTCGCAATTTGGCCTGCAAAGCACAGAGTATTGGCTAGTGGTAGATTCAAAGGGTTTTTTCATCAAACTAGGCAGAATCCATAGCCGATCATTCTGATTAAGCTAATGGGTTGCATCTCCATCAATAGCTTGCAAAAGAGCCACTGAGCAGAGTCCATCTCTTTGCCGCAGAGGTGTTGGCGCATTCATCAAAACTGCAGTCCTTTTGTTTTTTGGTTGTACAAAACATATAATGTGCTAGGTAACCGGTCGGATTGAGGGATTTCTGGCCAGTAAACTGGCAGATGGTGCTGCCGTTAGCGGCACCGAAAATCCCAAAATCCGACTGGCTACTAAATGTAAGCCGACGTTTGATGGAAATTCTGTTTTGTTTTCCGGCGTTGATCTTGAATATAGATAGATAGATGTATGGACAATACTTTTTCAATAGAGGTAAAATGCAAAAAATGATATGTCATAGCAAAGACAATTCTTCTCAAATGGGACACATCACTTCAAGTTGTTCCGGAACCGAATGAGGGTAATGACGTGCTAAGTTTCACTAGTTATGTGTATTGCAAATACAATGTTGATAATTATTCCAACTACTGAATAACATTGGAATTTATTAGTGGGTAGAAATGCACATAGTCTTTAGTCTTCTAGATGACGAGAGAGTTTGTGGAACTTGTAGCTAACGTAATGCACGTAAGTAATCCTTGAGTGAATGATATTAAAGGAATGTAGTAGCAACTAGTAGATAGAAATATGCACGGTCTTTGAAATCTTCTAAATGTAATGACCATTTTGTAACATAATCTCCCCCAATCTTCTACTTAATAAAATACAAGCTGGATCTGTGTAGACATGTTCTCTCAGTAGTTGCTACAATCTGCTGGTACAAAAGAGATCTTCATTGCCTTTGTATCGTAGGTAACAAGATGATTCTGCTGCATTATGTTTCCAATGATGCCAACTGGACTAAGATCGCCTTCTTGCAGAATGGCACGTAACATCAACAAGCACATGACATTGGGATTGACCACGCCCATGTAACTTCTAAATAGCCCTTTTTTTGTTGCAGGTTGGCAACTTAAAGACGTTGCTATGGGCCCCTTGAAAAATAGGCATGTTCGCCTATAATTTCGTCAGAATAATATGTTATTTTATTATTAGAATGATATGTTACAGATGATTAAGTCTCAGACCAAAATACAGGAACCTGTCCGAGTCATAAAGCATGCATGAATAAACTAAAATATTGTAAATTTCCTTTAAGGCATGAATAAACTAGCGGCAAATTCTTATCTCCTGTAAACTGGTGTATTTTCAAGCAAATAGAACTCTAGTTCAAGTTTTAATCAAATAATTCGTCAAACATAGGCCAATATGCAATCAAACCATTGTCAACCAGTGATTGAATGTCTTGTCAAACTCTAGGTCAATTTCACGATCAACCTGTAGTCAAGTTCCCAAGTAACTTCTAATTAGCCCTTCTTTTTGTTGCAGGTTGGCAACTTAAAGATGTTGTTATTGGCCCCTTGAAAAATATGCATGTTTGCCTATAATTTCGTCAGAACAACATGCTGTTTTATTATTAGAATGATATGTTACAGATGATTAAGTCTCAACGCAAATTCATTTTGTTGTTGGATATCATATAAGTTAAATTTGAATGGCAAGATTAGAGAAAATTTGAAGTTGGATTATACAATAATATGGTGCATTTTTCTTTTGAAATCGAGAACATTTAAGTTTGGGCAATTAGATTGAATAATTATGCCACGTAATAATGGCTATGCTACTTAAAATATCTATAGTGAATGGCATAAGGGGTGCCCTTATAGCCCAATCCCTCTTTCTCCATTCAAGAGGACTTAAAATGCCATGATAATCTATAGAGAGTAGGACAATTTATGGTGGGGTTGAATAGGGGTAAATGTAAACTTATTGCTAATGAAAGGTAAATAACAAATATGCCATGCAACACTATCCAGATATGCAGCATCTCTTTCATATCCAGAAAACGTAAGTCTAGTTGTTCTCACCACAAATTGACGTTTGCAAAAGATCCTACATTCTCTACTGCATACAATCCAGGAGCACAGAACAAAAGCTATTTAATATGTTGGCCTCAATGTATGCTACTACTATATTCATTGGTGTCACGAATGCACAATCTGTGAGCTGTTATTGGTGATGAACAAAGTGTTTTCTACCGTGAAAGAGGTGCTGGAATGTACTCAGTACTAGTATTGTATTAACAACTACGGTCCTTGAAATATTCTAAATGTAATGACAATAACTAGCTAGCTTTGTAAATAATATCCCTCAATTCGCTACCTCATGTTTCTAGTTCTCCTTAATTGCCAACCTAGGGCATTCTGCAACTGTAATATCCAATGGCTTTGAATCTCCAGCGGTAATGTGTTCATAGTCGATGCTTATATTTATCTAGGATGCTAGCAAGTTATTTTGAGATATCTAGCAAAAAATATTGTGAAGCTCAGATTCAAGAATCCACGGTACAGTTTCGGCATCGTGGAAAAACCATAAAAGCCAATTGATTCATTCAATAAACAACCCGATCATCCTAGTTAGCCGATTACCCTTAAATATAGATAGATAGGTGGATGGATAATACTGTTTCAATAGAGATAAAATGCAAAAAATGATATATCATAGCAAAGACAATTCTTCTCAAATGGGACATATCACTTCAAGTTGTTCCAAAACCAAAGGAGGATAATGACGTGTTAAGTTTCACTAGCTATGTATATTGTAAATAAAATGTTGACAATTATTCCAACTACTGAATGACATTGGAATTTATTAGTGCGTAGGAATGCACATGGTCTTTAGTCTTCTAGATGACGAGAGAATTTGTGGAACTTGTGGCTAACGTAATGCACGCAAGTAATCCTTGAGCGAATGATATTAAAGGAATGTATTAGCAACTAGTAGATAGAAATATCCAAAGTCTTTGAAACCTTCTAAATGTAATGACCATTTTGTAACATAATCTCCCCCAATCTTCTACTTAATAGAATACAAGCTGGATCTATGCAGGCATGTTCTCTTAGTAGTTGCTACAATCTGCTGGTACAAAAGAGATCTTCATTGCCTTTGTATCGTAGGTAACAAGATGATTCTGCTGCATTATGTTTCCAATGATGCCGACTGGACTAAGATCGCCTTCTTGTAGAATATCTAGCATTATAACAGGGTTTTTTTTTTCTGTTTTTGTACTGTTTTCTCTAAGGTTTTCATATGATTTGGTGGCCGTATTCATCAAAGTGTACTAAATAGTATTTCTAGAGTGCACCCTTTTGTTAGCCGTTGATTTTAGAGAAGGGGGCAAATCCTGTGGTGGATATCCTCCCATTATTTTTAGGGTTTTTTTAGGGTTTTCTTAGGGTTCAGGTTTTTTTTAGGGTTTTCTTAGGGTTCAACTTGTTAACTTGTTTCGCAGATCTTGTCCGATCCAAGCCCACTTGAAACATCGATTCTTGATTTCTTCATTTGCCTCGTATACCACTTGCATCCATTTCCTTTATATCCTCTAATCAAGCCTATGGATCTGTTCATTTTTAGACTCTGGAGGGTTAGGCTTGGGAGCTGCCGGATCCGCCTGTCCCGTTCCGCCATAGCCGACCTTCGCATCTCCTCTCCTTCTCATAAGCTCTCCTCTACATTTTCCTTAAATGACAGCCCCTCCGCTATAGCAAAGGAAACTGCACATGAAGGTCTTAATATTCCTTTAGGCTTTTGGAAATCGTTAAGCTTTTTGAAGCGGTTCCGGAGCCCCGTGCCAAATACCAGTTGATTCATTATGCTGAGAAGCTGAACCCACTATCAGAGGAGTTCAAAACCAAGGAAAACAAGGTGGAGGGATGCGTTTCACAGATTTGGGTTCGGGCCTGGTTGGACGGAGAAGGTCGGCTATTTTTAGAGGTCGATCTCGACTGTCTTGACTAAAGGACTTGCAGCCTTATTGATAGAGGGTTTATCCGGGTCGAATGTCAGAGATATTTTGAGATTAGGTCCAGATTTTATTCGGGATGCTAGGACCTAAAACAAAGCCTTACAATCGCCTAGAAGTAATGGGTTTTTAATATGTTTAAATTGATATAAAAGACCTTGCAACTCTATATGGAGAGTCAAACCGGCAAGTGTGTCTCATCAAGAGAGTGTGGAGGGAAAGAAACGTAATTTTCAAGGTGAGGTCGAAGTCCGGAGGTAATTCGCATTGGCAACACCGAAAACGTAAAATGGGAAGTGCAAAGCAGATGTTTCTGACCTTTCAAAACCGTCTTTGTCAAGGAGAGATAGGATATTAAGGAAGATGGAGGAAGAGTTGGAGCCAATAGTATTAGAAGTGGAGGATGTTTCACATCAACATGCTTGTGTATGATCTGCTGCAAGACGAGCTTCAGACTCGCCTTCATGCTTTGTCCATTATTGCAAGAACACCGGTGAGAAATGGAGAGGGGACGCCGGGGAGCAGTTTGAGGTAATTTGTGCCCCCCATATTTAGATTTCAATTCTTCTTTCAGTATATAGCAATCAAGATGGGTTAAGTCCGACTATCGTATTTTCAGTTTATCAAGTTACAGTTTCCTTCCGGGTCGCCTTCCGATTTTATCAAGCGATTCGCGAAGGTTGCATACTTCTCGGCTTATCTTGTCCTTGAAATATATGCTTCTGTATTTTGATGCAATTCCCAGGTGGCTGCTTGCTGACCCATGCACTTTTAATGAAGCAGGGAATGGATGTGAGTTCTTATGGAACAGGGGCTCATGTAAAACTTCCAAGTCCTTCAATTCGAGAGCCAAATGTGTACTCTTTTGGCACTCCATATCAGTTGGCTCTGATTTACTGCAGCAGTTTCAGAAGCTTTCTTTTGAGATTTTGGATGCATTGGTTGTTCGGGGTATTCTCTTAGATAGTTTGGAGATCCACATATGTAACCAAATATTAAAGGGAGGTGAAATGCCGTATGGACTTTTGGAAAGCACTTTGGTATTCGTAGCAAAGATTTTAATAGATCGTTCCAACCATCAGATATCAAATGATCCGTTAGTATTTGATCTCTGGAGAGGTTTTCTCAGTTCTCTAGCCAATAGATCTGCTAAAGTTGCTAAGTTGAATGAGACAAGTTCGCACATAATCTCACCATCATGGTTTCAAATGGAAGTGCTATTTATGGTTTTCCATTCGCTGGACACCTCTGGTAGATTAAGTTTAGTGGAAAGGGTGGTGTCCCTGTTAGCATCTATGCTTCTGTATTTTGGGTATTTTGATGCAATTCCCAGGTGGCTGCTTGCTGATTTGGCAAAAGCACTAGGACTTGTAAAGATGTCCCATAAGATGCCTGTCTAGAGTTCATTTCTTTCATCTTTTGCTGCATTGGCATATAAGGTACTAGAGAGATCTCATGTCGTTGGACAACATGATGTTGATGAGCACATCTTTCAACAACTGTTGGATGTGAATCAACATGATGTTGATGAGCACATCTTTCAACAACTGTTGGATGTGAATTGCTCTATAAATACGTCTGCAAATGGTGGTTTTTCAACAACTGTTGGATGTGAATTGCTCTATAAATACGTCTGCAAATGGTGGTTTTCTGGGGACTGTTCACAGTTATCAGAAGTTGAGATTCGTTTTAAGGGATGTACTTGATGTATGGAGCAACATGGCAATAAAGTCATTTGCGGAACTTATTTGTGAGAGGTACATGTTCTTGTTGTGTTGGAGTATATTAGAGTGTGTCCCTGTTTTTATGCTAGAAATTCCCATTTGATCCCATCAAAACCCCTTGTGCTAGTTTGTGTACACGTTTTCATTTGCATTGTTTTTATGATTTTTATAGGCCGTAAGCTTTTTGTTCTTCACAGATCTCACAAACATATAACAATATATAACAATAAACAATGATTATATGACTTTCTTTTTGGTTTAGATGCTAGATATTCACTCAAGGGAGTTTGGACTATGTATATGTTGTACTGTTATAAATTGCTTGTTTGTTTATTTGGTTTTGTTTTCTTTTGTTAGGGCCCGAAGGGCCAAATTTTTTTTTTAGTATAACTACCAACACATAACTATCGTTAACATTAATTAATACAAACCATTGCATTCCACGCTTAGTTATAAAATTCCCCCTTAAACCCCCTTTGGTTTGGGTGCATATTCACACGGGGGGTTACGTAGGGCAGCGAGAGCCCTAAAAATATATTTACAATACATGTATAAAATTAACACTATTAAGTACATTCTCTCAAATTTTATAGTATTTTGCAAACTTTAATATACAGTATACAAAAACATGTACATGCATACCCCACAAACGAGGATCGCTATGTACGGTCCAGATCTTGGAATAAGGGGTGAACAAGCACATGACATTGGGATTGACCATGCCCCGTAATTTGAAACTGGAGGACTGAACGAAGCCCCCTCGAAGTGGAAAGTGAGTGGAGGAACCTGCACGTTAGGTGCATGTGAAACATCAAAGCAGAGATCGTGGCCAGGTACATGAACTTGAGGCACGTATGGCATTGCATTGACGAATGCACGTGCTACATCATTGAATACACCTTCCTCGAGGATGGTGAGCGTAGTACCAGAATCAATCATTGTACCATGAGAGTTGAGATCTAAATATGGTTGATTGCGGTTTACAATTACGTGATTTCCTACACTGACGCTGTGAAGATGGACATAGTAGATTCCTTTGCCAAGGATGGGTGTAGAAGTGGCCAAAGGATTTGGGGGAGGGGCGCCAAAGAAGAGGGCGCTATCAGCATCTTGGCCATAAGGTGCGAGGCAGTAGGAGAATACTCCATCAATGGGCAACTGAGAGATAAGAGAAAGAGGTCCTGAATTTAGTCCGGCAATACCGTCACCATCAAAACGGCCAACAAGAGTATTAGAACAACCAAAAGTTATCCTGGCCGGTGGCTTCTGTTGCGTACACCCCCTTAGTGTAACTCGTATCAAAATATTGATAGACATAGGAACAAGAATATTCAGGACGATTTCTAAGGAAAGGATTGGGACGAGGGGCACAAGAAGCACCAGACAAAGGGCCACAACCATAATAGGGATTACATCCAAGGGTGGAAAATGAACTAGACTGCCATGGATACAAAACATTTTCGGGACATGGAGCACAACTTCCTTCATTTTGAGAGCATTCAGAGCAAGGGCCACACTTTAACCAAACTTGGTCGCTTCCGGTGTCCATTTGTACCCTAAAACGCTTTGCTGGAGTGCCCATCCATAAGTCCATCATATACCCAGATTGTGTGCTCGTAAGGGGGTTGCGACCATTGTGTCTAGCTTGCCAATATGCACTCCTTTTCTGGCTGCTTTCAGCCCCTCGATGCAATTTCTCAGATGTTGGCAGACCCTTGTGTACATGAGTTATATTCATTCTAATTTGATCTGCTGCATGCGTTTGCGGGACTGAGACTGAGACTAGGCCTAGTACGAGCAATAGGATCCTCCATGTTAACGTTAGAGACGTAGACATTGTGGAATTGCGGTATTTGTAGTTGTTAGTTGTTCCTTTAGGTGCCTTTACCCAAAGGACAAAAAGGACGACATTTTACCAAAGGTTTTTGGGTTGCCCCTAGGGGGGCAAACCCTCGCTCATATGGGTTTCCGGCCATGGTTTCCCCTGTTGCTGATCGACCCAGTCGCCCCTGTTTAGAACAGGCAAACCAGCATGCATCCTACCGCTGCAGCACTGCATTCATAGTTTTTTATGGGTTGTGTTAGAAAGCAGATGGCTTAAGCAAGAAAGGGCAGATATGCAGGAACGAGAAAGAAGATTACAGTGCATGAACTAAGATTCAGTGCAAAAATCGAGTGGGCGGCTTCTGATCCAGAACTAGGCCATGCTGGCTCTGGGATGCCTTGAAGCAGAGGTTCGACGGTTGTTTACATTTAAGGTTTTCTTTTGCATTCATGTTTTGCCTGGTGATGCTACGTTGGATCTGCAGGTAGATACAATTTGATTCCATGTCCCCAGATGTAGCATTTGGTGTAAGGCATCGGCGATGTTGGGCCTGCAGGCAGATGACGTTAAGCAGATCAGTGGCAGGGCAGAAAAATCTATGAGGAAAGATGGCATAAGCTTTTGAAGGTCCGTTTAGTGATCTTTACGGTATGTGTATTCACGTTCTTGTTTCCCCACAAACCTAGATACAAATGCCGGACCAGACATCCCCACTATAGTGCCTAAAGCAAATTTCCTTTTTATAATTTCCTTATCTTCCAGGAACGTCAAAACCCTATATCTTGGCTTGATCCTCTTCTCCAAGCTGCAAAGGAGATAGAATGGAGTCTTCTAAATTTCATCCAGAGGATATTTGAAAGTTTTTAGTGCATAAGTTATTGTTGTCTCAACTTGATCGCTCTTGCCAAAATCCTAGGCTGAAGCTGGACCATGCAATATATCTCCTTTTCTGGTAGATCTAAACTCAGCAAGTATTTGAATCTGCTCTTCAAAGTTTCCATACTTAATGCACAGGCCATGATTAATGCCGTCAAAAAGCTTCCTGAATTATGATCCAAGCCAAGGCTGGCCAGAAACTCAACCGTATCTTTTAAGCATTCAGCAGATTTCCAAGAAAAAAATCTGCAAACTTGGCATATGACATCTTCTTCTCCTTGCTCTTGTTAGTTATGGATCTCTCAATGGGATGTCACTGTATTCAGAAATATGCATTGGCGTTGATGGAGGCCAAGGAGATATTTTAATCTTTTTGAGGTCTCTAAGTTGATTTCTCTTTTGGATTGTGTTATCAGAACAATGAAGCCATGATTTCAATACACATACCAGCTGGTCTTTCAGAGGTGCTGGTAATTGCTGTTAAACATGGCAACCCTGTTGATGTTGCTGCTGATCTATTGTGTCAGGTTAACAATGGTTCCTATTGAAACAAGAGATAACTCTATTCTGTCTTTGGACACCTAATATCTAGCATGCTGCTTGTGCAGGAAAACATGGACCAAATAGTCAGGTGGTTCTTGTGGCTGTTGTAAAAAAGACTAGTGTGGAGTCTATTCTATTTGCACACTGCCATGCAGGCTTAATGGATGAAGGTTTATGTTACTTCACATGCATAAGCAGAAATCATCACATAACACCAAGCCTACTATGAAATTTGACCATGTAATTCATATAACAATAAGTTCTAAAAAACTGTACAATCGTGATATTTCTTCCATAAGTTATGATATGATGATTTAGCATGCATTTAGAATATAGTTCCACTAGATTAGGTTGCAGAATTCTAGCAACAAAATCCTGGGCCTGACCAACTCTTTCTGCTCTGCTGAGAAGATCAAACAAGCAGCTGTGAAACAGCAACCATGCATGGTTTTCTAAAATCAATATGGTGCATGTAACAAAGGATTGCAATAAGAAAATCACTTCATTCTAAATTTGGATTCTCAAAATGAAGAGTCCTAAAGGCAAGAAGACGGACAGAGGAGCTTAAAACCATTAAATTGGGGTTTTTATTAAAATAAGAACATATGTGAAAAAGTTTTTTTTAAAGGGACGCAAGTTTCTCCAATGTATAGCTCTTCACCCAATGCAACATTTTTACTCTCAGTTAGTCATAGAGGCAAATATAGAGATATGAATCAATATTTAGGGCCATAAATAAGTTTGAAACTTAAATCTAAACCTAGGCAAACGTCTACCTAGATTAATTCACAAGCCAATTGTAGCTAAGTGTGTTTACACCTGCCATGCTTTATGCAACACAAACCGCTTCTCTGCATTTAAGAGACTACTTGGAACTATGGATAAGAGACTACTTGGAACTATGGATAGCTGCAAGTTGCATATGGACTATCCATCTAAGCTTAAGATATATAAGAACTTCTGTTTGATTATTATAACTAACATTTCATTTAAAGCATAAATGGAAAAGAGCTACTACATTTAATCTCTGTAACTTCATGAAATAGTTGTGTCCTTAGAGATCCTTTAAGAAGGATCATAAATCAGACATTTAAAAACTGATTTACAGATCTGAATTTTAGTCCTTTGCTTCATAAATCCTTTGCACATATAAATCCCATTTTCGCACCAGGACCACAAGCTTATTTGCTTGCTTCCTTGTCCAGGAAAAAGCTTGTAGCTATTTCTGTATATTTTTAAATAGCAAAATCACAGTTCTAGAAACGTCCTTTCTTTTACTTTTGTAAAATGCTTTAGTTCTTTTGCTTGTTAAATCAATGGTCTACTCCTTTTGCATGTTTTTGAAGAGAAAAATGGATGCTCCAGTTTTTTTGCAAGTTCTTGGACAGAAAAATCGTAGCCCTAGTTCTATTGCATGTTCTTGAGTGGAAAAACCTTGCATTAGGAATGGTTTTAGCATAAGTGACAGTGTTTTCTTTTACAGGTCGTGGTGTAGCATGATGAATCCCTTTTCTATTGCATATATCGCAATGGCAGAACGGCCAGTAAGAAATTGGTCTGTAATGGGTTTCCCCTGTCAATGACTTCTGAGGACATTAGGAGACTGAAATATATCTGCAAAAGGGGCAAAGCTGGGCCATAAGAAATTCACGAATTGTCGTGGCTATGGCTATAATTATGGCTTCCTGTGCTTTGGCTATATTATTATTGAGAAAAAAAATTGAAATACGTTTGAAGACCTGCTGCCGGACCTGCATTTGCTCTTTGAAGCACTGCCGGACATGTTCGCTTGAATGTGTTTGCTCGAACTAGCTTCCCCTGCTTGCTCAAATTTGTTTGCTCGAAGAAATCTTGAAAGAACCATTGCACGAATTGGGGATTAGTGATTAAATCAAGAAAAATAGAGAAGGGGATTTTTTGCTCATTTTGAAATACTGTGAGCTCCAACTTGTAGATTCATGCTCTGAATAATTAACAAGCATTTCAATAGCATGCCTGTCAGACAGAGTTGTCAATGTGGCTTGGCTTAACTTGTAAGCTGCTGAGCATTGTGTGGGGACTCTTTGAAAGCTAAAGGCACAAAGAAGCATCTGCTCAAAAACTACATGCCCAGAAGAAATGAGCTGGCTCTACAAGGCCCAGCATTGAATAGATAGCAAGAATTATCTGGGTAATGAGAAATGCAGCAAGGAAATTTTGCACTCACAAAATGCAGCTCCAGAATCCGAATTAATACCATTTTGAATCAATTTTGACTTTGGCGAGGAAGTTTGGAAGCAAAGGAGAAGCAAATCTGCATTTTAGTAAATACATTAAAATCCAAGGAGGGCATTTTAGTAAATCCAAGGAGGACATTTTAGTAAATACGTTAAATAAGCTATTGTTGTATTTCATTGACTAGGGACATGTTCAGAATTAATCTTAATATCGAGAGCATTGTGGTAACATACAAACATACTATAAGGGCATTTAGGTAATTTTCTCTTTTCTTTTTGGAATATTTGGCCAGCGGAAGGTTTTTTTTTTTGTGGAAGTACCATGAAATACTCATTTGATGAATATTCATGTGTAGCTTCTGTTAGAATCTTAATGACTCAATGCAACTATCATATATGCATTAGCACAAATAATCCTCTAGATACTCAAAGACAATAATCATTCCCATCACTTAGCACTTAAGGCTTGAATAGAAGCAAATCATATATCACATTTAACCATTGTAATATTAGTGAATCAACCACAGATAATCACTTTTCTCACTTGATCATGAAGTCTATTAAGTTACAAAACCTCGAGCATATTTTACCTTTGAAGACAAGTGTTCAAGTTTTTCAACTATCTCAACTGTATATTACATCGTTCTGTACATCTTCTATTTATCCCAAATTCGATCGAGCATTCCCTCCAAATCTATATTTCTAATTTTACATTTTAACACGTCATATCTCCTTTGAGAATATTAACAATGGTTGAACCATTTAGCAACCATTGAAAAACCTAGGTATGATAACATATTAAACATTGAGGTTGTGACTTCCCCTTTGAACCTATCTTACCAATCATGTGTCTTCCCAAAAATCTTCAATATGTGTATCATCTGAACAACCCTAAGATCTTTATACAATTGTACAGTTTGTATGCTGCAAATCTTCACTGACTCTTATTATGAGGTGAATAAAGAAACTATGTTTTCTTACATTCCCCTTTCACCTCATAATAATTACTCCTGTGATGTCCTATGCTTCCTGTCATTGAATTATCTGCCAACAATTTTCATTGTCAACTCAACTGTAACAACTTGTAACCTGCCTGCAACTTATTTTCTTTGCTAAAAGATTGAACCTATGACTGCTCAATACTTTAGTCAGAATATCTGCTAGCTGTTCATCTGATTTGATATGCTCCAGTTGAATTATACCTTTATTCACCATTTCTCTGATGAAATGCATTTTCATCTCAATATGTTTCGTCCTTTCATGCATGACTGGATTTTTAGCCATAGAGATGCAACTTTGACTGTCACAATGAAGTATGGTACTGTCCCTTTCTTTTATTCCTAATTCTTCTAACATTCTCCTTGTCCATACAATTTCCTTGGCTGCCAATGTTGATGATGTATACTCTGCTTCAGCTGTGGATAACGCTATGGAGGATTGTTTTTTACTTCTCCAGCTTATAGGTCCTCCTCCTAACATGAGAAAATATCCAGAAGTTGATCTTCTTTCATCAGGATCACCACACCAGTCAGTATCACAATAACCTATTAAATTCAAATTGTCTGTAGAATATTCTATTCCAATATCTTTTGTCCCCTTTAGATATCTGAGTACTTTCTTAGCTGCTAACCAATGCTGTTTCCCTGGATCATGATTATACCTACTCAAAACATTGACTATATAGCTGATATCTGGTCTAGTGTTGTTTGAAATGTATAGCAAACTTCCAATTAGTGGCCTGTATGGAACCTTCTCCATTTCCTTTACTTCCTTTTCAGTTTGTGGACACATTTCTTTTGATATTTCGCAACCTGGTAAGATTGGTGCCTTAACAATATTGCAATCCTCCATATTAAATTTCTCTAGTACTGTCTCTATGTATTTCCTCTGAGATAGATATATTTTTCTGTTTTTCCTGTCACGTGTGACCTCAATACCAAGAAACTTCTTTAGTTCTCCCAGATCTGTCATCATAAACCTCTTTTTCAGCACATCTTTGCAATGGTTTAAGATAGTCAAATTCTGTCCTGCCATCACACAATCATCTACATACAATCCTATTATACAATGCTTTCCGTGTTCCTCAAAAATATAGACATTCCCATCATGATCAAGTTTTCTGAATCCCTGATCCATCAAGAAAGAATCCATGCATTTATACCATTCCCTAGGTGATTGTTTTAATCCATATACTGCCCTGTTTAATCTCCATACTTTATTTTCCCCTTGCTCATAACCTGGAGGTTGTTCCATGTATATTTCTTCATCTAACTTTGCATTCAAGAATGCAGTGTTTACATCCATGTGATGTAGCTCATAATCTAATGCATTTGCCATAGAAATGATCATTCTAATGCTTGTCATCTTCACAACAGGTGAATAAGTTTCATCATAGTCAATTCCTCTTTTTTGAGTAAAGCCCTGTGCCACAAGATGAGCTTTATGTTTGGGGTTCCCATCTGCCCCTATTTTTAACTTGTATACCCATTTATTTCCCACCACATTTTTATTTTTTGGTCTTTCTACAATTTGATAAGTCTCAGTCCTTTTAAATGAATCTATTTCATCATTCATTGCTTGCTTCCATCTTTGGCTGTCTAGGTCTTTAATTGCATCATCAAAATCTTCTGGTACTCCTGTTTCTAAAACCATTAACACTTGTTCAATATTTTCCCTTTTTGACTGAACCCTGACACTTCTACCATCTGGCATTCTTCCATATGCACTAGGATCAATCTGAGCCTCTTCCTTGAGTCTTTCCCCTTCAGTTTTTCTTTTTTCTTTAGTACTTTAATTGCATCATTTTCTGGTTGTGCTTCTTCCTGATCATTGGCTTTAATTCTGTCATCCACAGTTTCATGTTCCATATCATGTTCATCATTTTCATCTGTATCATATCCTTTCAGCTCATTGTGTATAGAATGTTCAGTCCCCTTTGTAACCTTTTTATCATTCTCTGATTCAACCTTGTCAATTCTTGGCTTGTACAATTTTTGTTCAACAAAAGTCACGTCCTTGCTAATAATAATTTTCCTAGTGGCTGGATTATATATTCTATACCCCTTTGAGCTTTCATCATATCCAACTAGATACCCTATTGTTGACCTATCATCAAGTTTGGACCTTAGTTCTTCGGGTACATGCACATAGGTCAAACAACCATATTTCCATATTTATGAGAACTATTGCGAGAACTAAGATGGAAGCAGAAAGAATGTTGAAAACAGAACTGGAGCAAAATAAGGTACTAGGAGAAAATGAAAATGCTCAAGTACTGTTTGTCAAAGGAAAGGGTGAAAACAAGAGCAAACAAGAGGGACAGTATGGAGGGAAAATTGGACCATGTTTTAATTGCAACAAATATGGGCATCTGAAGGTTGATTGTTCTGTTATGACAAGGGAAATAAACTGTTATCATTGTGGGGGGAGAGGACACATTGCATCTACCTGCTCAACTCCTAAAGACAATACAAGTACAAGGGGAAGGGGTAGAGGCAGAGGATCAGGTTTTAGAGGCAGGGGAAGAGGGAGGACTGGAAAAACAAATTATGAGGCAAATGTTGCTGAGGAGGTAAGTCTGGAAGAAGACAGTCCAGAAGAAAATGAGGAGGTAAGAAATTCTGAAGTTTATGATGTTGCTAATAACAAGATTGATGATGATTTGCTGATTATAGATAGTGGAGCTGAAAAATCGATAACATGCTCTTCAAAATACTTGAAGGATTGCAAAGAAAGCAAAGGAGGAAATGTTCAAGTTGGAAATGGCAGCTTACAAAAAATTGAAAATGTTGGCGTGCTGGAGCTTTTTGACCTAGATGGAAAAATAGTGAATTTAAGAAATGTTCTTTGTGTTCCCTCATTAGTGAGGAATCTTATTTCAATTTCCCAGTTAGTAGACATGGGATTCAGAGTTGTATTTGAGCAACTTGAATGTAAAATCTTTGAAGGAAATAAATTAAGGTTTCTTGGAAAAAGAGTGGGCAATTTATTTGGATTGAATCCTAAATGTGTTGGCAGTATAAATTTGTCTACTATTGCAAATTCACATATCTGGCATGAAAGGTTGGGACATGCAGGTATAAAATATATTCAGAACATGGTCAAGAAGAAATGGATAAAATGTGACAATAAAGAAGTTGACAATGAGACATGCATGGGATGCATGCTAGGAAAACATAGCAGGCTACCTTTTGGTAAAGCAAAGAAAAGAGCAAAAGCACCACTAGATTTAGTTCACACTGATCTATGTGGCCCATTAAATGTAACTGGAATTTCAGGGAAAAAATATTTTATAACCTTTATTGATGATTTTAGCAGGAGGACACAGGTTTATTGCCTAAGGAGTAAAGATCTTGCCTTTGAGGCATTCAAGAGATATGCTGCTGAAGTTGAGTGCACAACTGGAAGAAATATCAAGTGTGTTCGATCTGACAGGGGAGGTGAGTACATGTCCTCCAAATTTGTTAAATATTGCATTGAAAAAGGAATCAAGAGACAATTCACATGTAGTTACACCCCTCAGCAAAATGGTGTGGCTGAGAGAAAAAACAAAACTATTCTTAATGCTGTTAGGGCCATGCTAAAGCATAGTGGCCTACCTAATTTCCTATGGGAGGAGGCAGTGAAAACAACAGTGCTTATACAAAATGGTATCCCATCTGTAAGTATTAATGGACATTGTCCAGAAGAATTATGGTCTGGCAGTATCCCTGACTATGACAGATACAAAGTCTATGGTTGTTTGACCTATGTGCATGTACCCGAAGAACTAAGGTCCAAACTTGATGATAGGTCAACAATAGGGTATCTAGTTGGATATGATGAAAGCTCAAAGGGGTATAGAATATATAATCCAGCCACTAGGAAAATTATTATTAGCAGGGACGTGACTTTTGTTGAACAAAAATTGTACACGCCAAGAATTGACAAGATTGAATCAGAGAATGATAAAAAGGACCTAGACTTGAGCAAGCCCTGGACATTGCTAACACCTGCTGTTGCTGAGTATAAACTACTCCAGCTCCCTCTAAATCTGCAATCACATTGTCAAAGTTTTGCAAAAACTCATTGACATCATCATTTTCATTAAACTTCAATCTTCTTAGCTCATTCTCCAACACATCAATCTGAGAGGATGTCTTTTCCTCATAATTAATTAGCATGTAATTCCACATTTGTTTAGGTGTCATACCTCTTAACTTCAGCACAATGCTAGAACTTACTTTGCTCGTAATTATTCTTTATCCTGGCTTTGTCTCCAGAACCTCCTTTTGCTGATACCTCACTTACCTCTTCAGCTTGAACTTCTTCATTACTTCCAGTATTTGAACTCCCTTCTGCCACAACCTTTCTAGTTAAGCTTCTTAGCTTTGATTCTTCTTCTGTTGTTTCAATCAGATCCCAAAGATCTTCTACTTCCAGTACATGCTTGACCTTTTCCTTCCACACTTGAAAACCAGAATCTCCCTTAAATACTTCTATAGCATTTAACAAGCCAGCTCCAAATCTGCTTGACATATTGACTATAACCTGCTCTGATACCACTGTTAGAATCTTAATGACTCAATGCAACTATCATATATGCATTAGCACAAATAATCCTCTAGATACTCAAAGACAATAATCATTCCCATCACTTAGCACTTAAGGCTTGAATAGAAGCAAATCATATATCACATTTAACCATTGTAATATTAGTGAATCAACCACAGATAATCACTTTTCTCACTTGATCATGAAGTCTATTAAATTACAAAACCTCGAGCATATTTTACCTTTGAAGACAAGTGTTCAAGTTTTTCAACTATCTCAACTGTATATTACATCGTTCTGTACATCTTCTATTTATCCCAAATTCGATCAAGCATTCCCTCCAAATCTATATTTCTAATTTTACATTTTAACACGTCATATCTCCTTTGAGAATATTAACAATGGTTGAACCATTTAGCAACCATTGAAAAACCTAGGTATGATAACATATTAAACATTGAGGTTGTGACTTCCCCTTTGAACCTATCTTACCAATCATGTGTCTTCCCAAAAATCTTCAATATGTGTATCATCTGAACAACCCTAAGATCTTTATACAATTGTACAGTTTGTATGCTGCAAATCTTCACTGACTCTTATTATGAGGTGAATAAAGAAACTACGTTTTCTTACAGCTTCTTGATGTATGGGCAAAGGTTTAGCTATGGCAAATACAATTGGAAACAGGTCTAGACTATGGAAAATGCGACACCTGTGATGGAAGAAATACGAGTTTGAAATCTTGTCTTCATCTTCATTATGATTTGGAATATCAACTTACATCGGCTTGCTTTTGATTTGTTTAGATAACCTCAACCTTACAAAAACTGAAGGATAATAACTTCTTCATGCTCGTTTTACTGTTGCCTTCATGGATGAAAGGTTTCTGAAAGACACATTGGAGAGCTATGAGATGTGGTGCATTTAGAGTTCTAACTTATAGGTTTCTTTTTTTTATTTTGTGCAGAGCATCCTACTTCAACAGAACTCGCTATCTCTTGCACAAGGTATGTGTTTTGCCTTAGGCAACTATATTATGAGGCTCCATCTTTGTGGACATTTCTCAACAAGTTTAGGCCACAAGGGGTGCACCTTTTATATGGGGGTATGTCACGTGCGTGGAAGGGATCACCAAAAAACCCCTTTGTATATGCCTTAGAAATCTTCTAAAACCCCGCAAGGGGTTGCCAAAAAAACCCCTTTGTATATGCCTTAGAAATCTTCCAAAACCCCCATTTAGCCACATGTTGTATCAGAGTCACATGGAAAAAAAACACCCTCTAGAAAAAGAAAACCCTCTAGGTAGAGTATATGTTCAAGCACCCTTAGGTGAACCCCCCTTGTTCAGGCACCCCTAGGTGCAAGATGTCTGTTCGAACAGTGGGAGACAGCTCTCCATAGCATACTCATCATTGGATATTTTTGCACTCCTGCATTTTTGCAAGTCTAATGGTGAAAACGGAACCTCAATTAAACAACACAAGGCAAACCTATGGCAATACTAGTATTACAAACCTAACTTTTGTAGTGTAAATGGGATGAACATCCTACAAAAGAGCACGTGCAAAAAGATGCAATTCTGTAATATCAAAAGCAATTGTTAGCTACATGTATAGATCTGTGGGGAAAATAGCAATTAATGAGAAATGATCTCGAAGCCATTGTGTGTTTACATTGCGCATCTCTAGGATTAATGAGGTATGACCAGGGATCAAGATAGCAACCCAATTGGGCGGCTTGGGTTGCAGGGACTACCAATTGTTTGCCTATAATTTCGTCAGAATGCCACGGTTCTATTGCGATAGCAATAGAGCCGACATTCCTTGGATGGGGACGCCCCTTTTTGCACTCCCTATTTATTCAGCCTCTTTCATTGTTTCGTCATCGGCGTTCTCTTGAGCTAGTTTTTTCATCTTCTCTATCCTACTAGTTTTGTTGTTGCTTTGACTACTCAGCTTCCCACGCTCAGCGTGTCACGATTTACATCCACACTCATACCTTTTGGATTGTCACGGTTACATCCACACTCATACCTATTGGATTGTTGCAGGACGGTTGGTGGCTTTAGCGGATATTGGTTTAGAGGTTTCATGAGTTACAACAGACTACGACTGGTTTTGAAGATCTGTGAGTCGGTCAGTCTCTTTCTCTGGTTTTGTGAGTTGCGTAGATGCCTTTAGATTGTTTTGTTTTCCCTCTGGTATTGTTGGGTCTTTGGATGCCTCTGGACCTCTTTCTCTGGTATTTTCGGTTGTTGGCTGCATATGGATCTCTTTTTCTGGTCTTTTTGTTGCTTGGATGCATCTAGATCTCTTCTCTGATTTTTTTGGTTGCTTGGATGCATCTGAATTTTGAGGGTTTCTTTGTGGCGGTTTGTGGCGGCTTTGCCTTTTCTTCCATGCCCTCTTCCTATTCATGCCTTCCTTTCCCTGTGGTAAACCGCCCTTCCTGGATGTGGCCTCTCTAGTTTCTCTTTTCATTTTTTAGCTCGGGATTCTTCATGCTTTTCTGTTCTGGAATCATCTCGTTTTGGCTTTGTCCTCTGCAGGATGCTCTGGCAGAAGGGCTGAGCTTCTGCTTTCTTTGCATCATTTTCATTAAGGCCTTCTTCAGTTTTTCTTAAAATGGTCTGCTTCCTGGATTCCGATTTCTTCTCTAGTTTATGTATTCCGGATTTTCTTGCTTCCATGTCCTGCTCTGTGCCTCCATAGCCGTTTCCAGTTGGCCAAGTCTGCTCATATCCTCTCCATCCGGATCAGATCTCATAGATTCAGTCTTCGTTTCAATCCCGGTAGATTCTTCTCTGGCGGTGGCCTGCAACCGCCTCTGCCTCTGCCGCAGATGCTTAATGGTGGGATACCGGGTATCGGTGCCCTTCTTTTAAATTTTTTCTTTTGTTTTTATATTTTTTCATGGTGGCCTCTATGATCTTGTTCCTTTTTCTCCCTTGTTTTTTATTCTGTTCCTTGCCCCATGGTCTCCGTGCTTAGCATGGTTTTGCTCATCCCAGAGTATTCAGAGTGGTCTTTCATTGCGGTTTCATCCCTCTACTGATTTTACATTGTTCCTTTTTGTAAGATATAGTTTCCTTGCTCCATTGTTCGGCATTTTAAAGCTGGTGTTTCGCGACGTAATGGGTTACCCTTTTAAAGTTAATTTGTTTCTTGAAGTTTGTGTTCCTTTGCCCGGTTGTTTTCTACGTTTTTGGTGCTTAACCAGTGGCCGTGGCGTCTTTATCTCCATTATTTCTTTAGTCAGGGTCCATCTTGAATTGCTCTCTTTCCCATTATCTTGTGGTTGTATTCGTAGCATTGCTTAGAAGGTGATATTGCCCTATTTTGGCTGGTATGCATTGTGTATACACGAGTTTTATTTTTTTTTGAGATTCATAATATATATAGGGGTAAAGAATTTGTTTTTTCGTTCTTTTAGCTTGCCTGGTGGTTTTACTTGCTTCGATGGGTTTATGCATTTCCCATTGGTTTGACGGTTTTTCATATCGCTCCTTTAAGCTTGTTGGTTCACGCCCCTTGGTTCTTGTATGCACTTCACATGGTTCTTTTGTCTCCGGGGTATGGTTTCTTTCACATTGCATTCCTGCTAGCGTTTTTTAAAGTTCGTTCTCGGGTCAACAACTATGATCTTTTTCCTTTTACGATCCTTTTCTACTACTATTGCATCTACGTGTGCGCTATTCCGACTTTCTTGGACTAGGGGTGCCAAAACTATTTGTGGGATAGTTGTTGTTTTACGATCTGAGGTATGTAGGTTGAAGTCTAGTTCTTTGCTTTTCCTGAGGAGTGATTGCACCTCATTTGTGACGTGATTATGGTACATTTAGCATCGGTATTTTATTTGTTCTAACTCCTCTTGATGAGCTTCTCAGGGGGTATTTGCATTAATAACATGCCTACGCAAGACCAAGTGGTCATTTTTGGTCATTCAGGAGCCCACGAATCTCCATGGACATAGTTCCGTCTCCATTCATCAGTGGATATCGACATTCTTATGGCCGTTGCTTTATTGGTAGAGATGGATGGTTGCATGCATCTTGATTAAGGTTCGACCCCCAGTTTTTTGCATTTGAAATGCCCCTTAATTTTCTCTAATCTCAAACATTGCATTTGATGGTTTTTGCATTCAAAAGGCCCCGTATATATTCTCTCTAACCTCATATGTTGCATTTGATGCCCCTTATATGATTTCTTGCATTTTGAAATGGCCCCTGGTTTTTCTCTAACTTCGGACGTTGCATTTGATGGTGTTTGTATCGTAAGTTAATTTCACTTCGTTGGAATGCGGTTGCTTTTGGAATGCTTGTTTAAGCAAACATCTGGGTGGTGAATGGAAGGTTTGGAAGGATTTTATTGGTCTTCTTTCGCAAGTTATGAGATTCACAGTTATTGCTTGTTGGTATTATATGGTTACGTGATTTGGTAGTTTGTTGTATTTTGCATGAAGGTGGTCCACTCTCTCCATTCTGACGTGCTTGTATTTTCATTTGGTACTATTTTCATTTGCCTTGTCACTTCCATTTCTTTTGTATATTTCTATTATCTCTCATTTTCTTATTCCTATTTACTCCATGGCTCCATGACACTTTGCCCATGCTTCTGGTGCCATTGCTCGCTTACTATTTGTTATCTTTGGCCATGGTGTCAAAATTTGAGTGCTCAATGTTTCGCGTGTCATGGTTGATTCTTGGTATTGCCCTCACAGGTTCGTTCCAGATTGTAAGTTATGATCCATTCTGGTGGTCCCATGTGTTATGAATTTGTCAGGATTTGGTGATTTGACTATATTAGTTGTCTCATTGGCACGAATTCTTCTAATTTTCATTTTTTCTTATTTAGTTTTTGAGCCTCTTTCTTCCATGATTTCATTGTGGTTTTTGGTTTTACTTGTCCTGACATGTTCCATTTACTCTCTCTATGTTGCTTTGTGCATGGTTGTCAGTGGTGCCCGTATTCTTGATTGCCTTATGTACTGCTTACTCTTTTACTCATTTTCCCCCTGTTCTTGATTGCCATCTACATAATTCCTTTCTGCATTAAGATTTCTACATGTTTATGCCTATATTGCAGGCACTCTTTTTCTTCAGATACATGAACATTAGATCCATTTAGCATGGTTCTCGTATATTGCATTTTTGTTCTTTTACACGTTGTGTTCACTTTGGCTGTGTTCACTTCTACTTCGCATGGATATCTGATCCCTTGGTGCTATTTGCCCGTTGTTGGTCCCTTTAGCTCCTTTTTGTGTGCCGTTGTTCTAGTGGTTTCACTCGGTGTCTTTTGCCCTTCTTTTATCATTTTATCAAACAGTTGTCCTTTTGCTTTAAGCTACTCCACTTCATTGCTTCATATCCTTGTTCCAGTTATTTTGTATTCTTTTGGACTTGTTTTTGTGATTTGGTCCATCCTCTCGCCATTGCTTCAATATCTCAATTTGTTTTTTAACGGGTCTACTCATTTTGTTTTTTCCATGATTTCTATTTTTTCAAGCGCTTTATGCTTTTGTTTCTGTTTGTTCAAGTTTGTCAATAGGTTGTTTTTTTTTTTTTTTTTTTTTTTTTTATAGACATTTTTACTTTTGTCATTTCGTTATTTTTTTGCCCCTTTTCTCCAGTTTTTATGTTTCTGTGTTTTTTCGCATTGATCCTTTGTTATCTACGGTTTTAGATTTGTTTCCCTTGCTCCATATATCCCATTATCCTCATCTATGCATTCTGTTTCATTTTATTCCAGTGATCCTTATGGACTCGTTATTCCCTTTCTTTACTCCACATTTTCAATCTATTCTATTAGATTTGACTTCTATTATGGGTTTGTTGTGCCCCTTTTTACTATAGGCTCCTCATTATCTCAGTAGCTTCATTTGATGGCATTTCTTTATTCGATTCGGATTGCACTGTTTCCTTCATTAATTTCCTTTTGGCTTGTTGTTCTGTTTTACTCTGGTGATTCTATTACTCCTTTAGTTACATCAGTTTCTTCTTTGATTTCTTTGTCTTCTTGCACCTTGTTTCTTGCTAGTTAGGATAGTTCGGATTTATGAATCTTTGTTAGTGTAGTATTTATTGGTGCATTAGTCATTTGCCATCGTCACTCTGTTGATGTCGTCATGTTTATGGCTCTGTTTCTTGTTGTTCCATGAATTCCTTTCCTCATCTCTTACTGTTCTATTCCATCTTCTCCTTCGTTTTTATGCTCCTCTTCCATTTTTCACGGCATTGTTCTATTGTTTTCTTCATTTTCTTATGCATCTCATTGTTCAGCCTCTGGCTTTACCTGCTCATTTCGATTCTCTTGGCTCCTTTGTCTCTATCTTCTCTTTTTTCCCCTTTGCTCCATTTTCCTTAGTTTGCTCTTCCTTCTTTTTTCTCTGGTTGCCTTGGTTGCTCCTTTGCTCTAGATGAGTTATCTCCCAGTACTCTGGAACTCCTTCCTCGCCCCTTCTCCTTGTTTGTCCCATTGCTCTTTTATCGTTTTATCTCTTTATCCCCTCTTATCTCTTTTATCTCATCTGCTCCATTGATGTCGTGTAGTCTAGCCATCCTATGTTGTTCGATCTATGATTTTGTTTGTTTCATTCGCCTGACATAGTCTGCTCATCCTCCTTTGTCTGGGTTTATTCTCTTTGTGCCTTCACACTTGTGGCCGTTTCGCTTTTGCTTTGTCTTCCATCAGCCTTATCTATACATTCTGTTTCATGTTATTCCAGTGACCCTTGAGGTCTCATTTCTCTCTTCCTATCGAACGTATTTCATTCTGGCTTCTTTTCTTTCATTGTCTATATTGAGATTTATTCCTCTTCTACCAGCGACATATATGTTGTCATAGGACCCATCCTAGGAATGCCACGATTCTATTGCGATAGCAATAGAACCGACATTCCTTGGATGGGGACGCCCCTTTTTGCATTCCCTATTTATTCAGCCTCTTTCATTGTTTCGTCATCGGCGTTCTCTTGAGCTAGTTTTTTCATCTTCTCTATCCTACCAGTTTCCCTCACCCTCCCTCCCTTGATGGTTTGTCTACATCTGATCATATCTGCATCCCTTTCCATTTCTTTTTCTTTTTAGTCCGTTAACCATCTCTGTCTTTGGTTTCCATACTTTGGGTTGCTCTGCAGCCTCCAAATGTTCCATGGTTTCTTTTCTATATTTTTTATGGTGCATATTTTCTTATTCTTTAGTTTTCTTGGTGTGGCGCTGTAGCTTCCCAGGCGTACTCATTATTTTATTCTTCTCAGAGTCTGTATAATCTTCTGTATTTTTTGGGTCCCCTTGCAGCCCTTGATATTCTTTGTGTTTTCTTTCTTCTTTGGAAACACATATGGGTTGATGCATGATAGGGTGGCACAAAAATGTGCATTTTGAAACCACAAAATGAAGTTGAAAATTGTAGTAAATATGCCCTCAAAATTTGAAATACGAGCTATTAATGCCCGTAAAGAAATTCCATTTTTGGATACCTCCAAAAATGGATTCTTTACGGAAAAATGTGGGAAAAAGTGGGAAGAAACGATTTTTTTGAAATTTTTTCAAAATTCCCACTTTCGTTTCGATGCAAATTCACCTCCGGAGAAGCTCTTCCATATTCATTCAATCAGGGACGCAACAGGGACGGAAGGCAAGTTCACATCTCCAAATTATGTTATGTAAAAGCTTTCGGACATTCTCGGCTCACAGAAAGTATCTCGCTGCTTGTCAAGAATAACAGGAGAGAGGCTAATTCAAGGAAGGCAGCAAGTTGTTCTGCCCTAGCCAAGTTTAGTTTTTTTCTAGATCATGAAAGGAATCGAGACTTATTATTGTAGGTCAACGATTTGTAGACCAAAGAAGTGAATGGTGGAGAAAATAATCATGGGTGGTAGTGAAATGACAGCTTCAAAGGAACTAAGCTCAGATGGATTGTCATATACATATCTATATAAGGGGGAAAAGGAGTTTGATAAACAGAATGAAATAAACCGATTTTGGGGAGACAAGGTTAAGTCTTGTTACAAATTGAGGAACCTCCAATTATCAAAGAGGAATGAGTTCATGAATCTTTATAGGAAAGTGTATGTTGATAGACAACATGCTCAGGGAGGTCTAATTCCACAAACCTTTGCTGTTGCTTATTTTCTTCAAGAGATGAAGGGGAAACAAATAAATTGGTTATCTTTTCAAGCACATGCAGCTGAAAATTCAAGGTCACAAAAGTTAGAGAGTAAGGAGGACAGTTTTTCCGAGAATAGGTTACAAGAGAAGAATCATGCGAGCACTCAATTATCAGTGGGACCACGACTTAATGTCACTTCTAAATGCGAAAAAAAAAAAAAGTGCGCAACAAAAAGTGGGAATCCCTTCTTCACATCTTTTACCTTGAGTTTGTTTAAGATCATACAGCCACTAATTATCTTACACTTGCAGCAATTCATAGCCAAATTGGAATTGACGTGGTTTCAAGTAAGTGTTTCTCTATTTTTTCACAATGAATTACTTAAAGTGTATAATTTGGATACAGTTTTAAAATTGATCAAGCATCTTTGCTTGTTGTTGTTGCCCGAGGTATTCACCATTTTTAGATAGCAAATAGGTCTTAGATTATTTTGTATGCTCCATCTTTGTTTGTGATTTGTATTGTCACGAGAATAGTGAGATTACAAACCCACATAAATTGCTTCCCTGGTTTGTAGCTTGTTGGGGTTTGTGTATGGTTTGGTGTGGTGATTGCATGAAATGTTTGCTAGTTTTAGCTCTAAATTATGGTTTGATATGGTGATTCCAAGTTCAATGTTCTTTTCATGCTACTGAGGTGTTGGTTATAGCCCTAAATTATGGTTTTATGTATGGTTCATGGTATGTAGCCTAAATTATGGTTTGTGGCTCGATTGTGTGTATAGTTGAGTTGTACTTTGTCTTACATTATGTAGCTTGAAAGTTTATATAGTGTAGTTTATAGTTTGTAGTTAAAGATGTCTAGCAGATAGTTAGATAGTTGCTATAGTTTGTAGCCTGAGATATGATTTGTTTCATAGTATCTTGCTATAGTTTGTAGCCTGAGATATGCTGTTTTATAGTTTGTAGCCTGAGATATGCTTTGTTTCATAGTATGTTGCTATAGTTTATAGCCTGAGATATGTTGTTTCATAGTTTGTAGCCTGAGATATGCTTTGTGTCATGTATGTACTGTGGATTGTAGTTACCCGTTTTCCTAACATTTAGTATGGTCATGAATTAGTATCATTTGTATCCAAGTATGCTGATAAATGTGTGTTGCATGTGATAGGTACACACAGGATTATGCATGAATGGATGGAATCAACAGAGATTGAGTTGAAGAAAATAGAATCAAGGATCAGTTTATCCAGTGACAGATGCAGAGAACTAAATAATGCATGCAAGTCAATGAGAGAGAAAAAAGAAGCTTTTGAGGAAGAGAGGCAGAAATGGTTTGCTTTGATGAAGGATATGACAAAAGAAGCTAGTGCTGGAGTTATGGCAGTTATAAATTTGAGGGAACAAGAGATGGCCTGCTTAATTCCAGATTTGTTATGTTCAAATGACGAGCTTCTAGGTTTAGAGAATTCAAGAAAGACTGATCTTGAGGAACTGTTCGCTTTGCAACCCCGCTTGAAAAGGTTGCAATCGGGTTGCTGCTGCAATCAAGAGGGGGATATCATTAGATCCCCAATTGCCAAACTTACCTTCAAATTCATGCATTGAGGCTAATCCAGACATTTGCCCATTTTGTGGAAGAGTTTTGTTGTTTGATGGCAAACCCTTACCAATACTGTTAGCGGAGTGCAATCACAAATATCACTTACAATGTTTGGTTTCCTTGATAAGGTATGGTGACCTTTGAACTTGACATGATTGCTTCTATCATTACTAACGTTATCTATGCGTTTTAGTTATGATAATATATGCCGCCAAGTTGATTTGCGCCATGCAATGTTTGAAACCCGGGTTAGAGCACTTGGTGTTGATAGATCTACCTCACATGTGCAGTAGGGATGTTTGCGATGATGGTAACCGACATTATTTACAACAAAAGCACTTGATAACTTTATGTACTAATCCATTGCTTAATGTGTTAGATGATGTTTCAGCAGCCTATGTTCTCACTGCATCAAATGGACATGTAAGCAAATTAAACATTGCAGAAGCATCTCCACATTATGAAGAAGAAAAGGTTAATGGGAAAGGTAATGAAGAAAATGTAGAAGAGGAGGTAAAAATTCTCTCAGTGGAAACAAAAGGTAATTTTTTTGAAGGCATGCATACACTTGTTTGGTTTTAGCAAGTAAGATTTAGAGATGACCGTAATGAGCCAAGATTCATGGCCCTAATCATGTTCAAGAGCTGCAACATCTTGGGAAAGAATCAAAACAGTGATATATATATGCCTCAAGTAAGTGTTATGTATCTTTATGTACAAGCAATCTTTATAGTACAGAAAATGGTGGACGGTAAACTGTACTATGGTGTTCCAACAGGTCCGTTTATTACTCCATCGACTGGAAGCAAATTAACCAATGCAGAGGTTTTGCCCCACAACGAGAAAGGTATTTCGAGTTCAATGCTAGAGTCCACACTTTATATTTGCATCTATTTACACAAGTTTTTGAGTTGTAGTAGAGAGCTTTCCCATATCAGAAGAAGCCACCATTGGAGATCGGAAATTGTCAATAGGTAAGTTCTAATAATATGGTTTTAATAACTTGATTCTGAAATTTCATCATGATCTAATCAAACATCCTGCTGTGCATTAATAGAGAGGACTACTTTTGATGATCAAAGAGTGCAGAAGCGTTTGGAAATGAGAAGTTCATCAATGTGTGATGGTGTAATGCTCAATGGTATGCTAATCTAGCTAAATCACTGTTAAATTTCATTGATTTTGGAACATATGCTTAATTGAGTGCAATCAAGTTAGAAATTTAACCATTGAGCTCCCTAATGGTTTTGATATTTTGTGGAGTTTGTGCAGCCTCAAATAGAATTGAAGATGCAACTCCAAAGAAGACCAAGATTGCAAATAATATGTCATTTGAAAGACAAGGTATGCTATGATTTATTAGGGAAATGCAATTTGAAGCTTGTATTTTCTTATGTGTTTTTCTATGCTTGCATCAAACAGGAAGTGATAGGCTAGGAAGTGTAGATGCTGAAACAGATTCTGTATCATCTCCTCCACCTCCTTTAAAGAAAATCAGGTTGTCGAGAAAGCTAAATATGTAGCATTATAACAGGGGGTTAACTTTTGATATTTTATACGCTTTTCTATATGGTTTTTCTATGATTTTGTTGCTGTATTCGGGTGTGCATACTAAATAGTATTTCTAGAGTGCATCAATTTTTAACCGTTGATTTGCGAGGCTGTGGTTTCTCTTTTGATTTCCACCCTTAAAAAAATCTAAAGCTACACAAACTTTAGGGTTTGTTTAGGGTGTGCTCTTGAGTGATAGGAAGGATGATAAAAGTTGAGGATTTTATGGGGGACTTGGATCAAGCTGTAGCTTGGATTATAGGCCGCAGGAAAAGTTTTGCAACATGGCATTCGAGGCAGCGTGAAGAGCTTGTGGAACACAAAGCTAAGTGTCCTTCAGGGCTTGAGGATTTTTGCGGCGGATCCGGGAGCTCTTTGGAGCTCCAAGGATGGGGATGGCCTGCTTTGGTCAAGTATCTGGGCCTATAAGCAAAGACATCAAACCGGACCAATCTGCGACCTACAAATTCTCTAGTCGGGAGACGAGGCAAGATGATTTCGTCAAGGCTGTGCACATCACTGAGAAGTAAAACGATGTGGGCTATTTTGTTACCAAGTTCAAGCTCATGCTAGCACCCGATTATGATCATAAAAATCTTCCTTGTGGATTATCTGCAGAGAAACTCATCTCGACTACCTAAGATGCATGTCCGAATTTGCCATGGATAATCTCAGGGACGGTATGGGAATAATCTGAAAAAAGTCTAATGTTCGGTGATGTGTAAGCGGTACCGCAAGGGATTAAAAGGCTGCTACCTAATGAAACTCTGGCCGCTTAAATGGTTTGGAATGGTCCATGGCAAATACCGCGGCGACATTGGCTCCAGCCCACATCTGGCCGCAAGATAGTTCTTGAACCGTAAGCCGCTTCTATGTATTGCCGGGGAAGATTGCATGAAGTTCCTTTAAAATATGGTGATAAGTTTATGGTTGTGGATATAGGCGAGGCACCATTGACCTAGTTCTCGCGAATCTAATCAAGAAATCCTAAGCTTTGCCAAGTTCGTGAAGTGGCGATTAGCCTTGGAGCAATGGGCGGTGGCACTTTTGTGGGACGCTTAACTTTGTCCAAAGATGCTTGGGAAATCATCCATTGGGTTGAAGCGTAAACAAACAGAGCCTTGTGTTGATATTGTGGCCATGAACGAGACCCGTAATTTAGCTCTTTGTATGCTTCTCCATGGCCGTCCGTCAGTCTCAACCGAAGAGGTCTCGTTTTATATTGTTAGGATTCTTGTTTCTAGAAGGGCAAGTGGAAAGTATTCTATTGTTTTGATTTGCGGGAAACGCGTGCGCCTTTTTTTTCATAGTAATATCGGCTCTATCATCCCTAGTTAATGAATGCCCTATGGCCAATCATGACCAGGTTTATAATAATGCAAAAGGCTACTCGTAAAGCATTTCTTTGAAAAGTTGCTTCATTTGGTTATCGGCAGCAATCATCCTTGGTGGGATGAGATTCCACATGGAAAGAAGGCAAGGATTGCATAATCAGGAAATGAACAATTTGATACTTGATGGTCATTTATCTCGTCAATTAACATAGAAAAATTGAAAACCGGTGAATCACGAAGCTTATGATGTTCAGCTAGCCATGCAATTGCTATCTTTACAAATCTTCTTTGGGCGCCATCGTCCACCGCAGTTCCTTGAAATCTATGGTTAATGCCTTACTTCTTTTTGTTATCGCCTCGGTTTACAATTTGTTATACAAGACAAGGTCAATAAGGTAAACTTTATCATTCCCCTTTCTAGTTGGAAAAGGCATTTACCTAAGATATGCTGTGTGTCAGTGCAGGTCGTGACAATGAAATGGTTATGGGGAAAAGGCATTTACCTAAGATATGCTGTGTGTCAGTGCAGGTCGTGACAATGAAATGGTTATGGGCAAGGATGAGGAATTGAGCAGTGTTTATCTGCCACAGGAGTTCCAGAAATTATTGACATTGCTACTTTCAGACGTATCTTCACCAGAGGACAAACGCTTCCTGGCTATGGTTAGGATTAGCTTGTGCCTGGCCTATGCTTGTATTATGCATAGATCATACTCCGACTCGTGAAAAATCCATGAATGCCAATATAGGATAGGAAATCATTCGTGATATTGCAACAGTGTCTCTCGTCAGGGGTTCCTTAAGCGGCTAGGAAATTCTTAAGCGGCTTATTGACTGTTTTGAGGAAAATGGGTAATACTTGAATGCCATGTATATAAGAATGCATACATGCAATCATCAATTGAATCCATTTGCCATGGAAATAATTTGTTTGTCTTCGTGTTATTGTGCTTTTTATTTACCTATGTTTGTTTTAGTTAGGGCCCGAAGGGCCCAAAATTTTTTTAATATAACAATCATACCATTAACATTATTAACATAAACCATTGCATTTAACATATCTAGATTAAAATCCCCCTTAAACCCCCTTTGGTTTGGGTGCATATTCACACGGGGGGTTACGTAGGGGCCGAGAGCCCTTAAAATATATTCACAATACATGTACAAAATTAACACCATTAAGTACATTCTCTCAAACCTTATAGTATTTTACAAACCTTAATATACACTATACAAAAACTTGTACATGCATACCCCACAAACGAGGATCGCTATGTACGGTCCAGATCTTGGAATAAAGGGCGAATATACCGATCCGACAGCTCTCGTTGCCCGGAGTAACCCCCCGTGTGAATATGCACCCAAACCAAAGGGGGTTTAAGGGGGATTTTAATCTAGATATGTTAAATACAATGGTTTATGTTAATAATGTTAATGGTATGAGACAAAGGGAGGGATCCCAACTTGCATTCTCGAAGAAGGAACAGTGCCTCAGCATCTATCAAAGAGCAAGCTCGTTATTTTAAGGCCAGATGCAATAGAGTTTTTGAGCTGGTGCAGTGAACACTTTGACATTGCCATGTGGTCTGATTTGGATGTTGCAAGTTTGAAGTCAATCACCATTAAGGTATTTCCTGCAAAATTGAAGAAGAAGTTGGTGTTTGAATGGGGTGTTGATAAGTGCATGAAGGTAGGTTTCAAGTATCAGAAAGTCAACATAAGCTTGAAACTATTGCAGAAAGTATACAAGGACAAAGAGCTTGGAGGATATTATAACACATCGAATACCTTGATGATTGATGATCACCAATATAAAGGGTATACGAATAGCCCTCATACTATGATCACACCAATCTCTTTCCATCCAGAACGCATGGATAGGTCATTTCTATTGAACCAACTGAAGCCATGGTTGGAGGGCTTGAGAGACTCAAATCACATTGTAGACTATGTTTGAGATCATCCTATTACTAATTGGTTGGATGATATTTCTGATTCAATAATTGAATTGTTGACAAAAAGAATGGTTTAAGCAGAAGTTGAAGAACTATGAACTCCATGTTGTGAGTTTATGCTAAAATGCTGGAAATCCTCTTATTCAAGAACAGATCCAATGAGTGATCTGCATGTACTATTGCTCTTGAATGAATATAATCTGCTCTGGTTTAGGGTTGTGTATCAATTGTAATGAGTTTAGTTTTAGCATTACCTTTGACAGTATTAAGTAGGAGTTGCAGAAAAAGAGACAACAACAAAATTTCAGAGACAACAGTATGTTCATCACAGTAAAATCGATAACTTTTAAAACGGATCATTACTAACTCATGAAAGAGCTTACAGAAAAACGTTTACTTGGCATTCCTTTACATACACCAAAATTTATCATAAGTTTACATAAAACGGATCATTACTAACTCATGAAAGAGCTTACAGAAAAAAGTTTACTAGGAATTTATATTCTGCATTCCTTTACGTACACCAAAATTTATCCATACATAGCCGAGAAAATAAGAAGATTTCAGATATATTTAGCCGAGATCCTATTAAGCCACATCCTATTTGTGAAGTCGAGGCATTTTCAGCGCAACAATAAGGTCATTGTCCTCAGCTACTACAACCATCTCCAGAAGGCGCTCGTCAGTTGCATGCACACGGTCTATCCACTGCTGGACCTTAGCATGGAATAAATTACTACTCCTAAATTTTTAGTATAGCTAAATAGGTTTAGCTAAACTACCTTCAATTGGAAATAGAAGTTTCTAACACTTGGCTAAACTAAATAGTTTTTCTCCATCATGGTTCCTGCTTTTGGCTAAACTTTCACAAAATATAGAGCAAATATTAGCCATCACACTATCCTTATTTTAAAAGATCCAAGTCTTTGGACAAAGACGTTGAACTTATTGTTATTACAATGTAATCAATATAGAAAAATAAATGGCGCATAATGTAGCATAAACGGTGCAATTATATATAACTACCTTAATATAAAAATAAAACAAAGACATAAACATATATGCACATGTTCAAAGCTCAAAGAAAAAGTGCAATGTTCCTTCTAGATGTGAAATAAGAAGTTCCTACTTCATCTTCGTACTTGAAACAAGAAGTTCTTTGGTAATTTTCTAAAGTTATCTTGGTGTCGGCTACTAAGCTAATCCATCCATTTTCCCAAGTCCACTCTTTCTTAGGGTTGGCTAATTGTTGTTCTAGTGGAGTTGTCTGGAGGTGGAGGTTTGGCTATTTAATAAAAAAACTCACTTAGTCGGCAAAAAAATTAGGCTAAAATTTTCTTTTTTTGGGCAATTTTTCCCATTTACTTTAGCCATTTTTCTTGGCAAAAATGCGACAAAATAGCCATTTGGCTAACCTTAGTCATTATTTTATTCCATGGACCTTAGAAGAGACTGCAACTCCTTTTCTCTGTAACTTATTCACCTCCAGACAAGAAAACTTGGCCACAATCTTAAGTTTCCTGCCCGGATTGCTGGAACCGATTGATTCCTCCATGGGTGCCCTGGCGGTGATTTTGAACCTGGCCATCCTAAGTCGAAGAAGAGTGATCGATGTCGTCGAAGTCGAAGAAGAGGAGATGGGTGATCGAAGAAGAGTGATCGATGCAGCAGAAGACTGCTGCATGCATAATTGAATGCAGGCCTCAAAAGTCGAGCCCAATATATAATAAGTAGCTTTAAAAAAATAAGGCAAAAATCAATATTTAGATAGATGAAATTCAATAGTTATAATCAAATGTTCTATGATGATTTTAATATATATTGCAAGCCTTTGCTTTGCCTAGTTATGCACTAGATCCAAATTGTTCAATCTCTTGCCTAGGCTATAAATACTTCACACTTGTATGTCGTCGATTCGCGTAGCGAATCGGCATTCTTGCTCAAGACGAGCATGCATGCATTGCATGCGTCGCATGCATGCATCGCATGCGTTTTGGGCCGCTCATCAGGTTGGGCGTTTGCTACTTATTGCAGAGTTCTTCATCGACGTTTCATCGGCGCTTCCTCTTCTCTCAGCAGTACCTTATTCTCTTTGATTTGTTTCCAGGCAGGGGAGGGGCTTCTTCCTGCCTGGTTTGGCCAATTTGGCGTTGCTTTCCTGCTGTCCTTTCCGGCCTTTAGCCTTCATCCCGTGACCTTCGGCCCTCGATCCTAGTTTGTTAAGGAAGTCCTTTGGTATTGGGCGTTTTGTTGGTTTCATGCGAAGAGTGCAAGAATGTCGTCGATTCGCGTGAGTTTAACCCGGCATTCTTGCTCAAGACGAGCATGCATGCATTGCATGCGTTTTGGGCCGCTCATCAGGTTGGGCGTTTGCTACTTATTGCAGAGTTCTTCATCGACGTTTCATCGGCGCTTCCTCTTCTCTCAAAGCATACCTTTATTCTCTTTGAACCCACCCTCCCCCTTCTTTGTTTATTATATTTTGTACAAGTTCTGTTTATCATGTTTTTCCACCCGGTGGGTGATGCTTTTTTTCCACCCACTGGGTGATGCTATTCTTTGGTATGTTTCTCGTTTGTTGTTGGTGATGTGCAGGTACAGGTTGGCGAGCGCCATCCGTTTTGACTTCTCCATGCGCGGGTTTTTGGGAGCGATTCTATGCCTTACGTTTGTCTAAGCCCCTTGCCGAAGGCTTATCACTAGGGTTTTTCCTCGAAAACCCGAAAGGGCGGGGTTTTTTAATCCCGGTGATAAGCTTTCGACAGGTACATCAGCCACTCATCTATTAGCATTGTATTTGTTTTGGGGTCCAAATGATATAATTGGATTTTCCCTTTATTTTTCGTGGGTAGTTCGCATATGTGCGGCTATCCACTGTCCACCATTGTAGAAAATCTGCTGAGATGAATGAGAAGCCTATCTATTTCACACTTGTATTACACGAAGAAAGAACTTCCCACACAAACAATTTCAAGTCTTTAACAAACTTCAATACTTATAATTTAACTATCAATGTTCAACTGGTCATTAAACCATTGAATATAAATTTCATTGGCTATTGTAGCAATGGGATTGACCCTATTACTGTAGTTGCATTGACTGGATTCGACTTATATCCCACAGGCTTGCTGACAATATGAAGCCCTTAGACCATTGAACCTTCAAATTGTTCAATATTGCTTTTCTTTTAGGTTAAACAACCTTAACTATTTCACCATGACTACAAGTTCAACACCCTCATATTTTCTACAAGGGGAGCCAAGATATGTATCATTCCCCCTTCATGTGATATTCATGACACTTAAAGTATGCTCTTTCATATCCAGAAAATGTAAGTCTAGTTGTTCTCACCACAGATTGGCGTTTGCAAAAGGTCCTACATTCTGTACTGCATACAATCCAGGAGCACAGAACAAGAGCTATTTAATATGTTGGCTTCAATGTATGCTACTACTATATTGGCATTGGTGTCACGAATGCACAATCTGTGCTGTTATTGGTGATGAACAAAGTGTTTTCTACCGTGAAAGAGGTGCTGGAATGTACTCAGTACTAGTATTGTATTAACAACTACGGTCCTTGAAATATTCTAAATGTAATGACAATAACTAGCTAGCTTTATAAAATAACATCCCTCAATTCGCTACCTCATGTTTCTAGTTCTCCTTAATTGCCAACCTAAGGCATTCTGCAACTATAATATCCAATGGCTTTGAATATCCAGCAGTAATGTGTTCATAGTCGATGCTAATATTTATCTAGGATGCTAGCAAGTTATTTTGAAATATGTATCAAAAAATATTGTGAAGCTCAGATTCAAGAATCCACATTACAGTTTCGGCATTGAGGAAAAACCATAAAAGCCAATTGATTCATACAATAAACAACCCGATCATCCTAGTTAGCCGATTACCCTTGAATATAGATAGATAGGTGGATGGATAATACTATTTCAATAGAGATAAAATGCAAAAAATGATATATCATAGCAAAGACAATTCTTCTCAAATGGGACATATCACTTCAAGTTGTTCCAAAACCGAAGGAGGATAATGACGTGTTAAGTTTCACTAGCTATGTATATTGCAGCATTCACTGCGGAGACGCTAGTGATCACTGGCAGAACTCCGTTCTTCGTTATCGAGGGATTGGAGACAGAGCTACTTGATACACCAGCAGATTCTTGGTGGTATATCGAAGTATCAACAAGTGGGAAGGAGAAAGATCTGTTTCTGTGGCAAAGGGATAAGAAGAGCACTGGCGACAAGTACAAGAAGGTCGGTGTTGTGCTCTCCGTCTCTGCGCCAGATTCGAAACATCTAACTTTGTATGTGGAAGACTGCCTAAAGGGTAAGTTCTACCACACGAAGAAGTTATCAGTATTAGACAAAGGGTCACAACCATAATAGGGATTACATCCAAGGGTGGAAAATGAACTAGATTGCCATGGATACAAAACATTTTCGGGACATGGAGCACAACTTCCTTCATTTTGAGAGCATTCAGAGCAAGGGCCACACTTTAACCAAACTTGGTCGCTTCCGGTGTCCATTTGTACCCTAAAACGCTTTGCTGGAGTGCCCATCCATAAGTCCATCATATACCCAGATTGTGTGCTCGTAAGGGGGTTGCGACCATTGTGTCTAGCTTGCCAATATGCACTCCTTTTCTGGCTACTTTCAGCCCCTCGATGTAATTTCTCATATGTTGGCAGGCCCTTGTGTACATGAGTTATATTCATTCTAATTTGATCTGCTGCATGCGTTTGTGGGACTGAGACTGAGACTAGGCCTAGTACGAGCAATAGGATCCTCCATGTTAACGTTAGAGACGTAGACATTGTGGAATTGCATTGTGAAACCGTGGAAGCTCGGTATTTGTAGTTGTTAGTTGTTCCTTTAGGTGCCTTTACCCAAAGGACAAAACGGACGACATTTTACCAAAGGTTTTTGGGTTGCCTCTAGGGGGGCAAACCCTCGCTCATATGGGTTTCCGGCCATGGTTTCCCTGTTGCTGATCGACCCGATGCGCCCAAGCAAACCAAAGATGCATCCTACTGGGCCGCAAAGACTTTGCATTCATAGTTTTTTATGGGTTGTGTTAGAAAGCAGATGGCTTAAGCAAGAAAGGGCAGATATGCAGGAACGAGAAGGAAGATTACAGTGCATGAACTAAGATTCAGTGCAAAAATCGAGTGGGCGGCTTCTGATCCAGAACTAGGCCATGCTGGCTCTGGGATGCCTTGAAGCAGAGGTTCGACGGTTGTTTACATTTAAGGTTTTCTTTTGCATTCATGTTTTGCCTGGTGATGCTACGTTGGATCTGCAGGTAGATACAATTTGATTCCATGTCCCCAGATGTAGCATTTGGTGTAAGGCATCGGCGATGTTGGGCCTGCAGGCAGATGACGTTTGATGCAAGTGAAAATGGAGAGAGACGGATGAAAGAAAGAACAACAGATCTATATTGATAGAATATCAAGAACACAAAGGTAGGTCGACTGATCTTATCAGGCGACTACAAACTCCAAGACAAAGCGTACTAATCTAAAGAAGGATCTGGATTTAAATAGATCCAGGTACAAACTGCATGTCTAAATAAGGAAACTAATAACTAACTAGTTTGTTGTAACTAGTTTGTTGGAGATTCTTTCTGTCACTGTATATCTCTAACAGAAATATCTGTGCCACGTGATCAATCTGCAACACCCCCACTCAGTGACAGGAGAGAATCAGGACCCCCACTCAAACCAATGGCTGCAATGAATTTGAGATGTTTAGGCCGAGCAAGGGCTTTAGTAAGCATGTCGGCAGGCATCTCATCTGTAGGACAATATTGAAGAAGAATTGTGCCATCTCGAACAAGATTACGAATGAAATGATACTGAATATCAATATGTTTGATCCGTCGATGAAGAACTGGATTATGCGCAATGGCAATAGCTCCTTGGTTATCCACATGGATAAGAGTTGAACTTGAATCAGTGAGCTGGAGTTCAGTGCATAAACGTTGGAGCCAAATGGCCTCTCTGGACGCATGTGATAGTGCTACATACTCAGCTTCAGTGCTGGATAAGGAAACACAAGACTGTTTGCTGCTACTCCAGCTTATAGCGCCACCTGCAAAAGTGAAAACATAGCCCGAAGTAGACTTCCGATCGTGATGGTCGCCTGCCCAGTCGGCATCACAAAAGCCTTGCACAGAAAGTGTGGAATTAGCAGAATAATGGAGACCATGATCAACCGTGCCTGTTAAATAACGAAGAACCCTTTTGAGAGATGCGCAATGGGTGTTTTTAGGATCATTGGAGAATTGAGAAAGCTTGCAAAGGGGAAGAGCAAGGTCTGGGCGAGTAGAGACAGCAGCAAAATTGATCATTCCAAGGAGATTACGGTATTGAGAATGGATGTGTTGGAGAGATGGTGAACAAGGTGGATCATCAGGGAGCAAGTGAAGGCCAAATTCAAGAGGAGTAGACACGGAATTGCAATCAAGAAGCTTGGATTTTGCAAGAATATCGGAGATGTATTTGGTTTGTGTGAGAGAAAGATGGCCAGTGGTCTGGTTATAAGCAATTTGAAGACCAAGGAAATAGTGAATTTCTCCAAGATCTTTCATCTTAAAAAAAGTGTGAAGTTGATCTTTAAGCTGTTTCAGATCAAATTCAGAGGCAGCAATGATCAAGAGGTCATCAACATAGCAAAGGACAGTGAGAAAGGAAGGCTTGAGGTGAAAATAGACTGAGGGATCTGCATCACTGCGCTGAAATTCCAGTTGGTGAAGTGTCTGATCAAGCCGGGTGTACCATGATCTCGAGGCTTGTCGAAGGCCATAGAGAGCCTTATGAAGACGGCAAACCTGATCTGAATCTGCTGTAACAAAGCCTTGGGGCTGTTCTAAATAAACTTCTTCAGTGAGATCACCATTTAAAAAGGCATTCTGAACGTCCATTTGATGGACAAAATAATGTTTTGAAGCAGCATATGCAAGAAGGGTTCGAATTGATACCATACGAGCTACTGGAGCGTACGTCTCTTCAAAGTCAATACCTTCTGTTTGATTGAATCCGCGAGCTACCAATCTTGCTTTAAAACGAGCAATGTCCCCATTTGGATGGTATTTGAGCTTATACACCCACTTGCAAGAAATGACAGGTCTGTGAGTTGGACGCGGTACCAAAGACCATGTCCCAGCTTCATGAATGGAGTTCATCTCCGCTTGCATAGCCTGAATCCAGGCATCTTTGTGTGGATTGTGGAGTGCTTGATGATATGTGTATGGCTCAATGGGAAGGACTTGAGAGAGAAAGGAGTAGTCTTCTGCCCATACAGGGGCTTTGCGAATTCGGGTAGGGCGAGGAGGTAAGGAGGGCAATTCAGGTGGCATAATGGTAGGAGACAAAGGAGCAGGTGGGACAATAGATGGAGCAGAGTGGACAATGGGTGGAGAATCAGGTGGGGCTGATTCTTCATCAAAAGAAACAGTATCTTCAACGGGAATGGGCATATCAGGGGTCGCAGGTGGAGTGCTTAGAGCAGGGGGCTCGAATGGAGCATGATCTTCTAGAAGCACGAAATTGGGAGGCAATGGCAAATGGTGACAGGGCTGGGTTTCTTGGAATTTAACATGGCAGCTGAGCATAAGCTTCTGTTTGGACAATTGGAAGAGGCGATAGGCTTTGCTAGTGAGGGAATATCCAAGAAACATACAAGGTACGGATGGAGGACTAAGTTTGGAAGGAGGTTTAAGCAGATAGGCAAAAGCCTGACATCCAAAAACTCGAAGATGAGATATGTGGATGGAGTGACCGGTCCAGACTTCTTCTGGAATCTTGTTATCAATGCTTCGGTGAGGAAGGTGATTGATGAGATAAACTGCTGTGTTGGCTGCCTCTCCCCAAAACTTTAGAGGAACATGCATGTCAAATAAGAGAGTTCGAATGATCTCTAATATGGTGCGATTTGCACGTTCGGCCCGCCCATTCTGCTCTGGAGAATAGGGGACTGAGAACTGATGAACAATGCCATGAGTGGAGCAATATTCTTGAAATGCCCGAGAAGAAAATTCGCCCCCTCCATCTGTTCGTAAAGTAACAAGTGGATGGCCAGTAACCCGCTCAGCTTGTGCATGAAAAGCAACAAAGTGAGAGAAAGTTTCATTTTTTTGCTTCAACAAGTATATAAATAGCTTGCGGCTGTGATCATCAAGAAAAATCAAGAAATATCGTGCACCTCCAAAAGTAGGTTCTGAAAAAGGACCACAGAGATCACTGTGGACTAACTCAAGAAGTTGAGTGGCTGAGGAAGGCATAGGAGAGAAGGAACTGCGAGTGATCTTTGTCTGCAAACAAGAAGAGCAATCAGATTTTGGAGTGGACGGAAAAAGCCCTTTTTGGGCAAGAATTTGAAGCCTGTAGTGAGCAGGGTGACCAAGGCGTAGATGCCAGATGTGAGGATGTGGAGGAGCATAAGAAACACATGCATACTCGGAAGGGACAAGAACGTCTAGGCGGTAAAGATTCCCAACTCGAGTGCCTGTAAGAAGGGTATGGTGACTGGAATTTTTAATGAAGCATCGATCAGAAACAAAAGAGACATGGAGGCCAGCAGTTGTTAGCTTGCTTACAGATACAAGCTGCTTATGTAATCCGGAAACATGGAGTACTTCTCGAATAGTCTTGCGGATGCCAGAGGAGAGCTTGACTGGAACATGGCCAGTGCCAATGCCATATTGAAGATTATTGTCACCCATCAACACTGATCTTGGATTTTGGAGAGGAGAATATGTGGAGAAGCAATGGCGGAAGGGAGTCATATGGCAAGTAGCTCCAGAGTCTAAGTACCAAGCAGGGTCTGTGGCATGAGGGCGGCCTTCTTGGGTAGTGCATAAAAATTCTGAGGCTGAAGGGGGTGTGTCAAGCAGTGGCAAATCAAGTGGTGGAGGCAAGCTTTCTTGGGTGTCTGATAGAGAAAAATCATGGACTTGAACCAAATTGTTATGTTCAACAGGTGGGTTGCGCTTGGTAACAGGGGCTGGAGCATTGCATTCCTTTGCAAAATGGCCGGTCTTCTGGCATCTAAAACAGGTGACAGTAGCTCTGTCAAGCTTTGGGCGTCGGGGAGGCTTGGAGTCTGCAAGCATAAGTGTGTCAGATGTACCTTTGGTCTGGCCTTGTCCTTGCCTGAGAGCTTCAGCTTGAATCCGATCAATGGTGGCTTCAAATGTGTAATCAGACAATCGCCCTTCAAGATTTATAATAAGCCCTTCAAAGCAATTTGGAAGGCTGTTCAATAAGAGGCATACTTTCTCATCTTGAGTAATCTGAACCCCAGTTGCATCAAGATCATCAATCATGGTCTTGAGGCGGCATATATGTGAGGTAACATCGCCTCCATCAGATAACTTGAGCTCATATAGAGCCTTCCTTAGAGCAAGACGATTCCCGGCTGCTCTAGATGCATAGTGGTTGTCAAGCAGAGACAACATCTCACTTGCAATTTTAGCCCCTTTTACTAAACGTGCAGGTGTATCACCCAGGCTTGTGCAAAGGATTAACCGAGCCTTGCGGTCCTTTTCCATGGAATCATCAGTTTTCTTGGTGGAATCATCTTTTCCATCAAGAACAATAGAAATCTTACTGCTGCTGGGAGAAAGATTTGTGATCTCCCACAAATTTTTGTCCTCCAGGACCATCTTTAGGCGCCACCGCCACATCTGGTAATCCTTGCCATCGAACCGTGGCATCAAACGCCAATCAGAAGGAGAAATATTCAGAGTTGAATCCATCGAGTAGAGAAAGAGAGACACAGTGAGTTTTGGAGGAAGTAAAATGAAAGCAAACGGCTTATGCAGAGGAATTAGGTCGTGGGCCCATAACCTGATGCAAGTGAAAATGGAGAGAGACGGATGAAAGAAAGAACAACAGATCTATATTGATAGAATATCAAGAACACAAAGGTAGGTCGACTGATCTTATCAGGCGACTACAAACTCCAAGACAAAGCGTACTAATCTAAAGAAGGATCTGGATTTAAATAGATCCAGGTACAAACTGCATGTCTAAATAAGGAAACTAATAACTAACTAGTTTGTTGTAACTAGTTTGTTGGAGATTCTTTCTGTCACTGTATATCTCTAACAGAAATATCTGTGCCACGTGATCAATCTGCAACAACGTTAAGCAGATCAGTGGCAGGGCAGAAAAATCTATGAGGAAAGATGGCATAAGCTTTTGAAGGTCCGTTTAGTGATCTTTACGGTATGTGTATTCACGTTCTTGTTTCCCCACAAACCTAGATACAAATGCCAGACCAGACATCCCCACTATAGTGTCTAAAGCAAATTTCCTTTTTATAATTTCCTTATCTTCCAGGAACGTCAAAACCCTATATCTTGGCTTGATCCTCTTCTCCAAGCTGCAAAGGAGATAGAATGGAGTCTTCGAAATTTCATCCAGAGGATATTTGAAAGTTTTTAGTGCATAAGTTATTGTTGTCTCAACTTGATCGCTCTTGCCAAAATCCTAGGCTGAAGCTGGACCATGCAATATATCTCCTTTTCTGGTAAATCTAAACTCAGCAAGTATTTGAATATGCTCTTCAAAGTTTCCATACTTAATGCACAGGCCATGATTAATGCCGTCAAAAAGCTTCCTGAATTATGATCCAAGCCAAGGCTGGCCGTAAACTCAACCGTATCTTTTAAGCATTCAAATTGATTTCCAAGAAAAAAAAATCGCAAACTTGGCATATGACATCTTCTTCTCCTTGCTCTTGTTAGTTATGGATCTCTCAATGGGATGTCATCAGTATTCAGAAATATGCATTGGCGTTGATGGAGGCCAAGGAGATATTTTAATCTTTTTGAGGTCTCTAAGTTGATTTCTCTCTTGGATTGTGTTATCGAACAATGAAGCCATGATTTCAATACACATACCAAATTTGGTCTTTCGGAGGTCTTTGGTAATTTCATTAAACATGGCAACCCCGTTGATGTTGCTGCTGATCTATTGTGTCGGGTTAACAATGGTTCCTATTGAAACAAGAGATAACTCTATTACGTCTTTGGACACCTAATATCTAGCATCTTTGCTTTGTGCGGGGAAAACATGGACCAAATAGTCGTGGTTCTTGTGGCTGTTGTAAAAAGACTAGTGTGGAGTCTATTCTATTTGCACACTGCCATGCAGGCTTAATGGATGAAGGTTTATGTTACTTCACATGCATAAGCAGAAATCATCACATAACACCAAGCCTACTATGAAATTTGACCATGTAATTCATATAACAATAAGTTCTAAAAAACTGTACAATCATGATATTTCTTCCATAAGTTATGATATGATGATTTAGCATGCATTTAGAATATAGTTCCACTAGATTAGGTTGCAGAATTCTAGCAACAAAATCCACGGGCCTGACCAACTCTTTTCTCTCTGCTTGCTGAGAAGATCAAACAAGCAATTTGTGAAAAACAAAGAACCATGCATGGTTTTCTAAAATCAATATGGTGCATGTAACAAAGGATTGCAATAAGAAAATCACCTCATTCTAAATTTGGATTCTCACAATGAAGAGTCCTAAAGGCAAGAAGACGGACAGAGGAGCTTAAACCATTAAATTGGGTTTTTTATTAAAATAAGAACATATGTGAAAAAGTTTTTTTTAAAGGGACGCAAGTTTCTCCAACGTATAGCTCTTCACCCAATGCAACATTTTTACTCTCAGTTAGTCATAGAGGCAAATATAGAGATATGAATCAATATTTAGGGTCATAAATAAGTTTGAAACTTAAATCTAAACTTAGGCAAACGTCTACCTAGATTAATTCACAAACCAATTGTAGCTAAGTGTGTTTACACCTGCCATGCTTTATGCAACACAAACCGCTTCTCTGCATTTAAGAGAATACTTGGAACTATGGATAGCTGCAAGTTGCATATGGACTATCCATCTAAGCTTAAGATATATAAGAACTTCTGTTTGATTATTATAACTAACATTTCATTTAAAGCATAAATGGAAAAGAGCTACTACATTTAATCTCTGTAACTTCATGAAATAGTTGTGTCCTTAGAGATCCTTTAAGAAGGATCATAAATCAGACATTCTGATTTACAGATCTGAATTTTAGTCCTTTGCTTCATAAATCCTTTGCACATATAAATCCCATTTTCGCACCAGGACCACAAGCTTATTTGCTTGCTTCCTTGTCCAGGAAAAAGCTTGTAGCTATTTCTGTATATTTTTAAATAGCAAAATCACAGTTCTAGAAACGTCCTTTCTTTTACTTTTGTAAAATGCTTTAGTTCTTTTGCTTGTTAAATCAATGGTCTACTCCTTTTGCATGTTTTTGAAGAGAAAAATGGATGCTCCAGTTTTTTTGCAAGTTCTTGGACAGAAAAATCGTAGCCCTAGTTCTATTGCATGTTCTTGAGTGGAAAAACCTTGTATTAGGAATGGTTTTAGCATAAGTGACAGTGTTTTCTTTTACAGGTCGTGGTGCAGCATGATGAATCCCTTTTCTATTGCATATATCGCAATGGCAGAACGGCCAGTAAGAAATTGGTCTGTAATGGGTTTTCCCTGTCAATGACTTCTGAGGATATTAGGAGACTGAAATATATCTGCAAAAGGGGCAAAGCTGGGCCATAAGAAATTCACGGATTGTCGTGGCTATGGCTATAATTATGGCTTCTTGTGCTTTGGCTATATTATTATTGAGAAAAAAAATTGAAATATTCGTGCTGTGGTTGGTTGTCACCATTGCTTTTTTGCTTTTTTATTTAATTTTTTTACCAAAATAACACTATCTCCCATAAACAACCACAACACAACTTAAGAGCCAACATTTAGCTAACTGCGTTTGAAGACCTGCTGCCGGACCTGCATTTTCTCTTTGAAGCACTGCCGGACATGTTCGCTTGGATGTGTTTGCTCGAACTAGCTTCCCCTGCTTGCTCAAATTTGTTTGCTCGAAGAAATCTTGAAAGAACCATTGCACGAATTGGGGATTAGTGATTAAATCAAGAAAAATAGAGAGGGGGATTTTTTGCTCATTTTGAAATACTGTGAGCTCCAACTTGTAGATTCGTGCTCTGAATAATTAACAAGCATTTCAATAGCATGCCTGTCAGACAGAGTTGTTAATGTGGCTTGGCTTAACTTGTAAGCTGCTGAGCATTGTGTGGGGACTCTTTGAAAGCTAAAGGCACAAAGAAGCATCTGCTCAAAAACTACATGCCCAGAAGAAATGAGCTGGCTCTACAAGGCCCAGCATTGAATAGATAGCAAGAATTATCTGGGTAATGAGAAATGCAGCAAGGAAATTTTGCACTCACAAAATGCAGCTCCAGAATCCGAATTAATACCATTTTGAATCAATTTTGACTTTGGCGAGGAAGTTTGGAAGCAAAGGAGAAGCAAATCTGCATTTTAGTAAATACATTAAAATCCAAGGAGGGCATTTTAGTAAATCCAAGGAGGACATTTTAGTAAATACGTTAAATAAGCTATTGTTGTATTTCATTGACTAGGGACATATTCAGAATTAATCTTAATATTGAGAGCATTGTGGTAACATACAAACATACTATAAGGGCATTTAGGTAATTTTCTCTTTTATTTTTGGAATATTTGGCCAGCGGAAGGTTTTTTTTTTGTGGAAGTACCATGAAATACTCATTTGATGAATATTCATGTGTAGCTTCTTGATGTATGGGCAAAGGTTTAGCTACGGCAAATACAATTGGAAACAGGTCTAGACTATGGAAAATGCGACACCTGTGATGGAAGAAATACGAGTTTGAAATCTTGTCTTCATCTTCATTATGATTTGGAATATCAACTTACATCGGCTTGCTTTTGATTTGTTTAGGTAACCTCAACCTTACAAAAATTGAAGGATAATAACTTCTTCATGCTCGTTTTACTGTTGCCTTCATGGATGAAAGGTTTCTGAAAGATACATTGGAGAGCTATGAGATGTGGTGCATTTAGAGTTCTAACTTATAGGTTTCTTTTTTTTTTATTTTGTGCAGAGCATCCTACTTCAACAGAACTCGCTATCTCTTACACAAGGTATGTGTTTTGCCTTAGGCAACTATATTATGAGGCTCCATCTTTGTGGACATTTCTCAACAAGTTTAGGCCACAAGGGGTGCACCTTTTATATGGGGGTATGTCACGTGCGTGGAAGGGATCACCAAAAAAACCCCATGTATATGCCTTAGAAATCTTCTAAAACCCCGCAAGGGGTTGCCAAAAAAACCCCTTTGTATATGCCTTAGAAATCTTCCAAAACCCCCATTTAGCCACATGTTGTATCAGAGTCACATGGAAAAACAACACCCTCTAGAAAAAAAACCCTCTAGGTAGAGTATATGTTCAAGCACCCTTAGGTGAACCCCCCTTGTTCAGGCACCCCTAGGTGCAAGATATCTGTTCGAACAGTGGGAGACAGCTCTCCATAGCATACTCATCATTGGATATTTTTGCACTCCTACATTTTTGCAAGTCTAATGGTGAAAACGGAACCTCAATTAAACAACACAAGGCAAACTTATGGCAATACTAGTATTACAAACCTAACTTTTGTAGTGTAAATGGGATGAACATCCTACAAAAGAGCACGTGCAAAAAGATGCAATTCTGTAATATCAAAAGCAATTGTTACCTACATGTCTTATAGATCTGTGGGGAAAATAGCAATTAATGAGAAATGATCTCGAAGCCATTGTGTGTTTACATTGCGCATCTCTAGGATTAATGAGGTATGACCAGGGATCAAAATAGCAACCCAATTGGCCGGCTTGGGTTGCAGGGACTACCAATTGTTTGCCTATAATTTCGACAGAACAACATGCTGTTTTATTATTAGAATGATATGTTACATATGATTAAGTCTCAACGCAAATTCATTTTATTGTTGGATATCATATAAGTTAAATTTAAATGGCAAGATTAGATAAGATAAGATAAGAATTTTTACGTCCACGGGAACCCAACGGGTTATGGGATGGCACATGCAAGGGCAACAGCCCATCTAAAACCCGGGGACTAGGCCCCATCACCAAATACAATAACCAAATATTAAAAGGCTACCAAGAATAAGATAAGATAAGATAAGATAAGAGAAGATAAGAATAAGAGAAGTTGGATTATACAATAATATGGTGCATTTTTCTTTTGAAATCGATAACACTTAAGTGGCCGACATTAAATGTTGGGCAATTAGATTGAATAATTATGCTACGTAACAATGGCTATGCTACTTAAAATATCTTGCAATGCAGTGGAGAGGAATTTGTATGTATCAACTTGCATTGTGCAAATTGAAATTCTAGTCGTTGCCTCTCCTTAGTCGTATATTATAGTGAACGGCATAATGGGTGCCCTTATAGCCCAATCCCTCTTTCTCCATTCAAGAGGACTTAAAATGCCATGATAATCTATAGAGAGTAGGACAATTTATGGTGAGGTTGAATAGGGGTAAATGTAAACTTGCTGCTAATGAAAGGTTTAACAAATATGCCATGCAACACTATCCAGATATGCAACATCTCTTTCATATCCAGAAAACGTAAGTCTAGTTGTTCTCACCACACATAACTACCATTGACATTAATTAACATAACCATTGGGTCCAACACATTTAAATTAAAATCCCCCTTAAACCCCCTTTGGTTTGGGTGCATATTCACACGGGTGGTGACTCCGGGCAACGAGAGCTGTTGGATAGGCATATTCACCCCTTATTCCTTAATCTATACCGTACGTAAAGTTCCTCGTTTGTGGGGTATGCAAGTACAAAATTTGCTATACTGTATAATAAGATTCGTAAAATACTATAAGATTTCAAGCGGAATACTATATGGTGTTGATTTCGTACGTGCAAAATACAATTATGAGGGCTCTCGGCCGCCTCGTCACCCACCCGTGTGAATATGCACCCCAAACCAAAGGGGGTTTAAGGGGATTTTAATTTAAATGTGTTGGACCCAATGGTTATGTTAATTAATGTCAATGGTAGTTATGTGTTGGTTGTTAATGTCAATGGTTGTTATGTGTTGGGGATTTAATTTTTATATGTTGGATGTTAATAGTTTGTGTTGCAAAAAAATTTTTGGCCCTTTGAGGCCTTAGGACGCCCCCCCCCGGTGTGACAAAAATTTTAGAATTCAAACCGGAAAAAAAAAAACTAGAATTCATTTGAGGCTTTCATCACTGTAGCTTTTGAATTTGATCACAATAAAACAAATAGAACATAAGTAAAAGTTACCATAAAGATAAAGCAGATTGATCCCATTATTCGAAAGTCATAAAGTTTACAACACAAAGAAAACCCTCATTATTATGCTACATATTGTTACTTCGCTACAACTATTTCTCTTTCACAATGACACCATTGTTTATCAATCCATATGATTTTGGATGCTCCATCTCTAGCTTAAAGGTAATGCATGATTCACCTTACGGTTCGATTAAAGTTCCAAACCTACAATATAAATGTATTCTTGTAGCCCTTTGTTTGGTGATCTGCGTGACATGGAAAAGCGTGGAATAATCCATGTTGTGTGCATAAGAATCCGTTTGTTGATTGAAGCTAAAAGGTCTGGTTGCTATGAACAATCAGGAAGCGAGAAATATCCAAGAGTTGAAAGCAAACGGAGGGCCTAAACTTGAATCTGCAAACAAATCATAGGAAGGAAACAAAAGGGGTTTTGCAAACACTACATTGTAGAATCGAAACCAATACCTTGTAAAAAAAAACATTATGCTAAGCGAAGAAACATTAAAAACAAATACCTTTGTAAGTGTGAGCAAAAATCCATCTCGCGTGGTAGTAAAATCCACTCCCGGCAATAAGAATCCAAGAGGGCAAGTACACATGCACACACATGCACACATGCACATGCACTTGCACTTGCACATGCATATGAACATGCACATGCACACACATGCACATGCATGTGCACATGCACACACATGCACATGCATGTGCACATGCACATGCACACACTTGCATAGTGTTCATGCACAAACACATGCAGAGAAAGACAACAACCCTCGGATTTTTCCAACCAACGAAAATCAACGGCCCATAAAGGGTGCACTCTAGAAATACTATTTAGTACACCTCAACGAATACAACAACGAAATCATAGAAAAACCATATGAAAAAGCGTATAAAAATCTAAAAGTAACCCCCTGTTATTATGCTACATATTTGACGTTTGCAAAAGATCCTACATTCTCTACTGCATACAATCCAGGAGCACAGAACAAGAGCTATTTAATATGTTGGCCTCAATGTATGCTACTACTATATTCATTGGTGTCACGAATGCACAATCTGTGAGCTGTTATTGGTGATGAACAAAGTGTTTTCTACCGTGAAAGAGGTGCTGGAATGTACTCAGTACTAGTATTGTATTAACAACTACGGTCCTTGGAATATTCTAAATGTAATGACAATAACTAGCTAGCTTTATAAATAATATCCCTCAATTCGCTACCTCATGTTTCTAGTTCTCCTTAATTGCCAACCTAAGGCATTCTGCAACTGTAATATCCAATGGCTTTGAATATCCAACAGTAATGTGTTCATAGTCGATGCTTATATTTATCTAGGATGCTAGCAAGTTATTTTGAAATATCTAGCAAAAAATATTGTGAAGCTCAGATTCAAGAATCCACATTACAGTTTCGGCATTGAGGAAAAACCATAAAAGCCAATTGATTCATACAATAAACAGCCCCATCATCCTAGTTAGTCGATTACCCTTGAATATAGATAGATAGGTGGCTGGATAATACTATTTCAATAGAGATAAAATGCAAAAAATGATATATGATAGCAAAGACAATTCTTCTCAAGTGGGACATATCACTTCAAGTTGTTCCAAAACCAAAGGAGGATAATGACGTGTTAAGTTTCACTAGCTATGTATATTGCAAATAAAATGTTGACAATTATTCCAACTACTGAATGACATTGGAATTTATTAGTGCGTAGGAAAGCACATGGTCTTTAGTCTTCTAGATGACGAGAGAATTTGTGGAACTTGTGGCTAACGTAATGCACGTAAGTAATCCTTGAGTGAATGATATTAAAGGAATGTATTAGCAACTAGTAGATAGAAATATCCAGAGTCTTTGAAACCTTCTAAATGTAATGACCATTTTGTAACATAATCTCCCCCAATCTTCTACTTAATAGAATACAAGCTGGATCTATGCAGGCATGTTCTCTTAGTAGTTGCTACAATCTGCTGGTACAAAAGAGATCTTCATTGCCTTTGTATCGTAGGTAACAAGATGATTCTGCTGCAATTACGTGATTTCCTACACTGACGCTGTGAAGATGGACATAGTAGATTCCTTTGCCAAGGATGGGTGTAGAAGTGGCCAAAGGATTTGGGGGAGGGGTGCCAAAGAAGAGGGCGCTATCAGCATCTTGGCCATAAGGTGCGAGGCAGTAGGAGAATACTCCATCAATGGGCAACTGAGAGATAAGAGAAAGAGGTCCTGAATTTAGTCCGGCAATACCGTCACCATCAAAACGGCCAACAAGAGTATTAGAACAACCAAAAGTTATCCTGGCCGGTGGGGAGCCAGGCAAAGCGATGGCTTCTGTTGCGTACACCCCCTTAGTGTAACTCGTATCAAAGTATTGATAGACATAGGAACAAGAATATTCAGGACGATTTCTAAGGAAAGGATTGGGACGAGGGGCACAAGAAGCACCAGACAAAGGGCCACAACCATAATAGGGATTACATCTAAGGGTGGAAAATGAACTAGACTGCCATGGATACAAAACATTTTCGGGGACATGGAGCACAACTTCCTTCATTTTGAGAGCATTCAGAGCAAGGGCCACACTTTAACCAAACTTGGTCGCTTCCGGTGTCCATTTGTACCCTAAAACGCTTTGGTGGAGTGCCCATCCATAAGTCCATCATATACCCAGATTGTGTGCTCGTAAGGGGGTTGCGACCATTGTGTCTAGCTTGCCAATATGCACTCCTTTTCTGGCTGCTTTCAGCCCCTCGATGCAATTTCTCATATGTTGGCAGACCCTTGTGTACATGAGTTATATTCATTCTAATTTGATCTGCTGCATGCGTTTGCGGGACTGAGACTGAGACTAGGCCTAGTACGAGCAATAGGATCCTCCATGTTAACGTTAGAGACGTAGACATTGTGGAATTGCGGTATTTGTAGTTGTTAGTTGTTCCTTTAGGTGCCTTTACCCAAAGGACAAAAAGGACGACATTTTACCAGAGGTTTTTGGGTTGCCCCTAGGGGGGCAAACCCTCGCTCATAGGTTTCCGGCCATGGTTTCCCCTGTTGCTGATCGACCCAGTCGCCCCTGTTTAGAACAGGCAAACCAGCATGCATCCTACCGCTGCAGCACTGCATTCATAGTTTTTTATGGGTTGTGTTAGAAAGCAGATGGCTTAAGCAAGAAAGGGCAGATATGCAGGAACGAGAAAGAAGATTACAGTGCATGAACTAAGATTCAGTGCAAAAATCGAGTGGGCGGCTTCTGATCCAGAACTAGGCCATGCTGGCTCTGGGATGCCTTGAAGCAGAGGTTCGACGGTTGTTTACATTTAAGGTTTTCTTTTGCATTCATGTTTTGCCTGGTGATGCTACGTTGGATCTGCAGGTAGATACAATTTGATTCCATGTCCCCAGATGTAGCATTTGGTGTAAGGCATCGGCGATGTTGGGCCTGCAGGCAGATGACGTTAAGCAGATCAGTGGCAGGGCAGAAAAATCTATGAGGAAAGATGGCATAAGCTTTTGAAGGTCCGTTTAGTGATCTTTACGGTATGTGTATTCACGTTCTTGTTTCCCCACAAACCTAGATACAAATGCCGGACCAGACATCCCCACTATAGTGCCTAAAGCAAATTTCCTTTTATAATTTCCTTATCTTCCAGGAACGTCAAAACCCTATATCTTGGCTTTGATCCTCTTCTCCAAGCTGCAAAGGAGATAGAATGGAGTCTTCGAAATTTCATCCAGAGGATATTTGAAAGTTTTTAGTGCATAAGTTATTGTTGTCTCAACTTGATCGCTCTTGCCAAAATCCTAGGCTGAAGCTGGACCATGCAATATATCTCCTTTTCTGGTAAATCTAAACTCAGCAAGTATTTGAATCTGCTCTTCAAAGTTTCCATACTTAATGCACAGGCCATGATTAATGTCGTCAAAAAGCTTCCTGAATTATGATCCAAGCCAAGGCTGGCCAGAAACTCAACCGTATCTTTTAAGCATTCAGCAGATTTCCAAGAAAAAAATCTGCAAACTTGGCATATGACATCTTCTTCTCCTTGCTCTTGTTAGTTATGGATCTCTCAATGGGATGTCACTGTATTCAGAAATATGCATTGGCGTTGATGGAGGCCAAGGAGATATTTTAATCTTTTTGAGGTCTCTAAGTTGATTTCTCTCTTGGATTGTGTTATCAGAACAATGAAGCCATGATTTCAATACACATACCAGCTGGTCTTTCAGAGGTGCTGGTAATTGCTGTTAAACATGGCAACCCTGTTGATGTTGCTGCTGATCTATTGTGTCAGGTTAACAATGGTTCCTATTGAAACAAGAGATAACTCTATTCTGTCTTTGGACACCTAATATCTAGCATGCTGCTTGTGCAGGAAAACATGGACCAAATAGTCAGGTGGTTCTTGTGGCTGTTGTAAAAACGACTAGTGTGGAGTCTATTCTATTTGCACACTGCCATGCAGGCTTAATGGATGAAGGTACTTCACATGCATAAGCAGAAATCATCACATAACACCAAGCCTACTGTGAAATTTGACCATGTAATTCATATAACAATAAGTTCTAAAAAACTGTACAATCATGATATTTCTTCCATAAGTTATGATATGATGATTTAGCATGCATTTAGAATATAGTTCCACTAGATTAGGTTGCAGAATTCTAGCAACAAAATCCTGGGCCTGACCAACTCTTTCTGCTCTGCTGAGAAGATCAAACAAGCAGCTGTGAAACAGCAACCATGCATGGTTTTCTAAAATCAATATGGTGCATGTAACAAAGGATCATTCTAAATTTGGATTCTCAAAATGAAGAGTCCTAAAGGCAAGAAGACGGACAGAGGAGCTTAAAACCATTAAATTGGGTTTTTTATTAAAATAAGAACATATGTGAAAAAGTTTTTTTTAAAGGGACGCAAGTTTCTCCAACGTATAGCTCTTCACCCAATGCAACATTTTTACTCTCAGTTAGTCATAGAGGCAAATATAGAGATATGAATCAATATTTAGGGCCATAAATAAGTTTGAAACTTAAATCTAAACCTAGGCAAACGTCTACCTAGATTAATTCACAAGCCAATTGTAGCTAAGTGTGTTTACACCTGCCATGCTTTATGCAACACAAACTGCTTCTCTGCATTTAAGAGACTACTTGGAACTATGGATAGCTGCAAGTTGCATATGGACTATCCATCTAAGCTTAAGATATATAAGAACTTCTGTTTGATTATTATAACTAACATTTCATTTAAAGCATAAATGGAAAAGAGCTACTACATTTAATCTCTGTAACTTCATGAAATAGTTGTGTCCTTAGAGATCGATCATAAATCAGACATTTAAAAACTGATTTACAGATCTGAATTTTAGTCCTTTGCTTCATAAATCCTTTGCACATATAAATCCCATTTTCGCACCAGGACCACAAGCTTATTTGCTTGCTTCCTTGTCCAGGAAAAAGCTTGTAGCTATTTCTGTATATTTTTAAATAGCAAAATCACAGTTCTAGAAACGTCCTTTCTTTTACTTTTGTAAAATGCTTTAGTTCTTTTGCTTGTTAAATCAATGGTCTACTCCTTTTGCATGTTTTTGAAGAGAAAAATGGATGCTCAGCTTTTTGTAAGTTCTTGACGTAAAAATCGAGCCCTAGTTCTATTGCATGTTCTTGAGTGGAAAAACCTTGCATTAGGAATGGTTTTAGCATAAGTGACAGTGTTTTCTTTTACAGGTCGTGGTGTAGCATGATGAATCCCTTTTCTATTGCATATATCGCAATGGCAGAACGGCCAGTAAGAAATTGGTCTGTAATGGGTTTCCCCTGTCAATGACTTCTGAGGACATTAGGAGACTCAAATATATCTGCAAAAGGGGCAAAGCTGGGCCATAAGAAATTCACGGATTGTCGTGGCTATGGCTATAATTATGGCTTCCTCGCGGCTTTGGCTATATTATTATTGAGAAAAAATTGAAATATTAGGCCGTGGTTGGTTGTCACCATTGTTTTTTTGCTTTTATTTAATTTTTTACCAAAATAACACTATCTCCCATAAACAACCACAACACAACTTAAGAGCCAACATTTAGCTAATCAAGCGCTTTGAAGACGCTATTTGGGACTGCATTTGCTTTTGAAATCAGGACATGTTCGCTGAATGTGTTTGCTCGAACTAGCTTCCAGCACTCAAATTTGTTTGCTTCAAGAAATCTTGAAAGAACCATTGCACGAATTGGGGATTAGTGATTAAATCAAGAAAAAATAGAGAAGGGGATTTTTGCTCATTTTGAAATACCGTGAGCTCCAACTTGTAGATTAGGCTTTCTCAATAATTAACAAGCATTTCAATAGCATTTCAATAGGTTGTCAATGTGGCTTGGCTTAACTTGTAAGGCCGAAAGCATTGTGTGGGGACTCTTTGAAAGCTAAAGGCACAAAAAGCATCTGCTCAAAAACTACATGCCCGAAGAAATGAGCCGGGCTCTACAAGGCCCAAGATTGAATAGATAGCAAGAATTATCCTCGGGTAATGAGAAATGCAGTGAAGGAAATTTTGCACTCACAAAATGCTCGTAATCCAATTAATACCATTTTGAATCAATTTGACTTTGGCCAGGAAGTTTGGAAGCAAAGGAGAAGCAAATGCATTTTAGTAAATACATTAAAATCCCAAGGAGGGCATTTTAGTAAATCCAAGGAGGACATTTTAGTAAATACGTTAAATAAGCTATTGTTGTATTTCATTGACTAGGGACATGTTCGTAATTAATCTTAATAGACAGAGCATTGTGGTAACATACAAACATACTATAAGGGCATTTAGGTAATTTTTCTTTTCTTTTTGGAATATTTGGCCAAGTGAAGGTTTTTTGTGGAAGTACCATGAAATACCATTTTGATGAATATTCATGTGTAGCTTTCTCATTAGAATCTTAATGACTCAATGCAACTATCATATATGCATTAGCACAAATAATCTAGATACTCCAAAGACAATAATCATTCCCATCACTTAGCATTTAAGGCTTGAATAGAAACAAATCATATATCACATTTAACCATTGTAATATATTAGTGAATCAACCACGTATAATCACTTTTCTCAACTTGATCATGAAGTCTATTAAGTTACAAAACCTCGAAAGCATATTTTACCTTTGAAGACAAGTGTTCAAGTTTTCAACTATCTCAACTGTATATTACATGTCTTACCGTACATCTTCTATTTATCCCAAATTCGAGCATTCCTCCAAATCTATATTTTTAATTTTACATTTTAACACGTCATATCTCCTTTGAGAATACAACAATGGTTGAACCATTTAGCAACAACCATTGAAAAACCTAGGTATGATAACAACATATTAAACATTGAGGTTGTGACTTCCCCTTTGAACCTATCTTACCAATCATGTGTCTTCCCAAAATCTTCTCAATATGTGTATCATCCGAACAACCCCTAAGATCTTTATACAATTGTACGCTTTATGTTTAAATTATCGACTTTTATTATGAGGTAAATAAAGAAACTATGTTTTCTTACATTCCCTTTCACCTCATAATAATTACTCTTGTGATGTCCTATGCTTCTTCCAATATTGAATTATTCACAACAATTTTCATTGTCAGCTCAATCAGAATAATTTGTAACCCGCTCGCAACTTATTTTCTTTGCTAAAAGATTGAAACTCAGGATCGCCAACTTTTAGTCGTAATACCCGCTACTGCTCATCCGGATTTGATATGCCCGCTTGAATTATACCTTTATTCACCATTCTCTGGCTGAAATACATTTTCATCTCAATATGTTTTGTCCTTTTCATGCATGACCTGATTTTTAGCCATAGAGATGCAACTTTGGGGTCAAGCAAATGAAGTATGGTCCCGTCCTTTCTTTTTATTCCTAATTCTTCCAACATTATTCTTTGTCCATACAATTTCCTTTGGTCGCCAATGTTGGATGATGTATGCCTCGGGCTTCAGTATGGATAACGCTTATGGAGGATTGTTTTTACCCGACTTATAGGTCCTCCTCCTAACATGAGAAAATATCCGGTTGATTTTCTTTCGTGATCACCACACCCGTTCGGTATCACAATAACCTATTAAATTCAAATTGTTCAGAGAATATTCTATTCAAATCTTTTTGTCCCCTTTAGATATCCGAGTACTTTCTTGCCGCTAACCAATCGCCGTTTCCACGGATCATGATTATACCTACTCAGCATTTGACGGTATAGTCGATGCTCGCCTAGTGTTGTTTGAAATGTATAGCAAACTTTAATTTAGTGGCACGTATGGAACCTTCTCCATTTTTCTTTACTTCCTTTTTCGGTTGTGGACACATTTCTTTTGATATTTTCGTGAAGATTAAGATTACCTTAACAATATTGCAATCCTCCATATTCCGAAATTTCTGAAATGCTGTCTCTATGTATTTCCTGCGAGATAGATATGTTTTGTTTTTCACATCGCGTGTGACCTCAATACCAGAAACTTCTTTGGATTCTCCCGGATCATCATCATAAACCTCTTTTTTATTTTATCTTTGCAATGGTTTTAAGATAGTCAAGATGCGTCTTTTGCCATCACACAATCATCTACACGCTTCGATCCTGGCTATACAATGCTTCAGTGTTCCTCAAAAATATAGACATTCCCATCATGATCAAGTTTTAGAATCCACTGATCCATCAAGAAAAGAATCCGTACATTTATACCATTCCACAGGTGATTGTTTTAATCCATATCTTGCTTTTGTTTGATACTCCATACTTTATTTTCCCCTTAGCTCATAACACAGGTTGTTCCCATGTATATTTCTTCATCTAACTTTGCATTCAGAATGCGGTGTTTTCCATGTGATGTAGCTCATTCACCATAGAAAGAATTCTAATGCTTGTCATCTTCTAGCAGAGGGTGAATAAGTTTCATCATAGTGTTCTCTTTTGAGTAAAGCCACAAGACAAGGCGCTTTATGTTTGGGGTTTTCCCATCTCCTATTTTAACTTGTATACCATTTATTTCCCACCACATTTTTATTTTTTGGTCTTTCTACAATTTGATAAGTCTCTGGGAAGTCCTTTTAAATGAATCTGCTTCATCATTCATTGCTTGCTTTCCATCTTTGTCATGGGTCTTTAATTGCATCATCAAAATCTTCCGCACTTCGCTTTTAAACCATTAACACTTTGTTTCAATATTTTTCCCTTTTTGGTGAACCACGACGCTTCTACCATCCGCATTCTTCCATATGCACTAGGATCAATCGCAGCCTCTTCCTTGAATCTTTCCTCCCGGTTTTCTTTTTTTCTTTAGTATTTTAATTGCATCATTTTCCTCGGTTGTGCTTCTTCCCGATCATTGGCTTTAATTCGCCATCCGCGGTTTCATGTTCCATATCATGTTCATCATTTTCATCGTATCATATCCTTTCAGCTCATTGTGTATAGAATGTTCGATCCCCTTTGTAACCTTTTTTATCATTCTCTCGATTCAACCTTGTCAATTCTTGGCTTGTACAATTTTGTTCAACAAAAGTCCGTCCTGCTAATAATAGAAAATTTCCTAAGTGCCGGGATTATATATTCTATACCCCTTTGAGCTTCTTCATCATATCCAACTAGATACCCTATTGTTGACCTATCATCAAGTTTGGACCTTAAGTTCTTGGGGTACATGCACATAGGTCAAACAACCATATTTCCATATTTATGAGAACTATTGCGAAAACTAAAGGTGAAGTGTAAAGAATGTTGAAAACAGGCTGAACAAATAAGGTACTAGGAGAAAATGAAAATGCTCAAGTACCGCTTGTCGTTTTCAAAGGAAAGGGTGAAAAAAGCAAACTAAGAGGGACAAGATGGGAAAAATTGACCATGTTTTAATTGCAACAAATATGGGCATCTGAAGGTTGATTGTCCATTATGACAAGGAAATATTTGTTGTTATCATTGTGGGGGAGAGGACATTGCATCTACACCCTTTAAACTCCTAAAGACAATACAAGTACAAGGGGAAGGGGTAGAGGCAGAGGATCGTGTTTTAGAGGCAGGGAAGGGAGGATTCAAAAAACAAATTATGAGGCAATGTTCGAGGAGGTAGTCTGCAAAGAAGGCAGTCCAGAAAGAAAATGAGGAGGTAGAAATTCCAAGTTTATGATGTTGCTAATAACAAGATTGATGATGATTTTTGATTATAGATAGTGGAGCTGAAAAATCGTATACAGCAAAGCTCTTCAAAAATACTTGAAGGATTGCAAAGGAAAGCAAAAGGAGTGAATGTTCAAGGTTTGGAAATGGCTGACTTTACAAAAATTGAAAATGTTGGCGTAATGGAGCTTTTTGACCTAGATGGAAAAATAGTGAATTTAAGAAATGTTCTTTTGTGTTCCTCATTAGTGAGGAATTTAGTTCAATTTTCATTAGTGGGCATGGGATTTGAGTTGTATTTGAGCAACTTGAATGTAAAATCTTTGAAGGAAATAAATTAAGGTTTCTTGGAAAAAGTGGGCAATTTATTTGGATTGAATCCTAAATGTGTTGGCAGTATAAATTTGTCTACTATTGCAAAATTCACATATCGGCATGAAAGGTTGGGCGGGTATAAAATATATTGAGAACATGGTCAAAGAAGAAATGGATAAAATGTGACAATAAAGAAGTTGACAATGAGACATGCATGGGATGCATGCTAGGAAAACATAGCGTGCTACCTTTGGTAAAGCGAAAGAAAAAACAAAAAAGCACCACTAGATTTAGTTCACTTTGATCTATGTGGCCCATTAAAACCGAATTTCGGAAAAAATATTTTATAACCTTTTATTGATGATTTTTGAGGACACAGGTTTATTGTTTTATAAAGATCTTGCCTTTGAGGCATTCAAGAGAATATCTTAGGTTGAAGTACACAAACTTGGAAGAAATATCAAGTGTGTTGATCCGAGGGGGAGGTGAGCACATGTCCCCTCCAAATTTGTTAAATATTGCATTGAAAAGGAAATCAAGAGACAATTCGTAGTTACACCCTCACAAAAATGGTGTGGCTGAGAGAAAACAAAACTATTCTATCTTTGTTAGGGCCATGCTAAAAGCATAGTGGCCCTACCCTAATTTCCTATGGGAGGAAGCGTTAAAAACAATAGTGCTTATACAAAATGGTATCCCATCTCGTATTGTGGAATTATTGTCGAGAATTATGTCCGCAAAGATCCCACACGGATGTATCTAAAGTCTATGGTTGTTTGACCTAGTACAACCAAAGAACTAGGTCCAAACTTGATGATAATAGTCAACAATAGGTATCTAGTTGATATGATGAGCTCAAAAGGGGTATAGAATATATAATCCAGCCACTAGAAAATTATTATTAAAGGGGACGGACTTTGTTGAAACAAAATTGTACAAGCCAAGAATTGACAAGGTTGAATCGAGAGAATGATAAAAGGACCTAGACTTGAGTAAGCCCGACATTGCTAACACTACTTTGTTCTTGAGTATAAACTACGGCTCCCTCTCTAACCGTTAATCCATTGTCAAAGTTTGCAAACTTCATTGACATCATCATTTTCATTAAACTTCAATCTTCTTAGCTCATTCTCCAACACATCAATGAAACCAGGATGTCTTTTCCTCATACTCACTAGCATATAATTCCACATTTGTTTAGGTGTCATACCTCTTAACTTCGGCCTGATACTGTGAACTTACTTGTTTCAGAATTATTTTTTTCATCACGGCTTTGTCTCGCAACCTCCTTTGCTGATACCTCACTTACCTCTTCAGCTTAAACTTCTTTCATTACTTCCAAAGATTTGAACTCTTCACACAACCTTTCTAGTAAGCTTCTTAGCTTTGATTCTTCTTCGTTGTTTCAATCAGATCCCAAAGATCTTCTAGCTCTCCGATTACATGTTTGACCTTCTTCCACACTTGAAACCGTAATCTCCTCAAATACTTCTATAGCATTTAACAAGCAGCTCAAATCCCCTTGACATATTGACTACCTCGCTTCTCGTATACCTTTGTTAGAATCTTAATGACTCAATGTAACTATCCATATAGCCATTAGCACAAATAATCCTCTAGATACTCAAAGACAATAATCATTCCTAATACTTCACTTGGCATGAGCATAGAAGCAAATCCTTTATCAATTTAACCATTGTAATATTAGGTGAATCAACCCACGTGATAATCACTTTTTCACTTGATCCACAAGTCTAATTAAATTACAAAACCTCGAAGCATATTTTACCTTTGAAGACAAGTGTTCAAGTTTTCAACTATCTCACTGTATATTACATCGCTCATACATCTTCTATTTATCCCAAATTCGATCAAGCATTCCTCCAAATCTATATTTCTAATTTTACATTTTAACCGCCATATCTCCTTTACGAGAATATTAACAATGGTTGAACCATTTAGCAACCATTGAAAACCTAGGTATGATAACATATTAAAACATTGAGGTTGTGACTTCCCTTTGAACCTATCTTACCAATCATGTGTCTTCCCAAAATCTTCAATATGTGTATCATCGAACAACCCTAAGATCTTTATATTAATCAGGTCAGCCAGGAGCCAAATCTTACCGTTTCTTATTATGAGGTGAATAAAGAAACTACGTTTTTCAGCTGATGTGGCGGGCAAAGGTTTAGCGCGGCCAAATACAATTGGAAACAGGTCTAGACTATGGAAAATGGGCACGTGATGGAAGAGTTTGATGGTTTGAATTCATCTTCATTATGATTTGGAATATCAGCTTACAGCGGCTTGCTTGATTTGTTTAGATAACCTCAACCTTGCAAAAACTGAAGGATAATAAACTTCTTCATGCTCGTTTTCTTGTTGCCTTCATGGATGAAAGGTTTCAAAAAGACATATTGAGAGCTATGAGGATGGTAATGGTGCATTTAGAGTTTAACTTATAGGTTTTTTTTTTGTTTTCGCGAGCATCCCATTTCCAGCGAACTCGCTATCTCTTGCACAAGGTATGTGTTTTGCCTAGGCAACTATAAGTATTATGAGGCTCCATCTTTTGTGGACATTTCTCCAACAGGTTTGGGCCACAAGGGATTGCACCACATATGGGGGGGTATGTACATTCAAGTGGAAGGGATCACCAAAACCCCTTTGTATATGCCTTAGAAATCTTTCAAAACCCCGTTAAGGTTACTGAAAAAACTGCTTTTGCCTGTATACTGGCTTAGAAATCTTCCAAGTCCTCGGTTTAAATTTATGTTGCATCGTGAGTCACATGGAAAAAAACACCCTCTAGAAAAAGAAACCCTCTGGGTAGAGTATATATGTTCAAAGCACCCTTAGGTGAACCCCCCTTGTTCAGGCACCCCTAGGTTACAAGATGTCCTGACGATTGGGGGACTGACTCTCCATAGCATACCTCATCATTGGATATTTTGCCCTGCATTTTTAAAAGTCTAATGGGAAGCGGAACCTCAATTAAACAACATCAAGCAAAGTTATGGCAATACTAAGATACAAACCCTAACTTTTGTAGTGTAAATGGGATGAACATCCTACAAAAGAGCGTGCAAAAGATGCAATTACGTAATATCAAAAGCAATTGTTACCTACATGTATAGATCTGTGGGGAAAAAATAGCAATTAATGAGAAATGATCTAGAGCCATTGTGTGTTTACATTATGATTCTAGGATTAATGAGGTGACCAAAATGATCAAGATAGCAACCCAATTGGGCGCTTGGGTTAAAGGGACTACCAATTGTTTGTTTATAAATTTGGTCAGATGCCACGGTTCCCATTAAGTATAGCAATAGAACCCATTACCAGATGGGGCGCCCCTTTTTTGCACTATTTATTTATTGACCTCTTTCATTGTTTCCGTCGCCAGTTCTCTTGAAACTAGTTTTTTCATCTTCTCTATCCTACTAGTTTTGTTGTTGCTTTGACCATCTTCGACTTCTTACATTTCAGGTCACGATTTACATCCACATTCATACCTTTTGGATTGTCAGGATTTACATCCACACTCATACCTATTGGATTGTTGCGGGGTGGTTGGTGGCTTTAGCGGATATTGGTTTTAGAGGTTTCATGAGTTACAACAGATTTCTGACTGATTTTGAAGACCATTGGTCGGTCAGTCTCTTTCTCGGTTTTGTGAGTTGCGTAGATGCTTCTGATTGTTTTGTTTCCCCTCACAGTATTGTTGGGTCTTTGGATGCCTACGGACCTCTTTCTCTGGTATTTTCGGTTTGTTGGGCGCATATGGATCTCTTTTTCCCGTCTTTTTTTGTTGCTTGGATGCATCTAGATCTCTTCTCCGATTTTTTGGTTGCTTGGATGCATCTGAATTTTGGGGTTTCTTTGTGGCGGTTTGTAGCTTTTTGCCTTTTTCTTCCATGCCCTCTTCCTATTCATGCCTTCCTTTCCCACGTGACACGCCCTTCACGGATGTGGCCTCTCTAGTTTTCTCTTTTCATTTTTTGGCACCGGGATTCTTCATGCTTTTACGATTGCGGAATCATCTACGTTTTGTGAAGCATACTCTGCGGGATGCTCGGCGGGGTGACCCCTGCTTTCTTTGCGTCATTTTTCATTAAAGGCCTTCTTGAGTTTTCTTAAAATGGTACGCTTCACGATTCCGATTTCTTCTCTAGTTTATGTATTAGGATTTTCAGCCTTCCATGTCTGCTGCATTGCTTTCCATAACTGGGTTTCCAGTTGGCCGTGCTGCTCATATCCTCTCCATCCGGATGGGAATCTCATAGATTAGGTCTTAGTTTCAATCCAGGTAGATTCTTCTCTGGCGGGTGGCCACATAGCAGCCCTCTGCCTCTGCTTATGAGATGCTTAATGGTGGGATAACAGGGTATCGGTGCCCCCTTCTTTTTTAAATTTTTTCTTTTGTTTTATATTTTTCATGGTGGCCTCTATGATCTTGTTTTTTTTTTCTCCCTTGTTTTTATTCCCCGTTGCCCACCCTATGGTCTCCGGCAAGCTTAGCATGGTTTTGCTCATCAGTATTGAGTGGTCTTTCATTTCTGGTTTCATCCCTCGACATTTTACATTGTTCCTTTTGTAAGATATAGTTTCCCTTTTGCTCCATTGTTCGGCATTTTAAAATTTGGTGTTTTGTGACGTAATGGGTTACGCTTTTTAAAGTTAATTTGTTTCTTGAAGTTTGTGTTCCTTTCCGGTTGTTTTCGTTTTTGTTGTTTAACCAAAGGGCCGCATCTTTATCTCCATTATTTCCTTTAGAGGTCCATCTTGAATTGCTCTCTTTCCCATTATCTTTGTGGTTGTATTCAGAGCATTGCTTAGAAGGTGATATTACCCTATTTTTGGTATGCATTGTGTATACGAGTTTTTATTTTTTGAGATTCATAATATATATAGGGGTAAAATTTTGTTTTTCGTTCTTTTAGCTTGCCTGGTGGTTTTGCAAGCCTTGATGGGTTTGCCGCATTTCCATTGGTTTGCGGTTTTTCATATCACTCCTTTAAGCTTGTTGGTTTCACCCTTGGTTCTTGTATGCACTTCACATGGGTTCTTTTGTCTCCGGCTATGGTTTTTCTTTCACATTGCATTCCACCTAGCTAGCGTTTTTAAAGTTCGATTCTCGGTCAACAACAACTATGATCTTTTTCCTTTTTACGATCCTTTTCTACTACTATAGCATCTCGTGTGCTATTAAGGCTTTCTTGGACTAGGGGTGCAAAAACGCCCATGGGATAGTTGTTGTTTTACGATCTCGTGTATGTAGGTTGAAGTCTAGTTCTTTGCTTTTTCCGAGGAGTGATTGCACCTCATTTGTGGCGTGATTATGGTACATTTAGCGGTATTCGGGTTTGTTCTAACTCCTCTTGATGAGCTTCGAGGGGGTATTTGCATTAATAACATGCCTCATAGAGACCGGTGGTCATTTTCAGTGCATTTCCGAGGAGCCCAAGTCTCCATGGACATAGTCTCTCCATTCATCGGTGGATATGTCGACATTCTTATGGCGTTGCTTTATTGGTAGAGATGGATGGTTGCATGCATTCTTGATTAAGGTTTGACCCCCGTTTTTGCATTTGAAATGCCCCCTAATTTTCTACAATCTCGGACATTGCATTTGATGGTTTTGCATTCAAAGGCCCATATATATTTTCTCTAACCTCATATGTTGCATTTGATGCCCTTATATGATTTCTTGCATTTTGAAATGGCCCTGGTTTTAACTTCGGACGTTATTTTGATGGTGTTTGTATAAATAAGTTAATTTCTTCGTTGTAATGCGGTTGGTTTTGGGAATGCTTTTTTAAGCAAACATCTGGGTGGTGAATGGAAGGTTTAGAAGGACTTTATTAGTCTTCTTTTCAAGTTATGAGATTCACCGATTATTATGGTTACGTGATTTGGTAGTTTGTTGTATTTGCATGAAGGTGGTCCACTCTCCATTCCGATGTTTGCCGTATTTTCATTTGGTACTATTTTCATTTGCCTTGTCACTTCCATTTCTTTTGTATATTTCTATTATCTCTCATTTTTTATTCCTATTTACTCCATGGCTCCATGACACTTTGCCCATAGCGCGTTGCCATTGCTCGCTTACTATTTGTTATCTTTGGCCATGGGTGTCAAAATTTGAGTGCTCAATGTTTGCGTGTCATGGTTGATTCTTGTATTGCCCTCACGTGTTCGTTCAGTTGTAAGTTGTGACCATTCGGGTGGTCCCATGTGTTATGAATTTGTCGATTTGGTGATTTGACTATATTAGTTGTCTCATTAGCGCGAATTCTTCTAATTTTACTTTTTCTTATTTAGTTTTGAGCCTCTCTTTCTTCCATGATTTTTGTGGTTTTGGTTTTACTTGTCCGACATGTTCCATTTACTTCTCTATGTTGCTTTGTGCATGGTTGTCGGTGGTTTTGTATTCTTGATTACTTGTATGTACCACTCTTTTACTCGTTTTCCCCTCGTTCTTGATTACCATCTAATTCCTTTCTACATTAAGATTTCTACATGTTTTATGCCTATATTGCAAAAACTTTTTGGGATACATGAACATTAGATCCATTTAGCATATTCATTATATTGCATTTTTGTTTTTTTACGTTGTGTTCACTTAACGTGTTCACTTCTACTTCAAAGATGATATCCGATCCTTGGTGCTATTTCGTCGGGTTGTTGGTCCCTTTAAATCCTTTTTGTGTGCCGTTTGTTCTAGTGGTTTCACTTTCGGTGTCTTTTGCCCTTCTTTTATCATTTTATCAAACAATTGTCCTTTTGCTTTAAGCTTTGTTTTTGAGATTTGGTCCATCCTCTGCCATTTCCTTCAATATCTCAATTTGTTTTTAACGTCCGCTCATTTTTTTTTCCATGATTTCTATTTTTCAAAAGCGCTTTTATGCTTTTTGTTTACATTTGTTCAAGTTTGTCAATAGGTTGTTTGTTTTTTTTTTATAAGACATTTTACTTTGTCATTTAAGTTATTTTTGGCCCCTTTTCTCTAGTTTTTATGTTTCTGTGTTTTTTCGCATTGACCCTTTGTTATCTACGGTTTTTGTTTCCCTTGCTCCATATATCCCATTAGCCTCATCTATGCATTCTGTTTCATTTTATTCCAGTGATCCTTATGGACTCGTTATTCCCTTTCTTTACTCCACATTTTCAATCTATTCTATTAGTTTTGACTTCTATTATGGGTTTGTTGTGCCCCTTTTTACTATAGGCTCCTCATTATCTCAGTAGCTTCATTTGATGGCATTTCTTTATTCGATTCGGATTGCACTGTTTCCTTCATTAATTTCCTTTTGGCTTGTTGTTATGTTTAACTCTGGTGATTCTATTACTCCTTTAGTTACATCAGTTTCTTCTTTGATTTCTTTGTCTTCTTGCACCTTGTTTCTTGCTAGTTAGGATAGTTGGTTTTATGAATCTTTTTCTTTGTAGTATTTATTGGTGCATTAGTCATTTGCCATCGTCCCTCTGTTGATGTCGCCATGTTTATGGCTCTGTTTCTTGTTGTTCCATGAATTCCTTTCCTCATCTCTTGCTTCTATATTCCATCTTCTCCTTAGTTTTATGCTCCTCTTCCATTTTTCACGGCATTGTTCTATTGTGTTCTTCATTTTCTTATGCATCTCATTGTTCGACCTCTGGCTTACACCGCTCATTTTGATTCTCTTGGCTCCTTTGTCTCTATCTTCTTTTTCCCCTTTGCTCCATTTTCCTTAGTTTGCTCTTTCTTTTTTTTTTCTCCAGTTTGCCTTCGTTTGCTCCTTTGCTCTAGATGAGTTATCTCCAAGATTACTACGGAACTCCTTCCTCGCCCTTCTCCTTGTTTGTCCCATTGCTCTTTTGCCTCGTTTTATCTCTTTATCCCCTCTTATCTCTTTTATCTCATCTGTTCCATTGATGTAGGTGTAGTCTAGCCATCCTATGTTGTTAAGTCTATGATTTTGTTTGTTTCATTAAGCGCGACATGATGCGCTCATCCTCCTTTAATGCGGGTTTATTCTCTTTTTGTGCCTTCACGCTTGTGCCGTTCCGCTTTTTGCTTTTTGTCTTCCATCAGCCTTGTATACATTCTGTTTTCAAAAGTATTTATTCCGAGTGACCCTTGAGGGTCTTGTTTTCTCTCTTCCTATCCGGGCGTATTTCATTTCTGAGCTTCTTTTCTTTCATTGTCTATATTGAGATTTATTCCTCTTCTATCAGCGACATATATATGTTGTCCTTAGGACCCATAGGAATCACCACGGTTCTATTGCGATAGCAATAGGCAACCGTTCCTTGGATAAGGGGCGCCCTGCATTCCCTATTTTATTGACCTCTTTCATTTGTTTTAGTCATCCCGTTCTCTTGAGCGAGCTAGTTTTTTTCATCTTCTCTATCCTACCGGTTCCCTCACCCTCCCTCCCTTGATGGTTTGTCTACATCGATCATATGCATCCCTTTCCATTTCTTTTTTTTTTGGTCAGTTAACCATCTACGTCTTTGGTTTCCATACTTTGGGTTGCTCTGCGACCTCAAATGTTCCATGTTTCTTTTCTATATTTTTTTATGGTGCATATTTTCTTATTCTTTAGTTTTCTTGGTGTTTGTAGCTTCCTGTACTCATTATTTTATTCTTCTTTCGTAGGCAGATAATCTTCCATATTTTTGGGTCCCCTTGCAGCCCTTGATATTCTTTGTTTTTCTTCTTTTTGGAAACACATATAGTTCTGATGCATGATAGGGTGGCACAAAATGTGCATTTTGAAACCACAAAATGAAGTTGAAAATTGTAGTAAATATGCCCTCAAAATTTGAAATGAACTATTAATCCCAGAAGAGATTCCATTTTTGGATACCTCCAAAAATGGATTCTTTCTGAGAAAAATGTGGGAAAAGTGGGAAGAAGCGATTTTTTGAATTTTTCAAAATTCCCACTTCGTTCGATGCAAATTCACCTCGGGAGAAGCTCTTCCATATTCATTCAATCGGGGGAATAGGAGGGGAAGGCAAGTTCACATCTCAAATTATGTTATGTAAAAAGCTTTCGGACATTCTCGGCTCACGAGAAAGTGATATCGCTGCTTGTCAAGAATAACAGGAGAGAGGCTAATTCAAGGAAGGCTGACAAGTTGTTACGCCCCTAGCATTTTAGTTTTTCAGATCATGAAAGGAATCGAGACTTATTATTGAGGGTCAACGATGAAATAGACCAAAGAAGTGAATGGTGGAGAAAATAATCATGGTGAAGTAGTGAAATGACAGCTTCAGCGAAGGAACTAAGCACGGATGTGTATTGTCATATATCTATATATATAAGGGAAAGGAGAGTTTGATAAAAAGGAATGAAATAAAACGATTTTGGGGGACATGGGGTTAAGTCTTGTTACAAATTGAGGAACCTCCAATTATCAAGAGGAATGAGTTCAATGAATCTTTATAGGAAAGTATATGTTGATAGACAACATGCTCGGGGGGTCTAATTCCACAAACCTTTCTTTGTTGCTTATTTTCTTCAAAGAGATGAAGGGAAACAAATAAATTGGTTATCTTTTCAAGCACATACCAAAATTCAAAGGTCACAAAAGTTAGAGTAAGGAGGACAGGGTTTTAGTGAATAGGTTACAAGAGAAGAATCATGCGAGCACTCAATTATCATTAAGAGACCGACTAATGTCACTTCTAAATCTGAAAAAAAGTGCGCAACAAAAAGTGGTAATCCCTTCTTCACATCTTTTACCTTGAGTTTGTTTTAAGATCATGCGACCACTAATTATCTTACACTTCTGCAACGAATTCATAGCCAAATGGAATTGGCGGGTTTCAAGTAAGTGTTTCTCTATTTTTTTCACAATGAATTACTTAAAGTGTATAATTTGGATCTGATTTTAAAATTGATGATCAAACATCTTGCTTGTTTGTTTTTACTGAGGTATTCACCATTTTTAGATAAGTAAATAGGTCTTAGATTATTTTGTATGCTCCATCTTTGTTGTGATTTGTATTGTCCACGAGAATAGAATGGGATTACAAACCCACATAAATTGCTTTTTGTTTTGTAACTTGTTAGGGTTTGTGTATGGTTTGTGTGGTGATTGCATGAAATGTTTGCTAGTTTTTAGCTCTAAATTATGGTTTGATATGGTGATTCCAAGTTCAATGTTCTTTTCATGCTACTGAGGTGTTGGTTATAGCCCTAAATTATGGTTTATGTATGGTTCATGGTTTTAGCCTAAATTATGGTTTGTGGCTTTCGATTGTGTGTATAGTTGGGTTGTACTTTGTCTTACATTATATGTAGCGAAAGTTTATATAGTGTAGTTTTAGTTTGTAGTTAAAAGATGTCCCAGAGATAGTTAGATAGGCTATAGTTTGTAGCCCGAGATATGATTTGTTTCATAGTATCTTGCTATAATTTGTAGCCCGAGATATCTTGTTTTGTACGTAGCCTTTGAGATATGCTTTGACATAGTATGTTGCTATAGTTTATAGCCCAGATATGTTGTTTCATAGTTTGTAGCCCTCGAGATATGCTTTGTGTCATGTATGTGGGATTGTGAGATTACCCGTTTCCTAACATTTAGTATGGTCATGAATTAGTATCATTTGTATCCAAGTAAGGCCGATAAATGTGTGTGCATGTGATAGGTACCTGATTATGCATGAATGGATGGAATCGCGAAGATTGAGTTGAAGAAAATAGAATCAAGGATCGGTTTATCCAAAGGGCGGTGCAGAGAACTAAATAATGCATGCAAGCTTAAATGAGAGAAAAAAAGAAGCTTTTTGAGGAAGAGAGGCTGAAATGGTTTGCTGATGAAAAGGATAGGCAAAAGCTAGTCTTTGCCGAGTTATGGCAGCTATAAATTTGAGGGAACAAGAGATAACTGCTTAATTCCAGATTTTTTATGTTCAAATGACGAGCTTCTAGGTTTAGAAATTCAAGAACTCCATCTTGAGGAATGCGTTTTCATGGTAAGCTTGAAAAGGTTGCAATCCCGGGTTATAAGCAACTGAAAGAGGGGATATCATTAGATCCCCAACGCCTTAAACATTAGAGGAAATTTGAGATCTCATTTCATCCCCATAAGAATCCTCCAATGGAATGGCTACCCACTATTAGCTGCGAATTAATGCAGCACCAACAACTTCATTCTTGTTGTTTTCCCCATAACTTTTGATCCACTTGTCAAAATGTTGCGGCATTTGTTGCATTAGATATTGAAAATCCAAATCCATTGCCATGAATTGCCCGCAATGAACTGACGGGACCCAAGCGTCGGTCATCCCTTTGAGTGCCGAGCCTTGGGTAGGATTTCCCATATGCATTAGCCGATCATTGTCTATTGCGATGTGACGCCACCTGGGGTGGATATATGTGTTGCCTCTTTATATAACGGGACATGTATGTTTATGCTTAAGCTTAGTAGGCCCCGAGGGAGATCTGGTATAATGACCCCTTCACTTTTCCCACCGAACCCGCCATTTGGGTGTCATGTGAAGGGCCCTGTACGACATGGGCTGGTATGGGGAAGAAACTCTGTTTGTACTCCTGAGTAACTATCTACAGTGAGGGGACGTCCGCGGTGGTCGAGAGCAATATTCTTTGAGACCAAGAGCTGAAGCACCGCCATGCTCCAGTGAGTACTAACTTGATAGGATTCTCAAACCCACCGAAAATGGGAGAATTTTTTCTCATTTTTATAGTTTTCCACTAAGCTAATGCCGATTAAAAGCTAATGTTAAAGTGAAAGGGCATAAACAAAAAAAAATTAAAGCTTAAATAGGATGGTTCACACGTCGGCGCCGAAGACGGAATAATGAACACTTCATTTTCAGCCTCGGCGCTTTGAACGGACAGATAATGAACTTGCCTGCGCCGCTACCGGAGCGAATAATGAACATCTTATTTTCAGCACAAGAACGTGTCACTACGTCGGCGCTGGGCCGGATAATGAACATCTCATTTTCAGCCTGGCGTGAACGTCAGCGCCGGAGACCTGGAATACGAATATCATTTTCAGCCCGGGCGTAGCGATGTGAGACGCGCCGGGGCCATGGTAATGAACATCTCATTTTCGGCTGGGGCTTAACGTGTCACACGCCGCGCCCGGAGACGCGATAATAACATCTTTATTTTCAAGCCTTGGCGCAGCGATGTCACACGTCAGCGCCCGTGTGGGAATAATGAACATCTGTTTTCGGCCCGGGCGCAGGTGAGACGCGCCGGGCATGATAATGAACATCTCATTTTTCGGCCCAGGCGCAGCGATGTGAGCTTAGCCGGAGACCCAGGATAATGAACATCTCATTTTTTTAGCCTGGGCGCAACGGCGTGAGACATTTTCTTGTATAGTATTTCGCACCTAGAACATGCTAAAAAGTTACTTGGTATTAATTACCCAAGCTAGGAATTAGCTAGATTAAGCTTTTTAATCTATTTGTAACTTGGTAACTAATTTAAGCTGTGGAAATTAGCTAGATTAGCTTTTAATCTATTTAAACTCATCTTAAAGTAATTCCCAAGATGGCGAATTGAACCTCCCACCCAGGGGTTGAAACCTCCAACTCCCCCTTCTGCCAACCAAGGGTGGACAAAATCAGTTTTGTATTTGAATTATAATTCTTAATGATTTAGTTTCTTTTAATAATGTTAGATAATATTAATGGCTAAGCCTTAGACTTAGAACCAAGACCCTTAAGCTAGATAGAGGCGGCACATCTTGATAGACACCAAGACTCGGTGATCACATGATCGCGCAACCCGAGGCCAGCTCAACTTCTCGATAATAGCGAAGCGGCCCGAGGAGGCCAAGGAGGCCGAAGGAAACAAGAGGAGAGTGGGCGTAACGAGAGGAGGCCAAGGGGTCAAGAAGCGCAGAGCAAGCTGGTCCAACAATTTGAAGACTCAACAAACACACCGACAAGATTTCGCCAAGGGAGTAACTTTAATGAAAGAAAGATATGCACTTAGCGGCCATATCAAGGTGAGCCTTATTAATTTAAGAATGATAAAAAATTTTGTTTAATACAAAGTGTTTTAAGTAAATTATAAGTGTATAAAGTTACTTAATTAGGTTGGAGTTAGTAAGTTTTAGCTTTTGTTTTAGTCAAAACAGATATCTAAACCAATTTGAGGATGTCTCTGCGCCGCCAGGAATTGAAAATGAAAGTTCATTATCGGCCCGGGCCATGAGACCATGCCATCTTTGTCAGACCATGCCCAAAATGCAAAGCGCTTACGTCACCAAATAAGGGGTCCATTCCGCTTCTTTCGGCGAATAAGTAGGATTAGACCGCATATCACCCAAATTGGACAAGTTTAACCATTTGATTAATGTCTCCACACCGTCGCTAGGGTGAATAATGAAAATCTCCATTTTCGGGGCCATGCGATGTGAACCTCAAGGCTCCTTGAACCTCCATAACTTGAGCCCATGGCTCAAATCGCTGAAATTTGTTAGCGGTAGGACCGTTAGGCGATCTAGAACATTTATGACCTCAAATTAGGGATAGAAATGTCAAACCCCATCTCAAAATTGCTCAAACCCTTGAATTTGACATCTCTGTGGTTTTGTTTTTGTAAAAATAGAAGCATACCCATTAAAGTACCGGTAAATTATTGCTCTAGGCTCCAAGCTGATGCCTTACTCCTATAGAAGTGCCCAAGAACACCCTTTGTTATAGTCATCTAGACTCAGCATAGTAACCCAAGTCCAACCGTTTAGATATCCACCGCTTCATGCCCAAGACTAAACCTTGACTTCATCATTGTCCCTTCTAATAGAGTTTGACTTATATAGCGCCACATCATTACCTCCCTATTGCCGTATCACCTATAGAAAGGAGCTAGAGTCTAGAGGCTCCAAGTCCTCCATGTGTAGAGATTGAACTCCCTCAAACCAACTTTGCTAGGACCTTAGGTAGGCCTCAAACATCATGGAGGTTTTGCAACATACAACCCTCATGTCATGCCATACCACACGCCCCAATGTCCATAGACTTGTAGATTATAGACCATGTCTCCAATAATGCCGCTCGGTACCTTTGCTTGCTTAGAGCCCAAAAATATTGTAAAGGCCTTCAAGTAGACCCTTAGACTCTACAGGATATCTGCGGAGAGTTGCCAGAGCTAGGGCGGAAACCTGAGGCGGGCTAATAACAACTTGAAGACATCAAGGTCCCAGCCGAAAAGCAACAGATAAGGAGGAGACCGAAAAGCGGAACCCAAGAGAGGAAGCACAACGACAAACACCTCAACGGAGCAAACAGAAGGACACCACCGCCTATCATCAATCTTCATCAAATGGGAAGAAATGTTCTGGTAACCAACGGCATCAAAAGAATTTTTCTAGGTGTCAGCCTCACTAATGACCAGCGAGGTCACATGGAAGAGGATCCGATGCCTTCATGGAAACAAGAGCGAGGTTTGTAAATGGAAGAACGCCAAAGCCAGCAAAACACAGTGCGGGGAAGACGTTCAGACGCCGATGCCACGTTGGCATCCGCGAGCTAAAGGCCTTTATGGGCATAATCTTTCCATCGAGAGAGAAGTCATGGCGCATAGGAGCGATAGAAACCGGAGGAAGACCACCATGACCTTGCAGCCCAGACTCCGCTTAATGTCATGCAACGCCAGCAAAAGGACAAACTAAGCTAGACAACCCACGCGAAGCACCTAAGGCTGACGGGGCGAGCTTCGGCTCCCTTGCACGTTAGAGAACTTACATGGTTCAAAAAGGGAGACCATGGGGAGGAGACGATATCGGGAAACATCTCAGGCTTGAGGCATATGTTAGGGGCAAGATCAAGGAGGGAGAATGTTATTCCGCCAACAAATTTCTGGACCCAAACATCCTCGAAACCAAAGGAAGGGCAGGCTTTTACTCATTCATTTGAGAGTGGGGGCACCAGAATGGATAGACCCAAGGGCGGAGGAGGCGACCACAACCCGGCCGAGGTACAGGTCATAGCAAAAGCGACGAGGAGAAGGAGCCATGGTAGGGAGCAATGGGGTAGGCCTGCACTTCAGGGCGGGAGGCCGCATGGAATGAGGCAGCTGACAGAAAAGCGAGAATTACTTTTCGAAATTCAACTTTCTTGGAGGAATAATAGCGCTTTGCCCCAATAAAACCAGATAGTCACCGAGCTTCGAAGTCTTCAGAATGCCCGGCCTGCTGACGGTGACCCTACTCAGCCTCGATCAATGGCAGCATCAGAGCGTCGCGCAGCGACACACGCATGTAGGGGCGTGGCGGTCGCATTCACTCGAACATACCGATGGGAGGAGCATCTTTTCAAGGGATCACATCGGCTAACACCCTTTCTCAAGAAACTTGAGGGTAGACGAAAGCCGGATGGAACATGAAGCTCCAACAATAGCGGCATCTCCAAGAATCGAGTCAACCGAGCGAGAAAATGCAAACAAACCCAAGAATCAAACGCTGATAGGAGGAGGGAAACCCCTAAAGGAGTATAAACATTTAAGTAGATCTGAGTTGTTTGGAAAAATGGATGAATTAAATCCTAATGTAAATGTATATGTCTATTGTATATCTAGGATGTCCAACGGATCGCGGTGGAGAAACATGAGTTTAAAGTCATCTTTTCACCAGTTAGCGATTAGATCAGGAAACCTTTCGCCGACTACCAAAGTGAGGAAGCAAGGAAGCACAAAGATAGTCAAGATCAAAATGGATGAGCAAATGCACGGGGAAAGCGAGCCTTAAGCAAACCTTTCACTCCAAACGCCCGAAGTGCCCTCAAGTAGAAGACCACTAGTCCACCAATGTGAGGAACAAGACAACTTTTTTGGCCATGTCAAGATCATCACACGCACTGGACATCGTCGACACAACACTACATCTTGTGGCGCGAAGAACACCTCGACGACATCATAACACGGTGGCCTCAACAATAGAAGGAGGAGACTTGACCATCTTGAGCCAACTAAGAAGGCAACGACTGGTAACCATAATTCCACCTTGTGGTAATAGGGTGATCGCGCTATGGCCCGTGTATTAGATGGAGAGGCGATGCGAGCATTGCGACAAGGAGATATACCTTCAACAACTTGGATGACCGGCCGTCGGTACTCTACCGGTATTTAGAAGAAAAGGGCCATTATCTCAGACATGTGGGACGTAAGCGCCCAAAGAAGCATTCGACACCTTAGCGACAAGGATAGCAAGCCTTGAAGCACCCTCGGCCAAAAGAGAGTTCAAGATAATAGCGGGGCTATTCAGCGACAGAGTATATCTAAGGCAAATTGCTTTAACTCAGGGAGGTCGAAATGCGGATATAGGGACCCATCACTTTGAACAACATAGCCGGCGGGGAGGGGAGAGCCATGATGCTTTACTTGCGGAGACCACGACATCATAGAGGGACGGGTGAGGCTGAAAATTTGTGGAGAAGTGCTTAACAACCCAGAGCTTCCTTCTGAGCTCCCTAGAATAGCAGGAAGTTAGCCGAAGCGAGCACAATCGAAACCAGAGCACCTCAAGATGAAGGCTGACGCCTTGAGGAGCGTGACAATGTCCAAAAGCCATGTGGGGATCAAACAAGGGGAAGATTTGAAACTCGATGGAGAAACAACTAGGTGGTAGGCTACGCGGGCACGCCGCGGCGTTGGAACCGGATGACGGTTAAGGCAACTGGAAGGAACGTTCCAGGTGCCGTGAAGATGGCAGCATAAAGGCGCCAGCCGTATGAAGGAGGCAAATTCGGCAGGTTAGAGAGCGGTGATATTCGAGGCTATCAACGACAACTTTAGTTAGAATGTGATGCAAGCGGGACATTGCCATAGCGGAAACAAACAGGAGGGCAAAGCATATCAACGAAGCTCCCAGTCTGCAATGACATTACCAAATAGGGAGGATATAGATGCGTCAACACCATTGCAAGGGAGGAACAAATTGACATTTGCCAAGAGTAGGTCGCAACTGAAAAAGGAGGCACAAGGGGAGACCTAATAGCTCTAGTAGTAATTGCTTAATTATGTAAGCTATATGTTTTGCATGTATAGTTCCTTGTTGTTCTTCCTCCCCCATAGCGTAACGGATCAAGGAGAATGTCATGCAAGTTGCGGGGGTGAAGCAATCAACATCGTCAACACTCTTAGGGCAACCACGATGGCAACCAGAGGACTCGACGTGGCATCGATGGTGAAGAAACTCTAATATCAGGATACAGTCGTCCTTTGGTGCCAAGACCGGGTTTCCAAGATGAAAGATCTACTTTCCTTGAGGCCACCGCCAGACATTTGAAAGCGACGTACAGGGTTCAAATTAACTACACCATCAAGCCACCCAGCAATGAGGAACCTGAACAGGTCAACCTCACGTCAAAGGCATCACCCAGGTCGAGGGAAACGATGTCGAGCATTTCGGGAAGAGCGTTACCTTGCTCCTTCAAGCGGACAGCGAGTGGATGAGCTTCTAGCAAGCTCGGATCCAGGCCACGGGCCTAGTAAGGTTTAAATGTATGGACGTTAACATCCATATTGGGATTAGAAGGTAATTCCGGATATTCGTTGAAAGGATTGCCCAATTGGGAAAGAGAAGCATAGGGTAACTAGAATACCGCGATTGCGAGGACATCAACATATTGAAACCACTTGGTGAGATTGATGCCGCTAAGAAGGAATCATTACTAGGATAAGTGTTGACCATGTATAAATCTAGTATACTCAAAGAATAATCAGCGAAAGAAAAGTAATCTAACAAGTCAGGCCAACTTGTTACGATGACATCAATTGATTGGTAGGAATATTCAGGTTTGAAAAAATAGCAGAAGGGGAATCTCTAGAATAATAAAAGAATAGTACATGCAAAGACATCCCCAAAATAAAATTATAGTAATTAAATAGTCTTTTTGAGACAAAGGAATTTGTCGTGGTGACGAACCTTGTGGTTTAGAATCGTTCTAACTAAGTAGGTAACCCATAACTATATTGGAAATAGATGATAACATAATATGTGCATCCATCTTAGATAGTTATATATTATCGACTAAGGCTAATAGTAAATTAATGCTAAGTAACAAAGCGATATAACCTCTTAAGGAGAGAATAGATATGGCGTTGTGTACAATGTCATTGAAGGGAATCTTGAGGACCATTTCTTTTGAGAAGAAAGTGGGAGGGCTCAATCTTAGGATTGAGCGTACTTGCATGAATTATTGAGAACCCGTGAGAATAGAGTTCACTTTCAGGCAATGGCGAAGCCTGAATAGTAAAGATAGATAGATAGATGGCTTCGGGGGCCTTCAGCGTGAAGACGGGGCGTGGTAGCTACTTTACCTGCTTGAAGTGGGTAAATTATGGAGACAATGCAGCATTTTGACCAAGTCATCTCAAAATTTTTCGGCCTTGACTCAGTATGGGATCTTTCACATAGGTAGGTGTAGCATTATAAGCTTTAATAAAGTCTTATTGATAAGTTAAATATAGGTCCTAATAGCGCATAGAAATTGTAGATGTATATGTATCATGGGAAATAGGTTAAATAACAACGCGGTAATATTGGGAAGCATGTTAATTAATCCTTACACTTAAGGATGCAGCTCCTTCAAGGATAGCTATATGACCTCGGGGTCCTTATAAATATAAATAGAAAATAGAGATTAGGATATGTAAGTACATCTTAGGGATATACTTCAGGGTAATAAGGACAGAAGAGAATAAAGCACATCTAATTCTTGTGTATGATAATTAGAACACTTGTCTGTATGTAGCGTGATAGGTCAGTATAGGGTTATTGTTTAAATAATGTGATCTAAAATTCGTTAAATATTGCAGAAGCTTAGGTAAATATAATTGTACTATTGGAAGTAATGTATCGAATACTATGATAATGTTAATTCATAAATATTACCTTAGGGTAATTATGTTAATCTCATGCATTAAAGGGAGCGATGAAATTGGCTTCCGACGCATGTCGATTAAGTGTTTAGATTCGTCTCATAGTGATTCTGATTGGCGAGTTGCGTACGTATTACGGTGATGGGACCACTCATTTGATCTCTGGGGCTACGTGTATGAAATATCCCAATGGGCATGCATTTCAAAAGCGGATGAGTGGGGGTAGGTGAAAAGTCTATACTGTTCCCACACGGAGTAAAGCGACCAAAGAAGGTCATTGAGGAATGCATTGGCTAGGAATATAACGATGGGAATGCCTTCCTTCCGCCCCCATATCTGGGAAGGACGGCCCTATCCTCCACTTATTTGGAGCAACTAGGGTGCGAGCGTGACGCCTGCCAGGCATTATAAATGGCAACATCTCCGGCCACCGATGGAAGAAAGCATCCCCTCTTCTATCAGGAGATTAGCCATGCATCATGTAGATAGGTAAATTGGTCACCTTGCCAGCAAAAAATTTTATTAATAATTGGCAGCAGGTGAGTAATGGGCTGCGAGCCAATAGAAGTCCGAGGAGGGCAGGAGGTCAGAACTACAGACTTACAACACAAATTTACATTTTCCGTAATGTGTTCGCATTGTTGTTTTAAATGTTGTGGCTAATGGAGTTAATGTTACTTCACGATGGATTAAGTTATAGTGACCAATTAATTGGATAATGAAATGTGGGTAATGTACAAGCATTGCAGTGAATTCATAGGTAAAAGATGGCTAAGTATGTAATTATAGATATTTATGCAAGGCATTAATGCAGGATTTTAAAGGTCGCGAAGACTTGCAACACAAATTTTTGTTAGAATGTGTTGCAAGAGATAAGAGTACACTAAATAATAATATTTATATGAAAGTGTTAAATTGAGCAAGCTAAATGTTGCTGATGCGCGGGAACTAGCCGAGGTACCTTGTTCTAATAGAAGTTCACAATTGACAAGTTATGTGGCGTATGTGGTTAAAAATATTACCTTAAGGTAGTAGTAATAAATGTGTAAGTATTATAGTAGTATATGGTGTACATCGGGTTGATTAGGGTTAGGAAGATTCAAGGTGGAGACCCACGATCTTTGCGGAGACAACATCATTTTCAAGGTGAAGGAGAATGTGGCGTTGGAAACACGGTTATCACGATCACGAGGTATATACTGTGTCGCATTACCGCCACACGGCCCGGCGTGTCTGGCGGAAGCGTGTAGCGAGCTGAAAGTAGCCCACAGGGGGGCAACCTAGCTAGGTATGTATTAATGTGCACATTTACCCGATGTGCACATTAATCATCGAGCACCTGCTTTCCATGTGAGCACATTTGGGTGCACATCACCATGTGGGCTTTTGTTTGGGTACATTTATGTGGGCCCATTTAGGTGCACACATTCCCATGTAGGCACATTTGGAGATGCTACATTTCCGTGAGGCACATTTATCACCTAGCGCCAAGGCAAGTGGGCCCATTGCAGATATCCCAGCTGCCTAAAGGATGTTGGAAACCCTGTAACCCGTATTTAAGTAGGAGAACCCTAACACGTTTTGTTTCTAGGGTTTGACTCTGTTTGGTACCCCCAAGGTCAAAACATATCTGAACTAAATAAGGAAAATTACATCGTGGTTTATGATTGAGCATCTGGGATGGTCGACTTCAATTCGGGGAAGGAGGAACTCAAGGTCGGTGTTTGAGCAATTCAACAATCTAAACCCATTTTCAGCCATCGAATCGATGGGTTTGTATATACGGTACGCTTGCGTCCCTCTAAGATACAGATAGCGATTCTAACTAAAGAACCTAACTCTATGTTGGGTTGGTGGAATCTAGTTCTTTGGTTCCTACATCAATATATGGATGATATCTCTATGAACTCCTTACATGGCTGGGAAGGGGTAGGGCCTAAAGCTTGTGATTCAGGTAACCCTAAAGTACTCTCTGCTTTGCTTCATGATTGGGCTGTATGCAGGGGCACACTGGTTGTGGGTGAAGGGGCAGGGCTGGCTAGAAGAGGTTCATTGCGACTTTGAATGATCCCTATGGTGTGGTGGGTGCTAGGGATCATTGTGACTAAAATCTAATAGCTTGCCAGCGAGTGCGGAGCAGGCGTGGGGCATTGTTGCGTGGGGTGGGGTTCACCTTCGATGGGTTGGTCGAATAAGGCGGTAGCCCTCTAGTCACACTTGCCCGGTGGGCATGCAGTCTGGAGGGAGTGATGCCTGCTTGCTTCGAGCCCCAGGGGAGATGCAACCGGGGGGTCATGCGGCTATGCATCTGCGGGCTACGGTCAGTCCCAACACTTTTAAACCTACTCACACACCAGGTATTTTGAGAAGAGGCGGATGGGTAAGACAACACAAGCCGCCGTTGCTATACCGGCCAAATCCATTGCCATGAATTACATCTGCGTGAACTCTGAGAATAGCCGTCGATCATCCCATACGGGTACATTTAGGTGATGGTAGGATTTCCATACTACTTGTCTTTGATCATTTGTCTATGCGAGATGTGGCGTGCACCACAGGGTGAATATATGTCGTACTCTTATATCTTTGACATATTTTATGCTTTATGAGCAGGCTGAGAGCGGGGTACAATAACCCCTTCACTCTTTGGGCAAATCCGCGATTCTGATGTCATATGAAGAACCTGTATCGACATAGGCGGTACAGGGAAAACTCACTGTTGTATAGGTGATTGCCGCGTATAGGAAGTAGGGAGCGTCACAATCCCTATATATGCATGTGCATGGATCAAGAGTTTACCATTCCAGACCATTTGAGTTTTGCTTTAGATCTTAGTTTTTTACGTGTAGAGAATGTTTCTAATGGCAGGACCGTTTAATCTCCACATGTTTGCTTAGAGGCGACATGATTTTGCGAGCGTTTTGCGGTTTCTCTTTGGCAGGGACGGAACTGGCATCTCCACATGTTTACTTGCGTTGCTACATAGATTTACCAAGTTGCCTGAACTTTGTTGTCACATTTGGCGGGGCAATTTATATATGATCTCTTGGCGTTGTGAGATTTTACACATAAAGCGGGGTGGCATTAACTTTAATAAAGAGATGCTTGAGGAGAGGTTTTGCCTCAGAAGGAAGTTCCATTCCCGACATAAACTATTTGGGTATACTCAATATGTATTAGCTTTGTTTGTCATGATGCATATTGCACGTACCATTTGGATCTAATTTGCAATCACTGACATTTGGTTTTGCGTCTGTGGATGTTTTAAAGCTAGATCAAAAAGAATGCAATTTTTGGAGGACATAGGCTTACGTGGCGGTATAACTCAATCTCTATTGTCTTTGTTTAAGGAATTCCTCTCATATTTGCCTTTGTGTGGTTCCTAATTTGCAATCTCTTTGGAATTTGATTCCCTCGAAGGATCGATTACGTATTAGGTTCGGACAGCAGGAGCCTCTTGGGAAAAAATATTGGGATCATATTACTGCCCATTTATATGTGCAGGTTGCATCACCATTTGTTGAATGGTGCATTTCAACAATAGCATGAAAACGCTATACCATTAAGGCACCCGGCGTCACGGTGATACGATTTTGTGCGACGAAGCTCATGTATGAATCAAGTAGTTTCTCTAAGGTTACTTGTTTTTATAAAGGGCTGTACAAGAAGGGTAATTTGCCTTTTGTTTTGGTTTCACGAACATATTTGATGGTATATAAAAACTAGGAGCAAGCATACTACAAAAGACTAAAACTAAAAGGGCGCATCATGATGTTCAACCACTTGCTTCAACAACGAGTGTAGTGATGGAGAAAATCGGGATACTCCCCACAAAGTCTCGATGCCATTATCGATAAATGGAATCCACCACCAGTAGGTTAATCCCTATGTTAGCGTCCTTTGAGTTAGTTGCATTCTTATCAACATCTAAAGATTTTGAGTGTGGTTGCGGTACGAGGTTTCAATTGGGTATCGATATGCGCACTAGTGTGCACGGTCGTACGCGGTAAATATCTCAAGCGTATACTTATTTGTGCGGCGGTGAGACATAAACACAGGCATCTCTCACGGTACGACCGTCAAGCTCGGGGTAAGCATGAAATGGCATTGGAAATCCATGGGTTCATATATGTAGATGGAAGAAATATCAGAGCATTTACGCTAGCCCCAATTACGTTCTAACTTATAGCTTGAAATTGGAAAATAGAGAACCTCTATGAACGGAAGGAACATAAGTATGTGTAGATTGAGATCGACAATTGAAGATGTGTTAATTTTACATTATATATTTAGGGTTTTACGTGCTATAATTACATTTCACCATGATTTCCTACCAAGTGGTTTGCAAAAAATACGTTTCCAATTTACATGCAATTTTCATTTCTCAAATTATGCAAAATTCTCTTATCAATTTTGCATTGTCAGCGGCTTTATAGCTAGGGCATAAATAAGAGAGCTGTCACGTCCCCCTTTCCACTTTGCATTCATTGCGGTTCTGTGCATTTCAATAGTTGTTGAAACCGCGTTAACATGGTTCTTTAATAGTTAAGACTATTTTAGGGAACAAATCCAGCTCTACTTCTATTCTTCTTGATCTTTATTAAGTACTTACACAATGAATGTATTACATCTCCAATGAGATGCCTACATCTCCAACATCCATGTTTGACAATAGAACATTCCCTTTCTTAAGTAACATTTGCATTTGGTGATATTTGGCCAGGCACCAATGTAAATATATTGTATTAATGACTACCATTTCAAACCCCGATTTAATTTCCATGTATGTAATATCCGGTTCTTCAATGTACTCGATTGAATACATATTATTTTGTTCTTCCATAAATCATAGACAAATATTTACATAATTATTCTCTAAGAATACGTCTAACCCATCCCTACTTATTCCATTTACATTCTATTTATTATTTCATGTGCCACTGATTAATGCCTCACCTCACACAAAACCTATTACATCTATTACCCCATTTATCTGCAGGCATTGTGACATAAATTTTGCATTTACAGACATGATTACGGCACACAGCTCTTTAATTACTATAAACTCCACACGTATACCTATTTCACACATACGTGAGTAATGCGAGCATGTCAGCCGGTATAAATTTCAGATGTTGTTTTGTTATTAGAATGAAGTATATTCTGAGGTGGAATTAAAAGTCCTCAGCAAATTCATTTTATTGTTGGATATCATATAAGTTAAATTTATTGGCAGATTGAGAGAAAAATTGCGAGTTGGATTATACAATAATATGGTGCATTTTCTTTTGATGAGAACACTTTAGTGGCGGAGCATTAAATGTTGGGCAATTAGATTGATAATTATGCTACATAACAATACGTATACTATAAAATATCTGCAATGGGTGGAGGGAATTTTGTATGTATCAACTTGCGATTATTACCAATTGAAATTCTAATTCGTTGCCTCTGTGATGGTATATTATGAAGCGGAATATCGCTTACCACGGTTTTGGGGATCAGGAGGGGTGATGCAGGAGGCCAGGTCCCCAGAGGTGTGATCAGGAGGGCAGGATCTCCGGTTCTTCGCGATTCTGCTTGAAATCTTAGCCCTTCACAATTTTTTGGGGCAAATTTGTTGTGGGGATTTTCTCTCGATCGACACCGAATCACATGGGATCGATTCGTAGCTGGTGAGGTCCGGAAGGAGCAAGGGATCCGGGTAGATCGGAGGAGGCGAGGCGGCGCGTACGCGGCCACCGCTCAGCCAGAGCAAAAAACGGCAAAAGCTACGCGGTAAAGCGTTAGCATGCGATTAGCGGCCAGGATCGAGGAGAGGATCCCGTGGGGATCAGGAGGGATCCCATTTGGTGATCGGAGGTAGGGTTAACCAAACGGTAAATCTATCACGAGCATTATAACGCGTGAGCATGGCCGGGTGCGCCATAGCCCCAATCCCCTCTTTATAATTTCAAGAGGCCGTGCCGCGTATCTATGAGTAGGACAATTTATAATTGTGAGGTTGGTAGGGGTAAATGAAACTTATTTGCCTAATGAGGAGTTTAACAAATATGCCATGCAACACTATCCGGTATAAACATCTCTTTCCTTATCGAGCGTAAGTCTAGTTGTTCTCATCCTGGGATTGGCGTTAAAGATTCTACATTCTTGCCTAATCGGGACATGGAACGGGTTGTTAAACGCGGGGACATAGATGCGATGCTGTGGGCCGAAGTGGTGCCAAGATCTTTAATTGTTGTGCGAAATCATTGGGCAATGCTTCTTCGGCTTTTCGCCAAATAACATCCTCCGATTTCTTCCTCGTTTCCTCGTTCTCGCCCATTTGGTGCATAATCGATGACTTTCGATTCGTGTATGTTTCGTGGTGAGTACTATGTTGCCAGGATGCTGTAATTGTACATAAATATTTGGGCTTCCCAGGATTAAAAAGAATACATTGAAATTGAGGAAAAAAACCATTGATTTAAACTTTGAATAAACATGGGCAACCAGAATGACTTCGCAGCAGGAATAGATTGCCTGACAGGTTCCAGAAACGACACAAATTGGAAGCATTGGTGACTGAAGCTGAAGGCGGGCGGGAAGTAATAAGATGCTTTGAGAGCCAACACGACGGGCGTGATCTATACCGATAACGCTTTGGCAGAGGCCACAAAACGGACCTATCTTGAGGCATGGATCTGTCAGGTATCTTCTCTTAGTAGTTGCTGTCTGGCGGTACAAAGAATCTTCATTACCTTTGTATAGTAGGTAACAGATGGTCCTGCTGCACTATGTTTTAATGATCTGCGGACTGAATCCGTAACTTCTTGTAGAATGGCAGTGACATCCAACAAGCACATGACATTGGGGATTGACCGTACCCATATGGTGGCCCCGGAGGTAGACGAAACTTCCGAGTGGAAAGTGGCGGAGGAACTTTACGTTAGGTGCATGTGGGCTATCAAAAGCGAGATATTGGCGCGGGCCGCGGGCAGGAACTGCGTGGCATTGCATTGGCGGTGCGTGCTACATCATTGAATACACCTTCCTCGGGATGGTGGCGTGATACCGGGAAATATTTAATACCATGAGTTGAGATCTGAATATGGTTGATTCTTGGTTTAATTCGTGATTTCCTACTTGTGGCTGTGAAGATGGACATAGTAGATTCCCTTTGCCAAAGATGGGTGTAAAGTGGCCAAAGGATTTGGGGAGGGGCACCAAAGAGAGGCCTTCTCGGCATCTTGGCCATAAGGTCGGCTGATGAGAGTACTCCATCAATGGGCGTGAGATAAGAGAAAGAGGTCTGAATTTGGTCGGCAATCTGAGTCACCATCAAAGCGACCAGCAAAGAGTATTAGAACAACCAAAGGATTATCACGGCGGGTTGGCTTGTTCGCATTTTTGCCAGTGCTTCGTATGCAAAATATTTGATAGACATAGGGCGAAATGTCGGGCGATTTCTAAGGAAAAGGATTGGAACGAGGGCACAAAACACCAGGACAAGGGCCACAACCATAATAGGGGATTACATCCAAAGGGTGGAAAATGAACTAGGCTATATGGATACAAAACATTTTGGGACATGGAGCACAACTTCCTTCATTTGAGAGCATTGAACAAGAGGCCACGCAAACTTGGTAAACCCAGGTGTCCATTTGTACCCTAAGCTGGCTGGGTGGTTCCTAAATTTCTCTCTCTATTGG